>CM062808.1:9882313-12282313 GCA_031772625.1 Pinus tabuliformis
GTTTTTTGCCCTAGAAGGCAACCCCGCTCTTTGTATGAGGGTATTGTATTTGAGGCTGTGAGATAGATGTTATTCTGTGAGCGAGAAACAGAGAGGTGAGACTGTAGAGAAAACAGAGGATATTACAACGGATTTGCTGTAGGTTGTGTCTCTTCATTTGTTGGATAATAAAAAGGAAGGACTGCTGTCGGGTGGACGTAGCCAAAACTGGGTGAACCACATATATCTGTGTCTCTCTTTTTTGTGCGTTTTCTTGTTTATATATCTGCAATATTTTATGTGTTTCCATTGCTCCGTAATAATAATTTTCTAACACAGGTGAATAACGACTAATTTGTCACATAGCGGGAAGGTGCTAAGTAGTTGATTTCGCACCGCTTATGGCGTCGGGTGGTTTTTAGGAGGGTTACCTGATTCCACTTAGCGACTGATACGTCATCGGCGTGGTCTCGTGGAAAACAACTTTTTCGGGTGTGGTGTATCATCAAGCATAGATCCCGCCCGAAATGCTTTGGGGCATTGGATCTGGGCCTTCAGATCAACCGGTGTTGGGCACGATTGCACACAGAGGTTAATGGGCCCGACGGGCACTTTAAATATGGTGGTATCGGATTAATGGTGGATTAAGGAAAGATTATTGGTGGATTAAGACAAGGATTATTAATTTTGATCGCAGATCGACCACTAGAGATTTTGGTCGGGGTTTTAGGTCAGAATAATAGTTTATAGTTAAACTAGGGTGTAGGGTTAATTAACACATAGAGCTATATATATACATGAAATGGGTTTTTCATCGGGATTTAATATAATAATATTAGTAATTAAAATGAGAAGATGAGCGGAAAAGGGAAAAATCACTAAGTAAATGATCTTTTTGTGAAGTTGATGTTTTTTCACGTATTAATATTAATACTTCAGTTAAAGTTTTCGGTGGGTCGTTAATATGAAAATGCTTTATGCGGGGGGGGGGAAATGCTTTTCCTAGGCAAAAATGTTTTATCCTTAGGAAAGGAACATTATTTAGAAAATGAATGAAAAGAAGGGGGGATGAATTTTTATGAGGGGAATTTAGCACTTGATATCCATAAATCATTGAGCTGAGGATTTGATCCCTCCAAAATCAGAGAAATCTCTAAGCCTCTTTGCTTAAAGGTTTAAGTACTTTGAACTTTATTTATGGGAAATCAGTTAAGTAAAATAGGTAAAATGAATGGGGGAGTTAATCAATTGACCTTGAAATCCATCTTCATGCTTGATTGACCATTCACATTTGAAACCTATGATGAGAGATGATAAATATGCTTTTTGCCCTATCATATTTCTGCAACCTTTCTTCTACTTACCCATCTACTTGTTCTACCATTTTTTCTTCACTTTATTAGGGTGCATTTAGACTAGCAAACCCTTATTAAAACATTTTCTTTCTTTTCACAAAGAAAACTATCTAATTATATCACTATATCATCCAAGGGCTCAAATTAAACTGATGAGCTCCTTTTATTTTACTCTACCTAGTCTAATGATCTGCCAAGATTAAACAATTTGGTCAGATTTTATCCTCTAACTATCAACATGAAATTTAAAGCATGGTATAATCAAGATTAAATAGTTTGATTACCCTAGATTGTGGCATGGATCACAAGTTGCACACAATCATTATTGTGCATAAAGTAAATAGTAGTGGCATTTAGACTTGCACACTTTCATGGTCTATTTTTGTTTTTTGAGGTTCATATTTTTCACTTTTTTGACCTTTTCTTTATTCTTTTTGTCCTTTAATTTTCTTTTAGGACATACCCTCTTTTCATTTTTTATTTTTCAATATGGAAAACTTTTGTAGGAAGCAAAGTTATGTACATATTACAAGACTTAACCTTAGCCATTGAAAATTATGAATCCTATTTGTATAGGAACCTAACAGTGGCTCCACTAGGGGATGGAATTTCCTTGTGAAATGTCAAAAATTTGAGATCAGTAGCCTTGGAATTTTGACTTCAGTTACCTTGTGATTTCACCTTTCAACCTGCTTTATTCATACTTATGATAAAAAACCCTTAAAAGCTTAGGGCCTTCTCTCAGGGCTTCAACCCTAAATGTTTGCCATCCAATCCAAACTAGACTTTTTCAAAATAAAATATACATACATGGGAAAAAACAATTAGTAACTAGGTTCTATGTAATTTTTAAGCATTCGACCATTCACCGTCCTCCTCCTCTCTTCTTCAGTACCATCTAGTCCTTTAAGGAAGAAAGCATTGTTCCCTCTATAAGCATAGATGATATAGGGGCCCTTCCATAGGAAATCAAATTTCCCATGCTTACCCTTATCTTCCCTTCTCGAGTCCCACTTGAGTACTTTATCACCTAAGTAGAAATCATCTGCCTTGGTCCTTCTATCAAAAATCTTTTTGATATTTTCCTGCACAAGTTGAGATCTGATGTAGACCTCTTCTCTGGTTTGCTAGAGATGAATAGTTTGGTTTATTCTCCTCTAGATATCATTTGGTTCAGATTGTAGTTCTTGGAGCATCTTCATCACTGGTACTCCCAAAGAGGATGGAAAAACAGCTTCCATGCCATACACTAGCTAATAGGGGGATGTACCAATTGACTTCTTGGTGGTCATTTTGTCAGCCCATAAGGCTTTGAATAACTTCTTGTTCCATGTTTTCTTATTATCTTCCAGTAACTTCTTAATAATGTTCACCAGGCTCTTATTTGAAGATTCAACCAGTCAATTCCTTGAGGGTAGTAGGCTATAGAATGATCTAGGGTAATGTGATACTTATTGCAAAATTCTATCATTCGTTTGGATTTAAAAGTTGCTCCATTATCAGTAATGAGCTTGGTTGGGCATCCAAACCTAGACAAAATGTTGGCTTCAAGGAAGTTAATAATAATAGTATATGTGGCTTGCCTTGAAGGTATGGCCTCTATCCATTTTGTGAAATAGTCTGTGGCTGTGAGGATCTACTTATGTTGGGTAGAGGAGGGTGAGTGAATTTCACCAATGAAGTCTAAACCCCATGTTGAAAAGGTACTTTAGCAGTGATTTGTTTAAGGGTAATGGTAGAAGTTTTCTTTTCTTCAAAAATTTGACACTTATGACAAGAGGTCACAAATTTCTTGACATCAGGAGAATAAAGTTGCCAGTAGAAACCTGCCCTTAAGATTTTATCTAAAGTGGTTCTCCAATAGATGTGTCCACCACAATCACCTGCATGAAAGTCTTGTAGAACTTCGTCAGCCTTATATTTTATCAAATACTTAAGGATAATTCCTTCATAATCTTTACAAAACAAAGCATTATCAAGTATACAAAATTTCAAAGATTTCATTTTTAAAAACCTACCTTTGGTTCCAGATAATCTAGGAGGAGCTTTTAAAATTTTTGTAAATTGTAGATGATATCAGCATACCATGGTAATTCACCATAGGCCTGACTGATCGGTGGAGTCACCATCTCCTCTCCTT
Organism: Pinus tabuliformis; assembly: GCA_031772625.1. Taxonomy (NCBI): domain Eukaryota; kingdom Viridiplantae; phylum Streptophyta; class Pinopsida; order Pinales; family Pinaceae; genus Pinus; species Pinus tabuliformis. The sequence continues at coordinate 9,885,788 of CM062808.1, forward strand.
CATCAAGTGCAGCAATAAAGTTTATGTCTAATGCCTGATAGTTCGACTCAGTGATAAGTTTAGTGAAGCCTTGGCCTTTGATTAACTTTGTGGGTTTGATCTCTATATCATACTCTAAGATAGTAGCGATCCATTTTCCCCTTTTCCCATCAAGACCTTCCTGAGTTAGGATTTCTTTGACTACAGAATTGGGAACATAGGCTACTATATGAGAATGCAAAATATATACCCTAAAATCTTTGATAGCTTTGACTAAAGCCAATGCTTGTTTCTCCATTATGTTGTATTTTAAGGGAGCATCTCTTAAGGCTTTGCTAAAGAAAGCAATGGGTTGTTCATATCCTTGGTCATTTTTTCTGTAGTAAAACTATAACTATTATATGCCCAGAAGCAAAGGAAAACAAAATGAAATCCCTATCAAATTTGGGACTAACTAATACCAGGGTTTTTGTCAAGGCTAGCTTGATATCTTCAAATGATTTCTTAGCTTTGACAATCCAACATAGAGTCGAATATTTTTTCAACATGTTATTTAGTGCTCTAATTAACTCTGCTAGGTTAGAAATAAATCTTCTAAGGAAGTTAATCTTTCCTAAAAAGTCTAGTAGTTCTTTGATATTCCTAGGGTGTTGTATCAGCAAGATGGCTTCAATTCTTGCAGGAACTATTCTTATGCCATCTTTGGAAATAATATGACCTAACAATTTTTCCTTCTTCCAATCCAAATAAAAATTTCTGGGGTTCAAGGAGATGCCATACTTTCTGCATTTTATAAAGACCTGCCTTAGATGATCTAGATGTTGATTGTCTAATTTTCAGAAAACAGTTAATATCATCAAGATATATTACAAGGAAATCATGGATTTCTTTGGAAAAGGCTATATCCATAGCCCTCTGGAAAGTGACTCCTACATTCATTAGCCCAAAAGGCATTTTGACATACATAAAGGTGCCCCAAGGAGTGGTGAAAGCAGTCTTGGGTTGGTCGTCAGGATGAACCAAAATTTGACTGTAACCAGAAAACCCATCCAGTAATGAGATTCTGGTTGACCCAACTATCCTTTGTAAGATGTGGTCCATTTTGGTAAGAGGGTAGTTTTCTTTAAGTGATGCTTTATTCAAGTTTCTGAGATCTACATAGAGTCTGATCTCACCAGTTTTCTTCTTGGTTGGGACCAAGTTTGAGACCCATTCAGAAAACCTTATTGGTGCAATTATCTTAGCATCATACATTCTCCTAATTTCCTTTTCTATTGAAGGTAATAAGACAGGATTAATTCTCCTAAGATTTTGTTTGAAAGGTTTTTTTATTTTCTTTGAGGGGAATTGTGTGTTGGATGATGCTGGTGTCATAGGATTTAAGGTCCTCATAGCTCCAAGAAAAGACATCATGAAATTCTTTCAATAACTCAATGTATTTCACCTTTTCTGTTAAAGGGAGTGACTTTGATAGTTTGATTAGCTTGGGACTGTCTTCAGTGCCTATGTTACACTCTTCAATATCAAATTTTAATGGCTCCATTTTAGGCTTCCTAGGAACATCATTTGAATCGAATAAGTCTTCCAGAGGGGTTAAACCTTTTGGTAAGAAATTATCCTTGAGATTACTTTGTTTTCGTCATTAATTGTTTCATCAATCTCAACCTGTTCTAGGTTGCCTATATCTGACCATGTGAATTTAGTGGGATTAAAACTATCTACTTCATTACCTTCTAGCTCATCTATTATTACTTCATCCCTAGAGTTAAGATCTATGGATGTATCAATGTCTATGTTACTATGTGCAAATTCTTCTTCTAAAGTTAAGAAGTTGTTTATCTGTCTATCATTTGAGAATACTTTCCAGTTCTGCACATTATTTGGGATTGAAGGTCTATGCCTGACCTTAGCAGTGTATTGATGGTTAGGTTGGAAGGGTGACCTGCAGGTACTGGAAAACATTGCTAAACTATGGGCTTGCATATTGTGCTTCCTAGGAACTACTGCAGGCTGTGTTTATAGGAAGGTATTGATTATTTCTACAATGGTTCCTCTATAATAACCTAATCTAGTGTCTTTGGTCATATATACACCCTTAATCTGATTTACAACTAGCTTTGAGTTTCATATGATTGAAGCTCTTTGAGCACCTAAATTCCTAACTACCTTGAGACCTAGAATCAGAGCCTCATACTCGGCCATATTATTGGTACATATGAAATTTAACCTATAGGCATGGCCCTCTGAGTGATTGTTTTCTAAATTATAAATCCATACTCCTGCTCTTGCTCCTAACTTATTTACAGAGCCATCAAATTCTAAATGCCATAAGATTTCATGTACATAGTTCTCATCATCAATATCCCATTTATTTTTATTTCTAGCAACCTGATTACTTTCTTTATTGCATAATTCTGAAGTTTCTTTAGATTCATTAGCAGTGGAAACTGCAATTTCTTTTGGTTCTGCAACAACACTGTTAGGAGTTTCGTTTGGTGTTTGATCAGTGTTGAACATGATAAAAGAGTCTACATCTGAATGCATAGAGTAGATAGGATAGTTTTGAGGTTTCTCTTGGCTGCTTACCATGTATTTCATGAAAGTTTCTCTGTACAGTTTCTTGGGTTGTCCAAACACAAAAATTGTGGCATATGACATATCCAGTTGGAGGGATCCTTGAAGCTTGGCTCCCCAAGATCTGGATAACAACATGCCATATTTTGGTGGGATATCAGCCACTACAATGTCCATGAGGATGCTCTTGGCATGATATTGGACTAAAGTGATACACAAATCTTTGACTAACCCTAGACATTTTACTTAACTTGAATCAAAGGAAAACAAGTCTTTGTAAGGTCTAGTAATGTCTAGTTTCAATTTTTCCATCACTGATTTTGGCATTAGGTTGTGAGAAGTCCCAAAATCTAATATGGCATTGTGTACTATTTTGTCATGAATATTAAGGCTAATGTAAAAAGGCGGAATTCCTCCTTCTTGTGGTTGGCCATTAACATCTAGTCCAACATTAATTCTGGTTTATCATCAAACAAGTTAACTGAGTCTTTGTTTTCAGTAATGTTCAGGGTCTAATTTACTTATGATTTGTAAGTTTCGTTTTTAACTAGTTCAGTCAAAGGGACTTAAATTTTCAGCTTGGATATCTCTGCTCCCAAATTGAATGATGAGGAAGGGTTGTAGACCTTTGGAATATGGTTTTGAGTGGAATTATCTTCCTTTTGTTTACTTGGGATTTCCTTATGGGGACTTTCAGATCTGGCATTATAGGTGTTTTTCTCTGGTTCTTTAAGTGGAACTGATGTGGATGGCTGCTCAACAAAGGGTTGATTGGAAGTTATTTCTTCAATAATGGGACTATGGGGGTTTTGGTTTAGTCTAGGGAGGATTTGAAGTACTTCCAAAATAGGAACTTTATTTGTTATTTTGGGTTGATTTTCCATTGCTTTCTTAGTTTGGTCAGGAGGACCAACATTCTTTTTACTTCACAAATTATATTTTTTGTGCACTTCAAATATGGTAGAGTCATATCCCTGCTTATAGTCAAATGACTCTCCAGACTAGGTTTGAAGATGTTGTAACATATGCAATTCTTCCTCATCCTGGGAGAGGAATACAAGTTTTTGATCATCTAATCCCATTATATTGATTTGGGTATCTTGTCCATGATCATCAGGATCAGATGATTCTGCATAGTTTTCTTGAAAAGGGGGTCTAATGTTTTGATCAGGTCCATTCTTTCCTGTGTTTTGGTTTTGATTTTGGTTTTTTCTTAAACTAGTATTCCTAACTAGGGGTACTTGTTGATTATCCTATGTTTTTCTATCTAGGTTTTCAAGTCTATCCATGATTCTTTCTACAGTTTTGGCCAAAAGATCTACTTTACCATCAGACGTTGAAGCTTCATCAACAAATCCTACTCTCCTTTCTATCTTTGCTCGGGCTTTTTTGGCTAAAATATTAGCCTCTACTTTTACTGCATTGGTTTGGCTTTGCTCTAGGGTTGCAGGCTCTCTTTCCATAAGTTGGTAGGCCATATCTAGATCAAAACCATCAGGGAAATTCATCATTGCGAGATGAGGAGGAGGCTTAAGGTTGGCAGGGATGGCATTGTAAGTGCTATTAAACCTGGTGCAGTAGTCTTGAATTGATTCTTTAGGACTTCTCTTAATGTTCTCATACTCATAAAGTATCTGCAATGGGTTTTTCTTCCTCTCCCATATCTCGATGAACATTATATGAAAGTTTGTCATATCTGCAATACTACCAGCAGCTAAGTTTCTAAACTGGGTTCTAACTTCCCCAGCTAATGTTTGGGAAAAAAGCCTCATTCTTACATCTACATCATCTATCTCATGTAACTCAAAATAATCATTCATTATGTTAACATGTTGTTGAGCAGTGTATAGGCCTGTAGCATCAAATAATTGAATTTTTCTTTGATAGTCCCGAGGTAGGTCATGTAACTGACCAGGCAACACCAAAGGGGCATATCTATTGGCCATGGCTAAAGCCTTGGCTTGGCTTGGAGATAAGGGAAGATTAGTTTGGGTTGAGGTGGAGATGGATGAGCTAGCAGTGCTTACAGTTGAAAATGAAAGATTGCCAATTGAAACTGGAGTATTAACAGTGGAATTTGGAATATTAATAGCTGAAGTTGGAATATCTACAAATGAAACTGAAACATTAATAGTGGATGAAGGGGTTTCTATAACGGAAATTGGGATAAAAGGGATAGTTGTGTGTATAGGGGAGATGGAAGTATCTATAAGTGAACTCGAAGGGCTAATGGGTGAAGTGGGAGTGTCTATAGGTGGAAACAAGATTCTAGGTTGTATAGGGAGCTGTGGAATGAATGGGCCAGTGGAATGAACTGTAGTAGAAATAATGGATGGTGTGGTAGTGATGGAAGGGGTATTAATAACATTGGAGGATTGAGCAGAAAGTTCAGCAGTTAGAGTAGTATTAATGGATGATAGTGGAGTATTCAGAATATATTCGTCAATTGATCTATTAGCTCTTTGAACTTCAAGGTCTACAATAAAATCAGGATCTAGAACAGTTTCATTAAGCACACTTTCAGATTTTGTTCTAAATAATGAGAGATCAAATTGCACATCAAAAGGTAAATCTTCTTAAAACAACCACTCATCAAGACAAGAATTAGCTTTAACTAGTGGTGTTTTATCAGCTGAACTCTCTTCTTTTTTTGGATTTTCTTATAATTTTGTCTAGATCATCCACAATAACTACAGGGTTTGGATCTGGGTTGGAACTGGTATAATGAGTTTTCCTGGTAGCCAGAATTATAACTTTTTAAATGTTTTTTAATGTAATTTTTAAAACTTCTGCAAAAACTGACTTTAAGGGGCTCAAGATGATGATTAAGATTTCCTTAAAGTTTTAGGAGACAGAGGTTTGCATTCCCAATATGGTCGCCACTATGTTATCACTCAAAACTTTTCCTTAGAAGTTTTGGAAGAAGGGAAGGCTTCGAGGTAACCGCAAACCAACTTTCAAGCATAGGCTCTAGCCGACCTATGGCTCAGAGAGGGCTCTCTCTATATAATTTAGCTTTGTTTTCTTAGATATTAGGCTAGTTCTAGAGTTCAGGGGGTTTTTGATTTGTATGAAGATTTGGTGGTGGAATCCTTAAAATAGGCTGATAGGTTGATGCCTTTAGGGCATTCAGCAATGGAGTCAAAGAAGGGGCAACAAAGTTGGAGTTAAATCACTAAATGGAATGTTCAAGGGGAAAGATAGCAAAGTGAAGTACAAACCCTTGGACTAAATGGTGAAATGAGTCTTAACGAGGGTGAGAGGGAAATCAAGAATCCTCAGACCGAGGCTAAGATGTGGGAACAACAATGAATCATGAGTAAAGGGAAATTAAGAATCCTTTACTATAGACCAGAGGAGAAACTACGGAAGCGAAGGAGAAGTTAAGAATTCCCTAGCTAAGATAATTTAAGAGAAAACATTAAGAATGTATAACAATAAGACGGAGTGTAGTCAAGCAAATTCTGAAATAATATTCAGGTTAAACATTCAGAATTCTGAAACATTTAAGATTATGAAACAACTTTAAGGGAGATAAAACAACACAAGAAAATTACTCATTTGTACTATGCTTTACACATGAATCCCTTTAAATATCTGATCTTTATTCATCAATCTAGCATGTTGGCCCAGTCAGTGATACAAAAGCTTTTACAGTCTTTTAACAAAATTCTATTGAAAGTATAAGAATCCACACCACATACTTCGATTTGTGAAGTATTTATACAAAAAAATTTACAAAATACCCCAAACTAACTTGGGAATTAATCTAGGAAATTCAAAATATCTTCTCGCAGGAAGATAGTGACAGCTATTGAACTGTTTTCTTGCTGTCCCTTTTATTGTGGTTTAGCTGGAAGTTTATGGTTGCTATACTTTGTGCTGGCCAAAGGCTGCTGTCTTTATACTGATACTCTTTGACACTATAACCACTTGACTCTGATGCTCTTTTACCAAATACTCAGAGTCTCTGGTAAGTTTCATCTGCCTCAGTGTATTTGGAAAATGAAGGCTTATTTACAAACAGATGTTTTACCTAATGTTGGAGGTAAAATAGATTTTCAAAAGCACTGTACAGTACCTTTCCTGTTGGCATTCCTGAAACCTGTGAAGTAGCCACTTGCTGTCTTGCTACATCCCTGAGTTTGTCGTTGTAATCTCCTTGTTCCATAAGTTTATCATGAATGAATAAGGTATTAGGTAATCCCTTCTCTTTTAGCTTATCAAACTTAGCCATGAACCTGTCAACGACTACTTGCATTTCCTTGCTCATTTCCTCTAACTTCTCCATAAGGTCCCTCTTGGTGAGGACTTTCTTTACCTCCAGAATAGTAGCAGTCCGGTCTGCAATTTCCAGTTCCTGTAATTGGTATTTGTTCCTTAAATTTAAGAACTGGATGAGCCTGGTAGCCTCTCTAGGCCTGTTTCCTCATTCTATCTTCACTTTCCCAATAGCCTCGGTTAGTAATGCTATGAGATCAATCTGCTCGAATATGACCTGTATGGATGGCCAAATATCATTGACAGAGTCAATGATATTGGCCCACAATTTTTCCTTGGCTTCTCCAAGAGGCTCCTTTAGTGTCAAGTCTCTTTCCATTGACTTGAGCTTTTCCTTTATCCTAGCAGCCTTCTGTTCCTCCTCTTTCTACATAATCTTGGCAAGCTTACAGTTTATTTCTAAGCTTTCCACCTGTTCCTTTAGCTTGTTTATCTCATTTGTCTGAATAGACATTTCTTCCATGGCATGAACAAGCTTGGTTGCTTCATCTGTTGTTGTACATGTTGTTGTTGTGGAAACTACTGATGTATATGCTGTAGTGGTGATGGCAAGGCAGTGCCTATAGGAGTTTTTGGAGCCAATGTAGCTACCAATGTAGATGGTACTGTAGTAGTCATTGTAGGGATTACAGTTGCTGGTGTGGTCCCTACTTCACCTTGCTTCAATTGGATTAAGGAATCCAATTTCTTCTCTGTGCTCCTCAACTGATCATTCAGCTTGAGGACTAAATCCATTAAGTCCTCATGCTGAGTTTGAGACTGTAACACCTCCTGTGTTTGCGAATGATGCAAGGAGGGTACCTTCAGTTGCTTCTTCAATGAAGCAATTTCCTTGTTCTTCTGTTTTATTAACTCCTCTTTTGCTTTGATATCTTTGGGATCATGTCCCATCTCTATGATAAAGTCTTCCAAAGACTTGATTATGTTGTCCTTGGCTTGTGATGAAGCCTATTCAAGCTGATATTGAGCTAAGATGTTGTTTAGGGAACTTTGCAGTTGATGAACAACTATTGACTTCCCTGTCAGGGTGGAGTAGATCATTTCTCCAGCCTACTTGTGAAACTCTATTTGGTCCATAGGGTGAATATCCCTGGCCAATGCCTCAAAATCAACTTTCTTGTAGTCAGTGGGTGTCCTTGGTTGCTGCACAATTAGTTGAATGAAGGACACCTGCATCTTCCCCTCTTTGATGTCAAAGGCTGACATCAATCTATTTTGACCTGGAGTAGAAAGTTTGAAAAGTTGAGCATATGTCTTAGCTTTCAACCTTTCATTCCTCATTTTTATCTCTTTGAATTTGTATTTGATACTTTTATCCTGGTCTGCTAAAAGACGAGGCCTCTACACTCATCTGTCTCTATATCATCTGGGTTCCTGTGGATGATGGGGGTTGTTTTTCCTCTGAAGGAGCAGTACATTTACTCCTTTTTGGCTCAGAATCAGTGATTTCAACTTAGCCATCGATGTCTTCCTATTCTGACACAGGATTGAGTCTATTTCTTTTGCTTTGGCCTCTTTCATATTGAACATTGAAGGCTTGCGTCCTTGAGCTTGATCCTTCCTCCCTGCCCCTTTTGGGATTTTTCTCCTCATTCAGATGAGTCTGCATGATAAGGGGAGTGCTCATTGTCCCTTCCTGAGGTGGTACCTGCAGAAATGAATTTTCATCAAGTTGATTTTCTAGATCTAATAACGTGTTTTCCACAACAACTTCAGTATTATCCCTGTCCTCTAAAGTGTTTTCCACCCATTGCAATTGCTTGGCATACTTTTCTATCTTAGGGATGCGGTGATGGATATAGGAAGCCATCTTGTTTTTCTGCCTTCTTTTGCAGATGAAATTCAAGGGATCATATCTCCATATGGAGCTCTATTTTAATTTTAATCTCTGAAGGATCAGGTCTGCCTCCTTTCCAGCTTCTCTTCTATTACAAATAAAAGGACCCAATTGTTCTTTGATCTTGAGCTGTGATTTCTTTTGGCTTTAACAAAGTTTACCTCATCTGAATTTATTATTTGCCTGTAGTACTCCAGGGAAAATAACCTCATTGGGAGGTATTTAGGTAGTTTGTATGGGGTCGCACCCATAAATCCTTATTTTAGTGTGGTTTTGGTACAAGTACCAATCTCCCACCTGATGATTGATGTTTATATGAAGGACTCTCCTAATATCAGGACTAATTCTTGGTGGAGGGGTTCCACTAAGCATGTTCATCAAAGGGTGGAAAAAGGAATCTATGAATTCATTGTAGGAATAGGGGGAGGAATATTGATGAATCAATGGGGTCCAGAAGATGATTGATCTTGGTTGGCCCTTGGTGTCCAACTTTTGCAAGGTAAGTGGGAATCTGTCTAACTGGTAATATAGTAAAAGGTGATACAAGACGGAGGAGTATTTGAAGACTCTCTCGTTACTCATTCTAAGGAACTTTTCATGCATCTTGTCAGCTATGAACTGAGCATATTCATATATGACAATAGGAGGCTGCCCTGGAGTGTATATGGACATGAAGGCTAAAATAATCTCATCAATGTATTCATTAGTGGCATAACCTAGGACACTACATATCATATCCACAATATTTCTCCCCCATGAGGAGAAAATGGTAACTAAATGTGGAGGAGGATCCTTTGGGATGTGTTTTTCTTCTCTTATGAAAGTTTGGAACATTTCTGCCAATTTTGCAGTAGTAAGCTTAGGGAACTGGTCTAATAAGGCTCCAATTGAAAGAGGAGTCAAGTTTTGGCCAAGCTTGAGTTGTAACATCACATTTATAGATTCTGCAGTGATAGTGAACAATATTGTCTGGTTAGGGGACATGACTGTTCTCTGAATTGGAATATAATTGGCATGGCAATAATGCACAATTTCTGGGAAAATGTGAACTTGAGGAAATTGGTATTTAGGCAAATTGGAATCCCACAGACCAATTCCATCTGCATGGTTCAAGTACCTATCCCTACTTTGGCAGTATACTTTGAGCGAGGATTCTTGGATAGAGGTGTCCTTTATCTGAAAATCTTTTTCGGCTAGGGGAAGGTGGTCTAGGTCTAGATAGGGAGTGGTGACAGGTCTTACATCCATGGAAATTGGGGTAGCCATTCTCAGTTCTTGTGGATTTGAGAATGGGGGAGGTAATTTGCAGTGTTTTTTTTAGGGCAATGGTGGTTCAGCACAGAGTAGGCTTGAGTTTCCTTAATTAATTTTAAACTTAACTAAGAATACTCAATCATTGGTTTCTTTGAAATTGACAGGATTTTTGATGAATTGTGGCTTAAATACTTGGAACTAGGGTGAAATGGTTCTGAGCAGGGTAGTTGGTGACTGCAAATGGTTGAAGGGGTTTTCTATAGGCTGTAAGGTTGTCTGGGTGGTCTGCAGTGTCTTTGGAGTGCAATTGGATGTGGGTTGATGGCTTTGATGTTCGTAGGTGGCATGCATGCGTATAGAGGTTTACAGTTGAAATTCGAATGAAAACAAATGATTTGGGGCTTTTTAGCTTTTTCATATGGAAAAATGCTTTTTGGCGGCTACAAGTGAATAACGACTGATTTGTCGCATAGCGGGGAGGTGGTAAGTGGTTAATTTCACACCGCTTATGGACATCATGTGGTTTTTAGGAGAGGCCATCCGATTCCACTTAGTGACTAACACGTCGCCGGTGTGGTCTCATGAAAAACAATTTTTTTCAAGCGTGTATCGTTCGGCGGAGGATCCCACCCGAAATGTTTTCGGGGTGTTGGATCTGGGCCTTCATATCATATGGTGGTTGGGGAGTGATTGCATGCGGAGGTTAATGGGGTCTCAGTAGACACTTTAAATATGGTGGTATCAGGATTAATGGCGGATTAAGGCAGGATTATTGGTGGATTAAGGTAGGATTATTAATTTTGATCGCAGATCGACCAATTAGAGATTTTGGTCGGGGTTTTAAGTGAGAATAATAGTTTATAGTTAAACTAGGGTGTAGGGTTAATTAAAGCACAGGAGCTATATATATACGAGAAATGGGTTTTTCATCGGGATTTAATATAATAAAATTAGTAATTAATATGAAAAGATGAGCAGAAAAGGGAAAAATCACTATTGTGAATTTGATGTTTTTCACATATTAACATTAATACTTCGAGTAAAGTGTTTTGGTGGGTCTTTAATATGAAAATGCTTTATGTGGTGGGGGGGGGGGGGGGGAATGCTTTTCCTAGGCAAAAATGTTTTATCCTTAGGAAATGAACATTATTTAGGAAAATGAATGAACTGAAGGGGGGGATGAATTTCTATGAGGGGAATTTAGCGCTTGATATCTATAAATCATTGAGCCGAGGGTCTGGTCCCTCCAAAAGTCAGAGAAATGCTCTGAGCCTCTTTGACTTAAAGGTTTTAAGTACTTTGAACTTTATTTATGGGAAATTAGTTAAGTAAAATAGGTAAAATGAATGGGGGAAGTTAATCAATTGACCTTGAAATCCATCTTCATGCTTGATTGACCATTTACATTTGAAACCTATGATGAGAGATGATAAATATGCTTTTTGCGCTATCATCATATTTCTGCAACCTTTCTTCTACTTACCCATCTACTTGTTCTACCATTTTTTCTTCACTTCATTAGGGTGCACTTAGACTAGAAAACCCTAATTAAAACATTTTCTTTCCTTTTCACAAAGAAAACTATCTAATTCTATCACTATATCATCCAAGGGATCAGATTAAACTGACGAGCTCCTTTTATTTTACTCTACCTAGTCTAATGATCTGCCAAGATTAAACAATTTGGTCATATTTTATTATCTAACTATCAACTTCAAATTTAAAGCATGGTATAATCAAGATTAAATAGTTTGATTACCTTGGATTGTGTCATGAATCACAAACTGCACACAATCATTATTTTGCATAAAGTAAATAGTAGTGGCATTTAGACTTGCACACTTTCATGGTCTCTTTTTGTTTTTTTGGGTTCATATTTTTCACTTTTTTGGACCTTTTCTTTATTCTTTTTGTCCTTTAATTTTCTTTTAGGACATACCCTCTTTTAATTTTTTATTTTTCAATATGGAAAACTTTTGCAGGAAGCAAAGGTATGTACATATTACAAGGCTTAACCTTAGCCATACAAAATTATGACTCCTATTGGTATAGGAACCTAATAGAGCAGAAGGCTAAGGTCAAGCATGGGGCTTCCCAGTGTGGACACAGGTTCATGGTTGGACCAAAACTTCCCTTGTAGACGGCTTTATTTTCTGTCAATACTTCATTAGCCGAAGGTTATAACCAAGCACAGAGAAGACGAACACAATATTGGCGAAGTGCTGTAGTGTCACAAGTGTCTTCATATTTCAGCCGCATACTCTATTCAAAAGCAAAAACATAGTAGCCAGAAACACTTATTTCCAGAAACAAAAATAGTAATATGTCAAGAAAACAAAGCAAATGTAAATAAACATAGTAAGCAGAACAATCAAAGTAAAAACAAATATAGTAAGCAAAGAAAAATAGATAAAAACAACAAGCAGCAAGCTGACTATGTACATGGCACGGGGCGTGGCCTGGCCTACTGAAAGTAATGCTTGAGATCTTGGCCATTGACAGGAAGGTTGTCAATCTTCCCATCAAGTGATTTCAAATAATACGTGTGTGGTACAAGATTCTCATGTACCGTGTACGAACCAATCCATAGGGACTGGAACTTCATATGTTTGCCCTTGTCTTCATGGGACTTATCCCATTTCAGAACTAAGTCACCAACATCGAAGTTAGCTTTCCCTACAGACTTCTTATCGAACCATCTCTTGATACGGTTTGGTGGAGTGTGAATTTTTCTTTTGCTTTCATCCTTTCTTCCTAAAGCGTATGGAGAGAATCCATCCTAGACTGAACTAGCTAGCAAGGCTTGCCTTGGGATTCTTGGGAAAGCTGAAGTGCAGGAAAGTAGATATTTGGTGGAAGGATGGATTATTTTTCATAAACCAAGAAGTACGGTGAGGTATTCATAGAAGGTTTGGGTGTTACACGGTTAGCCCATAATGCATTCGTTAGGGCGGTATGCGAGTTGCGCTACTTAGAGAAAATGATCTTCTTGATTATGCAGATGAGGTTTTTATTTGTGGATTCTGTGAGACCGTTTCCTTGCAGGTAATAGTTAGATGAATGCTTTAACACAATACCATTATGTAATGAAAAATCATAGAGTTTGAAAGATGAAAAGTAAGTTGCATTATAAAAAACAAGTGATACTGGAACATCGAAGCGTGAGATGATGTTCTTGGGAGGAAGATGATGACCTCTTGGTCATTCACTTGTTCAAGCAGAACTGCTTTTTTCCACTGCGTGAAGTAATCAGTTGTTGTTAGAATGTAGCAGTGTTGATTTGACAAATGTGGGAACATTTCCCCGATGATATCCAAGCCCCACTATTGGAATGGTTCGGTCACTGCAACAGGGTGCAGTGGGGCTGCTGATCTTCATGTTCTTCTGGCGCATCACTGACAGATCGAGCACTTGTGGGCATAAGCATGTGCATCCTTGAATAATGTGGTCCAGTAGAAACTGATTCGCATAACTTTTTGCATAGTGGTGTTTCCTACAAAATGACCCTCGGCAGGTCTGTCATGCAGATCTTGAAGTACCTTCTTTGATTCATGTGCCTCTAGGCACCTAAGAAAAACTCCATTACTGTGCTTTCTGTAAAGCACTTCGTTCACCGACAAATATGCTAAGGATTTAAGGCGTAATACCCTCTTCTGTCTGATGGAATAGTGAGAGGGTACGGTGTCGTGCTAAAGGTACTGGCGCACATCTACTTACCAAGAGGTTCATATGCCTCTCAAATAATGGGGAATGACATTATGTTTCATATGCCTCTCAGATAAGACCCAGATCTAGTTGCATTTTCCTTTGTATGGGAGCCACATGTAAGTGTTATAGGACAAATTGACCTCCTAATCAACTCAAAGGAGAAAGACAAGATGACTGAAAGAATGACCACAGTTGCAAGCCCGAATCCACACTAATGCTCTCTGTACACTAATAACCTACTTTATAAAGCTTGTTTACAAGCATAAAGAAGCATTAGTCAACCTGCTAACTCTTGTTGTTAGACTAGGGGGAGTGTTAGTGAACATTAGTGATGTTTAAGTGGTTATGCCAACGAATCTACCATTAAATATCTAGATATTATTTCCCTAAATTTGCACAAGAAAAGCAGGGAAACTCCAAAAATCAAGATATTTGGAGAAATTCTATTCTGGAAACAAAGGCAAATGGGAAAAAGTTGGTAAACAAGGCAGGTTCATGGTTTTTACCCAAATGAACTATAGGTGGAGTTGGGAAACCCTAAATTGATTGCTATATAAGCAACGAGAGGGCCATTGCACAATGGTCAGAGCATTTAGAAGGATAGTACATGGTGTTGTTGTGATATTGTCATATTCTTGAAGGAGCTAGCTGAAAGAAGGAGAGAGAGAGAGGAAGAAGGGATAAGGAAGGCTGATGCAACAGGGTTGTTGTAATCACTCTTCTGAATATAGGACTGCAGTTGTGTTCCACTACTCGAAGTGTCGGTGATATTGTGCATTTATTTGTTCATTCTGATGCTTGTTGTGTTGAGTAGATAAGTTACACATTTATACATGTTTGTTACGGATTCTTTCATTAATTGTCAGAAGTATATGCTATGATTGGTTTGCTTCATTCTTTTGTGCAGGAATCATCTTGGAGCCGGTCAGGAGGAGTTCTTCTTACCGCACGGAGATCCCCAAGCGAATCTAGAAAGAACCAAAGGTGATCCTTTCTCCATATCCTGTCAATATATGTCAGATAGATGAACATGTGTGTAACAGGTACCTTTTGCAGATAACCTTACGGTCTATCGAAGTCCCGGGAAGACTTTCGAGGGTAGTTTTCATCCTGTGCATTTTACCCCATAGCAGAACTGGCGACTCCGCTGGGGACTATACATTTAGTTCCCGATTATCCGGACTCCTCTCAGATCTCTTCTCTCTTCTACGAGCTTCCCGCTTCTTGATATCCTTCTCTGATCCACCATCTAGTTTGTTGCATCTTGCAAGGTTGCTTTCTCTTCAGAAACTGATCCCAAAAGCCCACATTTTGAGATCTTTCCCTCAGTAACGCAGATTCCTGGTCTACACAGAGCTTTATAAAGCTCTTTGACTATGCACAGGGAGTGTTAGTGGCCAAACTAAAGCTCTATTTACACATAGATAGAGCGTTAGTGACCCATTTCCATGTTTTTCAAGAGATTTTGTGGACCAAAAGGGGGGGAAACTTGTCCCAAGGGCTAAATTAAGATCTGCAACAGTATCATGCTAACAAATTTGGTGTCTTAAAATTTATTTTTTAAGAAAATTCTTTAGTTTTTCTCTCATAAAAGAAATTTTTGTTGAAAGAAAAGCTAATAAACTGTACATCTCCTTCTGTCGAAATAGTTGTAGGCTGCTTTGTTTTGGTTCAATAGTTGTTAGGGAATATTGAGAAAAGGAACTTTCGGTTATGCAAAGTGTTGAATGACTTTAGATGCACTGACGAATACATGAATATGTGAAATGATACATGTGTAGAATAAGACTTGTTTGCATAAGAAATTGAATTTTTTTTCTTCAAAGCATTGTTCTGCATAGTTTATTGAGTCGAGAGTCTCATCATATTCATACGTAAATACCCCCTCTGAAGACAAATAAGAAAGTACACTAAGATTTACACTAAAATCAATTAGATACTCTTTTTTAGAGCAACTAACATTAAATAGATTAGGACCTTGGGATAAGAGAGTGAGTCAACTACCCAAGGTTTAAAATCAAACTAGTGTCGTTAAAGAGTGAAAAATCCTACTGCACTCATATTACCGGGACCACTCCACTCACAACAAAGCTAAATACGATACAACATCGGATTGTAATCGAAGGTAGCCCGCCTTCTTTTACAACTCCTTTGGGCATTCTGTGTAACGGGGGTCCCTTCGGGGATTTCGGAACTGAGTCGGGGACTCAGGTATCCTGCCCACACAGCATGCTGTCTACGACTATGTCCCCCCTGGTAATGTCTATGATTTGAGGTATCTCTAGTGGCCAATACTTCTAGGTACTTACCTAAGGTGACTGGGACAGGTTGTCCTGGTACCTCAAATGGATGGACCTACTTTGTCTTCATTCTTTGGGAGGGTGCTCATCTTCACGAGAGTACTTTGCCCCTTAATCTGAGGTTCGGGCGAAGCTCAAAAGTAACCGTAACTATACATTTGGCCATCCTTCTCTGTTACTCATTGAGAGACTAGGTTTCATCTCCAGTAATCGGTGTTTATCAGACAAGGTAATTTCACTTTGTTTGCTGATTGTCATTTTAGTGTATTTTTTGTTTTTAGGTACCTGAGTGCTATCGTTTTTGAGACTTAAATAATATCACCTTAAAATTTATCTGATAAAATTTACCAGTCATTGTGGCTACATCCGACCCTCACCATCAATCTAGATGGTTGTTAGGAATTCCTCCACTCACTGTGGAGGATCTGTCGAGATCCACTGACTCGGATTCCTCATCTTCGAGGAATAAATCTCCTAAATCACACACAGGATCATTCTGGACGACCGAAGATTCTGATTTACTGGAGTATTTCTTCCTCATTTTAACACTCTGCTTACAAATCTGTTGGATCCTGTTATTGCTCCCGTTGTATCAGTACTTCACTCTTCACTGGGAGGAACTCTCCCATCTATTCAGTCGACACCTCAAGGGTTGTGTAATTATAGAGACACTGTGAGTCCTCTACCACCTCCCCAGTCGACGGTCATTACACACAGGTAATGTGGAACCCCGCAATCCTGTTTGTCCCAGGTACTGCAACTCACATAACATCCTCTATCAGCGAAACCCAGCGGATGCCAGGTTCCACTCCTATGGTGCGCCAAAGCATACCTTCGAATAGTGCCACATATAGTGCTCCATATAACACTCAATGTGGCACTATGGGTGCGGTCCCAGTTTACCAAAACCAAGGTCGACTGCCAATGTATGGTTATAACCCCCAGATTTAGATATCTAGGGTGGTTCCCAATATGCACATGCAGGCATGAAATATCACAGTCCCCCCCACCATTCTCAGGCATGCATGGACAATCGCTGATTGACATGAGTTTTCCCTCTGTCAATCAAAGCCATATGGTTAGTTCAGTGTCGGTTGGGAATCCACAAGGGATACCCACCCAATCCATGGGGGCACCCTACTCACAAACTCAAATGAGTGAAGGGGGCACTGCTTATACTGGGGGCAACTTCATACCCCAGTATCAAAATCCTCATGGTAATCCACTTTACAACACCATACCGCAAAGCAACTGCTACACCACACAACCCATGTACACCATGGGGAACCAAACGATGGGAGGAGCACAGAGCTCCTCAGGTCATCCGTCTTCACAATGGTCCAAGTCAAGGGCACCCAACAATTTTCCTTTTTTGGCAACATTGGATATCCCCAACTTATACAAGTTGACTAACGACCCCATCTACCATAACCTACAATGGCCATTGATCTTGCATAAAATACCTGCGGATATTCCTAAGTTCGATGGAAAACAAGGGGAGGATCCAGGAACTCACATCACCACTACCATCTATGGTGTGTTTCTAACTCCATGGTGGATTACAGTGTCCAGTTGCGTCCTTTTCCCCGCACCCTCACTGGAAATGCTGCAAAGTGGTATATTGAGTTACCACGTGCATCAGTGAATACCTTTGACGCTTTAGCAATGGAGTTCCTAAAGCACTTTCAGTTACCTATCCGTTATGAGACAGGGATGGAGCTCCTTACTTCATTTCATCAGGATACTGCCACCCACTTCTCCGATCATATCCATGAATGGAGACGTAAGCGGAGGTTAGTCAAAGCTCCCATTCTTGATTTTCTCTTAACAGATTGTTCTGTAAGTCATTGCTCCCACAAATCACTAGAGATGTCACTCTAGGTGGTGCGGTCATGGAGGACCAATCCATACGTCATGCCCAACACTTGGATTTAATTTATTCACAGTCTGGCACTCTCTACAACATTATCCCCTATGCTCCCGCTAACCACAATCCTCCCACCACTCAGTGCCCTGGAGCGCATGCCAACGGGATCATCGGAGCAACCTCCATGATCATTGTAAAGCAAATTAGTGGTTCCGTTGCCAAGTTGGTAGTAGACCCCTCTACCAAAGCGACTGCTCTTCCTGCCACTATGATTAACTATGTGTAGTCTACACAGAAATCCAGTAGCAAGAACAAGACCACTACTTCTAAGGAGCAGTAATCTAAACAGCCTAACCTAAAATAGAAGGCCGTTGTGCCTACTAATACAAAAAGTGATAAAGGCACCAACTATTCATGTAACTCTGTCTTGAAGATCACGTAACCTGGCGTTGTTCGCGTCTTCAAGAATGCATAGATTACCTTACCATGAAAGATTCTTGTAAGGCACCTGTTGTCCTTAGAAATCCTTTTCCTAATCAACCGTAGCAAAATCTCGTTGCCAACCAATTGCCACCCACGTCAGGGGGTAGCGATGGTTCGCAACAATCTTCAGCTGGTGAAGGGAGTTCTACCTTTTACACATTTGGAACGGTAGATCTCACCACAAGAGCCAAATCTTATGAAGCTCTTTTTGCTCTGGAAACAAAACCATCTGCAGGTCAAAACCCATCGCTACCCAACGATTTGCGAATTGAAAGGCCGGTTGAGGACTTTGTAATTCGACCCCCCAAGGGGGCACTTCGACGCACAACGCAGAACACATTTTCACGTGCCGCCCAACACTACAACATTGTAGAGAATTTGGCGCAAGCGCCGTCAACCATGTCGGCGCTCGAAGTATTACAAACATGCCCTAGCCAAAGGAAATCTTTGCTTGGGTATTGACCCTACAGATTCCATGCTGGCCATTTTCGACATCGCCAAGTGTAAACCTCCCATTTCCCACCAGCTTGCATTTCAGGTGCATATCAATTCGAAAGGTAAAGGTATACACCGAACTGTCATCAATGAAGGTGCTTCGACCTGCGTCATGTCGGCTTCACGTTGGCTCGCCTTGGGTTCTCCAACCCTCTCCCTACCGTCGAACTCCCTTAAAGCTTTCAACAGCCACACCTTTGTCCCAAAAGGATACTTAGCCAGTTTTCCCATCACTTTGGCTGGGAAAACAGTAACAATGGATGTAGAAGTTGTGGATAAGAGACTCGACTATAATCTGTTGCTAGTTCGCAGTTGGACATATGCCATGACGGCCGTCATATCCACTGTCTTTCGTAACATCCTATTTCCATTGGATGGAAAGATCATTACAATGGATCAGTTGTCTTTCTGCACCCCTGATTATTCACCCTTACCAAATAACTCCGTACCCCTAGTAGGAGGTGTAACTGACAGTTTTGTCAGTATAGGTACCGGTTTGTTGAAGGCTTCCTCCCTAATGGGTTTTTTTCCTCTTCCGTCACTACAGGTTCCACAATTGGTCAACATGCCTTCATCAATTCCTCATGAACCGACTGATCCTTGGATCCTAACGGTGCCTTCAGTCCTTGACACATACGGAGTCTAGATGCTGCTATCATCAGCTAAATCGGCCTACCAAGGCATTCAATTAGCATCCACATCTCCGGTCATGTTGGCTATTGCCGACGGTACCACCCCCCTTCCCATAACCGCTCCTCCTTTAGATCCGTGTGATCAAATCCCATCAACGGATGAAGCCGTTCGAGAAATCATGAGTTTTGGAGAGCAACATTGGGAGGATTGGCATATTTGGGGTCCGACATCTGACTCAGACATGATGCCGCTTCAAGTTCTGTCCTCTGACACAAACAAAATCATTTCCCCACCCTATACAAGCATTCAAACTTATGGGTCAGAAGAAAATATGGACGCACTTCCAGGTCAATGCCCATAGATATTTCAGTCACGACAAGCACCATGGAAGATACCCAAATGAGCGTAGATTGCAGTCCTAAGGAAATTGCAAACTCCACCTACCTACATGAGGAATTCCATGAAGAATTTGTTTGGTCTCAGGAGGAAATGCCCGACTTTAACCCGTCATTTGTTGTGCATGAGTTCCAACTTTACGACGAGGCAAAATAGAATGGGTGGCCACTTCCTTCCCTTGATATAGCCATTGAATGCATGCTCGGCCCCACAGCCGAAGAAGAACGCCTACTATACCTCATGCAACTGGATAAAACCCGTCAAAATGCCAATTTGGCACTCGCAGCTCACAAGGAGCGGGTACAAACCCAATTTGTAAAAGCAATTAGGTTTTCTTCTTTCCAAGAAGGCAATTTTGTATCGCTATATCATCCAAAAGATAACTTCTTAGAGGCATGCACGCTTCGACCCATATGGCTAGGTCCCTATGTCATAACTAAAGTCCTCCCCTCAGGGGCATACGAATTATAGGACTGGGAAGGAGTCCCACTCAAGGAGCCCAGAATGGGCTCTACTTAAAGAAGTATTATGCCTAGTATGGCACTAGGCATATAGTTCGGAAATAGAGCACTGTTAGGGATCTTTATTGCTCTTTAAAAAATATAAACATCCCCGAGCTTTTGTCCTTGTGCTCATTAAATCTATGCAACGATAAATAGAGCACTTTTGGAGACATTTTATCGCTCTTTAAAAAATATAAACACCTTCGAGTTTTTGTGGTAGAGCTTGTTAAACATATATACCACAACCCGTAAAGCACTTTTTTGGGATATTTTATCGCTCTTTAAACAATACAAACATCCCTGAGTTTTTCATCCTTTGCACTCATTAAACATATGCAAATGATGCTCTGAGCACCTCTTTTTTGATCTAGTTCCAACTCATAAACTGAAAAATACCAACGAAGCATCCTTTTTAGGCACTTTTTTCTTGCTCTTTAAACTGAAAAAATCCCGAGCCGTGTCTTGCTGCTTGTTAAACATGATAAAGATAACCCAAGCATTCTTTCAGGTACTTTTTTCAAGTTCATTAAAAAATGAAAAATCCTGAGTTTTTGTTACTGAGCTTGTTAAAGTGTCACGACAAAACACGATTTTAGTCCACCGCCTTGTACTCGTAACAGATTGAGGTCAACATCTATTGGAAAAAGGTTTCTCTTTATCCGGGTCCAGTAGATTAAATACAGTAAATAGAATCTATTGCTACTATTACTCCTTTTGTCGCACCAATTTAACAACTATGACAAAGGGACCACCATGGAGTCTCTGTTTACGATCTTTTCAGACTCTCTAAAGATGAAAAGATCAGTGAGTTGTCTAGTCTGGACTCTTTAAATACACAGGCAATATATAAATTCGTTCTTTTTACGATACTTTTCAGACTCTTAAAAGATGAAAAAATCGACGAGTTTGCCTGTCTGGACTCATTAAACTAATAAGATAGGGAAAAGAGTCATTCTTTTTGCGATCCTTTTCAGACTCTCTAACCATGAAAAAATCGATGAGTTTACCCATATGGACTCATTAAAAATCAGATGGGGAAAGTGGAAATACAACCATATATTGAAGCATGGTTTGGTAGCAAAAGTTCCCTTGAACATGGCACTCCCTCAGATAAACCGTCATTTTTATAGCTTCTCAATATGAACCCTACCAACCTATGAGTTTTTAGCCTATATACCCTGACGCCATTTCATCTCCGTATCTTAAACACTCTGTAGTGTTCATGAGTCTAGTGCTGTCTGGTTAAAACCGTTGTCGTGCCTTCTATTGTTCAAGGGTACCTACTTGTTTGCTCAATCAACTGACCCTACATATCCTTTCATCATGCCCTCCATTGTTTAGACCCAAAAGCTCAAAATATTCTTCAAAAAAAAATCATCCTTGTCCAGTTTCGTGTCGACTGATGTAGGACATGTCATTACCTACCTTTCGACAAGTTCCTTCCTATCGAATTCAACACTCTATCTACGAAGATAACCCAGAAACACATTCAGTGCCTTGGTGCTTGCAGACATTAGTGGCAGGTTACTTTGTGCTTGATCACGGGTTTTCATCATTGGCTCTTGGTTAAGCAATTCTATGAGTATTCGATGACAAAAAATCTTTCACACTCGCTAATTTGCACTGTGCATCTTGGAGACCATCACCATTGTGAGTGGCCTTCCTCGCATCTGTGAACAGCCTCCATTATTGGCTGGTAATCAGATGATTTCGTGCATGTTCGATGTCAACTCATTTTATCACATATACCATTCTATGTTGTTCGGTGAAGCAGGAATCAAGACCTTGGGTAGAGGCTTGCATCATTCAGCCTTGTTTCCTCTCCCAAGCTGCGATATTGTTCTTTGAAGATAGCCATTTCAGGATAATCTATTATGACACTACATCCACCCTGTGCCATATTGGCGGCCAGCATTGTTATATCTCTGAGGAGAAAGTTACTCTGACATAGCTACTGAGCATGGGAATGCCTAACTCAAGACATTATTTTAGTAGTTCATATATATGTACTTTTGTTGTATCAGGTTTTCCTTATCGCCTGAAACTTCTCTCTCTCTCTCTCTACAAAGATTTTGACAGGAAACTACAGTATTTTCATAAAGTATTTCGGCCATCGTCTCTGCCTCTGATCTCATACTTTAGGGGGCATATGTTATAGGAAAAATTGACCTCCTAATCAACTCAAAGGAGAAAGACAAGATGACTGAAAGAATGACCACAGTTGCAGGCCCAGAATCCACACTAACGCTCTCTGTACACTGATAACCTGCTTTATAAAGCTTATTTACAAGCATAAAGGAGCATTAGTGAACCTGCTAACTCTTGTTCTTAGACTAGGGGGAGCGTTAGTGAACTTTAGTGATGCTCAAGTGGATATGCCAACGAATCTGCCATTAAATATCTAGATATTATTTCCCTAAATTTGCACAAGAAAAGCAGGGAAACTTGAAAAATCAAGATATTTGGAGAAATTCTATTCCGAAAACAGAGGCAAATGGGAAAAAGCTGGTAAACAAGTTCATGGTTTTTACCCAAATGAACTATAGGTGGAGTTGGGCAGCCCTAAGTCAATTGTTGTATAAGCATCGAGAGGGCCATTGCACAATGGTCAGAGCATTTAGAAGGATAGTACATGGTGCTATTGTGATATTGTCATATTCTTGAAGGAGCTAGCTGAAAGAAGGAGAGAGAGAGAGGAAGAAGGGATAAGGAAGGCTGATGCAACAGGGTTGTTGTAATCACTCTTCTGAATATAGGACTGCAGTTGTGTTCCACTACTCGAAGTGTCAGTGTTATTGTGCATTTATTTTTTCATTCTGATGCTTTTTGTGTTGAGTAGATAAGTTACACATTTATACATGTTTGTACAGATTCTTTCATTAATTGTCATAAGAATATGTTGTGATTGGTTTGCTTCATTCTTTTGTACAAGAATCATCTTGGAGCCGGTCAGGAGGAGTTCTTCTTACCGCACGGAGATCCCCAAGCGAATCTAGAAATAACCAAAGGTGATCCCTTTGCCATATCCTGTCAATATATGTCAGATAGATGAACATGTGTGTAACAGGTACCTTTTGCAGATAACCTTACAGTCTGTCGGAAGTCCTGGGAAGAGTTTGAGGGTAGTTTTCATCCCGTGCATTTTACCCCATAGCAGTAAGACCAATCTATAGAAAAATATTTCTAGATTGCTCAACCAGTGTCTGCTGAGTAGTAGACCATATGCTTCCAGTATGTCCACAACAACTATGTTGATGAATTGGTGGACTCGACTATCATGAGATAGTCGGATGATCACGTCTCATAGTTCACCAATGGTTGGTACCGATGTTCGATCAAGCTGTATGATTCGGACGGATGTCTCGCTCCACAATGCCTCCCTCTCCAAGGCAGTAAGGTCTACGCAGTAAAATCTGTGTATTGTAACTCCTGCCATACGCTAGCCCATTACGGTTTTCTGTGGGAATATTACCACAGTTCAACGTAGCTCCAATCATAGGTCAAATATAAGAAAGCATTAAAAGAAAATTCTTGTGAAAATAAATATGGATGGAAGAAGTAATTTTAGAGGAGGACATCTATTTGTATCAAGCTTCGAGGACTGATGCAGATATGGTAGTTACCACCATATTCAACACCTCTATCGAGTACCTGCCATCCATCCTTGTGTTGAAATCAGAGAAGAAGCGTGAGGGTAGTACCAAAGGTTTTGCGGCTCACCATAAACTTGGACTGCTAGTTGCGGTTACGTTTTTCTACATCAAAAATGAAAATGAAGAGCACCAGCGTTCAACATTCACACACCAGGGCTCTTGACAGAGGGCGCAGATATGAAAAACGTATATGACACTTCCTGGAGCAGGCTTCAGGCAACCAGACAGAATATAGGTAGGAAACTAACACTAGGAGTTACACAAAAACTAATTTCGGGAGCTCGCTATGATACCATGTCAAACCAAGCAATAACTCCTCAAAACAATTTTCATATATTTCTTCAGGTTGGTCTTTATTATATACATGAGGGAGAGACTGTTCACTTGATGATTGGGTGTCAACAAATTTATACCATTCAAATGTTGAATTAAATATATATTTTAAGATAATTATAAATAAAATATTTTATAATACTTGAAATATAAAAGTATATCTTTTTAATAAAATGTTAATGACAATTTCTCCAAAAAAAATCAACTTCAAGAATAAAAAATTAATTTCACTTGCTTTTTTATGAAAAGAAATATGAATAGATAAAATATTAATGGAGAACATGTATGTTTTATAGCCGAAATAGTACATCAATCTATTTCTTTTTCTAAGTTTGGTTATAAGATATTAAAAAATCTCATTACATTATAGCACATATTAATAAATAATTTGGCGATATATTATGCATTTTAAATAACTTCAAGGTAATAACGAAAAATTATAAAATTTATTTGCAACATTATAATTAACCATTGTATAAAAAATAATTATCAAAACATATTAATTAAGTTAAATCAAGGGCCTCAATATAACATCCACAGATTCATTAATAATCTATGTCGCATTAATAAACTTAATTGAGTTTAATATTATTCTCTTGGTTTCATAATCACTTGGGGTTTTAGCATTAATCCCTTCAGTTTATAATATCAATCCCTTGAGTTTATTATTCCCTTGGGTTTATAATATCAATCATGGTCAATCATAGTCAACCATGGCTAACCATGGTCAATTGTCGCATTGTGACAAAATTTGTCTCCATGTGAAAATCATGGACAATCATGGTCAAGCATGGTTAGCCATGGTTGATCATGGTCAACCATGTTTTATAAAATCAATCCCTTGGGATTACTATTCCCTTAGGTTTATAATACAATCATGGTCAACCATAATTAATCATAGCCAACCATGGTCTAATGTCGCATTGTGACAAGGAATATCTCAATATAAAAATCAACCATGGTCAACCATGTTTATTTTAGTGTTTATAATATTTATGTTAGGGTTTATATACCTTGGGTTTATAATATTAGTCCCTTCGGGTTTTGGCGTTAATCCCTTAGGTTTATTATTCTCTTTGGTTTATAATATCAATCTCTTGGGTTTATTCTTCTCTTAGGTTTCTAGTATCAATCATGGTCAATTATCGTTAATCATAGCCAACTATGGTCAACCATCATCAAATGTCGCATTGTGACAAGGATTGTGTCAATATGAAAACCAACCATTGTCAACCATGCTTATTTTAGTGTTTATAATATTTATCTTAGGGTTTATATACCTTGGTTTATAATATTAGTCCCATTGAGTTTAATATTATTCATTTGGTTCATAATATGTTGGGGTTTTAGTATTAATCCCTTGGGTTTATTATTCCCTTCAGTTTATAATATCAATCCCTTAGGTTTTATATTCTCTTGGTTTTATAATATCAATCATGGTCAATAATAGTCAACCATGGTTAACCATGATTAACCATGATCAACCATAGTCAAATGTCACAGTGTGACAAAAATTGTCTCCATGTGAAAGTCATGGACAATCATGGGCAATCATGGTCAACCATGTTTTATAGAATCCAACGTGATCAACCATGGTCAATAATGGTCAATCATGATTGAATGTCGCATTTGTGAATATTGTCTCAATATGAAAAACATCCATGGTCAACCATGGTCCAATGTTGCATTGTGACAAAGATTGTCTCAATATGAAAAACATCCATGGTCAACCATGGTCCATCGTCGCATTGTGATAAGGATTTTCTTAATATGAAAATCAACCATGGCCAACCATGTTTAGTCCCCTGGTTTATATTTTTCAAGGGAAAGAACTATGGTTGACCATGATCAACCATGGTCAATCATGGCCAACCATGGTCAAATGTTGCATTGTGACAAAAATTATTTCCATGTGAAAATCATGGAAAATCATGGTCAGCCATGGTCAACCATGTTTTCTAGAATCAAACATGGTCAACCATGGTGAATCATGGTCACATTGTCGAACATCGCATGTAAAAAGATTGTCTCGATATGAAAAACCTCCATGGTCAACCATGGTCCAACGTTGCATTGTGACAAAGATTGTCTCCATATGAAAAACATCCATGGTCATTCATGGTCAACCATGGTCTGTTGTCACATTTTGATATGGATTGTCTCAATATGAAAATCAACCATGGTCAACCATGTTTATTTTAGTGTATAATATTTATCTTAGGTTTATAAAATTAGTCCCTTGGGTTTAATATTATTCCCTTGGGTTCATAATCCCTTGGGTTTATTATTCCCTTGTGTTTATAATATCAATCCCTTGGGTTTATTATTCCCTTGAGTTTATAATATCAATCATGTTCAACCATGGTAAATCATGGTCGATCATGGTCAAACGTCGCATTGTGACAAAGATTGTCTTGATATAAAAAACAACAATGATCAACCATGGTCCAATGTTGCATTGTGACAAAGATTGTCTCAAAATGAAAAACCATGGTCAACCATGGTCCAACGTCACATTGTGATAAGGATTGTCTCAATATGGAAATCAACCATGGTCAACCATGTTTATTTTAGTGTTTATAATATTTATATTAGGGTTTATATACTTTATGTTTATAATATTAGTCCCCTGGGTTTAGTATTATTCTCTTGGATTCATAATCTCTTAGGTTTATTATTCCCTTGTGTTTATAATATCAATCCCTTGGTTTTATAATATCAATCATGGTGAATTGTGGTCTAATGTCGCATTGTGATAAGGGTTGTATCTATATGAAAATCAATCATGGTCAACCATGTTTATTTTAGTGTTCACAATATTTATCTTGGGTTTTATATACCTTCGGTTTATAATATTAGTCCCCTGGGCTTTATATTATTCCCTTGGGTTCATAATCCCTTGGGGTTTTAGTATTAATCCCTTGGGTTTATAATATCAATCCCTTGGGTTTTTTATTCCCTTGGGTTTATAATATAAATCATGGTCAACCATCATCAATCATAGCCAACCATAATCAACCATGGTCAAATGTTGTATTGTGACAAAGATTGTCTGAATATGAAAATCAACCATGGTCAAGCATGGTTCAATGTCGCATTGTGACAACGATTGTCTCGTTTAAAGTATTTATCTTAGGTGTTTATATAACTTGGGTTTATATTAATCCATTAGGTTTAATATTACTCCCTTGGGTTTATAATGCCTTGGCGTTTTAGTATTAATCCCTTAATTTTATTATGTTTATTAAATTGTGTTTAATTATTTTTTATAATATTTGCTTATGTGTGCTATTATTTATTTCTAAAACTATTTTATATTATTATTCATTAATTTATATTTATTTATTATTATAAATAAATATTAGTGTGTGAGATTAGTGAGTATGTCCAACATAGACACTCCACCCATCATTGGGGAAAACAACTAAATCTTTTAGATAATAATGAGTGGAATTTCCACCTTAAACATGTAACATTTTCACTCATCTTCCACAATAAAATTCCAAAAAGCTATTGAATATGTTGTAGTACATTAAAAACATACGCACCATATTTATTAGGAAGAAGAGTAAAAGAATAAATAGTCTTTCAAAACTAGCGAATACAATATTAATAACAAACATTTTCATAATTGTAAAAGGATTAATATATTTTAACTCACTTAAATTTAAGGTATTAGTAGCATCCCTCCAAGAATCAAATCCCATATTTAACATAATGGTGATTTGTAATTAACTCATAGAAATTTGTTTAGCTTAATATCATTTTATTCAAATTTCTGTATGTGTTGTTGTTGTTGTTTTTTTTTGTTAGATTCTTATATTATAGTCAAATCGAAAAACTCCAATGAAAATGAATTAGCAAAAAAAATCAAATATAATACAATCTAACAAAATTGTTGCAAAATTTAAATTAACAAACAAAATAAAATTGTCATCAATATTCAAGGATCCAGTATCAAGTGAAAACATATAACACAATTTAAATTAACAAACAAAATCAAATCAAATCAAATATAATATGAAAACATGTAACATTATTTAAATTAACAAACAAAATAGAATTTTCATCCATATTCAAGGAATTTACATCATACTTCATGGAAACTAATGAACAAAACCTAATAACAGACATTGGTAAAGACATAAGTAATTCTCACCTAATGACTCTTTATCATATAATAATAATTCGCCGATAGGCGTATAGATATCAACTTTGGGTGCAAATCATGGGCCAAATGTCCACAAATCCGTCGGTTGTGAAGGGATCACCCAGTTTCATATGCATGAATGCTTCTTTGGCGAATAAGCTTCCAGTGTATACAGTAGCAAGGATTCCCTTAATATCATTTCCATTTGCATTAAAAAGATTCATTGACTTAATGCGTTAAAACATCGAACCGATTAAAAATCTTAATGCGTTGAAAGTTTTTTTTTTGCCTCGTTCTTTTAAATTGATTAAAATAAAGGAAAAAATTGTAAGAACTTGGCGACTCTCCTCCTTGGATTTGTCAATTCCACAACCCTTGAGTTGCAGCAATAGATCATTATATTTGGTGAAGAAGTCTTGAATTCTGTCATAGTTCCGTGGATCCAATGATAGCAGCTCCACTTCGAGCAGATGTCCTTTCATCTCATCCTGTTTCCCGTAGAGCTCTTCAACCTTTTTCCAAATCTCATTGGGAGTATTGCAGGCAGATAGATGAAACTGCAACTCTGGAGAGATGCACATGCATATGGATATGCGGGCCTCATCCATACGGTTGAGGTACTTAGATTTCTCTATGGTTGAAGTGGGTTCCACTTCTGTAGCCATGGTAATCCTGTACAACCCTTTACGATGAACGTATCGAGCCATTTGGTCCTTCCATTCATGATAGTTGTACGGTGTTAGGATCGATGCTTTGGGAAACTCCATTCTGTCAATCTTCGATCTCCAAGCTGTAATACTTGAAAAATAAAGTACTGGTGCGCCTTTTATCTAGCAACCTGTGGGCTTTGATACCATGTAAATGTGTTAGAAAACCTGCACAGATGAATCTAGCTAGTAAAGGTTGAACACACAGCTTTGCAGAGCAAAAACACTAAAAGAAAATCGAAAGAAGAAAAGAATGATACATTTGAAAATATGTTACAATGCTCATGATATAGCATCACTGGGTGAAGATCCCAAGGTAATGCACTATAGTGGTGATCAATGAGAAGACTCAACACCTACAACAAGTTCCGGAGATAACTAGTCAGTTGTGGAGTTAAAGAAGGAGCAAATCAAGGAGTAAATCATGCAAAAGGAATCTTGCATGCAATCCCATGCTCTAACTAAGAGTCTGCATGTAAGTGTGTAGTAGTTCCAACATGCAAAAGGAATCTTGCATGCAGTCCCATGCTCTAACTAAGAGTCTGCATGTAGGTGTGTAGTAGTTCCAACAAAAATAAATAGGATTTTTATTTTTTTATCATTTAAGAAGGATGTTAATTCAAGATAGATGATGTGATAAATCAGTTATATATGTTTTAAACGATGTTAGTTAAGTGTAATTTTGTAATTTATTATTTATCAAATGTAATTACGGAATATATGTTATTTATCACATATAATTTTTAATTTTTAAATTTAATATATTGTAAAATCTTAATTATTTTTTTAAATTTGATATAAATAATAAATTTAAATATGATGTATATTTTCAAATAACTATAAGATAATTATTATTTAATTTATACCATTCAAGTGTTGAATTAAATTTATATTTTAAGATAATTATAAATAAAATATTTTATAATACTTCAAATATAAAAGTGTATCTTTTTAATAAAATGTTAATGACAATTTCTCCAAAAAAAAAAAAAAATCATCTTCAGGGATAGAAAAATAATTTCACTTGCTTTTTTATGAAAAGATTAATGGAGAACATGTATGTTTTATAGCCGAAATAGTACATCAATCTATTTCCTTTTCTAAGTTTGGTTATAAGATATTAAAAAATCTCATTACATTATAGCACATATTAATAAATAATTTGGCGATATATTATGCATTTGAAATAACTTCAAGGTAATAACGAAAAATCATAAAATTTATTTGCAACATTATAATTAACCATTGTATAACCAAGGTAATAACTCACTTAAATTTAAGGTATTAGTAGCATCCCTCCAAGAATCAAATCCCATATTTAACATAATGGTGATCTGTAATTAACTCATAGAAATTTGTTTATATTAATCAATCATGGCCAACCATGGTCAAATGTTGCATTGTGACAAAAATTATTTCCATGTGAAAATCATGGAAAATCATGGTCAACCATGTTTTCTAGAATCAAACATGGTCAACCATGGTGAATCATGGTCAATCATGGTCGAACGTCGCATTGTGACAAAGATTGTCTCGATATGAAAAATATCCATGGTCAACCATGGTCCATCGTCACATTTTGATATGGATTGTCTCAATATGAAAATTAACCATGGTCAACCATGTTTATTTTAGTGTATAATATTTATCTTAGGTTTATAAAATTAGTTCCTTGGGTTTAATATTATTCCCTTGGGTTCATAATCCCTTGGGTTTTTTTTTCACATGTGGTTCACGGATACCCATGGTCACTGCGTAGCCGCTACGTCCACGGTAAGAACTGGGTAGATCGACCTCGAAGGGGATCACACCCCTCGGCCTATGTTGACCTGACCCCAAGAGCTTTCGGGAATTGACCCTGTGACCTCCTGATTGGCGAGGCACTGATTTGACCGATTGAGCTAACACTTGGGGCTATCCCTTGGGTTTATTATTCCCTTGTGTTTATAATATCAATCCCTTGGGTTTATTATTCCATTGAGTTTATAATATCAATCATGGTCAACCATGGTCAATCATGGTCAAACATCGCATTATGACAAATATTGTCTTGATATGAAAAACAACAATGATCAACCATGGTCCAATGTTGCATTGTGACAAAGATTGTCTCGAAATGAAAAAACCATGGTCAACCATGGTCCAACGTCAAATTATGATAAGGATTGTCTCAATATGACAATCAACCATGGTCAACCATGTTTATTTTAGTGTTTATAATATTTATCTTAGGGTTTATATACCTTAGGTTTATAATATTAGTCCCCTGGGTTTAGTATTATTCTCTTGGATTCATAATCTCTTAGGTTTATTATTCCCTTGTGTTTATAATATCAATCCCTTGGGTTTAAAATATCAATCATGGTGAATTGTGGTCTAATGTCGCATTGTGATAAGGGTTGTATCTATATGAAAATCAATCATGGTCAACCATGTTTATTTTAGTGTTTACAATATTTATCTTGGGGTTTATATACCTTTGGTTTATAATATTAGTCCCCTGGGCTTTATATTATTCCCTTGGGTTCATAATCCCTTGGGGTTTTAGTATTAATCCCTTGGGTTTATAATATCAATCCCTTGGGTTTATTATTCCTTTGGGTTTATAATATAAATCATGGTCAACCATCATCAATCATAGCCAACCATAATCAACCATGGTCAAGCATGGTTCAATGTCACATTGTGACAAAGATTGTCTCGTTTAAAGTATTTATCTTAGGTGTTTATATACCTTGGATTTATATTAATCCATTAGGTTTAATATTACTCCCTTGGGTTTATAATGCCTTGGGATTTTTGTATTAATCCCTTAATTTTATTATTTTTATTAAATTGTGTTTAATTATTTTTTATAATATTTTCTAATGCGTACTATTATTTATTTCTAAAACTATTTCATATGTTATTCATTAATTTATATTTATTTATTATTATATAATATTATTAATATGTAATATTAATAATATTAATAATTTATAATGTTTGTTATTATATAATATGTAATATTATTATTATCTAATTTTAAGTTCACGACCAAGCCACACACCAAATTGGTGCATGAGACCCCGTTGTTTGTGGGACAATGGACCCACCTCCACACATCGATTTGACTGTTAAGTCTACGAAGGCATACATACTCTACCTCCTCTAGTTTTGAACATATGACCTATTAGGAGGAAACTCATGCTCTTAACTACTAGGCCCACTCAAGCTGTATAATAATATTATTAAGAATAATATTATAAATAATAGTATTAAATATAATATTGCATTATTAATAGTATTGATATTGGCTGATATATTAATCCTATCGACGTTTATCAACCACATTTATATTAATATAAATGTGGTTGTGCTAGTAATAGCAAGAGTCATGTGGTGGCAATGCCACTGCTTTTGCCTTTTTGTACATTTCCACCACGAGGAATATGTTGTACAAAAGTTCAGGCTAAGACTTAGACCCTTAAAGGAGTGCAACAACCCCTACTCCCTACAACACTGCTACTTCCACAATGAAATCAAGCTCTTTACCTTGCCATATGGAATTGATAGAGCCCCAAAGCCTATCAATCCAATGTAAAAATTCTTGCAAATAAATAAATTCATAGAGAAGAAAATTATTTAGAGAATGTTTCATCTAACCAACATAGAAGTGAAGTGCAGAAAGCTCGTGGGAAAGGCCGAGAAATAGAAAAAACAAAGAAGTAAACAACTACAAGGGAAAGAAACAATTGGTTCCTCATATTCCCAAACTAAAATAACAACAAACTATGATGGAGTCAAAGGGCAATGAATGTTCAGAGTCAGTCTTGCATTGAAAATTATGGGGAAAGAGTAATGATTGTTGTCGTTTGGGCATGTCTACATATGAGCAACATTAACTTCAAACAATTAGTTAAACCATTAACACATCCCACCTAAAACCATAATGCCTAGAATTGTTTGCATGTTGAGTGCTAAGACATGATGGGGGAATGAGACGCCTTTAACACTTATCATCTCACAAGATGAAATAAATCATATTTACTATAACTTTTAATCACAATATAATTTTATTAATTAAGTTGAATGGTTTATAAATTATTTTAATATATTATTATAAATGAAACGTAAATAAATATAGGAAAACATCCAATTACATTTTTTTAATAAGTGATTATATTAAGATAAATATAATATTATTTTTCTTTTATATTTTTGAGATACTAATTATCTAATCATTTAATTTTAATTGATATTATTTAATTTTACTGTTTTTATTAGTTATAAATAATATAGTACTTATATTTAAAATATGGCTATCAATATAATTTTATTAATTAAGTTGAATGGTCAATATTTCATTTGAATGGTCTGTAAGTTATTTTAATATTTTATAATAAATGAAATATAACAAAAGTATATAAAAAAATTCAATCAAATATTTTTAATAAGAAAAATATGATATTTAGTTTTGATATTTTCTAAATAATTAATATTTGACGATTCAATGTTATTTTATTATTTTTATTTAATTATATATAATATAAAAAATTATTAGAATTTTAATTTTATAATCTTTATTTATTAATCATTAAAATTTGTACGTATTTGGCATTTACATCCACAAGCTAGAAGGTTGTTTAGAGGAAGTAGGATGTGCTCACCTAATCTACAAGTATATATATTTAAAAAAACAATTTAGATAATAGAAAATTAAGAAAGTATATAAATGTAGACTCTAGAGTTAAATATGTATAAGGTTGGGGTATGGCAATATATTATATGAAGGTTGATACTTTCCTATCTATGTCTTTATATACATTGTTTCTAATATTTTCTTATTTCATTTACAAACATTAAAAATACAATTTAATAGTTTCTTATCTTCATTCTCATATATAATTGTTATTAAGAAGTGAAAAAAAAAATCTAATATATAATTATTATTAAAAGTAGCATGGTCATATAAATTAAGCATAGTCATCAATCCATAATAAACACACTTAATCATAAAAATTAATAATAATGATTAATTATTATTATTATTAATGATAAAAAGAATTAATATATTTTATATACCTTTAAAATAAATCAAAATTGGTAAGACAAAATGTGATTGTATTCCCCTAATTGTATGGCTACACTAACAATAAGAATAAGGGGAATACACTAAGAGGTTAGTGTATTCCCTTTATTCTTATTGTTAGTGTAGCCATACAATAAGGGGAATACACTAACATCTTGCCATTCCAATTATGCGCCCCAACAATAGTATTGGTATACAAAATATGAATAATGAAAAATGTTGGCATTCACGTGTCCAAATAAAAATAATTTGTAAGAACTATTAACAAAATTAATAACTATTAAGGGTGGCTAAGAGGGAGGGATTATCGATAAGTTTG
Source organism: Pinus tabuliformis (assembly GCA_031772625.1). NCBI lineage: Eukaryota > Viridiplantae > Streptophyta > Pinopsida > Pinales > Pinaceae > Pinus > Pinus tabuliformis. The sequence goes on from CM062808.1 coordinate 9,920,331, forward strand.
AAAAACAACGAAATAGACCATTCTTGGGGCCTTGGCCAATTAGCAAATAACCCCACCAAAGCATATGTGTTGCTACAAGGTATAATACTAACAAGAGGAACAAAGATTGAAAACTTGGTTGTAATGGGTGACTCCTTGATAATTATATAACACATGATTCCTGGAACATTACCAAAAGAGTGCAAGTTAAGAGGTATCATAGAAACGATCCAAGCTTTGAAACCATCCTTTTCAAAGCTCATCTTTTATAATGTTCTGAGATCACATAATGTTGAAGTAGGTTGTCTTGCTAATGAAGGTGTAAAACAGGAAGGGGTCTTTGTTCATAATGGCCACCCCTCAATTTCTCCCATCCCTTAACTATGAAATTGTTTGAATTAAAAAATGAAATTTGGAGAAGGGAGAGGGCCACAAAAATAAATTTGGCTCCCTCTCCCAAAGTCATTATGCATAAAATATTATTAATGTCAGTTTAATTAGGCTTGAATACATACGCATGGACAAAATTTGGGGGAAGCATGTTCTTAGTTTTTCGTCATCATTATATCCCTTATTCATGTGCTTCTGAGCCATTAATGATAAAGTGATAGGATATATTTTATTGTGTGGATGTAATATTCCTAATTAGCCATGGCTAATTGGAATATTCGATTTTGCCCAATTTTTGCTTTCTATAGTTATTTATAAATAAAAAGTGAGAACGGGGGACATAACTCACTTTAAGAATAAAAAGTCACTTCCTAGTAGTACAACATTGTGACTTAAGGAGGAGCCAAGGGGGCCAAAGGGGGACGCAGAGCTGGGGCCCATGCAGACACATGGAGGGACTGCGTAGGAGGGAAGAACACATGGCAAGAGGGTAATCACGCAGGAGGAGGTGAGCCTAGGGATTGTGAGAGGCAGAGGCTATAAAATAGAGAGGAGCCCCCTCATTTTGGATCATTTAGCTATGTGCATTTTGAGCTAGTCATTTCGACTTCTGAGCACGCTGGATGTTTAGCTAGTCTGCAGCACTGTTTAGTGCATTGAGTGTCTCCGTTTGGAGATCTCACCCTTAGCCCAGGGGACTTCAAGTGCCTGCTCGGGCAAGGTATTCCCATTGGTATTTCAACAGTAGTTTTATCAGCATTTCAGGAGCAGTTTCATCAGCTTTTTGGAGGATTGCGCAGCACTTGGAGAGGGACGCAATTCTTTTTTATTGTAGTGCTGGATTGGGGTTTGCAGGTGGATTTATGCTAGGAGATTGAGCAGGGGTCCAACTCTTGTCTCATTGGAGGATTTTTGGTAGGGTTTCAGGCAGTGTATCAGGAAGAATTTAGTGGGGTTTTCTTCAGTGGCAGCACAGGGCATTGAGGAACTGTGCAGAACCCCAAGAGGCTGTTTTTCGGGGGTCGGCCATTCCAGGAAAGCTTTCTGGGTTTTTCTGGGTTTCTTGAGTAGAGCCCGAATCCAGAGTTTTAGCTTTTTCCAAGGAGGGGAGCAGCCCCAAATCATCAGTTGTTTTCTAGTAGTAGCAGCAGCACAAGAGCAACATCCACGCAGAGAAGCCATTCTTGTCATTCTGAGAGTATTTCTTCACTTTCCTTGTGAAAGTCGAGGTGCCATCTGTCTAATCACCTCTTGTACTCATTTTATTACTCAGTATAATAAATTGGCTTAGCATTCCTCGCTGCATTTCTTGTGTATCTGCTTATATTTCTGGTTTATATTGCTATATGTTGTTCCATTATTATTTTATCACTTCTGGGTTATTATATCATTTGCACATATTTGGTTGGAGTTTTGCTGGGGTTTGAGGAATATTCCGGGTTAGGAATATTACAGTGGTATCAGAGCATAGATCTGGCTCAGCCTGTGGAGCTAGCATTCTATGACACCAGGGGAAAATCCCTACATTTGTTACAGAGCTAGGAGGTACAGAGACACTGGACGTAGTTTGGAGAATACCTACGGGGAGGGAGACTGTGTTCCTGTGGTGGACACAAAACAAGAGGAGCCTGTGGTAGACACAGAACAGAGAGAGCCAGTAGTGGACGCAGAGCAGATGACAGATAAGGATGGGAAGAGATTTGCGGACATGCTCCTCAAATCTGTGCAGGATCTATTGAAGTAGATTGAGGTGATGGGGCAAAGATTCACGGCAGTAGAGGCCAAACAGCGTGAGAGCCCACGAGTTTTCCAGATTGGTGAGGGATCAGGTGCATCCCATCACTTGCGAGAGCAACGTGATACTACGCAGCAGGTGGCCTCACATGCCCCTACACGCTCTACCATGCCCACTTTCTTAGGAGCAGACACGAGGGTCGTAGCCCAGTAGGAGGCAGAGCCTGCACATATGGGCGATTATTTTGTAGAGTACCAGGCCTATGGGCAGGAGTTCAGGGAAGCCCTCTCATTCAGAGATTTTGTTCAGCTCCAGCGGGATAGCAGACCCCGCGACCATCACAGAGGGTACCGGCATTACCATGATGGTGACACCCACTGTGCAGCGAGTAGATTCCACTTGCCTATGTTTGATGGCTCATCAAACAGTTCGGCAAAGTCTTGGGTGGAGAAGCTGGACATTTATTTCCAACTTAACCAGATGTCGGAGGCAGAGGCCATCAAGGTGGCAACATTGCATTTGGATGGCAAGGCCCAGGATTGGTGGTTTCATGGGATGGTTACACTGGGGCACTCCACAGTGACAACATATGCCAAGTTTACTAGGAGACTGATGGAGCGATTTGATCGGAGGGATCCAAAGCAGCATTTCGTTGAGCTGACGAGGCTCAAACAGGCAGGGAGCCCAGAGAACTACATTATAGATTTATTGAGGGTCTCTATGATGGTGCTAGACCTATCCACGGCACGGAGGATCTATATGTATGTTGAGGGGTTAGCAAAGCCACTTCGAGGTTTAGTCTGATCCACTAAACCAGCCACACTCCAGGACGCTATCAGTAGGACCCGGGACTTATAGGATGTCTTACCTAGGACCCAGATACCTTACCCCCAAAGACAGGATTTTCAGTCTAAGGGGAAGAATGTGAGGATTCCTCCTCCAAAGGGGAATCCAAGACGAGTACAGCTTGACGACGATGCGAGGAGGGATTTGAAGAAGAAGCGGTTGTGCTTCACCTATCAGGAGCCATGGGCACCAGGACATAGATGTGCTGCTGGCAAAGCACATTTTATTGAGGTCTTCTCTGAGAGCAGTGGAGAAGAGGATGACGAGGAGGATGTGGAGGCAGGAGATAGCCATGCCATACAGGGACCTTTGCCACCTCCACCACCACCAGTAGGTGGTGCATCTTTTGCACCCACCGGAGGGGCCCTTGCAGTGTTGCGAGGAGTTCCCAAGTATCTGACGCTACGTGTACGAGGGATAGTACGTGGACAATGTGTATTAGTTTTGGTTGACAGTGGGGCAACCCACAACTTCATCGATGCATAGATGGTTGAGCGAAGAGGTATTCAGACAGAGAGCTTCCATGGGTTTTCAGTATTGGTCCCAGGAGATCAGACCATGACGTGTGCTCATTATGTTCCAGAGCTTTCAGTGACAATGGGCACCTACACATTGACTGACCACTTTTTTATGGTCGATATTCTGGACACCAACATGATACTGGGTGTTCAGTGGCTTATTACTCTAGGGAAGGTCACGACGGATTGGAAGACCCTAGAGATGGAGTGGGATGATGAGAAGACAGGGAGGCATGAGAAGATACAGGGACAACACACATATCTGCCTCAGACTGTGTCGGCTCATCATATGGAGGCAATCTTTCAGAAGGGAGACATAGAGTGGGCAGTGGAGCTGCGTGCATCAGAGGCAGGGGCTACAGGGCAGAAGGTACATCCAAAGATCTATCCTTGATCGGTATGCCATCGTGTTTGGAGAGATTCCACGAGGACAGCCACCGGATTAGGGGTTTGAGCACACTATCGAGTTTGAGAAGGGCATCCAGGCAGTGATCACCACCCCCTATAGGCACACCAAGGCCTATCAGGATGAGATTGAGTGGGCTATCCAAGAGTTGCTGGCTCTTGGGCACATTCGACCGAGCGCGAGTCCTTTTGCTTCACGATACATTGAGGATGTGCATTGACTATAGGGCACTGAAAAAGAAGGCCTTGAAGAACAGATACCCCATACCTAGGATCAATGAGTTGATGGACGAGTTGAGGGGTGCACGATTCTTCTGAAAGATTGATTTGAGATCTGGGTACCATCAAATTCGCGTGAGGAAGAAGGACATTCCCAAGACCGCCTTCAAGTGTCACTATGGGCACTTTGAGTTTTTGGTGATGCCTTTTGGGCTAACCAACGCCCCCGCTACATTTCAGTCCTGCATGAATCACATCTTCTGTAGTCACTTAAGGAAGTTTGTGTTTGTATTCTTTGATGACATTCTCATTTACATCAGGACTTGGGAGGAGCATCTCCAGCACATTGAGACAGTGTTGTGTATCTTACAGGAGCAGCAGTTCTATGCCAAACTCTCCAAGTGTGAGTTTGGGTTGACGGAGATGTTGTATCTGGGACACATCATAGGAGTGGACGGAGTGAGAGTCCATGAGGAGAAGATCAGGGCCATCAGAGAATGGCTGGAGCAGAGAAATGTGACGAAACTTTGAGGATTCATTGGCATTTGTACTTACTGCCAGAAGTTCGTCAAAGGTTTCTCGCAGCGTGTTGCACCCTTGACAGATTTGACAAGAAAGGGGTCATTCAGTTGGTCAGATACAGCGCCTTTGACAGGCTCAAGGAGGTTATGAGCAGCTGCCCAGTGCTTGCGTTGCCAGATTTTACGCAACCATTTGTTTTGGAGTGCGATGCGTCAGGATAGGGAATCGGCGCAGTGTTGATGTAGGGAGGTCACCCTATAGCCTTTGAGATCCGAAAGCTCATTCTGCACGAGAGGTTGTATTCTATATACAACAAGCAGATGTTGGCCATCATGCATGCATTGGCTAAGTACCGGCAGTATTTGGTGGGTAACAGGTTCAGGGTGAGGACTGATCACAACAACCTCAAGTTCTTTTTGGAGCAGAAGTAGCTACAAGAGAGGTAGTAGAAGTGGATCAGCAAGATCCAAGTATATGACTTTGACATTGAGTATGTCAAGGGTAAGAAAAACATGGTAGCAGATGCCCTTTCACGTAGACCAGCCACATTGTCTCTTATGAGCTTGGATACAGACTGGAGGGCTCGACTCTTAGTAGAGTACTCCAAGGACAGGTTTGCATGTGAGGTTCTGGATGGGCAGGTGGCTGATGATAGGTACAAGGTGGTCGATGAGATCATCTATTACATGGACCGGATCTTGTTGACTGAGGGGTCTCAGCTCAAGAAGAAGATACTCCAGGCATCTCATGATTCACCATTGGCAAGACATCAGGGGTTTACCAAAAGCTACAGGGCCATTAGGGAGAGGTTCTCATGGAAGGGCGTCAAGGAGGATGTACTCCGGCACATCCGGGAGTGCAATGTTTGCCAGAGGAACAAGGGAGAGATGAACCATCCCGCGGGATTATTGCAGCCTCTTCCCATTCTGGAGGGGAAATGGGAGAGTATTTCTATGGACTTCATCACAGGGTTGCCCATGGTATAAGGCAAGGATTGCATCTTTGTCGTTGTTGACCAATTGACAAAGTATGCACTTTTTTTTGCCATATCCGCACACTATACAGCAGCACAGGTGGCCGATTTGTTCTTTATAGAGATCTTCAGGCTACATGGTCTTCCTAAGACCATCGTCAGTGATAATGGCAACCATTTCATGGGCGAGTTTTGGCAGGAGCTTTTCCGGTTGGTGGGGACAGATTTGACACCGAGTACCAGTTATCACCCACAGACGGATGGGCAGACAGAGATAGTTAACAAGTGGCTAGAGGGCTACTTGTGTAACTATGTCAGTGGGCAGCAACAAAGCATGGTTGAGGTGGCTGCATCTAGGGGAGTACTGCTACAATACTTCACATCACATGTCCATTGGTATGTCACCATTCTATGATTTATATGGGTATCATCCTTTATCTTTTGCTGATGTGATGTTTTGTGATAGCAAGGCTCCTAGAGCCAAGATATGGATCCAAGAGAGTCAGGATATTCTCCAAGCTCTCAAGGATACATGGCTACAGCACAGAACCAGCAAAAGTTGTATGCCGATAGGGGTCGGGTGGAGAGACGGTTCGAGGTAGGGGACTTGGTCTACCTACGGCTATAGCCATACCGACAGTCGTCACTAAAGCAGAAGGGGGCTACGAAGCTTAAGCCCCGCTTTTATGGGTTGTACAGGGTGATATGCAAGGTTGGACAGGTTGCATATGAGTTGGAGCTACCCGAAGGCAGCAAGATTCATAACATTTTCCATGTATCATGCTTGAAAAAGGCATTGGGGTAGCAGGTGACAGTGACAGATGAGCTACCACCCATGGATGACGAGGGGCATTTGGTATTGTAGCCGGAGGCTATCATTGGTACCAGGGAGAGGCAGCTGCGGAGCAGGATGGTCTGGGAATTCTTGGTGAGGTGGAAGAATTTGCTGGATGAGGATGCCACTTGGGAGAGTGAGAAGATCTTGCAGCATCCATCACTTCAGTTGCTTGAGGATAAGCAACATTTTGCTGGGGGAGACTGTAATATTCCTAATTAGCCATGGCTAATTGGAATATTCGATTTTGCCCAATTTTTGCCTTCTATAGTTATTTATAAATAAAAAGTGAGGCCAGGGGACATAACTAACTTTAAGAATAAAAACTCACTTCCTAGTAGTACAACGTTGTGACTTAAGGAGGAGCCAAGGGGGCCAAAGGGGGATGCAAAAATGGGGCCCACGCAAACACATGGAGGGACTGCGCAAGAGGGAAGAACACATGGTAAGAGGGGAATCACGCAAGAGGAGGTGAGCCTAGGGATTGTGAGAGGCAGAGGCTATAAAATAGAGAGGAGCCCCCTCATTTTGGATCATTCAGTTATGTGCATTTTGAGCTAGTCATTTCGACTTCTGAGCACGCTAGCTGTTTAGCTAGTCTTTAGCACTGTTTAGTGCATTGAGTGTCTCCATTCGGAGATCTCACCCTTAGCCCCGGGGGACTTCGAGTGCCTGCTCGGGAAAGGTATTCCCATCGGTATTTCAGTAGTAGTTTTATCAGCATTTCAGCAGTAGTTTCATCAGCTTTTTGGAGGACTACACAACACTTGGAGAGGGACGTAGTTCTTTTTTACTATAGTGCTGGAATGGGGTTTGCAGGTGGATTTATGCTGGGAGATTGAGCAGGGGTCCAACTCTTGTCTCATTGGAGGATTTTTGGCAGGGTTTCAGGTAGTGTTTTAGGCAGAGTTAGGGGGGTTTTCTTCAGTGGCAGCGCAGGGCATTGAGGAACTGCACAGAACCCTAAGAAGCTATTTTTTGGGGGTCAGCCATTCCAGGAAAGCTTTCTGGGTTTTTCTAGATTTCTTGAGTAGAGCCCGAATCCAGAGTTTCAGATTTTTTTGAGGAGGGGAGCAGCCCCAAATCATCAGTTGTTTTCTAGCAGTAGCAACACCACAGCAGCAACATCCACGCAGAGAGGCCATTCTTGTCATTATGAGAGCATTTCTGCACTTGCCTTGTGCAAGTCGAGGTGCCATCTATCTAATCACCTCTTGTAATCATTTTATTACTCAGTATAATAAAATGGCTTAGCATTCCTCGCTGCATTTCTTGTGTATCTACTTATATTTTTGGTTTATATTATTATATGTTGTTCCACTGTTATTTTATCACTTTTGGGTTATTATATCATTTGCACGTATTTGGTTGGAGTTTTGCTAGGGTTTGAGGAATATTGCAGTTTAGGAATATTACAGTGGAGAAAGCATTAAATCTTCTATGCAATCCTTTGTATTCTTTATGGAAATGACATATATTAACAATGGTTACAGTGGAGTACATTGATGTGGTCTTGAGGAGGTAAAGAAGGTTTAGTTACTCTAGGGGATATGGAGAAAATGCTAGGACAAGAGCCTCTATGCATCCTTCTTGATTTCTCAACCATTAGCATATTAAGGAGGTCCATAATTCAGTTGTTGACTTTCCAAAATCGATGTTATCCTATGATAGTACTCTCAAAGCTAGTGGGGAGCTCTTAACACCAACTAGGCATTAGCTCTCACATATGTTAGGAAGGTAATTCATAAAATTTTCATGTTAATCAAAATTTCTTCATTGTTCAAGCAATAAAGGCAAGGTTTGTTAGGTATGTCTTGTAGGCACTGAGTTGGTGTAAATTTTTAATTTGGGAAGTGATGATACCAGAAATTTTGTTGACAATTGTTGCTCGGTGTCAGCACTTTAAGGAACCCTTGATGTTGTGGTTTTTTTCTTGTCTTAATGATCTAATTTCTTCACGTGACGAGAAGATCAAGGGCTTACCATCCCTTAGTGTTTCATGGGTGGCTTACAATTCAACACTTAGTAGTAAATTTACATGGGAGGAAAATTGGGATACTTGAATTTGCTATGAAGGTATTACATAATGGAATCATTGGAGCAACAAATGGATAGATTAGAGTCAAACCAAGAACTTATGTATACCAAAATGAAACATGTCTTTTTTGTTGTCTTGATAGCTTTGGAATTACTAATGGAAGATAAAACTCAGCAGAGGAAATTAGAGGGTGAGACAAATGGTCTTCGCTGACAACTAAAGGATCTACATACATAAATTAAATCATTGTCCCTTGATATCTCCTCCAATCTAGATGAGGAATGTGTAGGCAATGTAATAAAATTAGATTTGAATGTACCTCTTGTAGCAGAGGAAGACTCCACAACTTAGTTAGTGGAACTTGCATCAATTTTGCTTTGTATTGTAAGTTTTGTATAATCTTGTTGATCTTTTGGAGAGTGTATAACTCCAAAGACCCAACATCTAGTAGGCAAGTTAGCACTAAGTATATGGTATATGATAGCCTTGATGAGGTTATAGTTATTTTTGACCTCGGAAGAAATTTCAATGTAATCACCTAATCTACAAGTTGTGATCCAAATACAAAATTTTACTTAATATCAAATTCTCATTACTTGTGATCCAAATACAAAGTTTTACTTAATATCAAAGAGTCTAATATCAAAGAGTCATCATTCATTGTTCCATTAGGAATCTATAATCAATTGGTTTCTAGTGCTTTTTCTTTTGGTTGCACAAGGAAAATAAAAAGAATGGACAATTGCTTAAAAGGAATAAAAAGAATGCATCAATAAAAATTAAAAATTGTGTCATATGAAATGAGCTATGGTTTTTTTGACATGTTGTATTGATGAACCATGATATTAACCCATGGTATTGTAAAAAACCATATTTATAGATTAAGAATAGTCATGATAAAGTGGTGGTCTACCACTAGACCAAATTTAATAAACTTCTTAATACCAAATAAAATTCCTCAAGCTCGACAACTCATGTTCATCACCAGCCCTTACCAGCTTAACATTCTCGATGTCCAAAGAAGCCCCATCGTTCAAGTCTGACTTTTGAAAAAGGATCGTTGAGAGAATTTATTACAAACCCTTGGTGGAATCACTGCCTTTTACCAGCATCTGAAGAAGCCACTATCAGTTACAGTTCCAGAGAAGGACAATAGATGAATTGGTGGGCATTGTATCAGTTTAGATACCACATCTGGATTATCTGAACAGCTAATGGTAACAACAAACATATAATCTTAGAGCACGTATGACAAGACTGAGGAGAACATATAATCTCAGAGCACGTATGACAAGACTGAGGGGTGGAAGGGCAACAGGGTGACGTATTCCTTAGCTGTTGGAGCCCTTGTAGAGGCGGGGAAAACATCTACGAAAGACTCAAACCCAATAATTAACCTTGGAAATGCATAAAAAAGAAAATTGGAAGGCTGAGCCTTTCTTTTGAAACTTTAAAGAAACAATCATGATTCTTTTAAGTAGTAAAATAAAAACACAGCCAAAACTTTTTCCCATCAAATGAGATTGGATGGAAGGTTGAACTAAGTAGGTCAGCAAGAAACAACTAGATAGAAATATGTAGAGACACTTGTTTAATTTGGATTGGTCAATCATGACAAAGCTTTACTTAAAAGTTATTTAATGTGTTATTATGAAAATGCATGTCTTAAAAACTATTTAATATTTTATTGCTGGATCTACACAGTGAGAATCATCACTATACTTTTATAATTATTTCACACCCACTAACTAGTATTTTAAGTGTATCAATAATTTAAAGATTTTCAATTTTTAAAATATTAAATTTTATATCAATTTTGATAATTTTTTTAACAAATAACACACCAATCAAAACCAAACTAATTTAACTCAAATTCTATATCATAATCACGATGTCATTATCAATAAAGAATAAATATTCACAATGTCATTATCAATAAAGAATAAATATTCAGAATAACGATAGCAAACCAGAGGACAAATCAGCATTGCATTAAGTTATAAATCTAAATCTCAACCGTAGAAAGTGCCAAAAGCCATGATTGATTTGAAGTTTGCATTATTGTTAATTTTATATGTAAATGCTCTTTTGGACACCTTCCTGCCTCTGCTATTGAGGAATCGCAGATCGAGTAATTTTGAAAGCAATTTAGTTACATAGCGAACATTACAGTAATGTTGAGTTACATAGGAAACATTACAGTAATTTTGAAAGCAATCTAGTGCCACGAGGGAGCTAGTAAGCAGTAGACATGTCATAACTTGAGAATTGAAACTGGAAAATAAATAGGACAATAATTTATCACACTCAAGGTGCGGGGGAGAGGATAACAACAACCACTCCTACTATACTCCTAAAAGCTTTGACAATTGCACAATTAATTGTTACAGTGGTATATTAAAGTAATATTATTATAATTTGAGAAGTAAAATTGAATAAGAAATATAACAACAATTTGCCATACTCAGATAACGAAAGTAGGGTGGATAGAATGACAAGAATCACTCTCCCACTCACACACACTTAACTATGGTAAAACGCACACACTTAACTATTACAATTGCATACTAAAGTAATATTATTACAGATTATGCACGTCCGTATCTCTGAAGCCACTTATTTCACGACATTGAAAGACGTACCATTTTTAAGGCCGAGAGATTGCAAGATGCGCGTTACCTGGGTACCAACTCTGTAATCGAAGCGTCGGCGTTTGACGGAGGAGCGTGAGGTGCAGGAGATTGTGAAACGTGAGATCTCACAAAACCAGGCTGTGTGGGATCCGGTAATGTTACAAGATGATATGAAAGCATCAAATTGATTCGAGACATCGATGGACGAAGTGATGAGTCAGCTTGTGCACATAAAAGTCCAATATGAATGCATCTCAATGCTTCCTCCACGTTGCACGTTCCAATGATGGCTGGATCAATCATATCCACAATATTCCCTCCTTTGTATAATCTCCACGCCTGCAGAATAATCACGAAAAATCGTCATCTTGATACTTTATCGACCTTAAAAAATCGTATCAAAATATATCAGTAGTGAAATTTCTAAATTCACACTCTTCTAAACGGTTTATAGATGAACCCATGCTATTAAGTTTCAGTATCTTTGGGAAAAATAATTTGGTATTTTGGGTAATTATTTTTGGGATCTTTGATTTAAACATTTTTATAATTAGATATTTTGAAAAACATACTGGCCCAATTCCAGTGAAAAATGACTTTTGGAACAAAATTACATAACCTAGATAAGGTAAATAAGCTCAGTTGGACATAAAATGAGAACAATATCAGAATGTCTCACCCATTCTAAAAGCGTCTGCATATCAAGTGACAGATTATTATCACTGTTTTTTCTTCCTGTAACAAGTTCCAAGAGGAGAACGCCAAAGCTATAGACATCTGCTTTTACAGATAATTGCCCCTGCATAGCATACTCTGGTGCCATATACCCGCTGCATATCCAAATTACAAAGTCGAAGATTATGTAGTGAGAGAAATTTTAGGAATTGAGTGAGGATCAAGTGAAAACTATTTGCAAAGGAAATCGTATTCCTGTATGCTCGAATGTTAAATCGTATTCCATCACTAATTGTTAATAGCTTTAGACAATGTGTAATAATCTTACTAAGTTCCAGCAACTGTTGTGCTGACGTGGCTCTCATCTTCAGGAAATAGTCTTGCTAAGCCGAAGTCTGCTATCTTAGGATTCAGATTTTCATCCAACAAAATATTGCTTGCTTTAATGTCCCGATGAATAATCCGCGGTTGAGAATCCTCGTGCAGATAGAGCAGCCCGCGAGCCACTCCCACTATAATGTTGTAGCGTTTCTGCCAATCAAGCTGGTTGCGTTTGTTTGGATCTGTATCCATGGATGCAGTACGCTAACTAATCATCATGACCCAGATAAATATATTGGAACATTAATGCATTTTTTCAGATACAAAATAGAAATGAAGTGACTCACCGAATAAGATTTTATCGAGGCTTTTATTGGGTAAGTATTCATAAACAAGCAACCTTTCCGATCCCTCTGCGCAACAGCCTAATAGGATCACCAGATTTCGATGTTGAATTTTGGCCACAAGTTTAACTTCATTCATAAATTCTCTCTTTCCTTGCAGAGATCTTAAGGACAGCTTCTTCACGGCTATTTCCTTTCCATCTTCAATAGTTCCCTGAAAAATTCAGCCAGGTGCGGTGAGAGTAGCCTATAATTTAAGATTCTATAAACTAGTAGAAGATTTCTAGTTCATTAACGTTACCTTGTATACGGCCCCAAATCCACCTTCCCCAAGTTTATTTTGATCATCAAAATTTTCCGTAGCAGCTATCAGTTCCTCCATGGTAAACGCAATTTGCCGATCCTGCCCGATTAGTGTGTCTTCCTCGACTTGGCCATGATCTATATAACGAAAATACACAGCTTCATCATAAATATATAGGGGCAAGCAGAAAAATTGAATCTGTTTAACTTGGATCTCGCAAGCATTTCTTAGATTTCGTGAAGAGAATATATGTGAAAACAGTGTTCAAAAAACAAACTTTAACAATAGTCTAACAGAGCAAATAAAGCTGTATGATATATTGACAATGAGATACAAAGACTTGGGGGATCCTTCATGCAAATACCTTCGGAAGGATTTCGAAATATGATAGACTTCAGTCTCCTCCTAGTTGTTAACACGCATACCAATAACAGCAGAAGCAAGCCGCCAGCAACACCCAAAATTATGGGTAAATTGTTTGAAGATTTGTTGTTCTGCGTACTATTACTGGATGGTGTGGTCTGATTCGGCGGTGTATCAGCAACTGGGCTATTAGGAGGTGGAGACGAAATCGAATTAAAGAAACTATACATTTCATAACCCCGTGCTCCTTGGCTTCCACTGCAAGCTGTAGAAATATCGTTGATTGTTTTTTGCAAACATGATGTGCAGTTGTCTATCGACATATCTCTGGTGCACTGGACCAGACCGTAAATCCTTCGAGACAAGGAGTCTGTTGTTGTTCCAGAAGCATATAATGTAGATCCAGATGTTGCTTCATCTACCAACTTGTTGAATAAGCTGTTAACAGCCTTAATAAGAACATCAGGACTAGGTTTGACATTGTTCGGATTACAAAGATTCCATCCATCAATGGTATCCAATTGTCCGAAGAAACTATAGTTCTCATAACGCAAAAAGCAGTTTTCATCTTCAAACCAGATTAAACCGCCGCCTGCATTCCCACAATTTTGTCGAAGAGTAGTGTTTGCTTCTTGTGAACAATTGTAGCACTGGTCGGGTGTTGTGTCTCGCCGACATTGCACAAAGCCATATACTTGGCCATTCTCAGAAGTGTTAAACGCTGTGTGGGACGAATCTTTAATAAGCCTAGTCACGACACTGTTCAAATTTCTCTCGTACTTACTGTCTGTTGTATAGTTAAAATTGTGGTCGCAGTTAACATAGTTTAGTGCCTTGCAAATCTGCGACTGAAGAGTAATTATCATCAAGAGAAGTGCCATTCCATAGAATAGTTGAACAGCTTGGGTCATGAGAAGTGTCGAGTGGAGGATTGTCATGGCCAATGGAGAATGGAGAACCTACGATGCTAGAAATTCTGATTTTCTCTGCACACAGACGCATAGACCATGTTTTTAAGTTTCCCATGCATTTAAAGATTCTACGCTACTCAGAGTCAATGAAAGCAGGTCAAATGATAATAATTAAACCGTGTAAGATCAACAAAATAAATCGTTGGAAACTATAGAATGGAAAGTATACCTGTAGTGGAGTTTGAGTGCCACTGGTCAAACTCGGCCGCCCCTGCTTCCGTGTTATCGAGAAAATACTTTTTAACGCACTCATGAACTTTCCAAGCTCCTTCGCTAATCTTTATCTCTTGCGTACGTGGAATGTGTGTATTCACTAATCTATTCATGTGGCTGACGACGACTTCGTTGTCGGTAGACATTGGGAAATTACACGGCCAAAACAAAAACAAAGAAAGTTGTATTAAATGTTCAAATCTGAGAATTCTATCAAAATCTCCCGAAAGGTAATCAACTGTGTCAAAAAAAGGTGATGAATATTCAAATATTCATTTCCAAACAATCTTCAAATATTCGTGTGAATACCAAAGAATCTTCAAAATAGTGAAATCGTGGTTTCCTGTATTCATGAGTCGTTCATGTGGTTAAATACAATAAAATAGGGAGAATTCTCACAGTCCTGCTTCCTCAAGAAGGGCCTATGTGCTGGCAATTCATAAAATTGGTGACAAGTCATAGTCATTACTATGACTAAATTAATTAAATACGGTTTGATAATAGTTTATTAAATGGCACTCTTGGGTTGTCTATGACTTTTTTTGTTGGGTTCGACGAAAAAAAACCTTGTAGTCAAGGTTTGATATTATTAAAGATTAAAAGAAATAGAAAAAAAATAAAGTTGTTAATAAGTGCGTCTATATCATTACTATGACTAAATTAATTAAATACGGTTTGATAATAGTTTATTAAATGGCACTCTTGGGTTGTCTATGGCTTTTTTTGTTAAAAAAATAGAAAAAAAATAAAGTTGTTGATAAGTGCGTGTATATATATATATAATTAATTATGTTAGTAGATTTTTTTAATAGAAAAATAGAGTAGTTTGAGCATGTGATAATTTTATTTTTAAAATAAAGATTTAATATTTTTGGAAAAAAATGGTTGAAATTTTTGGAAATCTAGGTTACACTTGTTAAACTATAAAATTTTAGGTGCCTTAGGGTTTTTGAGAATGTTGAATCTATCTCTACCTTTAAACTCTCGATTGGAACACTTACAAATCAAGATTTTGCAAAATAAATAATATTTGATTCCCATAAAAAAGTTATTGCCTAGGCAAAATTATTGCCTCACTACAGAACACCATAGAAGAATATGTCTTCAAGTATAGAAGAGCAATCCAAAAGTTATGTTGGTAGTGTGGAAATAAGGGATAAAAATGTGTTGAAAACCACTCCCAAAAGTTGAACTAGAGAAATGTATAAAAAGGGATGAAAATCTACATTGGATGTGTAGAAACATGGGTCAAAACTATGTTGGCTTGAAATAGATAGTGGAAGACTTTAAATTGTTTTTAAGATGTAGATGAAAGCTTCTAACTTAGTGACTTGTGTAAAAATATAATATATAGAAGCATAAAACAATTTCAAAATCTAAACTACGATTAAAAATGTCAAAGGGACAACTGACACACCATAATTAGGGAAGAACATTTGAAAATTTTCCAAATTCTTTGTAGGTCAGGGTTATCCTCCATCGTCTTTTCCTTCCATGTTTATAGAAGGATTTCTCAGTCAGGGATGTTGGCGAGTCCCTTTTCCAATTGATAGAGGGGTTTCTCAACTAATTTATTTGTATTTCAAAAAGATATTAGACATATTTCCTTGTCAATAACATGTTAGCACTCTATGAGATCATGGTCTTTAGCCTCATCTCGCACCCCATATCATTGTTCCTCCAATCTTTGGCCCCATTTGTTGGCAAGTGTTGTTAAGCACAATAGAGTGCAAGGATCATTTGAGGTTTGTACATCAAATAAGTTTCCACCATTTTGAGAAACCTTCTTACTAAGGGCTCATTTTTCAAAGGTTTCCATTGATTCTAAGTGCATTGTAGTGAGCAACCATAAATTTTTTCACCGACCCCCGTCGAATGGATTTGATTTCCCATTAAAGGTTACTAATCAATTGAAAAGGAATTCAATTAATCTCGTGTGAGTTACTTCTATGGAGAAAAACAATTCATTGTTAAACAATGGTGATGAATCCAAAGATAAGCAGTTAACATTTTCCATAATACTGGTGAACCTACAGTGACAACAAAAAAGGCATCCTTCTGAACTTGTTTTTATTCAGAAAAATCCTCTATTTGAGGTTGAAATAGTCACCCATCAACAATCATCAAGTAATAAAGTCAATAAAGTTGAGGATGATCCCCATCAATTACCCATTTCAAGAGAAGATTTGCATGCAGATGTAGAAAATCGGCCTGCACTTCCCAAGCGCATCACCAGAACTTGGGAAGAGCTTGTTAGCAAAAAGAACATAAAATGTCTTGGATATGATAAGGAGGCATCCTTTCCTACTCCAGACTACTCAAATCCAATCAAATTTCAAAGTGTTGGGTTTCTTTATGGCACTTCATCTTCACCTATTTCAGATCTTGATCCTCCAAAGTAGCCACAGATTGTTAAATGCCAACATTGTGACTGCATTGGCTATATGAAATATCATTTATTTGATCTTCACCCGTGAAAGTATTGTGGCCAACACACTCATTATTCAAATATATGCTTCAAAAAAAATCCTCGTGCAAGAATAAAGATTCACCATAGATGGATCACTTCTTGGTAATGGGATCACTTCTTGGCAATGGGATTCAAATCAATTGAGTTTTCTCCAACTCACGTTGTATCTGAAAGGGGGGAAATTATGATCATCTACAAGTTTCAAAGCCACTTCAAGCGAGCCTAAGTCACAACCTAAACTTGATGCCTGAGCATACAACTAGAGACAACCATATCTAGATTCAAAGTTGTAGCCAGAGACACAGAAGCCTCTAAGAATTCCTTTGGTTAGTGGCCTTCCTTAAACTATAGAAAGTTGTAGACCTCCCCTTTTTCTAGGTTGAAGGTCCCCCTCTTCAAAGAATTAAGGATCACTTCCTCTAGGAGAAGACTTCAACTTCTTGCCAAATTAGGAAGAGTTCTGGGAATCACACTAGAGTTTCAAAAATAACTATCGTAATAATTGTCTTTAATTTAATCAACATTCAAAGTAAAATAATGTAAATTAAAAGTAAAAAAGAAGAGCTAGTAATGAAAAGAAAACTGAATTATCATTTTTTATCGTCATTGGGCTAAATAAAGAAGCCATAAACAATGTTTCTTGCCTTAATTTTTTCTAGCAAGCGACTGTAGTTTCCATTATTAAATTTAAAATATAATTACGTTACAAAATAAATTGAACCTCAATCTATGATATACCTCATCCAATACAAGACAAGTTGATTAACAGGTCATTTCATAACCATCCATCCAGGGTCTTTATGTAAAAAAAAATATCCAAAAAAAAGTGAAAATAAGAAAATCCTAGGCTTTGTAGTTTGTATGCCTAGGTGGAAGAGAGAGGGAAGTTGAATACACAAACTAAAGTGTAAGGAATAATGTTTTAAACTTCAAAATAGGGATAAGTGTTACAAATCTAAAAATGAAAGCTAATAGAGTTATAGGTTTAGCTGGAAATGTATATTAATCTAATGCCAAAGATCAATAGTTGGTATGCCTACAGGGTAGAGAAAAAGGAATTTGAGGGCATATCTCTTCTCAAACGGCTTGAATTAACTACTATAGTGATGTGAATTCTAATAAAATCTAAATTACAAGTTAGCATGCGTGCAGAAGTGTTGTTTGTGTACTACAAATATCCTTTTATTAGGACCGTAGTGCCTTATCTAAATCTAGTAGACTTATCAACAAATTCAATCACTAAAGTCTCATGTAATAACAATGACGCAATTAGTTATCCAAACTTCAATTTTTTCTTAGGTACATCACATGTTAGATCTATTATAAGACAAAATAGTGAAGGACATGAAACACTTGTATATTTCTAAAAGTTAGTTCAAGTGCTTCCACGAGAAGCATTACAATTGTGTTGTGTTTATCCTAAGCTACTAATAGAAGAGGTGACCCCAAGTAGAAACTTCTAGAATGATAGTACTAGGATTACAACCTTTTGGGAAGTTATACAAGACATTAGTTTTAACATGTATTAGTTGTAGACGAAAATATGATCAACATATATCCATGAAAAAACAATTCAAAAATTTTAGATTATATTATATTAAGAGGATTGGTTAATTTTAATTAATTTCCTTAAATAGTAAATTAAATACATCAATGGTATATAATACTAAATATTAATAAGGTTCTGAAGATTGATCAACATAAAACTAAGAAGATAAAACAACATATCAGTTATGTTAAATTAAAATATAATCCCAGAAACTTCAACCTACTAAGAGGAGAAAATAACTACGAGAAACTTCTATGAGGAAAGAAGAATTGCAAATGTTATCTTTTATTTTAATTTTATACTCACTCTAGATATATGAGCCATATATCCACGTAGTCTTTAAGAGTGGTTCATACCTACAGAGAAAGGCTCATTTCAAAGACTAGAAAATCTTGTTATTTTCTTTAAATTGAAAAAGTTGTAACAAGAATATTAACACCCCTCTTAGCCAGATGAACAATCAAATTTTGATACCTAGGCTTCTTTATTAGGTTTATAATGTTAATGAATTTGAAAGGATATATGACCTAGCTAAAACATTTAATCCATGGCAAAATAATATATGTACCCGTTATTCAATTTTAAGGAGATTTGAGGCAACAAACAAAACAAATAAATGAAGTGTCCTTGCTTGCTTATAGTAGAAAATTATAGTTATTTGAGGCCTCAAAAGGGCCTCACTACCCTAAGAAAAACCATTATTGTACAATGTGAATACAAGAGAGGAAAGAACAAACCCAAATGTGCACCAACAACGTTTCTTCATTGAGATTCAAACTCTCAACCATGAGGGACTGAAAGATGAGCAAGAGGTGTCCATATTACTGCCCATATTTTCCCCCTCTTACAAAATTTCAATATAGTGCAAGAATAACTAAGACTCAAAACCCATCCCAACTCAGTAGTATGCCTAAATGACAATACCTTACACCTATTGATTGCATTTGACTGAAACATATATTTCCCATTAAATCCACTACAATGAGTCTAAGAAGAATATAAGTGGGTTGTATTCAATTCCTATAGAAGGAAGGAGATGGGATGTTGATCTGTATCTGAATAAGTAATTTCCTAAGGTTTAGCCACTGAAAACCCTACCAAACCAGCTACATTGAATAACTAGTCTATCAAACTCGCTGTTGGTTCTCAATTTGTTCCTGATAGGAACTTCTCAAGGACTTATTTTTCTAGGATTAAAAAAAAACTCACTTTAGGTGCCTCAAGCTAGCCTCCTGTACACCACAGGGGGTATTCCATGCCTACAATTATACGAAGAAATTCTAATTACTAACCGTTGATGAATGATATACCTCACACATCAAAGATACAATGAATAGAAGAAATAAATAAAAGTAAAATAACCATAGAATAAACATAAATATTTAAGACACAAACGTTAGCTTAATGATAAAAGGGAAAGAACGTTACAACACGTACAACTTCTCTTTCTTTCTCAAGCCAATCCCACAATAGCTAGCAAACTAAGATCCATTTATGTCATAAACACAATAATATCATGCACACTATAAAGAAAACAAAATGCAACATTTCAAAGTATGTCAAGTAAAAGATCACTTCTCGGCCCTAGAGGCAAGCTCATGGAACTTAAACCTTCGATCAAATACTCAATATTTTAATCACTTGATTTGATAATAAATACCAAAGAACCAAGCAATTGAATAAAATATATGCCACAAACTATGAAGCAAGTCAAACATTGAACACATTTTAAAATTTTGTAAACAAACACATATATCAAATGGGAATTTACCTAAGACGTAAGAGTTATATCATTCAATTAACCATAGATCCATGTATCAAGTACGTTCTTATCCACAAACATTAAAAATTATTTCTTTTATCAACAACCCCTTATTAATGAGAAACATGGTCTTAAATAGAGTTTTAAAAATAACTATCGTAATAATTGTCTTTAATTTAATCAACATTCAAAGTAAAATAACATAAATTAAAAGTAAATAAAATTTCACGAGCACCTTCGTGACTTGGAATCTTTTCCCCTTTTTGACATGGCAGCAGGGGATTGTCCTTAGGATTCGTGCATTCTTTCCATTGGCATCTAAGGTATGACCAATGCCACCTCATCCCAATCTTCTTGTTGATCAATAACTATTTTCATCGGCTGGACTGGCTAAACTACCTGAGTGTTAGAAGAAACTTGCTCCAAGATAGCATTTCAGCTCACCTGATTCTTTACCTTTGCAATTTTGTCCCAATAGGCTGGTGCTAACCAGGGTATATTCTTGTGCTTTTTTATTGCAACTATTAGCTTTGTCCTGATCTGGTAGCAAGTTGTAGGGAGGTTTTGGATTAACTTTTTTATCCCAGCCAATATTCGGAAGTCCCTGCATAAAGTGTTGATAACCAGGTGGGTTGAAATATCATTTTCACTATGTATTGACAAATAATCATTATCTTGTTCAATAGGCTTCATTTTTTTGCGTAATTCTTCATTCGATATCAACCATTTATCATTTCCCCAAAAGGAAGGAACTCCAAACATGCCCAAATAATTCCAGTCATTTTTGAAATTTTCAATTTCTTTAGTAACTTTCTCAAACTCTTCCTTTGCTATGAACTTTCCGTAATTGTTTTTAAGTGGTGTTCTTCCTTCGTTGTGAACTCATCCTTCAAGATTTCTAACTCAACATGTTTATCACTAAGTTCCTTCTCCTCGACTTGTAAGGATGCTTGCATCTCTTGTAACTGATTTTCTATCTATTCTTGTCTTTCGTAGGCCTGTATCAAAATATGAGCATCCTAATCACTGATATTCTCTATAGCCTACATTTTTTCTTTTTCTTTTACACTTAATATCTTTTTAAAGGGCCCAATTTCCTTGGGCTTCCTGACTTATCGAATTACCATATCTTCCAATTCCTTGATTCTGTTCTCAGAGCTACTCATGTGATATGCAGCTATTCAAAAACCTTTTTCCAGCATAGCTTACATTTTTATATTACAGAATGTGGAATTCAATAATCGTCTAGTGATGATTTCCCCTACCTGTATATGCCAATTTACCATGTCCAAATCATATAATTTACTTAAATTAAATTTTCTTTTGTTCACTTCTAGATGCAACACTATAAGATTAAGTGTGTTTGTTTCAAAATTTGTAGAAGAAATAAACCTATCCCCAACGTTAGGGGCCATCTCTTTCAATATTATTCCCTCCACTATTTGGGCTTGGTGCAACATAAACATTAATTATGTGCACAATGTGTGTGTCAAATTCCCTTCAATAAAATTGTGCCTCACATTTAATGCTCACACGCAAGAGTCTTTCAGACGCGTTTCGTCGACAGTTTATTGCATTTCCCTGTTTAATTGTTGGATAGTTTTCTCGAATGCTTTAGTATCCACATCACCTTCTCTTTATTTTACACAGTGAAGGTTCCTTCCAAATCTAAAACATCATATTTTCTCTTTGTAACTGGAGAAAGTGTGGTTGCTCGAAGCTACAGAGGTTATTTTTCTAGAACACAAACTTCAACAGGTACCAAATTATGCCTCTATGTTTACTTATCACCTGTTGGTACTTGACTCTATTCTGTAGCTATATGCATCATTACTTGAATGTGACCACAAGGTGGGGAGAGAGTGTTCACTAACTTTTCCATCTTTGGTCCTGCTTTCATGCGTGTAGGCTAATAGCCTTGCTTGTTTCCTTAATCTAGAAATTATTTCTAGAGGGTCATAATGCCAACATTCATCATGCATCAATCCAAATGATAAAATTTCCTTTTAAATTGCATCTATTATTTGTATTTTTAGCAATGAGTGGTTGAATAGAGTATGGATAAGTAAATAATGCTCCTTTCTTCTTTGATGCAAAGTGTGATTCATTAAATGCTATCCTTTGTCATAACACTTTATAAGCGACGATCAATGGAGTAAATAAAATTAGGAAACCAAAAATTCTCCCTCTTAAAACCATATAGTCTAATTAGAGAAAAGTGTGGGAAAAAGAACCAACTTCCTATGCTTTCGTCTGTGGTAAGTCTCAAAATTCTCCTCCACTCCTCGAAAATTCTATCAGAGGCTTCTCCAACCAGTTGATCTTTCAAGTAAAAGGAAAAATAATCAATGTATTGAGTATAAGAATTAGGGAGACATCTTGGGTAAACTATGTTTTTCCACAGATAAACTTCCTTCTCAATTCCACTTTCATATTTAACATTCATGAGGATCTTAGTAGAAAAAAATAATCAAGGTAGTTAAAGAAGACTAAATGAACAAGATATGTACAATGGAAGCAATATTTAAATGGGATAGTAGTTTTGAGGTCAACTATAACAGCTTTGGTTAGATATTTTGGGAAGTTGATCATCAGTCTGTCGGGATTCAGAGTAATAAGATGAATTACTAGGAAAATGGATTCATGAATTTTAAGTCATTAGCTAAGACCAAAATATTAGAAAAAAGAAATGCTAAGGCCTGGTAAAAGGGTTTCAATGAGTTAGTATGAAGAGGGAATTCCAAATTTAAGCTTGGGTCAGGGTTTTGGAGTAAGCATTTGATAAATTATGCCTTATCTTCCTCAGCCAATGTGATAAATTCCTAGTCCAACCCTTTATTAGTGATATATATCCCACAGGCTAGTATCCCTAACATTTTGGACATAATGTCCCCATTAATTCTGAGAAATTCCTATTAGTTTATGGGAGAGGTGGTAGTTTGAACTCTAGAGTCGAAATATTTAGCAAGCAAGATAATTGAATATGGGTCAAAATATACGGGCAGGACTACAACGGCTAAACCCCCAAATATCTTAAGACATTGATATTCTTGAGAGGTATGAGATGGGGAATTTAGGTTTCTCATTAAAGTAATGACATCTGTAATGTAGTTTGGGTATCTCTGATACTAGATAATTCGTTGATAAGCGTTTCTTTGAATGGTTCTTCAAGAATTTCTCTTTTTCTTCAGAGTTAGATAGACAAAGAACTATTAAATGAGCTAGAATGGTGAAAGAGAACTTACCTGATGAGGATGATAATGGGTTGTGATCAAATTTCTCATATGAACATAAATTGTGCCTATTACAATTTTCGAGCTACACAGTGATATGCAGGAGAAAAACACAGATGCAAGGGGGAAAATAATGAAAATTTGAAGGAGGAGAGTGTTAATAAGGGTAGGAAAATGCTTAATGATAGTTGGACAAGTGTCACATCCTGATTAATTATCTTAGGAATAGAGGATGGGCACCATCCATCGAGCACGGTAGATGGGTTAAAGTTCATATAAGTTTGGGCCTGATAGTCGTTGATCATCCTAAAATGCATGGTTGAGATTTCATCGGGGGTAAGAGATGCATTAATGTGCTTGCATATTTATGCCTGATGAATCAGTCTGACCATTCGATGAAATTTAGATGGAAGGTTGTGATGCATCGAGAACTGATTGAATGTCTAATGTCCTTGTCGCTAAACGCCTGATGATGAAATCAATATTGTTGGTTGGGTTAGAAATTATATGATCGCTGAGAAGGAGGAGAAGGGTTATACTCATTGGGGAAAAGAGTGTAATTAAAACATATTTAGGTTATGGCCCAAGGAATAACTGTGGGTCTTCGATCTCTTCATGGAGCACAATTAGATTTGAAGATTTCCTGTCCACTATCTATGTTATGACTATATAAGAATGGGTCGCAAAAGATTATAATATGAATTAATCTATTGTAAGGGTGTATTAAGCTTTTAAAACTTAAGAGGCAGGGAGGGTTTGGTGAAAACACTTGCTCAATATTTTGAGCCAATCATTCCATCAATGTCCCGTAAAATTCCTCCCAAACACACAATGCAATAGTTAAAAGAACATCTAGATTACCACTAGACTTGCCATAATTCTGAGAAAGATTGTCAATCATGGTCAAATGTCGCATTGTGTCAAAGATTGTCTTGATATGGAAAACATCAATGATCAACCATGGTCCAACATTGCATTGTGACAAATATTATTACGATATGAAAAATCCATGGTCAAGGTTGGTCCAACGTTGCATTGTGATAAGGATTGTCTCAATATGACAATCAACCACAGTTAACCATGTTTATTTTAGTGTTTATAATATTTATCTTAGTGTTTATATACCTTAGGTTTATAATATTAATCCTTTGGGTTTAGTATTATTCCCTTGGGTTCATAATCCCTTAGGTTTATTATTCCCTTGTGTTTATAATATCAATCCCTTGGGTTTATAATGTTAGTCCATTAGGTTTAATATTACTCCCTTGGGTTTATAATGCCTTGGGTTTTTAGTATTAATCCCTTTGGTTTATTAAATTGTGTTTAATTATTTTTTATAATATTTTCTTATGTGTGCTATTATTTATTTCTAAAATTATTTTATATTGTTATTAATTAATTTATATTTATTTATTATTATATATTATTATTAATATGTAATATTAATAATATTATAAATTTATAATGTTTGTTATTATATAATATTATTATTATTATCCAATTTTAAGGTCACGACCAAGCCAGACACTAAATTGGTGCATGAGACCCCCTTGTTTGTGGGACAAGGGACCCACCTCCGCGCAACGATTTGACTGCTAAGTCTACAAAGACATACATACTCTACCCCCCTCTGGTTTTGAACATATGGCCTATTAGGAGGAAGCACATGCTCTTAACTATTAGGCCCACTCAAGATGTATAATAATATTATATAATATTGTTAAGAATAATATTAAATAAAATATTTCATTATTCATAATATTGATATTGGTTGATATAAGCCTATCAGCCTTTATCAACCACATTTATATTAATATAAATGTGGTTGTGCTAGTAATAGCAAGAGCCATGTGGTGGAAATGTCATTGTTTTTGCCTTTTTGTACATTGCCACCACAAGGAATTTGTTGTGCGGAAGCTCAAGCTAAGACTTATACCCTTAAAGGAGTGCAACAACCCCTACTCCCTACCACAATGCTACTACCACAATGAACTCAAGCTCTTTGCCTGACCATATGGAATTGATAGAGCCCAAAGTCTATCCATCCGATGCAAAGAATCTTCCAAATAAATAAATTCATAGAGAACCAACTTCTTTAGAGAATGTTTGCTCTAACCAGCATAGAAGTGAAGTACAAAAAGCTCATGAGAAAGGCCAAGAAATAGAAAAAGCAAAGAAGTAAACAACTATGAGGGAAAGAAACAATTGGTTCCTCATATTCCCAAACTAAAATAACAACATACTCTGATGGAGTCAAAGGGAAATGAATGTTCAGAGTGAGTCTTGCATTGAAAATTATGGGGCAAGAGTAATGATCGTTACCGTTTGGGCATGTCTACATATGAGCAACATTAACTTCAAACAATTAGTTAAACCATTAACACATGTCACCTGAAACCATAAATGCCTAGAATTGTTTGCATGTTGAGTGCTAAGACACGATGGGGGAATGAGGCGCCTTTAACACTTATCACTTCACAAGATGAAATAAATCATAATTACTATAACATAGGTTTTCAATATAATTTTATTAATTAAGTTGAATGGTTTATAAATTATTTTAATATATTACTATAAATGAAATGTAAATAAATATATGAAAAATTCCAATTCCAACAAGATGACCTGCATCCATGGACTTGGTAGCAGCGTGGTAGACTACATTATTTCCGATCTCCCATTATACAACGAAATAATAAATTTTGACATCTTAAATGACCACGAACCTGACTCTGATCATAGGCCTTTACTTGTAACTCTCAATTTTGTCATGCATAGAGTTCCCATAGAAAATAATACTTACAACCAAAAGAACTTAATATTTGATAGAAATAAAAACGATCTCTTTCTAAATGAATTAAAAACTAATTTGCTTCCTTTATCTAGTATAGACAACATAGAAGACCTCTATCATAATTTTACTACAACCCTCTCATATTCTATTAAGAAGTTATCAATTGAAGTTTCAAATAATAAAAGAAATAGCAAAACCAACCCTTGGTATGACAAAGATTGTAAAAGTGCGAGGAGAGAAATTAAGGAAGTTGTTGATGAATCTCTTAAAATGGACAAGATAAAAATATAAAAAGCCCTAACTAAAAGGAAAAAGAGGCAGTACATTCGTCAAAGACCGGAGAATCTCTTACACCTCTCTAAGGTATCTCCTAAGAAATTTTGGAGGCATATTCTGACTAGGAAGACTAAAGATAATAATAAAATTGCTCTTCACGATTGGAATTCCTATCTTACAAAGCTTTATAAATCTCCAAATGTCATGGATAATTCGGAAACCCTGCTCCCAACGAAAGAAGTTTTCTCTTTAGAAGACATTAAGTTTGGGGTTAATCCCCTGGCTAATGGGAAAGCTAAGAACATTGAAGGTTACCAGGTGAAAATCTTAAAAATTGGAGGTCTTTTCCTCATCCCCCACATCCACAAGCTTTTCAATCAAGCAGTCAAACAAGGGTTCCCTAAAACTTGGACTAAGAGCCTCATCATCCCTATTTTTAAAAGTGGGGATACAAATAACCCCTCTAATTATCAGACAATTATGATCTGCCCTCTCTTAGCCAAGTTATATGGTAGTATTTTGGAAAATAAGTTAAGCATATTGCTTGAAAGTGAAGGTAAGCGGGCTAAAGGCCAAGCAGGTTTCAGAAGGCATCACTCAACAACAGACCGCCTCGTTACGCTTAGGATCATTGCGGAGGAATGTCGTAATGATACATCCAATTTATTTTTTTGCTTTGTGGACTTTAGAAAGGCTTTCGATACAGTTCCTAGATACAACCTTTGGAATATATTATAAGAGGTAAAAGTTCCTCTCGAGTTGAGAGCTGCCGCTATAAGGCTATACGAGAATGTAATTGTCAAGCTAAAGAGAAATGAGGAGTGGTCGAAAGATATTAAGTGTAACATCAGAGTTAAACAAGGTTTCCCCCTCTCCCCTACCCTATTGGGCATTTACATCGACAAGCTCAAAGGCTATTGAGAGGAAGCAGGATGTGATGGCACGATCTTAGCTGGGATAGTTGTCATCCTTCTTCTCTATGTTGAGGATATTGTTCTTTTGGCAAGGTGCCCATCTGATCTTGATAAGAAACTTAGGCTTCTTAAGGATTTCTACTCTACCATGACTGTTAACACTGAAAAAACAAAAGTTATGATTATCAAATCCAAGAAGGACACTTACACTAATTTTATGTATGACAATAATAACTTGGAGGAAGTGTATTCTTACAAGTACCTAGGAATTTATATTCATCACAAGTTCAACTAGAACCATAGCATTGAGAAAATGATTAATGGGGGGTGGAAAGCTTATTTTGGTCTTGAAAATAATTGTAAAACAACAAACCTCGTAATTTGGGATAAAAAGAAGTTCCTCTTTGAAACTTTAGTCACTCCTGTTATCTTATATGGCTGTGAGGTTTGGGGTTGCAACATCTCTAGAGAATCATGGAGAATGATTGAGCAAATCCAAAAGCGCTTTATAACATATAACCTGAAAATTAAAAGTAATACACCCTATCCTATTCTCCTTATAGAAGCAGGTCTTTCCTCTATTGAGAGCCTAGCTATGATTAGGTTTTTGTTGTACAAGCACAAACTTAATAACATAGACAATCATAGACTTCCTAAGCTAGCTTTAAATTCCAGCCAAAACCACCTAAGGCTCAATCGGGTGTGGCATAAAGACACAAGGGCTTGGTTAAACTATTGAGAGATCAATGAGAATGATGCATTGCAAAGCATTAATAACATCAAAGATTTTTTTACTTCTAAGTTCAAAGAAAAAATGTGGTGTGAGAAAGATTTAGCGGCTAAAAGAAAGTTAAGTTATTATAAGAAGGTCATCAACCCCACCCTAGAAGATCAAAAGTATCTCTCTATTTTAATTAGATCAAAGAAGAAATTAATATAGCAAAGATTAGAATGAATTCTGATGAGCTCCATAGTGAAACAGGTCATTGGGCAGTTCCTAAAACACCATGGATGGAAAGGATTTGCCATATATGTGAGAATAGGAACATCGAGGATGAAAACCACTTCCTCTTAGAGTGCCCCGCATACAACCGCATTAGATCGCAGTTTCACAATCTTTGTTACAATACTGACCTTCCTAGCCTTTTATAGTGTCAAAATTATAGTGAGCTCGGAGGCTTATCTCCAAGCTTTTTGAGCATAGGAATAAAATCTTAAATCAAAATAAATAATTTGTTTCTTGAGGTCCAATAGACCAATGTTTGGTCTCAGTGGACGTTAACCACCACCATCATCATCATCATTAAAATAACTATAATATTTTTTTTTTGAAATAATAATTATCTAAAAATTTAATTTTAATTGATATTATTTAATTTTACTGTTTTTATTTAGTTCTAAATAATATAGTACTTATATTTAAAATATTTCTATTAATATAATTTTATTAATTAAGTTGAATGTTCAATAATTCATTTTAATAGTCTATAAGTTATTTTAATATTTTATAATAAATGAAACATAAAAAAGTATATGAAAATTTCAACCAAACATTTCTAATAAAAAAAATGATATTTTCTAAATAATTAGTATTTGATAATTCAATGTTATTTGATTATTTTTATTTAATTATATATAATATAAAAAGTTATTAAAATTTTAATTTTTTAATCTTTAATGATTAGACATAGATTTGTATGAGATACACTAATATAAATATTAGACTTAGATTTGTATTAGATACACTAATTTATATTTATAATTGGATATATGTTAAGAGATTTCAACATAATAATTTTTTAAATTTTTTTATTTATGAAATATTAGTTACTTTTTATCATATATTTTATAAATTATTAAAACTTTAAACCTAATTTAATTTTTATAATACATTTTATTTTAATTTTAATTTAGGTTATAAATTTAATATTATTATTATTAATTTTTTATTTATAAAATATATAAATACTCCCCACACCACATATAAAAATTTAACTTACTATATATCTAAAATAATTATTAATAATATGAACTCAAATGTAGTTGAGACTTTTATAATTTTAGAACTCAAATGTAGTTGAGATTATTAAAGCTATTTTTAATAGTAAACGTTGTTACTTCACATTATGGCATGCTATTAGCTTTAACACTGTGACACTCTATCCAATACTTTAATAACTTAGGGATCACTTTTATGTCTTTTTCTTTATCAACTATTTTCAAGAGCCCTTATTTTTCTGAACACATATGGCACTTTTTTCAAGTCGGTAGTGATATTTTCATTTTTGATTGGATTATTTTATATTAGTTTTTTATGAGAAGTTATTATTGTTATATATATATATGGAGTTGTTTATAATGTGATTTTTTGGAGATTCCGGTGATGGAATCCGGCAGAAGAAATTGAGGTTAAATCTTGACTTGTTATAATTAAAATGGTTTTTTCATTGCATATTTGGATTCAGCGCCCTGAAAAACCCCTCGGACGCTTTGATTGTGCAGAAACTAGCTATCAAACTTGCAATTCCAATAAATTGCTGCCAGATTTGACAGAAACACCCACCGAAAAAACTTCCAAAAAATCTCATTATAGACTGTTTAGTCAATTTAATGTCTTAAATTGCTCTACATAAATTATCAATCCGGGTATCGTAAACTGATGAAGTGTGGTGCACTATATGTGCTTAGTTAACCTTTCTCTTACTTCGTTGTTTTATAGTTTATGTTCAACTCTTCCTAAAACTCTGCTTCAAACACATGTGCTGTGTAAAGCACGATTAAGAAGTAGTCAGAAATAAAAAAGTAGTCAAGCTCTAAGGTGACAAGTAAGAAAAACCACTTTAAAGACCAGTTATAATGTTCAACTCTTCCTAAAACTCTGCTTCAAACACATGTGCTGTGTAAAGCACGATTAGGAAGTAGTTATAAATAAGTCTAGAAAGTAATCAAACTTTTAAACTTGCAAAGAAAGAGCTTGAAAGAAATAACTTGAAATGAAACTGAAAGCAAAGAACTTGAAATGACTTGAAAGTAAATGACCACTTCCAATGGCACTAGACACCATTCATGCTGCTGCAAATAAAAGAAAAGAAAGTCACTTTTAAAACCAAAGATAAAGATTATCTCTCTCTAACTCGATGCTTCTAAGCACATGTACTGTGTAAAGCACGGATAGAAAGTAGCTTAAGTTGAATTAGATAAGTGAGAAAAATCTGCTTTAAAGACTAATGATAATATTTTGCTCTTTCTAATTCTCTACTTCAGCCATATGTACTATGCAAAGTATGATTAGAAAGTAGTGAAAGATTAGTCTAA
Organism: Pinus tabuliformis; assembly: GCA_031772625.1. NCBI lineage: Eukaryota > Viridiplantae > Streptophyta > Pinopsida > Pinales > Pinaceae > Pinus > Pinus tabuliformis. The sequence continues at coordinate 9,950,928 of CM062808.1, forward strand.
GAAGCACTTAAAACCAAAAATCTACTTTAAAGACTAGTAATAATATTTTGCTCTTTCTAACTCTCTACTTCAGCCATATGTACTATGCAAAGTATGGTTAGAAAGTAGTGAAAGAACAGTCTGAAAAGTACTCAAAGCCAGCTGCAAGTTAGTGATATTTTGATCTTAAAATATAACAATTTATGATGAAGATCATTTATGTATTAGCAGCTCTTTGAGAAATAAAATTAAAAATCAGCTATAAAAACAAAGGCAGCAGCTTGAACCTGTCAACTTCAAATACCATTAGTTTGTAAAGCAAATACATAAACATAAAAACAAATCCCGGGAGAAAATAAAATGCAATAATTCAAACTGTACAAGGCAGGGGCCCCCTTCTACCTATGAAATCAAAGCATACTTAAAATTGCATGAATGAAAATCTAATCTACCTTACATTCAAAATGAAATCTAATCTACTTACATCCTAATATGCTTCATGACATCTACTTCACATCTCCTTCCATGTTGAGAACATCAAAGCTTTATTCAATCTCTTCAAAAGTGAAAAGTACAACAAAGCTCTCCAAAGAGAGACTAAAAAGAGACTAAAAAAAGACTAAAGAGACTAACTAATGAAGGAGAGAGATCTCCTATTTATACAAAAAGATGAGAGCCATCTCATTAATGATAATCCATGAATATCTCCCTCTACCTCTAGAGTCCTAATCAAAATAGGAACTGATAAGACACATGTCTTTTAGAGTTACAATACAATTAGGAAATGTGACACATATCCTCATGATCCCATGATTCTTTTCAACCAAATTCGAATTTGGCCTTAGAGTGCCACATAAGGGTCTTCTAGAAGTCTCCTTTCAACCTACACATGTCAACAAACTCAACCCATTTGTTAGGTATAAGCATATGCACATTATTTTCTAATGTTTAACCACAAATTCACTTAAAAGGCTTAGAAATAATAAATATTGGAAAAACATAAAGGTAGCCCAATGATAATGAAAGTGGGATGAATGTGGTGACATAGTAGTGAAATGGAGGTGAAATGGAGGTGATATAATGGACATAATAGCGAAAGCGTAATGCAAATGAATGACATTTTCAAGACTCAACATACCCCCCAACTGAAGCTATTGCATGTCCTCATGCAACATATATTACATTGACTCTTTTGATCCTTGAGCTTTGGCTTAACTTTACATGATATCATTTGATAACTTCATATTTCTGCAAAGTGTTTCACTTGAATTGCAACATGGTTGGTTCTTGTGTTACAACCATTTTTTTTTTATTGTTGCCTTTTATTTTGATCTTTGAACTTTGCATAATGATATTTTGATTATTGTTGCAAAGTATATCTCTATTGGATTGCATGATGGTTGGTTCTTGTGTGACAACCATGATTTTGTTTGTATCCAATTTATCCTTTAAGCACTTTTTCAAAAGCCATTGTATGCTCATAATAGCAATGTAATAGTTAATATATGTTGGAAGTATGTGAGCTCTTGAATATGTTATGGACATGGAAAGATATGAATATGAATGTATTCCCCCCCCAACTGATAGTATTGGCAATTTTATGAAATGAGGAAGAGAAATGTTTTTCCAACAAGTATCATTCTAGCTTTTTTTATGGAATTCTATGGTTAAAAGTTAGAAAATGTCGTACCTTCACTTACCCTTTGGAATGGATGAGTTGTATGTGTGTGGTGGCTAAAAACTTCTGATCACATTCTTCTTCAAGTGGCTGAACAAGAGGAGTCATGGATAGAGAGATAAGATGGTTTTTTATTGCTTCTACTAAAACTTGCTGAATCTGCTCCAAAATGCTGAAAATAATAGTCTTCATGTCTTCAAAATTCATTGGCACAATTCCTACTATGTGAAAAGATGTTCTGATGTCGAACATAATAGGAAATTGTTGGCTTAGTGGCCATTAATGGATGCCACTAGTCAACACGAGAACTCTCACCATTGATGACAATGAGAGTCAAGATGCCCAAACACATCTTGCTAGGTATGAATGAATTTTCTGATGTCGAGTCACCTAGAAGATCTAACGAACAAGGGACATTAATGTATTCCCATTGTTTGTCAGCATGAGGACTTGCCATTAAGGCATGCAAGTCTCAAGGTGTTTTTACAAAGAACTTAGACTCAAAGGACTATGGACTCAATAATTTGCATTGAAGCAGGGCTTATTTGTGGAATGAAAATGACAAGGAATGGAAAGTGAACATGGACAATGGCAATGGAGAACAGAAATGACAATGGCAATAAGCATATGAATGAGCCTTTTGCTTTTATTGGTGGGTTATGAATGGACAAAAAGAGATGGAAAGTGTATGTGAATGAAAATGGAAAATATGGAGTGGAATGAGGTGAATGGTTTATTATGAAGTATGGATGTGATGGATGGATGTGATGGAGACAATAGTATCTGAAAGTTTTTCAAGTGTTTGGATCTGATTTTGCATCAGCATATTTCCTCTTTGTTGCTGATCATCCTCTTATGAAACAAATTGGTTTCTTAGAGAGACATCATTCCCTTGTAGTCATTTGTCCTTCCTCCTGGAACCTGCAAAAAAAACTAATACTTCTTCTGCAATGGAATGTAAGATTATCAAAGGAGAGAGGTGGCCAATCTCTCTAGTTATGATATTTACACACAAAACTAGGAATTTGTATTAATGAAACAAGTTCTCAAAGGAAAAATCAAAATAATTTATACCTGTTTTGGAATTAGTGCCTCAAGTTGATGTTGCTTCTTTTCAGCAATTTATTTCATTATTTGCCATTTCAAACTCTAATGATATATTTTTCATTGTATAGATCTTGTTGAGATCTTTCCAATGGTACTTAAATCATCAAAATCTGATTTTGTATGAGAAAGATAGGCTGATTTGAACAATGAGGTTTTTCTGGCTGCGGAATTGAGGAACAGCTCTGTAGCTAAAAATCTTGAATAAAAAGTTAGCCATTCAATTTCATTATCAGTCCAAAATTAATCAATACCTTCAGAAAAGTGAGAAAATAACTTGTTCATTTCATTGATTCAAAATTATTATTTTTTTCTTGACATGCAGCGACTTAGTGTGGCAACTCAGTGTGGCGACTTTGTTATAACACTCAATTTGACTTCCCTTTGACCGGGGTCTTTTTCAGCAAATTTGACCGAATGAATAGGACACCATCCATGTACTGAAATTTCCCTAGCTACCCATGTGACCTGTTTTGCCTGATGACACCTACAACCTAGAGTTTAACAAAACAGCTGCGGGATCACTAAATGGCTGCGGGATCGTTAAATGGCTGCGGGATTGCAGAGTGTGGAAAGTGAAATGGAGTGGCTGAAACAGAGTGTAGTAATTACAACAAAAACCTCAGATCATATCAGGGGATCATATGACAAAAAGTCCATAACAAAATTATTTTGATCCTTTGGAGTCCAAATCTTAATGTTTTGTTGTTTTTTTTTTTTTTTTGTGACATGAATTTCCTGTATGGGAAGATGACTGCATCATTCTCTACTCTCTCAAGGGCAGCAACAACAGAGTATATCTCTCAAGGGCAGCAACAACAGATTTTGTAACAGCAGAATCAGCAGCACATGGTGAAGAGGCAGGCATACAAACAACTTTTCTCCTCAGGGTGCTTCTGATCATGTTCATAGTAAGTCATTTCCTGAGCACTTGGTGGAGCATACATTTTCACCCCTAAATCACAATAAATGCAGAATGCAATAAAGAAATTGACGCAAGTGGTGTATACTGTAATAGATGGTCGAACCCAGTAAGGCATTTATGAAGACGGAATCCCCAAAGTATACATCTCCTACCAGGTTGAACTTCACCATTGGAATATGTGAGAACTCGTTCAAAATATTTTACATAGTGAATTTGGCTTGGAAGAACAAGACCCTTGCCATCTATACACCGTTTCTGGTTGTAATAAGCAATGGATTCTTCAGCAGCGGGGTAGAATTTGAGGTAAAGAAGACTCGATATCGTGAGCCCTGTTCTATCCATGCCAGCTTTACAATGAACAACTACTACATTCTCTATATCTTCCTTCAGCCCTGAGTACACACTTTGACAAAATGATACTATGAATTGAATTGGAGGGCAAGAGACGTGGTACATGTGACGTGGTACAGGTGACGTGGTGGAGAATGGAAATGTGGTGAAGGTGGAAGAGTGAAAGAGTTTTGCGGAGATCTTGGTGAAGAAGAGCCGTAATATGATAGGTCTCTTCTTAATGCACAGCCGTAGTATGATAGGTCTCCTAATGTACAGCCGTAGTTATGTGAAACAGCACATAGATGACTTTTATTTGTATTTCTCCTCCTCAGGCACGCACATTAAATTGCTGCTGTTTATTTTAATTAAAACTCTGTTTTTTTCACGCGGCACTCAAAAATACACTCCAAAGAACCGAACATTTCTCCCTGACCGCCACGAATCTTCTCAAAAATTTTCTGGGTTTTCTAATTAACCCACCTGGCAACAAAACCCATGTTTTATTTTTTTGAAATTCGTCTCTGTTTGGGAGAATCGAACGTTTAAAATATGACGTTTTTTAGCTGTTTACGGTTTTTTTCTGAGTTAATTTTTATGTTCTGCACTTTTGATGAATTGCTGCGTTCGGCTTTTTGGGAGAATAGGCTAAGACCAAGGCGCATATCCTTCATGAAGACTCAGCAACTGGATCTCAGTTATCTGCTTTCTAGTGTTGGACGACTAAAATGGAGTTTACCGCTTTGGATTCTGTTGATGGAGCAGATTACTAAGCCGTTGATCAGCAAATGGTTCTTCAATCAGATCACTGTGTTAAGAAGTGCGGTGAAGCCAAAGGCAGACAGAGCCTACACATGTCATCGAATGATATACTAGAAAATGGTCTTTTATTTGAACTTATCTTACTATTAACAGTGGCAGCACCAGCCATGGCCAAGCTACCAAAAGTCATTACTGGAGAATCAAAATCGATACTCATTCCCGACTAGGTATGGGGGACTGTAACTTAATTCCGTTTCCCATGCAACAGCCAACATTACTCTCTTATGCACAAGACACCTTGTCTGCAGATTTCATTAGAAAGACAGGGAATGGAATTTAGCTTTAGAGACTTGGAGTGTTATCTCCAAAAATGCATGATTTGATCTTAAAACAAGGAGCTCAACACCTGAAATAAATTTCAGCCTCTATAAAGAAATGCCGAGGCCCCATGGATTCTACAAGTTTGCATTCACTTCCTCATTGTTACCTAATCATTTTAACATTCGATTCCCTCTTTTTTTCTCACATATACAGTGCATTTTTTTTATGTTGCAGGCTTATTTCAGGTTAAAGCTTGATCAAGGAGGCAGATTTTTTTTTTTTTTTATTGAAGCCATAATGAAAACTAGGAATGGAGATAGCCCTAGATTGTTTTTCTCTTTTTTTTTCTTCTCTGAAATTGTAAAATTTTTATAAAAAGGATTAATGATTTTCAATTTCAGGCAGCAAATACTTCAAGAAAAACATGTTAAAAACAAGACTTTGACTAAGGTCCTAGGCTGGTTTTTCATCGATCTGAGCTGGGTGACTAGGATAGGATCCATGTCGGGACAATTCTGGAGATGCCCATGTGGTCGGTTTTTTTATTAGATGCCTGTAACTTGTTAAACCTTGAAACAGCTGCAGGATTGTCAGATAGCTGCGGGATCAGGGCAGTTTCTGCAACTAAGTTGCAAAACCTTATTTGAACAAGATACAGTGTTTTGAAGACCACTACAAAGCATAACCAGACAATTTTGGGCAATTTGAACCTATCAAAGCACTTGAGTTTTATTTTTTCATTTTTTTTTTTATTGAATCAATTGAAGTGACGAAGTTTATTTTGTCTCCTATTTTTTTTTATTATTTTTTTTTTTTTGTAACAATTCCTTTTCTGATCCTCCAGATCACACAAAGTGCAGGAGGAGAGCATACTCAAGAATTATTGTTTTGTCTTTTTTACTTAACAATCATTTTTCTGATCCTCCAGATCACACAAAGTGCAAGAGGAGAGCATACTCAAGGATTATTAATTTTTTTCCAGATGTAAGAAATAAGGTCTCCTAATTACACTTCCCCGGCAACGGCGCCAAAATGTTTAGTCAATTTAATGTCTTAAATTGCTCTACATAAATTATCAATCCGGGTATCGTAAACTGATGAAGTGTGGTGCACTATATGTGCTTAGTTAACCTTTCTCTTACTTCATTGTTTTATAGTTTATGTTCAACTCTTCCTAAAACTCTGCTTCAAACACATGTGCTGTGTAAAGCACGATTAAGAAGTAGTCAGAAATAAAAAAGTAGTCAAGCTCTAAGGTGACAAGTAAGAAAAACCACTTTAAAGACCAGTTATAATGTTCAACTCTTCCTAAAACTCTGCTTCAAACACATGTGCTGTGTAAAGCACGATTAGGAAGTAGTTAGAAATAAGTCTAGAAAGTAATCAAACTTTTAAACTTGCAAAGAAAGAGCTTGAAAGAAATAACTTGAAATGAAACTGAAAGCAAAGAACTTGAAATGACTTGAAAGTAAATGACCACTTCCAATGGCACTAGACACCATTCATGCTGCTGCAAATAAAAGAAAAGAAAGTCACTTTTAAAACCAAAGATAAAGATTATCTCTCTCTAACTCGATGCTTCTAAGCACATGTACTGTGTAAAGCACGGATAGAAAGTAGCTTAAGTTGAATTAGAAAAGTGAGAAAAATCTGCTTTAAAGACTAATGATAATATTTTGCTCTTTCTAATTCTCTACTTCAGCCATATGTACTATGCAAAGTATGATTAGAAAGTAGTGAAAGATTAGTCTAAGAAGCACTTAAAACCAAAAATCTACTTTAAAGACTAGTAATAATATTTTGCTCTTTCTAACTCTCTACTTCAGCCATATGTACTATGCAAAGTATGGTTAGAAAGTAGTGAAAGAACAGTCTGAAAAGTACTCAAAGCCAGCTGCAAGTTAGTGATATTTTGATCTTAAAATATAACAATTTATGATGAAGATCATTTATGTATTAGCAGCTCTTTGAGAAATAAAATTAAAAATCAGCTATAAAAACAAAGGCAGCAGCTTGAACCTGTCAACTTCAAATACCATTAGTTTGTAAAGCAAATACATAAACATAAAAACAAATCCCGGGAGAAAATAAAATGCAATAATTCAAACTGTACAAGGCAGGGGCCCCCTTCTACCTATGAAATCAAAGCATACTTAAAATTGCATGAATGAAAATCTAATCTACCTTACATTCAAAATGAAATCTAATCTACTTACATCCTAATATGCTTCATGACATCTACTTCACATCTCCTTCCATGTTGAGAACATCAAAGCTTTATTCAATCTCTTCAAAAGTGCAAAGTACAACAAAGCTCTCCAAAGAGAGACTAAAAAGAGACTAAAAAAAGACTAAAGAGACTAACTAATGAAGGAGAGAGATCTCCTATTTATACAAAAAGATAAGAGCCATCTCATTAATGATAATCCATGAATATCTCCCTCTACCTCTAGAGTCCTAATCAAAATAGGAACTGATAAGACACATGTCTTTTAGAGTTACAATACAATTAGGAAATGTGACACATATCCTCATGATCCCATGATTCTTTTCAACCAAATTCGAATTTGGCCTTAGAGTGCCACATAAGGGTCTTCTAGAAGTCTCCTTTCAACCTACACATGTCAACAAACTCAACCCATTTGTTAGGTATAAGCATATGCACATTATTTTCTAATGTTTAACCACAAATTCACTTAAAAGGCTTAGAAATAATAAATATTGGAAAAACATAAAGGTAGCCCAATGATAATGAAAGTGGGATGAATGTGGTGACATAGTAGTGAAATGGAGGTGAAATGGAGGTGATATAATGGACATAATAGCGAAAGTGTAATGCAAATGAATGACATTTTCAAGACTCAACATAGACAACTGCTAAATATATATAAATAATCAAATCTAGATTTGACCGCACGAACAAATTTGAAATTTTAAGACGCGTCTAAGCATAATGCACTTAATTGTTGTGAAAATTGCGTAACTTTATAGTTATTGGTCACCTTGAAATTCCAGCGTCGGATGTCAGAGTTAATAGGGCCACGTTGGAGAACAACGAGAGATAAAAGGTAAAATGATACTCATCGAATTGAATACTCATTCATCACCTTGGAATTTGAGTATTGTAGCTCGAGAACCTAAGAGTGCAGGAGTTGGACGTCCCCCAACGGTTAAAAATATAAAAATAAATAACATCTTATAGGCTATTAATCATGGTTATAAAATTTGAATTTGAATTTGATTTCATACTGAAAAATTCGATCCTTAAAATTTAATATGGAAAAGTTTCGACATTATATATTTTATACTCTTCGACAAAAGATTGGTTATGTGATTTTGCCGAAGATTATCTAAACAATGTTATGGATCACAGAAGTCTAAATTCCTTAATTATATATTTTACAAATATTTTCTTTTAATTGGATTTAACTTTTTTTTTCTATATTTTCATAAGCCTTATCTATTGTAAACTGAATTTTTCCATTTTATAATTTTTGTAATATAGAAGTCACTGTTTTTTTATTTTTTTTTTGTAGAAAAGTTGTAGATTTGGAAGTTTACCATTTTATATCTTTTATAATAATGAATTTTGCCATTCTATAATTTTTTGTAATATAGAAGTTACTGTTTTTCTATTTTTTTGTATAAAAGTTGTGGATTTGGAATTTACCATTTTATATAATTTATAATTTTTTCTAATATTGATTTTTTTTTTCTTTTTTTTAGGAGTTATCCATTTAATACTTAAATTTGTTAGTTTATAATTGCTTCCAATATAGAAGTTATGATTTTTATTTTTTTTACCGAAGTTACCAATTTGCAAAGAATTTACTATTTTATAATTATTTTTAAGAGAGAAGTTATCTTTTTTTGCAATTTGTCATTATATAGAAATTACTCGTTGTTTATAATTTTTTCAAATACAGAAATTAGGTTTATTGGTTTTTTATAAAAGAGGTACCAATTTGCAACCAATTCATTATTTCATAATTTTTGTTAAGATAGAAGTTATATTTCTTTTAGTTGCAATTATATAGAAATTAATAAATGACCTCTCATTTAAAACAATTGAGTCACATGATGCCTCCTAAATATGTATCAGATCTATTTATATTATTTAATGTCAACGACAATATTGATTCATTTTTAATTAAATTAATTATTTAATAAAAAATTTACATTTTAGTATTGACAATTTATTTTCCATTATACCATATTATATGGTAGAACAATTTGTAAATAATATATAATAAAAACCAAAATCAAACTAAAATTAAAATAATCATTTTTCTAACAATATTTAACATTTTATAGAGAAATTTAATAGAAATTGTTTGTTTGTTTGTTTTTTTTTTAATATAAAAATGTTTGTTTTTTATTTTGTTTTTTATAAAAATTATTGTTTTTTTTTTCCAATTTTCTTTTTAATCCTCTAAAAAAGTACCCAAATAATTTTTTTATAAAAATAAAAAAACTACGGGCATTAAACTAAAAAAAATAGCATTAAAGCTAAAAGATCACTGCATTATTTTTATAAAATTTCAATTCTCAAATTTTCACAGGGCTGCTTTATTTTATAAAAGATAATTGAAAAACTCGATTTACTTTTTCTGTGATTTTATTCAACATCGATTTGTCAACGTTCCTATCCATGGTTACACAAAGCCTGAGCTTCATTGTTCTACACAGCCACACTGTTCGTCAACTTAGCATGACGTTGGACATAAACTAATAGAAAACTTTGAACAAAATCATTCACTGCTGACTTGTACCGAATTGGAAACGGACGAATTATTCGTCTTACCGAACCAAATCAACGAATTTCCAAATTATTTTTGCGGGTACAACCAAACTTGGTAACTATGGTATTAATTGGACGACGGTTGTATATGATATTGTTTGATTATGGTTTTGGTAAAATGGACATATATATCCGCCACCCAATTAATACCCTATAATACCCTATAGCATGCTCAATATTTGTTGTCGTCCACAACTCGACCAAATTTAATAAACTTTTTAACCCCCAGTGGAATTCCTCGAACTCGTCAACTCATGCCCATCACAAGCCCTTACGAGCATAACATTCTCGATGTCCAAAGAGGCCCCCATCCTTCAAGTCTGATCGTTGAGAGAATTAATTATAGACCCTTTCCCAGCACTATCCATCTAGTCTTACTATCATTGAAGATGGGAGTGTACACTCTAGTTTGTGCAGTCTCCAGGTGAGCTCACCTGCTAGTTAATTCAATTCATGTTTTTCTTTCCAGTTTTCTAACAATAATATGCAATTCTAGAGATTGCAATATCCCTTTTAAAAATGTATCAGTGGTTTTGTAATCAATTTGTTTATATATGCAAATCAGACTTTTCCAGCATGCTCGTATAAATAACCAATCAAAAATTTATTATTATCAATGTTGAATTATAAATAACCAAATACCTCAATCTACCAACCAGTAGAATCTATATTAACTTGATTTTAAACCTTAACACCAACTAGAATTTAATATTTTTAATTTAATTTAGTTACATTTAAACTAAACCACACACAATAACTACTATATAACCTCTGTTATTATTGTTTTGATAACCAATTTTTTAATAGGACTCAAAAACATCCCTAATCAAAATACTAATTTTCAATCAATTTCCAAAACAACATTTTGAAAATATATTGATTAATGCACATAAATTTTTATTCTTACAATATATTTGAAATGAAAATTAGTTAAATAAAATATTAATCTTTCATTTTTTAGATGGTATAAAAAGTTATTGTCCATTTGATAATAACTAGCACTACGTCTTATATGGGTGTAAATTTTAATAATTTAAATGTTTCAAAAATGTTTAATTTTAAATTTATTTATATATTTTAAAATATTATTTAAATAATAAATATATAAAGTATAGAAAAATATTATATAAAAATATCTATCATTATTATTTATTGAAAATTTTAATATTTTTTGGTCAAAATAATAAAATTGAATGATATCTATCATTTCTATATTTTAATATTTTTTATTAAGATTTGGTGAAATGATTTTTGATTAAATTATATTTTTTTGTTATTTAAAATATGTTTTTGATTACATAAATTTAATACATTTAAAAACTTCTAAATCATCTTTATTATAAAAAATTCACAACTCAAACCTGTAATTTTAACAAATTTCTATCCAATTAAAAAAAATCCAAAACATAAAATAAAATTTTAATATTTTATTATTCCACAAACCAACGCAGGTCATACACTCTTAGGTAACAATGAAAATGCCCCAATACTTTTTTTTTTTCTAGGTTAAGAGTAAACTAAGTACCCACGGGGAATTGAACCAGTGACCTATCGCAAGGAATGCCTTAACAGCGCACCCATTCACCGTCAATCCAAAGCCCCGTGGGCGAAAATGCCCCAATATTAACAAGAGTACTACTAGCCCATTAGATTTTTCACCTTATTATCTGGGCTAAGGAAAAAAAAATTCCCCAGTTAAGAAAGTGACCAAAAATATCACATTTATAATTAGTCCGATTCCAACGATGGAAGACCGATTTCGTCAATGCTTAGCTGCTTGACAGCGCATTTAGATAATATTAGTGTTTTTTGGGGAAAACGTAGTACGCCACTTGTGGTTACGAAACTACCGTGTAGTATTTTGTGAATAATGTACACATTCTTTTATTTCATCACAATTAAAAAATGATTATATCAAAATTATACAAATCCGTATCCGCAGACCCACGCTTCAAAATATTTTGAAGAGTTGGCTGATTCTTTAACGTCTTGACTCTGTGACAACCTACTCGGCAACTTTTAAACTCCAATTTTATATTATTACGGGTAAATAATTCAACAATCAGTTCGAACGGAGATATGTGTGGAAAATTAATTTACTTAATTTATATATATTCGTTATTTAATAACGTATAATTATATGATTTTAAAAAGGTTTGTAAATCTGATTCTAACTTCATCGCCAAGACAAGGATGGAGTTGGATGAGTTATTTGCACGGGTCAATTATAATAGAGTTGGATGAGTTATTTGCATGGGTTAACTACATAGTTATTGGAAAGGAAGACAACTTTGTTAGACTCTTAGTTGAAGGTAGAGTTAAGCAAAAGCAATTCGTGCTCTCGAAAATGTTTTTTTGCTTTGTTTTTATTTTAGGTGGGGAGGATTCACCTGGATGCGGGTGCCACGCAAGGGGAGGATAGTACGCCACATGGTCTACATGGGCGGGCTCATGCACAAACATAAACATAAATGCTCTACGCCACCCTGGTTGGCAAGCGTGAGAGCAATAGAACGAAGGGACAACCATTTATGGATACAGATGAGCACCATGCGCTATGGCAGAGGCGAGTTATGGCACACCAGAACCAATGCCAACCACTGCGGCATAAGACTGGAGAGAATTGGGAATGTTTCTCTGTTCGAATTGTGGAGGTGGGTCTCTGTGTGTCAAGGCTCAGAGAGCGAGCACGAAGACACCTTCTGGCTTTCGGTAACGGTGGAAGGGCAGCAAAAGGGATTGCAGGCAGTTTGGAAATCATGCCGCCAAGACAGAGGCCCTTCAGTCGCTGCGGCACAAGACGAGGCGGAACTTCACGCCCCCCTGTCAACCCATCTTCAAATTGCTGCCGCTGTATGTGCCACAGGGTGGAGGAAGCCAACCCCATCCAGACGCAGCAATTCATGGACGCCAGGCCACAGGAACCAGGAGCTGCTCCGCTGCCGGCGTTTGGCTCAGCGATTTTCTCTTTCAGCAATGCCCAAGGTAATTCAAGCATTCAAGCTCATGTTTCAGTATTATTCATGGAAGAAGCGAAAGAAGAAGGGGGGGAGCAACCCAGTGCACCAATTCATCATGCAGAAGGGGAGCAACCCAGAGCCCCAACTCATCCTGCAGAGAGTTCCAAGGCTGCTGAGGAAAAAGCAGGGGCACAATCAGAGCCAGCCTCTCAACCAGCATCCGCGAAGGGCAAAGCCAAGTATGACTGGGGACCCCCACCAGAAGGCGAATACTGGATCTATCCGGAAGATTCGGAGGAAGACTCGGATGAATAGTTGCTGGCTCAGCCAAGCTCCAGTTCTCAGCTCGAGCTCAGGTTTTTTTGTATGCTGTTCTCCCTATTGCCAATGCTTAATGTATGGCGTAAATCGTTTTGTTTGGTTTGACAATTCTGCTGTTCAGTGCGTGTCCCGTCCCCTGCGTGGGACTCTAATGAATTTCTTACAGTTCTCTCTTTTGCCCCTGCGTGGGAAAGACACTTTTGCTTTGTTTGGTTTCCAAAGCTCCTCTGCCTCTGCATGGGCTTCCAGTTTTAGCAGTGGTCACAATGATATAACCCCTGCGTGGGTGCTTAGTTACAAGGAGAAGGCCCCTGCGTGGGAAATTGTCTTAATGAAGCTCTATGATCCAGAGTGCCATCCCAGGCCTCTGGCGACTTGTAATCCTGGATGTAATTGTTCGCTGTTGTTTCTGTAAATAATAGAATTAGTGTAGTTTCAACGATAAAAAAAAAAAAATTAGGTGGGGAGGATTTGACGTGTATAGTAGTAGAGGTTCTATAATAGGTTATCGAGGACAAGAGGGTTTGACGACAAGAGGGTTTGAAGTGGGGGCGGAAGCTTTTTCTTATGGAGTCATTTACCGAGGTGGAGGAATTGCCCGGATGGTCAAAAGTGGCCAGAATTCAGGCAAAAAATTTTCAAAAATCTTGTAGAGAGTGTTTGAATCATGTTTTTGATGGTGGAAATGGATTCAGCACCATCAAAAATGTCTAGGACACCTAAAATTTTGAATTTTAAGAACTATATGATGCAGGAGCATTCAACTCACCATGATCGGGTGAAGTCTCTGCCAGATTGGAAGGTTGTTGAGTATCTGGATTGTTTTTTTATTTAGTTTATAAGGTCATGAGATAGGATTTTATTTTATTTTACTTTTAGTTGCTTTGTGGTCAAAATTACATGTCGGTTAGGGTTGTTATGGTCCAAACAGTAATAAACAGTGATTTAAAATTGATCTGTCAACTTAAAGAAGAAAAGACAAAAACTGTCTAAAGCAAGATCTTGTAATGACAACGAACTGTAATTACACAACCATATCATGTCTGTTCAACTGAAAGCAATGGTAGTTTCAATTAACTGTAACCAAAATGTATAAAAGCATCAATGTAAAACAAGAGAAAGGTTCAGCAATTTCATAACAGAGAAATAAAGAAATAGAGACAGATCTTATTTCCAAAACTGTCCATTTGTATTCATTGCCTATTTACTGTAATACTGTACTTTTCATTTATCGAATTGTAAGGAACAGTGCTAACAAATAGTGAACGACCACTGCAAGGTCGTGTTTTCTTTGTGTTCTCGTCAAACAAACAAACCACATCAAATTCATGCAAATGTCCAAATACAGAGCGAAGGACCAACGAGTTAAACCACAGTCTGAGTAGTGAATTACAGCAAAACGAACGAGAGAAAACACGACTAGAAAAAGAGTGCCGGAGAAGCAAATTACAGCAAAGGTATTCTCGAACAATTCCTCATAATTTTCACAATTCAAACATATATAAAAAAACCATGTTCTCATTGCTATTGACCGAGACATAGATGTATTCCATTCATTGATAAATAAAAACAAGTGTTGCGTCCAGAGTGGACAAACCCTAGCCTAGGGTTTGATAACAACAACCCCCATAATAATTCAAACGAACAGTTAACTAGAACAGGAATTACAACCAGACTGAAGCTTCACCCTAGAAAGGGACATCGACTACACATGCAAAGCAAAAATGGCAAGCTACAAGCCTACAGAAAACTCAAGACCCTAATAGTGCATTGAGGATTGAAGAGCTAGAGCTTACCGGCAGAGAGATTCGCTACATCTGGAAGACCGAAACTAGAAGGAGCCCGCGTACCCAAGTCGACCATCGACCTGCACGCACAAACAAAGCATTGTTAGAACATGTGTATGGTGATGAACTGAAGTCAAAGCAAACATAGCAATAGGAGGGTTCTACATGTTACCTGAGTAAGCTGGACCGATGGTTCAAGGAGCAGAGCCGTTGCCAAATCGACAGAGTTGAGACAGAAGGAGCATTTCTGGTTAGTGTCAACACCATGAGGAGGTTGAATTGAATCAGGGAAGGGGTCAAATACTTGTTCAGGGCTGTGGAAGTCTACCAATTTGTTGCCTGAATCCAAAGACGTCGGAAATTAAACCATTTCACCCACAGAGTAGAGACCAGAGGCGACAATAACCATAGCAAAGACAACAATACAATAGCAGAGACAATAAAACAATAGTAAGGGATGATTATCAGACGGGACACCAGATTCTACAACCAAATCATAGCAGAATGACAGGACGAGACTAAGAAGCTTACCGTGTGAAAAGAAGTCGAGCGAATGCACCTCCAGAACCAGAACGGATTCGAGCCATAGGAGAAAACCACAAGCAAACACATAACCAGGTTTGGGAGGCCGGTATACACCCACAGTCATACCCAGAGGAGAACCAGGGATTTCCATATTCGCCAGAGCAAGAACCACACAGCATAACCAAAAAAACCCTCGCAGCAACCTCACAGCCGAACAGAACAATCTTGAATGACCGGGAAGCCAAAGTGTTTTGGCCAAAGAACAAACGGAGGAACCAGGCCCGAGGTGTGTAGGTAGAAATTGAATGCAACATTAACTACTCCCAGTTGCCAAACAGATATTTACTGACCACCTTGCATGCAACCGCCGAAAAATACCCAAATCTAACACGTCGTAAAGTCTGGCAACAGGTGTAAAGCCGAGGACACGCGGAGTTGTGGGCCAGTGTGGGCTGGGTTACGTCAGAGTGGTATCAGAGCAGTTGTTTATGTTAGTAGGAGGAATGGAGAGAGGAAGGCGAGGTCGTGGCAGAGGTGCTCGAAGATTGGCAGAGGAAGGATTGAGAGAGGAGATCAGAATTCTTGCTGCCCGTTTGGAGGCAGTAGAGGTAGGTAGACGAAGAGATCCGGAAATAGGCGATGAAAGTGAAGAGGAAGTTGAAGTAGCAGCAGATGGACCAGAAGGTGAGTCTGCAGAAGTGAGATTGTTGAGATCTGTTTTAGTAGCAAGCAGTAAACCCAAGCCAGAACTCCTGATGTATGACGGCAGCCTATCTATCGAAGTTTTATTGGATTGGATCAGTGAGATGGATAAGTACTTTGAGTGTGAGGAAGTCAGCGAAGACCGCAGAGTTAAGTTCGCTGTGATGAAATTGAAGGGACACGCAACCCTCTGGTGGGATAGTGTCTAGAATGAGAGGAAAAGATTGAACAAGGCGCTAATTAAAACCTGGTCAAGGATGGTGGCCAAGTTGAAGGGCAGATTTATGCCGAGAGACTATCAAATTGCATTGCATAGGCAGGTGCAGAATCTGAGACAGAAAGGATTGATGGTGAGGGAGCACACGGAGGAGTTCTATCGAGTGAATTTGCGAGCTGGATATACAGAGGATACAACAGAAAGAACAACCAGATATGTTAATGGGATAAGGTTAGATATTTTGGATGAAATCAGTATTTCGTCTCTGAACAACACTGAAGAAGTGTATTAGAGTACGATGAAGGTTGAAGAGAAAATTACCAGAAGGCCGAATGCCTAGAGAGGATGAGGAGCCAGCAGAGGGAAAGGCCAGTCCTATGGCAGAGGTCGAATCGCTAACAGCAAGGAGGAAGGCAGCAGTTGTAAAGCTTCCAGATCAGCAGATAGAGGTGATAGCACGAGAGGCGGTAGGTCATCCCAGCAAGGGAAGGGAAATGACTGAGGTAGAGGGGCTGGTTATCAGTGTTATAGGTGTCGTAAGTAGGGACACCGATCATTTGAGTGTCCAGAAGCAGATCAAGCTAGATAGCGGGGTGCGTATGTGGCACAACTAGAGGAAGCGGCTACACCTCCCCAAGAAGCAGAGAATGCTCCAAAGATAGGGGAAGCTCCGGTGCTGCACAAGGTGTTGTTAAAACCAGTCAAGGAGGTCACCGAACAGACGCAACGGAAGGCTTTGTTTAGAACAATTTGTAAGTTGCGAGGTAAGTGTTGTAATTTAATTATTGACAGCGGTAGTACTGATAATTTAGTGTCCACAGAGATAGTGGAAAAATTGGAGTTGAAACGCTTGAAGCATCCAAACCCTTACAGAGTTTCATGGTTGCAAAAAGGCCATCAGTTGCTGGTGGATGAACAGAGCGAGGTAGAGTTTCAGATAGGTAGATATAAGGACAAAGTCATTTGTGACGTCATGCCGATGGATGTATGTCACATACTGCTGGGCAGACCTTGGCAGTACGACAGGAAAGTGGTACATGATGGATTGACGAACTGTTATAAATTTGTGAAGGATGGAATCAAGCATACGCTTATACCCATCAAGGAAGAAGGGACAACAAAGACTAGTGAACCAAGAACATTGTTGGTCAGCGGAAAACAGTTTTTAAAATAGGTTGAGGACAGTGAGATAGGTTATGTAGTTCTAAAGAAAGCAAGGACAATATTGTTGCATATAGAGGTATCAGATTTACCTACGGAGATCCAACAAATGTTGGAGGAGTTTACAGACATAGTTGTAGATGACTTGCTAGACAAGTTACCCCCCAAACGGAGCATAAGTCATCACATTGACTTCATACCCGAAGCCAGTTTGCCAAACAAAGCGGCATACTGAATGAGCCCCAAGTACAATGAAGAAATTAGGAAGCAGGCGCAAGAGTTGTTGGACAAGGGATTGATAAGGGAAAGCTTAAGCCCTTGTGCTGTTCCAACGGTCCTCGCTCCCAAGAAGGGAGGAGAATGGCAGATGTGCACCGACTCAAGGGCCATCAATAAAATCACCATCTAGTACAGGTCTCCACTGTTGCAGATGGAAGATATGATGGATTGTTTAAGCAGAGCAGCTTATTTCTCTAAGATAGACTTGAAGAGTGGGTACCATCAAATTCAGATACGAGAGGGGGTTGAATGGAAGACAAACTTTAAGATGAATGAGGGGCTGTACAAATGGCTGGTCATGCCATTTGGGCTGAGCAATGCACCCAGTACATTCATGAGGTTAATGAATGAGATGCTGAAGGAGTACATTGGGAAGTTTGTGATAGTATACTTGGATGACATACTGATTTTCAGCAGGACAAGGGAAGAACACCTTCAACATGTGCATAAGGTGCTGGAAAAATTACAGCAGAGTAAACTGCTAATAAATTTGAAGAAATGTACTTTTCTGTAGAAGGAATTGATTTATTTGGGGTTTGTAATAGCAGAAAATGAACTCAAGATGGATCTGAAGAAGGTGGCAGCGATAGTGAATTGGTCGTCTCTGAAAAAATTATTTGAGGTACGTAGCTTTCATAGACTAGCGAGCTTTTACAGGAACTTCATAAAGAATTTCAGCGAAATTTGTGCGCCCATGCTAGACACCATCAAAAAGGCCAGCCAGCCTTTTCAATGGACAAAGGCAGCAGAGAGAAGTTTCCAATAAAGAGAAAGATTACTGAGAGGCCGATCCTGAGATTAACAGATTTCAAGAAGTTATTTCAGGTTCGCTGTGATGCTAGCGGGACAACAATTGGAGCTGTACTCAGTAAGGAGGATAAGCCTATAGCGTTTTTCAGCGAGAAGTTGAATGAGAGTAAAAAAAAATACTCATAGTATGATAAGGAGTTCTATGCTGTTATACATGCATTAAAACACTGGAGGCATTAGCTATTGGGAAATGAATTTGTGCTGTTTTCAGACAATTTTGCACTACAGTGTGTAATGCAGCAGCACAAGCTGAACCAAAAACATGCCAGATGGGTGGAGTATTTGCAGAGTTTCAACTTCGTATTGAAGCATATTAGCGGGAAAGCAAATAAGGTAGCGGATGCGTTGAGTAGGAAAGATCTACTTCTGCAGGAAAGCACTATTCAGGTGCTGGGTTTTGAGCACTTACAGGACTTATACCAGATGGATACAGATTTTAAGGAAGCCTATGAGGCATGCCAGAACTATTTAGTGAGAGATAACAGTCCTTGGATGGACTACAATATATAGGAAAAGTTGATGTTTAAGGGAGGACAACTGTGCATACCTGACTGCTCGATGAGAGAGAATATTATTTGAGAGAAGCATAGTGGAGGATTGGCCGAACATTTCGGCATGGACAGGACACTCGAGCAGCTTAGTCATTTTTACTTTTGGCCAAAGAAGTGGAGAGATGTACAATGATTCGTGGCCAGATGCAAAGTGTGCCAGTCAGCAAAGGGTCACAGTCAAAACACAGTACTGTATACACCGTTACCTGTTTCAGGCAGACCATGGGACTCAGTCAGCTTGGAATTCATCTTAGGTCTACCTAAGACTCAGCGAGGTTACGACTTGGTAATGGTAGTAGTGGACAGATTTTCAAAAATGGCACATTTTATTCCTTGCAGAAAAACCAGTGATGCCACCCATGTGGCCCACTTGTTTTTCAATGAGATTGTCAGGTTACATGGATTGCCTAAATCTATCCTTTTGGACAGGGATGCGAAGTTCACGGGACACTTTTGGCGTACCTTATGGAAAAAATGGACACATAGCTAAGCTACAGTTCTGCATATCACCCGCAAACCGACGGGAAAACAGAGGTTGTAAACAGGAGTCTGGGAAACTTGTTACGAAGCTTGGTCAGAGAGAATTCGCAGATGTGGGATCGAGCGCTTGCAACGACAGAGTTCGCTTACAACTACTCGCCTAACCACATCACAGGTTTCAGTCCATTTCAGATCTTATACGGCATGCATCCACGCGGAGTGCATGAACTGCGGGACCTTGGACTGCAAGAAAGGCGAAGCGCAGACAGAGAATATTTCGCTAACACGATGAGAGATTTGCATGAGCAGGTAAAAATTAAATTACAGGACAACATCTTAAAGTATAAACAACAAGCAGATGTGAAGAGAAGGGAAGTACAGTTGGATGTGGGGGACGAAGATCTCGCGCATTTATGCAAAGAATGCTTCCCTAAAGGTACATACAATAATTGAAGTATAAAAAGATAGAACCTTGCAAAGTCCTTCAAAAATTTTCAGCGAATGCCTACGAGATACAGTTGCCACCCGGAATAGGCATTTCACCTATCTTTAACGTAGCAGACCTGTTCCCTTATATGGCTGATCCACAGGAGAAGGAAGAAGATGGAACCACGCAACCTACACGGCCTACCCAGGATGAAGGAGAAGCTTGGAAGAGACAATTTCCTTACATTCAACCTCCCGAGATCAAAAGCATTCTCGACACTCAGGTGGTTAAACGAACTTGGTGGAAGGAGTATGTACAGTACCTGGTCAAGTGGAAGAACTGTCCTATTGAGGACAGTTCGTGGCTTGATGCCAGGCAAATTGAACAGACAAGTTCTTCAGTTGAGAAGCTCATGGACCAGAGCCATGATTTTATTTTTGCCCCGGGAGCCTGATGCAGGAGCATCCAGCTCACCATGACCGGGTGAAGTCTCTGCCAGGTTGGAAGGTTGTTGAGTATCTGGATTGTTTTTTTATTTAGTTTATAAGGTCATGAGATAGGATTTTATTTTATTTTACTTTTAGTTGCTTTGTGGTCAAAGTTAAATGTCGGTTAGGGTTGTTATGGTCCAAACAATAATAAACAGTAATTTAAAATTGATCTGTCAACGTAAAGAAAAAAAGACAAAAATTGTCTAAAGCAAGATCTTGTAATGACAACGAACTGTAGTTACACAACCATATCATGTCTGTTAAACTGAAAGCAATGGCCGTTTCAATTAACTGTAACCAAAATGTATAAAAGTAGCAATGTAAGACAAGAGAAAGGCTCAACAATTTCATAACAGAGAAATAAAGAAATAGAGACAGATCTTATTTCCAAAACTGTCCATCTGTATTCATTGCCTATTTACTGTAATACTGTACTTTTCATTTATCGAATTGTAAGGAATAGTGCTAACAATCAGTGAACGACCACTACAAGGTCATGCTTTCTTTGTGTTCTCGTCAAACAAACAAACCACAACGAATTCATGCAAATTTCCAAATACAGAGTGAAGGACCAACGAGTTAAACCACAATCTGAGTAGTGAATTACAACAAAACGAACGAGAGCAAACAGGACTAGAAACAGAGTGTCGGAGAAGCAAATTACAGCAAAGGTATTCTTGAACGATTCCTCATAATTTTCACAAGTCAAACATATATAACAAAACCATGTTCTCATTGTTATTGACCGAGACATAGATGTATTACATTCATTGATAAATAAAAACAAGTGCCGCGTCCAGAGTGGACAAACCCTAGCCTAGGGTTTGATAACAACAACCCCCATAATAATTCATACGAACAGTTAACTAGAATAGGAATTACAACAAGACTGGAGCTTCACCGTCGAAAGTGACATCGACTACACATGCAAAGAAAAAATGGCAAGCTACAAGCCTACAAAAAACTCAAGACCCTAACAGTGCATTGACGGATTGAAGAGCCAGAGCTTACCGACAGAGAGATTCGCTACATCTGGAAGACCGAAACCAGAAGGAGCCCGCATAGCTAGGTCGAGCCATCGACCTGCACGCACAAACAAAGCACTGTCAAAACATGTGTATGGTGATGAACTGAAGTCAAAGAAAACATAGCAACAGGAGGGTTCTACACGTTACCTGAGTAAGCTAGACTGAGGGTTCGAGGAGCAGAGCCATTGCCAAATCGACAGAGTTGAGACAGAAGGAGCATTTTTGGTTAGTGTCAACACCATGAGGAGGTTGAATTGAATCAGGGAAGGGGTCAAATACCTATTCAGGGCTGCGAAAGTATACCAATTTGTTGCCTGAATCCAAATACGTCAGAAATTAAACCATTTCACCCACAGAGCAGAGACCAGAGGTGACAATAACCATAGCAAAGACAACAATACAATAGCAGAGACAATAAAACAATAGTAAGGGATGATTATCAGACGAGACACCAGATTCTACAACCAAATCATAGCAGAACGACAAGACGAGACTAATCAGCTTACTGTGTGAAAAGAAGTCAAGCGAACGCACCTCCAGAACCAGAATGGATTTGAGCCACAGGAGAAAACCACAAGCAAACACATAACCCGGTTTGGGAGGCCGATATACACCCACAATCATACCCAAAGGAGAACCAGGGATTTCCATCTTCGCCAGAGCAAGAACCACACAGCATAACCAACAAAACCCTTACAGCAACCTCACAGCTGAACATAACAATCTCGAATGACCGGGATGCAAAAGTGTTTTGGCCAAAGAACAAATAGAGGAACCAGGCCCGAGGTGTGTAGGTAGAAATTGAATGCAGCATTAACTACTCCCAGTTGCCAAATAGATATTTACTGACCACCTTGCATGCAACCGCCGAAAAATACCCAAATATAACACATCGTAAAGTCTGGAAACAGGTGTAAAGCCGAGGACACATGGAGTTGTGGGCCAGTGTGGGCTGGGTTATGTTACTATAACTTGGATTTTAAAAAATCCTTGCCCGGTTTTCTCTAAATATGATTGGAATTTCCATAACTTTCTAAGCAATTCCTTCGGCTAGTTAGACTACGACTTTTCTTATTTGACACTAGAACTAAGGATGTGTTAGGGGTTCCACCTTTTAATAAAACTGACTATGGGGTAGGTGTTGATTTAGGGGAGGCGATTTCATTGTCGACTTTATAGTTTCTTTTTTGGGAGAGTTTATATAAACTTGATGTTGGGAGGAGTTCTATAGTCTCAATTAAGAATTGTCTTCAACGAAACTTTTTGTTTCATTACTTTATAGTGGGGACATGAGGTTGTTGCACACAAGGCCACTAGGAACTCTATAATCCAAGACAGAAGTGGTTGAATATTTTAAGAAAACACGGTAACTTGATGCTCGGAATGTTAGAGGGTTGAGTATCAGGGGATTTCGTGGGGACTCAACCACTTTGCATGGTACTTTGGAAGAAGTAACACAATTTAAGGAACCAAAGGCGAAGTACCAAAATCATTTGCTTACAATTTCGATTGTTCAAGACTCCTTCTCACTGATCATGGATTCAATTATGCGCCCTATCAAGACGAAGGAGTTTAGGACAACTCAAAGACGAGATTTTGAAGTTGCTTCACTTGGGCCTCATGGTGGGGATGGTGGTATTCAATAGGTTTTCCATCTCATTTCTTATCCATGAGGGAGGAGCATAGGGAATACACGTATTTTTCATTCTAGTAATGGTCCAGGTGGCTCCACAAATACTCAAGATTCAGAAGTGGCTTTGGAAAAGTTCAAAAATCAATGCCACTGGATTAACGTGGAACCAAGGTCAGATCGAATATTTTGATGCAAGCTTTCCAACAACGTGAATGAAACCCCAATCTCAATTTGTATGTGAAAGTTATGGTTGGTCAATGTTTTGGTCAAACTAGACCCATTGACAGTCACTAATGAGGCAACAATTTGGCATTTACCGGCACACAGATTTCGGCTGCTAGAACGGGAAAATTTGTCACCTCCTTAAATTGCCTGATAAAACCAAAAATCTGGTCAAATTGTTTTGAATAAATTGTTTTATATAAAATGAAAATATAAAAAAAAAGAGGTAGCGGCCACCACCCCCGCCACCCCACCACATATATATTATAATCAAATATGGTTGGCAGGTGGTCAAATAGTGGTTGACAATGGCCTGTCATTTAAATGGTTGTGACATCCACTATATGTGTGGGGCCGTCAGGACTTGAAGCAGCATCAATCGGTGGTCGGCCCGCCCCACGTGACGGCTCCATAACACACCAACCTAAAAACGTTACAATTGCCCAAAAATTTTAATGCACCATATTTAAAATTACCGCTTGTGAATAATGGGGGGAGATCCTCAGGTTTGACCCCAGGACCTTTGCCCCTCAATTTTTCCCATTGGCCGTTACACCAAGTGGTAGGACTTGGTAAAGTTTGCGACCTTCAAAATATTTAAACCCTGCATATTTTGTCATTCGCTAAGGAAAAAAGGACGAATGGAACAATGAGCGCGTCCGCTGAGGTGCAGAACCCTGATGTGCGGGAACCATGACTAGGGCAGAACTATGTCGGAACAAATTTCGAGACAAATTCTCAGGGAATCTTTGCGGGAATATTGTTTTATGCTCGAGGAATCTTTAGATTCCCTTGGAGGTTGATTTTTTACACAGACATAATGATACCAAATTTATAGCCATTTTTCTCATAATATCGCATGGAACGTGATGGTGTGATAAGTTTCCTCGGCTCAAAAACAGAATTGAAGGCAGTGAATAGTAAGGAATCTTTGAGATTCCCAAGGGCCCATATTTTGACGGTGTCAGAAAGGGGTTGAGTTTACAATCATTCAACATGATTTCGCGCCACAAATTCAATGGTGCAGTCCATTTCGTTAGTAGAAATGTGCATTTTCAGGTCATCCCCATAAGTGGAGGTATATGATGCAGTGATGCCATGCCTTTCTTTTGATTTGCTGAGATGATGATTTTGTTGTTGAGATCCTTGTTACCATTATGTTGAAGGATACTTGTATGCCACGTCATATGAGAATTTATTATCTTGTCATGCTCAAGGAGGGCACATATGAGTGAGAGTTCCTATAGGAGAGCGTCTCATGGAGAGACATGCCACTCTAGTTGAGGGAGTTTATACTTGTAATGGCAAAGAATGTACCATGTACTCATGATCATCTTGCAGAATTTAATGAAATGAACTCCTCACTCTTAACACCAAGCCTGGAGACGTAACCACAATGGGTGAACTTCATTATCACTGTGTGTATGTGCTTTGTTTTGATGTTTTTTGTTGTGTTTCCTCTTCTTTAAACTATGCACATGTGGTTTTTCATACTCTTTCACGTGCAATTATCCTAACATCACAGAAGTAAAAGATCTTGGTTAATTCTTGTAGTTAAGAGATCTGGATAAATTTTAGTATCAGAGCGGTCTTCTTGCTAATGTGAATGATTGAACATGCAGTGAGAAAGAAAATGGAGGATTACAGAGATCTATATGATGCATTCTATAGGATGGCCAACATGGTTGATTTAATGTATGAAAATTATGAGGAGAAAATAGCAAGAGAGGAACATGAGAAACAAAGAGCAGAGGATGATGCTCGATCTTCATCTTCCAGTGATTGCTCATCTTCTTCATTGTCTTCTCATCATTTAGATCAGGAGATTAATCAGAGACTTCTTGAATTGAGGAGACTTCTACAAGAAGAAAAAAAGGAGAAGTAGATATTGCAACTTCAGCTATGAGCCATGGAAGAGGCCTTGGAAAAGTTGAAGTGCAACGAAGGTGTTGTAGCTCAATTTAGCACAGCGAAAATTTCAAACTTCAAGAAAGTACCAACACGGGATTAAAATTGGAAAATTTGATGGCACCTGATAATTTTCTAAAAGCTCTACAAAGAGAAGACATTCTTCGTTTTATGAAAAATGATAAGAATGATGAAATACCTCCTGGTTCCATTTCAAATGTTTGGAAGGGGGAACAATTTTATGGAAGCTATTTAATATCAGCTCCCAAATATTGTTTTCCCTAGTGTAACTCTTATAGGTTCTACTCTTGTCTCACTCATTCAAGATTATCTTATGCATCTATCTCAGGCAAACATCCTTGCAACGTATCTAAGTGGAAATATGGAGTGGTTGGAACAACAAAAAATTCTAAATGAGCTTGGTTCAAATTGTTGTAAATTTAAGATGTTATATGTGATGTCAAAGAAGATTGCAAGAAGTGATAATTTTCTAAGACATCTCGAAAGATTGCTTTGAAGGGATTTTCTCACTTGAATTGTAATTGAAAAATTAGGAGGAAACCCAACTAAATTTGGTGGACCTCCAAATAAAGTTAACAGTGCCTCTACATTTGGAAAAACCGCCAAATATGGCAGAACTCTACCAACTTTCAAGATATTTGGGTGGCCCTATTAGTGGGTGCCATGTGGTAACCCGAAAATGGCTAGTAAGGTGTGGGTTCCATGCTAGGAAATGATTATAATATGGGATTTAAAATTTAAAAAATATATATAATAAAAGAAGGGTTGGTGGGTGGTTAAACCCCACCAACCCTATTTCATTATATATATATATATATATATATATATATAGATATATATATTACAACACATGTTAAGGTTGGCTGGCTTCCAACCCCCACCAAACCGATGGTTAGTTGCAAATAGACATCCAAAATGGGAGCGATGGGTTTCGGTCCCCAACCACCCCATAACTAATTTCCAAACATGAACCCTCCAACCAAATTGTCCAGTCAGCTGTCTTTGAAGAATCTGCCACCTAGTTACTATAAAATCCATGTTTAATGTGCGACCGGGCAGAGGAGAGGAGAAGAGGGTGACACAAGTGGCACAAAAACCAAGGCTAAAGGAACTAGAATAGTCCAGAACCATGCATGGTGGAATAGTGATAGGGTGGAACCATGAGTGGGCATGAAGTACGAGATTATAATATCCTGGAGGTGAATCTGCAAGGAATCTAGAAGATTCCCTAAAGGCCGAAATTTGACAAAGTCAAAATGGGGTCGAGTTTACACTCATTCTTCATTATTTTTTACAAGTATCACAATGGTGCAATCCATTTTGGCATTTTTGCATCCCATTTTTCAGGTCATCCTTAGAATTGAAGGTATAAGATGCAATTTTTCATGTATTTTCCTTTCATTTTCCAAAGAGATGAATGTATGTTGTAGGTGATATTTGTATGCTACAAGAAGGCAACATGATTTGAACTATTGCAGGGAATTCATCCTTTTAGACTTTTCATGCAAGCCAAGGTGGTACAGTGTTGAGAAAAGGTCATGTTGACAGTTTTTCCAAAAGTAATCATGTTTATAGTCACTGGTCTTAGAATTGCAAGATGATTATTATAGTGATGAGTATCATTTGAATCTGACCAACAAATTCAAGAGGATCTATAGCCATTTATGTGAGAGTGTCCATTTCATGCCACTTTCATGAGAAGTCATTTTTTTGTCTCATCGAAGGAGAATCTTTCTTTGTGAGTGAGAGTTCTTTGTAGGAGAACGTCTCTTTGTAGGAGAGACACTACCACCTGAGATGAGAGTTCCATGCTTGTGTTGATAGAGATTTTTCCATGTACTCAGATGCTTTTTTCAAATATTAATAAATATGCCTCCCCCACTATTGAAGCAGGGCCTAGGGATGTAGTCCACACTAGATGAACTTCATTATCACATCTTGTGTTATGTTTGCTTCTTGTTTATGTTGATAGATTGGTGAAAAAATTGTTCAATGTATGTTATTTCTCATGTTCACATGAAAATATAAGTGTCAGTTAAAAGTCCTACAATGAATTTTTTTTGTTTAAGTAAATACTAACAATTTTTTTGGATCAAACAAGAATTTTATTTTTCAAGGCTCCTAGGCTCTTCTCACTTACATGGTCCAATCTTTAATGCCATAAAATTGTCTTATCTGTAGGAAATTTTCTATCTAAAGCACATGCTCCTTTGGTTACTAAGAAAGCATGGCCCTTGGGAGTTGATTCAACTCTCCTCTTTTATGTTAGTATTTTTTATGAAAGTGTAATTCTATAGATATATTCATTATAGGAATTGAAGAACTATTATAGTAAATGGGGCATGCATTAAGCTGAAATAGAGAGCTCTCATAATGACCCTTAGCAAGGACCATATTACACCCTCCATTAGACAAAATATCATGCACATCCACATCATTAAGTGCACTTACTAAACATAGGTTTCATGTCAAAACTAAAACGTGCATAAATCTATTGATCCCCTTCACTCTTACTTTAGATTTGATCCAGAGTCCACCACAACCAATAATAATAAGATGAGAATAATTACTAAGTGTTGTGCTATACAACAAACCCCCCATTTCAAATTTTTCTTAATCTTATTCTAAGATGCTAAATAGGAAATAGGGTCCCTTTAGTTTGTGAAAAGCAATAAAACCATTACATAGAAATAGATTTCTTTGTTTCTTGCTTTTTAAATAAAAAGTGCTTCAAAAAACTAAAAAAAAAAAACAACACACATCGCAAATCGCATTCGCTTAAGGCTAAGGGACATTCAATCCGAATAATCGTGTTGCAATGTGAAAGTCTCAATCGTAGAGATTCTTAAAGCAATCCATTGACAAACATGCGATGCAATAAAACTATCACATATTGCATATCGTAGATTCCAAAAAAATATGTTTTAATGGTCCATTGAAACTTTGCGATGTGATATGATTCTCGCATTCCGCATACCTCGAAAACCAAAGGAAGCAAACCCCAAAAAATTGTGATGCGATATACATCGATCGCATATCACAATCCCAGTGGAAACAAGTGATACTTACCTCGAGGATGCGTGATGCGATGTTAAAATGTAATAAAGTGGTTCAATAGTAATAAAGGGAAAACATGACTCGAGCGAGTTAAAAAAGGAATTTGCCAACTCTATATGGCAGGTCATCACTTATCGAAATTGTGGAAATTCAAAAGATTCTTAGAACATGGCACTCATAACTCTCGATTTGCAATATGCGATTTCTCTTTAAATAATAAAATAATACATTGGAATCGCTCATCGCAAAACTGGAAAGTTGGTGGCACACATTCTAATAAGACCCTTGGAAATTTGCGATCTGATATATTCATTGAGCATTAAAATTTCATGTCGTTGGTTATGGTAAAACATTAAAAAATAGTTATGACTACGGTCCTTCAAGATTTCATCCTTCATGTTAATATCAAGTTATAATACGAAATCTTTTGCATCAAATGCTCCTACTCCGATTTTTGTCTATACTTCTTTCAACACTATCTTTACAAGCATTAGCTGCCCTGAAAGTTTTAGCCTATCACTGTCCTCTGTCTCATTTTGCAGTTTGAATCTGGAAGTATGCAGCCAACCAAAATGTCAAAGAAATCTCGATAGATGAAAGTTCCCTGTGTAGTGGCAGAAGGACTAGAAAAAACTGTGTTGATCTTGGATACTACATGTCAACATTGTGGGAAAATTTCATGGGAAGACATATATGATATGTTATAAAGGGAAAAGCCAAAGGTAACAGAAAGACATGCAACAACTGATGGTCTTGTAGAGTCAGAAAACACACTTGGTGATTTAGCTGACTCTTTTCTTCATCGAATAGCGGCCCGTCCAAAGGTTTTGCCATATAATTATATGGTAAAATGGGTAATTGAAAGCATCAATATAACAGACAAGATCCTCTTCACAGCTGACAGAAGAATGTTTGGATCCTTCAAGCCCAAAGTCTTGAAGAAAATGTATCATTTTCCAGAGCCTCAGAAGTACTACAATAAATCATTCATTGAAGCTTTCTCGAAGGAAAATCAAATAGAGTCAGACCCCATCAGACAATGGAGGAACTTCCCTAACAAACACAAGCACGAATCATCTGGTATGTATTCTGTGGATTCCCTAGCATCTCCATATTGTTATGCTGCTGCTATGATGTGTAGACTATTTGAAAGCTCCAATTCTGCTAACTTTTCCATTGAAATGGTTCTGTTAATAGAAGTAGCATTGAACTCTTTTTTGATGGATTGGGATAATATCCTATTAGATAAAATGGCTGTCCAAATACTTGATTATAGGAAAAACAAGTATGTTTCCACCTAAGTTGTTCCCCCATTTTATATGAGTGCTTATATAGTTGATACCATTTGTTTCAATTCCGATTTTCCCATATTGGGATGGAAGTGGAATATCCAGGACCCAACCCCTATCCATGTTTACCATGAATTCCTATGGAAGAAACAATATAAGAAGCCTTTCTACAAAATTTGTCATGGCTTCATCCTACCCATTCATCAGGCCATTTTTAATAGACTAGCTCCTCGGCTGTCTGAGGAGGCTAGTATTGGTTTAATTTCAATTGGAAGTTGGTTTGGGGAAGAACTGTTCACATACATTAGGGTTTTTGGTAGCATTATTGACCCACATGTCCTTCCGCTTTATGTCCGAGACAAACTATTGGCTAGGGAAATAGCCTATCAAACAATTGAAAAAGGGCTTACAAAAAATCTCAAAGACGCCAAGAAATAGCTATGGCTCGCCTTTCCTGTTCGATGCGGCATCTATTCATTGCAAGACTATAAACATGCCCAAATTGAAGCCAAGAAAACAAAGGGTTTGAACCTAGCTGTTATTCCTAAAAGACAATATGACCCAAATAAAGTTGCTTTTAATTTTACTACTCTGGTAAAGGTTAAAAAATTCGTCCATGAGAATGATGATTTCGATGACTTATTTACATTAGCAAAGACATTCACACAAGTGAGCCACCTGGCAAAAATGAAGCTGGAATCAATGAAAATGGATCAATTCATCCAATACAGGACGCACAGACTTCAGACAGTACCACTGGACTTACTGAATATTGCACCAGTCATCTTGCAAATAGAACAAAGCACGGAGCAGGATATAGAGAAAACTTCTGGTGCAGCTGAGACAAGTGACAAGGCAAGTGAATAATTAGGCATAGATGTCCACATTGATCCGATATTGATCAAAGAATGGGAACAATTTGATCAATAGATCAAAGGTCAAAGTGATACCTAAAATGTTATCACAACGGGATCCCCCTTAATACAACAACCCATGATTCATGATCCTATGATTGAAAAACCATCCAGCAGGGACTCAGCTCTAAATGAAATCGAGATAATCCTTGAGTATCCTTCATCAGAGATTACACTGAGCATAGAAGAAATCCCACCTTTGGATGTGTTTATAGCCCTAAACACAGAGTTGTAGTCAAAAGGCAAATGAAAAAGAGAAATATAGACCAAGCATCAACAACATTTCTTCAAGATGAATCCATGAATGTCATCTGGAAAGGCTCAAAATTCAATCTCTCTGAGGACTTGACCAAATTATCTCAGTTTGCAAGAGCGTATACAGTTGCCACGATAGATAAAGCAACCCAAGTTAATCAATTGGTCAAGGAAAAAGATCAAAAGATTAAACAACTTGAAGAAGAGTTAATGGTGGAAAAATAGAGCATTTATTAGTAGGCTATTGAAAGACAACAACAACTATCTTAGGAGTTCGAATAGCTAAAACTGGCACATTATGAAGAGATCAAATCTAAGGACGAGAAAATAAAGCAGCTACACTCTCAATGGAGAAATTCAAAGACAATCCCAAAGTTGAAGAGTTTATAAAGGAAGCCTTAGAAATAAATAATTTCTTATCTCAACAGCTAACCCAACTCTGTCAAAAGATATCTCTCATTCATCCACTATGTATCAAAACCAATGCACTGATAAATCAAGTGGTCAATTCCAGGTTGGAATTGGAGGATGCAGATGACAAAATCATAGGTTACATCTCTTGGCAAAACATAGAAAAGGGAAGGGCTGCTAAATTGGCAGTAATTGAAGAATCTCATAAGGAGATGTTATTTTCAGAATGGGAGACACAGGTGATTAAAGCAGAAAGAGCAACTTTAAGGGCCAGGGCAGTGATGAATAGTATCATTGAGTTGATAAAAGATAACTTACACAACGCCAATTTAATTTTTGAGTGTTCCCCAGAAAACCTTCCAAAAGAAAAAGTGTTGGAAAAACAATGGAAGCAAGATTTGAATACCAGAGAGGAACAACTCAAAAAAATTAAAAAGCCTCAATTGGGATACACATTGGTTCTATTTGGTCAAACCACATAGCCAACAAATGACAATCAAATGTCTTGCTGATGCAGCCGATCGCATCATGCCAGAACTCTCGGATGCAGTATACATAGGTCAATTACATGCAAGGATGAGTCATCCGCCAGAGATCCAAACTATGCTCGATATTTGTTAGTTAAAGCCACGGGAGGAATAATATATGCAGTGCAT
Organism: Pinus tabuliformis; assembly: GCA_031772625.1. Classification (NCBI taxonomy): domain Eukaryota; kingdom Viridiplantae; phylum Streptophyta; class Pinopsida; order Pinales; family Pinaceae; genus Pinus; species Pinus tabuliformis. Next base: position 9,982,933 of record CM062808.1, read on the forward strand.
CCTTTCAAAAGTTATCACAATTCTATTTTTAACATGAAATCCCATATTTTGGGAAAGGTCGTTCCAACCACCTTAAGCACTTTTTACAAACAGTTTGTTTTTATTTTTGCTATAAAGACCCTTTCATGTCATTTGAGAAGGGGTCATGAAATTGTATTACATTAGATTTAAGAAGATAACATTTCTGCACTTCTTAATTTACTTTTGTAGAAGACAGGGATCAAGGTTCAAACTTGTTGTAAAGGGATTTTGAGAGGACTTGCATTTCTGTATCCTTTTTAAGTTTCCATAATAGGAAGACCAGACTGTTACTTCCATAAGAGGATTCAAATACATATGGTACTTTTATCAATGTCCTTTGTTTCATGTTATGCAATTAAACAATCTTTTGATTCGATATTGTTGTTATATGTGAATGTTCATAAAATTCTGCATTATATCACTTTTGAATAAGTTGGAATTGATATTCTAAACACATATGCTGACAATTGATGCTATTATGATATGCAATATGTTCTATATCACTTTGTTTAAAGTGATGATCATTCATGCTTAACTTTCTGTAGCTAAGTGATTGATCTTCATTAGCATTTGATTACCAGAAATCATTATAAATCACATTGATATTGGATTACTCGGGTTATATATAGATCTATTTGTATACTTTCATAAGTTTATTGTCCAAACCATATATCATTTTGTTACACATATTAAACACCAATTCATCAAAACACATTTTATTGGGAAACTGGTCCCATACTATCCACTCGGAGCCACCATACCAAACAGAAAAGGAACTGCATTAAGGGCCAAATCAGATGGTTATCCCCAATGTTGGTGCAACGATTTTAGAGGCATCAACATTTTTGGTGCTAGAAGGAGGGCCTGACTATGAATGGCAAGTAAATGTGAATCTACAGGCCATTCTAAGAGTAAAACTCCCTCACCATCACCTCCAACTTCTCGTTCGCATTCCAAATCTCCTATGCCCAAGCGAGAATCTGAAAAGAAAAATACAGAACCCACTGCTGCCTAAACAAGCCAGACAATTCTTCTTCTGAACCCCCTAAAGTATAATATTTGATCAACAAATTTCAGGGGATTTCAATATCTCAAGAAGAGTTTGAGTTATCCCAAGGCATTGTCACTTCTCAATATATCCCATCACAACCGCTAACTAGAGCAAAGAGTGAAAAACTTGGAATCCCATTATTTGAATTCCCTTTAACAAGTCATAAAAGGGCTAGGAAGACACCATCGGAATCTAATAGTGAGATTCTTTCATCATCATCGTCATCATTGCAAGGTCACACACCCGCTTCCCAACTCCAGATCGTGATTCACACAGGTACATCAGCTACACCATCCTCTAGCCAATCACCTTCACCCACTGCTTCACTCTCTTCTGCTAATATCCCAACAATGGCACAAAATCAACCTCAACCAAGGTCATGGACCAACCCAAGGGCTGTTAGAATGGTTGGACCTTTGACCCAATTTCCAGCACATCCAGAAAAATGGTTACCTAAATTTAACCCTGATAATGGCCTATTAGTTGAAGAACATATAAATAATTTCATGTTGTCCATTAATTTGAATGGAGTAGCAGAAGAAGATTCAATTGTAAGATTATTCCCATACACTACAAGGAGCAGCAGGATCATGGTACTTTTCATTACCATCAGGATCTATTAATAGTTGGGATGCTTTTCAAGAGAAATTTTTAACTACATTTGGAGATGATAGGTCTACATCGATTTTGATAAATTACCTGTCCAATTTGAAAGCCGAACCAAAAGAACCCATTAAGGACTTCAAATCATGTTTCAATAAGTTATTGAATAAAATACCTATGGCGTCCAAGCCTAGCTAGGAGGTCCGAAATGAATGGTACATTTATGCTCTACCTTCAAACACAACCATGTTTGTTGATAGGGCTGCCAAACCGACATTAGCAAAAAATATGAAAGAAGTAATAGCTGTTGAAAAACGTATCTTGGCCATAGAAAAGAAAAACACATTAGAGGAAAGAATATCCAAGAAAGTAACCTTTAGAGATGAATCAAATAAGAAAGCAATCAAAGATCCATATGACATGGAAGGCTTGCAAAAGGTTCTCAAAAATATGTCCAATGAAATGGTAGAGATTAAAAGTTAGGTAGCTGAATCTTCATCCAAAATACCATTTAGGAATTTTAAAATAAATCAGCCAGAAAATACTCAGCCTCCAAACATTATATCAAATGCAGAATTTGATTTAAATGATGATGATGAAGAAGTTGATACAACTTTATCAGCAAAAGAAACAGAGGAAGAAGAAACAACTGAATGTCATGGAATGTGGGACTTTATTCTACCCAAATTTGAAGATCCAGATAACTATCAAACATTATCAATCACTCGCTTAAGATATTATTTCTCATTTTTTGGCATTTGATATCTCTCCTATTCCCAGATCACAAAATGCAACATCATATATCCTGGCTAATGTAGCTTCTAAGCTCCTTCCATCTGAGGATTATAGTCCAGGTAGATTTTCTATTGAATTAATTTTTAGACCATCCATCCCAGATAATGTCACCAATTGGCGTGTGTTCAATCATGATGAGGATATCTTGAATTTCTTAACATCTAAGGAATCTTATGAAGACCAAATCATCGATGAAAGTGATCACGATCTTCAATTAAAGCAAAAACTCAATGAAAATCCTATTCCTAAATCTGTGGTTAAATTGGAAGATCTATATGATATTAAGGATAGATTAAAAAAAGTCACTAATTCAAAACTTCAAAGTTCAACTTTAAGGTTTGAATTAGTAAATCTTGGTACCGATGCCAAACCAAAAAATGTCAATCTAGGACTTGGACTTTCACCTGATGAAAGATTTTCTTTCATCTGATTATTGAAAAAATATAAAAATGTTTTTTCTTGGAATTATGAGGATCTGAAGACTTATGATACCTCTATTATTCAACATACAATTCCAATGATTTCTGATGAGAAACATGTACAACAGAAATTAAGGAAAATTCACCCCAATTTTGAAAGTCGAATCAAATTAGAGTTGAATAAACTCCTTAAAGCCAAAATAATTTTTCCTGTCAGACATTTGAAATGGGTCTCAAATTTGGTACATGTCAGGAAAAAGAATGGTGATATTAGGATTTGTATAGATTTTAGAAATCTCAACAGAGCATGTCAAAAGTATAATTTCCCATTACCAACAAAGGAGCAGGTACTTCAATCAATAGCTGGCTCAAAATTAATGTCTTTTCTTGAAGGTTTTTTAGGATATAATCAGATCCTGGTACATCCAGATGATAGATTAAAGACTACATTTAGAACCAAATGGGGAACATATGCTTATCAGAAAATGCCTTTTGGTTTGATAAATGTTGGAGCTACTTTCCAACGAGCCATGGACATATCTTTCAAAGGTTTGAGCAACTATTTGCATGATTTAAAGCAAATATTTGAACGTTGCAAAAAGTATGGGATCTCCCTAAATCCTAAAAAATCATTCTTTGTTCTTAATGAAGGTAGAATCTTAGGGTTTACTGTATCCAAAAATGGCATATACATTGATCCTGATAAGATAAAGGAGATTTCTAATATCCCTTTACCACATAATAAGAAATCTATACGATCATTCTTGGGACAGATAAATTTTGTAAAAATATTTGTTCCTAATTTTTATCATATTGTTCTACCCTTGCAATCCATGATTAAGAAAAATTCAGTCTTCAAATGGGGACATAATGAAATAGAAGCTTTTGACTCAATCAAACAAGCAATCATTAATGCTCCTACCTTGAATACACTGAATTTTTCTAGTCATTTTATTTTGTATACTTTGGCCACTCAATCATCTTATGCTGCTGTTTTAACACAGATCAATGATCAGCAGGTGGAAGCACCCATATCTTTCTTTAGTTCCAATTTGTAGGGTGCTGAGCTTAATTATTCAGAAGTCGAGAAACAAGACTTCACCGTATTTAAGTCTGTTAAACATTTTAGACCTTTCCTCCTAAAAACACATACAAAAGTGATAGTTCCATTCTCTGTAGTGAGGCAATTGCTAATTCAAAGAGAGGTAGGAGAGAAAAGAGCTAATTGGATAACAACTTTACAAGAATATGATATTGATATTAAACCAACTATTATAGACATATTTGGGCATTGCAACCCCGAACTCATATGTCCATAAACTAAGGGCTCCTTAAGTCCCTAAAAGTGTTGTTTCATACCCTAAAGGATCATGGTCAACTGATTACATCATTTCCTAGAAGCTCCACCTGAAAAACTACTCAGAACTGGCCAAAACTGGGCCATACAGACTGCTCCGTGGGCAAGGTGTGATGCATACTAACTACCTAACTGGCCAGGTGAGATGCATACTAAAATGGCCTTTTGTGGGGTGCAATGAAAGAGAATAGACAAATGGCAGAGACAGTTTGCAAGGTGGATGATCATGGAATCTTCCAGAAACTTCTCTTGTGACACTTGCCTCTCTGAATTCGCCCAGGGATGAGTAAGAGATCATCAAATCTCCAAGTGGAACCAAGAAATATCAGTGGAATGACACTAATCAAACACCTAGAGCTGACTCACACCCTTGCAAGACATCTATAAATGGATCCCTCAGCTGATAGATCTAGAGGTTGGAATTTTGTATTTTGTAAGGAAGTGTTGTTGGTTTGTTGGTGAGAAGAGACATTGCATTGTTGGGTGATTTTCTTGTTCATGAGGTGAAGAGGGCTTCTACAACTGGGAAGATGATGCTAGATCAGACAACTGGGTTGTAATCCTCTCTTACATTACTATTAATAATTTTTTTTGAGTTTTCCTCCATATGATCTTGTATTTGTGAATCTTATTGTTTATGAATGCAATTGTATGGTCAATGTGTTTCTAATTCCACATTTTTTATGATGTTTTAGATAGAGATGCTTTGATATTTTGCTGTTACTTTGACCCTACAGGTACTCTTTGAAGTAGGACAAGTAGGAGAAGAGTGGCAAATTTTATCAAGGAAAGGAGAAATCAAGCTAGGATCAAAGCGGAAGATCCAGGTTGGTCCTCTTTTCTTCTCTTCCATATATCACACTTAAAGGAACTCTTGAAAAGATTTCATTGTTTGTTTCTAAGATAGCTACCCGTCTTAGTGGGACTAATAGTTCAAATCGACACTAGTTTTCCCTGAAACAAAATGGTGACTCCGCTGGGGAACGAATAGTTTGTTTTGTTTGTTTATTGTTTGCTTTATAAACTACAAACAAAGCTTGAACTTAGCCAGATAGCCTTTGAAACACCTTTGCTATGCAATTGCAAAGTAGATAAACGCTGCTTCAGTCAATCTATGGGTTGGTTTATGAACTGAACTTCTGACTTAAAAAGAATCCTAAGTGCCCTTGTGGTAGCTCAGAACCTCATTAGGTCCTACCCTTATGCTTTGTTATTACTATCCATCATTACTCAGCCTAAATCATTGAAATTAGCTGCAAGTTTTGAGCAAAAACCAAGCTCAGTTTCGCTCCCTGGCCCATCGCATTGTCTGTAACTGTGCAACTTGGATGCATCGCACCTCCCGTGTGTTGTAGGTGAGATGCACCCCTATTTCCCTGTGTTGCAGTTGCGATGATTGAGTGAACTGCTTTTCTTCTCTGAAATTTGGTTTTTCCTCCTTGTTTTCAGCTTTATTCAGTAATTTTGTTATTCATGATTAGTACCTTCTTGCTGAAACCATCTTCCTTCACATTATTTCAGCCTCCATTAGTTAGGAATTGTAAATGCTTTTGTGTATTTTTTAATCATTTACAGTCTCCCTTTGTCGAAAGTAGCCTAATCGAACTGTCATTTTTGATGCAAGTGTCATAATTGTCATTTTAAATCAAAAGAAGAGTGTCGTAAAGTCTTCCTATTCTAGATAAGTTGATTGTACTTTTGTCATTGTACTTGATTTTGAAATTATTAGTATTTCAAGTGTCGAAAACAATTTTAAATTCGAAATCTAAAAGTGTCATCTTAGTCTTCCTTTCATTTTGAAAAGAAAAATTGTTAGTACTCTCACTTTGAAAGAAAATAGTGCAGATTTGTACTTAGCTTTCTTTTTTTCATTCACACATCAATAAAGTGGAAAACAAATACATGCATGTGCATCTGCGTTTTGACTGCTTGCGAAATTTGATTTAAGAAAAGTGCATTTAGTGTGTGCTCTATGCTCTCTGCTGAAAGAAAATCATAATCTTCTTTCCTTTGTAGCTAGGATTTTCATTGCTAAAAGAACATAAACGACTATTTATCATTTTAGGTTGCATATTTAAGAATTTCACATCTACATCACACGGTGAACCTTGAAAGACAAACTTCTAAGTGAGATCAACTCTAAAATAAACCTCAATGAACATAAAAATGCTATGGAATCTAATGCAACACATCTAGAAGTCTAGGCTAGAGACGTGTTCCGACATCGTAAAACCTGGTAACTATCATTTTCATTGAAGGTTGGTTGATTCCTCCTCTTTGATATGACAAGTGCCAGTATGGACTTGTGCTCCCCGTACCGTCGAGTATATATTGGGAGACCACAATAGGCTGATATCCTTTATCCTTAGGAAGCCGTGTCTGCCGCCCTATCGATCGTAATGCATTGAACACAACATTCGAGAAGATTGACTGCCATACATAAGTCCTTGGTAATTTCTCTATCATTCATCACCGAGGTGTATTTTGCAGTTTTACGATCGATTTGGTAAATCCTCTATCTAGACTTCCAGAGCAATCACTTTCATTCCTTTTCGACTCCTTAAAAGAAAAGGTCCATCTGAGCACTTGTCACTTCAGGCTCATTAAAAATCGAAGGCGACTAGAGTCACCTTTAGCTTTTTATCGACTCTTAAAAATTGAAAAAGCAAGTTGCGTCAAAGTGTCTTAAAATTCATTTAAATCAGAATAAAAGTTTTTAATTTTTGAGTTGATCAAGTAATCCACAATCGTGGAAAAAAGTCAATCAAAACCCCGTCGTTCACAGAGGCTAGCGAGTCAACCGTCTTTGACCCCAGAAACGAAACCATCCCGGGCAAAGCGTTCTCGTTTAACTAAGCCCAATTCACCTAATTTATGTGAAACTTGCGTTTCAACATCGTCAGAGACTATAATTACTCCAATTATCTCTAGTACATCTGCCTTTACAAAAGAAGTTCCGCAGTTACAAGAGGACATTAGAACTGATCCTAGTGTAATGGTAGACACCTCTTTTCCTAAAGCAGCTCAGCCTAGGATTGATCCAGAAACTGAAGTTCATTTACCTGAACATCTGGAAGTTGAATTCCAGAATTCAGAAGGTGTCACCCCTCCAGTATCTGTTACTACAGAAGCTACACTTTCTTCGACTCCAGAAATATTTTACGGACCTGACGGTCTACCTATTCCACCTGGATTGATTGCTATAGAAGAGATAGTAGATGATATTCCACCCAGTACTCCAGTGCATTTTGGAACTGGGATCCACTTATATCCTTCGACTATAGAAGTTAGTTGTTTTTCATCACAAGTTCCTGTCGAATTGGTAGAAAATATTTTGGATAGACTAAACATGTCTGAGCAACCATCAACATCTAGGACTGTGTCAACTGACACAACTATGAAAAAGCTTGCTGTTTTCATTCCTATAATTATTACTGGTATACCATCTGTCCCGGCTAGTTATCAACAACAAGCCGGAGTCCAATTAGGGACTGTTTCGACAACATGGTCAGTTCCTTTTTCTTCATCCAGATTCTCATTTGGTATTTCTTATGTTGAAACTCAACAAGTTGATCCAATGTGTCTTCAAAGGCCAATCTACCCTTTAAGTACTGGATTACCACCATATGGGGGGCAGTATGCCTTTTCATTGTTCCCTCCTGGATAACAACCATATGGGAGTTTACAACAAAGTTCAGGTCAAACTAGAATTACATCCAATGGTTGGGTGCCAATACTACCTCAACAACCAAGGGTTGTACATTCAATACAACCAGTGCATCTTGTGTTGAATATTCCCATTACACCTGCTATTGTGACTGTATCGCAAGTACAAGCACTACTTGTTGTATGTCAACCTCAAGTCTCTTAGGTTGTAATACAACAGCCTCTCGTCTCAGCGATTCAATCACAACCTCAGGTTAGTGCCTCCTTATCTGGAGAGACTCAAGCTTAAATAGGTACTATCACTCTACATCTTGGTCAATCATCTTGTATTGGACAATAGCAAATGGTCCGACAACAATGGCTGGTTCAATATAAACAACCGTAATTCCAGCAATCATACGAAGGACCTGAGCAAAAAGTCTTTGTAAGTAATAAGAAACCACATTTCCAAAGCGGTTATCAACAACCATACTATAATGGTTATGCCCATCAATCTTATCAAAGTTACCAGCATCAAATACATTATGCTGGTATGCAAAGACCTACTGCTCAGGTGATTCCGTCTTATCCTGGGTATGCTTCGCCTAACCTGAATCAATAGTTTCCCTTTGTAGCAACTGTAGAATTACCAAATCTAAACTATTTGACGAATGATCCAATTGCTTACGCCCCTTGGTTGCCAGTGATTCTTCATAAAATTCCCTCTGATATTCCTAAATTCAATGGAAATCAGGGTGAAGATTCATCGAATCATGTGATGACTTTCCATTTGTGGTGTTCATCCAACACCTTGAATGATGATTCAATTAGGCTTCGCCTTTTTCAACGAACGTTAACAGGTCCAGCAGCTAAATGGTATCTAGAATTGCCTAGAGCTTCGTTTGATAACTTCAGCACGCTTTCCACTACCTTTTTAACCCATTTTCAGTTACCCATAAGGTACGAAACAGGGACATAAATCCTTACCAACTTTAAAGAGATGACAACCACTCACATATCTGATCATATTCATGAGTGGCAGCGTCGTCGAAGAATGGTAAAGATGTACATTCCTGATCAGCTTTTAGCTGAATGGTTTATAAAGTCATTGTTACCCTCTATTATAGAGGATGTGGCTAAGGGAGTTGTTGTTACTGAAGAGCAAGTCATTGCTCGTGTGCAATATTTAGACTTGATCTATACTCAGTCTGGCACACTCTACGACAAAATTCCTGACGCTCCTAGACTGGAATTTTCCATTCCTCCCCCTCCTAAATCAAACAAAGACTCTCATGCCAACGATGGCATGATAGGTACGACAAGCATGAAAACTGCAAAGGCTACATCTAAGAAAGCCCGTACGGTTTCTAGTCAAAAAGTAGATGAAGAACCTCTCACCTTGGAGGTTAATTCTGTGTCAACCGATAAAGGAAAAAATGCTAAGAAACCAGGGGGCAAGAAGAAAGGGACAAACAAAAAGAAGAAATAGGAGGATTCGACTCCTGAAAAACCTTTTAGAAACCCTAATGGAAATAAGAAACCTAATCGGCCATGTTTTATATGCGATGAGGACCATTACACAAAAGGCTGTCCACATCACGCTGAAGTCAAGAAGTTTTTCAAAAAATCTTCAAATACCTCAGCAGTATTGACTGATCCGTTTCCAAATCCAGAAACTAACATGGTTGCTAGTGATCATGCTTCCCCATCCCAAGTTCTTATGCTATCCATCTCAAAACAACAAAATGACGCTTTGATATCTACAAGGAACAAGGATTATGGAAATCCACAATCGTTGAACGACAAGGCTACAGATCAACCCAGAAGTTCGACAAAAACTTCGTCTGAAGTTGTTCCACCAATCATTCCTGAATTAACAATAAAACCACCTAAGGGAGTAGTACATAAATTGAAATTTAATCCTCGTGCCCGAGCAACACAAAATTATAATATAGTGGAGGATCTGGCCCAATCGCCATCTACCATGTCGACGCTTGAAGTACTGCAGAATTTCCCATCCCAGAAATAGGCTTTGTTATCAATGATAGGTGGGATTGATTCGGAGGATTCCACTCTAGTGGCCTTTAATCATAAAGGATACGAACCTCAGTTACTAGAACAACTCGCTTTCCTCATCCAGGTAAAGGCCCTCAACAAAATTGTTCATTGAACAGTCATTGATGAAGGAGAATCTACCTGTATCATGTCAATGAGTTGCTAGAAAATTTTAGGCTCTCCACCCTTGTCATGATCATCAAAAACATTAAAAGCGTTCGATGGAAGAACATACACACCATATGGGATATTAAGTAACTTACAAATCAAACTGGGGGGCAGGACAGTAGAAATTGAAGTAGAGGTCATTGATGGAAACCTTGACTACAACATTCTACTAGGCAGGCCCTGGATTTATGCTATGGCTGCTGTTGTGTCAACATATTTTAGAAAGATTGCATTCCCCTTTCAAGGTGGAATCACAATCATTGATCAACTAACCTTCCTCCCCAATAGTTCTCAAGTTACTAGAAGCATACCATTGATCCATGGAAGCTCTCAGTCACTTCAAAATATCGGAGTACATCTCCTAAAATACCCTTCCTTAATGGGTACTTTTTCCCTTCCACCTCCAAGTAATCTGACAAAAGTGGCCATAGTGGAAACCTGTCACATGATATCTTCTACATCGTCAAATATTAAGAAGAATTCCGAAAATTTTGTTAGCATGGATCATCGCAAAGTATTGCCCCCAAGCCCTATAGAATTGTTGTAGCAATCAATATTCTGGGCATGGCGGCAAACCCAAATCAACGCTCGGTAAGTGTTTGGATAGATAGGTCTCTAGAGTATGGTACCTCTTCTGATCCTTGGTTGCATGTACATTCTATAGATCAAGGAATCATTTAGTCAATCAAGATAGGAGAAACACCATGGGAAGATCACCACCATCGTTCCCGACCTCAAGATAACAATGAGGATTATTATAACGACCTTAATCATCCTTCAATTTTTTTTTTTCTATCGAATACTGTAAATACAGTGGATTTAGAGCGAAATCTGTCCAATATTGAAGAAACTATTGCCATTAATATCTCGAACAAACCAGATTTTGTAGAGAATATACATGTTGGCAAATATTGTTCTCCTTCAGAACTGGAAATATACTGCGCTCTCTTTTGCGAATTCAGAGATGTCTTTGCTTGGTCATACGAAGAAATTCTAGGCATTGACTTGAGCATCATTGAACATGAAATCAAGATGTATCCTAATATCAAACTAGTACGACAACAGCTTCGACCGGTTCACCTGAAGAAAGCCACTGCCATTAAGGCAGAAGTTGAAAAACTTTTACATGCTAGTTTCATTTACCCTGTTCCTCTCACTGATTGGGTATCAAATATCGTTCTTGTGATGAAAAAGCAAGGAACGATTAGAGTGTGCGTTGATTATAGGGATGTAAATCAAGCTTGTCCAAAGGACAACTACCATACACCCTTCATGGACCAGATAATTGATGAATGTCCCGGATGCGAAGTCTTTTCATTTATGGATGGATTTTCTAGATACAATCAAATCAATATCCACCCTGTTATAGACATTTTTGGGCACTGCAACCCCAATCAAATATGTCCATAAACCAAGGGCTCCTAAGTCCCTAAAAGTGTTGTTCCAACCCCTAAAAGAAAAAGGTCAACTGATTACATCATCTCCCAGAAGTTCTCCACGAAAAACTACTCAGAAATGGTCAAAACTGGACCATACTCATTGCTCAGTGCTAAGCGTGCGATGCATCCCACCTAAATGCACATAGGAGGTGCGATGCATACTGAAAAGCCCTTCTATAGGGTGCGATGGATGAGAATAGATAAGTTGCGGAGACAGTTTGCAAGGTGGATGATCATGGAATCTTCCAGAAACTTCTCCTGTGACACTTGCCTCTCAGAATCGCCCAAGGATGAGTAAGAGATCAATGAGATCTCCAAGTGGAAACAAGAACTATCAGAGAGAAGACACTAATAAAAAACCCAGAGCTGACTCACACCTCTACAAATGTCTATATATAGATCTCTCATCCCAGAGATCCAGAGGAGGGAGGCTGGAATTTTGTATCTTGTAAGGAAGTGCTGCTGGTTTCTTGGTGTAACATCATAGTGTTGGGTGATCTAAGCTTTTCATGAGGTGAAGAAGGGATTTCTTGTTGAGAGGATGATGATGGGTCAGAACAATTGGTTGTAATCCTATTTTCTATTTAATAAAGTTATTCAAGTTTTCCTCCACATTCTTGTATGATTGATGATATATGCATTTGTGTGGTCAATATATATCTGGTCCTATATTGTTTATGATAGTAGATATATGTTCTTGGATAGTGTTATGATGCTTTGATCCTATAGGTGCTCTTTGAAGCTGGGTAGACGAGGAAGTGAGTGGCAAAGATCTATCAGAAGGGAGAGGAATCAAGCAAGGAACCAAGCGCAAGACAGAGGTTGGTCTCCTTTATTCCCCTCTTATCTACTTCTCATAAAGGAAAAAGAAAGTGGTTTTAGTTTGTTTGTTTCTAAGGTAGCTACCAGCCTTAGTGGGACTAGCAGCTCTACATAGACACTAGATTTCCTGATAACAAAATGGAAACCATACTGGGGAGCGAATAGATTGTTTGTTTGTCTATATTTGTTTGCTTTATAAACTTACAGACGGAGCCTGAAGTCAAGCCAGCTAGCCTTCGAACTGCATTTGCTATGCAAGTGTAAAGTAGATCAATGCTGCTTCAGTCTATCTCTGGGTTTTGTTTATGAACTAAACAATTGATTTACAAGCTCTCTAATTGCCCTTGTGGTGGCTCTAGTAACCTCCTTAGATCTACCCCTGTGATTTGTTTACTGATTACCACTTGCTCTGCTTAAATCCCTGAACTAAGCTACAAACTGTGACCCAAAACCCAGTTGAAGTCTCGTCCCTGGACCATCGCACTGTCTCTTCTTTGGATTCTGGATGCATCGCACTTCTCGAGTGTAGTAGGTTCGCTGCATCTCATAATCCCTATGTAATAGGTGCGCTGATCAGAAAGGGCTAACGTTTCCTTCAGACTTTGGTTTTTTCACTCTTTTCAGCTCTATTCAGGAGTTTTGCTGTCTATAGTCAGTATACCTCTGTTGGAAACCCCCTTCCTTGCCATTATTCCACCTCCATTATGCAAAGAACTGTAAGTGTTTTTATGTATTATGATCCATTTTCAGTTATCTTTTAAAAAGAGGTACCGTAATTGAACTGTCATTTCTTGATTTAAAAGTGTTGCAAGTGTTGTTTTTAGTCATAGAAGAGAATCCGATTGTTATTGATAGTCGATTACACTGTTACTCTTGTATTTGATTTGAATTAGTAGTTTTTCAAGTGTCGAAAGCAAGTTTTCAATTCCAAATTGCAAAGTGTCGTCATTGCCTTCATTTTGTTTTGAAAAGAAACTTGTTAGTAATGTCGCTTTGAAAAATAATTCAGATTTGCGCTTAGCTTTATTTTTATCATTCACACATTAAGAAGGCTGAAAACAAATACATGCATGTGCATTTGCATTTAGACTGTTCGTTGGTTTGATTTAGGACAGTGCATATAGTGTGTGCTCTATGCTCTATGTTGAAAGAATATCGTCTCTCTTTCCTCAGTAGCTAGGATTTTCATTGCAAAAAGAAGATTAAATGATTCTTTATCATCTTAGATTGAATTTTAGGAATTGTACATCTACATCACACGGTGAACCTGAAAGGAAAATTTCTTAAGCAAGATCAACTGTAAAATAAATTTAATGAATCTAAAAAATGCTTTGGAACCTAATGCACAACATTTAGAAGTCTAGGCTAGAGACATATTCCGACGTCGTAAAGCCTGGTAACTGTTGTTTTCGTTGCTGGTTGGGTGATTCCTCCACTTTGAGACGATAAGTCCCAGTACAAACTTGTGCTCCCTCATACTGTCGAGTATATATTGGGAGACCACAATAGGCTTTATCCTTTATCCATAGGAAGCCGTGTCTGCCGCCCTGTCGATCGCAATGCACTGAACACAGCATTTGGGAAGATTGACTGCCGTACCGTAAAAAGTATTATGCAGTTTTGTGATTGGTTTGGTAATCCCTCTGTCTAGATTTCTAGAGTAGTCTCTTTCATTCCTTTTCAGACTCCTTAAAGTAAAAGGTCCATCTGAGCACTTGTCACTTCAAGCTCATTAAAAATCGAAGGCGACTAGAGTCATCTTTTGTTTTTTCTCGACTCTTAAAAATTGAAAAAGCAGGTTGTGTCAAAGCATCTAAAATTCATTTAATTTGGAAACATACTTCCCCTTGATTTTTAGTTGATCGAGTAATCGCAATCATGGAAGAAATTCAATTGAAACCCCGTCGTTCGTGGAGGCTTACGAGTCAACCGTCTTTGTCTCCAGAATCAAAACTGTTATGGACGAAGCAAACTCGTTTAACCGGTTCCAAATCCCCTGGTAAAGTTAGAACAAGCGTTCCAACACCATCGGAAACTCTGGTTACTCCAACCATTTCTGGTATCCCTGCCTTTATAGAAGAAGTTCCGCAACCACCAAAGGACAGTAGAACTGATCCTAGTGTGAAGGTAAACACTTGTATTACTAAACCAACTCCATCTACAACTGATTCGAAAGGTGTTATTCCCCAAACATCTGTCGCTGCAGATTCTATTCCTTCTTCGGCACCAGAAATATTTTATGGACCTGACGGTCTACCTCTTCCACCTGGACTGATTGCTATAGAAGAGATTGTGGAGGATCCTCCATCTAGTACTCTATAGCAATTTGGAGTCGGGATCACTCTATATCCTTCTTCATTAGAAATTAGTCTACCATTATCGGAAGCTCCTGTAGAATCGCTAGGGAATCTTTTGGATAGACTAGAAATGTCTGAACAACCGTCAACATCTAGGACTATGTCATCCAACACAGCAACGACAAAACTTCCTGCTGTCACTCCAACAATGCTCGCTGGCATACCATCTGTCCCAACTAGCTCTCAATCGCTAGATGGGGTCCACTCAGGGGCTATTTCGACAGTATGGTCCCTTCCCGTTTGTTCACTCGAAATAATATCCGGGAACTCTTATGTTGAGTCTCAGTAAATTGATCCTTCACGGTGTCAATTTGGGCAGTCCGGTCCTCAAGGACAAACAATTCCTTTGAGTACCGGATTACCACCGTATGGGGGGCAATACACCCTTTCATTGTCTCCTTCGGGAGGACAACCATACGAGAGTTCACAACAAATTTCAGGTTATGCTGGAATTACATCTAGCGGTTGGGTGCCAATACTACCTCAACAACCAAGAGTTGTATATTCGATGCAACAATGTTTACCTATGTCAAATATACCAACTACGCCGGCTTTTGTGTTGGTGTCGCAAGTACAAGCGTTGCCTGTTGTATGCCAACCTCAGGTTTCTCAGGTTGCAATACAACATCCTCTTGTCCCTGCGACTCAACCACAATCGCCAACTAGTGGAATGACACAAGCTAAAACGGGTACAATTACTCCTCATCTTGGTCAAACGGCCAATATTGGACAACATCACATGGCTTCACAACCATGGCTGGTGCAATACCAACAACCGCAATTCCAACAAGTATACCAAGGATCTGAGCAAAAAATCTTTGCGAATAATGGGCAGACGTATATTCAAAATGGTCAAAATCAACCATTCTACAATGGTTATGCCCATCAACCTTACCAAAGTTACCAGCATCAAATGCATTATGCTGGTATGCAAAGACCAACTCCTCAGGAAATTCCATATTATCCTAGGTATGCTTCACCAAACCTGAATCAACAGTTACCCTTTGTGGCAACTTTAGAGTTATCGGATCTAAATCAGCTAACGAACGATCCAATTGCTTACGCCCTTTGGTGGCTGGCTATTCCGCATAAACTTCCGTCAGATTCCTAAATTTAATGGAAATCCGGGTGAAGACCCATCGAATCATGTGATGAACTTTCATCTGTGGTGTTCATCTAACACTCTAAATGATGATTCGATTAGGCTTCGCCTTTTTCAGTGAATGTTAACTGGTCTGCAAGCAAAATAGTATATTGAATTTCCTAGAGCTTCATTCGATAACTTTAGTAACCTAGCCACAACCTTTTTAACCCATTTTCAGTTACCCATAAGGTACGAAACGAGAACAAAACTTCTTACCAATTTCAAGCAGACAACGACCACTCACATATCTGATCATATTCATGAGTGGCGACGTCGTTGCTGAATGGTAAAAACATATGTTCCTGATCAACTACTAGCTGAATTGTTTATTAAGTCTTTATTACCTTCTATTACGGAAGACGTGGCAAAAGAAGGAGTCGTCATTGAAGAGCAAGCCATTGCTCGTGCGCAATATCTAGACTTGATATATACTTAGTCTGGCACGCTCTATGATAGAATCTCTGATGCTTCTAGGCCAGAATTTTCTGTTCCTCCTCCTCCTAAATCAAACAAAGAGTCTCATGTCGGTGATGGCATGATAGGTACGACAAGCACGAAATCGAAAAAGGCTACATCTATGAAAGCCCGTAAGATTTCTGATCAAAATAAAAATGAAGAACTTCTCGCCTCGGAGGTAAATGTCGTGTCGATCGACAAGGGCAAACAACTGAAGCAACCAGGGGGCAAGAAGAAAAAGAAAGGGAAGAAGAAGAAACAGGCGGATTCGTCTATTGAGAAATCTTCTGTAAACCCTTCTAGAAATAGGAAACCGAATCATCCATGCTTTATATGCGATGAGGATCATTGGACATCAGATTGTCCATATAAAGCTGAGCTTAGAAAATTCTTCAAGAATACAAAAACCTCGGCAGTATTAACTGATCCGTTTCCGAATCCAGGAACAAATATGGTTGCTAGTGACAATGCTTCCCGATCCCAAGTACTTATGCTATCCGTTTTGAAGCACCAAAATGATGCTTTGACAAGGAATAAAGATTATGGGAATCCACAGCTGTCGAATAACAAGGCTAATGAACAAACTAGTAGTTCAACAACAACTTTGACTGAAGTTGTGACACCCATCCTTCCTGAGCCAATGATAAAGGCCCCAAAGGGAGTAGTACACAAATCAACATTTAATCCTCTTGCCAAAGTAGCACAGAATTATAATATAGTAGAGGACCTGGTCCAATCGCCGTCCGCTATGTTGACACTTGAGGTACCGCAAAATTGCCCCTCCCAAAAGTAGGATCTATTATCAGTAATAGGTGGGATTGACCCAATGGATTCCAATCTTG
The DNA here is from genome assembly GCA_031772625.1 of Pinus tabuliformis. Lineage (NCBI taxonomy): Eukaryota > Viridiplantae > Streptophyta > Pinopsida > Pinales > Pinaceae > Pinus > Pinus tabuliformis. Next base: position 10,000,107 of record CM062808.1, read on the forward strand.
TATCCTTTAATCACAAATTATATGACCCTCAGTTACCAGCTCAACTAGCTTTCCTTATTCAAGTGAAAGCCCTCAACAAAACTGTTCATCAAACAATTATTGATGAGGGGGCATCTACATGTATTATGTCGATGAGTTGCTGGAAAACTTTAGGCTCACCACCCTTGTCGAGATCATCAACGATGTTAAAAGCATTTGATGGACGATCATATACTCCATCCGGGATTTTAAGTAACTTGCGAGTTGAACTGGAGGGCAAAACTGTAGAAATTGATGTTGAGGTTATCGATGGAAACCTCGATTACAACATCCTACTGGGAAGGCCCTGGATTTATGCTATAGATGCAGTTGTGTCGACATACTTCAGGAAGATTGCATTTCCCTTCCAAGGAGGAATTACAATTGTCGACCAACAAACATTTCTCCCCAACAGTTCACAAGTTACGGGAAGCATTCCAATGATCCATGGAAGCAATCATTCGCTTCAAAATATTGGAGTAGGCCTCCTAAAAGACCCTACCTTAATGGGTACTTTTTCCCTACCGCCTTCGAGTAATCTAGTGGAAGTGGCCACAGTGGAAACCTGCAGTATGAAATCTTCTATATCTAATGGATTCGGAAGATTCCTAAACATTTTGTCAGCATGGATCATCGCCATTTTATAAATATTGTAACAATCAATTTTCTTGGCCTGGGGGGCAAACCCAAATCAACGCTCATCGAGTGTTTGGATAGATAGGTCTAAGGAATATGGAACCTCTTTAGATCCTTGGTCGCATGTACATTCTACAGACGAAGGAATTATTCAATCAATGATGATAGGAGAGGCACCATGGGAAGATTACCACCATCGCTCCCATCTTCTAGATTACCATGAAGATTATTCCAGCAACCTTAATCATCCTTTAGTTTTTGATTTTCTATCAAATACTGTAAATACGGTGGATACCGAGGATGGTTCTTATCTTGTGTCGATCTCGTTAAAAAATGAAACAAGGAGTCATGAGGATAGTTCTTTTACTGTGTCAACCTTATTAAAAAATGAAACAACTCCCTTCCAAAATCGAGTCTTTGATTATGGTCTCGTAAAATCCAAGTCGAGACTTTCAAAGATCTTGGAGGTAAACCTTCATTCCAACCATCGAGTTGAATGCAATGAAGCTTAGGTGGCATGCACCTCGATTTGTGTTATTATGATGGGGGCATGCAAACTTATCATGAGCAGTTTTAATGCGGAATTCAAGCTCGTTAAAAAATAAACATAAGAAATGAGCAAACGTTCCCCTAGAGTTTAAGCTCATTAAAAAATGACCCAATTTCCGGTAAATAACCATCGTGAATGCATTATCATCAGCCTTGGTCATGTTCTCATCATCACCTCCACTCTGTATTGGCTGATCATTCACCTCCATTTGATTGTTTACCCTTTTTGAGGAACAGATGCGAAGAGTGATCCTGTTAGCCATCCTTGTGACACTGTCGTGATTGGAAAATTCCAAACCTTACCTGGAATTAGCTGCTACCCAAATTTATCACTCGTTCCTCGAAAAACGAGTCTCCTTTAAGCTCTTTTCATCTGACTCGTAAAATATGAAAAGTTTGCCGAGCAATTGGCCTCTCCAGCTCATTAAAGTGACCGAAAGTGCTATCTGTTGGAAATAATACTGAGAGGGGGGGTGAATCAGTATTATCTAGCAATTTAACAAATCTTCTTTATTTGATTTTTGAATTATTCTTGCATATCAGTACCATAAAATAATGAGCATGAACAAAGAAAACAGATAGTCACACCAAAGAACACAAGATGTAAGGTGGAAACCCAATGTGGGTGAAAACCACCTGCTGCAATATGTCTCTATCTTCTTTCAAATTAGAAACTCCTTTTACAATGAATTTGTACTGGTGCAGTCCTTTACCAGTACGCAGGCTGCAACCTGCAGAGAGCTACAACTCTCTACTTCTTTTCATAAAGCATCAAATGATCATCAAGTACATAACAGTTACTGTCTACTACAGTTATCAGATCAACAATAACAGAATTAACCCAGAACACCTTATCAACAGAGAAATACAATCAACAGAACAGAGACGCAGTTTTCCCTTCTGTGGCCTACGTATAGACGCAGTTCACCTTCTGCTTTCCTGCGACCACCCGCAGAGATCCTTCTGCTGAACTGCGTGCCCACGCACTGTTCCTTCAACTGCTCTGCGTCCTTTTGCTGCAGGGACGCACCCAAAAACACTATCGCGCCGCGTCCAGTTGCTCAAAGGATGCACCCAGAGATACTATCGAGCCGCGTCTTTTTACCTCAGGGACGCACCTGAACCTGGTTTGTCCTGCGTCCCCACGCAGATCTCCCGTTACTGAACTACGTCTCGGACGCACCTGAGCCACGTCTTCCCTGCGTCCCCACGCAGTTCTCTCTCTGCTGCGCTGCGTCCCGGTGCACTTTCCCTTCACTGTACCTGCGTGCCTTCGGGTATGAATGATTTCAAGACTTTAAGAGAAACCCAAACACACAGATCTACAGATTTGATCATGCGCCAAAGAGATCTTAGTCCTTCAGTAGATTCGCCTTCTTTAGATTTAGACTAGATCTCACCCAATAAGATATTCAACCAAAGACCTACACAAACCAAATGATCTCCTTTGCTTGCCTAGCTTTATATAGGCAAGCTCCTCCTCAAATCAAGGAACAATACCACGAGCTGACACCTTAAAAACACAATACCGTCGGCTAGATACCAGGAGTAAATCACAAGAAACCCCCACGTGTGCTTTTCTCTGCCTTAAAAAGTGTGCACTGGGTGGACGCACCTTCTGAACGACTGGACTGCGTCCCTGGAAGCGGTCTATGCATGGATTACCTGCGGGTACGCACTTTCTGAAAGGTGTACCTACGTCCTTCTTAAATTTTTCAATAAATTAAGAGCTGATCATCAATCTTTGCTGCTGACATGAAAAACAACGATCTACCACCTGAATGGGTTGCCATCAAGGACAACACCTGAACCATAATGCCAACAATCTCCCCCTTTGGACTTGATGGCAACCTCATAATCTTAGGCTTCATTCTCCCCCTTTGACATCAAGGGCAAAGGGTATGCTCCCCCTAAGATCATGCTCCTCCTGAATATGAACCAGATCTGCAGCAACGAACCATAATCTACCATGAAAGAGATAGAGACATATTGCAGCAATTTCCAAGATCTCCTTCTGACCATCCTCCATAATGTCAACAATGCATTATGTGCTCCCCCTGAGCCTGTATCACCAATAAGAAGAGGTTCAACAATAAGATGATGCATCAACAACCCCCAGCTTTTGCCTGAAGTATTCAAAGGTGTCCCTGGGCAATGGTTTGGTGAAAATATCAGCAACTTGTTCCTTAGAAGGAACATACTCCAATTTGACCTTCTGTTCAAGTACTTGTTCCCAGAGAAAATGGTACTTGATTGGTATGTGCTTGGTTTTTGAATGCATAACAGGATTCTTTGAGATGCTGATTGCACTTGTGTTGTCACATAAGATAGGGATTGGTGGTGTACAAGTGATTTGAAAATCCTGCAATGTCTGCATCATCCAAAGGAGTTGGGTGCAACAAGATGCAGCAACAACATATTCCGCTTCAGCTGTAGACAAGGCAATTGAATTCTGTTTCTTGCTGAACCAAGATACCAGTCTGGAACCCATAAAGAACGCACCACCACTTGTGCTTTTCCTGTCATCCACGCTTCCGGCCCAATCTGCATCTGTATAAGCATGAAGTGTAAGATCTGTATCTCTAGGATACCATAAGCCATAATTTTGAGTCCCTTGAAGATATTTGAAAATTCTCTTCACTGCCTGAAGATGAGTCTCTTTCGGATTTGCTTGAAATCTTCCAACTATTCCAACTGCATGCATGATATCTGGTCGGGTACCTGTCAAATAAAGTAAACTTCCAATCATAGATCTGTAGGTTGGTTGATGTACTGCTGCAGATTCATCATTTGCACTGAGGCTACATCCTGTGACCATGGGTGTACATACTGGTTTTGCATCTTCCATGCCATATTTCTTCAAAATCTGTTTGAGATACTTGGTTTGAGATAAAAAGATTCCTTCTTCCTTTTGTTGGATTTGCAAACCAAGGAAATATGTCAGTTCTCCTAGTAAGGACATTTCAAATTCTTTCTGCATGACCGAGGCAAAGCTTTGACTCATAGCTTCTTCATTGCTACCAAAAATAATGTCATCTACATACACAACAAGAATTAGCAATTTTTCATTTTCAGCTTTTATATAAAGATTGCTATCTGCTGAACCTTTTGAGAACCCTTGTTGATGAAGATATTTGTCCAAGAGGTAGTACCAAGCCCTTGGAGCTTGTTTGAGACCATAGAGGGCCTTTTTCAATCTGCATACGAGGCTTGGATCATTTCCAAGAATAAACCCATCTGGTTGTTCAATGTACACTTCTTCTTCCAAGTCTCCATTCAGAAAGGCTGATTTCACGTCCATTTGAAATACTTTGAAGTTTTGAAAACTTGAGAGAGCAAGGAACATTCAGATGGCCTCAAGTCTTGCAACAGGAGCAAAAGTTTCTTCAAAGTCTATTCCTTCTTGCTGTGCGTACCCTTTACAAACAAGTCTGGCTTTGTTTCTAATTACTTCTCCATTTTCATTCAATTTGTTTTTGAAGACCCATTTTGTCCCGATAACATTCTTATCTTTTGGTCTAGGAACCAGCTCCCAAGTGTTGTTCTTTTCGATCTGCTCAAGTTCTTCATCCATTGCTTTCACCCAACATTCATCTTTGCATGCTTCCTTCACATTTTGTGGTTCAGTCGAGGAGAGTAATGCCAAATAGCTTGAGGCTTCTGCAACTGTTCTTCTAGTTTGTACACCTGCTTCTTTCTGTCCCATAATCTGAGATTCTGGATGATTTTTCTGAACATATCTGGATGGAGTCTTTTCTTCTATTCCTGTTTGCTCCTCTGGTTCTTCTTGAGGTTCTTCTTGAGGTTCTTCTTCTTCATCATTCTGTCTTTGAGGGTAGCCTTCATCTTCTTTGATATCTTCCCAATGTACTTGCCTAGGAATGTATCCCTTCTCATCAACCACCACATCAATGCTGTCAACAATTCTGCCAAGTCTTTTATTGTAGCACTTGTATGCTTTGCTATGTGGAGAGTAACCAAGAAGAATGCCTTCATCTGCTCTAGGTTCAAGTTTACCAAGCTGCTCATCAGTATTCTTGATATAGCATTTGCTCCCAAAGATTTTGAAGTGCTTTACCGAAGGAGTTTTACCACTCCAGAGCTCATGAGGAGTTTGAGTGCTGTTCACCCGGACATTTGTTTTGTTGAGAATAATAACAGCAGCATGTGCAGCTTCACCCCAGAAAGTTGCGGGAGTTCCTGATTCATCAAGCATAGCACGAGCCATTTGTTGGATTGTCCTGTTCATTCTTTCCACAACTCCATTTTGCTGGGGAGTTCTTGCTGTAGAGAATTCTTTTCTTATCCCATGTTCTTCACAGAAATCAAAAAATTCATTTGAAGTAAATTCCCCACCTCTGTCGGATCTGAGGCACTTAATTTTGTGACCTGATTCATTTTCAACCAAAGCTTTGAAGGATTTGAATTTTTCGAATGCTTCATCTTTGTGCTTCATAAGTCCTAACCAAACAAACCTGGAGAAATCGTCAATGAATAATATCAAGTATTCTTCTCCTCGAGGTGTCCTTTTTCTGAAAGGACCGCATGTATCTGTATGTACTAGCTCAAGAGGCATGCTAGCTGATCCTCTTTCTCTGGAAAGTTCGTTCTGGTTTGTTTTCCAAACTGACATGATTTTCATATGGTTTTGTCAGGAATTTTGATATCTGGAAGATCGCGAACTGCCTGATATTTGCATGCTTTCCTTATTTGTGAGAAGCTTAGATGTCCCAACCTTCGATGCCATAACCAGTGCTCTTCATCCTTGCTTAGATAGCATTGTTGTTGTCCTTCTTCAAATATGTACAGATTATTTGGAGTTCTTTTGCCTTTGAGCACTGTTTTACCTGTATCAAGATCACGAACAAGACATCCATTTGATCTGAATATAACCTCGGTTTTTTGATCACACATCTGGCTGACACTTAGTAGATTATGCTTCAATCCATCAACATACAAAACATTTCCAGCCTTGACATTTTCTTTTAAAGGAGCAATACCTTTTCCTTTTATAGTTGCAGGAGTATCATTTCCAAAAGAGACTTTCTTTCCCTTTTCTAAAGTAGAATAAGACTCAAGTTTTTCTTTATCACCTGTCATATGCTTCGAACATCCACTGTCAATGTACCATAGATTTTCCTGTCCCTCTGCATAGAATGCTATCCCACATCTTTCTGTTTGAGGTTCCTTTATTCTCCATGTTTTGGTGCTTGAGGCTTGTTCCTTTCTCTCCTGAAACCTGCTCCTGCATTCAGAGTCTTCATGACCAAAATTATTGCAAATGGAACATTCAACTTCATTTTCAAGAGCCGAAAAGTTGTTATAGGTCCTTTTTGTAATCCCTGTCATGCTTCTTTGTTTTTGAGCTTCCCTAGTCATGATTGTTTTATATGCAACACATTGAGCTGCTTTGTGACCAAAATTATGGCAAGAAAAGCATTGTCCATTGAAGAAGCTTCTGCGGTTATTGAATCTACCTGCCAACTGATTGTAATTTCTATTTTCATCTATTCTTGAACCAAACTGAGAAGATTTTACCTGTGGCGGGTTGTAGCTTTTGTTCACCCTTAAGATGGATTGCCCTTGATAGTTTCTGTTTGTATTTCGTCCTGCTTCACCTGATTATCTTCATTGTTCTTCTGCTCATTTCTTCTTGCCGCATCAAGATAACTTTTTGAGGTGGATGCTTGAGAGGTTTCTCCATTATAACCCAAACCTGTCTTGTTTAGAGGAGACCGCTGCACATTGATAATCTCATCCAAAGTTTCAGATCCTTTGACAAACTTAAGATTAATAGCTTTTGTTTTCTCAATTTCTTTTCTGAGACCAACAATTTCACCTTCTAGTTTTTCAAGATGTTTTTCTTTTTCATCAATTTGAAATTGTAGAGTATCAATGATCACATTCTTTTCTTCTATACATCTCTTGAGTCTAGTAATTTCATCATAGAGGTTGTTCACATCTACAGCATCCTCATAATCATCATCTTCAAATGCCATTAACAACTTATATTTATTACCTTGTTCATCTTCATCACTGTTTGATAAACCATCACTGTCTTCATGGGTGTAGTAGCTTTTCTTATTTGTACTTTGTTTCTTGTTCCATCTAGCAGGTTCCTTACCTTTATCCTTATAGGGACATTTTGCAGCATAATGACCTACTCTTCCACAAGCAAAGCATTTGAAAGGTAGCTTACCTCTGAACCTTCCAGAACCCCTTTGAAGATTTCTGACAAAATTTGATTCTTCTTCCTCTTCTTCTGGAACATGGCTTGCTTCATAGTAATCTTCTTTGCCTGATGCCTTGAAAGCAGCTTCCCTTCTGTCTGATGGACCTCCCTTTCTCATTTCATAAGCAGTTAGAATTCCATGTAGCTGAGACATAGTGAGAATTCGGAGATTTTCCTTTTCTTCTATTGCAGATACTTTAGATTCAAACTTGGGGGATAATGATCTTAGAATCTTTTCAACTACTATAGCCTCTTTTATTTCTTCACCCAAGTTTTTCATACAATTAACAATCTCATCTACCCGAAAAAAATAATTAGCCACACTTTCATCATTATACATCTTGAGAGTCTCATACTGAATCCTGAGAGTTTGAAGTTTAGCTCGCTTTACCTGTTCATCTCCTTCATAGCTCGTGACCATTTTGTCCCATATCTCTTTTGCTGATTTGAAGTGCATTACCTTCATGAATTCCGTTTGGGATATACTTCCTAATAGAGTACTGACTGCTTTTGCATTTGTTTCATATTTCTTCTTCTCAGCTGGATCTGTAGGAGTAGCTGAAGGAAAAGTGTAGCCTGTTTCTACAATGTCCCAAACTTCTGTACCAAGAGATTGAAGATATGCAGTAACTCTTACCTTCCAATAATTGAAGTTTGTCCCATCAAAAACTGGTGGCCTGATTGATGCTTCTCTCTCGTAATTGCTCATGATGAACGATCTACCTTCAAGCGATCAAGCTTCTCTGAAGGACCTGCTCTGAAACCAATTGTTGGAAATAATACTGAGAGGGGGGGTGAATCAGTATTATCTAGCAATTTAACAAATCTTCTTTATTTGATTTTTGAATTATTCTTGCATATCAGTACCATAAAATAATGAGCATGAACAAAGAAAACAGATAGTCACACCAAAGAACACAAGATGTAAGGTGGAAACCCAATGTGGGTGAAAACCACCTGCTGCAATATGTCTCTATCTTCTTTCAAATTAGAAACTCCTTTTACAATGATTTTGTACTGGTGCAGTCCTTTACCAGTACGCAGGCTGCAACCTGCAGAGAGCTACAACTCTCTACTTCTTTTCATAAAGCATCAAATGATCATCAAGTACATAACAGTTACTGTCTACTACAGTTATCAGATCAGCAATAACAAAATTAACCCAGAACACCTTATCAACAGAGAAATACAATCAATAGAACAGAGACGCAATTTTCCCTTCTGTGGCCTGCGTATAGACGCAGTTCACCTTCTGCTTTCCTGCGACCACCCGCAGAGATCCTTCTACTGAACTGCATGCCCACGCACTGTTCCTTCAACTGCTCTGCGTCCTTTTGCTACAGGGACGCACCCAAAAACACTATCGCGCCGCGTCCAGTTGCTCAAAGGACGCACCCAGAGATACTATCGAGCCGCGTCTTTTTACCTCAGGGATGCACCTGAACCTGGTTTGTCCTGCGTCCCCACGCAGATCTCCCGTTACTGAACTGCGTCCCGGACGCACCTGAGGCACGTCTTCCCTGCGTCCCCACGCAGTTCTCTCTCTTCTGCGCTGCGTCCCGGCGCACTTTCCCTTCACTGTACCTGCGTGCCTTTGGTATGAATGATTTCAAGACTTTAAGAGAAACCCAAACACACAGATCTACAGATCTGATCATGCGCCAAAGAGATCTTAGTCCTTCAGTAGATTCGCCTTTTTTCGATTTAGACTAGATCTCACCCAATAAGATATTTAACCAAAGACCTACACAAACCAAATGATCTCCTTTGCTTTATATAGGCAAGCTCCTCCTCAAATCAAGGAACAATACCACGAGCCGACACCTTAAAAACACAATACCGTCGGCTAGATACCAGGAGTAAATCACAAGAAACCCCCACGTGTGCTTTTCTCTGCCTTAAAAAGTGTGCACTGGGTGGACGCACCTTCTGAACGGCTGGACTGCGTCCCTGGACGCGGTCTATGCATGGATTACCTGCGGGTACGCACTTTCTGAAAGGTGTACCTGTGTCCTTCTTAAATTTTTCAATAAATTAAGAGCTGATCATCAATCTTTGCTGCTGACATGAAAAACAACGATCTACCACCTGAATGGGTTGCCATCAAGGACAACACCTGAACCATAATGCCAACACTATCCCTCCATTAGATTTTAATCTTTTTGAACCTGAGGGATTATTACACAAAAATATCGAGCGCTTGTTTTGTTCGGCTCGTTAAAATTACCGAAAATTCATCCCTTCTGTATTATTTTATACTTTTTCAGACTTAAGGGATTATATGATGAAAAATGATTGTCAGAGTTTTCTTTACATCCCTTTTCAGACTCTCTAAAATTGAAAAGGACTGAGTTATCTTTGTCATTAAACTCGTTAAAACCGAATAGCGACAAACTTGTCCATACATACAAGAACGAGTTTCACTATCGCTAGGCTTGTTAAAACATAGCGATGGGTTTGCCCGAAGGGAAAATTATAGAACTTGCATATGCTATCCTCCTCAAGCATGACAAAAATAAATAGGTACTCGTTAGCAATGACTGGGAAAAATTGGGAAGAAAACTTGAAGAAACTTTATAGGTATCAAGTCGCTCTTGAACATGACACTTTCACTCCGCATTCGAGTCGGGTTAGGTTGTTCCGTTCACTGGTCATATCACCGTTGGTCCATCACACCATCCATATTTGGGGTTAACGCTACCAATCCATCATGTAAGTGTCGCCGATATGTTCAAGAGAAGTCGCTTAGAGAATTCACCTGTGTCTCATCCACTACAATACATTTACGCTCCATTCTTTCATGACTGCCACCCTGAACCTTATGTCATCAGATCGTTTTCACCTCCATTAAAATCATTTGCTCCATTCTGTGTCATTGATGTGGGATTCACTAAGGCCATCCTATGATAGATCACTTCTTGTCGACATTAGCTCATTATCCAGGAAGTCGATCTAGGAACAACCCTTTCAGTACTTTGAAGCTTGCATGCCTCAATGGCAAGTTTCTCACTTCCGGCGACAGGTTTACATCAATGGCCTTTGACCAAAAGATTTTGCGTGGTGTTTGATGCCAAGTCCCTTATTCACACCACGTGAATTGTACTGTAGTACCTTGAGGGTCATCATCATTATCGGTGATTCCTCTCGCGCTTGTTAACAACTTACAACATTGGCTGGTAATCAGGCGATGTCTTTGCATGTTCGACTCCAGAACATCTCTCACATGGATCGAATTGTACTTTGAGTGAAGATCGAATGAGATTGAAGACCTCAGATCTAATTTCATCCATCCGGGTTGTGATATATATTTAGGAAAATAAAGACATCAAATGTACATCATTGTTGCACAGATAATTGTTGGAAATAACACTGAGAGGGGGGGTGAATCAGTATTATCAAATTCTTTTCAATATATCTTCCTTATTTATACTTTGAATAATTCTTCAAATATTGATCATTACTTTTTATGTCAGTATCATAAAATAATGAGCAGGAACAAGAAAAGCAAATAGTCACACAAAAGAACACCAGATATAAGGTGGAAACCCAATGTGGGTGAAAACCACCTGCTGCAATATGTCTCTATCTTCTTTTAATAAGAAACTCCTTTTACAATGATTTTGTACTAGTGCAGTCCTTTACCAGTACGCAGGCTACAACCTGCAAAGAGCTACAACTCTCTCTCTCGTTTTCCAGTCTCTCCTGGAAGGGAGCTACAACCCCCTACTTCTTTTCTTTCAAGGACCACTTTTCATTAATTTTCAGACTGGATCCAAGAACATCAAAAACCCATCAACTACACTTGCATCATAAATCTCTGATTTATCCAATACTGAATCAATGCTTTCACCAAAGCCAACCTGCATACAGATCTGCAAATATTTCCTTATAACTTTGCAGTATACCCAGATCATAACATGTGTACAATAAAACATGCATCAATAATTCAGATCTATAAATTCATTCTTTCAAATATTTAAATATTAGTTAACCCAGATTATTAGATTTATAGATCAAGCGTGTGCCACATATCACAGATCAAAATCATATAGAGATACCACTATTCCAGCCTTAAGATTTTGACCCATCAATAGAACTTATCCTTCTCCTTACGCTCAGGTTCCTTCTTCATTCAGATCCATATCTGCACCATAACCCAATCACCATATTCCAGATCTAGCACTTTATCAGATATTCAATAATTCAGAAGATGCTTTTCCAAATGATCTCCTTCCTCTTTTATAGCCTTATTCCTTTCTCAATACCACGGTCCAAAACCATAGGATCAAAAAACTGTTGGACTAATACCATGAACCAACCATGAAAGTGCGTGAGATCAACACTTTTGGATGCAATACCACGGACCAAAACCATAGGATCAAAAACTGTCGGACTAATACCATGAACCAACCATGAAAGTGTGTGAACTTTTCTCTTGCATGAAGGGAACTTTTCTCTGCATGAAAGTGCGTAAACTTTTCTCTACATGAAATAAAATTTTCTCTGCATAAAAGTGCGTGAACATTTCTCTACATGAAATAAACTCTTCTCTACATAAAAGTGCATGAACTTTTCTCTACATGAAATAAACTTTTCTCTGCATAAAAGTGCGTGAACGCTTCTCTACATGGAATAAACTTTTCTCTGCATAAAAGTGCATGAACTTTTCTCTACATGGAATAAAATTTGTTGCACTATAATTTATCAAATAAATTTGTTGCACTATAATTTATCATTTGTGTGATTTTCCATCAAGGACAACACTTGTCTCATAATGCCAACAATCTCCCCCTTTGGACTTGATGGCAACAATACCAAATCACTCTCCCCCTTTGACATCAAGGGCAAAGGGCGAACCAAGATATTCTGTTTCCTAGAAAGGCATTCCGCTGTTCATACTCCCCCTGAGTACCTGTTGAAATCTCTGAATGAGCTCCCCCTTTGTATATGCCAAGGTGTACCAATCTGTGGATGCTACATGCTGAAAGCTCTGCTCTTTATGAATTGTGTTGTTCATGCTCCCCCTGACTGTAGGAAAGATCTGCAAAAGATGTTCTCCAAGAAAGAGATAGAGACGTATTGCAGCAATATTCAGACTAGCATCCATGATCTCCTTCTGTACTTCCTCCATAATGCCAACAATGCATGATATGCTCCCCCTGAACCTGTGCCATTCGATCTTCGACCAATATACGCATATACTTCAGATGAACCTTGCGTACAACCAACAATCAAAAGAGATTCAACAACAAGATGATACATCAAAAATCCCCAGCTTTTGCCTGAGGTATTCAAAGGTCTCCCTAAGCAATGGTTTGGTGAGTATATCAACAACCTGTTCCTTAGAAGGAACATACTCCAACTTGACCTTTTGTTCAAGCACTTGTTCCCGGAGAAAGTGATACTTGATTGGTATGTGCTTGGTTTTTGAGTGCATGACTGGGTTGTTTGAAATGCTAATTGCACTTGTATTATCACATAAGATGGAGATAGGTGGTGTACAAGTGATTTGAAAATCCTTCAGGGTCTGCATCATCCAAAGGAGTTGAGTGCAGCAAGATGCAGCAACAACATATTCTGCTTCAGCTGTAGACAAGGCAATCGAACTCTGTTTCTTGCTGAACCAAGATACTAATTTGGAACCCATAAAGAATGCACCACCACTTGTGCTCTTCCTGTCATCCACGCTTCGGGCCCAATCTGCATCAGTATAAGCATGAAGTGTGAGATCTGTATCTCTAGGATACCATAAGCCATAATTTTGAGTCCCTTGAAGATATTTGAAGATTCTCTTTACTGCCTGAAGATGAGTTTCCTTTGGATTTGCCTGAAATCTTCCAACTATTCCTACTGCATGCATGATGTCTGGTCGGGTACTTGTCAAATAAAGTAGACTTCCAATCATAGATCTGTAGGTTGGTTGATGTACTGCTGCTGATTCATCATTTGCACTGAGGCTACATCCTGTGACCATGGGTGTACATACTGGTTTTGCATCTTCCATGCCATATTTCTTCAAAATCTGCTTGAGATACTTGGTTTGAGACAAGAAGATCCCTCCTTCCTTTTGTTGGATTTGCAGGCCAAGAAAATATGTCAATTCTCCAAGCAAGGACATTTCGAATTCTTTCTGCATCACCAAGGCAAAGCTTTGACTCATAGATTCTTCATTGATGCCAAAGATAATGTCATCTACATACACAACAAGTATTAGCAATTTGTCATTTTCAATTTTTATATAAAGATTGCTATCTGCTGATCCTTTTGAAAAACCTTGTTGATGAAGATATTTGTCCAAACGATAGTACCAAGCCCTTGGAGCTTGTTTAAGACCATAGAGAGCCTTTTTCAGTCTGTATACAAGATTTGGATCATTTCCAAGAATGAACCCATCTGGCTACTTAATGTATACTTCTTCTTCTAAGTCTCCATTCAGAAAGGCTGATTTCACATCCATTTGAAATACTTTGAACTTTTGAAAGCTTGAGAGAGCAAGGAACATTTGGATGGCCTCAAGTCTTGCAACAGGAGCAAAAGTTTCCTCAAGATCTATTCCTTCTTGCTGCACATACCCTTTACAAGCAAGTCTTGCCTTGTTTCTAATTACTTCCCCATTTTCATTCAACCTATTTTTGAAGACCCATTTTGTCCCTATAACATTCTTATCCTTTGGTCTAGGAACCAACTCCCAAGTGTTGTTCTTTTTGATCTGCTCAAGTTCTTCATCCATTGCTTTGACCCAACATTCATCTTTGCATGCCTCTTTTACATTTTGTGGTTCAGTGGAGGAGAGTAATGCCAAATAGCTTGAAGCTTCTGCAATTGTTCTTCTTGTTTGTACACCTGCTTCTTTCTGCCCTAAAATCTGAGATTCTGGATGATTCTTCTGAACGTACCAGGATGGAGTATTCTCTTCTATTATTATATGTTCCTCTGGTGCTCCTTGAGGTTCTTCTTCTTCATCATTCTGTCTTTGAGGGTAGTCTTCATCTTCTTCGATATTTTCATGATTTACTTGCCTAGGAATGTATCCCTTTTCATCAACCACTACATCAATGCTGTCAACAATTCTTCCAAGTCTTTTATTGTAGCACTTATATGCTTTGCTGTGTGGAGAATAACCAAGAAGAATGCCTTCATCTGCTCTAGGTTCAAGTTTTCCAAGTTGCTCATCAGTATTCTTAATATAGCATTTTCTCCCAAAGATTTTGAAGTGCTTTACCGAAGGAGTCTCACCATACCAGAGCTCATGAGGAGTTTGAGTGCTGTTTACTCGGAAATTTGTTTTGTTGAGAATAACAACCGCAGCATATGCGGCTTCACCCCAGAAAGTTGTGGGAGTTCCAGACTCATCCAGCATAGCATGAGCCATTTGTTGGATTGTTCTGTTCATCCTTTCCACCACTCCATTTTGCTGAGGAGTTCTAGCTGTAGAGAATTCTCTTCTTATCCCATGTTCTTCACAGAAATTGAAAAATTCATTTGAGGTAAACTCCCCACCTCTGTCAGACCTGAGGCACTTAATTTTGTAACCTGATTCATTTTCAACCAAGGCTTTGAAGGATTTGAATTTCTCGAATGCTTCGTCTTTGTGCTTCATAAGTCCTAACCAAACAAACCTGGAGAAATCGTCAATGAATAATATCAAGTATTCTTCTCCTCGAGGTGTCCTTTTCCTAAATGGACCACATACATCTGTATGGCTAGCTCAAGAGGCATGCTAGTTGATCCTTCCTTCTCTGGAAAGTTAGTTCTGGTTTGCTTTCCAAACTGACATGATTTGCATATGGTGTTGTCTGGAATTTTGATATCTGGAAGACCACGAACTGCTTGATATTTGCATGCTTTCCTTATTTGTGAAAAGCTTAGATGCCCCAACCTCCGGTGCCATATCCAGTGTTCATCATCCTTGCTCAAATAGCATTGTTGTTGTCCTTCTTCAAATATGTATAGATTATTTGGAGTTCTTCTACCTTTGATCACTGTTTCACCTGTATCAAGATCACGAACATGACATCCGTTTGATCTAAATATCACCTCGGTTCCTTGATCACACATCTGGCTGACACTTAGAAGATTATGCTTCAATCCATCAACATACAAAACATTTCCATCTTTGACCTTTTCTTTTAACTGAGCAGTGCCTTTTCCTTTTATAGCTGCAGGAGTATCATTTCCAAAAGAAACTTTCTTTCCCTTTTCTAAAGCAGAATATGATTCAAGTTTTTCTTTATCACCTGTCATATGTTTCGAACATCCACTGTCAATGTACCATAGATTTTCTTTTCCTTCTGCATAAAATGCTATCCCACATCTTTCTGTTTGTGGTTCCTTTATTCTCCATGTTCTGGTGCTTGAGGCTTGTTCCTTTGTTTGCTGAAACCTGCTCCTGCATTCAGAATCTTCATGACCAAAGTTATTGCAAATAGAACATTCAACTTCATTTTCAAGAGCCGAAAAGTTGTTAGAGGTCCTTTTTGTAATCCCGATCATACTTCTTTGTTTTTGAGCTTCTCTAGTCATGATTGTTTTATATGCAACACATTGAGCTGCTTTGTGACCGAAGTTATGGCAAGAGAAACATTTCCCATTGAAGAAACTTCTGCGATTATCAAATCTACCGGCCAAATGATTGTAATTTCTATTGTCATCCATTCTTGAAGCAAATTGAGAAGATTTTACTTGTGGCTAGTTGTAGCTTTTGTTCATCCTTAAGACATATTTCCCCTGGTTTACCTGATATTCTTTGTTCGTTCTTGATGTAATTCGTCCCTGCTTTACCTGGTGATCTCCATTGTGCTTTTTCTCATTCCTTCTTGCTGCATCAAGATAACTCTTTGAGGTGGATGCTTGAGATGTTTCTCCATTATACCCCAGACATGTCTTGTTTAGCGAAGAACGCTGTACATTGATGATCTCATCCAGAGTTTCAGATCCTTTGACAAACTTAAGATTAATAGCCTTTGTTTTCTCAATTTCTTTTCTAAGGTCAACAATTTCTCCTTCTAACTTTTCAAGATATTTTTCTTTTTCATCAATTTGAAATTGTAGAGTATCAATGATCATATTATTTTCTTCTATACATGTCTTAAGTCTAAAAATCTCTTCATAAAAACTATCCACATCTATAGCATCCATGTAATCATCATCTTCAAATGCCATTAAAAGTTTATAGTCATTACCTCGTTCATCTTCATCACTATTTGATAGACCATCACTGTCTTCATGAGTGTAGTGGCTTTTCTTATTTGCATTCTGTTTCTTGTTCCATCTAGCAGGTTCCTTTCCTTTGTCAACCTTATCCTTATGAGGACATTTGGCAGCATAATGACCTACTCTTCCACAAGAAAAACATTTAAAAGGTAGCTTACCTATGAACCTTCCAGTACCCCGTTGAAGATTTCTGACAAAATTTGATTCTTCTTCTTCGTATGGCACGTGACTTGATTCATAGTAGTCTCCTTTGCCTGAAGCCTTAAAAGCAGCTTCTCTCCTGTCTGATGGACCTCCTTTTCTCATTTCATATGCAGTTAGAATTCCGTGTAGCTGAGACATAGTAAGAGTTCGTAGATTTTCCTTTTCTTCTATTGCAGATACTTTAGATTCAAACTTGGGGAACAATGATCTTAGGACTTTTTCAACCACAACAACCTCTTTTATTTCTTCACCCAAGTTTTTCATACAATTAACAATCTCATCTACCCGAAGGAAATAGTTAGCCACACTTTCATCATTATACATTCTGAGATTCTCATACTGAATCCCGAGGGTTTGAAGTTTGCACGTTTTACCTGTTCATCTCCTTCGTAGCTCAAAACAATCTTGTCCCATATTTCTTTTGCGGATTTATATTGCATAACCTTCACGAATTTAGATTGAGATAGACATCCTAGAAGAGTATTAACCGCCTTTGCATTTGTTTCATATTTCTTCTTCTTAGCTGAATCTGTAGGAGTAGCTGATGGAAAAGTATACCCTGTTTCTATAATGTCCCATACTTCTGTACCCAAAGATTGAAGATAGGCAGTAACTCTTACCTTCCAATATACGAAGTTTGTCCCATCAAAAATCGGTGACCTGATTGATGCTTCCCTCTCGTAGTTGCTCATGATGTTAGATCTTCCTTCAAGTGATCAAGCTTCTTCAAAAGGACCTGCTCTGATACCAATTGTTGGGAATAATACTGAGAGGGGGGGTGAATCAGTATTATCAAATTCTTTTCAATATATCTTCCTTATTTATACTTTGAATAATTCTTCAAATATTGATCATTACTTTGTATGTCAGTATCATAAAATAATGAGCAGGAACAAGAAAATCAAATAGTCACACAAAAGAACACCAGATATAAGGTGGAAACCCAATGTGGGTGAAAACCACCTGCTGCAATATGTCTCTATCTTATTTTAATAAGAAACTCCTTTTACAATGATTTTGTACTGGTGTAGTCCTTTACCAATATGCAGGCTACAACCTGCAGAGAGCTACAACTCTCTCTCTCGCTTTCCAGTCTCTCTTGGAAGGGAGCTACAACCCCCTACTTCTTTTCTTTCAAGGACCACTTTTCATTAATTTTCAGACTGGATCCAAGAACATCAAAAACCCATCAACTACACTTGCATCATCAATCTCTGATTTATCCAATACTGAATCAATGCTTTCACCAAAGCCAACCCGCATACAGATCTGCAAATATTTCCTTATAACTTTGCAGTATACCCAGATCATAACATGTGTACAATAAAACATGCATCAATAATTCAGATCTATAAATTCATTCTTTCAAATATTTAGATATTAGTTAACCCAGATTATTAGATTTATAGATCAAGCATGTGCTACATATCACAAATCAAAATCATATAGAGATACCACTATTCCAGCCTTAAGATTTTGACCCATCAATAGAACTTATCCTTCTCCTTACGCTCAGGTTCTTTCTTCATTCAGATCCAGATCTGCACCATAACCCAATCACCATATTCCAGATCTAGCACTTTATCAGATATTCAATAATTCAGAAGATGCTTTGCCAAATGATCTCCTTCCTCTTTTATAGCCTTAATCCTTTCTCAATACCACGGTCCAAAACCATAGGATCAAAAAACTGTTGGACTAATACCATGAACCAACCATGAAAGTGCGTGAGATCAACACTTTTGGATGCAATACCATGGACCAAAACCATAGGATCAAAAACTATCGGACTAATACCATGAACCAGCCATGAAAGTGTGTGAACTTTTCTCTTGCATGAAGGGAACTTTTCTCTGCATGAAAGTGCGTAAACTTTTCTCTACATGAAATAAACTTTTCTCTGCATAAAAGTGCATGAACATTTCTCTACATGAAATAAACTCTTCTCTGCATAAAAGTGCGTGAACTTTTCTCTACATGAAATAAACTTTTCTCTCCATAAAAGTGTGTGAACTTTTCTCTACATGGAATAAACTTTTCTCTGCATAAAAGTGCGTGAACTTTTCTCTACATGGAATAAACTTTTCTCTGCATAAAAGTGCGTGAACTTTTCTCTACATGGAATAAACTTTGTTGCACTATAATTTATCAAATAAATTTGCTACACTATAATTTATCATTTGTGTGATTTGCCATCAAGGACAACACTTGTCTCATAATGCCAACAATAATCATCCAACCTAAGGGATGATGGCTCTACCAAAATCATCAGTCTGCACACGGACGATTGTCTATCTTATGTACATGAAAATGAATTTATAAAGCTGAGCATGGGAATGCCCACCTCCGCTAGATCGTGAAAATATTATGAAGATAATGTATTGTATTGTATCTTATTACAGGTCACGATCCTCATGATAAAGCATTTCACCCGACATCAAAATATTAATGACCTCATGCTTTAGGGGGAAACTGTTATAGACATTTTTGGGCACTGCCACCCCAATCAAATATGTCCATAAACCAAGGGCTCCTAAGTCCTTAAAAGTGTTGTTCCAACCCCTAAAAGAACAAGGTCAACTGATTACATCATCTCCCAGAAGTTCTCCACGAAAAACTACTTAGAAATGGTCAAAACTGGACCATACTGATTGCTCAGTGCTGAGGGTGCGATGCATCCCACCTAAATGCACACGGGAGGTGTGATGCATACTGAAAATCCCTTCTATAGGGTGCGATGGACGAGAATAGACAAGTGGCGGAGACAATTTGCGAGGTGGATGATCATGGAATCTTCCAGAAACTTCTCCTGTGACACTTGCCTCTCAGAATCGCCCAAGGATGAGTAAGAGATCAATGAGATCTCCAAGTGGAAACAAGAATTATCAGAGAGAAGACACTAATCAAAAACGCAGAGCTGACTCACACCTCTGCAAATGTCTATATATAGATCTCTCAGCCCAGAGATCCAGAGGAGGGAGGCTGGAACTTTTTTATCTTGTAAGGAAGTGCTGCTGGTTTCTTGGTGTAACATCATAGTGTTGGGTGATCTAAGATTTTCATGAGGTGAAGAAGGGCTTTCTTGCTGAGAGGATGATTCTGGGTCAGAACAATTGGTTGTAATCCTCTTTTCTATTCTTGATTATTAATAAAGCTATTCAAGTTTTCCTCCACATTCTTGTATGATTGATGATATATGCATTTGTGTGGTCAATATATATCTGGTCCTATATTGTTTATGATAGTAGATCTATGTTCTTGGATAGTGTTATGCTGCTTTGATCCTACAGGTGCTCTTTGAATCTGGGTAGACGAGGAAGCGAGTGGAAAAGATCTATCAGAAGGGAGAGGAATCAAGCAAGGAACCAAGCGCAAGACAGAGGTTGGTCTCCTTTATTCCCCTCTTATCTACTTCTCATAAAGGAAAACGAAAGTGGTTTTAGTTTGTTTGTTTCTAAGGTAGCTACCAGCCTTAGTGGGACTAGCAGCTCTGCATAGACACTAGATTTCCTGATAACACACCCACAGGACCAGTCGAAGACTGCATTTATATGTTCGTGGGGCACATTCGCGTACCGCAAACTACCTTTTGGATTGAGGAACGTAGGGGCAACATTTTAGAGGGCAATGAACTATGCCTTCCATGACATCAAACACATCATTTAACCGTATCTCGACGATTTACCGACTCATTCACGAAAGTGGACTGATCATCTGCAACATCTGAGAGCTATATTTCTACTTTTCCGACACTACAAGATACGACTCAATCCACACAAGTGTGTGTTTTGTGTTGGTTCTGGTCGGTTACTTGGTTTCTTAGTTCCTAAGGACAAAATTCGACTCGACCCATGTAAGGTTTAGGAAATCATCGACATGCCTACACCTTCAAATTTACTTCAAATTCAAAAACTCCAAGGGAAAGAAAACTTTCTAAGGAGGTTCATTCCAAATTACACGGAACTTGCTAAAGGTTATACACGTCTTTTGAAAAAGGAAGTTCCCTTCAACTGGGATCAAGTTGCGCAAGCTTCCTTTGATGCTTTGAAAAGTTCCTTAGCGAAAGCATCATTAATGTATGCTCCTGATTATCAAAAATACTTTAACCTATATCTCGCTGCCACAGATACAACCATCACAATGGTTTTAGTACAAGAAGACAATGGAATAGAACATCTTGTGTATTATTTAATCCGAAACTTAAATGATATGGAAAGTAAGTACTCCTACGTTGAAAATCTGGCTTTGGCAGCTATTCAAGCAGTACAGAGATTTCGACACTATATACTCTTTCACAAAACTACCATCTTGTTAGATTGCAACCCTATGACCTACATCCTGTCGTGTTAGTTACTAGGGGGCAAGTATTCAAATTGGATAGCCATTTTGCAAGAGTTTGATCTGGAATTCACCAAATCCAAATCAAAGAAATCTCTAGTCTTCGTGGAGTTACTTTGCAACCTCCCATCGTCGTCCAACGAATTAACATCTAAAGCAACGATCATGGATGAAACATTGTTTCTGATATCATCAAGCAACTCGTGGTACAAAGATATACTAATCTATCTCCAAACCCAAACCTTTAGGCCTAATACCTCTCACTCAGAACAACGATGTACTCGATACCAAGCAAAAGACTACATGATCGTCGGTGATACACTTTACCATCGTGGTGTTGATACAGTTCTGCGAAGGTGCCTCACGCATGAGGAGGCCGAAAAAGTCCTGAATTACTGTCATTTAGCCGCATGTGGGGGGCATCTATCTGGTTACGCCATTGCACAAAAAATCTTGTGAGTTGGCTACTTCTGGCCTACTATCTTCAAATATTCCATAATAGCAGTAAGAAGATGCCATTCTTGTCAAACTTTTTATCGCAAAACTAGATTACCACCCACACCACTGCATCCAGTAGTTGTTGTTAGGCCATTTTCCAAATGGGGCATAGATTTCATGACATGTAACCCCACCTCAGCCGAGGGGCATGGGTATATCATAGTTTATATCGACTATTTTACAAAATGGGCCGAGGCGATGCCTACATGAAACAACATCGGCAAAACAACTACTCTTTTCTTTTTCAATCATGTAGTCTCTAGGTTCGGTGTTTCACAGGCTATAGTCACAGATCATGGATCGCATTTTTGCAATCACATGATGGTTGAATTGAATGCCAAATTAGGACTGTCCCACAATAGTTCTACTCCATATTATCTGTAGGCTAACAGACAAGTTGAAGCAATCAACAAAGTCCTAAATCGCATGCTGGAAAGAATGATTGGATCCCACAAATGGGTTTGGAATTTAATCCTGTACTCAGCTCTATGGGCATATAGAACCTCGGTGAGAAATGCGACCAGATTTACGCCTTTTCAATTGGCGTACAGCCTGGAAGCTACCTTACCGACTCAGTGTGAGATTTCATCTCTAAAGCTCATAATCAATATACTCCCAGAAACTTTAGCGGAAGAGGCTCGTTTCTTGGAACTAATCTACTTGGATGAAACCTGTCGTGACACTGCGCTGGCTAATGAAACGCATAAGAAACATGTCAAAGTGCAATTTGACAAAAATGTCAAGCCTCGTGTCTTCTCAGAAGGTGACCTGGTCTTACTCTACGATCAAGACTCTGATAAACTGGGAGTAGGCAAGTTCCAATCATTATGGATGGGCCCCTACATTGTTAAACAGGTATTAGCAAAAGGAGCCTACGAGCTGGTAGACTACGATGGAATTCCACTATTGCAACCCCGGAATGGGTTGTATCTTAAGTGATACTATGCTTGATCAAGTGTAGTAATCTCTTTATATGCTTTTGTTTCATTTTTGTTTTTGTCAAGAGTTGTCATTTTGGTTAAGTAATCCACTTTGCATTTATTGCAGATGTCAGACTTTTTGGAAACATTCGTTGGGTACACCGATGGAGCTAGTCGTAGAACGCGGAACCTATCTTCTGCAGCCTGGGCCATCTTTGATCCAAGAGGTGAGTTAGTGAGTTTCAGGGGGATATGTATTGGTCAATCAATGAACAACATCGCTAAGTACAACGCGTTGATAGAGCTTCTCTCTGATACCATTTCGCATGGCATACGCCGACTTGTTGTCAGGCTAGATTCGCAACTCATCATTCTACAACTTACTAGCGTCTATTCAGTTTGGAACCCAGCTATCTATCATATGTTCCTAAGAGTCAAGATTTTGGAAAGGTAGTTTGATTCCATTCAATATCAACACATTTCCAGAAACTTAAACACTTTAACTGATTCATTAGCGAATTATGTGTTAGACATACATTTGCAACATTTGTAAAGAAAATCATTTTACATCAACATTTGCATCTGGAAAACATAACTTAACCAAATAAACTCCAAAAATAAAAAATATATAACTGTTTATAGTTTTACATAATGTTTTGTGTACAAGGAAAAATCGGTCATGCGACCAAGAAACTCAAAAGTAAATGCAGAAAAGCATCCTATACTAATGACGCTGGTGATAACATGTCACTGCCTGTGCGATCATATGCAAGAGCCTAGTCCATCGACTCGGAATGCTAGTAGTATAACGTTGTAGCCTCAGTGGTAACTCGTCGGTCCTCACATCCTCAATACCAAGGGTAAGACCCTCAATCTGATCCTACAATACTGCCAGGGTCTCTGCTATCTCTAAATCACGAAGGATAGCCCTCCCTACAGCTTCTCCTGTCGGAACGCCGGCTGCTGCCCTTGGGTGCACCGGTGGTCTCATTGGTCCAACATCTGCACAAGTACATGAGTTGAGCTAGTCTTGATAAATCACAAAAATATTATAAAACTAATAAGCAAAGATATGGTCATAATCTTAACCTATCACACCCCATTGCTCGCCAGCCGGCAACGCTAAATCTAGGTCACCTCGGAAGTCCATCCCGACATACGGATACTCTGAGCAAAGCATCTCCTGACAGTCGAACCACTCAAAGAAGGCATCAGAGAAAGTAATTTGTGGCTGACTAGCATGTCTGGCCATGAGATTAACCCATCTCCGCATCCTGGGTTCCCTCGGTGCTAGTAATCCTAGTGAAATATGCTGTGGCCGCATCAGTGGGATCCTCTCTAAGGCAAACGTAGTCAAAATGGAACCGTACCCAAAGTTCTTGGACCTTCCATTCTTTACCTTAGAGAGCTGTTCTTTTATCACCGGAAGTACTGCCTCACACCAATTGAATACATTTGGTTCCAAGCATTCTAAAGCATACTGTACATAAGATTTGTTCGCCAAATGAAGAGCTGCACTACCAGCCAATCTAGCAAAGGTGAATAAAATGGTCCTCAGAGACCAATCAATGACATTCTAGATATTGATCTTGCCATCTCTACTAGGCTGAGATCCATCTCTACAAAGCTGACAGATATAATCTCTCACCGATTCGCCCCCACGGGCGGATCTCGACAGTGAAAGAGGGGCACCACGCCTCGATAACCTCGTCAAAAAGTAGATATCCTTGACTGTCAGTGGGATGGATTTACCTCTAACCTGGAACACCTGGTTGATCGAATCCCATGCATTGAGGAAATATTGCAACAATATGATTTGTTGCCTCATGCTAGATATACAGAATAATTTGAGCAAACCACAGTTTCGTAATGCAGTAACAGTACCCTGATCATGTAAGGCAATCATGTCTTCTTCTTCATGCTCACATTCATGCCATGTGACGACCATCTCAATCCAACAAATATCTGAGTTAGAGACAAAATATGAATTAGGATCCAAATTTGAGCAAAAATAGTCAAACATTTCAAGAGAAATCATTGTGAAAAGTTTCCCTTCTGCGCCCATCACACCCTACCTTTGGACTAGGTGAGATGCATACTGACTGGCTAGTGTACAACTTAGTATGCATCGCACCTTTCGATATAGGGCCGGTGCGATGATGTGAAAACAATTTCTTCAAACCCCAGGGGCTTAGAAAAAGGTGAAAACTTGCTCAAAATCAGAAAAGGATGGAATGAAAATGAAGAGCTTAGGGTTAGCTCCTACCTGGTCCTGACGGCGCGGAGAATAGTCCACCGGATCTCCCGAAATCAGCTGATGAAGTTTGAGGCAAAAAACCACTCCAGAACTCCAAATCCAAAATTTGAAATGAAATGGTAAAAATGAGAGGTAAAACTACTTTTTATGTTACTATTCACGTACTTCAAGTAAAATGTTAGTTTTTAATTCATTTTTCAAGCATATATATGTGTATTTCTAATCAATTTGATGGAGCAATTGAGCAGGTTAAACGACCGAGAAAAGAATCTAATGTGTTAAACGGTAAACTGAATATCATTGACCAATATAGAGAGCAACGTTCTCACAAGGTTCAAGCTCGTTAAAAAATCAACCTGCACTGAGCACATGTTGGTACAAGGTTCAAGCTCATTAAAATATAAACCTGCCTTTGGTAAATAACCTTTTGTGATCACTTTGCTATCTGCCCTTTTGAACTTTGGTTGTGTTCCTTCTGTCACCTCCATTTCATTCAGTCGACCATATGTTTCCACTTGATTGTATATCCTTTTGAGCAACATCTGCGACGAGTGATTCTGATTGCCACCCTCTTCACACTGCCATGTTTTGAGAAGTTCCAAACTTACCTAGAACCAGCTGCTACCTAGAAATACCACTCGTTCCTAAAAAATGAGCGTCTTTTAAACTCTTTTTAGACTCGTTAAATATAAAAATATTGTCGAGCTATTGGCCTTCCCAGCTCGTTAAAGTAAGGGGAACACCATCCCTCTCATATATTTTAATCTTTTTGGACTTGAGGGATCATTAAACAAAAAGATTGAGCACTTTTCTTTGTCGGCTCGTTAAAACTATTGAAAAGTCATCCCTTTCATATTATTTTACACTTTTTCAGACTTAAGGGATTATGCCACGAAAAAGGACTGTTGGAGTCTCCTTTTCATCCATTTTCAAACTCTCTAAACATGAAAAGGACTGAGTTATCTTTGTCGTTAAACTCATTAAAACAATAGCGACAAACTTGTCCACCCAGACAAGAATGAGTCTCACTGACGCTAGGCTCGCTAAACACAAAGTGACAGGTTTGCCCGAAGGGAAAATTATAGACCAAGCATATGTTATCCTCCTCAAGCTTGTCAAAAATAAAGAGGTACTGGTCAGCAATGACTGGGGAAAAATGGGAAGAAAACTTGAAGAACTCTATTGGTAGCAAGTCGCTCTTGAACATGACACTTTCACTCCATCACCGTGATTGAGTTGGGTTGGGTTTTTTCATTCACCGTCACCATTGGTCCACCGTGCCATCCATGGGGTTAATTCCACTAGTCCAGATCAATGTCACCAATATGTTCAAGAGAAGTCATTCAGAGAATTCACCATCCAGCAAACACCTCATCCACTGCATTACATCCATGCTTCATTTTTCATGACCGCCATTCCTGAACCTCATATCATCAGATCATTTTCACCTCCACAAAAATCATTTGCTCTGTTTCACGTCGTAGATGTGGGATACATCAAGGCCCTCCTACGATAGGTCACTTCTTGTCGAAATCAGCTCATTATCCAAGAATATGACTTAGAAACAACCCTTTCAGTACTTTGAAGCTTACATGCCTCAATGGAAAGTTTCTCACTTCCGGCGACAGGTTTACATCAATGACCTTCGACTGAAAGAGTTTGCGTGGTGTTCGACATCGACTCATATATTCACACCACGTGAATTGTACTATAGTACCTTGAGGGTCATCATCATTATTGGTGACTCCTCTCACGTCTGTTAACAACTTACATCATTGGTTGGTAATTAGGCGATGTCTTTCCATGTTCAACTTCAGAACATCTTTTCACATGGATCGACTTGTACATCGGGTGAAGATTGGACAAGTTTTGAAGACCTCGGATCTAGTTTCATCCATCCGGGCTGCGATATATTCAGGAAAATAAAGACATCATTTGTACACAGAAGCTATATAGATAGTCATCTAAGCCAGGGAAGATGACTCTTCATGCGAAGAATCACTAGTCTGCAACAACAGAGGATTGTCTGTCCTATGTACATGAAAATGAATTTAAAGTTGAGCACAGGAATGCCTGCCTCAACTAGATCATGAAAAAAATATGATGATGATGTATTGTATTGTATCTTATACAGGTCACCTTCTAGTTCGAATACCTCAGATCCTCATGAATAAAGCATTTCACCCGATATCAGAAGATTCATGACCTCATGCTTTAGGGGGTAGCTGTTATAGACATATTTGGGCACTGCAACCCCAAACTCATATGTCCATAAAATAAGGGCTCCTTAAGTCCCTAAAAGTGTTGTTTCATACCCTAAAGGATCATGGTCAACTGATTACATCATTTCCTAGAAGTTCCACCTGAAAAACTACTCAGAACTGGCCAAAACTGGGCGATACAGACTGCTCCATGGGCAAGGTGCCATGCCTACTGACTACCTAACTAGCTAGGTGCGATGCATACTCAAATGGCATTTTTTGGGGTGAAATGAGTGAGAATAGACAAATGGAAGAGACAGTTTGCAAGGTGGATGATCATGGAATCTTCTAGAAACTTCTCCTGTGACACTTGCCTCTCTGAATTCGCTAAGGGATGAGTAAGAGATCATGAAATCTCCAAGTGGAACCAAGAAATATCAGTGGAATGAAACTAATAAAAAAACCAGAGCTGACTCACACCCTTGCAAGACATCTATAAATGGATCCCTCAGCTGAGAGATCTACAGGATGGAATTTTGTATTTTGTAAGGAAGTGTTGTTGGCTTGTTGGTGAGAAGAGACATTGCATTGTTGGGTGATTTGCTTGTTCATGAGGTGAAGAGGGCTTCTAAAACTGGGAGGATGATGCTGGATCAGACAGTTGGGTTGTAATCCTATCTTACATTACTATTAATAAAGTTCTTTGAGTTTTCCTCCATATGATCTCGTATTTGTGAATCCTATTGTTTATGAATGCAATTGTATGGTCAATGTGTTTCTGATTCCGTATTGTTTATGATGTTTTAGATAGAGATTCTTTGATAGTTTGCTGTTACTTTGACTCTACAGGTACTCTTTGAAGCGGGACAAGTAGGAGAGGAGTGGCACATTCTATCAAGGAAAGGAGAAATCCAACTAGGATCAAAGCGAAAGATCCAGGTTGGTCCTCTTTTCTTCTCTTCCATCTATCACAATTAAAGGAACTCTTGAAAAGCTTTCATTGTTTGTTTCTAAGATAGCTACTTGTCTTAGTGGGACTGGCAGTTCGAATCGACACTAGTTTTCCTAGAAACACCAATGAAAATTGTTAGAGGACAAGGTTTTTGCAGGTTACTGGCAGGAGCTTCCAATATACCAGGTCATGATGATTCAAGTAGTACTGCACAAGTAAATGAGATAAGTATGATTGATTCTGAATATCAATACGCTGATCTAATTTTTTACTTGAAAAATGGATATGCCCCACTTGAATATAGCTACAAAAACAAACGTGCCCTGAGGTTAAAATCCAAACACTATGAAATCATTGATAATGTGTTATTCAAGAGAAACTATGATTATGTTTTGTTAAGATGCCTTGAAAAATCTGAAGCGCAAACGGTTTTACAGGAACTCCATGATGGCCCAGCTGGTGGACACTTTGGAGGAGACACTACAACACACAAACTACTACATGCTAGGTATTATTGGCCAACTTTGTTCAAAGATACCCATGACTATGTGAGGAAATGTAAGATATTCCAAATTGCTAGTGGGAGACAAAGGAAACTAGCCTTTCCTTTACAACTAGTTAACATTGAGAAACCATTTGAGTAGTGGGGGCTTGATATTATAGGAGAGATTATTCCTCATTCTTCCAAGTAGCACAGATACATCCTTATAGCCACGTACTACTTCACTAATTGGATGGAAGCAATTCCACTAAAGGTAGAAAATTCGGATGTGATTATTGAATTTACTGATCATTTCATCATCACCAGGTCTGGTTTACCTAATGCACTTATCTTTAACATTGAATCTTATTTTTCTAGAAATAGTATAGTCGAATTTACTCTTAAGAGAGGTTTTAAGTTAAAATACTCTGCAAATTACTATCCCCAAGGAAATGGCTTAGCAGAGTCAACTAACAAAAATCTCATCAGGATTATTAAAAGAACTATTGATCAAAGCCAAAGGAATTGGAATAAACCTTTAATATTTGCACTATGGGCAGATCGTATAACTCAGAAGGCCTCAATAGGTACTTCTCCTTTTAACTTATTGTATGGGAAAGAAGTTGTTATTCCACCAAATCTAGCCCTCCCATCACTAGCCCTAGTAAAATTCATTGAAGAAACCCCTTCTTGCTCTATTCAATTAAGGTTTTATCAAATTCCTAAATTAGATGAGGAAAGAGAAAAAGCCAAGATTACTCATGCTAAACATCACAAGTCATTAAATCCTCTTTTGATGCAAGTTCAGCTGGCTTAAAAACATTACATATTGGTGATCTTGTTTTGAAATGGGACAAAGCACATGAAGAAAATGGTAAGCATACCAAATTTCAGAAGATGTGGCATGGACCATTCCAGATTGTCAGAAAGATAGGCTCATCAAAATTTATACTACAAGACTTAACAGGAAAATAGATTCTCTTCCTGTGAATGGGCTTCTCCTAAAGAAATTCTTTCCCTAGGGAGGTAACCCCTTCTTATCTATATATTTTTTTATGCAAATTTTGATTTCTTTCAGAAATAATGTTGTAAATAGTATACCATTGGCTTTTTACTATTGAAATCTCTTTGAAAATATATTGTAAATATCCGCTTTTAAAAAGTAGAAACTTTCAAGGAAATGATTACAGTTTTGGAAATTAGATAAACATCATAAAACTTTGAGATGTTCTTTGAAATTGTGAAATATTTCAAACCTGGAAAACATAGTGAATCATTTGAAGTTTTATCAGTTGAGAAAGGTTATTTTTAAAAAAGTAAAGACTTTCTACAACTAAGCATCTACATCTCTATAATTGTCATCCAATAACTCTTAAGGAGTCAAAGATTCACCCCATCCACTAGGTTTATGATTTTTTAGAGTGTAATTCTAAAATATATCTAATTTAAAAGATAAGAGGTCTCATTACGAGCCTTCTTACCATGATCATAGGGAACTAATTAAACTGACATTACCAATATTGCATACCAAAATAGGATAATCGCTTATAATCATAAGACAAGGGGTCTCATTATGAGCCAACTTGTTTAGTTCAATTACAACCAATGAATGGAATTGTCAACTTCTAGCTCCCAAACTAGGGCAATGGCTTTTATTCGAAAAAAACAAAAAAAATATAAAATATAAAAAATATATATAGACTCTCTGAATTTATCTTTAAAATATTATACTCTTAGATGGATGGGATAATGAATAATTGATGGTTAAAAGGTAACCCTATCAAGACTATAGACGTTTGCTGGCAGCAGTGGCACTACCTGTGACAAAAGAGTAAATTCAAAAGCTAAGTTGGAGGAGCCCCCTACTTTATCTTTAACAACCAATCAAGGCTTAAAGAAACCAAAACTATTTTCATTTATAATAAGGGTTTGGAAAAGAAATTGCAAAATTGATCAATTTTTCTTATTCAGAGTAATTTTATTTATCTAACTAATTTCAAAATAGTTTCCTTTTCCTCAATTGTTTGTACTTGAGAAAGTGTTAGAAATTTCATCATTTTATTTGGAGATAAATAGTTCTTTTAGTGAATCGCCAATTGTTGTGCTATACAACAACCTCCCCATTTCCAATTTTTCTTAATCTTATTCTAAGATGCTAAATAGGAAATAGGGTCCCTTTAGTTTGTGAAAAGCAATAAAACCTTTACATAGAAATACATTTCTTTGTTTCTTGCTTTTAAAATAAAAGGTGCTTCAAAAAACTTAAAAAAAAAAACAACACACATTGCAAATCGCATTCGCTTAAGGCTAAGGGACATTCAATCTGAATAATTGTGCTATGAAGAAAAAGTCTCAATCGTAGAGCTACTTAAAACAATCCATTGACAAACATGCGATGCGATAAAACTATTGCATATTTCATATCGCAGATTCCAAAAAATTATGTTTTAACGATCCGTTGATGTAGGTTTTAACCCCATATAGAAATTACCTACATACGAATTCTAAAACACAGAAAATAAACAATGCAAGAGCATTACACATAAAACACATATACACAGAGATTTTCCCTTGGATCCAAAAATCGGGACTACTAGCTTGATTTTTCATTATGTTCCTTTCAATGTTATAATACATATTTATACATGCCAAAGCATCCAATACCATGGACCGAAAACCATCGCATCCAAAACCATGGACCAAAAACCATCACATCCAAAAACATGTGTGAAAATCATGCACAAAACCATAGGTGGGTCCACCCAACCTAACATAGGTTCCAAAACCAAAATTTTCCGGGGCGCTGCCCTGGACCCCATAGAGTGGGGTTACCTACACCCCTCAAACCCCTTGTGAGCCCCCCGCTACGCAATCGGCCAAATATGAAGGGGGGTCTAACCCCCCGGTTAACTACGTGGGCTAGTCGTGGAAAGAATATAACACAATCCAACATTCTCCCACTTGTTATTTTCTTTCCACAGGGGGCCATAAGAGTGCTTAGTCATTTATCCAGCCCTACAATGCCCATTGTTTCTCTACACCAAGAGAACTTCTTAGAGGTCACAGATTTTTTCAACGCATCTGCAATATTCTTCAAAGTGTCCACCTTTACCAACAATACCTTTTTGTCTTCTATCATATCCCTCACAAAGTGATACTGAACATCAATGTGCTTTTTCTTTGAATGATATGCAGGGTTCTTTGCCAAGAAAATTTCACTTTGGCTGTCACAGTCTATCCTTATAGCTCCCTGTACTAACCCCATATTTGAACACAATCTCTACAGCCAAACTACTTCCTTGCTTGCATGAGTGGCTGCCATGTATTCTACCTCTGTAGTTGATAGTGTCACTACAAATTGTTTCTTACTCATCCAACTGACTGCACCTCCAAATAGGTTAAACACATACCCACTTGTAGATCTTCTTTGATCCAGATCTCTAGCCTAGTCTACATCAACAAAGCCATGGATATCCAACACTCTGTTCAATCCTGGTATTCCTTGGTAGCACAAACCATAATCACTAGTGCCACGCAAATACCTGAAAACCTCCTTCACTGCTGTCCAGTGCTCCTTCCCTGGTTTTGACATAAACCTGCTCAATACTCTCACTGCATGTGCAATGTTTGGTCTAGTACAGACCGTCGCATACATTAGGCTACTAACTACACTTGCATATGGAACACGGGACATGTCCTCTTCCTCTTCTTGTGTCTTGGGACACTATTCAGCAGATAAATTTACACCTACAGGAATAGGAACCTTCACCGGTTTACTATCATGCATATTAAATCTCTGCAATATTTTCTCGACATACTTCCTCTAGTTTAACCAGAGCTTCCTCTTTTCCCAATCTCTTTTAATTTCCATGCCCAAACTATAGTTTACAGCATCAAGATCTTTCATGTCGAATTTGGAGAACAATTGGGTCTTTAAATCATGGATAATTTCTTTGTCATTTCCAACCAGCAACATATCATCCCCATACAAGACCAAATAAATAACATGGTCACCAATTAATTTTAAAAATACACTGTGATCTACTTTTCTTTTAGTGAAGCCAAGTCCCCATATAATTGTATCAAATTTCTGATACCACATCCTTGGTGACTATTTTAACCCATACAGAGACTTCTTTAAATTGCATACCAATTCTTTCTTACCCTTCACCGCAAAGCCTCCAGGTTGCTTCATGTAGATTTCCTCTTCTAGATCCCCGTGAAGAAATATTGTCTTCACATCCATCTGTTCTAACTCAAAATCAAAAGCAGCAGCAAAAGATAAAAGTAATCTAATATAAGTTACCTTGGAAACAGGAGAAAAAATATCACCAAAATCAATTCCCGGCACCTGGGAATAACCTTTTGCTACCAACCGAGATTTTTATTTCTTCACATTTCCTTCTGCATTTGTCTTCTTCTTGACCACCCATTTGCTACCAATGGGTTTCCTTCTAGCTAGAAACTCCACCAGATCCCAAGCTTCATTTTTGTGCAAAGATGTCATTTCATCAACCATGGCCTCTTTCTAGAGTTTTCCATCCTCTGAATCTACTGCTTCCTTCACAGTTCTGGGATCATCGTCAGTAATAGATAAAGAAAAATTTGAATGGAAAGCAGATGGACTATACCTTTCTGGCTTCCTTCTTTCTCAAACTAATCTTCTCACACCCAGAGTTTGTGGCTCTTCATCTTCTAATTCCTCCTATGCTGTAGAGTCTGATTCTTCGTCCTTTAGCTCAAACTCTATCTTCTCATGTTCCTTTGGTTGGACTTCATGTTTAATAACATCTTTTCCCTCTCTGAACACCACATCTCGGCTGTACACAACATTCCTTGTTACTAGGTTCCAAAGCTTATAACCGTTTAAACCATCCTTATACCCAATAAAGATGCACTTTTTAGATTTACTATCCAACTTGGTTCATTTCTCCTTTGGAACATGTACATATGCATCACATCCAAATACCCTCAGATGTGAAAGAGAGGGTTTCTTACTAGTCCATACCTCTTGTGGAGTTTTATCCTCCAACGCTGATGAAGGTGATCAGTTGACCAGGTAACATGCTGTCTCCACTGCCTCTGCCCAGAATTCCTATCCTAACCTAGCACCACTGAGCATGCTTCTCATCCCTTCCATCAATTTCTTGTTCATTCTTTCTGCAACTCCATTTTGTTGAGGTGTATATGGAGTAGTCTTCTGTCATGCTATACCACACTTCTTATAGAATTCTTCAAATTCCTTACTGCAAAACTCTCCACCGTTATCTATCCTCAACACCTTTATCGTCTTCTCTATCTGGTTTTCCACCAGAGCCTTGAATTCTTTAAACCCATCAAAGACTTCAGATTTCTTCTTAAGGAAATATATCCACGTATTCCTTGAGAAGTCATCTATAAATGAAACATAGTACACAGACTTACCCAATGATGGAACCTTCATAGGTCCAAACACATCACTATGCACAAGCTCTAATATATGTTTCGCCCTCTTACCACCAGAGGAGAAACTCACCTGATTCTGCTTCCCATATACAACATTTCCGCAGGAATAATTTATTCACCAGAGACAGATTGGTACAAAGACCCTAACTTGTCCCACAAAGCCTTCGCCGTAGCTTCCCCTGATACATTCAACAATACTAAATCTAAGACACACAATCGTATTGTGCTCTTTGCCTTTCGATCCAACTTCTTCCATTCTTCATCAGACACTCTCATTGGTTTAGTACCCAGATCTATTGCGATCCATTAATCTTTATCCACCAACAGATCCTCCATCTTGAGTTTCCACAACTCAAAACTCTGACCATTAAATTTCTCGATCTCTATCTTTCCACTGCTCGCCATCTTCTTTCACCACTAGAATCGATCTCGTAGATCTCCCACTGAACAGGGTCTACCACAGGCCCAAGCAAAACCCCTTAGCAACAAAGGCGTCCCCTTGAAGCCAAAATAGCTCTAATACCAAATGTAGGTTTTAACCCCATACAGAAAATTACCTGCATACGAATTCTAAAACACAGAAAATAAACAATGTGAGAGCATAACACATAAAACACATATACACACAGATTTTCCCCTGGATCCCAAAATCGGGACTACCAGCTTGATTTTTCATCATGTTCGTTTCAATGTTATAATACATATTTATACATGTCGAAGCATCCAATACCATGGACCAAAAACCAACAGGTCTAAAACCATGGACCGAAAGCCATCACGTCCAAAAACATGTGTGAAAATTATGCACAAAACCATAGGTGGGTCAGCCCAACCTAACATAGGTTCCAAAGCCAAAATTTTTCGAGGCGCTGCCCCAGACCCCATAGACTGGGGTTACTTGTACCCCTCGAACTCCTTGTGACCCCCCCACTACGTAATTGGCGCAATGAAAGGGGGGGCTCCACCCCCCCTCTAACCCCCCGGTTAACTACGTGGGCTAGTCGTGGAAAGAATACAACACAACCCAACAGTTGAAACTTTCTATGCGATATGATTCTCGTATTCTGCATATCCTAAAAACCAAAGGATGCTAACCCCGAAAAACTTGCGATGGGATATACATCGATTGCATATCGCAATCCTAGCAGAAACAAGTGATACTTACCTCAGGGACGCGCAATGCGATGTTAAAATGTAACAAATTTTTTCAATAATAATAAAGGGAAAACATGATTCAGGCGAGTTAAAAAAGGAATTTCAACCTCTATATGTCAGGTCATCACTTATCGCAATCGTGAAAATTCAAAAGAGTCTTAGATCATAACTCCCGACTTGCGATATGTGATTGCTCTTTAAATATTAAAATGATATATTGAAATCACGCATCACAAAACTAGAAAGTTGGTGGCACACATTCTAATAAGATCCTTGGAAATCTGCAATGTGATCTATTCATTAAGAATTAAAGTTTCACGTCCTTGGTTACAGAAAAAAATTAAAAAATAGTTATGACTGCGGTCCTTCAAGATTTCATCCTTCGTGTTAATATTAGGTTATAATACGAAATCTTTTGCATCAAATGATCCTGCTCCGATTTTCATCTGTACTTCTTTCAACATTATCTTTACAAGCATTAGTTGCTCTAAAAGTTTTAGCATATCACTGTCCTCTGTCTCATTTTGCAGTTTGAATCTGTAAGCATGCAGCCAACCAAAATGTCAAAGAAAGCTTGAAAGACGAAAGTTCTCCCTGCAGTGGCGGAAGGACGGGAAAAAACTATGTTGATCTCAGATACTACATGTCAAGATTGTGGGAAAATTTCATGAGAAGGCATATAAGATATGTTAGAATAGGAAAAGCCAAAGGTAACAGAAGGACATGCAACAACTGATGGACCTGTAGAGTTAGAAAACACACTTGGTGATTTAGCCGATTCTTTTCTTCATTGATGTTATAGCTCCAAATCTCACTCTTATGGTTTGTGATGCTGTACTCATGGCCTAGGGCAACCCCTCCTTCCAGACCTAGTCCTAAAATTAAAAAAACAATGTTTTATACCTTATACACGACATTTCCCTGAGTTAAATGTGTGTATACATGGGTATGTGTATAGCCAACCCGCGTGTATGTATTAAAACACTTAAAAAAATATAAAACTCCTTATTTTCAGGTGGAGATCGCGGGTTTTACCTGCTGATCACCTGTTAGTGCCCGTGGCCCAACTGTTCCCAACCAACTCCTAACTAAAAAACTACTTTGGAGATGGTATAAGAAGACCTCAAAGGGAAGGCCTAAGGGAGGAGAGAAGAGAGAGAAAGGTTATTATGCTGAGATTTTTCCCTTGACCAGGTCTGAAGTCCCTTGTGCCTTCTGCACTTCCCCCATTTTGTACAGGAAACCTTTGTTTCCTTGTGTGTTGATGTTCATCCACCATTTATGACATCATGGAGAGAGTCATGGAAGGAGTTTGTTAGAGGCTTGAGGCTGGAACGGATCCGGAAGGAAGCTTTGCTTGGAGCCTGCTGAAGGTGATTCAGGTGAAAATATTCCTTTTTATGTACTTTATTTGTCTATAATAAAAGAAACACATGTCTTGGTTCCCGAAATGAATCTTCTTTACGTTAATGATATTCATGTTTAAAATTCATATGTAAATGGTTGTTTGGATTTCATAATTAACTACCTTTCTTTATAACATAAAGATGGTTTCTTTATAAGTTTTTGTCCATGTACTATTGTGTTCTTTGAATTGTTTGTTTTGCAGGACAAAAGAGAAGAAGGGAACTCCAAGAAGGGTTTGGACCCTAAGGGCCTTCTCAAACGTAGGACCAAAGGTACGTACCCTGATCATAGAATTTTCTTACAATAGCACAATGGCTGTATGAATGAATGTTTATTTGAATAGATAACTTTTAGTCTGCTAGGGTTTCAACCCAAAAAGCCCTAGGGGAACTTTTCCCTCTATCAGAATTGGCGACTCCACTGGGGACAACATTCTTGTTGTTCCTAGTTTGTGTGTTTTTCAAGCCAATCAGGGCTCAGCTGCCTTGTCTGCTTGCTGCTACTGTCTGGTCTGTTCTTGAACTTTAAGCTTTGCCAGTTTCTTCAGTGTGTTTTTTTTTTATTTTTCTTGAAGCTTTTCCTATACGCTATTTTTCTTAGATATAGAGGCGTATATACGAAAGTTTCTTTGAGTGAACCCGCGTATATGCAGGTTTCCTCAGATACAGTCGCATATACATGCAATCTGTACTTCAGTACAGTCGCGTATACACGCAATCTGTACTTCAGTACAGTCGCGTATATACTGTAATTTTCAAGATTTATAAATCTTTTTAGTCTCTGAAGGTTTGTCTGGTGGTTTGAGTCAGTTTGAAATAGTCATTTTCCAGTATTAGTTATTTGTTTTACAACGAGCATCTTGTTCTGAATTCTCTCTGATTATAAGCAGTATTGGTCTTGTTGTTTTTTGTTGATTACAAGCATCATCGTTTTTTGCTAAAGCACGCAAGATTTCTTGCTAGGAATCTTGGCTGCTCTATTTCATCAGGGTAGGAAGATTGATCACAATTTTTGTTTTAATCTTGCTTTTGGTGACTTTTTGTTTGCTTGACAAAATCAATTTTTGTGACCATCCACTTCTTTGTTTCATGGAAGTTGTTGATTGACACTTTCTTGGAATTCGTCTTTTTGATCTTTTTGGTTTTTATTGCCAAAGCTTTCATTGCTGCTTTTGATTGTTAAGAGCGATTGCAAGCACATTTATTTTGTTGAGTTTTCATCCGTTGTGTGGTGTTGATTCGCAAAAGTGTTTAATTGCCTATTCTTCAATCACAAGTTTCAGTGTTGTTGAGAGCATTTCTTTTTTGAAAATACTTTTTTGTTTGTGGCTTTGAAGAAAATCTTTTGAAAATCTTAGTTTTGCTTTCTTGAACTTGCTTTTCATTTGGTTTCCTTTTAGTGAAGTGAAAGTGCTTTATTTTTGTCTTAGAACTTGTTTTTAGTGTTTAGACGAAATGAATGGTAGCATTTCATATTCCATCTAGGCATTGTAAGTGGCAAGATAAAGTTTGATAAGCAAGCAACTTTCATTTTTGGTTTTTAGAGTAGTTTTAAATCTTGCATCCACATATAGTTGTTGCATTAGGATAGATTTGCATCCCCCTTTTAGGCATATATAGCTTTGTTAGCTTTTGTGAGTGTGAAGGGTGAATTAATGAAAAGAAAAGAATTTTTTTTTTTATTAGAAGTACCTCTGAACCCTATAGAAATTGCTCTTCATCGAAAAATGAAAAAGTGCATGTGCATGTAGTTAAGTTTTTATTAATTTCTTTTGCGTCAAAAAACACCACTAGTTTCACTTCCGTTACCTTGTGACTTAAAGAACAACCTAATAAAATCAAGCGCTAACTAAAATTCACTAGAACTTTTTGTTTTAGTAAGTTACACCAACAAGATTAGGATTTTAGGGCCTTGGATTAGGCGAGTGGAGAGTTAACTCTCCAAGGCCATATAAACGTCAAACATAGGAGTCTGAATAACGAGAGAAAATCCAATAGCGTTAGGAAGACCAGGAAAGCTCCAGATCTGGGAGTTAAGCACGACGGTCTGTGAAGACAGGGAAGAGAGATACCCCCTCTCCTACTCGTCCGAACTTACCTCACGACTGTTCCGCCTGGCTTCTGCGACGAGTTGGTATCCATAGTTGCTACTCCTAGGGAACTACACAGGTGGCTACAGAGGGGAATCCCGTGGCACCTGAGGTTGACGTTGCATCACTCTCAACAGTACTACTGGAGGGCACCCTTGCGAAGCTTGGGGGCTTGCACCGGCGCAGGCTGTTGTTAGGAGGTTAGCGTAACTTCCTCTGATACCTTCGCTGATAGGACTGGGCCCTCATCATTCTAGACTATCTTCGGAAGGCCCCTTATTTCACTTTCTCATATTTTGGTGTTCGGTCTTAATCACCCGAAGTGGAAATACTTGGAAGTTGTTTGACTGGCTGTATCTTTAGGGACTTTATAGTGTGTGCTCTGTGCTCTAAGTTGACCTAGCTTTCAATTTTTTGAGTCTTTAGTTAGATCAACAAAAAATTCAAAGTGGTTGACCGATCTCCTAGACGGTCTTGAAGACTTCATGGTTTTTCACCACCAACTTTAGAACCTTCTCCTAGAAGGCGCAGAGGCAATACAACCGGTGGGTTCCGTCCGACACCGGTTGACACATCAGGGATTGATCCTCCTCTCGGGGGCATTAGCGGCCAAGCAAGGCCTGGCACTTCTGAACAAGAGAGGGACACTCCAATCCTTTCTCGAGTTCTCTTTCAAGCGGAGAATAACATAGAGGTAGAAGAACTCTCAGAGTCGTTAGCGGCTCCGAATTCTCCACTACCATCTAGTCATCCAGACGTATTGCAATATGTTGGGACTCCAATTCATAGACCATCAAGTCCAGGTTACGCTACGCGCTTACCATCGATGACCACTACTGGAAGAATGGCTTCTACAAGTGCTACGACTATGCAAACCCCAACATCGGTGCAAGGGGGAGGAACCATTTCCATCTCCTCTGCTTCCTTGTTTGGATCTTTTGCTAGCACATCTTTAGTTGGGTCTACCTCCATTCCGTCCACGAGTGGAAATGCCCAAACCAATGTTTTTGGTACTGGATTCTTCCCATTTGTCACCCACTCACAGGGTATTCCATCGGTTCCGTTTAGTGCCGCTACGTCCATGATGGGCGAAACGGCTTCATTCCAGGGTTTTCCTTTCAGAAGTGGTTATATACCACATTCCAACCCAATGGTAGGATCCATGCCTTTTTCTTCTTTAGGACAAAGCAGCAATCCTTTCCAAGGTTGGAATAACCCTGGGGTTAATAGCGCGGGAACTGGGAATCCGTTTATCGGCCAACAAGGGAATAGGCCGTACTCCACGGTTAGTTTGTTTCAAAGTATTCCTCCCCTTGCTTCGGCTTGGAATCCGTATCAGGGGTTATCAACTCCTTACAATCCTTTAGGAGGAAACTTTGCTGGTTATGGAGGTTATACGGCCGAAGTTGGTCAAACTCCAAATTTTGCTGGATCACAAGGCTTGCCTTTTGGTTCATCCGGTTCTACTGGTTACTTCGGGTAGCGTGATGCCTCCCAAATTCCAGGACAATCTTTTCAGAACTTTGGGAGTTCTACCCAGTCTGGGTGGAATCCCCAAGGTCCTCCTAGGCTTCCATTTCTAGCAACGTTGAACTTGCCAGATCTCACTAAGTTAACAAATGACCCAATCAAGTACAATCCAGCCTGGCCTCTGGTCCCAACCAAACTCCCTTCGGACATTCCAAAATTCGAAGGGAATAGTGGTGAAGACCCAGGCGACCATGTAACCACATTCCATTTGTGGTGCTCATCTAACTCCCTTATCGATGACTCGATTAGGTTGAGACTCTTTCAACGCACCTTGACTGGTAATGCGGCCAAATGGTATATAGAGTTTCCAGGGGGAGCTTTACATCTTTCGTTGACTTAGCCAATATTTTCTTAAATCATTTCCAGTTGCCTGTCTGCTATGATGTCGGAACTAAACTTCTGGCCACCTTCCTTCAGGATAAGGCAACCCACATTTCTAACCATATTCAGGAATGGAGATGGAGAAAGAGGCTCATTAAAGCCTAAATCCCTCTAGAGTACTGTCTCGAGTGGTTTTTGAAGTCTTTAGAACCTGAGATCTCCAAGGATGTCTCCATGTCTGGGGTCTATTCTGAGGAGCAAGTGATTTTTAGGGCCAAGCAATTAGAATTGATCTACTCTTAGTCTGGGATCCTACAAAAGTACTTGCCAGATGCTCCTGGATCTAAGGTTGACATAGCTAAGTCGAAGCCAGGTCCGCACGAGGATGGTATCATTGGGTCAGTAGACACAACTACAGTGAACTTGTTGAATCAATTGCAGCAATTGTCCTTGCAAACAGCTTCTAACAACCAAGTCACATCGTCTAATCCCCCCGCTTCCCAAACTTCTTCAGTTAATGCCGTCCAATCTGATAACCCCAAAGGAAATCAAAATTCCAATAGGAAAAAGAAAGGACGAGGTAAGAAAAAGAACCAGGATGGGAAGCCCGATGCAAATAAATCCGGCAACAACGCCGGTGGTGGTAGAAATGAGTCGAGAAATAAAGTCAAGTTTCCATGCAAGTTGTGCAATGGAGACCATCTAACTCATATCTGCACTAAGATTGAAGACACTCAGCGCTTGTTAGGACAGCAAGGGACTTCTAGTTCTCAAGCTATGTTAACCAACCCGTTTCCCCAAGGGCAACAACTTCTTGCTGGCGCGAGTTCAAACCCTGGAACCTCCACAGGGGGCAACCAGAAAGGGGAAAAATCGTCAAATGTTTTCATGATGGGTTCTAACGTCCATGTGGCTACTCGGTCACGTGATTATGGTGAAGCCGAAACTTCCAAGGACAAGACTGTTCCCGGAAGTACTGACCTTCATATTGAGCGACCCCCTGTCGAGACTATACCACAGATACCGAAAGGTTTCGCTAAACGCGTGACTATTAATCCTAATGCTAGGGCCGCCCAGAATTACTCCATTCTGGAGGATCTGGCTCAGAGTCCATGCACCATGTCCGCTTTAGAGGTTCTCCAGTCGTGTCCGGCTCAGAGAAGTGCTTTACTCTCCGCGATTGGATCAGTCGATCCAGCTAACTCTTTAGTGCTCACTTTTGACATGTTAAATGTCAAAAAGCGACTCCCTCATCATATGGCTTTCCAAATAAAGTCCACATACCGAAAAATCAATATTTTTCGCACCGTTATAGATGAAGGAGCTTCCACATGCGTCATGTCGATGTCATTCTGGAAGGCTATTGGATCACCTTCGGCTGTTCCTTCACCCACCGTCTTGACTG
Source organism: Pinus tabuliformis (assembly GCA_031772625.1). Taxonomy (NCBI): domain Eukaryota; kingdom Viridiplantae; phylum Streptophyta; class Pinopsida; order Pinales; family Pinaceae; genus Pinus; species Pinus tabuliformis. The sequence goes on from CM062808.1 coordinate 10,041,958, forward strand.
CATTTGATGGTCATTCTCATAAGCCGCATGGGATTATCTCGGCCTTTCCTATATGTGTTGGGGGAAAGGTCGTCAATATTGAAGTAGAGGTCGTGGACGCTAACCTAGACTATAATCTCCTATTAGGAAGGAACTGGGTATATGAGATGGATGCCGTTGTTTCGACTCTGTTTTGTGTCATTTGCTTTCCTCATGAGGGGAAAATCGTTAAGGTTGATCAGTTGAACTATTGTACAGTTGATCCTCAAGCAAGCTCTGACTCTACTGTCCCTTTAGTGGATAACCCTCGCCCGCCGATTGAGAATTTAGGAGTATGGATGTATTCCTCATTGATGGGTACATTTGATCTTCCCTCTCCTTTCGCTAAAATCAATGCTATTTCATCATCTAAGGAGTCTCCTCGAGAAAAGTTCTTCCGAACTCATTATTTTTCAGACCCTTGGACCTTGCCTTCACCTACGACCACATTAGTTGAAGGACAAGTAAATGGAATGGCATTCCCTATATCTGCAGTTGAGCTTAGATATCAGTCTATCGTAGACTCTACAGACAACCACTCTACTCCTTTTTCCGAAGAGGAGTTAGATGGTTATGTGGCCTCGGCTTGGAGCCTCGATTCTACCTCTACCTTGGACTGCTTAGATTCGGTTTTACCTTCTGAAGAAGCAATCCTCAAAGTAATGATGGGTATAGATCGACCTTGGGAAGACTTACACCATCGTTCATACTTTCTTCCTCCATTGCAGGAAGTAGAATCTAGATTCTCCGAACTCCTCACTAGTGATGTTTTTACGGTGTCAAACCCTTTGGCTCCAGCACACCTTCGTGCCGAAGGTAATATGTTGATGATTTCAAAAACGATACCTATAAACATCTCTAGGGACCCTAACGTCATCGAGAATATATTCATCGGAATTGAGTGTTCCACTGAAGAAATTCAAATTTACACCGACCTATTTAAAGAATTTCGTGATGTATTTGCTTGGTCTTATGAAGAAATTCATGGCATTGATCCTTCTATAGTTCAACATGAGATCAAGACGTATGAAAACTCGAAACCGGTTCATCAAAGGCTTCAGCCGATTAACCCTCGGAAAGCAGCAGCTATTAAACCTGAGGTTGAGAAGCTGATAACGGCAGGTTTTATATACCCTGTTCCTCTTACTGATTGGGTTTCTAATCCAGTCCCTGTGGATAAAAAGCAAGGAACAATCCAAGTATGCATCAATTTTAGGGACCTAAACAAGGCTTGTCCGAAAGATAATTACCCCATGCCATTCATTGATCAGATTATCGATGAGTGTGCGGGTAATGAAATTTTTTCCTTCATGGATGGTTTTTCGGGTTATAATCAAATTTCTATCCGTCCTAAAGATCAACATAGGACAACTTTTATATGTCCTTGGGGTACCTTTGCATATAGAAAGATGCCTTTTGGTCTTAAAAATGCTGGAGCCACTTTTCAGCGGGCCATGTCATATGCTTTCCACGACATCAAACATGTCATCGAGGCATACTTGAAAGATCTCACTGCTCGTTCTCGAAAGAGAACTGATCATTCTTGTCATCTTCGATTAGTTTTTGAACGATGTCGTTTTTATAAAATCCGATTGAATCCCAACAAGTGCGTTTTCGCGGTTACGTTCGGTCGGTTGTTAGGGTTTATCGTGTCCAATGAAGGGATTCGGGTTGATCCCTTCAAGGTTGAGGCAATAGTTCAGTTGCCTCCCCCGTCCTCAATTCAACAACTTCAAAGTCTTCAAGGGAAGGCTAATTTCTTAAGACGGTTTATAGAAACCTATGCCGAGATCACTAAAGGGTTCATGCGTTTGCTACGGAAAGGAGTTCCATTTATGTGGGACGACTTTGCGCAGTGGTCGTTTGATGCTTTGAAAAAGGCATTAGTCTCTGCTTTGCTTTTGAGTCCACCGGATTATGGTAGAGACTTCCTTTTATATCTCGTTGCAGTAGAATCAACCATTGGTATGGTTCTTGTTCAGGAAGACGATGCTCTCGCCGAGCATGTGATTTATTATTTGAGCCGAGGCTTAATAGGTCCTGAACTTCGCTATTCTCCAGTTGAGAAGTTGGCCTTGGCAGCTGTCCACGCTTTCCACGCTGTCCAGAGGCTCCGTCATTATATCCTGCTACGCAAAACTTTTGTCTTAGCGGCGGTCAATCCATTTCAATTTTTCCTCAGTAAGCGAGTGATTGGGGGAAAATATAATAGATAGATAGTCATTTTGCAAGAATTCAATCTTGAGTTCTTGTCTGCCAAGTCTAAGAAATCCATGGTTTTCGCGGAGCTGATTTCCGAGCTACCTTGTGGAGAGGATACTGTTTATGAGGAAAGTTTAACCGACAAACTTTTATTCCTCATCTCTTCACTCAACCCTTGGTATGGAGATATCATTATTTATCTCTAGACTTCGAAGTTTCCCTCTACATTCTCCAAGGATGAACACCGAAAATTATGTCACCTGGTTAAAACTATGTTATCATTGGTGACACATTATACTGTCGAGGGGTTGATTCAATACTTCGGTGTTGTTTAACCTTAGAGGAAGCAGAGTCTGTGCTCAATGACTGCCACAGTGGAGCTTGTGGCAGTCATCTATCAAGGCTTGCTACAGCCCAACGCATCTTACGTGCCGACTATTTTTGGCCTTCACTCTTTAAAGACTGTGTGGAAGCGGTCAAATGCTATCACCCTTGTCAAATTTTTACTCAGAAGATGCGCGCGCATCCAGCTCCTCTTTTTCCCGTTGTCACCATTGGTCCCTTTACTAAGTGGGGTATTGATTTTACAACTTGTAATCTGCATTCAACGGCAAATCACAAGTACATTATCGTGGTTGTGGACTAATTTACGAAGTGGGCTGAGGCCATGCCTACTTATAAGAACGATAGTGATACGACAACATTGTTTCTTTTCAATCAGGTTATCTCAAGATTCAGTATCCCAAGAGAGATTTTCACTGACCATGGCAGTCATTTCCAGAATCAACTGATGTCCGAATTGGCTCTTAAATTAGGTTTCCGCTAGGAGCATTCGTCCCCTTATTATCCTCAGGCCAATGGACAGGTCGAGGCAGTCAATAAAACTCTTAAGGCGATACTCCAATGGACGATCGATAAAAATTGGTCCAATTGGCACATTATGTTGTATTCGGCTCTTTGGGCATACTGAACCTCCGTCAAAATGGCTACTGGTTTTACACCTTTTCAGTTGGTTTATGGGATGGAATCTATCTTTCCGGTTGAATGTGAAATTCCATCTCTTAAGTTAGCTGTTGAGCTCCTTCCTGAGACTTCGAGTCTCGAAGAGCACCTAATTCACTTGGAACACCTCGATGAGCAGCGTTGAGATGCCGCCACGGTGAATGAGGCTCATAAGAAAAGGGTTAAAACACAGTATGATAAGTCTGTCCGTCCTCGAGTCTTTGCTGAAGGTGACCTTGTCTTGGTCTATGACCAAGATAAAGACACCTTGGGGGCAGGCAAATTTAAGCCTATGTGGTACGGTCCTTTCATTATTAAACGAGTTTTAGAAAAAGGATCGTATGAGTTAATTGATTTCGAGGGAAACAAGCTGGTGGAGCCCCGAAACGGGCTCTACCTAAAGAAGTACTTTGCTTAGTTTTGGCCAGGCAATGGCTTCTTTGTACTTTATGTATATTTGTCGAGAGTTTTCTGATATCAACATTTTTTGGTCTGCTGTGGCAGGTGTTGATGGATGATTTGGTCTATTTTGGGTTCGTCGATGGTGCAAGTCGGCACACTCGGAATCTTGCTTCCGCAGCTTGGGTACTCTATTATCCAACTGGTCAATTGATGGCATCAAGAGGCGTGTGCATCGGTCCTGCTTCAAACAATATGGCCGAGTATACTGCTGTTATTAATTTATTATCCGAGGCAACCTGTCATGGGATCGACTCGTTGGTAGTGTATCTTCATTCTCAATTGATAGTGTCTCAATTAAATAACATTTATCGGGTACGGGATCCATCTTTATATCACCAGTATTTAAGGGTGAGGTTGTTGCAAAGATCATTTACTTAGATTAATTATTTGCACATTCCAAGATCTCATAATTGGTTAGCTGATTCTATCGCTAATCAGGCATTAGACTGGCACATCAATCATTCATCATAATAAAATCAAGCATCAAAAATTCAAACTGTATATATATATATATATATATATATATATATATATATATATATATATATATCGTAAAATGTCTTGAGTGTACATATGTGTGTCCAAAAAATATACAAAATTGGGACTCAAATGGCCATAATCATGTCCGGCATATCTAATGCCTCGGCTCAGGATGAGCGTCTAAGTATGTAACTATAGCATTGGCCACACGCCGAAAAATGCGAACCCAGTCACATGGCATGCCAACCACATGACGCTGCATATCCTCAGGAAGGTCCTCTATGACGGCCATCGGTACTCGGCAGCTCAGTCTCGCCAAGTGTTGCTGGACGTTGTTTAGAGTCCATTTTGTATCAGCAGCCGCCTCTTCGGCTCCTCGCCAACACCGTCCATGCGACGGGAATCCATCTGGTCGTACCGACCCGATGTCTGGAACATGATCATCATATCAGTCATTTGAATCTCATCAAAAAAAATATATTTTTCAAAATTCATCATTATATTTGAAAAAATCTAAAAAAATTATAAAATCAAAAAAAATCTTACCAATCTCGCCCCATGCTGCATTCTGTGGTAACGCTAGATCAGGATCTCCTCGGAAATCCAGCGCAGCATAGGGGTAGTCATCCACAGCGATGATCTGCTCATCCCACCAGGTGAAGAAGTCATCGTCGAAAGCAGTCCTTCGGACCTCCCCACCCCCTAAACGTTTCATCAGATCAGCCCACCGGCCCATGCGTGGATCGCGTGGGGTGCTGATGGAAACTGCTACCCTGGGGCAGAGTGCGGGAACCTTCTCGAAAAAGAAAGTACACAAGATGCTCCGATATCCAAAGTTTTTAGTTTGACCCCTCCTGATAGAAGTGAGCTGGCTCTTCATGTTTGCCAGAAGAGGAGTACACCATTCGAACACGGTAGTGAGACAGTCAACTGCCACGCTCATGTTTTGCCGTGAAGCTTGATGTAGAGAGGATGATCCGTTCACTTGAGCCATGGTGAACAGGATTATCCTGAGTGATAAACTCGCCACATGTGTGATGGAAATCTGGCTCCCAACCTTCTTGGGATGTCCCAGGCAGTATATCTGTACATAGTCCTCTATCGAGAGGCTACTCCGTGTCCTGCCCCGGGACTGTACTACCTCTCTCCTTCAAGAAAGGCCCGTGATAAAATAGATATCCTCCACTTCTACCCTGAGCGGCATTTGATCGATCATAAAGGCTTCCTCATCAACATCCCAATAATCAATGAGCATCTCAAGCAGACGCGTGTTCGCTTTCATATTTGGAAATTTGAAAAATTTAAGCAAACTGCATCCCCCTAGTGCATCTAATGCTTCTGGACTATTCATAACTTCATTATCTACCACTGCGTGCTCTCTTTCACGCCACGTGATAGGCATCGTGAGAAAAAATCGATTCAAAACCGTTAATTTTTGTTTAAAAATGGTTCGCGGCGTATACGCAGGTCCCTGTGCACACAGTCACGTATAGGTCCCGCGTGTACGCGGTTTCAATATTACCAACCTGCGTATACGCCGCGAGGAAATTTTTGACAAAAGTTCAACAGTGAAACATCAATCAAAAATCTTAAAACTTGTCACAATCAATTGCAAGCTAAGTATAAGAGTTACCTGGAGGTTTTTGACGAATTTGAACGGTTGAATCTGGCTGTGGGAAGTTTGCTCCTTTTGCTCCAAAACCTTTGCTCTCAAACTCAAATGGTAAAAATGGTGAGTCAAAAATGCCTTTTATAAGTTTTGGAAATGCAAAATCTTTTCAAAATTTTATTTTGTTTGGCCTAATGTGACTTTTAACTTGGGAGCTTGGAATGTCAAGATTGGTTTATTTTTCAGGACATTTTGGACATTTTTCGACAGTTCGAGACGGTTCCATGATTGCTGACCCGTCATGGCAGGTATCTTTTTCTCACTGGCATATAGGTTAGGGACATCATTTTTCCGTTGCATTATGCATACTAGCCTCCATTTGCCGATACATCTGCCATATGGTCGATCCCATCGTGTTATGGTTTGTAAGCCATCTTCACTCGCCGATTCTTTAAATCATGACATGATGGTAGAGCCGTCCTTTACATGGGCATCCTAGTTAGCACCTCATTGACATTTGTTGCCCATGCTGCTCTGATTTGAGTAGGCTCGGGAGTCCTCTGTAGTCCTGCCATGACCTATGCGTTGAAGACTCATTCCTCTTAGCTTCTTAGCTTTGTTCTGGCCTTATACCCTAGAGGCTCCTTTGTGTTGAGTTGTACTACTGCATTGCATGTTGACCACTTGCACCTTTTGGCCTAGAGCCGGCTTCACTTGGACTCGTGTTTAAGCCAACTTTTGACCATGACGTCTGCAAAATCAACCTTGCATACCTTTGACTTCTGCAGCTTGAGACACCTTGACCCGTGGAAGGAACATACCTTTGAGAGTCACTGACCAGTTTTCACCTCCCTGCATTGAGCATAGGAACGTTCCTTTCCCAGGAACTAGATCATATGTTTCACCGACACTCGTTCTTTCCGCTGTACCATAGCATTCTTTTATTCTTTTTCCAGCTTAACAGAAAAAGACAAAAAAATTAAATATTCCAAAAAAGAGCGGGAACGGGACATTATTTCTATTTATTGTTGGCAACTAGAGTCAGTCGTGTCGCCCTTGAACAAAGCACTCAAAACAAAGTCTCCTCCACATGAGTGGGATTTAGTTTGACTTAGGTACGCCATAACCTTGTTATCAAGTCAGTTCTCCCCCGATTGGTTATCTCTTCCAATCATAGGGAGGGTTCGTTCATGCCTCCTGCATGGCGAACTTACACAGAGTCATCATATGCTGCCACATAGTCACATTGAGTCGTGCTTTTGTTCAAGGGAAGTTAGCTTGAGTCGGCCTTTCTAGGGTGTCTCTTGACTCATTTTTTTCAGTCAGCCATCCCTGGTTGTCAGTGTCATGTCTATTATCACATCAGTTATATTGGTCCTTTACTCGTGTTGGTTTGAGAAGGTCCCCATTGACTTCTTCCTGGCAGGTCTTGTCCTTATCGACGATGACATCTTGCTCTGAGGACAGGCCTAGAGCTGCACCTTGGCCCTATTTTCATTATTGATAGGTCACCTTGTGCTCAACATCGATCAGTATCATGGGTATTTGACTGAGTGGTTTCCCTTGTGTTTGACGTCAGCTTACATTATCACACATTGGGATTCGTGCAGTACCTTGGTTTCCGTTTGACCCTATTGGTGGATACCTCGCCTCTGTGTCAGCTTTCATTATTGGTTGGTTCAAAGGGTTTCTGCCGTGCACTAGCCACATCTTGTGTACGCCGGGAACGTACTTTGATTGGGTTACTACATCTTTTTTGTCCGATTCCTTCCACATTATTGGCCTACGGGTTGCACTCATGCTAGATTGATGAAGGATGCCTTAATGCCTTCCTTCTAGCGGATCTTTCCCTATCGACTCCGACTCATTGCTCTGGGGCAAAGATCTAGAGTCCATTTGGCAGTACCTTGGGGTTTGCAGTCATTAGTGGCAGATCCTTCGCTATCGACGGTGGGAAACCATCATTGTCTCCTGATCGATAGATTCTTACAGGTGTTTGACTCCAGCTCATCTATTCACACTTGTTAGATTGTACTGGGTACCTTGACGCTCATTATCATTATCGGTGATTAGTCTTGCATTTGTTAACGGTATACATCAATGACCGGTAATCAAACGATTTCTCACATGGTCGACTTCAGATCATTTATTCCCATGGTGTAGAAATGTACCACGGCGGTCAGTGAAGACCTCAGGTTGTATCAGCATTTATTGGTTCACTTGACAGTTGCTCCTGTTGCTGCTAGTTGATACCACTCCACTTTATATGTTGCAGTCAGTCATGGCGACATTCTATATGTTGGCACCTGATTTTGCAGTGTAGTACCATCCTATTCCATCATGTTCAGTTGGTACCTTTTGCGATTAGTCTTTGATATCAGTGATCCGTTGCATCTTTCAGCATCATTGACAGTCTTATATGTGATATTCAGACATGTACTTGTTCATTATGATCAGATGATCTATTATGTATCGTTCAGTCATTTATACTTGTATACTTAGTGGATCCTCTTGTACTTGATATGCGGACATGCTTTACTTTTTCTGAGCATGGGTATGCCCGCCTCAGACAGTGTTTCTTTCTGATCTCCTTTGGTGGCTTGGCAGGCTGAATTCTGGTGAAGTCCTCCTTGGTTTTTGACAGACTTCCTTTCCATGTACTCGCATAATATATTTCAGCCATCATGTACCCCTTCTGACCTCATATATTAGGGGGCATCTGTTATAGCTCCAAATCTCACTCTTATGATTTGTTATGTTGTACTCATGGCCTAGAGCAACCCCTCCTTCCAGACCTGGTCCTAAAATTTAAAAAACAGTGTTTTATCCCTTATACACGACATTGCCCTGAGTTAAACGCGTGTATACACAGGTATGTGTATATCCAACCCACGTGTATGTATTAAAACACTTAAAAAAATATAAAACTCCTTATTTTCGAGCGGAGATCGCGGGTTTTACCTACTTATCACCTGTTAGTGCCCGTGGCCCAACTGTTCCCAACCAACTCCTAACTAAAAAACTACTTTGGATATGGTATAAGAAGACCTCAAAGGGAAGGCCTAAGGGAGGAGAGAAGAGAGAGAAAGGTTATTATGCTGAGATTTTTCCCTTGACCAGGTTTGAAGTCCCTTGTGCCTTCTGCACTTCCCCCATTTTGTACAGGAAACCTTTGTTTCCTTGTGTGTTGATGTTCATCCACCATTTATGACATCATGGAGAGAGTCATGGAAGGAGTTTGTCGGAGGCTTGAGGTTGGAACGGATCCAGAAGGAAGCTTTGCTTGGAGCCTGCTGAAGGTGATTCAGGTGAAAATATTCCTTTTTATGTACTTTATTTGTCTATAATAAAAGAAACACATGTCTTGGCTCCCGAAATGAATCTTCTTTACGTTAATGATATTCATGTTTAAAATTCATATGTAAATGGTTGTTTGGATTTCATAACTAACTACCTTTCTTTATAACATAAAGATGGTTTCTTTATAAGTTTTTGTCCATGTACTGTTGTGTTCTTTGAATTGTTTGTTTTGCAGGACAAAAGAGAAGAAGGGAACTCCAAGAAGGGTTTGGACCCTAAGGGCCTTCTCAAATGTAGGACCAAAGGTACGTACCCTGATCATAGAATTTGCTTACAATAGCATAATGGCTATATGAATGCATGTTTCTTTGAATAGATAACTTTCAGTCTGCTAGGGTTTCAACCCAAAAAGCCCTAGGGGAACTTTTCCCTCTATCAATTGAATAGCGGCCCGCCCAAAGGTTTTGCCATATAATGATATGGTAAAATGGGTAATTGAAAGCATCAATATAATAGACAGGATGCTCTTCACATCTGATGAAATAATGTTTCAATCCTTCAAGCATGAAGAATTGAAGAAAATGTATCATTTGCCAGAGCCTCAGAAGTACTAAAATAAATCATACCTTGAAACTTTCTCTAAGGAAAATAAAATAGAGTTAGATCCCATCCAACAATGGAGGCACTTCCCTAACAAACACAAGCATGAATCATTCGGTATGTATTCTATGGACTCCCTAGCGTCTCCATATTGTTATGCTACCGCTATGATGTGTAGACTATTTGGAAGCTCCAATTCTGCTAAGTTTTCCATTGAAATGGTTCCATTAATAGAAGCAACATTGAACTCTTTTGTGATTGATTGGGCTAATATCCTATCAGATAAAATGGCTGTCCAAATACTTGATTATAGGAAAAACAGGTATGTTTCTACCCTAGTTGTTCCCCCATTTTATATGAGTGCCTATATAGTCGATACCATTTGTTTCAATTCCTATTTTCCCGTAATGGTATGGAAGTGGACTATCCAGGACCCAACCCCTATCCATGTTTACCATAAATACCTGTGGAAGAAACAATATAAGAAGCCTTTCTACAAAATTTGTCATGGCTTCATCCTACCCATTCAACAGGTCATTTTTAATAGACTAGCTCCTCAGTTGCCCAAGGAGGCTAGTATTGATTTAACTTCAATTGGCAGTTGGTTTGGGGAAGAACTATTCACATACATTAGGGTTTTTGGTAGCATTACCGACCCGCATGTCCTTCCACTTTATTTCCGAGACAAACTATTGGCTAGGGAAATAGCCTATCAGACAGTTGAAAAAGGGCTTGCAAAAAATCTCAAAGACGCCAAGAAATAGTTATGGCCTGCCTTTCCTATTCAATGCGACACCTATTCATTGCATGACTATAAACATGCCCAAATTGAAGCCGAGAAAACAAAGGGTTTGAACCTAGCTGTTATTCCCAAAAGACAGTCTGACCCGAATAAAGTTGCTTTTAATTATACTACTCTGGTAAAGGCTAAAAAGATTGTCCATGAGAATGATGAATTCGATGACTTATTTACATCAGCAGAGACATTCACACAAGTGAGCCACCTGGAAAAAATCAAGCTTGAATCAACAAAAATGGACCAATTCATCCAATACAGGATGCAAAGGCTTCAGACAGTACCACTGGACTTATTGAATATTGCACCAGTCATCTAGCAAACAGAGCAAAGCACATAGTAGGATATAGAGAAAAATTTTGGTGCAGCTGAGACAAGTGACAAGGCAAGTGAAAAGTTAGGCACAAATGACCACATTGATCTGATATTGATCAAATAATGGGAATAATTTGATCAACAGATCAAAGGTCAAAGTGATACCCAAAATTTTATCAAAATGGGATCCCCCTTAAGACAACCGCCCATGATTCATGATCCCGTGAATCAAAAATCATCCACCAGGGACTCGGCTCTAAAAGAAATTGAGATAATTCCTGAGTATCCTTCATTAGAAATTACACTGAGCATAGAGCAAATCCCACCTTTGGATGTGTTTTATAGCCCTAAACACAAAGTTGTAGTCAAAAGGCAAAGGAAAAAGAGAAAGATAGACCAAGCATCAACAACATTTCCTCAAGATGAATCCATGAATGTCATATGGAAAGGCTTAGAAGTCAATCCCTCTGAGGACTTGACCAAATTATCTCATTTTGCTGGAGCGTATACAACTGCCACGATAGATAAAGCAATAGAAGTTAATCAATTGGTCAAGGAAAAAGATCAAAAGATTAAACAACTTGAAGAACTGTTAATGGTGGAAAAATAGAGGATTGATCAGTAGGCTATTGAAAGACAACAACAACTATCTCAGGAGTTTGAACAACTAAAACTGGCACATCATGAAGAGATCAAATCTAAGGACGAGCAAATAAAGCAGCTACAACTCTCAATGGAGCAATTCAAAGACAATCCCAAAGTTGAAGAGTTTATAAAGGAAGCCTTAGAAATAAATAGATTTCTTATCTCAACAGCTAACCCAACTTTGCCAAAAGATATCTCTCATTCATCCACCATGTATCAAAACCAATGCATTGATAAATCAAGCGGTCAATTCTAGGTTGGAATTCAAGGATGCAGATGACAAACTAAGAGGTTACATCTCTTGGGAAAACACAGAAAATGGAAGGGCTGCTAAATTGCCAGTAATTGAAGAATCTCATAAGGACATATTATTTTCAGAATGGGAGACACAGCTGATTAAAGAAGAAAGAGAAACTTCAAGAGCCAGAGTAGTGATGAATAGTATCATTGAGCTGATAAACGATAAATTACACAACGCCAATTTAATTTTTGAGTGTTCCCCATAAAACCTTCCAAAAGAAAAAGTGTTAGAAAAACAATGGAAGAAAGATTTGAACATGAGAGAGGAGAAACTCAAAAAATTAAAAAACCTCAATTGGGATACACATTGGTTCTATTTGGTCAAACCACATAGCCAACAAACGACAATCAAATGTCTTGCTGATGCAGTCGATTGCATGATGCCAGAACTCTTGGATGTAGTATACACAGGTTAGTTACGTGCAAGGATGAGTCATCTGCCAGAGATCCAAACTATGCTCGAGATTTGTCAGTTAAAGCCGCAAGAGGACTAATAGATTCAATGCATCTTTTCAAAAGTTATCACAATTCTATTTTTAACATGAAATCCCATATTTTGGGAAAGGTTGTTCCAACCACCTTAAGCACCTTTTACGAACAGTTTGTTTTTATTTTTGCTATAAAGACCCTTTCATGTCATTTGAGAAGGGGTCCTGAAATTGTATTAAATTAGATTTAAGAAGATAGCATTTCTGCACTTCTTAATTTACTTTTGTAGAAGACAGGGATCAAGGTTCAAACTTGTTGTTAAGGGATTTCAAGAGGACTTGCATTTCTGTATCCTTTTGAAGTTTCCAGAATAGGAAGAGCGAACCAGACTGTTACTTCCGTGATAGGATTCAAATACATATGGTACTTTTATCAATGTCCTTTGTTTTGTGTTATGCAATTAAACAATCTTTTGATTCGATATTGTTGTTATATGTGAATGTTCATAACAATTCTGCATTATATCACTTTTGAATAAGTTGGAATTGATATTCTAAACACATATGCTGAAAATTGATGTTATTATGATATGCAATATGTTCTATATCACTTTGTTTAAAGTGATCATCATTCATGCTTAACTTTCTGTAGCCAAGTGATTGATATTCATTAGCATTTGATTACCAGAAATCATTATAAATCGCATTGATATTGGATTACCCGGGTTATATATAGATCTATTTGTATACTTTCATAAGTTTATTGTCCAAATCATCTATCATTTTGTTACATATATTAAACACCAATTCATCAAAACACATTTTATTGGGAAACTTGTCCCATACTATCCAGTCGGGGCCACCATACCAAACGGAAAAGGAACTGTATTAAGGGCCAAACCAGGTGGTTATCCCCAATGTTGGTGCAACAATTTTAGAGGCATCAACACTAAGGTATACCTTTCCATTATCATATTTCTCCTACAGTAGAAACAACTCTTGATGGGTAGCCATGTGGTTGGAAGGTTTATAATATATCAACCTTGCATTCTGACATGCAGGGGTCCCTAAGTCCACAACAAAGGCAGCTCCAGCATTCTCCTAAGAATTTTTTTGATTCATTATCAAATTCATATTCTTTTTCTTTCTTTATCCATTTTTATCTTCCTTGTAGTCTCTTATGTAATATTGACCTTGCCACAATTCCAACATCTTGCTTTGTAATTTCTAGGAGACTTAGATCCCCCACAAGATTTATATTTTCCCTTCTCCCTTTTATTTCCTTTTTCTTTCATCTTCCATGAACAACAAGGGCATCCATTTTTCCTTTTATTTCCTTTTTCTTTCATCTTCCTTGAAGAACAAGGACATCCATGGAGGATTCAAAATCCTTCCACCTCATCTCCTGTGAAATTATTTATTTGTGATGCTTCCAACAACCATTTCCAAGTTGTCTCATGTATTTGACAAAGAAAATAGGAGGGTCAAGCAATGATCCTTCTTATTAATCTTGAATTCAATTAAGTTAAACTAGTTCATGCTAATATTAAACCCAATCTATTACTTGACTATTGAATTACCATCACCCATTCTCATGGCATATAAGAAGGATGATGGTGATTGTTGACTATGAATTTTGTGTAGTACATGTCCCCCAACTTCTTCCAAATTTTCACTACAATGTATTCTCAACACTAAATCAACCAAAAAAAGATTGATAAGGCTCCTTTCCCTTTTTTCAATAGTTCCTATTGTTAGTTTTTCATAGTGGAGGATGTCCTCCATCACAAATATTCCATTTTTCAAAAAACAATATTTCTTCTATGCAAGCTCTCATTCAAACCATGATTAGACCCAAACAAAACCTTATCCCCAATACCCAAAAATAAGGTGATCAAGCTCTAGTACCAAATGAAAAAAATAAAATTACAAAATATGTGTCCTCTAATTAATGAAAAAAAATGCACAAAAATTATAAACAAATAATTATGAAAAAATATGACAAAAACATAGATACTCATTTTCTAAAGAAATCTTTAAAATTATCAATATATTATTCTACAAAAATTACAATACATTTAAAAAGATTTTAATAAAATTTAACAATAAGACATTCCATAAATTCATACATTATTACCCATCAAAATACTCAAAATATATATAATGGTAATAAAACAACAAATCATATATAATTTATAAAACCAATAGCTATTTTAAGCATCCATTTCCATTTTAATATTATAAAAATCTCCATCCATGAATCACTCCGTGTTAATTTTCATCACATTCATTGAAAATGGATGAGTAACACATGACATGCTCTCCCAATCATGCATGTAATGCCTACAAGGTAGCCTACCATTCATTATAACTTAAAAGAAAACATAAGTACATGTTCTTCTTAACATGTAAGTTATATGACATATTAATATTAACACAATTCAATAAAAATAAAATGAAATTTTTATCCGAAGGGCATATTAATGGCATATTAATTTTAGAATAAGGTATTTAAATTTTTTATTTAATTATAAAAATTATTAAGTGGAAGGTAGAGATTTAACCTCTATATAATATTTTAGAATATTTTTTATAGTATGCACAAATCAAAGGCTAATTTATTTCCAAAGCAATTATGTTTTTTTCCTTTTTTAATTAAATTCATAAATAAACAAATTACATATAAACGAGTGCCATATGAAATGAGTTATGATTTTTTAGGTATGCGGTATTCATAAACCATAGTATTGGCTCACGATATTGATATTGTAACAAACTTTATTTATAGATTAAGAATCTCCATGATAAGTGGGGATAAATATTCATGGTTAAGAATCATATTCATATATATATATATATATATATATATATATATATATATCTTACTTAGATTTTATTATTTTTGTATTTTAATTGCACCCAAAGACATTCTCTAATTGCATCCTCTAGCTAGATGAGGACTTTGGCTTAGCTAGTAGGTTCAAAAGAAAATTTGAAGACATAAAAGAGAACTTATTTGGTACCGAGCTAATCATGCTCTATAATTCCCAAGATTTGATAATATGTAATGGAATTAATAAGTGACCAAACTCTATCTAGATGAGTTGTATTCATGGGCTTGGCATTTGTGTGTATTATGCAATATCTGATATCCATGTCCTTAACCGTATTTTTAAGCTTTACCTACTAAATAACCGTGAGCCTAATTTTGACCATAGACTTGTAACCTTAACTCTAAGCCTTGACATACACACCATCTACATGCAAGAGAATTGTGAAATTCAAAGGAACATGTGTTTTGGCAATATTAAAATGGATGTCTTCGTAAAGGATGTAAATAGGGATTTATATTTCTTAACGTATAATGATAAAATTGATCACACCTACCACAATTTTACTACAACCTTTTCTAATACCATTAACAATTTCTCTATAAAGGTTTCTTATAAGAATAATAATATTTCTTCTAACCCTTGGTATGATCATTATTGTAAAATTTCTAGAAGAGTGATTAGGGATAGTCCTAGTGAAACCATAATGCTTGAAAAAGTAAATATATGCAAAGCTGTTATCAAAAAATTAAGAAAATATCCTATATAAATAGGAGGCAAGAACATCTTCTTCACTTTTCGAAAGTTGAGCCCATAATGTTTTGTAAGAAAATTCTTGTTTGTAAAACAAAAGAAAATAATTTGATCCCTTAAAAGAACTACGATATATATCTTAAGAATCTTGAAGATTCCCTTGACACCATGGGAACTATCTTGAACACTCATATAATTAAGGATATTTTTTCTTTAGAATATATTGAGTTCAAGATTAAGAAACTTGCTAATGGGAAAGCTAGGGATATTGAAGACTACCAAGCTAAAATTTTCAAAATGTGAAGCTTTGTCATCATCCATCATATACAAAAACTCCTCAATTTGGTAGTGAAACAAGGTCTCCCTAAGCCTTGTATGCAAAGCCTTATTGAGATTATCTTTAAAAGTGGGGATTAAAATATTCTCTCTAACTATAGGAAGATTATGATCAAGCACATTTTAACCAAGCTATATTTTCTCATTTTGGAAAAGAAGATTATCCTTGGGCTTGAAATCCATAGTAAAAAGCTAAATGGAAAGTTGGGTTTATGAGACATCACTCAAATATAGGTCATCTTGTTACTCTTACGATCATTACAGAGGAATGTCACAATAATAAAACTGATCCCTTATGTTTTTTTCTTATAGCTTTAGAAAAGTGTTCGACAATATTCCTCAAAATATTAAAGCTATGGAAGATGGTAGAAGAGATAATGGTTCCTATCGAGTTGATGGTTATTATGACTAGGCTATACAAGAATTTTATTGCAAAGCTTAGGACCATCAAGAATTGTTCAGAAGAAACTAAATGCAATATTAGAGCTAAGAAAGGGTGTCCCTTATCCCCTAGCCTGTCTGACATTTAAATTGATAAGCTAGAGGAGTGTTTATGATCTGAATCTTAGGGGGAGTCCCCCAGGATCTGAAAAATTGAAATGATAAAGAAATATGAGAACACATAGTAAACAAAACCACAAAGAAACTTTTTTATTAAAACGGGGAATAATTGTAAAAGCTACATTGTGGTGAACAATCTGTCCTTTTAAAATATGTGACTTGTTACTTATAGCCTTTTTCAGTTACAATACCATAGGTAAATTCCATATGTGGATAAATACCATGGGTGTATGCCACTTACAATACCATGGGTAAATACCATGGTTGAATGAATACCATGGGTGGATGCCACTTACAATACCATGGGTAAATTCCATGGGTGGATAAATACCATGGGTGGATGAATACCATTGGTGGATGTCATTTTCCATTCAGATCATTACTTCGTCCTTAAGAAGAAATGATTCCCATTTTGTGAAGTTCCCTCCTGAGAATCCTTCGTTGAATATGAAGAGCCACTGAAGAGAAGGGTTTTGTGTGGTTAACCCATACTCGTGATTAAAAAATATCTGAGGATAGAGATACCCTGTAATGCTTGTAACCAACTGTGATACTAAAAGTGTGTAGCCTATCAAATGGACTTTGATGAAGTTTGAATTTTTGGATGAAACATAATGAGGACAAACAAATATCCGAGGATAGAGATACCCTATTATGTTTGTGACCAATTGTGATACTAATAATATATGGCCTAGCAAATGGACTTCAACACCAAGGGTTTTGTGTAGTTGACCCATAACCTTGGCTTTGTGGGTGATCCATAATTGTGATGCTTGTCAATATACGTGGTAAAATTATGGTGGTTTTTCTGGTAGATTCTCCTATCCAAGGAGATGTTGTAAAATTTTCTTTCACATTATAGACCCCTTGCTACAACTTTGTTGATAACTTCTGCTACAGAAGATGAAATCAAATTCTGTCAAAGACCCATTTGAGGTATTGAAGAGATATTTATATTGATAAAGAAAATTGAACTTTTATGACAAGTGGAGTTAAATGATTCTAGAAACGCATGGTATGCGCGACCGCGCAACATTCTAGACATGTGTAACTTCAATTGCTCATATCTCTCAAACCAGGAAAGGAAATCAAATTTCGTAAAGAGCCCATTTGAGATAATAGAAAGTAATTTCAAATGATCCATTTTGAACCTTCTAAAATGATTTGTGGAGGTAGTGGAACTTGCATAAATTACTATGAATATTGATATAAAACTTTGGAACTCAAATATGCTTCAAACCCTCATTCCCATGAAGTCATAACATAATTATAATACCACTAATCTGTATCTTGGGGGAAGACCCCAAAGATATAAGAATTGAAATGATAAAAAAATATGAGAACACACAGTAAACAAAACCACAAAGAATCTTTTTAATTAAAACAAAGAATAATTGTAAAAGTTACGTTGTGGTGGAAAATATGTCCTTTTACAATATGTGATTTGTTACTTATATTATTTTTTAGTTACCACAAGTAAATTCCATGGGTGGGTAAATACCATGGGTGAATCAATACCATGGGTGGATACCACTTACACTACCATGGGTGAATGAATGCCATGGGTGGATGCCACTTACAATACCATGGGTAAATTCCATGGGTGGATGAATACCATGGGTGGATGGATACCATGGGTGGATTCCACTTTCTATTCGGACCAGTTTGGAAGATATAAGATGTGATGGCCCCAAGATTATTTGTATGGTGATTACTCATCCCCTTTATGCTGGTAATAATGTTCTTTTATCCAAGAGTCATGACGATCTTGACAAGCAATTTAGAATCCTCCAGGGTTAATACTCCAAGATGGGTATGACTGTTAATATTGACAAGATCAACTATGATAGTTTTACATATGATAATAACTACTTGGATAAAGTTTTTTGGTACAAATATCTAGGAATCAACATTCATCGTCAACTCAATTGGAATTATAGAATCAATAAAAGGATGATTGGAGTCTAGAAATATTATTATGGACTTGAAAACAACTGGAAGTCAATAGATCTTTGGGTATGGAGTAAAAAAATCCTCTTTTAGACTCTTGTCACCCCTATTATTTCATATTAATGTGAGGTTTGAGGTTACAAATTATATAGATAATCATGGAGTAAGATTGAGCTAATCCAAAAGCAATTTATAACCTACAACCTCAAGATTACTACTCCCTACCCTATCCTCTTGATTGAAGTTATCATTTTCCCCATGGAAAGAACAGTTATGACTAGTTATCTCATGTATAAAAAGAAGTTATATAACATGGAAGCGAAGAAGATTCCTAAAATTACTTCTAACTCTAGCCAAAACCCTTATCTCTATTGTTAAACACACAAGAATAATGGACAACCAAATAGGATAAATGCGAATCACATTTCTATTAACAAAGATATACATTTATAATACATTCTTGTGACCCTTGGTATGCATAGACCACGGTTTCTCTTAGACTTTGGTGACTCTTCACATGCCACACCAACCCTTAGCGGATTAGGTGTCCAACATTCCCCCCTTAATTTGAAGGGGTATATATGAGTCCAAGAATAGACTCTAATACAAAAATACAACAATGCATGACAAAAACAGTTGAATTTTATCTCTGAGATAATTGCATAAGGTGGGAGAACTCGAATTCTCAACCGACGATGGTTTAAGGATAACCATGAACACTGGAATGCTTAGTGCATTTCTGGGAACTCTTCCAAATATGGTTAGAAGTTGAAGGCTTCTGCTAGAGGAAGTGCTCCTTAATTATTTGAAGAGGGAGACCTTCAAACTAGAAAAAGGAAGGTCTTCAAACTACGGTGGTTTAAGGAAGGCCACCATGTTGTTGGGAAAAGTGTCTACTCAGAACGCCCCTATCCCACTAAGGTGTGACAGTGCCTTAGCAACAAACAAGGAAAACTACTTTCGTATTCTTCTTTATGAAATGTAAACGAAAAGGAATATGATGAACTAACCCGTATCTTGCGCTAGTCTGTTGATCAAATCGCTCTCCTCTTTGACGACTTCCAGCTACCTGCTCCCTTACTTGCCCAACTTCACCAAGTTCCTGCAAGATCACAGAAGAGGAAAACTACACAAAGACATAGATTTACATTCATAAATAGCTTAGGATCAGATTTAAGCTAAACATGCAAATATAACAAAACATCATTGATACACAAGCATGTAGGAGAAACTCAAATAGTTTTATTGATATAACAAGAAGATCCAGGAGGAGATACAACCAAGTGAGTCCCGATCCAGCATCTACCTCCCAGCAAAGGAATCCCTTCTTCACCTCCAACAAAGCATAAATCACCCAATGCACTAATCTCAATCTCAAAACCAACAGCAATTCTCTGCAAAGTACAAAATTCCCGCCTCTGGATCTCTGGGATGAAGGATCCATATATAGATGTATGCAAAGAGGATGAGTCAGCTTATGATTTGACTTGTGGCTTCTCTCTGTCAGTTCTTGCTTCCACTTGGACACTGAGAGCCTCTTACTCATCCTTGGTCGAACTCAGTGAGGTAAGTGTCATTGGGGAAGATTCTGGAAGCTTCCATTGTCTGTCCACCTCGCGGAATGACACTGCCATTTGTCATTTCCCACTCAGCGCACCCTGGTAGTGCATTTAGGTGCGTTGCAACGCACCTAGCTAGTGTACTGGGGTGCTATGCAACGCAGGTAGCTAGTGGAGCAGCTGAAATGATCCTGATTTGACTGATTCTGAGTAGTTTCTGGTAGAGAACTTCTGGGAGAAGCTGTAATTGGTTGACCTTGTTCCTTTAGGGGCAGGAACAACACTTTTGGGGACTTAGGATCCCTTGGTTTATGGACATTTCATGCTTAGAGCTGTAAGGCACAAAAATGTCTATAATAGTTGCCCCCTAAAGTATGAGGCCTTTTATCGGGTGAAATGCTTTATTAGGAGGATCCGAAGTTCTTTCAATGCTGGGAGGAGACCTGTAATAAGATACAATACAATACATTATCTTCATACTGTTTTCATGATCTAGCTGAGGCGGGCATTCCCATGCTCAGCTTTATAAATTCATTTTTATGTACATAGGACAGAAAATCGTCTGATGGTAGACTGATGATTCTGATGAAGTCATCATCCTTTTGGTAGGATGATTATCTGTGCTGCAATGTTGTACATGTCAATGTTTTTATTTTTTCCTGAATATATATCGCAGCCCGGATGGATGAAACTAGATCCCGGGTCTTCAATCTCGTCTGATCTTCACTCGAAGTACAAGTCGATCCATGTGAGAAATGTTTTGAAGTCGAACATGGAAAGACATCGCTTGATTACCAGTCGATGATGTAAACTGTTAACAAGCGCGAGAGGAATCATCGATAAGGATGATGACCCTCAAGGTACTGCAGTACAATTCACGTGGTGTGAATAAAGGATTTGGCGTCGAACACCACGCAAAATCTTTCGGTCGAAGGTCATTGATGTATACCTGTCACCGGAAGTGAGAAACTTTCCATTGAGGCATGCAAGCTTCAAAGTACTGAATGGGGTGTTCCTAGATCAACTTCTCGGATAATGAGCTGATGTCAACAAGAAGCGATCCGTCAAAGGAGGGCCCTGATGAATCCCACATCAATGACACAGAACAGAGCAAATGATTTTGATGGAGGTGAAAACGATCTGATGATATATGGTTCAGGATGGCGGTCATGAAGGAATGAAGTATAATGTATGGTAGTGGATGGAACACGGGTGACTTCTCTGGATGACTTCTCTTGAACATGTCGGCGACACTTATGTGATGGATTGGTAGCATTTACCCAAAATGTGGATGGTATGGCGTGACCATGGTGATGTGACCGGTGAATGAAACAACCCAACCCGACTCAGGCACGGAGTGGAAGTGTCATGTTCAAGAGCGACTTGCTACCAATAAAGATTCTTTGAGTTGATTCCCAATTTTTCCCCAGTCATTGTTGACCAGTACCTCTTTATTTTTGTCAAGCTTGAGGAGGATAACATATGCTTGTTCTATAATTTTCCCTTCGGGCAAACCCATCGCTATGTTTTAACGAGCCTAGCGATAGTGAAACTCGTTCTCGTCTAAAGACAAGTTTGTCGCTATTAATGTTTTTAACGAGTTTAACGACAAAGATAACTTGGTCCTTTTCATTTTTAGAGAGTCTGAAAAGGTACTTAAAGTTAACTCCGGAATTCCTTTTTCGTCATCTAATCCCTTAAGTCCAAAAAAGTATAAAACAATACAGAAGGGATGAATTTTCGATAGTTTTAACGAGCCGAACAATACAAGCGCTCGATATTTTTGTGCAATAATCCCTCAGGTCCAAAAAGATTAAAATCTAGAGGAGGGATAGCACTTCCGGTCGCTTTAACGAGCTGGAAGGCCAAAACTCGGCAATCTTTTCATGTTTTACGAGTTAGATGAAAATAGCTTAAAGAAAACTAGTCTTTTGAGGAACGAGTGATAAAATGGGTAGCAGCTGATTCCAGGTAAGGATTGGAATTTACCAAGCACGGCAGTGTCACAAGGATGGCTAGTGAAATCACTCTTCGCAGCTGTTCCTCAAAATGGGTAAACAATCAAATGGAGGTGAATGATCGGCCAATGAAAAGTGGAGGTGACGGTGCAAACACGACCAAGGCTTTAATGGCTAATAATGCTACATTCATGGTGGTTATTTACCGGAGGATAGTTCATTTTTTAACGAGCTTAAACGCGGATTGAAATACTTGCTCGGTCTTATGTTTATTTTATAACGAGCTTGAACTATGTGCTAAATCTACTCGATAATCCAGTCATATGATAAGAATGTCTCATATAAAACGACAACATTTATATTTTTGCCCCACATCCTTTCTTTATGCAAGTTAGGAAACGACTAATCCTATGAGTTTAAAGGGTTAGCCTACGGGTTTAAAGGGAGGACCTAAAAATTTAAAAAATAAATAGCCGCTCCTTGCTTGCACTCCAAAAGGTTTGCATGCCCCCAGGTATAAAATACGATTTCAAGGTTACCCCTCAATTTGCATACAAAAAATTTGTTCTATCAGGAAAGGCCTACCTCTTTTAGGTTACCAAAGATTGTGTCATTCGCGTTACAAACGAAACACTTCCTCGGCGATGTCTACCGAGATAAACAAAGGTGAGTGACAACGAGCGCCACACACATAACTTTGACAAGAGAATCTTATTCTAGAATAACCCCTCTTCCACTGACGGATGGGGTACAAACTAGTCATATTCTCCCGCGGAAACCTACCCTATACCCGAAGTTTTCCTGCCGAAGCAGACCAGGACGCATGCTCCCTGGGTTCCAGTCATATCCATCCGAATTACTCGCGCTCATCAGGAGGACGGACCGTGGGTTGAGACATTTCTTGCGTGAAGAGACCATTTAGGGATGGTATATGACTATTTGCGATGCGTGATCCAGGAAATGAAAGCTGGTCCACGAGCTTGACCACTCTTCCTTCGTGCGGAAAACACATTACTCTAAAGAGTGAGGAGATGATGGCTCCCATGCAATAAATATAGTCTCGTCCAAGGAGTAGGTTATAATCCAAGGTTCCTTGAAAGACCATTACATTCATTTGAATTGTCTTCCCTTTCAATGTTATGGGCACATTGGGGAGGATCCCTAAAGGTCGACTGGTTCCTTTATCAAAGCCTGTCAGATTTCTCATCTCAGGCAAAAGCGATGGCGAACCAAGCGCTTTCCAAGCAGTAGAGGAAAGGATACTCACAGAAGCCCCCTCATCTATGATGGTACCAGCCATGATCATTCTATATATTTGGACGATAATTCTGAATGGTATGCTTGCTGGTAAACAGGGTCTGCCTAGTTGATTCCAGTCGAAGGAGACAACTAGGTTGCTTGGAGGTGGGACCGGGTAGACGGCTGGGTATGGCTCTGACGAACTTCCTTCCTACGGTAAAGGAATGGGTAGGTTGCCCCCGTGTTCGTCGGAGTCTGTGTTGATGAAGAGAATTTGGACGGTGTCATCCTTGTTCTCTCCAGTGACTGTGTCATTCGAAGATAAAACCTCTGAAGGAAAGACCGGGTCGACTGCCGCCTTGACCTTTTGACTTTATTCGGGTATGGATTCAGCTGGTCCATCTTCAATGACAGGCGCTTCAGCTGACCACTTGAGCGGGCCAGCTGGATTCTCAACTAACGAAGGACTCGGCAAGAGTTTTTTATATCCAGGAGGAAGTCGTAACGGTGAAACCGGGCAATCATCCAAAACTCTTTTAGCTTCGTCTAAGAAGGGACAATGGTGGATGGCGTGATCACCTTCGCATAGTTTACAGGGAGATCTAGTTCTCCCTTTTTGTCCTGGGGCTTCACTTTTGCTAGTTGACGGTGTGCTTTCAACATGGCCATCAGAGGTTGACGACACCGGATTGTGCAAACGGGGAGACCAGTCCCTTAGTATCCAAGGGATACAAGGACAATCTCTGTGAAAGTGGTCTCCCTTGCAAATGACACATGGCGATTTAGGCCTGGTCGGTGCAGTGTGTGGATTTTCGTTAGACGACACTCGTTTGGCCCCATTCGCTTTTGGCTCCTTCTTCTTTTTCTCTTTCTTCTTCTTTTCCTTCTTCTCCTTAGGAACTTGACTTTTGGCTTTGCCAGCCCCATCAAGCGAAGAGGAAGGAGGAGTGGAAGAATTAGAAGAAGTAGAAGGTTGGTGGGTAACTCTGGACTGGTCTAACTGCTGATTCGATTGTTCAGGAATAGTGGTGTTCTGAATGACATTAGTTGAGAAGAGCCAGAATGGAAAGCCAATTGTCAGTCCTGGAAGCGACAATGTGGCCATATGGGGTGCATCAACATCTCCCCAAGAGGAGAAGGGACTAGGATTCCCACCAAGGGGAATTCCTTGATTGGTAGACTCCATTTTATCAACCTAAGATCAACGTAGGAAAAAGGGTATAAATGTTCCGTTTAAAATAAATTTTACGACGCTTGGACACAACTTTTTTTTTCAATTTTAAAGAGTCGAGAAAAAACAAAAGATGACTCTAGTCTCCTTCGATTTTTAATGAGCCTGAAGTGACAAGTGCTCAGATGGACCATTTCCGTTAAGGAGTCTAAAAAGGAACAAAAGGGATTGCTCTGGAGATCTAGGTAGAGGGTGTGCCAAACCAATCACAAAACTGCAGAATACGTTTTACGGTACGGCAGTCAATCTTCCCGAATGCTGTGTTTGGTGCATTGCGATCAGTAGGGCGGCCGACACGACTTCCTATGGATAAAAGTTTTAAGCCTATAGGGGTCTCCCAATATATACTTGACGGTACGTGGGAGCACAATCCATACTGGCACTTATCGTCTCACAGTGGAGGAATCACCCAACCATCAGTGAGGACAACAGTTACCAGGTTTTACGACGCCGGAACACGTCTCTAGCCTAGACCTCTATGTTGAGCGTTAAGTTCCAAAGCGTTGTTAGATTCATTCAATTTATTTTAAGTTGATCTTTCTTAGAAGTTTGCCTTTTTGGATCACCACGAGATGTAGATATAATTCCTAAATGCAATCTAAAGATGATAAGCAAGCTTTTATCTCTTTTCAACAATGAAAATCCTAGCGACAAGGGGAAAAGAAAGACACAATCTTTTCTCAAAGAGCAAAGAGCACACTATAAATGCACTTTTCCTAAATCAAGCCATACAAACTATCAATATGCAAATGCACATATGCATGTATTTGTTTTCACTTTCTTAATATTGATGCCTAAAAAGAAAGTTGATGTACAAATCTGAATTTGCTTTCAAGTGAAAAACATAAACAAGCTTCTTTTCGAAATCAAAAAGGTAGAGAAGATTACGAAACTCTATGACTTTGAAATAAACACTTGTTTCGACACTAGAAAGTGACAAATTCAAACCAAAGGGAAAAGTAAAAAGTATAATCAACTGTCAACAGTAAACAAACTTTCTCCTAAGATCAGAATCGACACTTACGACAGATCTAAATCTAAGGACGACAGTATGACTATTTTACTTTTCAATGGAAAACTATAAATGACGTAACAAACAAAAAAAGAACATCTACAGTCTTTTTGTACAAAGGAGGTGGAATTAAGGCAAAGAAAAGGAGTTTTCAGACAGGTACACACACTGATAACAGGCTGCAAAAATCAGAGATAAAACTGGACAAAATGAAGCAAAGAACCTCAGCTGCACAGGGAAAAGGCTGATCAGCGCACCTGTTGCACAGAGAAACTAAATTGCAGTGCAGGTAGCCCTCTCGGGACCTGCGTTGAAATGCAGAACCTCTTCACAAAGCCCGCGCTGGGGCAGAAACGAGACTTCTATCCGGGTTCTGGGTCACGGTTTGCAGTTTAATCTATGGTTTTTGGCCGAGTAAAAGCAATCAGTAAGGTACAATCAGAGGGATGATTTAAAGGAGGACTAAGAGCTATCACAAAGGGTAATCAGATTATTTGTGGATCAGCTGTTCAAATCATAAACAAATCCTAGTGAGAGGATTGAAGTAGCAGCTACTTTGCATTTGATAATGGTAAATGCAGTTCGATTGCTACTTCTATGTTTATGAAACAAACAACAACAGAAACACAAATAAACTAACTAGACACGCTCCCCAGTGGAGTCGCCATTTTGTTGTTGGGAAAAGTGTCTACTCAGAACGCCCCTATCCCACTAAGGTGTGACAGTGCCGTAGCAACAAACAAGGAAAACTACTTTTGTATTCTTCTTTATGAAATGTAAACGAAGAGGAATATGATGAACTAACCTGTATCTTGCGCTAGTCCGTTGATCAAATCGCTCTCCTCTTTGACAGCTTCCAGCTACCTGCTCCCTTACTTGCCTAGCTTCACCAAGTTCCTGCAAGATCACAGAAGAGGAAAACTACACAAAGACATAGATTTACATTCATAAATAGCTTAGGATCAGATTTAAGCTAAACATGCAAATATAACAAAACATCATTGATACACAAGCATGTAGGAGAAACTCAAATAGTTTTATTGATATAACAAGAATATCTAGGAGGAGATACAACCAAGTGAGTCCCGATCCAGCATCTACCTCCCAGTAAAGGAATCCCTTCTTCACCTCCAACAAATCATAAATCACCCAATGCACTAATCTCAATCTCAAAACCAACAGCAATTCTCTGCAATGTACAAAATTCCCGCCTCTGGATCTCTGGGATGAGGGATCCATATATAGATGTATGCAAAGAGGATGAGTCAGCTTATGATTTGACTTGTGGCTTCTCTCTGTCAGTTCTTGCTTCCACTTGGAGACTGAGAACCTCTTACTCATCCTTGGTCGAACTCAGTGAGGCAAGTGTCATTGGGGAAGATTCTGGAAGCTTCCATTGTCTGTCCACCTCACGGAATGACACTGCCATTTGTCATTTCCCGCTCAGTGCACCCTGGTAGTGCATTTAGGTGCATTGCAACGCACCTATCTAGTGTACTGGGGTGCTATGCAACGCAGGTAGCTAGTGGAGCAGCTGAAATGATCCTGATTTGACTGATTCTGAGTAGTTTTTGGTGGAGAACTTCTGGGAGAAGCTGTAATTGGTTGACCTTGTTCCTTTAGGGGCAAGAACAACACTTTTGGGGACTTAGGATCCCTTGGTTTATGGACATTTCATGCTTAGAGCTATAAGGCACAAAAATGTCTATAACACACCAACCAAAGGAATGCTTAGTGTGATTCCCAAAACTCTTCAAAATCTGGCAAGAATTTGAAGTCTTTTGCTAGGGGAAGTGCTCCTTAATGATTTGAAGAGGGAGACCTTAAACTTGGAAAAGGGGGTTTTGCAACTTGCAGTGGTTTAAGGAATGAAACTAACCTAAGGCATGCTCAAAGGCTTCTTTATGTCTCTGGCTACAAATTGGAATCTAGGTATGTTTGTCTCTGGTTGTAGGCTCAGGAAGGAGGTTCAAGTAGCTCAATTGGTTTATCTTTTAAACTTGTAGATGACCATCAATTCCCCCCCCTATAAGATACAAGGTAAAAATATGAGGAAAACAACAATAAGACTTTTCAAAACTTGAGAACCAATTATGTGATACGAGTGAAATATCTTCTTGGCTATTGAAGCACATTGCCAAGAAGCGATCCATCCAAGGTAAATATTTTTTCTTGCAAGAGGCTTGTTTCTGAAGCATCTATTTGAATGATGATTGCGCTGACCACAATTCTCATATGGATAAAATCAAAACAATGATCTTTTGCATGGCCAACTCTGTGGCATTTGACATTTTTGTTGTTGCGGAGGAGGAGCAGGTGATTATGAGTTGTCCTTAAGAAATCCAGCACTCTGAAATTGGATTCACATAGAATAGTTTGGATTATGAAAGGAAACATCCTTGTCATGTCCAAGATCTATTTTTTCCTTGTTGTTGACAAGCTCTTCCCAAGGTCCGATGATGGGCTTGGGAAGTGCACGCTGAATTTATACTTCGGCATGTAAATTTTTTCTCGAATCAACCTCAACGTTACTATCTTGATTAATTTTTTCATGTTGATGGGATTCAACTTCAAACTAAAAAAGGGGATTTTTCTGAACAAAAAGAAGTTCAAAATGATGAATCTTTTGTTGTAAGTCCTCTCGTTGTAGTCATGACTCAAGCTGCAAAAACTCTATCTTTCCTTGTGCATTTTGCAAGCAAGTTTGAAAGGATTTTCCTTACTGAATTTTACCATCCCATCAATTGTGGAATGGATTAGGGTATTCAATAACTTTAATGCATCATCAAGTCGATCTAATTCACAACAATGCTTCAACTACAAATGCACTTGCTTAGAATGTAAAATTACTAGTGAAATTATGAATAGATATCTTATACAATGCCAAATAACTGCAACTTTAAAGAATATAAATAGTCCCTAATGCATATGAAAGTTGTGCACCAAGATCATTAATTTCCTGGGGTTCTAGGAGCACTAATTGCTGGGTTGTGTTATATTCTTTCCACAACTAGTCCACATAGTTAACCGGGGGGTTAGAGGGGGAGCGGAGCCCCCCTTCGTTGCACCGATTGTGTAGTGGGGGGGTCACAGGGGGTTTGAGGCATACCCATAACCCCACTTTATGGGGTTTGGGGAAGTGCCCCAGAAAATTTTGGTTTTGGACCCTATGTTAGGTTGGGTGGACCCACCTATGGTTTTGTGCATGATTTTCGCACATGTTTTTGGATGTGATGGTTTTCAGTCCATGGTATTGGACATGATGGTTTTTGGTCCATGTATAAATATGTATTATAACATTGAAAGGAAAATAATGAAAAATCAAGCTGGTAGTGCCGGTTTTGGGATCCAGGGGAAATCTTTGTGTATATGTGTTTTATGTGTTATGCTCTCGCATTGTTTATTTTATGTGTTTTAGAATTCGTATGCAGGTAATTTTTGTACGGGGTTAAAACCTAGATTTGGTATCAGAGAAGTTTTGTCTTCAAGGGGATGCCTTTGTTGCTGAGGGGTTTCACTCGGGCCTATGGTCGACCCTATTCAGTGGGAGATCTGCGAGATCGATTCTAGTGGTGAAAGAAAATGACGAGCAGTGGAAAGATAGAGATCAAGAAATTTAATGGTCAGAGTTTTGAGTTGTGGAAACTCAAGATGGAGGATCTATTGGTGGATAAAGATCAATGGATTGTGGTAGATATGGGTACTAAACCAACGGGAGTGTTCGATGAAGAATGGAAGAAGTTGGATCGGAAGGCAAAGAGCAAAATATGATTGTGTGTCTCAGATTTAGTATTGCTGAATGTATTAGGGGAATCTACGGTGAAGGTTTTGTGGGACAAGTTAGGGAATTTGTACCAATCTAAGTCTCTGATGAATAAATTGTTCCTGCAGAAAAATCTGTATAACCCGAGGATGAAAGATGGAGACTCACTGACAGAGCATCTGAACACATTTAATATAGTGGTAAGTCAGTTAGCATCTGTTGATATTAAAATTTCAGATGAAGATAAGTGCATCAACTTGTTGTGTTCTCTACCAGATTCGTGGGATAGTCTGGTTATTGCAATAGGTAGTAATGCAACTGACTTGCAGTTTGATAAAATAGTCTCAGCCTTGCTGACGGAGGAGATGAGATGAAAAAATATGGAGAGCCAGAATGGTGATGCCTTGTCTCTATGAGGACGGTCCTAGAATAGAAACAAAAATAAGTCATCGAGTGGGAGATCTAAATCTAGAGGGAGATCTAAATCTCTAGGAAAACCTCCAAAGGTGGTGTGTTGGAAATGCGGAAATGAAGGGCACTACAAAAGGGACTGTAAATCTAAAGCTCCTGATAAAGGACAGGGATCTGATGATGCTCCTTTCACATAGGCGAAAACCACCTCAGATGAAGGTGGGGATGTGTCTTGGCTTCTTCAAGTACACATGTAGATCATGAGGCATGGTTGATTGACTCAGGTGCATCCTTTCACTTCACTCCCCATAGAGAGTGGTTCTGTGAGTATGAGAAATATGATGGTGGTGATGTCTTCTTGGGGGATGATAGGAAGGCTAGAATTGTTGGTTGCGGAAAAGTAAAGTTGAAGTTGCAAGGTGGAAGGGTTAGAACACTTCGGGTGTTCTGCATATTCCTGCATTAGCCAGAAATCTCATTTCTGTAAGCAAGCTGGATTATGTAGGTGTAAAAATAGTGTTTGAGAAGGATACCTGCAAAATGGTTTGGGGAGCACTGGTATTGATGCGGGGAGTTCGAGTTGGAACTCTGTACAAGTTGCAAGGTAGCACTATTATTGATGGGTGCAACAATTCTGTGGTTCCTGAAAGTGAAGCAGAAAATCTATTGGTCTCTAGAGAAAAGACCATGTTGGGCATCAAAGGCTTGGAGATATTGGATAGAAGGGCCTTCGAATACTTCATGGTAAAGGTATGGTAGAAGGTATGAGTAATAGCTTTCTGGAGAAAATTGTGTATATGGAAAACAGAATCGGGTGAGTTTCCCCTCTGGTGGTAAGAGGGCGAAACATATATTAGAGCTTGTGCACAGTGATGGGTTTGGACCTGTGAAGGTTCCATCACTGGGTAAGTCTATGTACTATGTATCAATTTATAGATGACTTCTCAAGGAATACATGGATATATTTCCTTAAGAATAAATCTGAAGCCTTTGACAGGTTTAAAGAATTCAAGGCTCTCATGGAAAATTAGACAGAGAAGAAGATAAAGGTGCTGAGGACGGATAACGGTGGAGATTTTTGCAGCAAGGAATTTGAAGAATTCTGTAAGAAGTGTGGTATAGCACAGTAGAAGACTACTCCATACACACCTCAACAAAATGTAGTTGCAGAAAGAATGAACAATACGTTGATGGAAAGGGCAAGAAGCATGCTCAGTGGTGCTAGGTTAGGATAGGAATTCTTGGCAGAGGTAGTGGATACTGCATGTTACCTAGTCAACAAGTCACCTTCATCAGTGTTGGAGGATAAGACTCCACAAGAGGTATGGATTGGTAAGAAACCATCTCTTTCACATCTAAGGGTATTTGGATGTGATGCATATGTACATGTTCCAAAGGAGAAATGAACCAAGTTGGGTAAATATGAAAAGGGCATCTTTATTGGGTATAAGGATGGTTTAAAGGGTTATAAGCTTTGGAACCCAGTAACAAGGAAGGTTGTGTACAGCCGAGACGTGGTGTTCAGAGAGGTGAAATATGTTATTAAACATGAAGTCCAACCAAAGGAACCTGAGAAGATAGAGTTTGAGCTAAAGGAGGTAGAATCAGACTCTACAGCAAAGGAGGAATCAAAAGATGAAGAGCCACAAACTCCGGCTGTGAGAAGATCAATTCGAGAAAGAAGGCAACCAGAAAGGTATAGTCCATCTGCTTTCTATTCAAATTTTGCTTTGTCTCTTACTGATGATGATCCCAGATCTGTGAAGCAAGCTGTAGATTCAGAGGATGGAAAACTCTAGAAAGATGCCATGGTTGATGAAATGACATCTTTGCATAAAAATGAGGATTGGGATCTGGTGGAGTTGCTGGCTGGAAGAAAACCCATTGGTAGCAAATGGGTGTTCAAAAAGAAGATAAATGTAGAAGGAAAAGTGGAGAAATACAAAGCTCAGTTGATAGCAAAAGGTTATTCCCAGGTGCCGGGAATTGATTTTGGTGATATTTTTTCTCCTGTTGCCAAGGTAACTTCTATTAGATTACTTTTATTTGTTGTTGTTGCTTTTGATTTTGAGGTAGAACGGATGGATGTGAAGACAACATTTCTTCACGGGGATCTTGAAGAGGAGATCTACATGAAGCAACCTGAAGGATTTGTAATGAAGGGTAAGAAATAACTAGTATGCAAGTTAAAGAAGTCTCTGTATTGGTTAAAACAACCACCAAGGATGTGGTATTACAAATTTGATACATTTATACGGGGACTTGGCTTCACCAAAAGCAAAGAAGATCACTGTGTGTATTTTAAATTAATTGGTGACCATGTTATTTATCTGGTCTTGTATGTGGATGATATGTTTCTGGTTGGAATTAACAAAGAAATTATCCAGGATTTGAAGACCCAAGTGTCCTCCAAATTCGACATGAAAGATCTTGGTGCTGCAAACTATATTTTGGACATGGAAATTAAAAGAGATCGGGCAAAGAGGAAGCTCTATTTAAACCAGAGGAAGTATGTTGAGACAATATTGCAAAGGTTTAATATGCAGGATAGTAAACTGGTGAAGGTTCCTATTCCTGTAGGTGTGAGGTTATCTACTGAACAGGGTCCCAAGACACAATAAGAGGAAGAGGACATGTCCCATGTTCCATATGCAAGTGCAGTCGGTAGCCTAATGTATGCAATGGTCTATACTAGACCAGACATTGCACATGCAGTGGGAGTATTGAGCAGGTTTATGTCAAAACCAGGGAAGGAGCATTGGACAACAGTGAAGCGGGTTTTCAGGTATTTGCATGGCACTAGTGATTATGGTTTGTGCTACCAAGGAAGACCAGGATTGGATAGAATGTTGGATATTTGTGGCTTTGTTGATGTAGATTGGGCTAGAGATCTAGATCAGAGAAGATCTACAAGTGGGTATATGTTTAACCTATTTGGAGGCGTAGTCAGTTGGATGAGCAAGAACAATCTGTAGTGGCACTATCAACTATAGAGGCAGAATACATGGCAGCCACTCATGCAAGCAAGGAAGCAGTTTGGTTGCAGAGATTGTGTTCAAGTATGGGGTTAGTACAGGGAGCTATAAGGATAGATTGTGCCAGCCAAAGTGCAATTTTCTTGGAAAAGAACTCCACATTTCATTCAAAGACAAAGCACATTGATGTTCAGTATCACTTTGTGAGGGATATGATAGAAGACAAAAAGGTGTTGCTGGTAAAGGTGGACACTTTGAAGGATATTGCAGATACATTGACAAAATCTGTGAGCTCTGAGAAGTTCTCTTGGTGTAGAGAGACAATGGGCGTTTCAGGGCTGGAAAAATGACTAAGCTCTCTTGTGGCCCCATGTGGAAAAAAAACA
This sequence comes from Pinus tabuliformis, assembly GCA_031772625.1. NCBI lineage: Eukaryota > Viridiplantae > Streptophyta > Pinopsida > Pinales > Pinaceae > Pinus > Pinus tabuliformis. The sequence continues at coordinate 10,075,080 of CM062808.1, forward strand.
ACAAGTGGTTGAATGTTGGGTTGTGTTATATTCTTTCCACGACTAGCCCACATAGTTTACTGGGGGGTTAGAGGGGGGCCAGAGCCCCCCTTCGTTGCACCGATTGTGTAGTTGGGGGGGGGACACAGGGGGTTTGAGGCATACCCGTAACCCCACTTTTGGTTTTGGACCCTATGTTAGGTTGGGCGGACCCACCTATGGTTTTGTGCATGATTTTCGCACATGTTTTTGGACGCCATGGTTTTTGGTCCATGGTATTGGATGTGATGGTTTTTGGTCCATGGTATTAGATGCTTCCGCATTTATAAATATGTATTATAACATTGAAAGGAAAATAATGAAAAATCAAGTTGGTAGTCTCGGTTTTGGGATCCAGGGGAAAATCTCTGTGTATATGTGTTTTATGTGTTATGCTTTTGCATTGTTTATTTTCTGTGTTTTAGAATTCATATGCAGGTAATTTCTATACGGGGTTAAAACCTACACTAATAGGAGTAAAAATCTAACTGTGCAATACTTACTGAACTTGTGGTTAGAGGAGCATCAATATTATATTACTTACATAGGATTTTCAGAGTATCTCCTTCCAATCCTTTAAATTGAGAAAGGTTCACATGGAATACCTAGATAATTCAGCCTAGACTCTATCTTGCATTTAAACAGTGGTTTGAACTCGTAATATTCTTCTCAGGTGCCTCAATGTAATGTTTGTGCATATCCCACACTTATGAATGTAGAATGCAAGGGGCAAAAGTTTCATAAAATAACTTTCATGATTCTTGTTAAATGAGACCCACAATTGATAGAAACATGTAGGTAGCCCATGACTACTCCATCCTTCAATATACATGTGCAATTCTTACAATAGTCAGAGCTCGAGTGCCATTCACATCTTTCATTCTTGTTCACCTTGTTGGGCAGCTGATCCCCCCATAGCATGTTTTTGGGGCTTGAAGCCCGAATTTTGTCAAGTGCAATGGAAAGACCCTGTGAAATGCGTTCACGGAGCGCAAGAGTCTAGGGATGTTTTCCCTAAGATAATGTAATCTAATGTAAAGTGTATCAGCCTACCCATGGTCCACAGACCATGGGATTGTATAAATAGAGTGAGGCTCTAAGTCTAAAATCAGTCTTAGTTTTTTCAAAAGTAACAGATAGATGCGAAGGCATGGTTAGAAGTTAGAAGTAGATCTGAAGGTATTGGGTCGTAGTGATAGGTAGAGGCTCTATAGCTGAGTGCGCAGAGGCCTAGTAGAATTCACAGCTAAGTGCGCGGACCCCTGCAGCTGAGTGCGCAGGGTGGAGTTGGGATTGTACTTGTACAGAGAATTAATAAAAGATAAGTTGATTCTGAAATATTGTGTGTCTATGCTTTTGTTATATTTATGCATCTCTTTACAGTTTTATGATTTCACGCACTTGTTATGAATGTTGAATGATTAATGAGAATATTGGGCCCACACAATTAAGTTAAGATCTATAATAATAGCATAGTAAGGATACAGGATCTAGACAACACCTCTTAGTGCTCTTTATAGAGTTGCGCAGAAGCAGTTGCGAAGGACAGACGACTACGTGGAACAGCGTAAGCACACAGGTTCAGTTCGCAAACTTCCTAGATTTCATCAAGACATCTCTAGGTTGTGGAAACCTGGTTCCAACACCCTCCCATACTACCTCGGGTGAGACCTCAGTCCACACACCGTGGACTGTTGCCGAAAGGGCCGGTAGTTTCGGGATTTTCTTGGCTAAATCACTTCTGAAACTGGGTTAGGCCCCAACAAGCCAACAAATGGATCTGTTGTCAAGACCGGGATCTGCCTAAGGGATGTCTGATGTCGTGCCACTGGAACCCAACAAAGAAGGAAATTGAAGAGTGGTTGGACAAGAATATTTTTGAGTTCGTGACACACGAAAACAGAACTCCGCAGGTATCCGAGAAAAGGTGGCTAGATCGCTACATGCATATGGAAATCCATGAGATCTTCTTCGCGTCCTTTCCTTCTGAATTGTATGAGTGGATCACGAGGTTAGTTGACAGCTAGGGAAGGTGTAAACTCGACCAACCAATAGTGTGGACCCCGGAATTAGTGCGCAAACTAGTGGTATCAGAAGATAAGATCGCACGAGCTGTGGACCATTGGCTCGACCGAATAATAGGGAGATTTATCACAGAGTTTGCAGTAGATATGACCATGAGCTACAACGAAGCAAAACAACGTTTTCTCAAGGGACCACAAGGTAAGTACATTAAATCCTTGAATACTTGGATTAAGATGCTATTATGTGAAAAGCGGGTTATGTGAATACATTAATGTTTGGAATGATGCGGAGCAGAAATATCTACAAAGGTAGCGGGGAATTAGGAAACAATCCCTTAATTTCACCTTCACGAGAGAGCGAGGAAGAGCTCGCTCGGGTCTCTCCGAGAAGTGCTGTTAGTTTGATAAGGCAATGCATTCCGCAGTTACCACCACCGCCCACGCCACCACCTGCTTCACCTCTTTCACCTCCATCTCCACCCACTCCACCTCCACCAACCCTGCAGTTCGACATGGAAAGCACGATCAAGCTACCCGTATTCAGAGGAGTAGGGAATGAGGATCTAGACCAGTTCTGGTTCATGGTAAGAGCCTTGTGGGAAGCACAAGGGGTCATGGACAACAACATTAAGAAGGCTACATTGGTGAGCGCGCTGCAGGATTATGCGTTGACATGGTATATCAAGCACTCTAATGACCACCCAAATGCAGGGATGCAGAGATCCATAATGCGGTGAACAGAGCCTTTAGCTGGCCGAAATTAGAGACATAGTCAATCATCGAATTTAAAGAGATCGTGATGCTTCAAGGCAAGACCCCCTGGGATCTGGATCAATGACTGAAGAGTACAATCCGTGAGTCTAATATGACGCTCACGGATGCACAACGTCACACATGGTTTGTGGCATATCTAACACTGCACCTGAGGACAGCGTTGTCACAACAGAAACTTTCTACCCAGGCCAAAGCATTGGAAATGGCGATGAGGTTTCAGGAGACACCGATACAGGATCCGGGGTTGGGATTTCAACAAATCCATATGCAACTATAGAATCTATGCTTGGAAATGTAGAGCTTGAAGCAGGATAGGGCACCGCGACTAGAGGCGTGCCAGGAAGTATGGTGCATAAAGTGTAAAGGCTAGGGCCATGACAAAGACCACTGTCCAATATTTATGAACTACCTGGCAGGAGAGGGGCCAATGTTGTTGAGACTGGAGGCATAGGTAGGGCCAAGTGCGACACCCACATTATAGTGTGCAATCCGTCAGATAGGAGGAAAACACACGACCGATAATTGTCATTTTTTGCAGAAGTATACGCCGACACCCCAACAATTGTTTTGTAATTTCTGTAGTTCGGTGGGCCACGACGAGCGTACTTGTCGTAGCTATAAGTTAATGATGGATCAAAGCCTAGCCTATAGGATCCAGATATAAATGCGAGCCCTAAACCCAGCTGCAGGGATGGCGCGCACTGGATTTCGGGAGCGAGGTCGAGGATGAGGAGGAATGGGACCAGGAAGGTGTTGTGGACAATTAATTTGCTATAATTGCAGAGGTCCAGGGCACTATGCCCATGATTGTACCGACTCGACAAGACCATCCTGCTCATATTGTTCTCAGTTTGATCATGAAATGATAGATTTTCCTACATTGATCGAACAAATGCGCGAGAAAGGGGTACTCCAGCCTCCTCCGACTCAAAATATCCAAATGATGAGGTTTGAACCGTGCGAAGAAGACCGAAATGTGAACATGATGCTCAGAAGTGGTGCAACCACATGGGAAGATAAGGGGAAGCAGCCTGAGGAAGATACATGGGTTCACAAAGCTCCTACAAAGGAACCTGAGTTTAACTTAGAATGCGTAAAGGAGACGTTCACAGACGCTAAGAAGAGCTTCGCAGAGGCCTCTACTTCAGGTAGTAAGGATTAGCCAGAGCCAGGGATGGATCCTTCTATGCTTACTACCTTTTTGGAGATGTGCATGAAACTGTTGTGCGACAATAAGGCGGCTAAGGGAATACAGGAGTTGATTACCAGATGTGCAGGGTCAAGGGAACTGTGCGTAGTTTGGAAATTGGGAAAGCATGCATTGCGCACCGAGAGGGAAATTAGATTGATGGCGTAGATTGGTGAGTATGAAATGGATTAGGTAATCCTAGAACTAGGTTCAGACATGAATGTATTACCGAAGCAAATATAGGAACGTATGGGTAGGCCCACATTACAATGGTCCCCTATTCAACTATGAATGGTGAAACAACAAAAGATTTTGCCCATCGGGAGGTTGTAAGGGGTAACAGTTGATATCAAAGGCATGAGCACACAAACAGACTTTGAGGTAATAGAGATTGTCAATGAAAGCAATCCTTATTGTTAGGAATAGACTGGGCCACTGATATTAATGGAGTCATCAACCTGAAGAAGTGGAAGATGATATTTGAGAAAAAGTCCCTACGCGTAGTAGTCGCGCTAGACCTAGTCGAAGGAGCACGCTACACTAAACCATTGTGCGATGATCAAAGGGATGATGAGCTGGATTGTATTTACCAGATAACAGCATGAGACCGGGATTGGGTGAACTTGACTACAGATGGAAGAATCTCATGGGAGCAAGACAATTCCTGCACCTCGGATTCCGACGAAGAAGTAGAACACTGGAAAAACCTATTGCACGAAGTTACAACGCTAAATTGCAACATGATGATTAGATGAGTGTGTTGCGTGACGATAGAGGCAAGGGATGGGGCGACGGCGGTGGATGAATTCCTGGAAGAATTTGAAAGCATAGTACCGGAACAATAGCGATATGGTACGTTAGAATGGGCATTGCGTGCAACACCCGCACGATGGTGGGGTACACATCAAGAGACCATTGTAAACTGGCGTGAATTTAGAATTTGGATGTGCTTGCAGTTTGGAAGCCACTAGCGTTGAACGAGAGTAGGGCAGACAGGATGAAACATCTTGCCCGCCCACCTGTGTCGATGGGTGCAGACGTGTGTCGTACAATCCACACACGCACAACCCAGACTAAGGATTGAAAATCAGAACCAGATGCAGCAGCAGGAAAAGCGATGCGCCCCACAGAGGTTCCATGTAGAAGCATTCAAGAAGGTATGTGGAATCCTAAATAGGGTTTACTAGTTGGGCTGAACTGATTGGGACCTATGCATACCAGTGGTCCGATGGGCCTATAGGGCCATGCACAAGAACCTAAGCGCGGGAATGATTCTAAAGACGACGAGCAGATTTGAGGCCATAGCTTTGGAGAAGAATCCCCATACAACAACTCCCATAATGGGGACATCACGTGAGGACCAGAAAGAAGGGATTATGCAGCCGTACGCGGACGAACATATGCAGATTCAAGAAGCCATTCGGTGAGGGAACCTTGAGCTTCATGAACTCAAAGAAGATTGGGTATGACTGAAGCAGAAAAGCATGTTAATGGACGTGGAAATTAGAAAACTAGAAACCAAAATCGCGCAAACATGTCACCTCGATAGAAGGACAGGACAAGATATGGGCAGCCATACCACCACATTCGAACATTGTCGCTAAGAATTTATGGCTCTGTTACCATGGCTGCAACCGCACCTTACCAGACAAAGTAACTAGGGAAGCGCACCACATAAGGAAGATCACGAGGCGTTCACTGGCACGAGGGTAGCTAAGGAAGGCTAGCAAACTAGGTTGGAAGGTGACTTGAAGCCTTGCATCGGTGGTGCGACCACTTGACTATCTGTAGGAAGCACAGTCTTAGTGCTCCAAGTAGTTGAAAGAGAGCGTGGGACTTTAAAAGAGTCTATATGGGAGCTGCGCAACAAGGATGTTGTGCACAGGATCAATATGTCATAGGGGTCGCGGCCACGCATAGGGGGTTGCGCTGCTGCATGGGTAGGCTAGGAGGTGGCCGTTGGTGTCACTGTTCATGACAAGAGGTCCACTTTAAGGCAAAAAGGAGTGGGCGATGGGCAATTAAGACATGAATTAAGAGCTAGATTTGGGATGATCTACTGCCAAGAAGGCATTAGTGATGCAGAAGTGGGGGAAGGTCGAATTCAAATTCAAAAGACATTATAAAGCCCTCAAGGTTAGCTCCAAGGCAACACTTGGTTGTTTGAGAATTGAGAAAGTACAGAGCATTGAGCACCGCGTATTCTTACCATCCTCAAGTGTAGACACAACGATGGCTACTAGAACAAGAGCACGATTCGCCGAAGTTACCACGGAGCTCTGTATGGCCCATGAGGACCCTAGAGAGGTGGCAGCTGTGCCAAAAGTTCCAAAATCACCACACACGTCGTGGCCACAGAAAGATAAGAAAATGATGGGGTCAGTCCATGTATCACCAAGAAACCCACGGTTTGGCAAATTGTTAATGGCAGAGAAGGGAAAAGCCATCACCATTGAAACAGAGGAGGAAGAGGAAGACTTGTAGGCCCTAATCGCCCAAATTGAGGTGCAAGACGATGAGGTGGAGTATGCCTCCCAAAATAATTTTGCAACAAAGTTACCTCCTTACATCCCCCCATGGAAGGGGAAAGCCAAGGTATCGAAGGACCTGGAGGCCACGAAGAGTGCACTTTAGACCCCGCTCCTCCCCGGTGATATAAGGTTTGGAGGTATGCCGTTGAGATGAGTACCTACTATGAAGTTCGAAGATTGGGTGTTGTAGCTCTGATACCACTTGTTGTAGATCTGATCTAAAGATATATGAGAATAGAGATAACCCAAGAATAACAAGATAGAAATAGAGAGAAAATACTTCTTTATTATCAAAACCCTTAAGGTAGGGCAACACCATACATTCACTCCTTAAGGAAGGAGAACACTCCACAAGCCATATGCCTGTTCATATAAGAATACTTCTCTTCATATTCATATCCTCCATGTGGAGTCTCTAGCCTTTATATAGGCCTCATACATACAATAGCATGTATCATTACCATGGTTTCCTCATACCATCAACTAATACCATGGGCCCCTTACATTATTATTAACTACTTGTGGTCCCTTACATGACATGGGTTAACCACCTTATTTATTACTATGGCCCATCCCATTATTATATTATTACCTTGGGTACCTCCCTTGGTACCCCATATTATCCCCCCTAGGTACATAACATTCCACCCCCCTAAACATGTTTCGTCCCCGAAACATGGGAAGAACATAAATAATAAGATCTACTCAAGAGAGTAGTTTACTGATACCATGCACGTGCATCTAGCCATCCAAGATAAAGGTGAACCCTCGATCTCGCTGGTGCCTCGCTCGCTTGAGATCGAAGTTGACTGCGATAGCTCTTCTCTGTGGAAGTGTAGTAGGTGGATCTTTGTTCCTCTCGATCTGTCCTGTGGGGTTTGTTGTCCATGTGGCCAATTGGTTGCCATCTTGATTGTTGTCTTGAAGTTTTAACCCACGATGGCTTTTTCTTTACTTCACCTTGCTGTGGTGCCTCTTGTGGTGTCTTCTTTTTCAATATGACTTCAACCACTGAATCGTCCTCAGATGTATCAGCACCTGTAACCTTTTCTGCTTCAGCCTCTGTTTGTGTTTGATTGTCGACCATCAACTGCTCATCATCTGATATGTCAGTCCCTATAACATCTTGTGTGTCAACCTCCGTGGACTCTACCTGTTTATGGATGGAAATATCTTGTAATGTAATTTTCTTCTTTTTATACCATAGCTTCAAGAATTTCTTCTGCACATTAATATTGATAGTACCCACTGATTCCATCCAAGGATATCCCAAAACAACATCCATATTATCCATCTCTGAAGCATAAAAATCTCCATGCAACACATACTTATCCATAGAAATCTTCAAATCCTTGTACACTTGAACATCCTCACCATCCAATTGTGTGTTTTCCACGTGTTTTGCTGGAATTTGTAATTTTTTTGCCAAGTTGACATTTATGAGATTTTGTTTGCGACTCGGATTTATAGACACAATGACTTTCTCCTTCTGAATCAATCCATGAACCTGAAATAAGGAGACACTCGTAGCAATTAACCCTTTATGTGTCTTATTCTCCTTTTTTCTAGCCCGAGACCATTTGTCCAGAAGGACTTTTTCATATTCTGCATCTGAAAGTTTGGTCACCTGCTGGTGGTCAGGTGATAACCACCAATTTTTAGCCTCATCTCTCATATTACATATTATTGGAATCCTCCAATATTTTCCATGTGTAGACTTGGATCTTTGTATGAATTCTTCAATAGTAGGACCATCATCTTTCCCTGTAAAATATAGTATCTCCATGAAGAGGGTTTGAGAAAAATTCCTCACTTGGCGAAAATTTAAAGTGGCCACAGTTTAGTCAATATTGCTCATAATCTTTATTATAACCTGTTTTTGGAAATGGAAAAACCATTCTGCATCTGCCCATGTGATATAAATCCTGATTCAGACACTGGAATTTCAAATCTGCACTGCTACTCTCCCGGCGTCACCCAAAATTTCTGCAAAAAGAGCTGATTTTAAATCAGCGATATCTCCCTCATCCGGACTCCGATTCGACTGATTTTTTTTTTGAAATCATGTGTTTTTTCACAAAGATTCCAGATCTACAATTAGATCTTGCAGATCTTGCACCAGGAATTCTAGATCTGCGCCGCAAAACTCGCTGCCCTGAAAATTGTCTACAACCCCACTGATTTTTAGATCAGCGATATCTCCTTCATCCGGACTCCGATTCAACTGATTTTTTTTTTGAATTTGGGTATTTTTTCACAAGGAATACAGATCTGTAATTAGATTCTATATATCTGGCACCAAAATGTACATATCTGATCTGCAAATTCGCCACCAAAAAAATCTCTGCAAAAAAAAAAAAAAAATCCACGGTTTGCCCAAGAAAGTGCTCTGATACCACTTGTTGTAGCTCTGATACCACTTTTTGTAGCTCTGATACCACTTGTTATGCTATTAACCTGCAAAGCAATACCCAAGTGAAGAAAAGATACCGATAACACAGAATATGCGAAGAAAATATACCCAGAATACATAATAGCAATGATTTTATTATTCAGAGAGAAATGTTCACAGGCCTCTTCGAGGGGGCAACCTCCAATAGAGCAGAGCTCGATTACAAGACAAGACACGATGCTCCTCTCAGGGAGTCTCTATCCTTTATATATGACTCATACATGCAATACCATGGGCCAATATCTTGGGTTTTATTAATACCATCTATCTAATACTACCGCCCATTTACCATCTATCTAATACTACCGCCCATTTGCAACTAACTGTGGTCCCGTCATTAATTGCGAGTTAACCACTTACAAATATTAATATGGGCTTTATTGACTCTTGACTATGACGTGATCCCATGACATAAATAAGGGGGTTAGGGTGGGACCCTAACATGAGCACTTTCCAGGGCTCGGTGGTATCTCCAAATTTTAGCAAATTTTTTTTTGGCTAGAGACGTGTTCCGGCGTCTTTAAACCACGGGATCTGTCGTTAAGCGCATAAACCTGTGGATTTGGGGAGGTGTTAGCTACCTATACCAATAGGTTTCATATTTCATGATTGGCAAAGAAAGTTCCAAATATGCTCTGCTTTGGTGATACAAAGATCCCATATTTCCATGAGAAAACAATGTGTGTATATAGCTTTATGTTGACTCAATTTTGATGGATGGTCCAATAGCCTAATCTGGATCATGCCATGTTTCCATTTTCTGTTGTAGAATATAGAAAGAAGTCTGTCCAAACTGTTTAATCTTGGCAGACCAGTAGCTTAGGTAGAGAATTAAGGTTCCCAACTGCTTAATCTGGGACCTTGGAAGCAATAAGGGTAGTGCTAGATAGACAATCAAAAGAAAAAGCCAATGGAAAAGAAAAGGCACATATGGGTCTGCAAGTCCAAGTGCACCCTCCAAGAAGAAACAAAAAATGCTAGGCAAGCAGATGGGTAGGTAGATGGGGTTGCAGAAATGTCATTCCTTTCCAACTGAATCTTGCTGGTCAAAACAAGGAAAGCATCAATGGATAGAAAAGCTCCTCTTCTCTATCACTTTGCTGTAACACAATGGAGCATGTCTAACTTCCTTTTTCCCTTTCTCATATTCATTACTAACATCCCTACACCAGTGGTGTTCATGAAAGAATTCAAGGTTTTATGTTGGTTCTGGTTTCCTTTAGAGCCACATTTCTTGTCTAAAAATTCTTTTCATTTTGATCTACTTCCTATACTAAGTTGATTTCATACAAAAACTTAGTGTTTCACCCCTTCCCCCACTCTTACTAACCCCTAACTTCTTATTATCTAAATCCCCTATGTTCCCCTTTTCCCTACTATTATAAACACTATGGTGTATAAACCCCAAGCATGCTATAAATACCCCTTCCCCTTGGCACTATAGCCATATGTTCACAGTCAGGGATTAAAGTGACATCCGGTCACTTTAAGAACCCAAACCCTACCCCTTGTCCCCCTTCAGAAGTTATCCAAACCATTAACCCCTTCATTTGCTAAAAAACCTTGTAAAAAACCCCTTTTTACCCATAACCCGCTTTATTTGCAAAAAGCATACAAAAACCCACTTTTTCCCGTTTACCCAAAGTCTTAGCGCTATGCGCATTTTTGTAAAAACATTGAAAAAACCATATGAATCGCCAAATTCCCAAAGGTCCCGCCGGGCGCAAATTTCAAAAGAAATATTATTTTAATCCCACCCGCATCCGTATCGTCCGGCCAGCTCAACGATCCGTCGACCGTCGGATCAGGCCCTTTTCATCTGACGGCCCTCGTGCATATCGGACCGGCCCCGACGTCCAAAAGATACCTTCCGATATCTGTCAGAGGGTGACGTCAGGCCTCTGCCACGCATCACCCCCACATCGTATCGGAGGTACCTCTGAAAATTCCGCTTCCGTATGGAAGGCGGTGCGATATGAAACCGCTAACCACTTCCGGTTTCGGTTAATCCGTCCTGCCTACGTCACTGCCAGCATCACTGCTACGTCAGCGCCGCGTCGGTACGGCCCGCCCGCCATTGCTCCACCTGTCTGCCACCTCACCATCCCCGTGGACCTCTCTTATGCCGCCACGTCACTCGATGATGTCATGCTGACGTCATCCGACCTTGACCCCACCTGATGATGTCATGCTGACATCATCCAAAAAAGGCGCCAATGTTCCAAAAAATCCATATTTTGGCCAAAATTTCGCGTTTTTTGCACGTTTTGCCAAAAACGCTGTTGTTTTTTCTGCATGGTTTTTACGTCCAACTGTGCACCAACCTGTTGAGCTCGACCTGGAGACCGCTGGCACGCCATTTCCACCTACATTCGTGTCCATTGTTCTCTGTATACCAGGTATTTATCCTTGTGAATCCCTCCTGCACTTGGTTTCGTTTGTAAATTGCCAAGAAAGCTTAAAACACTGAGAAACTTATAATTCACCGACAAATCCCCTGTGCCTAGCCCCCATTTACACTCTAAGGTCGAAATTCACTGGTTGAGCCTTGTTTGCCCGAGTTTTTTACCAATAACTGCATTCTGTTCGTGCAATCGCAAAATGGTAACCCAAACTGTACCAATTTGCTGAGAAAAGGAGTTTAATACCAGACATTTGTCTTATCCATCCTTTAAGTAGTATTTCAATTGCTGCAATTGACCATTTATCCTCTGTCCCTCAGTAATTTACCTTTCTGTTCAAAGAAAACTCTGTGGTGTTGCTCTGCACAGTAACACCAGTTTATAAACGACATAAATCCTAAAAGTAACCATGGATCCACCAGTAGCTCCTGTGGCATTGAATATTGCTCCTCTAAATGCCCCTCAGAGACAATTGGAGTGGCAGCCTCTAGCAGACCTGGATTATCAGATAGCAGAAAAAATGCTAATGCACAACAAGTACCACATTCATTTGCTGAATGAGTTGAGGATTAAACATGAGGCTGGAACAGATGTATTGGGCATTTGGGATTCTTTCCTCCCTCTATTCAAACTCCCTCAGGTCAACCAGTTTCCTGACCTAATCCACCTATGTGCTGAATCCTACGACGCCACTCAGAGGGTTGTGATTGACCCTTCAGGCTCAGTTGTTTTCTATGTCACCCTTGAAGCCATCAGAGAGATGCTCCATTTCAAAACTGAGAAGAAATTAGTCCCTTTATCACTGGCTGATCTGATAAAGCAAGGAGCCAAATTGACAGATGCCCAGATCACCAAGCTAAATCAATTATATATTGCCTCTGACACAGTGAAGTACCCTCCCATTTCTCATGTTTACCTAAACCAATTGGGCAGGGACCTTGTAGACATGATCAATCCCATTCTGGGCTATAATTCTATTGAATTTGTTGATGAGACTGTGCTGGTGATGATGCTCATGTTTGCCCCTGGCAAGTCTCCAATCTGCTATGACTATGCCACTTACATATCTGACAAAATACATGAGCAATTGATGAACTTACCAAGAGAAAGGGTGTTCAGATACACCTCCTACATCTACCACTTGATTTTGTATTATCAACATGAGAAGTTCCACTTTGCTATAAAGAGAGTGGATGCACAAGGAATTCCAAGGTCAGTGGTGTATTGGTCCTCTGCCTTCCACTGCAGATCTGTTTCTCCATACACCTATTGTGAATTTATAGACCTCTTCATCCACCCAGCCATGTCTCTGCTCATGAGCTCACCTCCTCCTAGGCTAACTGATGAGATGAAGAGGATTCTTCAGCTGTCCAAGGCATACAGCATCGGGGATTGGTATTATTACCAACACCACACAGTCATCAGAATATATGGGTGTGAGCTGCCCCCATACAGATTGCCTAGATATGTGCCCATGAGATTGTTTGCCCTGGAATACTTCAGGCAATTTGGGAATGCTGATGTGCTGCACTTTTCAAGCAGAGGCAAGAAAGCACAACTCAAGGTCAGAAACCAATTAGGCCACTTCATCTACAACAAAAGGGAGGAAGGTTGGCAAGAAGCCGACAGCATGTTAGGATCCCTTGGCCTACAGACCAGTTTCCTTTGGAAACCTTATGACCCCAATCACTTCATAACTCTAAGAAGGGTCAAGTATAGGCGTTCTGGTTATGACCATGTAAGGTTGCCCCACATAGAAAAATATGCAAATCAAGCAAAATGGAGGAGGGGAACCTTAGAGGAGGCTGCTACACAAGAAGAATTAAATCAAAGAGTAGTTAGAAATATCTAAAAGATGGCTGACTTGGAGCTTTGTGCACAGGTGTTTACTCTTCCAAGCACTCAAGTGGGAGCAGCTGCATCTTCCTCCACAGCAAATCAGCAAGCGGTTAAAGCTACTGAGCAAACCTCAAGCAAAGGCAAAGAAAAGGAGATGGAACCAGAACAACCACCTCATGAGGAGGCACAACAGCAGCAACAACAGGTACAACAGCAACAAGAGGGGCAGCAAGAGAAAGAGCAGCCATTACAACAAAGAAAAGGCAGCTGAAGCCCCAATTTCCACTGAGCAGCAGGCTCAGGACACAGTGCCTCCTAGGCCAGAAACGACAGTGGAGGCCTCAGTCCTCCAAACCCCATAAAAATAAGACATAAGCAGAAAGAGGGATAGAGAGACTCCCCTCACAACAACAACGACTCAAGGGGAGAAAAGACACAGAATGAATCCCCTTTCAGAAGAGGAAATGCCTTTGGGGCAATCTTTGGGCATGGGCCCACCAAGTCTGGAGGCCTCAGCAAGTTCCTTCCAGCAGGAACAAGAGAGGATGATGGGAGGAGAAGTTAGCTCCTCAAGCTAGCAGAGAGAAGGTGAACTGAGCATCAAACAACAGTTCATTGACATAAAGAGGAGGAATGAGCCAATAAAGATACAACTATATAATCATTTGTTGAAAATGGCTCCCACCAACCAGCAAAGGCTCATGTCTGCATATGATGTTAATGAATGAAAATGATCATGAGTCACTTCATGCCAACTGCATTGCAGCCACAGTCCCCATCAGACTACTTGAGGACCAATCTTGAGGTCCTTGCCAAGGACATCCACCCAATGGACAAAATCAAATTGCATAAACAAATGGGTGAGATGGTGTATGCCTCCTTGGCAGACAAGACACTGGATAACTACAGGCTAGAAAATAGCCTAAATAATACAATTGCCCAACTTGAGTTGGAGAGAGCATCCTCTCAAGCAAAGAATAACAGGATCAGGGCCTTAGAAGATATAATCATAGAGATTGGACATGATCCCAAGGACATCAAGGGCATACAAGAAATATTGAAATTGAGGGATGTAGACATGGCAGCTTTAAGGAGAAAGATCAAAATCCCAGCAACAATTCACCCTCAAACCGATGACGTTGCCCAGCTGAGACATGATCAAGATGCCACAGCTTTGCTGGTGTCTTTATATAAACAGCTAATCCAGACTCAAGAAAAGCTGGGTGAATCAGAGGCTGCACAGGCAGCATTGCAAGCATCATTACAGCAAAAGGAAGGAGGTCAATCATCTCAGCCTCCTCCAGAAATAATTAACCTGGAGGAACCTCCTCAGACCACAGATCCTCCTACTGAAAAGACAGCACCATCTACATCAGCAACTGCACCAACAACAACAGAGCAGGCTCCAAGCCTGGACATGCAGAAGCTCAAGAATGAAATACAAGCCCTGGAAGCCCAAATGGCAGAGCTAAATGAGGCCAGGGAGAGTCTAGCCAAGCTCAATGAGAGGTATGATAAATCCAAGCAGACTGTGGCAGAAAAGGGCAGGGAAATAAAAGCCCTCAAAGACAGGATAAAGGAGCTGGAGAAGGAGCTCACACTGGATAAAGTGACAGCTGAGCTCAAGACAGTCTTATGGGCCAACATTGGCCAATCCATCACTGACCAATGGCAATATATTGAGACAATTCATGAGTAGTTGGAGCTCATTGCAAAAGCACAGAGGGAAATCCAGAGATCAAGGGCATCTCTAGGCAATATGCCTGAGGTTGCCAATAGAATGATCAATGTTCTTAACAACAGAACAAGTGCTCAGTTAGCTACTATGGGAATCTCCAATAGGACTGAGACTATTTTATTAGTAAAGAGGGTCCTAACACTAAGAAACCTGGTGCAGACACTAGAGAGAAGGACCCAGGACATGCAGACAGAGGTCAACAGATTCATGGACAAATTTGTGGCATTACAAAACAGAGGTCTCCCTGGCTTACTGAACAGCGTAGGAAGGCTACTTACACATGAGCAGTATGCCAAGAGGGTCAACACATTCGCCACAAATCAGATCACTGAAAGGCCCAGCACCTCAGAGGAAACAGGGCCAGCTACAGGACAAAGTATCTTCAACAAGGTAGAGAATTTATTCTTTATAATGAATGAAATTAAACACCTATTTGAAGTGCCTCCCAATTTCTATAAATACACAGAGGCAGATGAGACTTTGGATGCAATTCTTAGACATCAACTGCCCACACAGGAATGGTGGACTAGCATGATACAGAAGATACTGTAAATCCAAAGGCTTCCAGCACAATTTTCAGCAAAAAACATAAGTCATCACCTTCAGAAAAAGTGATGCATACACGGTGGATGAGAGAGGAATGGGCTGAGCCAACTCAGCAGATCATATTCGGCCAACAAAAGCAAGATTGACAGCTAACAGGTAACAGGGCCGAAAAGCTACAGCACAACAGCCATAAAGGCACATTTCCAGCATTAAAGCAGAACGTTCAGACCGACTAAGTGGCCTCCGAGGGTTAAAGTATCTCCTGACAAATATAAAGGGCATTCATTTTGTATTAATAGCAGCAGTAACTGCTTTTCTGATATTTTGTAAAAGTTGGTAACGTATTTAATTATTAGATAACTCAGTGGTTCAGATATTTTGGAACCGATTGTATAAATTCCCCCTCGCATAAGCTTGCAGGGGTTGTTGATTTCCTCTTGAAGAGATCCTATGCTGTAATTTATTCAGAGTTTAATAAAAGAAGTGATGGAATCTCTCAAGTTCTGAGCTGTTTGAATGCGTTCATGGTGTTTGTTAAAAGTTGCAGGATCCCTGTGCATCTCACAATACAATAAGTCTTTTGTAACTCTCTTTGTTATGTGTTTCAGTCTTTTACAATCCATACATGTTTCTAAGTCCTAGTATTTAGCAGCAAAGAAAGAGAATAGCTTCAGGATTTATTCATGAAATACCCTGAGCTCAATCTATGTTGTTAATGAATGTTTTCTTCAGTTATAATCTTGATAAGTGTAATTCTTAATTGCTGCACTTTCAGAATATATCTTTCACAGTGACCCTTGTTTCAGGAATTCAAGTTTTCTCCTATGCAATATACTTCACTTTCACACCACTAGCTTAGTGGAAAATTCTTAATTGCTTTCCATTTGCTAATCATACATCATCACCACAGTTTTAAGTTTGTTTGTTGGAATACCCAATAGGCCCTGCAGTCTGAACACTCCCACTTAAGCATTTCAAACAATTCACAGCTCTAGACTCCATTGCCCAATGAATTACAACTGTCTAAACACTACATCTTAGGTATTGAAAGATATCATTCAACCAATGTTCAAACCAAACCCTCACTTCATAACTAGCCTAAAATCCTCACAAAACAGAGATAAATCTTAAAGAGAGAGCCCTCTCTGATTACAGTTTGGCTAGAGACTGTAATCCAAAGCTTGGTTAGTGGTTACCCCGACCGTATTCCCTTGGGAGTCATAGGGAACAACCTGGGTGTTAACATAATTGGCGACTCCATTGGGGACAACTTATTTTTCAACTGTTGTCTGGCTATAGACAGTGGTTCTAAAAATTTGAGCAGTCCCTTGAAACAGTTCTAAAAATATCCCAAAAAATCAAAAAACAAGTTCAGAAGCTGGCTCCTAAAAGGGAACCTAGACACACTAGGTCAAACCCTGACCCCAATCCACCAACTATTTTTGAAAATCCTAATACCATCCCCAAGATCATTAGGAAGCAGCGGGAACAGGAGACCCTTGCTGACTCAAGTCCTGAGACAGCTCATCCAAACCCTGTTCCAACTCCAATCAAGGTTCTATTTCGGTCTACCCTTGGTTCCCCTAGTTCACCATCCACATCTCAAAGCCCTCCTTTCACACCTCCATCCACTGCACATATTCCCTTGACTAACACTCTAGTCTCCACTTTTCCCACTACCCCTGTTATACCAGTCATTCATGCTATCCCAGTCATCCCTGTTAACCCTCTAAATCCTGCAAATATGGCAAACAGATATGCTCCCCTGCAGTTACCTGCCAATGCTCCAGCTCTACCTCAGGACTATCAATCCAAGATCTCATATTTTGACTCCACTGGCCCTTTCACAGCAATTCAGCATGCCAGAAGGATGCAAGACCACTTTGAGAACTATGAAATTGATGATGACAGTGTGAGAATGAGAGTCTTTGTTCAGAGCCTCACAGGGGATGTAAGAACTTGGTTTAGATCACTGGCTGCAAATACCATCACAACCCCTGATGACCTTTATCAAGCCTTTACTAATAGGTGGGAGAAGAAGAAAGATCCTCTGCACATACTTGGTGAATATGACATAATCAAATGAGGTCCTCAAGAGACCGTTTTGGAGTATTGTGCAAGATTCAATAATGTATATAACGCAATACCACAGAATTTAAGACCTCCCCCTGATTTAGCCTTGTACAAATTTCCTGATGGTTTTGACCCTGATATGGCATATCAATTGAAAGAAAGGGCACCTGAAACCCTTGAAGAAGCCCAAAAGGTTGCTGTCACAGTAGAGGCTAACCTGATTGCCAAAAGAAACAGGGCAAGATTAGAAAAGAGAAACACCTTCAAAGAAGAACCCTCAGCCTTTGATCAAAAACTGGATGCAATACTCACTGGCATGAAGAGATTGGGGGACAGAGTAGAATCAGTTGAGAGAAAGTCATCATGGGATGCACCACAAAATAACCCTAACAGGAATCTAAACTTTAGGAGAAATCAAAACCCAAACGTTGGCAAGACTGGTTCTGACCCAGACATAAGACCTCCTTTCCAGGAAAGCTATACTGAGGCATCCACTCCGGATGAAAAAACAGACGACACCCACATTAACCTAATGGGCCTGAATGATGAGCAGCAAGTTTTTCTAAGTCAAGAGGATCATAAAGATGATGACATTCAGCAATTCCAAACCAGGTCAGGTGAGTCATTTGACTTTAAACAAGGATATGACACAGCTGTTTATGAAGTTCATAAACAATATAAGCTAAGAAGCAGAACTATAAATATGACACAGCCTGACAAGACAAAGGGCACAACACAGCCTAAGAAAGCTATTATCACAGAACCAAGTGACAAAACTGGTCCAATTACAGATGAGGTAACAGTTGAGGAAATAGCTGTAACTTCTCCCTCAAAACAGCAACCAGTAGAGTCATCACCCTTGCAGCCCAACCCAACTAACATTCCTCAAGAGGTCAGTAACAAGGACAAGCTTCAAGATCAAGATAAGAATCAAGAAGAAAACCTAATGAACAAGGAAAAGGCTGCCACCCACAACACCAAGATCCAATCTGAAAGACCCTTTGACTTAGAAGCTAAAATTGGCAAATTGAAGGTAGTTGTCCCTCTTTCAGAACTAGCGAAGCATGACATTTATAGGCAACAAATCAAGAAGTCCCTTCAGCTAACCCGTAATAAAGATAATGTAAATGTGTTAGATGACACCCCAGAATTACTTTTCGGTCCAGAAGTTTATGGAAAAACAGCCGTCGCAGGTATCTTACCTTTTTATGTCAGTTTACATGTTCATGATAAGATACTACACAATGCAATGTTTGATTCAGGTGCCTCTCACAACTTGATGCCCAAATCAGTCATGGAAAGATTGAATCTAGACATTACAAGACCATATAAGGGCCTATTCTCATTTGACTCCAGCTAAGTCAAGTGTCTAGGCTTGATAAAAGACTTATGTGTGTCCCTTGTTCAGTACCCAAATAAAACAATTCTCATGGATGTGGTGGTTGCTGATATCCCACCTAAATATGGGATGTTGTTATCAAGATCATAGGGGGCTAAACTCCAAGGTTCCCTACAACTAGACATGTCATATGCAACCATCTCTGTCTTTGGGCAACCAAAAAGACTATACAGAGAAACACTTATGAAATACATGGTCAGCTGATCCGGATTTAAACAGGAACGTAACAAATTACAGAGATAACCATATACACAAAGATGTAGCGGAAATAATACTTCATTTCATTAATGGAAAATACTGAATTATGCTTACAAACAGAAATGGCAATAAACTAGCTAGGGCGATGGTAGCTTATCTCTGAGAAGAGATGTGATGGCTACATGCCTCTGAACTGTTCTGAACTGTATTACAATGAGGCTCGAAGGCCTATTTATTGTTGAGAAACAATGGAAAACGCCAAATTGTGGGCCCCGTTTGGGTAAATTGGTACATCAATTTCCCGGGGTCGTAACTTTGGCATACAATCTCCGTTTGACGCGTACGATAGCTCGTTAGAAAGATCTATCCGAGTACTACCACTTTGGGGGGCAACATAGGGCTTGGTCGCCCCAGAATTCCAAAAAAACGTCGTTTAGGGCCTCAAAACGGCTCCGGAAGTTCAGGACCCGAAAAACTGCTAAAAATAGTAAACTGTGCTACAATTAAGGAAACTGAAAATGTTGAGAAAGACAATGGTGGGGGTCCAGGTGGACCTGGCAGGTGGCCACCAATATCCACCTGGATCATCAGCAGTGAAGAAAAACCTCAAAACTTCCCCATATATGCTGTCCATTCTGACATTGACTCCTACATTCTCTTCAATGACAAAACAAACCCCACAGGTGATGAGGAATTCCACACACTCAAAAAAGACCAGCAGACAAATGAAGAGACTGCTGTTCAAGAAATGCAGGTTGAGAAATCAATTAACAAAAATGTTCCAAAAGAAAAATCAAGGGTAAACCAAGATCTCAAGTTGTTGATGCCAACTCCATAACAGTTGACAAACCTTCCCTTAACCAAGAAGTCCTCTGGTTTCTTGAATTTGATGGGTCAGTCAACAAGTTAGGGGCAGGAGCAGGGGTTTGGATACATAACAAACAAAACAGTCATGCAGAGGGCCGAGCCTATAGGTTAAACTTCAGGTGCACCAACAATATGGCTGAATATGAAGCTCTCTTGCTAGGCCTTAAGCTAGTAAAATCCTTACAAGCCATAAAAGTTTCAATTATGGGAGATTTAGACTTGATTATCCAACAAGTAAAGGGAAATTTTGTTACTAATGATAAAAGACTGAGATCTTATAGATCTGCTGCTTCTGAACTACTACAGTCCTTCACTGAATTTCAAATTATCAAGATTCCCAGGACCCATAACCTGCATGCTCATAGCTTGGCCACATTTGCAAGCACCTGCAAGTTACCTTTTGAGCCCCATCATTGCTTTACAGCTGAGGTAAAGCACAGACCTTCTGTCCCAAACAATGTCAAAGACTGGCAAGTATTTGAAGATGATGCACAGATAAATAATTTCCTGACCTTACAACAAGAATTTGCAGGACTAAATATTGACACTGAGGGAGCAAGTCAATCACAAATACTTGAAAGAGCAAGTCAATCACAAATACTTGAAAGAGCAAGTCAATCACAAATACAGAGTAAACAGAATAACAAGCCAATGTCACCTAAGACAGCTCACCAAATCCTACATCCAACAATTTTCAACAAAGACAATATACAAGAACTTGGACAAAACAGTTGTGAAGAGATAGCTGATGATGAAGCCGAAGTTATACAATTGAAAGACAATTTTCTTCCAACAGGCTTAGCTCCATTAGAAGACATTTTCGACTCCAATGATGTTCCCAGCAAACCAAAAATCCAGCCCCTCAACACTGCCATAGAAGAGTGTAACATTGGGACTGCTGAACAACCCAAAATAATAAAACTGTCTGCTTCATTACCTCCTGATCAAAAGCCTAAATACATTGACCTCTTCAAGGAGTTCCAGGATGTCTTTGCATGGAGTTATGAGGATTTAAAATCCTATGACACCTCTGTAATTCAACACACTATCCCTCTCAAACCAGATCAAAAACCCTTTAAGCAAAAATTGAGGAGAATCAACCCTATGCTTCTCCCAGCAATGGAACAAGAGGTACAAAAAATGTTTAAGGCTGGCATCATAGCACCAATTAGATTTTCTGATTGGATTTCAAACTTAGTCCCTACAAGAAAGAAAACTGGTGAAATAAGGCTCTGTGTTGATCTAAGGAACTTAAATCAAGTGTCCTTGAAAGATAATTACCCCTTACCCAAGATGGATCACATCTTGCAGAGAGTAGTGGGGGCCTCAAGAATTTCTCTACTTGATGGATTCTCAGGTTTCAACCAGATCCTAGTTCACCCTGATGATCAGGACAAAACAACCTTTACAACCCCTTGGGGAACCTTCAAATATGTGAAAATGCCTTTCGGATTGAAAAATGCAGGGGCTACCTTTCAAAGAGCAATGGATATTTCTTTTGCCAAAGAGATCCATGATTTCCTTGTGGTCTACTTAGATGACCTTACACCATTTTCAAAATCTGACCCTGAACATCTGAAACATCTAAGGCAGATATTCATAACTTGTAGGAAATATGGAATTTCCTTAAATCCCAAGAAATCCCTGTTTGGTTTGGAAGAAGGTAAACTGTTGGGTCACATCATTTCAAAGGATGGCATTAGGATCGACCCAGACAGAATCCAGGCCATCTTACAAATTCCTCATCCAAGAAGTGTAAAGGAATTACAAGCCTTTCTGGGTAAAATCAACTTCCTAAGGAGATTTATCCCAAATTTGGCTGAATTAGGCAGATTACTCAATAACATGCTAAAAAAGGATTCAAAAGTAAAATGGACAGTAGAAGCAAATCAAGCTTTTGAAGGTATCAAACTAGCCCTCACCCAAACCCCAGTCTTAACCAACCCTCAATTTGATAGGGAATTTATCATATTTTCCTTTGCTTCCCAACACACAATTGTTGTTGTCTTATTACATAAAGATGACCAAGGAAATGAAAAACCTATTGCTTTTTTGAGTAGAGCTCTTAGAGATGCACCCCTGAAATACCAGATCATGGAAAAGCAAGCATATGCTTTGGTCAAAGCTATTAAAGACTTTAGGATCTACATCCTATACTCCCATGTTATAGCCTATGTACCAAGCCCAATTGTAAAAGACATACTTACTCAAGAGAAATTAGAGGGCAGAAGAGGAAAATGGATTGCCAACATTTTAGAATTTGACATTGAAATAAAACCTACAAAACTGATAAAAGGGCAAGGTTTGGCCAAATTAATGTCTGAAACAAATTTCCAAGCCTTGGACATCAACCAGCTGGACAGTGAAACGGAGCTGGCGACTCCAAAGATCAATGTAGCCTTTGAACAATCCCCCTGGTATTCTGATATCTATTATGTGTTACAAAACCTGTGTGCTCCCCCAGGACTGTCCAGAACTAAGTGTAGGTTCCTAAAAATGAAAGCTTCAAAATTTTGTGTAATAGATGGCAATTTGCTTTGGAAAAACCATGAGGGTATACTGTTAAGCTGCTTAATTGAGAATGAGACTAACAATGTCACCAAAGAATTTCATGCAGGTGACTGTGGTGGACACTTGTATTGGAAGTCCACTGTGGATAAAATACTGAGGGTTGGTTACTATTGGCCCACTGTTTTCTCTGATGTCAAGAAATTCACCACCTCATGTCATAAATGTCAAGTGTTTGAGGGAAAGAGAAAGTTACTACCACTTCCTTTGAGGCCTATTGCAACAGAGAGACCTTTTCAACAATGGGGCTTGGATTTCATTGGGGAAATTCACCCTTCATCTTCAGGCCAACATAGATGGATTCTAACAGCTACAAACTACTTTACTAAATGGATTGAAGCTGTTCCATGCAGACAAGAAAACGATTCCACTATCATTCAGTTCCTTGAGACCAATATTCTTTCTAGATTTGGTTGTCCCGATAAAATAATAACAGACAATGTTGCTGCCTTCACATCTAAGAAGATGGTGAATTTCTGTCACAAATTTCACATTACCTTGGGCCATTCTACTGCATATTATCCCCAAGGAAATGGCCTTGCTGAATCATCAAACAAATGCCTTGTGAACATCATAAAGAAGGTATTGGAAGAAAATAAGAAGAATTGGCATAAGAAGCTTGTGAATGCCTTATGGGCAGATAGACTAACAACCAAAAGATCAATTGGGGTCAGCCCATATGAGCTAGTCTATGGCTTAGAGGCCAAATTCCCTTCATCACTAGGGATCCCTGTTATGAAACTACTTCAAGAGACTCAAGCTGAGCCCAATGATATGCAAAGGAGGGTAAATCAAATTATATGTTTACAGCAAACTAGAGACCAAGTTTACAGCAGAGTTCAAGTTTCGTAAGAAAAGTTAAAGAAAGCCTTTGATAGAAGGACCAAGGCATAAGATTTTAATGTTGGAGACAAAGTCCTCAAGTGGGATTCAAGAAGAGAAGATAAGGGAAAACATGGAAAATTTGATTCCCTTTGGAGAGGACCATTTGTTGTTCAAGCAGTACAAGGAAATAATACTTACTTCCTTAAAAGTCTTAATGAAACTGATTTGGATGAAGGTCCTGTGAATGGCAGGATGTTGAAGCACTATTTTGACTACCATCCATAAGTGCAACCTGAGGTTCCCTTGTACATATCCAGGTGTATATATTACTTTCTGTTAAATATGTAAAAATGCAGTTTCTCAAGTTTATAGGGTATCAGCATAAGGCTAATAAGTTCAGAGATTTACCAAGATGGGAAGAGCACAAGTTTGGCATTTCAAAGCAGCATACTTCAAACTTTGGTAAAAGCAGTCAAGGGCCCAAGGCATTCTGACCTGTTGTTCTTGGCCTTTCAAATGGAAAAGCCATCCCCATGTGGAGCCACTGTTAGCTACCTATATCAATAGGTTTCATATTTCATGATTGGCAAAGAAAGTTCCAAATATGCTCTGCTTTGGTGATACAAAGATCCCATATTTCCATGAGAAAACAATGTGTGTATATAGCTTTATGTTGACTCAATTTTGATGGATGGTCCAACAGCCTAATCTGGATCATGCCATGTTTCAATTTTTTGTTGTAGAATAGAGAAAGAAGTCTGTCCAAACTGTTTAATCTTGGCAGACCAGTAGCTTAGGTAGAGAATTAAGGTTCCCAACTGCTTAATCTGGGACCTTGGAAGCAATAAGGGTAGTGATAGATAGACAATCAAAAGAAAAATCCAATGGAAAAGAAAAGGAACATATGGGTCTGCAAGTCCAAGTGCACCCTCCAAGAAGAAACAAAAAATGCTAGGCAAGCAGATGGGTAGGTAGATGGGGTTGCAGAAATGTCATTCCTTTCCAACTGAATCTTGCTGGTCAAAACAAGGAAAGCATCAATGGATAGAAAAGCTCCTCTTTTCTATCACTTTGCTGTAACACAATGGAGCATGTCTAACTTCCTTTTTCCCTTTCTCATATTCATTACTAACATCCCTACACCAGTGGTGTTCATGAAAGAATTCAAGGTTTTATGTTGGTTCTGGTTTCCTTTAGAGCCACATTTCTTGTCTAAAAATTCTTTTCATTTTAATCTACTTCCTATACTAAGTTGATTTCATACAAAAACTTAGTGTTTCACCCCTTCCCCCACTCTTACTAACCCCTAACTTCTTATTATCTAAATCCCCTATGTTCCCCTTTTCCCTACTATTATAAGCACTATGGTGTATAAACCCCAAGCATGCTATAAATACTCCTTCCCCTTGGCACTATAGCCATATGTTCACAGTCAGGGATTAAAGTGACATCCGGTCACTTTAAGAACCCAAACCCTACCCCTTGTCCCCCTTCAGAAGTTATCCAAACCATTAACCCCTTCATTTGCTAAAAAACCTTGTAAAAAACCCCTTTTTACCCATAACCCACTTTATTTGCAAAAAGCATACAAAAACCCACTTTTTCCCATTTACCCAAAGTCTTAGCGCTATGCGCATTTTTGTAAAAACATTGAAAAAACCATCTGAATCGCCAAATTCCCAAAGGTCCTGCCGGGCGCAAATTTGAAAAGAAATATTATTTTAATCCCGCCCACATCTGTATCGTCCGGCCATCTCAACGATCCGTCGACCGTCGGATCAGGCCCTTTTCATCCGACGGCCCTCGTGCATATCGGACCGGCCCCGACGTTCGAAAGATACCTTCCGATATCTGTCAGAGGGTGACGTCAGGCCTCTGCCACGCATCACCCCCACATCGTATCGGAGGTACCTCTGACAATTCCACTTCTGTATGGAAGGCGGTGCGATATGAAACCGCTAACCACTTCCGGTTTCGGTTAATCTGTCCTGCCTACATCACTGCCAGCATCACTGCTATGTCAGCGCCGCGTCGGTACGCCCCGTCCGCCATTGCTCCACCTGTCTGCCACCTCACCATCCCCGTGGACCTCTCTTATGCCTCCACGTCACCCGATGACATCATGCTGACATCATCCAACCTTGACCCCACCTGATGACGTCATGCTGACGTCATCCAAAAAAGGCGCCAATGTTCCAAAAAATCCATATTTTGGCCAAAATTTCGCGTTTTTTGCACTTTTTGCCAAAAATGCTGTTGTTTTTTCTGCATGGTTTTTACGTCCAACTGCGCACCAACCTGCTGAACTCGACTTGGAGACCGCTGGCGCACCATTTCCACCTGCATTCATGTCCATTGTTCTCTGTATACCAGGTATTTATCCTTGTGAATCCCTCCTACACCTGGTTTCGTCTGTAAATTGCCAAGAAAGCTTAAAACACTGAGAAACTTATAATTCACCGGCAAATCCCCTGTGCCTAGCCCCCATTTACACTCTAAGGTCGAAATTCACCGGTTGAGCCTTGTTTGCCCGAGTTTTTTACCAATAACTGCATTCTGTTCGCACAATCGCGAAATGGTAACCCAAACTGTACCAATTTGCTGAGAAAAGGAGTTTAAGACCAAACATTTGTCTTATCCATCCTTTAAGCAGTATTTCAATTGCTGCAACTGACCATTTATCCTCTGTCCCTCAGTAATTTACCTTTCTATTCAAAGAAAACTCTGTGGTGTTGCTCTGCACAGTAACACCAGTTTATAAACGACATAAATCCTAAAAGTAACCATTGATCCACAAGTAGCTCCTGTAGCATTGAATATTGCTCCTCTAAATGCCCCTCAGAGACAATTGGAGTGGTAGCCTCTAGCAGACCTGGATTATCAGATAGCAGAAGAAATGCTAATGCACAGCAAGTACCACATTCATTTTCTGAATGAGTTGAGGATTAAACATGAGGCTGGAACAGATGTATTGGGCATTTGGGATTCTTTCCTCCCTCTATTCAAACTCCCTCAGGTCAACCAGTTTCCTGACCTAATCCACCTATGTGCTGAATCCTACGACGCCACTCAGAGGGCTGTGATTGACCCTTCAGGCTCAGTTGTTTTCTATGTCACCCCTGAAGCCATCAGAGAGATGCTCCATTTCAAAACTGAGAAGAAATTAGTCCCTTTATCACTGGCTGATCTGATAAAGCAATGAGCCAAATTGACAGATGCCCAGATCACCAAGCTAAATCAATTATATATTACCTCTGACACAGTGAAGTACCCTCCCATTTCTCATGTTTACCTAAACCAATTGGGCAGGGACCTTGTAGACATGATCAGTCCCATTCTGGGCTATAATTCTATTGAATTTGTTAATGAGACTGTGCTGGTGATGATGCTCATGTTTGCCCCTGGCAAGTCTCCAATCTGCTATGACTATGCCACTTACATATCTGACAAAATACATGAGCAATTGATGAACTTACCAAGAGAAAGGGTGTTCAGATACACCTGCTACATCTACCACTTGATTTTGTATTATCAACATGAGAAGTTCCACTTTGCTATAAAGAGAGTGGATGCACAAGGAAATCCAAGGTCAGTGGTGTATTGGTCCTCTACCTTCCACTGCAGATCTGTTTCTCCATACACCTATTGTGAATTTATAGACCTCTTCATCCACCCAGCCATGTCTCTGCTCATGAGCTCACCTCCTCCTAGGCTAACTGATGAGATGCAGAGGATTCTTCAGCTGTCCAAGGCATACAGCATCGGGGATTGGTATTATTACCAACACCATGTCACACGGAATCAGTCAAAAGTGCGGACACAACCGACCTTCCTAGAAGTCTAAGACATTCTAATGACAAACAAAACAAACTGGAGCTATCCTTCTCTAAACATGCATTATGATATGAGAAATCATGTGTTTCGTTCTTACCTTTGTCCAAACGCTGTTGTAGAAGTCCAAGCTTTGTTGATCTGGATGAGTTCCTCCTTTTCTCCAAAACCTGCAATCACCAACAGTCAAACAATTAAATAGCACCTGATTATAACATAAAACAAAGCATATTCAACATATAGACCAAGGAGTACATGAAATAACTCATAAACAACAAGTTATTGAGAAGAATGGACCAATTTGCATTAAAGGTAATCAAAAGGAACCATTACAACCTAACCCTTGGTGTTGTGCAAGCTCCTTCCAGGGTCCACAAGAGTCTTCCTCTACTTTGACAAAGCTCACCCACTTCCAAATAGAACAAGCAAAGATGGCAATCTCTCCTCACAAGCTTCTAAATGGGAGTCCTAATTCCTGCAGCATTTACCCTTAGAAATGTATAGCTTTCAACCTCCCCTCCTTCTGGCCCAAGGCCTTTATTTATAGTGCTCAGGAAGAAGATATTCAGGTCCACCATCAATGGGATAATCCCCCTCTTTGGGTGGGATAGCTCCCTTATTGATGGGATAAGTTCCTCCCTAATAGGGATACATGAACCAACTGGAGGCGCATCCATTTCATCAAACCGACCTCTAGAAAGTTCTATAAGTAACCACAAGTAACTTTTTTAAGATGAAACTTGCGCATTTTGCCTTTTACAGAAGGACGCACCTGTCCCTTAACATACAGAGCGTCCAAGGACGCAGTCTTTGTGAACATTGTGAGCGTCCCCGCAGGTAAGGCTTGAGAGAACCTGCGTCCCCAGAGATAAACACATTTTTTACAAGACTTTCTCTCTTCTTTGAGTTTGAGATGGATAGCAGAGGCATAAGACTTGCCTAAGAGGGTAGCATGACTGTTGATTGAGCCATACTAACTGTAAATAGTCATGGTGACATTTTTTAGTGTAACAGATTGCCCCCTAAAGTGCGAAGCCTGGAATAGATTAGGGTTTGTAATATCTAGGAAGGGTGAAGTGCTTTATCATTTCAAGGATTATCCTGTGGAGAGCCTGGTCAGAACCTGCAATTTTCAACACAAAATACATGTATAAGATTATATCATCACTGAGGTAGGCATTCCCATACTCAGATTAAAACTTTAACTAACAGACTAACTACTCTGATACAGGAATGATTTTGCAGTACATCATAATCATAGACTTTTGTAGACACAGTATGGACGCAACCATCTGTTTATGATTAGTCTACATAGATAATGAATACAAAACTCCTCGCAGCCTGGATGGTAGAAACTAGATCCAGGGTCTTCACTTCTACTTCCCGAATTGGTACGATTCTAGCCATGTGATTAAATGATTTGATGTCGAACATGTTAGAAACCACTTGATTACCAGTCGATGATGTAAACTGTTAACAAGCGTGAGAGAGACCACCAGTAATGTCAATGGTTCTCAAAGTACCAAGCACAACCCGTGAAATGTGAATAGATGTTTTGATGTCGAACACTTCACGGAATCCTTTGATCGAAAGTCAATGATGTAAACTGACGTCAAAGGCGAGAAACCTGCCATTGATGCATGCAGACTTCAAGGTACTGTCGATTCCTAAGTCATTTTTCTAGATAATGTGTCGATGTCGATAGAAAGCGACCCGTTGCAGGCAAGCCTGCAACACGAAATCATTGTTCAAGTTGAAGAAATGTTGCTGTAAGGACTGACTCAGGGATGGTCAAATGGATGACAAGTATTTTGCAGATGAAAGTTTTGCTTGCAGACCTCTTGAACACATAACGACATGATAGATGGCTTGGTGACGAATAACTCAAAGTTAATCCCCGAAACCCGGTTAAAGACTTTCAAAGTGGTTTGATCAACTGTGAGGTAAAAGATTTCCCAACCCAGGTGAATGAAACAGTGTCGTGTTCAAGAGTGGTAATAAAGTTTCTTCTGAGACAAAAGGTAACAAACAGGTTCATTCTTCTCTCTTTTCCCCCACCATTTCTGGCAAGTACCTCTTTATTTTTAACAAGCTTGAGGAGGATAACATATGCTTGATTATAAGCTCATCCTTCGGATGAGTCCAACCTAGTTTTGATTCGAACCCTAGGAAGGAGTGGTTCGTTCCTGTTTGTAATTGAACAGGTCCTTTATTGTGAAATTTTAACGAGCCCAGTATAGGAGAAACTCGGCGTTTTTCAATTTTAGAGAGTCTGAAAAACTTAAGAAGACTCCAGGTTGAACTTTTTCGTAAATTTGTGTCCCCCAAGCCCGAAAAAGTATAAAATAATACCTGGGAGAATCGCTTGATCTTGCGACCAAGGAGTACTTTCATGATTAGTGTCTCTGACCTGAAAAGTAAAAAGCGATCAAGGACACGTCGTTTTATTTCCAGTATCGAGTTTGAAACGACAAAAACTCGGCAATCTTTTCCTATTTTTACGGTCAGAAAAGAGCTATAAGGGGACCGTCTTTTAATTCCGTTTTAACGAGTGTAAAAGCAACGCTCGGCAATCTTTTCATATTTTGAGAGTCTGAAAAGGGCTTAAAAGAGAACTCCAAGGTTTCACTTTTTTGTAAGTTTTAACGAGTTCGAAAAAATGATAAAAATGTACTCATGGTTTTCACTTTTTCGTTAGTTTTAATGAGTTTGAAAAAATGATAAAAATGTACTCATATGGCCGACTTTCAATTTAATTTACGAGCAGGAAAAGACGGAAAGAACTCGACATTTTCATATGTTTTACGAGACTGAAAGATAGCAAAATAATCTCGGGATTTTCATGAGTTTAACGAGTCTTGAAAATAACTGAAATTGACTCAAGATAGGTTTCATTTTTACAAAAGCTTGAAACAAAGAAAAACTGTGCTTCAAAGTAGTTTCATTTTTACACAAGCTTGAAACAGAGAGAAAACTGTGCTTGATGCCCCCTAAGCGTAATTGCTAGAGCGCATGCCCCCCAAGCTTCATTTCATTCAACTGGATGAAATGAAGGTTCATGAACGAGATCATTTGAAAGACTCGACCTAAAACTGTAAGAAAATTATGCAAAAACTGAAATAACTAACCTAAATATACAACTTAACATTTACGAGATCTAGTCAAACTCTCAACTCAAGTAGAGGAGGATTTGTTTCATTTTTTAACGAGCTTGACACAGGAAAAGAACTATGCTCGGATTCGGTTTCATGTTTACGCAAGCTTGAAACGAAAAACTATGCTTGTCATAAGTCCACATGCCCCCAGCATAATGACGCAAAACGAGGAACATGCCCCCCAAGCTTCATTGCATTCAATGAGGTGGATGGAATGAAGCTTTACTTTCAAGATCGTGGAAAGACTTGTAGGAGCTGTTTCATTTTTCAGTGAGGTTGACACAGGAAAAGAACTATCCTCAAAACCCTTGTTTCATTTTTTAAACGAGCTTGACACAAGATAAGGAACTATGCTCATAACGACACTCTACAATCTACCTAACAAAAACTCTACTCTAAAAACCTTGATTCATTTTTTAACGAGCTTGGCACAAGACAAGGAACTATGCTCTAAAATCCTTGATTCATTTTTTAATGAGCTTGACACAAGATAAGGAACTATGCTCATGACTACTCTCTACAATCTACCTACTCAACCTACCCTTGTTTCATTTTTTAACGAGCTTGACACAAGACAAGGAACTATGCTCAAGAAGTTCGCATGCCCCCCAGCATAACGATGCAAAGTGAGGTACATGCCCCCCAGGCTTCATTGCATTCAACCGGCTGGATGAAATGAAGGTTTACTTTCAATATTTAACTTGAAAAGGGAGTTGTTTCATTTTTTAAAGAGCTTGACACAAGACAAGGAACTATGCTCATACCTGATTCATTTTTTAACGAGCTTGGCACAAGACAAGGAACTATGCTCTAAAATCCTTGATTCATTTTTTAATGAGCTTGACACAAGATAAGGAACTATGCTCATGACTACTCTCTACAATCTACCTACTCAACCTACCCTTGTTTCATTTTTTAACGAGCTTGACACAAGAAAAGGAACTATGCTCAAGAAGTTCGCATGCCCCCCAGCATAACGATGCAAAGCGAGGTACATGCCCCCCAGGCTTCATTGCATCCAACCGGCTGGATGAAATGAAGGTTTACTTTCAATATTTAACTTGAAAAGGGAGTTGTTTCATTTTTTAAAGAGCTTGACACAAGACAAGGAACTATGCTCATACCTGATTCATTTTTTAACGAGGTTGACTCAGTAACAGGAACTGTCCTCATAATCCTACTTTCAATATTTATCTACATATCCTAAAATCTAGCTGATTCATTTTTTAATGAGGTTGACTCAGTAAAAGAACTATCCTCATGCTAGCCTGTTTCATTTTTTAATGAGGTTGATACAGGAAAAGAACTATCCTCATACCCACTGATTCATTTTTTAACGAGGTCGACACAGTAAAATGAACTTTCCTCGGACACACTGATTCATTTTTTAATGAGGTCGACACAGTAAAAGGAACTTTCCTCGTACTCACTGATTCATTTTTTAACGAGGTCGACACAGTAAAAGGAACTTTCCTCGGACTCCTTGTTTCATTTTTTAAC
The DNA here is from genome assembly GCA_031772625.1 of Pinus tabuliformis. Lineage (NCBI taxonomy): Eukaryota > Viridiplantae > Streptophyta > Pinopsida > Pinales > Pinaceae > Pinus > Pinus tabuliformis. The sequence goes on from CM062808.1 coordinate 10,107,009, forward strand.
GAGGTTGATACAAGAAAAAACTATCCTCGCACCCATTGATCATGGCTTCCAACTGGAAGAAAGACATGTCAATGGACACACCTTGATCATGGCTTCCAAGAGGTCTTCATCAGAAGGAAGAATAGTTCTTTGGAAGGAACACATGTCAAGGGACTCAAAAGGGATGAAAACATCATGTTCAAGTAATCCCATAGAGTTTTCCATGTCAATTACCGGATCTAAATCAAAGGAAGATGAGCAATCAATGAGAGGCTCACTTACATCGGTAACTGAAAACATGGGACCAGTTGCCACATAATTAACCCGTGGCAGGGTAGATACCACTTTAGAATCAGGAACATTTAGGGGTGTCATATTGTTGGTAGTTGAAACAAGACTAGGGAACGAAAGCTGGTCTACAGTCACAATACTGCCATTGTGAGGGAAAGACATCACGCGAAAGAGTGTCGATACGACGGCTTTCATTGCATAAACATAGTCTCGCCCAAGGAGTAAATTGAAATCCAAGGGACCTCGAACTACCATAAGATCAATACAAACAGTTTTACCTTCCAAGCTAATAGAAAACTTAGGAAGGATCCCTAAAGGTTCACTAATGGTTCTGTTAAAAGCTTTCAGATTCTGCGTAATAGGCGCAAGCTGAGGGGAACCCAAAGCTTTCCAAACAGTTGAGGATAAAATACTAACAGAAGCACCTTCATCTACCTGAGTACGATGTATGTCCCTACCACCAGCCTTGACAATGATTTGGAAAGGGATGGAGGAAGGAAGATGAGGTTCTGTCAGTCTATTCCAATCAAAGGAAAAGACCTCAGTGCTTGGAGGGGGTTCTGTAGAAACAGGTGAAATGCCCCCCGGCATAGAAGAATCTGATGTAACAAGAAGAACATCAGCGGTATGAAATTTACTCTCGAAAGGGAGAGTGTGATCGACCGAATGTGAAATTGAATCGACCACTTGATCAACTAATGGATCATCAACCTGAGTGACATGAGTTTCACTCTCTAATGGAAGAGTGTGATCAACTGTACTTAAATTTAGATCAATCACTCCGTCAGTTGACGGTAGGTTGGGAGAAAGTTTACGGTAACCAGTTGGAAATTCTTGCTGTGGAACAGTAAGGTTTTCCAACAATGTTGAGGCTTCATCCATGTGAGGGCAAATGTGAGTTTGATGACTCCCTTTGCATAACTTACAAGGAAACCTAACTTTACCCTTTTTCCCAGGAACCTGACTATCACTGGTTGATGGATCAACGGAAAGTTGATAAGATTTTTCTGACCATACTTCCAAGACCTTTGGCATACCAGGACAATTGACAAGGAAGTGGTCACCCTTACAAAGCCTGAAAGGGTATTTTGGTTTACGATGCATGTTGGAGTTTTCCTCAACACCACTAACATTTACAGCCATGGTTGGTTGGTTGACTTCTTTCTTATCTTGCTTCTTCTTCTTCTTCTTCTTCTTCCCTTTCTTCTTCTTCTGAGCCTCCTGGTTACTAGCATCAAGGCTTTTACCAGGCGAAGAGGAAGAAATGGAGGAAGAAAAATTAGGCGAAGAAGGTAAAGGGTCAACAGAAGGTTGGTGATGTTGAGATGGTGAACTCTGTTGAGGTGAAGCATCCGGTTGAGATGGAACAACTGGAGTACTTTGGGCCAACGAAGTTGAAAATAACCATATTGGTAATCCTATTGTAAATCCGGGTAATGACAAAGTAGCCATATAAGGAGGACCAACAGTTCCAAAGTAAGGAAAAGTACTAGGATTCTCGTTAGGAGGGGTTCCTAGGTTGAGAAATTCCGGAACATTTGCCATTATATTCAACTTCTGTGAATTTTATTAACAATTGTTAAAACTAAAATTAACAATTCACAATTCACACCTAACAATTAAAATTCACAATTCACACCTATGGTCTCTAAAAGTAAAAACAAACAAATTAACACGCGCTATCAAATCTAGGAGTCAAACCATACACAAACAGTAGCCTTCCGGACCGAAAACACTAGTTGGTGATGAAGCCCAACATCGCCGAATTCAGTACAGAAGTGGTGGGTGGAACAGTTACCCCGGCAACCTGCTTAATGAATAGACTGGACCAAGTTCCTCCACTTTAACCGTCTCGAGTGAAGTGAACCCCCCAGAAAATCCAAGTGAGTATAACCGACATCTGCTCCAGGTACAGTGGGATCTTCCCTCCACCGTCACCTTGGGTAGAATCCTAAGATTACGGCCACTAAGGTTACCAACAGCAACAAATACACCTGGGGGAACAGTCTACACTCCGACAGCACGCAAGGGCAGAGTATCAAGCTCAATCCCCTTACCGGCTCCTTGACAACAATCCAAGGTTTACCGATAAGTGACCCCTGGCTCCTCGACAATGGTTAATCCGAGGTTTACCGTTGTAATACGTGCGTGTCTGGCATCGTTCCCAACGAGGGAGGATTGATCCCCTCACTGGTTTGGACACGAGCTCGTGCTTCTCCTTTAAGAGGAGCTTTCCCAGAGTATAAATGCAACAGTTGGATTTATCCTACCACAAGATGAGCTACTTGTTTGGTTTTGCTGTCTTGGAGAGTTAATTACTCTCCTACTCCAAGACACTAGCCTAAGCTATGTTGGTGTTTCAGAGCCCTAGAAATGTAAAAATTACTAGATGAATTTTAATTAAGTGCTGTGTTATTAACGCTGTTATTACTCAAATGGGTAAATGGATATGAAACCAATGGTGTTATGACCCGACTCAACAGAATGCAATCGAATATGATAATGTAATCTTTTCAATTCGATGAATCCTAACTAAAGTAAGGAGAGAGTTTCCATTCACTTCCAACAATGCAAAAAATTGATCACTAAGAGAAAATACAACAAATTCTCTAATGCACTAATTTTATCAAGAAAAACTAATGCAAATCAATTCCAAACCATTTTTTTTATTTTTATTTTTTGTGTAAATTCAAATCAAAGAAAACTGATCTAAATCTACGATTGATTTTTCAGAATGTAAACTATGCAATTGTAATCTATGCACAATTCACTTGAAAAGTATGCAAATGTAATCTATGCACATTTTTCATTCATATTCTGAAAATGAGAATTCTAATTATGCAAATGTGATCTATGCGAGAGAATTCTCAAACACAAGACGATTCTAATGTGATCTAAGAACCAATCAACTGCAAGTCGAGAAAACTGGGTGAGAGTTCCAAAGATCAAAACATAAAAACACTCAAAGGCGATTAACACTCATACACAATTTAGCCCCCCCCCCCCCCGGCGAATGAGGGGGAATTTTTTTTGCAAAAACAGAAGCAAAAAGATGAAAAATTGTGAAAAGACTGAGAGAAACCTCCAAGTAATGACCAAAGGAAATCAAATTAAGAATTTCTCAAAAAAGAGACTCAAAACACCTAATTGATGAAAGCTTAAAGCAGGAATGCCAATGAAACAAGCTTAGGTGAAGATCTTTGACAGGAGACTAATGGATCTGGGCAGTAAAAACTAAGAAAAAGCAAAATCTAAGAGCAAAAATGCAAAAAATGGAATTTTCTTAAATTTTAGCAGGGGGACGCAGGCGACCCGTTAGAACAGGTGCGGGCCCGCTCTGTGCACACAGCAAAAGTGCGTCCAGGGACGCACTGTGCAGCACTCAGAGGGTGCGTCCTACTGAAAAACTCAAGAAAAACTAAAAGGATTCTAACTCTAAGCTAACCCACCCAAAGACAAAGTCACAGAGCCAAAAACCAGAAAAATAAACTAATTTTCTCAGAGCAAAGTTCATACAAAGGAAAAGACTTTTCTCATCAATGGAATCCCCAGTGGAGTCGCCAATTTGTCACACGGAATCAGTCAAAAGTGCGGACACAACCGACCTTCCTAGAAGTCTAAGACATTCTAATGACAAACAAAACAAACTGGAGCTATCCTTCTCTAAACATGCATTATGATATGAGAAATCAAGTGTTTCGTTCTTACCTTTGTCCAAACGCTGTTGTAGAAGTCCAAGCTTTATTGATCTGGATGAGTTCCTCCTTTTCTCCAAAACCTGCAATCACCAACAGTCAAACAATTAAATAGCACCTGATTATAACATAAAACAAAGCATATTCAACATATAGACCAAGGAGTACATGAAATAACTCATAAACAACAAGTTATTGAGAAGAATGGACCAATTTGCATTAAAGGTAATCAAAAGGAACCATTACAACCTGAGCCTTGGTGTTGTGCAAGCTCCTTCCAGGGTCCACAAGAGTCTTCCTCTACTTTGACAAAGCTCACCCACTTCCAAATAGAACAAGCAAAGATGGCAATCTCTCCTCACAAGCTTCTAAATGGGAGTCCTAATTCCTGCAGCATTTACCCTTAGAAATGTATAGCTTTCAACCTCCCCTCCTTCTGGCCCAAGGCCTTTATTTATAGTGCTCAGGAAGAAGTTATTCAGGTCCACCATCAATGGGATAATCCCCCTCTTTGGGTGGGATAGCTCCCTTATTGATGGGATAAGTTCCTCCTTAATAGGGATACATGAACCAACTGGAGGTGCATCCATTTCATCAAACCGACCTCTAGAAAGTTCTAGAAGTAACCACAAGTAACTTTTTTAAGATGAAACTTGCGCATTTTGCCTTTTACAGAAGGACGCACCTGTCCCTTAACATATAGAGCGTCCAAGGACGCAGTCTTTGTGAACATTGTGAGCGTCCCCGCAGGTAAGGCTTGAGAGAACCTGCGTCCCCAGAGATAAACACATTTTTTACAAGACTTTCTCTCTTCTTTGAGTTTGAGATGGATAGCAGAGGCATAAGACTTGCCTAAGAGGGTAGCATGACTGTTGATTGAGCCATACTAACTGTAAATAGTCATGGTGACATTTTTTAGTGTAACACACCACACAGTCATCAGAATATATGGGTGTGAGCTGCCCCCATACAGAATGCCTAGATATGTGCCCATGAGATTGTTTGCCCTGGAATACTTCAGGCAATTTGGGAATGCTGATGTGCTGCACTTTTCAAGCAGAGGCAAGAAAGCACAACTCAAGGTCAGAAACCAATTAGGCCACTTCATCTACAACAAAAGGGAGGAAGGTTGGCAAGAAGCCGACAGCATGTTAGGATCCCTTGGCCTACAGACCAGTTTCCTTTGGAAACCTTATGACCCCAATCACTTCATAACTCTAAGAAGGGTCAAGTATAGGCTGTCTGGTTATGACCATGTAAGGTTGCCCCACATAGAAAAATATGCAAATCAAGCAAAATGGAGGAGGGGAACCTTAGAGGAGGCTGCTACACAAGAAGAATTAAATCAAAGAGCAGTTAGAAATATCCAAAAGATGTCTGACTTGGAGCTTTGTGCACAGGTGTTTACTCTTCCAAGAACTCAAGTGGGAGCAGGTGCATCTTCCTCCACAGCAAATCAGCAAGCGGTTAAAGCTACTGAGCAAACCTCAACCAAAGGAAAAGAAAATGAGATGGAACCAGAACAGCCACCTCATGAGGAGGCATAGCAGCAGCAACAACAGGTACAACAACAACAAGAGGGGCAACAAGAGAAAGAGTAGCCATTACAGCAAGAAAAGGCAGCTGAAGCCCCAATTTCCACTGAGCAACAGGCTCAGGACACAGTGCTTCCTAGGCCAGAAACGACAGTGGAGGCCTCAGTCCTCCAAACCCCACAAAAAGACGACATAAGCAGAAAGAGGGACAGAGAGACTCCCCTCACAACAACAACGACTCAAGGGGAGAAAAGACACTGAATGAATCCCCTTTCAGAAGAGGAAATGCCTTTGGGGCAATCTTTGGGCATGGGCCCACCAAGTCTGGAGGCCTCAGCAAGTTCCTTCCAGCAGGAACAAGAGAGGATGATGGGAGGAGAAGTTAGCTCCTCAAGCCAGCAGAGAGAAGGTGAACTGAGCATCAAACAGCAGTTCATTGACATAAAGAGGAGGAATGAGCCAATAATGATACAACTATATAATCATTTGTTGAAAATGGCTCCCACCAACCAGCAAAGGCTCATGTCTGCATATGATGTTAATGAAGGCAAATGATCATGAGTCACTTCATGCCAACTGCATTGCAGCCACAGTCCCCATCAGACTACTTGAGGACCAATCTTGAGGTCCTTGCCAAGGACATCCACCCAATGGACAAAATCGAATTGCATAAACAAACGGGTGAGATGGTGTATGCCTCCTTGGCAGACAAGACACTGGATAACTACAGGCTAGAAAATAGCCTAAATAATACAGCTACCCAACTTGAGTTGGAGAGAGCATCCTCTCAAGCAAAGGATAACAGGATCAGGGCCTTAGAAGATATAATCATAGAGATTGGACATGATCCCAAGGACATCAAGGGCATACAAGAAATATTGAAATTGAGGGATGCATACATGGCAGCTTTAAGGAGAAAGATCAAAATCCCAGCAACAATTCACCCTCAAACAGATGAAGTTGCCCAGCTGAGACATGATCAAGATGCCACAGCTTTGCTGGTGTCTTTATATAAACAGCTAATCCAGACTCAAGAAAAGCTGGGTGAATCAGAGGCTGCACAGGCAGCATTGCAAGCATCATTACAGCAAAAGGAAGGAGGTCAATCATCTCAGCCTCCTCCAAAAATAATTAACCCGGAGGAACCTCCTCATACCACAGCTCCTCCTACTGAAAGGACAGCACCATCTACATCAGCAACTGCACCAACAACAATAGAGCAGGCTCCAAGCCTGGACATGCAGAAGCTCAAGAATGAAATACAAGCCCTGGAAGCCCAAATGGCAGAGCTAAATGAGGTCAGGGAGAGTCTAGCCAAGCTCAATGAGAGGTATGATAAATCCAAGTAGACTGTGGCAGAAAAGGGCAGGGAAATAAAAGCCCTCAAAGACAGGATAAAGGAGCTGGAGAAGGAGCTCACACTAGATAAAGTGACAGCTGATCTCAAGACAGTCTTATGGGCCAACATTGGCCAATCCATCACTGACCAATGGCAATATATTGAGACAATTCATGAGCAGTTGGAGCTCATTGCAAAAGCACAGAGGGAAATCCAGAGATCAAGGGCATCTCTAGGCAATATGCCTGAGGTTGCCAATAGAATGATCAATGTGATTAACAACAGAACAAGTGCTCAGTTAGCTACTATGGGAATCTCCAATAGGACTGAGACTATTTTATTAGTAAAGAGGGTCCTAACACTAAGAAACCTGGTGCAGACACTAGAGAGAAGGACCCAGGACATGCAGACAGAGGTCAACAGATTCATGGACAAATTTGTGGCATTACAAAACAAAGGTCTCCCTGGCTTACTGAAGAACGCAGGAAGGCTACTTACACATGAGCAGTATGCCAAGAGAGTCAACAAATTCGCCACAAATTAGATCACTGAAAGGCCCAGCACCTCAGAGGAAACAGGGCCAGCTACAGGACCAAGTCTCTACAACAGGGTAGAGAATTTATTCTTTATAATGAATGAAATTAAACACCTGTTTGAAGTGCCTCCCAATTTCTATAAATACACAGAGGCAGATGAGACTTTGGATGCAATTCTTAGACATCAACTACCCACACAGGAATGGTGGACTAGCATGATACAGAAGATACTGTAAATCCAAAGGCTTCCAGCATAGTTTTCAGCAAAAAACATAAGTCATCACCTTCAGAAAACGTGATGCATACACGGTGGATGAGAGAGGAATGGGCTGAGCCAACTCAGCAGATCATATTCGGCCAACAAAATCAAGATTGACAGCTAATAGGTAACAGGGCCGAAAAGCTACAACACAACAACCATAAAGGCACATTTCCAGCATTAAAGCAGAACGTTCAGACCGACTAAGTGGCGTCCGAGGGTCAAAGTATCTCCTGACAGATATAAAGGGCATTCATTTTGTATTAATAGCAGCAGTAACTACTTTTCTGATATTTTGTAAAAGTTGGTAACGTATTTAATTATCAGATAAATCAGCGGTTTAGATATTTTGAAACCGATTGTATAAATTCCCCCTCGCATAAGCTTGCAGGGGTTGTTGATTTCCTCTTGAAGAGATCCTATGCTGTAATTTATCCAGAGTTTAATAAAAGAAGTGATGGAATCTCTCAAGTTCTGAGCTATTTGAATGCGTTCATGGTGTTTGTTAAAAGTTGCAGGATCCCTGTGCATCTCACAATACAATAAATCTTCTGTAACTCTCTTTGTTATGTGTTTCAGTCTTTTACAATCCATACATGTTTCTAAGTCCTAGTATTTAGCAGCAAAGAAAAAGAATAGCTTCAGGATTTATTCAAGAAATACCCTGAGCTCAATCTATGTTGTTAATGAATGTTTTCTTCAGTTATAATCTTGATAAGTGTAATTCTTAATTGCTGCACTTTCAGAATATATCTTTCACAGTGACCCTTGTTTCAGGAATTCAAGTTTGCTCCTGTGCAATATACTTCACTTTCACACCACTAGCTTAGTGGAAAATTCTTAATTGCTTTCCATTGGCTAATCATACATCATCACCACAGTTTTAAGTTTGTTTGTTGGAATACCCAATAGGCCCTGCAGTCTGAACACTCCCACTTAAGCATTTCAAACAATTCACAGCTCTAGACTCCATTGCCCAATGAATTACAACTGTCTGAACACTACATCTTAGGTATTGAAAGATATCATTCAACCAATATTCAAACCAAACCCTCACTTCATAACTAGCCTAAAATCCTCACAAAACAGAGATAAATCTTAAAGAGAGAGCCCTCTCTGATTACAGTTTGGCTAGAGACTGTAATCCAAAGCTTGGTTAGTAGTTACCCCGGCCGTATTCCCTTGGGAGTCATAGGGAACAACCTGGGTGTTAACAGGAGGCATGCACGCAGGAAATACAAGAGGTGGTCACGTCTGTTGGACTCACTTGTAACCCCTGTGGGTACCGCTTCGAGTAGTAGCGCATTAGACAGAACCGCGCATGGACTGTCTTCCACGTACCCTCTAGGTATATAGGAAGCCCCCTAGCTCCCTTGAAACCTCGCCATAGATAAACCTTCGGCCGTCTTGTGGCTATAGTACAACGAGAACAGCGCTCGGAGAGATTACTCGCCCGTATGATAGGGTAGTCGGGTTGTACGGCTAAGGGTACGGTCGATCCTCCTTAGTTAGAGCCCTGAAACATTGGGCCGAGTACTACTGTCAGACCCTTATGTATATTGCGATCTGTAGCACCTGACACTCCCCAAGACCATAGTTCCCTTTCTATTGGGGGATCACACATCATATATTCCAGATCAGTAGCAGTAGTTGTTCCACCATTCAGATCTCTTAGATCCACCAGATCGGATATTCCAGATCAGCAGCAGCAGTTGTTCCACCATTCAGATCTCTCAGATCCACCAGATCGGAGTAGTTGTGAAGGATTCCTGTACCTGGATATAATTTTCGCAGGACTTTTGGTGGCATTGACATTTTGAGGATTTGCCGACTGCAGTATTGATCAGGAAGGAGTAAAACTCCGTTAGGAGTTTTCCAAAAAAAAAAAAAAATTCTGAGATCTTCTAGGGCGCTTATTGGTGACCTAGCCCATCAGTATCAGGACGACAAGCTGAGCAAGGTGGTACCATTCAATTTCTTAGTAAAAATTTTTAGGCGGTCCCAATTTTTCATCAGGTTGGTGTATGGTAGAAACTCGCGCTCAAGCGATGGCCAATGAAAGGATCGACAAAATTGAAAACCATGTGCACTCCCTCCAAACTGCGGTGCACAAGATCGAACTTGAGCTTCAAGGAATGAGTAACCACATAGAACTGGAGCTTAAAGGAATAAGTAACCAGTTACAGGAGGCATTCCCAAAGGGCAAGAAGCCAGCCCACGAGGAGGCGTATAATGGCCATGAATACCATGAGGGTGAGTCTAGCAACTCTCCTCACGTTTGGCACTCCCATCCACCACCCAGTCAGTGACCTCCCAAGTTGGATATGCAGAAATTTGACGGTTCTCACACGTCCGCATGGCTAGCACAAATGGAGCAGTATTTCCAATTGAATCACATCACAGATGAGGGGACTAAGCTTATGGTGGGCACCATGTACTTGGACAATGAACGATGGCAATGGAAGGAGTGGCATCAGCGTTTCAATGGACATTTTCAGAATTGGGCCCAATTTCCCAAAACTCTTCGCAGTCGCTTTGAACAGGAAGACTCTTTTTTGGGGCGTCTCACTAAGCTCCGACAGACGGGTATAGTGGAGGAATATATTACTGCTTTTGAAGCCTTAGCCTTCCGCACTAAGGGTCTCACAGATGAGTTCTACATGGAATGCTTTATCAACAGTCTTAAAGAAGCCATCAAAGCTCAGGTTCTACTCCACCACCCTCCCACATGGACAGAGGCTTGCCAGGTAGCCCGTAAGGTGGAACGTGCATTAACAGCCCAATCCAGCCGCCCCAACTTCCCCGCTAAAGGTCATCCCTCACTGGCTCCCAATATGACTCAGACACTTAAGATTCAAAAGGTGTCACCTGCGGAAATGGACGAAAGAAGGAAGCAAGGACTATGTTACTACTGTGATGAAAAATATTCCCCAGGTCATAAATGCAAAGAGCACAAGTTTTTTCAAATAGATGCCACTGACTACAGCTCCACTGAGGAAGATCCACCACTTGAGGAACCGGAGGCGATCGAAGAAGATAACCAACAGGAGATTGTATCTAATGAACCAATTATTTCGCTAAATGCATTGGCAGGAATTTCTTCCCCTCAAACTCTCAAAATCAGGGGTTTTCTTAAACATCGCCTAGTAGTAGTCTTGATTAATAGTGGAAGTACCCATAATTTCATCCACCAAAAGATCCCTGAAGCAGCACATTGTTTCATCCGGGCAGTTTCTAACTTCCAAGTCCAGATTGCAGATGGGGGCACAATGAAATGTGAAGGTCGCTGTGAAAATGTAAAAATTCAAATGGGGGATTATCAATTGAAAACCCACATGTTTGCAATACACATGGGCGGTTGCGACATTGTCCTCGGCGCGGAATGGATCCGCACCGTTGGGCCAATCACAATGGATTTCCAGGAGTTATATATGAGTTTTAAGCAGAACAACTCCACACATACCCTCCGTGGACTACAGGCGGGAGCCCCCTCTATCATCAGCTCTCATAGGATGGAAAAATTGTTAAAAAAAGGGCCATCATGGAGTGGTAGCTCAATTTAATGCCATCCAGGTAGTAGACACCATGTCTCAGCCAATTCATCCTGAGATGCAATAGATTTTAAATAAACATCGGACGGTATTTGACAAGCCTCATGAGCTTCCACCCTCGCGAGGGGAACATGATCATAGCATCACATTGGTTCTAGGGGCCCAACCCCCAAATGTGCAGCCATACAGATATCCGTTCACCCAAAAGAATGAAATAGAAAAAATCATCAAGGAATTGTTGGAAGCAGGTGTCATTCGTCCCAGCATTAGTCCTTATTCATCTCCAGTGGTAATGGTCCTCAAGAAAGATGGGGAGTGGCGGATGTGTCCAGACTTCAGGGCCCTCAATAAGTTAATAGTCAAAGATAAATTTCCCATCCCAGTGGTTGACGATTTGCTGGACGAACTCAATGGGGCTCAATTCTTCACTAAGTTGGATCTTCGCTCAGGCTACCACCAAATTCGCATGAAGGAAGTCGACATTCCCAAGACAGCTTTCAGAACTCATGAAGGCCATTATGAGTTCCTGGTCATGCCATTTGGTCTCTGTAATGGCCCCTCTACTTTTCAGAGCCTTATGAATCACCTCCTCAAACCATATCTCAGAAAATTTGTCCTTGTCTTCTTCGATGACATCCTCATCTATAGTGGCACTTGGGCGGCACATCTTCAGCATGTAGATCTACTCTTGCAACTGCTCCGCACGCATAAATTATTTGTCAAGATGTCTAAGTGTTCATTTGGCATGGAAGAAGTTGAGTATTTGGGCCACATTGTGGGGCGTGAAGGAGTCAAGGTGGACCCAAAAAAGATCCAGGCAATGCAAGAATGGCCTCAACCTAAGACCTTGAAAAGCTTGAGACGATTTTTGGGTCTCACAGGCTATTATCGTAAATTTATCCGCAACTATGGCCGCATAGCGAAGCCCCTAACGCAACTCCTAAAGAAAAATTCCTTCTTCTGGAACGAAGAAGCACAACAGGCATTTACAGCTCTCAAAACTGCCATGTGTTCCACTCCTGTCTTAGCACTATCGGACTTCACCAAATCATTTGTCATTGAATCTGATGCTTCGGGAACAGGTATTGGAGCGGTCTTAATGCAGGAAGGGCGACCATTGGCATTCACCAGCCAACAACTAAGTGGGAGGAATCTGGGCCAATCTACCTACGAGAAGGAAATGATGGCCATCTTACATGCAGTCGAGACCTGGCGACCTTACTTGTTGGGGCGACGTTTCCAAATCCGCACAGATCATCACAGTCTTAAATATTTTTTGGATCAACGCCTATATTCCCCACAACAAAATAAATGGTTAGCCAAAATGCTGGGATATGATTATGAGATCATTTACAAGAAAGGGAAAGACAACAGGGTAGCAGATGCATTGTCGCGCCAATTTGAGGAGGAAAGTACTCTGCTCGCAATTTCCCTCCCCATTCCAGACTGGATTGAAGAGGCTCGCAGGGAATGGTTTTCACATCCCGGGCTCTCCCAACTCATTTCTCAATTGCAGGTAGATCCTAATTCTAGCAAGGGCTACTCGGGGCAGAATGATATTCTTCACTACAAGGACAAAGTCGTAATATCACCAACATCCACCCTCAAAAGTCGCATTTTGGCAGAATTGCACTCATCTCCCATTGCAGGACATTCGGGCTTTCAGAAGACATATGCTCGCACCAGAAGATCATTTTTTTGGGCCGGCATGAAACAGGACATCCTTACTTTCGTAGCAGAATGTGACGTCTGTCAACGCCACAAAGGGGAAACCGTCAACACACCAGGCACATTACAACCATTGCCCATTCCTGCGTCAATTTGGACGGAGGTCTCCATGGATTTCATTACAGGTCTTCCAAAGTCTGGGAACAAGTCAGTCATCATGGTGGTTGTGGACCGACTGTCGAAGTATGCTCATTTCTTCACCCTACCCCAACCATTCACACCCACTTTGGTTGCTCAAACTCTCATGGATCAGATCTTCAAATTGCACGGCATGCCCACTTCTATCGTGTCCGACCGCGACCCCATCTTCACCAGTAATTTTTGGTAGGAGCTCTTCAGAATACAAGGCACTCAACTCAAACTCAGTACTTCATATCATCTGCAAACAGATGGTCAAACCGAAGCCGTCAACAAATGTCTAGAAACCTACCTTAGGTGTTTCACTTCAGAAAAACAACACCTTTGGGTACAGTAGTTACCTCTGGCGGAATGGTAGTATAACACCAACTATCATGCCACCATCAAAATGACTCCCTATGAAGCAGTCTATGGACAACTTCCGCCTTCCCCTACTTCTTATCTCACGGGGTGCTCCAAAGTACAAGCCGTGGATCAACTCCTACAACACCGCGCAACCATGCTTGCCCATCTGCGCGAGAATCTTCATCAAGCTCAGAACTGTATGAAGCAACAGGCTGACCAACATCGCTCAGAGTGCCAATTTCAAGAAGGGGATCAGGTCTTTTTGAGGCTGCAACCATATAAGCAAACATCACTCAAAGACAAGGGTTGTCAAAAGCTCTCTCCAAAATTCTATGGACCATACCAAGTACTTCAGCGCATTGGAGAAGTGGCTTACAAGTTGGCTTTGCCACCTATAGAAAAAATCCACCCATTTTTCCATGTATCGTGCCTCAAGAAAGTGATTGGGAACAATTGCCGAGTTCAAACTAGTCTACCTGAATTGGACGAAGAAGGGTCAATCTGGCTTCAACCTGAACAGGTTCTAGACACACGAGACAAGCACCTGCGTGGCCGCATGCTTAAGGAGGTCCTCGTTAAATGGAAAGACACCTCTCCGGAAGATGCAACTTGGGAACCAGCCACTATTCTTCAGCAGTTTCCGTAGCTTCAGCCTTGAGGACAAGGCTAGTCTTAAGGGGGAGGGCATGTTAGGGTCCCACCCTAACCCCCTTATTTATGTCATGGGATCACGTCGTAGTCAAGAGTCAATAAAGCCCATATTAATATTTGTAAGTGGTTAACTCGCAATTAATGACGGGACCACAGTTAGTTGCAAATGGGCGGTAGTATTAGATAGATGGTATTAATAAAACCCACGATATTGGCCCGTGGTATTGCATGTATGAGTCATATATAAAGGATAGAGACTCCCTGCGAGGAGCATCGTGTCTTGTCTTGTAATCGAGCTCTGCTCTATTGGAGGTTTCCCCCTCGAAGAGGCCTGTGAACATTTCTCTGTGAATAATAAAATCATTGCTATTCTGTGTTCTGGGTATATTTTCTTCGCATATTCTGTGTTCTCGGTATCTTTTCTTCGCTTGGGTATTGCTTTGCAGGTTAAGAGCATAACATTGGGACCTCATGGATAGCGAGAAGTTCCCACAGTTGGTTGTGGAGAATTTAATAAAGCAGAAATGGTTGTGCGGTGTGGAGAAGGTTGGGTTAATCCATCTACAATTGATACCCCACTACCACCGTGCGCCCATCACCATTTTTGTCATCAAGCAACTGTTTTGTCTGGTGCATGATGGGTATCTCTGGCTAGAGGATCCGATTCCCATCACGACCGATTTGATTCACCGAATTTCTTGACTGCCAGTCAAAGGAAACGACCCCATGACCATAGCAGGAAAAAGCAGTGACTTGGCCCTCGCAGAAGCTATGAAGGCCAAGTATAAACTAGAAAAGAGAAAGCGGGAGTACGCAATAACAAGTATTAAAGACCAAGGGGTGCGCATAGCAATCTTGCTGCTGGCCAGCAAGCTAATGAGGAAATACCGCATTGACGAAGTACCAACGCCTGTGATTACATTGGCAGAGCAATGTGCAGAGGGGGTCCAGTTCAACTGGGCATAGTTTCTCTGTGACGAGTTCTTGAAAAATTGCAGGGAGGTCCAGGAGTAGGGTAAGACCTTCCACTATGCGTGGTTGCTCTTATCCATCCTATTGGTTGTAGGGGAGCTGCTGGCAGATAGCGAGTTTCCCACTACTCAGGGTGACCTGCCCAAAGCTGCGAGGTACACCTTGCTCTGGGCTACAAAAGACGTGAACATGATTCACGAGATAAAGGTGTTTTGGGTGTTTGTAGAGGCGAGCATCCGAACATGGATCAATTGCAGGCCACGCTTGTACCCTACAGTTCATAACAGCCTACAGAGTGCGACAAAAAATTCAAGGCAGATATGCATACCCTGTATATCTAGGCGTGCAAGGATCCAACACGAAAATGGGTAAAGCTTCTATTCATTGCAACAGATGATGTGATCTTCGGTGTGATGGAGTCATGGCCTCCAGAGTGGTGCACCCTAGACATGGAGGAAATGGAGAAGATCATATCTTAGCAACAAAAGAAGGACACCAAGTTGTGCCTCGCATAGCTGGCTAAGAGGAAGTGCCAGGAACAAGAAGCAGCCACACGGCAGAAGGCCGTCGATGTAGCAGCAGCAGCACAGAAAACAGAGATTACAACCGCACCAACCAGAGAGGCCGAGGAAGGCCAGGAGATGTCCTCAGAGTAGAAAACAGGGGAACTGGACAGGCAGGAGGACCGTGCTCCCCAGTACGAAATCAACACAACTCAAGCGGCCGCATGACCTAGAGAAAACTATCCCCAGGAAGAAAGGGAAAGCCACAAAGATGTCCAACGACCTGATCATGCTCACAGAAGGTAATCTATTGGATATCAACAAAACGAATCAGGAAGTCATGGAGGGAATGCTCCAGGGATTGCGGATGGAGTAGAACACTATGTTGGGGGTGCTCGGCAGGCAGCTACAAGTTTTATAGGTATAGTACCCCCAAATAGGCATAATGGCCCAGTATGTCGTAGCAGGAACGCTGAGGCCGAATAGCCGTTGTGCGCCCGTTTGGGTAACACCTTCATCTTTCCCAAAGGTGCGTTAGCAGCAGTAAGCGAGGATGATCGAGCTGTGATGAGCAGCATTAAAGGTGTTGGTTTGAACTTGGCTGCCCTGCTGCGCGAAATACTGTACCAGCTGTAGGATGGGGTCATCGCCGAACTCCGCGCTTAGGAAGGCCAAGTGATCCAGGTCCTACATGAGTAGAAAATCAACATGGACCAACTCAGAATCTAGAGGGATGTGTTGGTTGCGCAGGCTAGACGATTGGATCAGGCCATAGAGGAAGCATGCAGGAGCATTCTAGAGTTGGCCATGCCGACAGAGCTACCAACAGCAGAGCGGGTTCATAGATTAGCGGCTGGAGTTCGCAAGGCCCGAGAGGAAACGACAAAGGTTTAGTTGGAGCTGAACCTACAAATCACTAAGCTGTGATTGAAGGCACAACCCTCCACACGCCCAAAAGTCAGAGAGTAGTGCGCTTGCACTATCTAGATGGGGTTGGAACAAATTGGCCAGGCGACACAAGGGTGCACCGAGATGTTGGAGCAAGCACTAACCATACTTACGCACCTGCAGGAAGACCTGAACATATAGCACCTAGAGGTAGAGGCGTGCGACTTGCAGTAGGAGTATGACACTATCCGGGGCACCATGTAGACGGTTGCCCTTACTCAACGACAGTTCAGAGATATGCGTGCAACAAGTACAACAGGCAGCGAAACAGTGTGCTGCAAACACCTAAGCTACGCGAGACCTGCTGCATGGACTTCGTGTAAATATCGCCACACCAGCAGAGTGACTCGAGGACGATTCATGATGATTGTGTTGGGGGCCTGTTGGGCAGTGGATCCCCCCATATCACTCTTTTGGGGCTTGAAGCCTGAATTTTGGTTAAGTGCAATGTAAAGACCCTGCGAAATGCAGGCGCAAAGCGCAAGAGTTTAAGGTTGTCTGCCCTAAGATAATGTAATTTAATGTAAAGTGTGTGAGCCTACCCATGGTCCGCGAACCATGGGATTGTATAAATAGAGTGAGTCTCTAAGTGTAAAATCAGTGTTAGTTTTTTTAGAAGTAACAGATACATGTGAAGGCATGGTTAGAAGTTAGAAGTAGATCTGAAGGTATTGGGTCGTAGTGATAGGTAGAGGCTCTGCAACTGAGTGTGCGGACCCCTGCAGCTGAGTGCGTAGGGCAGATTTGGGATTGTACTTGTACAGAGAATTAATAAAAGATAAGTTGATTCTAAAATATTGTGTGTCTATGCTTCTATTATATTTATGCATCTCTTTACAGTTTTATGATTGCACGCACTTGCTATGAATGTTGAATGATTAATGAGAATATTGGGCACACACAATTAAGTTAAGATCTATAATAATAGCACAGTAAGGATACATGATCTAGACATCACCTGTTAGTGCTCTTTACAGAGATGCGCGGAAGCAGTTGCACAAGTTGCGAAGGACAAACGGCTGCGCGGAGCAGCGCGAGCGCGTAGGTTCGGTTCGCGAACTTCCTAAATTTTATCAAGACATCCCTAGGGTGTGGAAACATAGTTCCATGCACCCTCCCATACTACCTAGGGTGAGACTTCAGTCTGCGAACCGCAGAGTGTTGCCGAAAGGGCTGGTAGTTTCAGGATTTGTTTGGCTAAATTACTTTTGAACCTGGGTCAGGTCCCAACAAGCCAACACACCTCTTGCAAGACTTATTATCTGATGCTTTTTTTGGTTAAGTGCGAGCAAGGTGGAATCTCAAGTTTGTTTTAAAATATTGGGTTAGCACGCACAATATGAAATATAGTATTGATGATCGCATAACAACAAAATGGAGATATATATATATCTATATCTATATCTATATCTATATATATATATATATATATATATATATATATATATATATATATATAGGTATAGAATGCACAATATGCAGACCCCGTTAGACGTGGCTCATTGAAATGCTTCCTTAATGTGCACATCTAACAATCACAGTGAATGCTCCACTACGACAGAGCTTGGTCTTTTTTGTGATGGAAGTAAACATCGACCTCAAGATCAAGAAAAATTTCAAATTCAACACACATATGAACAGTGACACCAATAAAATTCAACACACATATGAAGGAGATAAACCAACGCATCGCAATCAACATATTTTAACGCACCTCCAGGTGTTCAAGCTCAATGCATTATAACTTCTATGTTGCATAAATATGAACCAGTGCATCCCATCATACATGAATCAATGTATGCCATCATACATCATACATGAACCAATGTATATGCAGATTTCATGCCAGCATATAATATGAACCAAGATAGGTTTGACCAACAGACATTACAATAATGTATACTTTGAATGTCAATGCAGATATAACTTCAACGCATGATTTTAATTAACTCATGCAAAATTAAAATATTCAACTAAGTTCTACCCTTCACCATAGTCCAGGACAAATTTAACGACCAACCACTAAAATGCACTGTTCAATGCATATAAGTCATCATTTAATGCTTAGAAATGGTTGATATTAAATGCACATACCATGATTTGATTAACCCCTATGGCATACACCTCTCTACAATCTCTTGTTGAAACTATTGGATTCAACATTGTGTGTGAATCGTTAGGAAATACGCATGGAGACTGTGCACTGGGGCATTCCAAACATTCAAACTTTGACCAATATGTATTGGGGTTATGCAGCTAATTGCTGACTAATGATTCAAATCCTTATGAACTCATGTCATCACTAGTGGGGTTGTGCCCTAGCTTTTCAAGCCAGTATTTTGAATGACCTCTTTTGCCAGTAACACAGTCCAAAATATGTCAGTGAAATGTGGATGCTTGCAAATTCGCAATGAATATAATTGAAAAAACATAGGTAAGTAGGAGACATTTCTAAAATGTTTGGTGCAACCACTGGTAGGAGAACAATCAATTGACGAACATAGTTGGTAGGGAGCATTTGGGTTTTTTTATTTTTTTATGTAAGAGTTAAGAGACCAGTGAACGTTGAGAAAACAAAGGTGAAAATTTATAGGAGTGGTCATATCCATAAAGGCCACAAAACAAGTGGCTCAAATTGGACCAGGGCTGGAGAAGACTCACTTGAATACCATGTTAAACATACAACAATAATGGACAACCAAATAGGATAAACATTAAATACATTTCTATTAACAAAAATATACATTTATAATACATTCTTGTGACCCTTGGTCTTCATATACCAAGTGGTCTCTTGGACTCCAATGACTTTTCACATTCAACACCAACCCTTAGCAGATTAGGTGTCCAACATCTAGCTCAAGCAAGGTTAGCATAAATATGCCTAGTCTTGGGTAGACTATTGAGGAGTAAAGGAGGAGATAATATTGAAGAATAAGGATAATATTAAAAATATTATTAATTTCAAATTTAAGGATAACATGTGGGACAATGAGGAGTTAGAGGGGAAAAGGAAGCTAAGATACTATGAGGAGGTGATCAAGATCACTCTTGAAAACTAAAATTATCTTTCTATCATGACCAGTGCCAAGAAGAAAATGAACATTGCCAATATAATAACTAACTCCCATATGATCTTGAAAATGAAATCGAATGTTGGTCAATCCCCAAAACACCTTGGGATGAAAGCATCTTCAACCTTTGCAATACTAAGAGGCTTGAAAAAGAAAAGAATTTTCTCTTGGATTGTCCAACTCTTACTCACATCCATTCTAGTTTTCAAAATCTCCCTTCTTTTTATCATAGAAATGAAATGTTAAAGAATCTTAATTAAACTCTTACTTTTTTAAAGTCAGGTAGGCCATATACGTCTTAGTGGATGTTAATCATCATCGTCAAGTAAAACATTTTGATTCATCAAATGACAATAAAAAAAATAAAAATAAATAAATAAATTTATTAATAATTAAGAATTAAACTGGCCTAGATCCATCTTAATTTTGGATCTATCAAAGGCTGAGAGGGACAAAATCTCTCAAGGTGCAAACATTTCTTCAAGTTTACACTAAAAATAGGTTTTCACATTGAGATATTTGATCTCTCTAATCACTTGATAGATCCCGAATTAAGATAGATGTAGGTCAGTTTAATTCTTAATTCTTAATAATTATATTTATTTATTTATTTTACTTTATTTTTAGATTGATTTAACAATTTGAGGTTGATCCTTTGTTTTTATGGGAAACCTTATATAGGTGACATGGGTCATTCTATCAAGCGTAGAATTCAAGAGCATGTTGCAAAAATTAAGCATAATCACTCTCGCTCTTCTGCACTTGTTCAGAATTCTACAAAGACTAAGCATCACTTTTGTGCTGAGGATGCTCATGTCCTATCCCTCATTATCATTATAGTAAGTTGTGGGAAGTCATCGAGATAAAGAAGTGGGTGATCAACAATCTTAATAGGAATGATGGTTGGAGAATCAATAGAAACTGGATCCTCACTCTCTCCTCGAATCATTCTTCTTCTTGATTTTAATCTCTCTTTTTATTTTTATCTTTAATTTGTACTTATTTATTGTTATTTTTATTCCATTCTATTTTTTTTCTTACCTTTAGTTAATTATATTACCTTTCACTAATATTAATATTAATTTATCTATTGTTAATAATAATAATTTATTTATAAAAATATTATTATTAATTTCTATATCTTATTTGACTTAATTTTTATTTATTTATTGTTCTGAGGCTTCTGCGATCAGTGTTTTGTGTAGTGTTTTCTTCCGGGATTATCGCATCCATGATTATTTAAATCGACGTTTCGAGCCATCCACTGTGGCTCATCATCAGGATAGATAAAAAATATATAAGCTAGATCTCAACAGGATGAATAAATATAGGTGTGAGAGAGTGATGGAACGAGAATGATGGTGGCCGACATGTTTAGGTCAATTAGTAAATAATATATATATATATATATATATATATATATATATATATATATATATATATATATATATATATATATATATATATATATATAATATTTGGATTATAAATCAAGATTAAAATGATTTTAATTAATATTAGTTTTAATATATTTAATTATAATGTATAATTATAAAGTTTTAGTTTTTCATAATGTTAACATTATTGTTTTATCTACAATTTGTTATTTTATTTATAATTAAGTTTTTTACAATATAATTAAAAATCCTTAGAAATTTATAAAATTCTTAGAAATAATACTTTTGGCAATAGTTTTAATTAATAATTTTATTAGAATTAATATTCATTTTAATCTTATTTAATTATAATTTAAAAAGAATATTACTTTAATTTTTTGATAGATTGAATAGAATTTATGATATTAATTAAGTCTAATTAATATTTTATTTTTAGTATAAATTTAATTTTATGATATGAACTTAATTAACTCTAATTAATTTTTATTTTATTTCAATTTTTAGTATAAATTTAATTATATATAATTATAATTTTATTAGGTATAATTTAAAATTCTTAATTTAATGAAGGTGATGTTGATAATAATGTTGGATTCAATTTTTAATGTGTTTTGGGTTGAAATAAATAAAAAACAATAATTTATATTAATTATAATCAGTTTTATAATATAGAATCGTTTTAGACTATAATAAATTTCAAATTTTTATAAATTTATCCAAAAAAAATTATTAATTTTTTAAATATTTTTAGAAATTTTTTGAGATATGGATAATTTAGTTTAATTAAATTCAAAAATAAAGAATGGAATAATTAAAAATCGGTATTAGGGTTGTGATTAATTGAGAGAGGTGTAGAGAGATAAGAAAGGTTCGAGATAAGGGTAATTCAGGAGTTGATTTAGGAGGCTAAGGTTTTTTTTCTATGCAAATACTAATTCTATTAACTGTAAATCAAAATATTTTTACATAAGGACGAGGCTGAAAAACCTTTGTCATCAACACACTGCTCCATTACAGACTGAGCATGAGAACAAACATTAAACAGCTCCATTATAGACCGAGCATAAGAATAGACAATAGATAGAGAACAGACACTGAACATGTAGATAGCCATTCGTTGCCCAGAAGATGGCCCATGCCTTGACAAACATATCAAAAATTTTCCATCTCAGGATGAGAACATTCATTAGAAACCGCCTGAGAGCTAAACAAAAACTGTAGGAAAATTTCATAGAAGCCTGACCAGAATCCTGAGACCTGAACAAAAGTGAAAAAGAATGATCCTCAGAGGCGTTACTTCTCC
Organism: Pinus tabuliformis; assembly: GCA_031772625.1. Classification (NCBI taxonomy): domain Eukaryota; kingdom Viridiplantae; phylum Streptophyta; class Pinopsida; order Pinales; family Pinaceae; genus Pinus; species Pinus tabuliformis. The sequence goes on from CM062808.1 coordinate 10,129,253, forward strand.
GTGGTTGGGTCATTCTCCGTCTTCTCAGGCTGAACAACATCTTCTCTCTTCCGACTGTCACTGGCACTAGTATTATTGTCCTAGATAACAATAACATGTTCTTCTACTTCAGGATTCCTGTTCTCATCAATAGGCACTGGATCAACAGTAGGAAGAGGAATTATGAGCATTGCTTCCTGTTCCTCTTTTCCTTTTTCCCGATTTCCCATGCTCTCATCATCTGAGGAATTCTCATTGCCAGGAGACGGGTCAGGGACTATACAGGCTAAGGGGGAGACCACGTTTTCCTCTTTTGAGATAATGAGGGTGATGTGGGTAGTAATCAGGGGTCTATGCAAATTACTCTGGAACTTAAAGTGCATGGTTTGAAACGCACTATTGGGTTTAGGCTTCGAGGCGGAACCAACAGAGGGGCCAGTTTCATGAATAGGGGAGGGCGCAGTTTCCACAGCCAGAGTGACTGGAGGGTGCCGACTAGTTTCCCTACGCTCCCCAGAGTGATGGTGCTTTCCAGAACGCACCATGGTGAGATAAAGAAAGACAAACTCAGAGGGGGAGTGGGCTAAGAAAACAACAGGACCGAATTGGGAGCAGCCAGAGGTTTGCCCACTAGAGATATCAACCAAGACCGTCGGATGACAGAACTTAAACCCAACAACAGAATTATTAAACACAAACAGAGAATGCGAGACCAGAGCAGGAAGGAGATTACCCTGAGGAATTAAAGGCTCAAGCTTGCCGCAATGCGCCAAAACGACACCGTCAACCGCAGCTTCCGTAGGCCAGGTTCTGTCACCATACTGCAGAACACCAAGCATGGAGAATAAACCTTGGATCTACATGATTATAACGAGAGACCTGATGCGCTGATCAATGCAGACATTGATTGCCCATCCTTCACCCAGGACTGTTTTAATGCGCAGGAGCAGCTCGCATGAGGTAATGGCCCGGGAGTCCATGCTGCTCTGCATCTGGCAGTACTGGGTAATTAATTCACGCATGAAGACCGATATGCCGCGTATCGCCACCCGGATCTGGGGTAAGCTTACCAGTCGCAGGTATTTCTTTCTGCACAAGGTTGTTGAAGTCGAGAAGCTGAGATGTAGGGAGAATGTTTGTAGGTAGACCAATCTGTAAATGTTGCTCACTGTCCACTCCCATATTTGCTAAGAGGTCTGCAGCTTTGTTCCTGTCTCTTCGAATATGGTTTAGAGAGATTGCTCTGTGGGTAGTGAACCAGTTTTCAATGTGCTGTAGCCGTTGAGACAATCTCCAACTGTTGCTGATCTTGGAGGCAGGGGATCCCTGTAAAATTTTTGAAACCATCTGGATGAGAATTTGTGAGTCTCCCTCTATTAGGAGCGGAAAGAGATTCCTGTCATGCGATAGAAGAAGCCCCTGCCAGAGCCCTTCTAGTTCTGCTGAGTTATTGGTGTCCCACCCCTGGGATCCCAAGTAGGTTAATATAATGTTTCCTTTGTAATCTCTGACAATTCCACCAAACCCAGCAGAACCTGGGTTACCCTTTGAGGCGCCATCAAAATTGAGTTTGTATATGTTCTTGGGTGGAGGAGACCATTTCACATTTATGGGATCTTTTGCGGGTTTTGTTCCTTTGATCATCTGTTCTTGCTTTCTTTTGAAATTCCAGTTATTCCATATTGATTGTTCCTGCGGAATAGTTGGGAAGTCCTCTTTGTACCAAGTTTTTAGAGCTAAGGTTTCTTCTATATTTTGATTGATGACTTTCCATATCTCCTCCAGTGGCCTGGATTGGTTTTTGAAGACTCGACCATTCCTCTCCTTCCATATGGCCCATGTTGCAAAGCCTGGGATGAGGTTCCAGAGAACATTCAAGATTTTACTTTGAAAGGGGTGGGGGTCCCAGCTGCGTATAGTAGCCCTTATATCTCCATTGACTCCTCCATATTTTTGACAGCAAAAGTTAATCTTTTGCCAAAGCTTGTGGGCCAGCGGACAATGGTACATGAGGTGTTCAATGGTTTCCTCTTCTTTTTTGCAGTTGAGGCATATAGAGGGTCCATGGAAATTTCTTTTTCTCAGATTTTCCCAAGTAAGAATTCTCTTGTGATAGAGGAGCCAAAGAAAAGTGGATACTTTCGGCCAAATGAGGGGATCCCATATTTTTCTCCATAGCGGATCCAACCAGATTTGATCTTGGACGAGTATATTATATGCTTCTCTAGTGGAATAACTTCTTCTTTCTTCATAACCCCATCTGAGAATGTCTTTCTCCTCAGAATGTTGTATTTTCCTTTTTGTTAATTCTATATCCATGGTTTGTTGGTCTAGCCTCGTCCCTTGTTCCATGAACTTGGTTGCTTTGAGCCATTCTCTGTAATCTTGCTGAGAGGTATTGCACCAAAAGTTCCCCACCGTTTGTTGGGAGTGCAAATCTTGTCCTAGGAGAGAATTTGGTGAGATAAGGTCCCTGATTTTGGGCATCTGTTGCCAAGAATCATTCCAGAATCTGGCTTGATCACCATTCTTCACTTCCCAGAAGCTATGCTGTTGTATGAGGTGCTTGTGCTGTTTTGCTGAGTTCCATATGATTGAACCATTACTAGTCTCTGATATTTTGATGAGTTCCTCCCTTGGGAAATTTCCCACATATTTGGCCATCCATAAGTTGGTCCAAGGAGTGGAAGGGCCTGACAGCCATTTCCACCAGATTCGAGCTCCCATGATAGCATTACTGTGAGAGGGGTCTCTTAATCCAATGCCACCTCCTTTCTTTGGAAGGCAAGCAGTTTCCCATTTGACTAGAGCCCATTTACGATGAAGTCTGCTGCTGCCCCATAGAAACGATCTTTGAAGAGATTTGATTTCATTGAGGGCCCACTTGGGTGCCGCAAAGATGGAAAAAAGATATAAGGGCATGGCTTGAAGAACTGCTTTGATTGAAACAAGACGGCTTGCCATATTGAGAGATCTATGAGTCCAAGAGGAGAGACGCGCTTCCAGATTATCTAGAAGAGTTCTCTAGGAAGAGTGCTTTAAGCCAGAGGCGATAAGAGGTGCTCCGAGATAAGATGAGGGAAGTTTTGCAGAGGAGAAACTGAGAATGCGTAAGATGGCTGATTGGATAACTGTGGGGGTATGAAAGAAGAAGATTTGAGACTTGGAGTGATTTATAGAGGCTCTAGAGGCTTCTGAGAAAACTTATAGAAGGGATTTAATCTTTCTGGATTCTTGGACTGAGGGATGCCCATACAGCATATTATCATCAACAAATTGTTGATGGGTAAAAGCGGGGGAGTTGTGAAAGGAGAGACCTTTAAGCTGGCCAGCTTGATGAGCGTGCTTGACACTGCGCCCTAAACCTTCTGCCATTATGATAAACAGGAAAGGTGAGAGGGGATCACCTTGCCTGATACCACGGGTAGGGTGAAAAGTCTCAGATGGAATACCATTGATTAGGACAGAGAAGAAGGTGGAAGAAATGAGGCTCATAATCCAACGTACCCAGGCCGCATCAAAACCAAATGCTAGAAGAATTTTTTCAATGTATTTCCAATTTAGGCTATCAAAAGCTTTGGAAAGATCAAGTTTGAGAAGCATACCAGGCCTTTTGGAGATCTTCAAGGAATGAATTATTTCATGAGTAAGAATGATCCCATCCGTAATTTGCCTACCTTCCACATAGCCGGACTGTTCAGGCGAGATAATAAGCGGAAGCAGCAACTTGAGTCTAGAGGCTATAATCTTGGAGATAATTTTGTAAATAATGTTACAGAGGGCTATCGGTCTGTACTTATCCGGTCTGCAAGGCTTTTCTACTTTGGGTATCAAAGCTATAAAAGTAGCGTTTATCCCTGGAAACATCCATCGGAGTGAGCGAGACTCTTCTACCACCTGCCAAACTTCATTCTTGATTAGCTCCCGGAAGCTATGGAAGAAGTTGGATGTGAAACCATCTGGTCCTGGAGATTTGCCTGCTTTTAATTGACGAACAGCTGTTTCCACTTCTTGGAGATCAACAGGCTTGAGGAGCATTTGATTATGCTCTTTTAGATAAGTTTGGGGATGGTGCTTGTAATTTTTTGTATGGCTTGAGAGCGGTCTATGTTTGGTTCTTTGTGCACCTTCTTGAAGTGATTTAAGAGTTCTGCCTCAATCTCTTCATGCTTTTCCATTCTGACCCCTTGTTCATTTTGAATATGCACAATATTGTTATGCATCCTGCCCTGAATTGTGGTGCTGTGAAAGAATTTGGTTTTTTTTCACCATCTTTGAGCCCCTTTATTCTTGATTTTTGCCGCCATAACATTTCTTCCTGCTTTTCCTTTTCGGCAAGTTGCAAGTCCAGCGATTTCTCCTGTTCTGCTAGTTCTTCTAATCTACCCTCAGTGATGATCTTTTGCTGTATCTGATTCATTTCCAGTTCTATGTTGGCTTTCTCCTGAAAGATGTTGCCAAATGAAGTGCGATTCCATTCCTTGATCTTACTTTTTAAGTGCTTGAGTTTTTGTTGGAATTGGAACATTTTGGATCCTCGCAGAGGATGGAAGTTTTTCCATTCAAAGTTGATAAGTTTATGAAAGTCTGGAGGAGTCAGCCAAAATACTTCGAAGCGGAAAGGCCTGCGGATATTGTTCCCTGGTCGAGACCAGTGAAGAGAGATGGGCCAGTGATCAAAACCTGTGAAAGGAAGGATGGAAGCCGCAAAATCCCCCCCAGATGAATGGCGTTGTCAGAGAGAAGGAACCTATCCAATCGAGAAGTGATTTTCTGGCTGCCAGTCTGTCTGTTGTTCCATGTGAAAATGCCATTATTGGAAGGGAGGTCGAAGAGCCAGTTGTTCTGAATGAACTCTTTCAGTAGAGATCCTTCTTGTGAACTTCTGCATCTGCCTCCTCTTCTTTCCTCCAGTCTTGTAATCATATTGAAATCACCTCCTGCAATCCATAGTGGATGGGGTCTGTTTTGATTAAGAACTGAGAGGGAGTTTAAGATCTCCTCTTTTTTATGTGTTTCCTGCGGGAAATAAACATTGGTCAGAAGTCCATGTTGGTTTGTGCCTGTAATATGAAAAGATGTTTGGAGAAAGTTTCGGTGTGCATGAAGATTGTTGAGCTCAATCGCTCTGTGGTCCCATATGATGGCCAATCCTCCTGAGGCACCATCTGCATCAACTGCTACGTTATGACTCCCAGGCCAGAATTTAGCAGCAAGTTTGTCAAGTGTATTGGAATCACACTTTGTCTCTTGCAAGAACAGAATCTGAGGGCTTTCTTGCTTTAACATATTTTTGAGAATTCAGGTTTTCCTGGGGCCATTAAGCCCTCTTATATTCCAAGAGATTAGCTTCATTTGGAAAGATTGTTTTCAGGACTGTAATACTTAGTTAGCTTGGCATACCTGCCAGAGTCTACTAAGATCTGCCCAACCTTGATTGTTCTCTGAAGAATGGTTTTCCTTCCTCGTTTTTTTAAATCTTTGGCTATGAGACGGCCATCCCATGGACCACCTGTCTGTATTCCCAAAGATTTTTTCCTTTGTGCCCGAGATAATACTTCTTCCAGATTCTTAAGCTGTCCTGCTGGAATATTGTCAAAGTTATTTGTGGTGCAGGCTTTTTCGAGACCTGGAAGGTCCAGATCTCCAATATCTATTATTTCTGTTTCTTCCTCCATAAAGGGAGAGTACTCTGGTTCTTCCATTGGTTCCTCTTGTGAGTTAGCTTCTGGGTTTGAGTTCTCCATTTGCATATCCTGTGCACCCTCTAAGATTTCTTTCTGTTTGTCTGAGGTCGATGCCTCCCTACCTAGAGTACTTGCTGGTGAAATTATAGGTTTTCCCCCTTTTGATTGGTCTTCGTGCATGGGTTCTGGTTCCGGCAGATTCACTGGAATTTCCGACTGGTTAGCAAGGGCGCCAAAGCTGTTGCTTGTGGATGGCCCTGGCTGGTTGGATTGTGCTACTTTTGGTTTGGGAGCCTGCTTTTTATGTGCTCTTCGGCGGTTCGAGACCTTGATGAATCCCTCTGCTTTAGGAGCTTCCGGATCCGACGCAGGGGAGGATTTCTGAGTTAGAGGACAATCTCTAAATAAATGCTCGAGGGCGTGACATCTTCGACAACGGAAGGGCACATGTTCATAGTCTATGGTTTGTAACCATTCAATGTCAAAGTGAGAAATGCTTACCGCATCTGGAAGAGCCTGATTGAGATTCATATATAGGCAAATTCTGGCATAAGAAGTATATTTGCAGATCTTCGTTTCCTCTGACGTTTTGACGAACTCACCCAGGGAGTTTCCGATCTCTTTGAGGGAATCTTCCTCCCAATATTCCACCGGGAGTGAATACAGGCGAATCCACACTGGTGCCCAACTGAGATCCACTGTGTCTGGGTTGAACCGCTCCACCCATCCTTTAAGAAACAAACCAGCCGCATTGAAGAAGTAAGGTCTGCCATCCAGGACCCTGTTTCTGTCTTCCAAGCAGTTGAAAATAGCTATGAAAAAACCTTTCGGCCCCAGCTGCAGTGTGATATGCCCCTTAGGTTGCCATTTTGCGTTTATCCAGCTTCTTAAGGCCTTTTCAGTTGGCCACAGACCAATGAACTTTCCTATTAAGGCATGATCTTTCATACTGAATCCTCTCATCTATTCGATGTCCAGGCAGTTCAACCCATGGGCGAACCGTTGCCACTGGTTTGCATGTAGCAGAATGAGCTTCTGGTGATTTGTCCCCTTGATTTACTCGTTGGTTTTCCGGACCATCATTGTCCCTATTCTGAGCTGCGGTTTCCTTCTCTGCCGTGTTTTCAACCTTATCATTGTCGCTTTGTGGGGGAGGTTGATCACCCCCCCCTGACTGGGTTTCCATGAAAGGGTGTACTTTTAGTCCGTGAGTTTGAGGACTCTGAACTTGCCAGGAATTGCAGGAGGTATCAGAGTTGCAGAGCTTGTCGTTGCTGTAGGTGTTCAAACCCTAGAAGTTTATCGCTGCCGCCATCCTCTTAGGAGGCTAAGGTTAGAATCCAGTTGTCACTTATTTTCCATCCTTCATCACGATTGAGGTTGTTTGGGTGTTTTCCTATTTCTATCGCTTCTCTAAATTTTCTATGGTGATAATGATCGATTTTGGCCACTACACTTGAGTTTTCAATACAGACATGATGATTAGTTTTACTGGAATGTTCAGCTAGGGCTGAGGTTTTTGAGCGGTTGTGTTTAATGTCAGTTGCATGTTCTTGAATCCTAGTTAGGATAGACCGACCGGTTTCCCCTATGTAGGTTCTCCCACATGAACAAGGAACCATGTAAAATCCTTTGTGGCATTTGGGATCAATGGGATCTTTGACTGATTTAAGGCATCTTTTGATTGTTTTCATGGGTTCAAAGGTGGTTCTAGTATTGTTTTTTTCAAAATGTATGCAATTTTGTTTGTGCTGCCCAATATGTAGGGGAGGTGAACCTTACCCATCTGTTTTTCCATAGGTTGTTTGTTTTTGGGATTTTTAGCTTTCTTAAAGGCTTTGATCATTTGGTGTTTGTGGTATCCATTCTTTTTTAATACATTCATAAGATGGTTTTTCTCTTTCTCAAAGTGATCCTGATCCGAAATGCGTATATCCCTGGTTGCTAGAGTGTTAAGAATACTGATTTTTTTTGGACGGATGGTGGTGAGAGTTGGCATGCAGGCAGTGTTCTGTGTGGGTTTTCTTACAATAGACCTGGTGAGATATGGAACCATCCTAGTTTCTATTGATTAGGATATCAAGAAAAGGAAGGTTGCCATTTTCCTCCATTTCCATGGTAAACTTGATGGAATTAGATTGGTTGTTTAAGTGTTGCAGGAACATGTTTAATTTCTCTATTCCATGGGGCCAAATAATGAAAGTATCATCGACAAATATTTTCCAAAGTTTAGGTTTTAGAGGGGAAGATTCAATGGCTCTGGTTTCAAAGTCCTCCATAACGAGATTGGCAATGATAGTTGATAGAAGAGATCCCATGGCCACACCACAAGTTTGCTCATAAATTTCATCTTTAAAACTAAAGAAGGTTGATTTGAGACAAACCTTTACTTATTTATTTCTTAATATTGATTTCTCCATTATTTAAACTATTACCCTTAATTGTTTTTGACTTAATTTATTTATTTAATGATTTGGTTTATATTTATTTAATGACTTTTATTTTTAATATATATTGTATTAATTTTATTACCTTTATTTTATATAATTTAATACTTATATATAATTTAAGACTTATATAGTTTGGATATTATTATTTTTACTAATATCATATATATATATATATATATATATATATATATATATATATATATATATATATATAGATATTACATTATAGAATTTTACTTTTTTTTTTAATTTTATATTATTATAACATTATGATGTATTACATATGTTTTAATTCTATTTCCTCTTATTACTTTTATGGTCTTGAATTTTATATCATTTTTTATTTAAATAGTTATTGCGCAGAGAGACACTCTACAATTCAATATAGAATATATGTGTAGGTGTTAGATGTAAATATTTTTTGAAATCATTTTTTTATATTATAATTTTATTTTTATTAATAAAATTACAAACAATTATATATATATATATATATATATATATATATAGATATATCACATTAAAATATATAACATATAAATATTAGTTATAATGATCTAGGTGGATATTGGTTGCCACCTGCCTATTCCACCTAGACCTCCAGTCGATTTCATTTGTTTCCTTGTTTATTTCAGCATTTACTATTTTCAGCATTTTTTCGGGTCCTGAACTTATGGAGTAGTTTTGACCCCATAAACGACATTTTTTGAGGTTCGTTGCAGGCCCATTGCCATAGGCAAGGGCCTATGGAAAATCTTGTAGTACTTAGAGAGACCTTTCCAACATGGTATCATATGCGCCAAACAGAGATAATATGACCAAGTTACGACCCCAGGAAGTTGGTTGCCCAACTAACCCCAACAGGGCCCAGAAACTTTTGACTTTACATCTTCTGGGGTTAAGGTTTTGGTTGTTTAAGGTTTTCTCTTATTATTGAATAATAAATAGGCCCTTGAGCCTCATTGTAACACAGTTTAGAGGCATGTAGCTGCCACATCTCTTCTTAGAGATAAACTACCATCACCCAAGCTAATTTATTTCCATTATGTTTGTAAGCATAGTTCAATATTTTCCTATTAATGAAATGAAGTTTTATTTCTGATGCATATCTATAATTTGTTGCATTCCTGTTTAAGTTCGGACAAGTGGTATCAGAGTGGTCTACTCTTTCTCTTTTTTTCTTTGCATATCCCTAACGAGGTCAGGGTATAAAGAGTTAGGGCTTGATCTAGTTGAACATTTGCAGGACCATCCTCACAAACCTTGACGACCTCCCATGGCAGAAGAGAAGAAAGATGAGGGGGCATGAGATCCTTTCAAAATGTTGCTCGAGGAATCCCTCAAGCGACAGAAGAACATGATGATGGATAACTTTGCCTAGATCCTTCGATGGTTACCCACAGGTGAGGCATCTTGATCCAACAACCACTTTGGAGGCGCCAATCATTTTAAGGTACAATTTAAGTTCGATATTCCCATATTTGAGGGCTAGACAAATGCAAACGTCGTAGATGAATGGTTAAATCTGTTGGAAGGATATTTTTAAGTTGATTACTTTTCCAATTGAGAGAACATTACTTTTTCACTTCTCAAAGCTGCCCCACAACTCAAGGACTGGTGGAAAACCTACTGTGAACAAAAGGACAAGAGTGAACCCTCGTTGTTTTCAACCACACCCACTTGGGATTCATTTCAAGACGCCATCAAGGGACAATATTACCCTGTCGGGAGTTGTTGGCTTGATGGAACCTGAACCAGGTTCAACATTAGTCAACCAAGAAAATCCCTACACTACTGGCCCTTTCGGCATCAATCCATAGAGCGTAGACTAAAGTCTCACTCGAAGAAGTATGGGGGGATGCAGGAACCAAGTTTCCACACCTTGAGATGGTTGTGATATTAGTTTTATACCTTCAACTATGTCCTCGCACAAATCGATAAGTCGTTTAGGGCTTATTGATATACTTCTCTTATTCTTCCCCTGATCCTCCGTGAAGGTATATGATCGTTCTTTGTGCAACCCTAATAGGTGATTCAGCCACTTACGCGCCTTTGTAACTACTCTACTATATAATTACCCAAATTATCTTAGGTATTGAACAACTTTAACATGCATTTATGATAATCTTCGGGTAAACATATATCTTTTCTTACGTTCATATAATAAAGGGATACATATAGATTCGCGCATCAAAATAGAAATTAAATATAAACCCGGTGCTCAACATAACATAATCACATGCATTTAACAGAAGGCCTCTTCTACCTTAGTTGGTCGGACTTCTACCCTAGGCCTCTTCACACTTAGTTGCAGAGCCTCTTTCCTACGCTAAGATTCTCGCTCTTAGCTCTTCATAGACCCATTACATCAATGACTCAAACTTACTTAGCTATTATAACTACTAAGAGACTCTTTTAACACTTCTTTTTATACAATCCCATGGTCCATGGATCATGGGTAGATCTCTAAAGCCGACATGGCTTATACAAAAGAAGGGCAGAAAACCTTTGGTGACTTTTTACATCTTTGCGCTACGCGACCACAAAATGCAGAGAATTTACACTCTTTTATACGAATTTTGTGCTTTCTAGGGGAATCTGTTCCCAACAGGCCCCGAACACAAACATGGTGACTTGCCCTTCAGTCACTTTGCTAGTGCGGAGATCTTGTTGCGAAGACCTCCCAGCTCCACTTGGACTATTGCAACTTCGACGGTGCACTATGTTGCCGCCTGCTTCATCTGTTCGACCAGCTGCTCCATTGCTAGCCCTGCGCTATCCACCTGTACCTGCTAGTGTGTTCCCTGTAGAATAGCCAGTTTTCCTTAACTGGTGGTCGTGAGCACATATGCTTCGTCTAGCCAAGGTTTCAAGTGAGCCTTCAATACTGCTTCCTTGTGCTATGATGTGTACACCTACTATTTCAGCACCTTTGCTTCCTGCTTCGCTAGCCTTTGGGTAATGGAAACAGTGTGTGCTGTCACTTTAACTTCTTCGTATCGTTGTTGCAGCTCTCGTGCCTCTGTTTCTAACCTCTGCACATCGGGATCCTTTTGTAGGCTGATGACTACTTCGAGCGATTGCTCGAAGAGCACAGTGCCTGCCTCGTGCTCCTCTCTGACTTCTAGCGGAGTCGAAGGTTGGGCCTTCAACTGCAGTTCTGCAATCTTAAGGTTCAATTCAAATTGAACCTTCACCAACTATGTTCTTGCTTCACGCACTCTGGTAGTGAGATTTCGAATCTGCACATCCACTTACTCATCCTCGGGAATGTCCATCTCTAGGACAAGCCTGCAAGCCTTAGCCACTACCTTGGTTGTGTGCTCATTCTTGTCCATGATGGCCTTAATGAGATCAATTGCATAATTTTTCTATGCAACCATCTAAACATTGTTCACCTTCTACTCACTGATAATGTGAAGCGTGTGCTGTTCGTCGCCCGAAGTTCCACGATCACACCATCTTGCAAAGCGTGAAAGGCTTCACTTGGAAGTGTAGCCAAATTGAGTCCAACCCCCTTGAGGGCAATGACAGTGGGCCTGATAGCCTCTATTTCTGTAGTCAACGCTCCATCCGGCAGCGCTATTTCCTGGGGATCTAGTGTGCACGCCATATCTACTTCCTGTAAGGTGCCAGGTGCCAAACTAATTGACACCGCATTGCTTTGTCCCACACTGGTCTATACCTGTGACACCTGGATCTATAGCTCACAGAGACCCGTTTGAATGGCACCCAAGGCTTGCTTCTACTGCTACTCGAACTGTTGTAGCAGTTTCATGATCGCATCCCTCACCACGTCACCAATGTCCCTCAAATCACCTTCTATCAAGGTGATTGTGTCGAGGGAGGATTTGCTAGTCTTGGACTTCTTCCATAGCCCTACTTTCTCCTATTCGCTGTTGCTCTTGACCCAGAATGGAGTAGTCCCTGGGTCCACTCCTATTACACAATATTTTTTCACCGGCCCCGCATCCCCTGATCTTGGATAGATTTAGTCCCTGAATGACATCTGCTCTTCGTCATATACCAAAATATGTGTCCAAATCTTCCATATTACTCAAGAAGATTGCCTAAGCTCATTAATCCTGAAGTTGACCCATTTTTACCCATGTTTCAAGATCGTTGTAGGACATCAGTATCTTGCATACGACGATAGCCCAGAATGAACTAATGCCTCACGATGTTGTCTCTGAGTCTTAGTGTTTGACTTGCGATGACCCAGATATGGCGAATTAGTTCAAATAGAATACTTCTGGGTGGTTCTAGAGCTGGTTGTTGGGTCAAAGAAGTTCACCTCTCCTCATTTGGGATGGTGGTTCCACCTTTTGTGTAATCTCCCTTGAAGATAGGCTTCCTCTTCCCTCATTTATGGAGGCTCCTCCTCTTATAAAAGCATCCTCGATGACTATGATCAGCTATTTCTTAGATTAGCTAGTTCTTGGTTTGTTGGATTAATAGCTTACAGTTTGGATTGCTGATAGCCTAGCAATAGCTTGTGAGGTATGAGAATAGCCTTTCATGTTGTGGATTTTTAGTGTGAAATGGTTTTGTAAGAAGGAAGCCTTGTTGTGATTGCCTTAGTTTCATACTTGTGCTTTTGGGTGAGAGAGAGTCATCAGCCTTTCTGGGAGACTTTTGAGAGTGAATGCTTATGGATACATACTAATCGAACCCTTCAAGGAAGCTTGCAATGTCAAGGTGTGGTTGTAAGCTTTACTATTTTTTATATTAATACAATCAATGGTTATTTCCTATATCATGTATGAAATGTATGTTGATAGGTTATGGTTCCTTGACTCTATAAGTAGATAGTTCATTGTCGTGCTCTATTATGTGTTTTGTCGTTTTCGTATGTTGTTTCAGGTGAATCATTCATTAAGGAGAAGAAAGCGATAGCTGAAGTGACGTGATGAAGACTTCATCAAACACTGGTATAAGGTAGGCCTCTTCAACGATAACTATTTAAGGAATTAGCTATTGTCTTTGTCTTGCTGTGACTAGACCCACTCTAGGGCTAGAGGGGTTGTCTTTGTCCACAAAGGGAACATACCTGCATCACAAGTTGGCGACTCCCCTGGGGACCTTTTGTGTGTTATATTTTTAGTTTTCTCTTGTTGTTTTCAATTGAATTACATACTGTCTCTTTGTTTTGGGACTGAGCCATCAGTGATTTGGATTAGTTGAGTAGATCTGGTAGTCCACCTCACTGTCTGAATGATAAGCCTGGTGCCTTTCCACTGGCCTTGCCTTGTTTTCCCTCTTTATTGAGATCGTCATTGTTTAATTCCTAATAGTTACGAAAAATCGCCCTTGTTCTCTTTACCCTCGCTGTACGTCACGGATATCCCGTCATACAGCTGCAATGATTCCTGAAATCGGACCATCACTGAGAACAGGTGTACCCTTGCGACGATGTCGCTCAGTTGCCCATGTTGTGCTTGCAACGATTAGCGATCATCTCAAGTTGTCAGTGTTATGCTTGCGACGATTCCTGTAGGGTTAACTTCTATAGCCTTGCCTCCTGAATAGACTAGTGTGGCTTGTCCTCTGCTGTTTCTTTCACCTTGTTAAGCTTGTTTTGATTGTGTTTACTGAGGCATGTCCTTCTTTGTTCCATTTGTATGAAATTTGGCTTTTTGGATTGTGTGACCTAGGTCTTTCAGGGTTCCGTCAAGAATTTGCTGGTTTTGGGTTGCTTGTCCTTTCAAGTTTCTGAACTACATCCACAATAGTCTTATTAATTTGTTTGAAGCTGTTCTCTTGCTACTTGCTCATATTCTTGGTTGATTTGTAGTGATTGGTCATCAAACTAGCTTGTTGTGTTGATTTGATTTCCATTCGTTATTGAAACATAGATTACATTTTCCTTTTGACCAGTGAGGCTGTGCGTTAGATTGTTTGTTATTTATTCCAAAATAAAAAAACAATTGCACTCATATATTATACGAAAATGAAAGCATGTTTGCATTAGTAGATTCTTTATGATTAGGAATTGAAAAGAGAAATTCAAATCTTTAATTTTTCATCATAGTAGTTGCGAGATAAGTGGAAATTGATGCATTGTGTTTCCTATTGATTGGATTACTTGCTTGCACTGTTGTTCTTTCATTTTCTTGTTATTGTCTTCATTCGATTGGAAATGAACTCCTTACCCTCATTTAGGTAGTCATTCATCAAAGGAATGTTTTTTGCTCATCTAGTTGCATTCTAGGAGTGTTAAAGATACATTCGATAAGGCCTTGAAATTGAGACTTAATTCAAGATTAATTGTTAAAATCTATTGAATGAACTTAAAAATGCATTGGAACCTAATGCTCACATATCTAGAGGTCTAGGCTAGAGACGTGTTTCAACGTCATTAAACCTAGTTCCTATTGTTCTCACTAAGGTTGGGTGATTCCTCCTTTTGTGATATAATAGATGCTAGTATGGATTTGTTCTCCCCATACCATCACATATATATTGGGAGACCCCACTAGGTTATCATCCTATTATCCATAGGAAGCCTAGTCTACCACCTTACAACTCGTAACGCATCAAACACAACATTCGGGAAGAATTATTGCCGTATGTGTTGCACAAAAAATTGTCACCATTACTTTTTGCAATCCGTGTGAGTCTATCACCACTCATAAATACCTCCTTTGCAAGCCTTAAGCCTCAGTTCTTCATATCAAGCCTTGAAAATAAGAGAAAGTCCTTTAAAATCTCTAAAACTCTGGTTCCGCACTTTCTCTTAGCATTACCTGCGGTCCTGCACCTAATGGTCATGTCCCCTATGCACCTGACCGCTTTGTCTCTGTGTAATGGGTGCGGACCCCTGTAAAAGTCAAAAAGGTGCAAGTACATTCTTAAAAACTCACTTCGAGTCATTTATGGAAGCTTCTAGAAGGAATCTTGAGGTGGCAAGTTCGCTCCTTTATGGTTCATGCATCCCATGCCTAAAGGATCTAACCCCTTGATGTGAGGAGCTTATCCCTTTGAAGAAGGACTCTATCCCTTCATAGGTGGACCTATAACCTCCTTCCTTTGCACTATAAAATGAAGCATTGGGCTGGTTGTAGGAGAGGTTGGAAAGCTGAAGATTTTTTGAGGTGAAATGCTGCTGGAACTTAGTCTTCCTAATTGAGCTTTTGAGAGGAGATTACATACCTTTTGATCTCATTTGGAAGAGAGTGAGGCTTGTCAAAGTAGAGGAGATTCCTGTTCGGACCCTGGGAAGAGCTTGTACAACATCAAGGCACCAAGGTTGTAAAGTTATTCTATTTTCAAAGTTAATACAATCAAGTTTATTTTTCTCAATAAGTTGTGTTTTATGGTTTATTTTATGGACTCCTTGATCATCATAATGAATATGATTTGTTATATTAGCTATACAGGTGTTATTTGATGTGTGCTTGTTTGTGTTTGCAGATTCTCAAAAGGAAACTCTTTAGGACGGTCGAGGCATGGCTACCACAAACTAGCATTGGAATTAAGGTAGGGTCTAAAACACCTCTTAGTTTTCGTTAGTGAATCACAATATGTTTAGAGAAAGGTAGATTTTCTTTTCCTGCTTGTTGCTAGATATCTGCTGATACTAGGGAGATCGGTCTTGTCTGCAAGAACGATTTATCCGACCAACAAATTGGTGACTCCACTGGGAAACTGAATTTGGTTTTTGGTTTTCATTTTCTTTGATTTGAGAAACTTTTTCTTGTTTCTAATTTTTTCTTGCTGTGTGTGGGATTGGGTAGTTTTTAGGTTCTGGATTGTTTTTTGTTTTTTTCGAAATTTTTAGGAGGACTGTACGTTCTGTTTACAATATAGTGCGGACATCCCCGCACTATTCCTTTATTGCACAGAGCGGTACCGCATCTGGTTATGCTGGAAGATTGCGGACCCTGTCAAACTTTTTGAGAAACCTAAAATATTTTCGTCCAGTTAGGTTTAGGTTTTATTTATAGCTTTTAGTCTACCCAGATCTGTATTTTTCTGTTAAAAAGCCTTGTTTATGAGTTTCTTTTAGCAAATTCTTCATCTCATCAATCTCCATTAGGTTAATTGGGTGTTTGAGTCTCTTTTTTGAGAAATTCTTAAGTTGATTTCCTTTGGTCATTACTTCGAGGTTTGTCTCAGTCTTTTCACAATTTTGCATCTTTTTGATAAATTGTGTATGAGTGTTAATCGCCTTTGATTGTTTTTATTTTTTGATCTTTGGAACTCTCACCCAATTTTCTTGACTTGCACTTGATTGGTTCTTAGATTACATTAGAATCATCTTGTGTTTGAGAATTATCTTGCATAGATCACATTTGCAAAATTAGAATTCTCATTTTTAGAATATGAATGAAAAATGTGCATAGATTACATTTGCATACTTTTCAAGTGAATTGTATAGTTTACATTCTAAAAAATCAATCGTAGATTTAGATCAGTTTTCTTTGATTTGAATTTACATATTTTTATGCTTGTTTTTAACACACAAAAATAAAAATAAAAACTATTTTGGAATTGATTTGCATTAGTTTTTCTTGATGAAATTAGTGCATTAGAGAATCTGTTATATTTTCTCTTAGTGATCAATTTTTGCATTGTTGGAAGTGAATGGAAACTCTATCCTTACTTTAGTTAGGATTCATCGAATTGAAAAGATTACATTATCATTTTCGATTGCATTCAGTTTTGGGTCAGGTCATAATACCATTGGTTTCATATCCATTTACCCTTTTGAGTAATAACAGCCTAAATAACACAACGCTTAATTAAAATTCATCTAGTAATTTTTACATTTTTAGGGTTCTTTCCACCAATCTAGCTTAGGCTAGTGTCTTGGAATAGGTTTTAGTTAACTCTCCAAGATAGTAAAACAAACAAGTAGCTATATCTTGTGGTAGGAAATAAATCCAATTGTAATTGATATAATCTGGGAAGCTCCTCTTAAAGGAGTCAATCACGAGATCATTTCCGAACCTTTGAGATAATCGAGTCTGTCTCATTGGGAAAGATAGAAGATTTGCGCGTATTATAAACGATAAACCTCGGATTAACCATTGTCGAGGAGCCTGGGGTCACTTGTTGGTAAACCTCAGATTGATCATGTCGAGGAGTCTTCAAGGGGATATAGCTTTGTTACTCTGCCCTTGCACGTAGATCGGATCGTAGACTGTTCCCCCAGTTGTATTTGTTACTTTTGGTAACCTCAGTGACCATAATCTTAAGATTCTTTCCTAAGGTGACGATGAAGGACGGGTCTCACTGTACCTGGAGTAGACGTCGACTAGACTCACTTGGATCCTCTGGGGGGTTCTCTTCACTCGAGATGGTTTTGTGAAGAAACTTACGCCAGTCTATTTCATTAAGCAGGTTGTCGGGGTAACTGTTCCAATCGCCATTTCTGTATTGAATTCTGTGACGTTGGATTTCATCACCAACTAGTGTTTTCGATACAGAAAGTTACTCTTTGTGTGTGGTTTGGCTCCTATATTTGATAGCGCGTCTTAATTTGTTTGTTTTTACTTTTAGAGACCATAGGAGTGAATTGTGAATTTTAATTGTTAAGTGTGAATTGTGAATTGTTAATTTTAGTTTTAAATTGTTAATAAAATTCACTGAAGTTGAACATAATGGCAATTGTGCTAGAAATTACCAACCAAGGAACCCCTCTTAACGAGAATCCTAGTACTTTTCCTTGCTTTGGAAATGTTGATCCTCCTTATATGGCTACTTTTTCATTACCTAGATTTACAATAGGTTTACCGATATGGTTATTTTCAACTTCGTTGGCCCCAAATACTCCAATTGTTCCACCTCAACCGAATGCTTCACCTAAACAGAGTTCACCATCTCAACATCATCAACCTTCTGTTGACCCTTTACCTTCTTCGCCTAATATTTCTTCCTCCATTTCTTCCTCTTCACTTGGTAAAAGCCTTGACGCTAGTAACCAGGTGGCTAAGAAGAAGAAGAAAGGGAAGAAGAAGAAGAAGAAGAAGCAAGATAAGAAAGAAGTCAACCAAATAACCATGGTTGTAAGTGTTAGTTGTGTTGAGGAAACCTCCAACATGCATCATAAACCCAAATACCCTTGTAGGCTTTGTAAGGGTGACCACTTCCTTATCAATTGTCCTGGTATTCCAAAAGTTTTCGAAGTATGGTCAGAAAAATCTCATCAACGTTCCATTGATCCGTCAACCAGTGATAGTCAGGTTCTTGGGAAAAAGGGTAAAGTTAGGTTTCCTTGTAAGTTATGCAAAGGGAGTCATCAAACTCACATTTTCCCTCACATGGATGAAGCCTCAAATTTGTTGGAAAACCTTACTGTTCCATAGCAAGAATTTTCAACTGGTTACCGTAAAATTTCTCCCAACCTACCGTCAACTAACGGAGTGATTGATCTAATTTCAAGTACAGTCGATCCCGCTCTTCCATGGAGAGTGAAACTCATATCACTCAGGTTGATGATCCATTAGTTGATCAAGTGGTCGATTCAATTTCACATTCGGTCGATCCCTCTCTCCCTTTAGAGACTGAAATTCATACCGCTCAGGTTCTTCTTGTTACATCAAACTCTTCTATGCCGGGGGGAATTTCACTTGTTTCTATAGAACCCCCTCCAAGTACTGAGGTCTTTTCCTTTGATTGGAATAGACTGACAGAACCTCATCTTCCTTCCTCCATCCCTTTCCAAATCATTGTCAAGGCTGGTGGTAGGACATACACCACACACAGGTAGATGAAGGTGCTTCTGTTAGTATTTTATCCTCAACTGCTTGGAAAGCTTTGGGTTCCCCTCAGCTTGTGCCTATTATGCAGAATCTGAAAGCTTTTAATAGAACCATTAGTGAACCTTTAGGGATCCTTCCTAAGGTTCCTATTACCTTGGAAGGTAAAATTGTATGTATTGATCTTATGGTAGTTCGAGGTCCCTTGGATGTCAATTTACTCCTTGGGCATGACTATGTTTATGCAATGAAAGCTGTCATATCGACACTCTTTCCCGTGATGTATTGTGACTGTAGACCAGCTTTCGTTCCCTAGTCTTGTTTCAACTACCAATAATATGACACCCCTAAATTTTCCTGATTCTAAAGTGATATCTACCCCGCCACGGGTTAATTATGTGGCAACTGGTCCCATGTTTTCAGTTACTGATGTAAGTGAGCCTCTCACTGTTTGCTCATCTTCCTTTGATTTAGATTCGGTAATTGACATGGAAAACTGTATGGGAATTCTTGAACACGATGTTCTTATCCCTCTTGAGTCCCTTGACATGTGTTCCTTCCAGAGAACTATTCTTCCTTCTGATGAAGACCTCTTGGAAGCCATGATCAAGGTGTGTCCATTGACATGTCTTTCTTCCAGTAGGAAGCCATAATTAGTGAGTTCAAGGAAATTTCCTGTTACTGAGTCAACCTCATTAAAAAATGAATCAGGTATGAGGAAAGTTCTTTTCCCGTGTCAACCTCATTAAAAAAAATGAATCAGTAGGTTATATAGGTATATTGTAGAGAGTAGAGGCGAGGATAGTTTCTTCCTGTCTCAACCTCGTTAAAAAATGAAACTGGATGTGGCGAGCATAGTTCCTTGTCTTGTGTCAAGCTCGTTTTAAAAAATGAAACAAGGATTGTGAGGATAGTTTCTTCCTATCTCAACCTCGTTAAAAAATGAAACTAGGAGTTATGAGCATAGTTCCTTATCTTGTGTCAAGCTCGTTTAAAAAATGAAACACGGGTTATGAGCATAGTTCCTTGCCTTGTGTCAAGCTAGTTAAAAAATGAAACAACTCCCTTTCCGAATCGAGTCTTTGAGTTTTTCCAAGATCTCGAAAGTGAACTTCATTCCATCCACCTGGTTGAATGCAATGAAGCTTGGGGGGCATGTTCAAGCTTGTGTAAAAATGAACCCATACCCATTTTACATCTCGTGATTGCTATCTTTTATCCACTAAATTTTGTTAGATGAGCCTTGGTTGTTTTCATTCCATCACCACCATCTCTTTGACCGATCATATGCTTTCACTTGGTTGTTTTACCTTTCCTGAGGGACCGCAGTTATAAGTGGTTTTGTTAGCCAGCCTTTTAACCATTACATGTTTTGAGCAGTTCTACCATTGTCGGAACCAGTTGCTACCCTTTATACCACTTGTTCCTCTAGGACGAGTCCTCTTTAAGCTCTTTTCTGACTCGTAAAATATGAAAAGATTGTCGAGTTTTTCCTTTTTAAACTTGTTAAAACGGAATCATAAGGACGGTCCACTTACAGCTCTTTTCTAACCATCTAAACATGAAAAGATTGCCGGACTTTTGTCGTTTCAAGTTCGATATTAGTAATAAAACGACGTGTTTTTGATCGCTTTTTTACTTTTTCAGATTGAAGGCACTAATTATGAAAAGTACTCCTTGATTGTAATGATCAAGCGGTTCTCTCAAGTATTATTTTATACTTTTTCGGGCTTGGGGGACACAAATTTATGAAAAATGACAACCATGGAGTTTCCTTAAATTTTTCTTCTGACTCCCTAAAATTGAAAAACATCGAGTTTTTCCTATATTGGACTCGTTAAAATTTAACAGTAAAGGACCTGTTCAATTTAAACAGGAATGGACCACTCCTTCTTAGGGTTCAAATTTAAACTAAGTTGGACTCATTTGAAGGATGAGCTTATAACCAAGCAAATGTTATCCTCCTCAAGCTTGTCAAAAATAAAGAGGTACTTGCCAGAAATGGTGGGGGAAAAGAGAGAAAAATGAACCTGTTTGTTGTACTTTGTGTTTTAGAAAAGCAGTTAATCACTCTTGAACATGACACTTTTTGTTCACCTGGGTTGGGAAATCCTTTGCCTAACAGCTAATCAAACCATATTGCAAGTGTTTAGCTAGTTTCTAGGTATTAGCTTTGGGTCAATTGTCACCAAACCATCTGCAGTGTCGTTATGTGTTCAAGAGGTCAGTTTGAATAAACCATTCATTTGCAAAATATCTGTCATCCATCTTGACCATCCCTGAGTTAGTCCTTGTAGAATATATTTCTTGAAACTTGATCTATGATTTCGTGTTGTGGGCTTACCTATGACGGATCGCTTTCTATCGACTCCAAGTCATTATCTAGAAAGATGATCTAGAAATCGTCAGTACCTTGAAATCTGCATGCCTCAATGGCAGGTTTCTCGCCTTCAACGACAGGTTGCATCATTGACCTTTGATCAAAGGATTCTGTGACATGTTCAACATTAACTCATTTATTCACATTTCATGGATTGTATTGAGTACTTTGAGAGCCATTGACATTACTGGTGCTTTCTCTCACACTTTTTAACAGTTTACATCATTGACTGGTAACCAAGTGGTTTCTACCATGTTCGACTTCAACACATTCATTCACATGGATAGAATCGTACTAGTTCGGGAAGCAAAAATCAAGACCATGGATCTAGTTTCCACCATCCAGGCTACGAGGAACTTTGTTATTCATTATACAGTGGACTATTCATAAATAGATGGCTGCGTCCATACTGTGTCTACATATGTGTATACTTTTTATGTATTACAAAATCATTCTTGTATCAAAGCAGTTTAGTTAGTTTTGATTTGAGTATGGGAATGCCTACCTCAGTGATGATATCTTCATATATATATTGTATTGAATGTTTTTATAGGTTCTGACCAAGGTATCCATAGGGAGATCCTTGAAATGATAAATTACTTCACTCTTCTTCAATGATAAATACTATCCTCATCTATTACAGACTTCGCACTCTAGGGGGAAATCTGTTGCACAAAAAATTGTCACCATGACTTTCTGCAATCTGTGTGAGTCTATCACCACTCATACATGCCTCCTTTGCAAGTCTTAAGCCTTAGTTCTTCATATCAAGCCTTGAAAATAAGAGAAAGTCCTTTAAAATCTCTAAAACTCTGGTTCCACACTTTCTCTTAGCATTACCTGCGGTCCTACATCTAATGGTCATGTCCCCTGCACACCTGACCGCTCTGTCTCTGTGTAATGGGAGCGGAACCCTGTAAAAGTAAAAAAGGCACAAGTACATTCTTAAAAACTCACTTTGAGTCATTTCTGGAAGCTTCTAGAAGGAATATTAACGTGGCAAGTTCGCTCCTTTATGGTTCATGCATCCCATACCTAAAGGAGCTAACCCCTTGATGTGAGGAGCTTATCCCTTTGAAGAAGGACTCTATCCCTTCATAGGTGGACCTGTAACCTCCTTCCTTTGCACTATAAAATGAAGCATTGGGCTAGTTGTAGGAGAGGTTGGAAAGCTAAATATTTTTGAGGTGAAATGCTGTTGGAACTTAGTCTTCCTAATTGAGCTTTTGAGAGGAGAGATTACATACCTTTTGATCTCATTTGGAAGAGAGTGAGGCTTGTCAAAGTAGAGGAGATTCCTGTTTGGACCCTGGGAAGAGCTTGTACAACATCAAGGCACCAAGGTTGTAAAGTTCTTCTATTTTCAAAGTTAATACAATCAAGTTTATTTTTCTCAATAAGTTGTGTTTTATGGTTTATTTTATGGACTCCTTGATCATCATAATGAACATGATTTCTTATATTAGCTATGCAGGGGTTCTTTGATATGTGCTTGTTTGTGTTTGCAGATTCTCAAAAGGAAACTCTTTAGGACGGTTGAAGCATGGCTGCCACAAACTAGCGTTGGACTTAAGGTAGGGTCTAAAACACCTCTTAGTTTTCATTAATGAATAGTAATATGTTTAGAGAAAGGTGGATTTGCTTGTCCTTCTTGTTGCTAGATATTTGTTGATACTAGGGAGATCAGTATTGTCCACAAGAGCGATTTATCTGGCCAAAGTATGGAAAGTCCTTGGTCATTTCTCTTTCATTTTATTACCAAGGTGTATATGTAGTTTTACGATTTTTCTGGTAAATCTCTTGCATAGAATTCTTGATCAGTCACTTTTGTTCCTTTTCGACTCTTTAAAAGTAAAAGGATCATCTGAGCACTTGTCCTTTCAGGCTCATTAAACTTCAAAGGTGACTAGAGTCATCTTTACCCCCTTTTCTTGACTCTTTAAACATGAAAAGGCAAAGTTTCATTCCAACGTCATAAAATTTATTTGTCACGATAACATTTTACCTATTAATATTGGCCTCATTATGATCACATCTTGACAGATTTTTTGCAACATTATTTATTATATCTTTTCTCCTAGACCTTTTGAGCTAAGCCATCCTGGCGGACTCACCGATTTCGTCCTCTTTACCAAGAAACAGAGACTCTACATCTCCTGTCTCTTCTAAGTTATTGACTATTGGTGGTACCCTTCCTGTTGTTCCATCTATTTAGCCTCTTGACTCTCGAGCTACAAGAAAGGAGCCTTTTGATATTGATTGGACTCCTCTCTGCGAGTATTTAGATGAAGACCTCCCGTCTACTCCTCCTGGTGTTTTGATTGCAATGTCTTCTTTTGACATGGTTGAGACGAGTCCCGTTAGCGGAGGAGAGAACCTTGTGTCAAGCGGAGAACTTCCTTTTCCCCCGGAAGGTTTCCCTTTTCACACTACTCTTGGCATGTCATTACAACTACGCTATCATGCCTTGTCTGACATCATTGGTTCCACATCTCTAAATCGGAGCTCTATGTGGTCTCGTACTGCAACCCCAACTTCAGGGCCTTTCATGGATTTGACTTCCACACCTCAGACTCAGGTCACATCAGTCACGTCCGTTCCATCAATGCCCACTGTTTTTGTGGCCTCTACAGCTCCTTCCATTAGTGCAGTTACTACGTCCTTGGTGGTTACTACTGTTACCGGGCCATCTTTTGAACCCGCTAACGGTGGTCCTTCATCCTTGGCGTCTGGAGGCATTCACCCTATGGGTAATATACCACTTTCTTCTGGTTCCATTCCGGTAGGATGGTCATATGAGCAATACATGTTTGCTCTTCAAAACCTGAATCATAACCCTTTGGGCTCCCAACTGCCTTCCTATCTGCATAACCTGTTGCACTATTATGATCTTCAAGGGGCTCATATTTATCACACTGGGTTCCTCTCTCCAGAGCCCACGATTTAGATTTCCATTCCGCTGTCGGTTGCCTGGAATCATACCACTTATCATGGACCACAAGGCCAACCTTTACAAGGGTAGCCTTCTGGTTTGCAAGGGCAACCGTTTCAAGGGAAACCTTCAAGCCTACAAGGACAACCCTTTTAGGGACAACCTTTGGCCTCCATAGGTGCCTCTTTTGTTTATTTAGGGAAACATTCTGGTCAACCAGGTCAGCCTCAATTCCATCCAGGCCAACCTATTGCCCATCAAGGTCAGCCTTCTGGGTAGCTAGGTCAGCCTTTGTTTGAACTAGGCCAACCCGTTGCCCAACAAGGTCAACCCTCTGGTCAAGTAGGACAACCTCAGTTCTAGCAAGGCCAACCTGCTGTCCAGCCAGGTCAACCCTCTGGTCAAGTGGGCTAGCCTCAGTTTCAGCAAGGTCAACCTATCACCCAACAAGGTCAACCTTCTAGGCAGGTAGGTCAACCTCAATTCCAGCAAGGCCAACCTTCTGGTCAGTTGGGTCAACCCCAGTATCCACAAGGACATCAATTCATTCAAGTTAATCCCGCTCTTAGTTAAGCTGGTTCCCAAATTCAACCCAATTTCCAGACTCAGGCTGGACTCCAAGCTCAACCCAATCTCCAAACTCAAGTTGGATTTCAAGCCCATCCTATTTATCAAATGTAGCCTGGGCCTCAGGCACAGTTTGGACTTCAGCCACAATACGGTCTCCAAGTACCTCAGTAACCCCAAGGGCAACCTTAGGGTGCTCCGTATCAAAATTATCAGTAACCACAAGTCAATCCTTATCAAAATTATCAACAGCCATATGCTGCTCCTGTTGGTCAAGCTAGTGACCAATGATTTGCTGGCGTCAAAATCCAGGACAACAACCAGGTTATGGCATTAACCCACCCAACTATAACCCTTATGGACAAAACCCTTATGGGAAAAACCCTTATGGACAAAATCCATGGGGGCAACAAGGCTCTGGGTGGAACCCTAACGCTGGCCCTTATAAGAGGCCTATGATGTCCTTCAAACCTCAATTACCTTTTCTGGCAACCTTGGAACTGCCTGATGTGTCCAAGCTGACGAACGATCCAATATTTCATAATCCATATTGGCCACCAGTTCCGACCAAAATTCCCGTTGATTGACCTAAATTTGATTGTAAATATGTAGAGGACCCCCAAGCGCATGTCACGACTTATCACCTCTGGTGCTCATCTAACTCATGGCTTGATGATTCTATCAACCTCTGTCTTTTTCAAAAGAATCTCACTGGGTCCGCTGTGAAATGGTATATTGAACTCACTCGTGAAACTTTCTAAGACTTCAATTCACTTGTGATGGCATTTCTTACCCATTTTCAGTTACCGATTTGTTATGAAACAGGAACACATCTCCTTACTTCTCTAAAACAAGACATGACTACTGACATCTCCGATCATATTCATGAATAGAGAAGGTAGCACTGTTTGATTAAGTTCTAGATCCCTGATTAGCTTTTGACTCACTGGTTTACTACCTCTTCTTTCGGTCCAATAGCCCAAGATATTGCTATGGGAGCACGTGTTACTGAAGAGTAAGCTATCGCGCGTGCTTAGTATCTCAATTTTGTTTATTCCCAATCTAGCACACTTTATGATCTCTTACCTGATGCTTCGTGACCTGGAACTTCTAAAGCTCCGTTGATGCCTTCCATCGACGGTGTTATTGGTTCCATTGCTTCATCTTCTCGAAAGTCTTCCACGACTCCTGTGAAGCAAAAACCTACCGCTCCTAGTGAAAATGCTTCTCAATCCACATCTAATACTAGAAAAATCTCTGAAGTCAATGTCGTTCAGTCCACTGTGGTAGATAAAACTTCGAAAGGTAAGAAGAAGGGGAAAGGAAAAAATAAAGCCGATCCACTGAAGCAGGATCCTCCTAAGCCTCTGACCGATGATGGTTCTAAACACAAACCCAAGTATCCTTGTCTTATCTGTCACGAGGATCACTATACTAAAGACTATCCTAGATGGTTTGAAGTTAGTCGTTTGCTTAAGGGGACTCCAAGAACTCCTGTTGTACTTAAAGATCCTTTTCCCTCCCAGCAAACTAAAACGGTGGTCGATCAACCTCAGTCCTCTTCCACTTTTGGCTCCCAAGTTTTTATGGCTAGGACTATCCCTATTCATGTGAATACTCAAGCAAAATAATATCCTCCGACTGCAGGAAAGGAACCTGAAGCTCCTTTGAATGTTCTTTCGTCCAGTTCTAGCCCTCTTCATATTGAACGACCCAGCACCGAGTCTATCATTCGAACTCCTACTAAGGGAGTTCTCCTAAAATATTCTTATAACCCCAATGCTCATGCCGTGCATCACTAGAGTATTGTTGAAGACTTAGCCTAAGCTCCTTCAGCTATGTCCACTTTGGAAGTTATCTAGAGTTGTCCCCACCAATAGAAGTCTCTGCTATCAGCCATTGGTGGCATTGACCCAGCCGATTCGGAATTAATTACATTCGATCTTGAGAACCATGTACTGCGATTGCCTCATCAAATTTCTTTTCTCATTCAAGTCATCATTAACTCAAAGAATATTCATCATACTGTTATTGATGAGGGTGCCTCCACTTACATCATGTCTGTTGCTTGTTGGAAGGCCATCAGCTCCCCGTCTTTGAGTCAATCTCCTAATACTTTGGAAGCCTTTGATGGAAGAGATTCTCTTCCTTTTGGTATTCTTCCATGCTTGCCTATCACCCAGGAAGGTAACATAGTTGAGGTCAAAGTCAAATCTTTTGACACTAATTTGACTTACAACATTTTGTTAGGGCGAATTTGGACATACTCTATGTGTGTCGTGGCTTTGTCTTTATTCCGTGTACTCCGTTTTCCTCATCAAGGGAAAATTGTCACGTTCAATTAGTTGTCTTTCTTCGCTTCCTCTTCCTCGGATGGAAATGTTCCGTTTGTGGAGCATACCGGTATTCCCTATGAGAGTGTGGGTGCTGGACTCTTTAAAGATCCTGCCCTTATGGGTGTTTTTTCACTCCCACCTCCTAATGTTGCCTCTGTTAATATGATTTCTGTCAATCCTGATCCTTGGGTGATTCCCCCCGTCAATCAGGTAGATTCATGGGGTGAGGTTATGACGTTGAGCCCCACCGAGCTCAACTATGTTGAAATTGTTTCAGCTTCGGTTTCATCTTTTGACTATGCTCCTTTGAGTAGATCTCTCGACACGTATGTACAATCCCCTTGGCTTGGAGACACTGTTTCTTCAGATCCCTTATAAGAGACATTTCCTTCTGATGAAGCAATTCTTGAGACTATGTCTTTTGAGGATCCTCCTTGGTTCGATCATCACCATCGTTCCTCATTTCTCCCAAGCCATGGGGCCATGACTGCCTGTCTAGGTAAGTTTTCTTCCTGTATTCCTTCTCAGCCGCTTCAGACACCTATCCTAATTCATGAGGTTCTTTCTGAGGGAAATATGGGGAATATTACACAAATCATGCCCATCGACATCTCTGTTAAACCAGGGATTGTTGAAAATATTCACATTGGAGTTACTTGTTCTCTAGAGGAGATCCAACTTTACACCGAACTTTTCCGTGAGTTTCGTGACGTGTTTGCATGGTCATATGAATAAATGCTTGGTATTGATCCAAGTATTGTGGTACACGAGATACCTATGTACTTTGGTGCAAAGCTAGTTTGACAATATTTACACCCCATGCACCTAAGTAAAGCCACAGCCACGAAAGGAGAAGTTGAAAAACTTCTCAAGGCAGGATTTAGTTATCCTATCCCACTGACAGACTGAGTATCTAACATTGTCCCTGTCACCAAAAAGCAAGGAACTATTAGGGTTTGTTTTGATTATCGTGACAACAATCGCACATGTCTGAAAGATAACTATCCTACTCCCTTCATTTACTAGTTTATCGACGATTTTGTTGGAAGTGAGATATTCTCTTTTATGGATGGCTTTTCTGGTTACAACTAGATCAATATTTCACCTATTGATCAACACAAAACCACCTTCATCTGCCTGTGGGGTACTTTTGCTTACAAAAATCTCCCTTTCGGCCTAAAAAATTCCGGTGCCACTTTCCAACGAGCAATCTCCTATGCTTTTCATGACATTCATCACATTGTTCAGCCGTATCTGGATGATCTTCTGGCTCATTCAGCTAAACGCTCTGACCATCCGAACCACCTCGGCTAGATTTTTCTTTGCTGTAGACATTACCGTATTCATCTCAATCCACATAAGTGTGTCTTCTGTGTCGAATCCAACAGACTCCTTCGGGTTTCTGTTTCTAAAGAGGGCATTCGTCTTAATCCCCTCAAGTTCAAAGCTATACTGAATCTCCCACCTCCTACTTCTTTGCATCAGTTGCAAAGTTTGCAGGGAAAGGCCAATTTCCTATGTCGCTTTATCCCTAACTACGCCGAGATTGCTAAAGGTTACATGTGTCTCCTTAAGTGTGACACTCCATTTATTTGGGATGACATCACCCAAAGGTCGTTCGAGAAAATCAAGACACTTCTTGTTTCTACTCCTTTGTTGCATCCACCCGACTATCATCGTGACTATTCGCTTTATCTAGTTTCCGCTGATAGTACTATTGGTATGGTTTTGGTTCAAGACGACGATGATGGTTCCAAGCACATTATCTATTATCTTAGCCGCAGCATTCTCGACACCGAAACTCATTATGCCTATGTCTAGAAGCTCACCTTGGCAGCTATCCAAGCTGTCCAACACTTTCATCATTATATTTTTTTGCGTACGATGATCGTGATATCAGATTGCAACGTAATGACATGCATTTTTTCACATCAATAGTTGGGGATCAAGTACTCGAAATGGATTGTTATCCTTCAAGAGTTTGATTTGGAGTTTACTACTACCAATTCTAAAAAGTCACTAGTCTTCACTAAGTTGATTTGCTCGTTACCGTCTACTTCTGCTCCCTCTCGAATAGAGGACCGCATTCTAGACGACACCCTTTTCTTGATCAGTACCCTCGATCCCTGGTACGTTTACATTATTCTCTACCTCCAAACGTCTTCCTTTTGTCTTGATTTGTCTAAGGATCCTTAGCGACGTATTCGTCACCGTTCTCAGCCTTATCGTATTGTTGGAGACACTTTATAACGTCTCGGTGTTGATTAAGTTCTCTATCTTTGTCTGAGATTCGAGGAAGCTGAAATAATCTTGAATGACTGCCACTCTGGCGTGTGTGGTAGTCATATGTCTGGTTATGCTACTGCCCAAAAAATCCTTCACACTGGTTATTTTTGGCCCTCCATTTTTAAGGATTTCATTCTCGTTGTCCATTCCTGTCACGCGTGTCAAATCTACCAGTGGAAGATGCATGCGCCACCTTCCCTTTTGCATTGTGTCATTATGGTAGGAATTTTTGCTAAATGGGGCATTTATTTTATGACCTATAACCCTCGCTCGGCCAGGGGGCATGGGTATATCATCATTGTCGCCAATTATTTTACGAAATGGGCCGAAGCGATGCCTACATTGTCTAATGATGATAAGAAAGCTGTGCAATTCCTATTCAATCATGTGATTACCCAGTTCAGAGTCCTGCAGGCCATAGTCACTGATCATGGTTCCCATTTCTGTGGTTATATGATGACTAAGTTGAAAACCTAGTTAGGATTGCATCACGATAGTTCGACGCCTTATTACCCTCAGGCCAATGGCCAAGTCGAAGCTGTAAACAAGGTGTTGGTTACTATGCTTCAACGTACCATTGGAATGCACATGTCCAACTAGAATTTAATGTTGTTTTCCACCCTATGGGCCTACTGTACCTCGGTTAAAGATGCGATGGGATTCACACCATTTCAACTAGTTTATGGTCTAGAAGCTACCCTCTCGATTGAATGCGAAATCCCTTCTCTCAAATTAGCTGTCGAATTGCTCTCGAATACTATTCCGGTGGAAGAACGCCTTATTTATCTAGAACGGCTTGACGAGACTCATCGACTTTCTTCTTTAGTTATTGAAGCACAAAAGAAGAGAGTCAAAACTCGCTTTGATCAGACATTCAACCCACGTTCCTTCACGGAGGGGGATTTAGTCCTGTTGTATGATCAAGCTAATGACAAGATGGGGGTAGGCAAATTCGAACCCATGTGGCATGGGCCCTATATCGTTAAACGAGTGTTGCAAAAAGGGGCTTATGAGCTAATTGATTACGAAGATAACCCTTTAGATAAGCCCCGGAATGGGCTTTATCTTAAGAAATACTATGCATGAGTCTTTCGTGCATTGCTATGTACATATGTGTGTTTTTTATTTTTGTACATGTTTGGCTTGGTGTGTAAGAATTTGCTGCTTATTGTGTCCTTTTTACTTCTTGTGCAGATGTTTGTCACACCTTATATCGGTTTTGCTAATGGTGCCTGTTGTAGTACCCAGAATCTTTCCTGCACGACATGGGTTATCTACGATCCTCACGGTGAGTTAGTGGATCTTCAAGGTGTTTGTCAACGGTGTACCACAAACAATGTCACTGAATATAGCACCATCATTAAATTACTTGTTGAGGCTATTTTCCTCAATATTTGCACATTGATTGTGAATCTAGACTCCCAGCTTGTTATTCTTCAACTTAACGGGCGTTATTCCGTTAGAAATCCTCAAATTTTAAGGTTGTATTTACGGGTTCTCTCACTGGAAAGGAATTTGGATTATATCACATATCGACACATTCTTGTGGAGCGATAAAAATGTGTCTTTTAAACTCCTAATTATCTTCACATTAATTATCAACCCAGGGACGACTTTTTATTTCAAGAGTGTACTCAGTCTGAGGCAGCTATTTACTTAAGAGTAATGTTTTGCAGTATAGTGTTTAAAACCCAAAAGTAAATGAATGCTTG
The DNA here is from genome assembly GCA_031772625.1 of Pinus tabuliformis. NCBI lineage: Eukaryota > Viridiplantae > Streptophyta > Pinopsida > Pinales > Pinaceae > Pinus > Pinus tabuliformis. Next base: position 10,160,285 of record CM062808.1, read on the forward strand.
AAAAAGAAATCTAATAATAACATAAACTCAAATGCTTTGAAATCCAACTATTCACTCAGCAAACATCAATTGAGTATATAGCAACTATTCACTGAGCAAACTATGACTAAATTACTTTAAAAGAACAAGGCAGCTTATCAGTCAAGGGTGCGGAAGTGATAACCCATCCCTCTAGAAACTGATGGAAAGGAAATTAGAGCATGGACCATAGGTCTGGGAGCTAAGCAGTGACTTGCTGGCTCACTACATCCTTAGACCTTCTCTCACACCAAAGCAACAAATGCAAGTAAATGGAATGGCAGAAAGTAAAATGGAATAGCAAACAGGAAATGGAACAGCAAGCAGTAAATGGAACAACAATCAAATAAACTAAGTCTCGCGAGTCAGAACTAAGCTCACATTCTGCAATAAAATAGAAATCTTCTTTCTTAAGGCAAATTGGATGGAATGTACTTTATGGAATAGCACTCATTGATGAATTAGCAAGAATCAACCATACATACACACGACACGCTAATATGGTAATCTGACAATTAAGGTGAATACGACTATGTTTCCAAATAGAATAATATCACTTTTCGGATTCCAATAATCAGGATTTCAAATGAATCCAACAACAGTAATATTTAGTACAAATGCTCTGTAATAGAAACATGCAATCAACTCTGAAAAGATTCACTCATACAATACAGAGTCACTACATAAATTTCCTGAAGAAACCATTAATGAATTAATCGTAGCAGAGCATGGAATAGCATATGAAAAAACATGTCAGATTACCGAGCAATAAATATAAGCAAACCACGCAGAAATCAAAAGAATATAATATACAGTAGCAGCAACATACTCCACCAGAGGCTGGGCCCTTAGCCGCCAGCGGACACTGCTGGGTTACTTCAGAAGGAAAAGAATGAACAGCAACTCCCAAATCATGTATTAATCAAAAAATTGTGGAATCATTACAATAGCAAATGCTTGAGAATTATAGCATGCAACAATCCCTATCCTATCATGGATAATCCACCATCATTCTTCATCATTTTTCTATCATTCTTCCATTATTCGAATTCCTCCAAAAATCACCCCCTCTCTGATCTCTGTTGTGATTTAAATAAAGAGAGATTAGAGAGCAGTTACAATCAAGATAAGTACAACATGATTTCTTTTACAAAATTGGATTGATTCTAACCAGTTGATCAACAAGAAAATATATTTCCTTTCATCTCTCAACAAAAGCAAGACGAATTTGGCTTTGCAGCTGAGATTTGCAGGACGGACGCAACAACAAATATGAGAAAATCGTGCTCAAAGAACCCTGCGTTTCTCTCAGTACAAGCCGAATTTGGGCAAACCGTTCTTTAACAAAGTTAATTGGGCCCGTTCTGGACAAAAACCATGTTCCAGATTTTCCAGATTCTGCTCCATTTGCTCAGAATCTCAACCACAAAACTGTCACTCCTTATTCCAGCGCATTTCTGAGTTGGCGCTTTTAAAAATCAAATATTCAATCTGAAAATTATCTTGGAGGCTAAAAATGGTAAATAATGTTATAACTGATTTATTAAAACTATCATTGATAAAATCATGCATAATCATCAATTTATTAGAAATAAAGAGAATAAATAATATTCATCCATAAGAGCATAAATCATTTATAAAATGGATTTAAATGATAAATTATAACAAATGATATGATGAAGAGTAGTGGAAATGGGTAGATAAGTGTTCAAAAGTGATAATAATAATGACATATTAACGACCCAACATACCCCCACACTCAATATGTTGCATGTCCTCATGCAACGAAAACTGAATATATTGCATGTCCTCATGCAACCCAAAGACAAAAACCCATGTCTTAACCAAGCAATAAAAAATATGTTCATCTCAGCTCATGAAATGGATAGAAGAAATGAATTCTTCCTTAATTAATGAATATTCACTTTTAGTAAACTTGATGAAGGCATAACAATTTTTACATTGACATTCAATTATATGTATATATGAAGTTGCAACAAAATATGATATAGATAACAACAAACTTCATTAACCATTTTGTCAAAAACTACAAACCAAATTTTGTTGAAATGTTGCAAGTAGATTTGTAATATATGAAGGCTTCTATGATCCAAAAATCAGATCGTTTTGATGCATGGATCATGAGATATAAACAAAATGGCTGTAGGTGAGAGTGCATGATTTCCGAAATTTATGAACCAATATTTCTTGAAATTGTGTGGGTTTGTACTGATGATACGTATGTGTTTTCCAAAAATTACAAGAAGTGAGTTCATAGTTTTAAAAATATGTGGAAATCAATTTCTGCACTGTGTAAAAATGAAATTGTATGCCTTAAATAAGGAAGAAAGTAGAAAACATCCATCATGCATAGCAATTCCTCCCCCTCTCTGAAAAATTAGCATATCCTCATGCGATGCTAGAAAACAAATAGAGGTGGTTGCTACCAGTTGTTGAATTCTATGCTTGGTGTAAAACAACATGAAATAAGGGAGGTGTTGAGAATGAATAAGAATAGCAATGGATGATAAAGAATATGAATGACATGGTCATAAGAAAGAAATGAAGGAACACTCCCCCACACTTGGAAATGATATGCTGCTGAAAAATGGGAAGTGGTAAAAACTATGAAATGAAGGATGGTAAATAATGCTCAAAATGGATGTTCAGTAAATTCTCCTAAATTCGTAATAAATCAGAAAATTATGCTATTTTACCTCAAGTTTTACCTCCAAAGAAAAATGTGGAATGACATATATGTATTGACAATTGTTGAAGCTGATGTAGGCAAAGTTGGTGCAAAAGGTGGAATCCAGGTAAGCACATAATGTCTGAAGAGTTGTTCATGTTCGCAAGTTGCTCGAGCCACTTCTATTAGTTGCAATAGTGTGGTCATACTGTGAATAGAATTTCCCCTGCATACTTGTTGTTCTCCTGTAAACAAAGCACTATTTTGCATACAATGTTCTTGAATCCATAGTGTTAGCTTTGAATAGCAACAGATAAGATGCATGCAAAATTGCAATTAGAAAAACTTATGTATACATGCAATACTAATATGTTGTCAAATCAACAAGGTATGGCAAAGTGCAGTAATCATATCGCATGCAATCCCATAATGCATACATTCCCTCCTCCAATTGGAAAAGGAATTCCATGACCATAAAACATATGAAAGGGGTGGTGCTGACGGCAAGGCAATGGAATGAACAATATATCAGTAAGGGAGGCAGAGTACACTTATCAATGATAGGACGGTGAAAGTTATGGTTATATTGAGAGCAAAGTGTGTAAAGATAGTTATGAATAAGAGATAGGACGCTTTGGAGTGATGATAGTTTATGAAAAACAAAAAAGGACAACAATATGCTAAAAAGATGCTTTGCTGACAGTATTCTAGCTGAAAATGATGTGATTGATCATAAAACAATTTCTCATGCATAAAGGTTCAAAAAAGGGAAAAAATTAAGGGAATAACTTCTCTGATAAAAAGGAAAATAAGAAAAGGGTATTATAATAATAATTGACGATAAGATATAACTTCAATACCATAAGCAGAGCCGTTGCTGCCAGCAGGCGTCCATAGCCTCGGCAGGGTTGCTTTTTAACCCATATGAGCCAGGATCCTCAATTTATAACTAGAGAGTTTCAGTGTTGTTCTATAGAAGAGATCAATGTGCTGGCATGGTAACCAGATAACCACACTGCCATTCACTAGGATGTAGAAAAAGTGATCAGGCCGGCTCGTGATGAGACCTCCTGTTCCAAGGATAATTTGGCTATCCAATGGATCATAACCTTGGTGTGGTGGCCATAATGGGAATGTCACTTTGTTACAACCTTATGAACATGGTAGGCTGGCTCGTAATGAGACCCCCTATCCTCCATCTGCGAACAAAATTTTGTTATTATTACACATTTTGATGATAAAAAGAGGGAGGCTCAGTACTCCTTAAGAGCAGGGATAGTGGAAGAAGTTGAACATGTCAATAGAAAAAAAATATACCCATAATCTCATTTATTACAGACAGAGAAGATTATAACCAGGAAGGGTGGAACTAGCATGGTATTAAGATGATCAATCAATATCATGTTCAACAGAAAACAATGCAGTAAAGTGATATATAAATAATTGTGTGCCTTTTGAAAAGAATCTATCATCAAGGAGCTGTCTTGTTAAAGATCATAACGTGAATGATATTAACTTTGCTTCAAAAGAATCCATAATTCTTGTCCTTATAAAAGTAGTGTACTTCATGCCATAAAAGGGGATCAGTAAAATGTGGTTGGGATGAACTAGGAGTAATCCTACAAGAGGAAGGAAAGGGTTGCTCTCAAAAATATTCCCAAAGTGTTTCTCTTTTGAATGAACAGCAAAAACACTCAAAAAGTGGTGTTCCGTGTAGGGAACAACAAAGAAAATGCACACCAAAAAAACAAAAATACACACAAAAAAGCGTGAAAATGGAAATGTCGTTCCTTTGGAAAAATGAATAGCAAAAACTAAAAGTGTCGAAGTGCTGTCCCTTTCGAAAAGGAACAACAAAACGTGAAAGTACAGAAGTGTTGTTCCATTCGAAAAGGAACAGCAAAACGTGAAAGTGCAGAAGTGTTGTTCCATTTTGAAAAGGAACAACAAAACGTGAAAGTGCAGAAGTGTTGTTCCATTTCGAAAAGGAACAGCAAAACGTGAAAGTGCAGAAGTGCTGTTCCATTTCGAAAAGGAACAGCAAAACGTGAAAGTGCAGAAGTGTTGTTCCATTTCGAAAAGGAACAGCAAAACGTGAAAGTGCAGAAGTGATGTTCCATTTGTAGTATAGTGGTGAGTATTCCTGCCTGTCACGCGGGTGACCCGGGTTCGTTCCCCGGCAACGGCGCCAAAATGTGGAGCGATAAAAAGGTGTCTTTTAAACTCCTAATTAAGTTCACATTAATTATCAACCCAGGGACGACTTTTTATTTCAAGAGTGTACTCAGCCTGAGGCGGCTATTTACTTAAGAGTAATGTTTTGCAGTATAGTGTTTAAAACCCAAAAGTAAATGAATGCTTGAAAAAGAAATCTAATAATAACATAAACTCAAATGCTCTGAAATCCAACTATTCACTCAGCAAACATCAATTGAGGATACAACAACTATTCACTGAGCAAACTATGACTAAATTACTTTAAAAGAACAAGGCAGCTTATCAGTCAAGGGTGCGGAAGCGATAACCCATCCCTCTAGAAACTGATGGAAAGGAAATTAGAGCATGGACCATAGGTCTGGGAGCTAAGCAGCGACTTGTTGGCTCACTACAGCCTTAGACCTTCTCTCACACCAAAGCAGCAAATGCAAGTAAATGGAATGGCAGAAAGTAAAATGGAATAGCAAACAGGAAATGGAACAGCAAGCAGTAAATGGAACAGCAATCAAATAAACTAAGTCTCGCAAGTCAGAACTAAACTCACATTCTGCAATAAAATAGCAATCTTCTTTCTTAAGGAAAATTGGATGGAATGTACTTTATGGAATAGCACTCATTGATGAATTAGCAAGAATCAACCATACATACACACGACACGCTAATATGGTAATCTGACAATTAAGGTGAATACGACTATGTTTCCAAATAGAATAATATCACTTTTCGGATTCCACTAATCAGGATTTCAAATGAATACAAGAACAGTAATATTTAGTACAAATGCTCTGTAACAGAAACATGCAATCAACTCTGAAAAGATTCACTCATACAATACAAAGTCACTACATAAATTTCCTGAAGAAACCATTAATGAATTAATCGTAGCAGAGCATGGAATAGCATATGAAAAAGCATGTCAGATTACCGAGCAATAAAGATAAGCAAACCACGTAGAAATCAAAAGAATATAATATACAGTAGCAGCAACATACTCCACCAGAGGCTGGGCCCTTATCCTCCAGCGGACGCTGCTGGGTTACTTCAGAAGGAAAAGAATGAACAGCAACTCCCAAATCATGTATTAATCAGCAAATTGTGGAATCATTACAACAGCAAATGCTTGAGAATTATAGCATGCAACAATCCCTATCCTATCATGGATAATCCACCATCATTCTTCATCATTTTTCTATCATTCTTGCATTATTCGAATTCCTCCAAAAATCACCCCCTCTCTGATCTCTGTTGTGATTTAAATAAAGAGAGATCAGAGAGCAGTTACAATCAAGATAAGTAAAACATGATTTCTTTTACAAAATTGGATTGATTCTAACCAGTTGATCAACAAGAAAATATATTTCCTTTCATCTCTCAACAAAAGCAAGACGAATTTGGCTTTGCAGCTGAGATTTGGAGGACGGCCGCAACAACAAATCTGAGAAAATCGTGCTCAAAGAACCCTGTGTTTCTCTCAGTACAAGCCGAATTTGGGCAAACCGTTCTTTGCTAAAGTTAATTGGGCCCGTTCTAGACAAAACCCATGTTCCAGATTTTCCAGATTCTGCTCCATTTGCTCAGAATCTCAACCGCAAAACTGTCACTCCTTATTCCAGCGCATTTCTGAGTTGGCGCTTTTAAAAATCAAATATTCAATCTGAAAATTATCTTGGAGGCTAAGAATGGTAAATAATGTTATAACTAATTTATTAAAACTATCATTGATAAAATCATGCATAATCATCAATTTATTAGAAATAAAGAGAATAAATAATATTCATCCATAAGAGCATAAATCATTTATAAAATGGATTTAAATGATAAATTATAACAAATGATATGATGAAGAGTAGTGGAAATGGGTGAGATAAGTGTTCAAAAGTGATAATAATAATGGCATATTAACGACCCAACAATTCCTAGAAGACTAAATACATTAACTGATGCATTAGCAAACCAAGTATTAGATAGACATTTGCGTAATTTATAAAAATCATAAGCAAGCATTTAGACACAATAACTAGATACAGTAAAACATAGATAGGTATATATCATGTGTTGCACACCATGGCACCCAAATATATATATATATGTCCAAAAAATATATGTGTGTTCAGTTACATCGTGAGACACGTCTCTCAAAATCTGTGGAAAAAAAACCTAGAAGTCTACTATGCATTATGCTCTTTGTAGCAGACTACTACCCGGACCATGCATCTAAGCAGTCGGTGCATCCTATTCGACACGCCCATGGTATGTCACTGGTACTGCCTGGGAATCTCCTCAAATCCTACATAGTCTGGGATTCCCTCAGTTAATCCCTCTAGGTTACAGTCTATCTCGTCCTCTACCTCTCCACCTGGAGGTGGTAAGTCAATCTCCCTGTCAACCCTCCGGGCAATAGGAGATAGACCTACGGGTCTCTCAGGTCCAACATCTACAAATATTGAACATAATAATTAGGGCATATATATTTTAAAACCCAAAAAATTTACAAAAGCTTTGTCGATCAAATTGAGTATTTTACCACTCTCGTCCCACTATTCACTAGGAGGAAGTAACATGTCCAGATTGCCCCTGAAGTCCATCCTAGCATACGGCCAATCCTCAACTATAACTTGTTGACGGTTCATCCACTCAACAAATTCTGGACCCCATGATACAGGCTAGCCACCGCCTCCTCGCGACATCACGAGAGCCCAACGAGTAATCCGTGTCTGTCTTGGTCCTGGCCATCCCACTGTTACGTCCTGTCTCTAGAGGATTGGTACTCATTCCAGCATAAGTGTACTAAGATTAAACCGTAGCCAAACTATTTCGTCTCGCCCCGATGGAACTTAGTCAATTGTCTCTTCATATTGAGAGAAACTGTAGGATTCAAGTAGTCTTGGGCTAACCGTAGTTGAGACTTGGTCACCTCATGTTGGGCTTGGGAGCCAGCTACTCTGGTGATGTTGAATAGCAATACCCATAGTGATAAATCACTAATAGTGGCAATCTGCAGCTTTCCACTTGTTGATGATTTCTGTGTTGCTGGGGGGCACACTCTTGCAATAAGTGTGTCCAAAGAGTCTCCAGTAACCTGAGTTCCCACCATGTGGGGCATATCTCCTCTCCTTGACAACCCAGTCAAAAAGTAGATATCCGTGGCATCAAACTCAATTTCTTGCCCACGGATTATGAATTTTCCTTCTGTTGGATTCCATGCTCGGATCAAGTACTCTAAGAGATCCAATTGTGCTCTCAGAAGTGGTGTTAGGAAGAATTTTAACAACCCACAGTTTCGCAGGATGTTCAGACAATGAGGATCCGCCATTCCCATCACATCATCATTGTCATGAGTACGTTCTTGCCATATGAAATCCATTTCTTGTCCCTACATGCACAAACATACCTTTTTCAAATGCCATCCATCCAATTTCATCCGTTGAAACTGCTTATAAATGAAATTTTTTTGGTTCCAGCCCTCGTCGCAGCTATTTTTAAAATAACTACGATGAGCAGATTTTCACAGTGTAAAAAATTTTGGGTCATCGTGGGTGTACATCAATCTCTTGCAATGATCCTGTTTTTTCACAGTGTAAATTTCTCGGTCATCGCAATCCCGAGAGGGAAACTTGCGACGACCGAGGCAGATTTTTAATCCAAAAAATCACTCTAAACCATGGTTCAAAACATGAAATTGAATCCTATTTTGGCATAAAAACACAGGAAAGGTTATGGAATTTACCTGGAAGTAGCGTGATGAGCAATGGATCCATAAGCCTCCTAGAATCGATCGCCAAATTTCACGAGGTATGCAATGGTAGAATTTTTTTTTTTACCATAGTAAAAACATAACTGAATTAATTTTTTACCATAGAGTTCCTTTTATAACCTTTTTTTCAAAACTTAGGGTTTTCATTAGGGTTTTGAATTAGGGTTTTTATCTATATTTGTGTATTTTCCTGAGATAGATCTTATGCTTGAGTTTTCTTGTGCAGTGACAGGTGTTTCGAACATTGGCAATGATCGATCCATGAATTATATACTCAGTAAATACTGAAAAGTCCTTTATGAGTCAACTTTAAGCTCTTTTCTAACTCTTGAAACGTGAAAATATTTCCGAGCCCTTGTCGTTTCGAGATCGTTGATGGTTGTGAAATGTCGTGTATCCAGTAAGTTTTTTACTTTTTCGGATTGGAGGCACTATTTACGAAAATTACTCCTCGATTTAAATGGTCAAGCGGTTCTCTCAAATATCATTTTCTACCTTTTCGGGCTCGAGAGACACAAACTTACGAAAAGGGCCCATCTGGATTTTTCTTTTTAGTGTATTTTTCAAACTCTCTAAATATGAAAAAGACTCTGAGTTTTACTTATGTCGGACTCATTAAACCCTGATGACATTGGACTCGTCGCCATGATGAGACCCGAGCTTCTCCTCCCTAGGGCTTGTTAAAATTTCACTGGGTTGGATTTGTCCGAAGGACAAACTTATATTGCAAGCATATGTTATCCCCTTCAAGCTTGTGTTTCAAAAATAATTGGGGTACTCGCCAGCAATGGTGGGGGAAAATTTGGAAATATTCTGTTGATTACCTACAGTAGCTTGTTGCTCTTGAACATCGACACTTTTTTTCTTCTCACCGAGTTTGGCATATCCTCACTTCAACATTAGCCTTTCGAGATTTGGGTTCTTCATTTTTCCTCATTCCATTCGATCCCTGCTGTCTGTGCATGACCTTCAATCCCTTGATACCAAAATGCTGCCACATTCCAAAGTTGTGTCGCCGATATGTTCAAGAGCTTAATCCTTCTGAAGTATGCACCCTTACATCCTCCTCTGGTTCTCTGCTTCATCAATCTTCATCTTGTTCCTTAGTCTCGCGTCATTGATGTTGGAAATATTATGGCCCTCCTATGACAAATCGCTTCCTATCGACATCAACTCATTATCCAGGAAGTTGATCTAGAGACTTTTTCCGGTACCTTGGAGCTTGCATGCCTCAATGGCAAGTTCTTCGCACTCAAAGATAGGCTTGCATCATTGGTCTTCAATTGAGTGATTTCACAAGTGTTCGACTCCAGATCATTCTTCACACTTTGTGGATTGTACTAGTAGCACCTTGTGTTATAGCTCCAAATATCACTCTTATGGTTTGTGATGCTGCACTCATGGCCTAGGGCAACCCCTCCTTCCAGACCTGGTCCAAAATTTAAAAAACAGTGTTTTATCCCTTATACACGACATTTCCATGAGTTAAACATGTGTATACATGGGTAAGCATATACCCAACCCACGTATATGTATTAAATCACTTAAAAAAATATAAAACTCCTTAATTTTTGGTGGAGATTGTGGGTTTACCTGCTGATCACCTGTTAGTGCCCGTCCACCAACTGTTCCCAACCAACTCCCAACTAAAAAACTACTTTGGGAGAAGTATAAAAAGGCTTCAATGGGAAGGCCTAAGGGAGGAGAGAAGAGAGAGAAAGGTTATTATGCTGAGATTTTTCCCTGACCAGGTCTGAAGATCCTTGTGTCTACTGCACTTACCCCATTTGTACAGGAAACCCTTGTTTCCTTGTGTGTTAATGTTCATCCACTACTTGTGACATCATGGAGTAAGTCATGGTAGGAGTTTGTTAAAGGCTTGAGGCTGGACGAATCCAGAAGAAGGCTTTGCTTGGAGCCTGCAAAAGGGTGACTCAGGTGAAATTATTCCTTTTCTGTACTTTATTTGTCTATAATAAAAGAAACACATGTCTTGGTTCCTGATATAAATCTTCTTCATGTTTATGATATTCATGTTAGAATTTATTTGTGAATGGTTGTTTAAATTTCATAACTAACTACCTTTCTCTATAACATGAAGATGGTTTCTTTATAAGGTTTTGTCCATATACTGCTGTGCTCTCCGGAATTGGTTGTTTTGCAGGACAAAGGAGCAAAAGGGATCTCCAAGAAGGGTTTGGACCCTAAAGGACCTTCTCAAACATAGGACCTCAGGTACATCCCTTATCATATAATTTTCTTATAATAGCATAATGGTTGTGTGAATGTGTGTTTCTCTGTATAGACAACTTTCAGTCTGCTAGGGTTTCAACCCAAAAGCCCTAGGGGAACATTTCCCTTAATAGAATTGGCGACTCCACTGGGGACAACACTGTTGTTGTTCCTAGTTTGGGTGTTTTCAAGCCAATCAGGGCTCAGCTACCTATTTTCTTGCTATTGCTGTGGTCTGTTATTGAATTCTAAGTTTTGCCAGTTTCTTCAGTTTTTTATTTTTATTTTTCTTGAAATATTTTATATACGTTGTTTTTCTTAGTTACAGAAGCGTATATACGCATGTTTCCTTAAGTGAACCTGCGTATACGCAAGTTTCCTTAGGCACGGTCGCGTATACACGCAATCTGTACATCAGTATAGTGGTGTATATCTTTCAATTTTCATGATTTTTAAATTTTTTTGTCTCTGAAGGTCTGTCTGGTGGTTTGATTCAGTCTTGAACAGTCACTTTCCAGTATCAGTTGTTAGTTTTACATCAAGCATCTTGTTCCAAATTCTCTTTGATTGTAAGGAGTGTTGTTCTTGTTTTTGTTTTTGCAAGCATCATCAAGATTTCTTGTTGGGAATCTTGGTTGGTCTGATTCATCAAGGTAGGAAGATTGATCTCAATCTTTGTGTTAAATCTCGCTTTTGGTGACTTTTTGTTTGCTTGAAAAAGCCGCTTTTTGTGACCATCCACTTCTTTGTTTCATGAAAGTTGTTGATTGATACTTTCTTGAAATTTGTCTTTTTGGTATTTGTTGCCAAAGCTTTCATTGCTGCTTTTGATTGTTAAGAGCATCTTTAAACACATCTCTTTTTGTTGAGTTTTCATCCATTGTGTGGTGTCAACTTGCAAAAGTGTTTGTTTCCTATTCTTCAATCACAAAGTTTCAGTCTTGTTGAGAGCATTTTTGAAAAGAATCTTTTGTTTTTTCTTGTGAAGAAAACTTTTTGAAAAACTTAGTTTTTCTTTCTTGAACTTTGTTTTGATTTGGTTTCCTTTTAGTGAATGAAAGTGCTTTTTGTTTGTCTTGGAACTTGTTTTTAGTGTTTAGACGAAATGAATGATAGCATCTCATATTCCATCTGAACATTTTAAGTGGAAAAATAAAAATTGATAAGCAAGTAACTTTCATTTCTTGATTTTAGAGTAGTTTTGAATCTTGCATCAGCATATATTTGTTGCATTAGGATAGATTTGCATATCTTTTTAGGCATCCATAGCTTTGTTAACTTTTGTGAGTGTGAAGCGTGAATTAAAGAAAGGAAAAGAAAATTTGTTTTATTAGAAGTTCCTCTGAACCCTGTAGAAATTGCTTTTTATCGAAAAACGAAAACAAGTGCATGTGCATGTAGTTTGGTTTTTATTAATTTCTTTTGCGTCAAAACACCACTAGTTTCACTTCCGTTTATCCCGTGACTTAAAGAACAACCTATTTTAAAATCAAGCGCTAATTAAAATTCACTAATTTTTTTTTTTTTTTTTTTCTTTTAAGTTAGATACACCAACAAGTTTTAGGATTTTAGGGCCTTGGATTAGGCGAGTGGAGAGTTAACTCTCCAAGGCCATTTAAACTGTCAAACATAGGAGTCTGAATAGTGAGTGAAAATCCAATAGCGTTAGGAAGACTAGGAAAGCTCCGGATCTAGGAGTTAAGCACGAGGGTCTGTGAAGACAGGGAAGAGAGATACCCCCTCTCCTACTTGTCCGAACTTACCTCACGACTGTTCCGCCTGGCTTCTGCGACGAGTTGGTATCCATAGTTGCTACTCCTAGGGATATACACAGGTGGATGCCGAGGGGAATCCTGTGGCACCTGAGGTCGACGTTGCATCACTCTCAATGGTACTACTTGAGGGCACCCTTGTGAAGCCTAGGGGCTTGCACCGGCGCAGGCTGTTATTAGGAGGTCAGTGTAACTTCCTCTGTTACCTTCGCTGATAGGACTAGGCCCTCATCATCCCAGACTATCTTCGGAAGGCCCCTTAATTCACTTTCTTGTATTTTGGTGTCCGGTCCTAATCACCCAGAGCGGAAATACTTGGAAGTTGTTTGACTGGCTGATATCTTTAGGGACTTTATAGTGTGTGCTCTGTGCTCTTAGTTGGCCTAGCTTTCAATTTTTTGAGTCTTTAGTTAGATCTTAACAAAAAATTCAAAGTGGCTGATCGATCACCTAGACAGTCTCGAAGACTTCGTGGTCTTTCACCACCAAGTTTAGAGCCTTCTCCTAGAAGGCGCAGAGGTAATACTACTGGTGGGTTTCGTCCCATGACAATTGACGCATCGGGGATTGATCCTCCTCTCGGGGGCATTAGTGTTCAAGCAAGGCCTGGCACTTCCGCGGAACAAGAGAGGAGCACTCCAGTTCTTTCTCGAGTTCTCTTTCAAACAGAGAATAACATAGAGGTAGAAGAACTCTTAGAGTCGTTAGCGGCTCCGAATTCTCCCCTACCATCTAGCCATCCGGACGTATTACAATACGTTGGGACTCCGACTCATAGACCGTCAAGTCCAGGTTACACTACGCGCTTACCATTGATGACCACTACTGGAAGCATGGCTTCTACTGCAAGTGCTACAGCTATGTAGACTCCAACATCGGTACAAGGGGGAGGAACGATTTCCATCTCCTCTGCTTCTTTGTTTGGATCTTTTGCTAGCACATCTTTAATTGGGTCTACCTTCATTCCGTCCACAAGTGGAAATTCCCAAACCAATGATTTTAGTTTTGGATTCTTCCCATTTGGCACCCATTCACAGGGTATTCCATCAGTTTCGTTTAGTACCGCCACGTCCACGATGGGTGGATCAGCTTCATTCCAGGGTTTTCCTTAGGGAAGTGCTCATATACCACATTCCAACCCGACAATAGGATCCATGCCTTTTTCTTCTACAGGACAAAGCAGCAACCCTTTCCAAGGTTGGACTAACCCTAGGGTTAGTGGCACGGGAACTGGGAATCCGTTTTTCGGCCAACAATGGAATAGGCCATACCCCACAGTTAGTTCGTTTCAAAGTATTCCTCCCTTAGCTTCGGCTTGGAATCTGTATCAGGGGTTATCAACTCCTTATAATCCTTTAGGAGGAAGCTTTGCTAGTTATGGAGGCTTTGCGGCCAGAGTTGGTCAAACTCTGAATTTCGCTGGATCACAAGGCTTTCCTTTTGGTTCAGTCGGTTCTACTGGTTACTTCGGGCAGCCTGGTGCCTTCCAAAATCCAGGTCAATCTTTTCAGAACTTTGGGAACTCTGCCCAGTCTAGGTGGAATCCCCAAGGTCCTCCTAGGCTTCCGTTTCTGGCAACTTTGAACTTGCCAAACCTCACTAAGTTAACAAACGATCCAATCAAATACAATCCCGCCTGGCCTCCAGTCCCAACCAAACTCCCTTCGGACATTCCAATATTCGAAGGGAAGAGCGGTGAAGAACCAGGCGACCATGTAACCACATTCCATTTGTGGTGCTCATCTAACTCCCTTATTGATGACTTGATTAGGTTGAGACTTTTTCAACGCACCTTGACTGGTAATGCGGCCAAATGGTATATAGAGTTTCTAGGGGGCAGCTTTACATCTTTCGTTGACTTAGCTAATATTTTCTTAAATCATTTCCAGTTTCCTGTCCGTTATGATGCCGGAACTGAACTTCTGGCCACTTTTCGTCAGGATAAGGCAACTCACATTTCTGACCATATTCAGGAATGGAGATGGAGAAAGAGGCTCATTAAAGCCGAAATCCCTCCAGAGTACCGTCTCGAATGGTTTTTGAAATCGTTACAACCCGAGATCTCTAAGGATGTCTCCATGTCTGGAGTCTATTCTGAGGATCCTACAAAAATACTTGCCAGATGCTCCGGGGTCTAAGGTTGACATAGCCAAGTCGAAGCCAGGTCCCCATGCGGATGGTATCGTTGGGTCGGTAGACACAAATGCAGTGAACTTGTTGAACCAATTGCAGTAGTTGTCTTTACAAACTTCTTCTAACAACCAAGTCACATTGTCTAACCCTGTAGCTTCCCAAACCTCTTCGATTAATGCCATCCAATCTGATAACCCCAAAGGAAATCAAAATTCCAATGGGAAAAATAAAGGACAAGGTAAGAAAAAGAACCAGGATGGGAAGGCTGATGCAAATAAATCCGGCAATAATGCTGGTGGTGGTAGAAATGAGTCTAGAAAGAAAGTCAAGTTTCCATGCAAGTTGTGCAGTGAAGACCATTTAACTCACCTCTGCCCCAAGATTGAAGACGCTCAGCGCTTGTTAGGGCAGCAAGGGACTTCTATTTCTCAGGCTGTGTTAACCAACCCTTTTCCCTAAGGGAAGCAACTTCTTGCTGGCATGAGTTCAAACACTGGAACCTCCAAAGGGGGCAACCAGGAAGGGGAAAAATCATCAAATGTTTTCATGATGGGTTCTAACGTCCATGTGGCTACTCGGTCACGTGATTACAGTGAAGCTGAAACTTCCAAGGAAAAGACTGCTCTTGGAAATACCGACCTTCATATTGAGCGACCCCCTGTCGAGACTATACCACGGATACCGAAAGGTTCCGCTAAACGCGCGACTATTAATCCTAATGCTAGGGCTGCCCAGAATTACTCCTTGTTGAGGATCTGGCTCAGAGTCCGTGCGCCATGTCCACTTTAGAGGTTCTCCAGTTGTGTCTGGCTCAATGAAGTGCTTTACTTTCCGCGATTGGGGCAGTCAATCCAACTAACTCTTTAGTGCTCACTTTTGACATGTTAAATGTCAAAAAGCAACTCCATCATCATATGGCTTTCCAAATAAAGTCTACATACCGGAAAATTAACATTTTTTGTACTGTTATTGATGAAGGAGCTTCCACGTGTGTCATGTCGATGTCATGCTGGAAGGCTATTGGATCGCCTTTGGCTGTTCTTTCACCTACCGTCTTGACTGCATTTGATGGTCATGCTCATAAGCCGTATGGGATTATCCCAGCCTTTCCCATATGTGTTGGGGAAGGCCGTCAATATTGAAGTACAAGTCATAGATGCTAACCTAGACTACAATCTCCTCTTAGGAAGGAACTGGGTATACGAAATGGACGTCGTTGTTTCGACTATGTTTCGTGTCATTTGCTTTCCTCATGAGGGGAAAATCGTTAAGGTTGATCAATTGGATTATTTTCCAGTCGATCCTCAAGCAAGCTCTGACTCCATTGTTCCCTTAGTGGATAACCCTCATCCGCCTACTGAGAATTTAGGAGTGGGGATGTATTCCTCATTGATGGGTACCTTTGATCTTCCCTCTCCTTTTGCTAGAATCAATGTTGTTTCATCATCTAAGGAGTCTCCTCAAGAAGAGTTCTTCCAAACTCGTTATTTTTCAGACCCTTGGACCTTGCCTTCACCTACGACCACATTAGTTGAAGGGCAAGTAAATGGAATGGCATTCTCTATATCTACAGCTGAGCTTAGATATTAGTCTATCGTCAACTCTGCAGACGACCACTCTACTCCTTTTTCCAAAGAGGAGTTAGATGGTGATGTGGCCCCGGCCTGGAGCCTTGATTATACCTCTGCCTTGGACTACTTAGATTCAGTTTTACCTTCTGAAGAAGCAATCCTCGAAGCAATGATGGGTATAGATCGACCTTGGGAAGACTTACACCATCATTCATACTTTCTTCCTCCATTGTAGGAAGTAGAATCTAGGTTCTTCGAGCTCTTTACTAGCGATGTTTGTACGGTGTCAAATCCTTTGGCTCTAGCACACATTCGTGTCGAAGGTAATATGTCGGTGATTTCAAAAACGATACCTATAAAAATCTCTAGGGACCCTAACGTGATTGAGAATCTCTTCATCGGAATTTAATGTTCCCCTGAAGAAATTCAAATTTACACCGACCTTTTCAAGGAATTTTGAGATGTATTTGCTTGGTCTTATGAAGAAATGCCTCGCATTGACCCATCTATAGTTCAACATGAGATCATGACGTATGAAAACGCCAAACCGGTTCGTCAAAGGCTTCGGCTGGTTAACCGTAGGAAAGTAGCAGCTATCAAAGTTGAAGTTGAAAAGCTACTAAAGGTGGGTTTCATATACCCTGTTCCTCTTACTGATTGGGTTTCTAACCTAGTCCCGGTGGATAAAAAGCAAGGAAAAATCCGAGTATGCATCGATTTTAGGGATCTAAACAAAGCTTGTCCGAAAGATAATTACACCACACCATTCATTGATCAGATTATCGACGAGTGTGTGGGTAATGAGATTTTTTCCTTCATGGATGGTTTTTCTGGTTATAATCAAATTTATATCCGTCCTGAAGATCAACATAAGACAACCTTTATATGTCCCTGGGGTACCTTTGCATATAGAATGATGCCTTTTGGTCTTAAAAATGCTGGAGCCACTTTTCAGCGGACCATGTCATATGCTTTCCATGACATCAAACATATCATCGAAGCATACTTGGACAATATCAGTGCTCGTTCTTGAAATAGAACTGATCACCTTAGTCATCTTCGAATGGTTTTCGAGTGATGCCGTTTTTATAAAATCTGGTTGAATCCCAACAAGTGCGTTTTTGCAGTTACGTTCGATCTGTTGTTAGGGTTCATTGTGTCAAATGAAGGGATTCGGGTTGATCCCTTCAAGGTTAAGGCAATAGTTCAGTTGCCTCCCCCGTCCTCAATTCGACAACTTCAAAGTCTTCAAGGGAAGTCTAATTTCTTAAGATGGTTTATAGAAAACTATGCCGAGAGAAATAAAGGGTTCATGCGTTTTCTATGGAAAGGCATTCCATTTGTGTGGGATGACATTGAGCAGCGGTTGTTCGATGCTTTGAAAAATGCATTAGTCTCTGCCTTACTTTTGAGTCCACTGCATTATGGTAGAGACTTCCTTTTATATCTCGATGCAGAAAAATAAGCCATTGGTATGGTTCTCGTTCAGGAAGACGATGCTCTCACCGAGCATGTGATTTATTATTTGAATCGAGGCTTAATAGGTCCTGAACTTCGCTATTCTATGGTTGAGAAGTTAGCCTTGGCAGCTGTCCATGCTGTCCAGCGGCTCCGTCATTATATCCTGCTACGCAAAATTTTTGTCTTAGCGGCGGTCAATCCATTTCAATTTGTCCTTAGTAGCTGAGTGATTGGGGGCAAATATAATCGATGGATAGTAATTTTGCAAGAATTTGATCTTGAGTTCTTGTCTGCCAAGTCTAAGAAATCCATGGTTTTCGCTGAGCTAATTTCTGAGCTGCCTTGTGGAGAGGATACTGTTTATGAGGAAAGTTTTCCCGATGAACATTTATTCCTCATCTCTTCACTCGACCCTTAGTATGGAGATGTCATTGTTTATCTCCAGACTTTGAAGTTTCCATTTACTTTCTCCAAGGATGAACGTCGAAAATTACGTCACCTGGCTAAAAATTATGTTATCATTAGTGATACATTATACCGTCGAGGGGTTGATTCAATCCTTCGGCGTTGTTTAACCTTAGAGGAAGTAGATTTAGTGCTAAATGACTGCCACAGTGGAGCTTGTGGTGGTCATCTATCAAGGCTTGCTACAGACCAACGCATCTTACGTGCCGGCTATTTTTGGCCTTCACTCTTTAAGGACTATGTGGAAGCGGCCAAACGCTGTCACCCCTGTCAAATTTTTACTTGAAATATGCGTGCACATCCAGCTCCTCTTTTTCCTGTTGTCACCGTCGGTCCCTTTACTAGGTGGGGTATTGATTTTACAACTTGTAATCCACCTTCAGCGACGAATCACAGGTACATTATCGTGGATGTAGACTACTTTACGAAGTGGGCCAAGGCCATGCCCACTTATAAAAATGATAGTGACATGGCAGCGTTGTTCCTTTTTAATCAGGTTATCTCAAGATTCAGTATCCCGAGAGAGATTGTCACTGATCATGGCAGTCATTTCCAGAATCAACTGATGTCTGAATTGGCTCTCAAATTAGGTTTCCGACAGGAGCATTCGTCTCCTTATTATCCTCAGGCCAATGGATAGGTCGAGGCAGTCAATAAAACTCTTAAGACGATCCTCCAACGGATAATTGACAAAAATCGGTCCAATTGGCACGTTATGTTGTATTCAGCTCTTTGGGCATACCGAACCTCTATAAAGACTGCTACTGGTTTTACACCTTTTCAGTTGGTTTATGTGATGGAATCTATCTTTCCGGTTGAATGTGAAATTCCATCTCTTAAGTTTACTATTGAGCTCCTTATAGAGACTTCGAGTCTCGAAGAGCGCCTCCTTCACTTGGAACATCTCGATGAGTAGCGTCGAATGCCACCACGATGAATGAGGCTCATAAGAAAAGGGTTAAAATGCAGTATGATAAATCTGTCTGTCCTTGAGTCTTTTCTGAAGGTGACCTTGTCTTGGTCTATGAACAAGATAAAGACACCTTGGGGGCAGGAAAGTTTAAGCCTATGTGGTACGATCCTTTCATTATTAAATGAGTTTTAGAAAAAGGGCCGTATGAGTTAATCGATTTTGAGGGAAACAAGTTGGTGGAGCCCCGAAACGGGCTCTACCTAAAGAAGTACTTTGCTTAAGTAGGAGTTAGGGAATGGCTTCTTTGTACATTATGTATATTTGTACATATATCATTGAGATTTTTTTGATATCAACACTTTTTGGTCTGCTATGGCAGGTGTTGATGGATGACTTGGTCTATTTTGGATTCGCCGATGGTGCTAGTCGGCACACTCGGAATCTCGCTTCCGCAGCTTGGGTACTTTATTATCCAACTGGTCAATTGATGGTATCAAGAGGCGTATGCATCGGTCTTGCTTCAAATAATATGGCTGAGTATACTGCCGTTATTAATTTACTATCCGAGGCAATCTCTCACGAGATCGACTCGTTGGTAGTTTATCTTGATTCTCAATTGATAGTGTCACAATTAAACAACATTTATCAGGTAAGGGATCCATGTTTATATCGCCAGTATTTAAGGGTGAGGTTGTTGCAAAGATCATTTACTTATATTAATTATTTTCACATTCCAAGATCTCATAATTGGTTAGCTGATTCTATCACTAATCAAGCATTAGACTGGCACATCAATCATTCATCACAATAAAATCAAGCATCAAAAATTCGAACTGTATATATATATATATATATATATATATATATATATATATATATCATAAAGAGTCTCGAGTGTACATATGTTTGTCCAAAAATATACAAAATTGGGACTCAAATGCCCATAATCATGTCTGGCATATCTAATGCCCCGGCTCAGGATGAGCGGCTAAGTAGGTAACTATCGTATTGGCCACACGCCGAAAAGTGTGAACCCAATCACGTGGCATGCCAACCACATGACGCTGCATATCCTCAGGAAGGTCCTCTATGGCAGCCATCGGTACTCGGCAGCTTAGTCTTGCCAAGTGTCACTGGATGTTATGTAGAGTTCATTCTATATCAGCAGCCGCCTCTTCGGCTCCTCGGTCGTGCCGTCCATGCCGCTAGAACCCATCTGGTCATACCGGCCCAATATCTGGAACATGATCATCATATTAGTCATTTGAATCCCATCAAAAATATTTTTCAAAATTCATTATATTTGAAAAATCCAAAAAAATCATAAAATCAAAAAATTCTTACCAATGTCACCCCATGCTGCGTTCGGTGGTAATGCTAGATCACGATCTCCTCGGAAATCCAACCCAACATAGGGGTAGTCATCTATGGTGATGATCTGCTGATCCCACCAGGTAAAGAAGTCATCGTCAAATGTAGTCCGTGGGACCTCCCCATCCCCTAGACATTTCATCAGGTCAGTCCACCGGCCCATGCAGGGATCTCGTGGGGTGCTGATGGAAACTGCTACCCTAGGGTGGAGTGCGGGAACCTTCTCAAAAAAGAAAGAACATAGGATAGTCCCATATCCAAAGTTTTTGGTCTGTCCCCTCTTGATAGAAGTGAGCTGGCTCTTCATGTTGGCTAGAAGAGGAGTACACCAGTCAAATACAGTGGTGAGACAGTCAACTGCCACGCTCATGGTTAGCCGTGATGCCTGATGCAGAGAGGCTGATCTGTTCACTCGAGCTATGATGAACAAAATTATCCTTAGTGATAAACTCGCCACATGTGTGATGTAAATATGGCTCCCAACCTTGTTGGGATGTCTCGGGCAATATATCTATACGTAGTCCTCGATCGCGAGACTGCTCCATGTCCTACCTCGGGAATGTACTATCTCTCCCCTTCGGGAAAGGCCCGTGATGAAATAGATATCCTCCACTTCTATCCTGAGTGGCATCTGGTCAATCATAAAGGCATCCTCCTCGATATCCCAATAATCAGTGAGCATCTCAAGCAGACGTGTGTTTTCTTTCATATTCGGCAGTTTGAAAAATTTAAGCAAACCACATCCCTGTAGGGCATCCAAAGCTTCAGGATCGTTCATGACTTCATTATCCACCAATGCATGCTCTCTTTCTCGCCGGGTGACCGACATTCTGAGCAAAAAATGATTTTCAACCATTAGTTTTTTGGTTAAAAATGTTCGCGGCGTATACGCGGGTCCCTATGCACACAATGGCGTATAGGGCCCACGTGTACGCGGGTTTCATATTACCAACCCGCGTATACGCCGCGGTGAAATTTTTGGCAAAAAATTCAACGGCGAAACATTGATTAAAATTCCTAAAACTAGTCACAATCAATTGCAAGATAAGTATAAGAGTTACCTAGAGGTTTTTGAAGAATCTGAACGGTTGAATTTGGTGTATGTGAAGTTTTCTCCTTTTGCTCCAATTATTTGCTCTCAAACTCAAATGGTGAAAATGGTGAGTCCAAAAGCTCTTTTATAGGTTTTGAAAATGTAAAATTTTTTCAAAATTTTATTTTATTTGGCCTCATGTGATTTTTAACTTGGGAGCTTGGAATGTCGAGAATGGTTTGATTTTCAGGACATTTTGGACATTTTTTCGACAGTTTCGAGACAGTTCCATGACTGCTGACCCGTCATGGCAGGGATTGTTTTCTCACTGGCATATAGGTTAGGGACACCATTTTTCCATTGCATTATGCATACTAGCCTCCATTTTTCGATACACTAGCCATAGGGTCGATCCCATCGTGTTATGGTTCATAAGCCATCTTCACTCGCTAATTCTTTAAATCATGACACGATGGTAGAGCCATCCTTTACATGGGCATCGTAGTTAGCACCTCACTGACATTTTTTGCCCATGTTGCTTCGATTTGAGTAGGCTCGGGAGTCCTTTGTAGTCCCGCCATGACTTATGTGTTGAAGACTCATTCCTCTTAGCTTCTTCGCTTCATTCTGGCCTTATACCCTAGAGGCTCCTTTGTGTTGAGTTGTACTACTGCATTGCATGTTGACCACTTGCGCCTTTTGGCCTAGAGCCGACTTCACTTGGACTCATGTTTAAGCAAACTTTTGACCATGACGACTGCAAAATCAACTTTGCATACCTTTGACTTCTGCAACTTGACACACCTTGACCCGTGGAAGGAACGCACCTTTGAGTGTCACTGACCAGTTTTCACCTCCCTACATTGAGCATAGGAACGTTCCATTCCCAGGAACTAGAACATTTGTTTCACCGACACTCGTTCTTTCCACTATACCATAACATTCTTTTATTCTTTATCAAGCTTAACAGAAAAAAGACAAAAAAATTAAATATTCAAAAAAGAGCGGGAACGGGATAGTATTTCCATTTATTGTTGGCAGCTAGAGTCAGTCGTGTCGCCCTTGAAAAAAGCACTCAAAGCAAAGTCTCCTCCGTTTGGGCGGGATTTAGTTTGACTTAGGTATGCCTTAACCTTGTTATTCAGTCGGTTCTCCCCCAATTGGTTATCCCTTCCAATCATATGGAGGGTTCGTTCGTGCCTCTTGCATGACAAACTTATACAGAGTCATCATATGCTGCCACATAGTCACATTGAGTCGTGCTTTTGTTCAAGGGAAGTTACCCTGAGTCGGCCTCTCTGCGGTGTCTCTTAACTCATTTTTCAGTCGGCCATCGCTGGTTGTCAGTGTCATGTCTATCATCACATCAGTTATATTGGTCCTTTACTCGTGCCGGTTCGAGAAGGTCTCGATTGACTTCTTACTGGTGGGTCTTGTCCTTATCGACGATGACATCTTGCTCTGAGGACAGGCCTAGAGTTGCACCCTAGCCCTATTTTCATTATTGATAGGTCACCTTGTGCTTAGCATTGATCAGTATCATGGGTCTTTGACTGAGTGGTTTCCCTTGTGTTCGACATCATCTTACATTACCACACATTGAGATTCGTGTAGTACCTTGGTTTCCATTTGACCCTATTGGTGGATACCTCGCCTCTGTGTCAGCTTCCATTATTGGTTGGTTTAGAGGGTTTCAGTCGTGCGCTAGCCACATCTTGTGTACACCAGAAACGTACTTCAGTTGGGTTACTACATCTCTTTCGTCTGATTCCTTCCACATTATTGGCCTACGGGTTACACTTGTGCTAGATTGATGAAGGATGCCTTAATGCCTTCCTTCTAGTGGATCTTTCCCTATCGACTCTGACTCATTGCTCTGGGGCAAAGATCTAGAGTCCATTTGGCAGTACCTTGGGATTTGCAGTCATTAGTGGAAAATCCTTCACTATCGATAGTGGGAAACCATCATTGTCTCCTGATCGATAGATTCTTACAAGTGTTCGACTCCAGCTCATCTATTCACACTTGTTGGATTGTACTGGGTACCTTGACGCTCATTATCATTATCGGTGAGTAGTCTCGCATTTGTTAATGGTATACATCAATGACCAGTAATCAAACAATTTCTCACATGGTCGAATCCAGATCATTTATTCCCATGGTGTAGAGATGTACCTCGGCGGTGAGTGAAGACCTCAGGTTGTATCATCATTCATTGGTTCACTTGACAGTTGCTCATGTCGCTGCTAGTTGATATCACTCCACCTTATATGTTGCAGCCAGTCATGGCAACATTCTATATGCTGGCACCTGAGTATGCAGTGTAGTACCATCCTATTCCATCATGTTCAGTTGGTACCTTTCAGGATTAGTCTTTGATATCAATGATCCGTTGCATCTTTCAACATCATTGATAGTCTTATATGTGATATTCAGACATGTACTTGTTCGATCATGATCAGATGATCCATTATGTATTTTCTAGTCATTTATACTTGTATACTTAGTGGATCTGCTTGTACTTGATATGCGGACATGCTTTACTTTTTCTGAGCATGGGTATGCTCGCCTCAGACAATGTTTCTTTCTTATCTCCTTTTGTGGCTTGGCAGGCTGAATTCTGGTGAAGTCCTCCTCGGTTTTTGACAGATGTCCTTTCCATGTACTTGCTTAATACATTTCGGCCATCATGTACCCCTTCTGACCTCATATATTAGGGGGCATCTGTTATAGCTCCAAATCTCACTCTTATGGTTTGTGATGCTGCACTGATGGCCTAGGGCAACCCCTCCTTCTAGACCTGGTCCAAAATTTAAAAAACAGTGTTTTATCCCTTATATGCGACATTTCCCTGAGTTAAACGCATGTATACACGGGTAGGCATATACCCAACCCGCATATATGTATTAAAACAATTAAAAAAATATAAAACTCCTTAATTTCGGGCGGAGATCGCGGGTTTTACCTTCTGATCACCTGTTAGTGCCCGTGGCCCAACTGTTCCCAACCAACTCCCAACTAAAAAACTACTTTGGGAGAAGTATAAAAAGGATTCAATGGGAAGGCCTAAGGGAGGAGAGAAGAGAGAGAAAGGTTATTATGCTGAGATTTTTCCCTGACTAGGTCTGAAGATCCTTGTGCCTCCTACACTTCCCCCATTTGTACAGGAAACCCTTGTTTCCTTGTGTGTTGATGTTCATCCACTACTTGTGACATCATGGAGTAATTCATGGAAGGAGTTTGTTAAAGTCTTGAGGCTGGACGAATCCGGAAGAAGGATTTGCTTGGAGCCTGCGAAAGGGTGACTCAGGTGCAATTATTCTGTTTCTGTACTTTATTTGTCTATAATAAAAGAAACACATGTCTTGGTTCCTGATATAAATCTTCTTCATGTTTATGATATTCATGTTAGAATTTATATGTGAATGGTTGTTTAAATTTCATAACTAACTACCTTTCTTTATAACATGAAGATGGTTTCTTTATAAGGTTTTGTCCATATATTGTTGTGCTCTCTGGAATTGGTTGGTTTGCAAGACAAAGGAGCAAAAGGGAACTCCAAGAAGGGTTTGGACCCTAAAGGACCTTCTCAAATGTAGGACCTCAGGTACGTCCCTTATCATAGAATCTGCTTATAATAGCATAATGGTTGTGTGAATGTGTGTTTCTCTATATAGACAACTTTCAGTCTGCTAGGGTTTCAACCCAAAAGCCCTAGGGAAACATTTCCCTTAACACCTTGAGAACCATTGACATTACTGGTGGTCTCTCTCGCACTTGTTAACGGTTCACATCATTGGCCGGTAATCAAGCGATTTTCTAGTATGCTCGACTTCAACAAATTTATTTGCATATTAGAAATTGTACGATGGATAGGTTAGGATTCAAGACCCTGGGCTCAGATTACACAATTCCAGGTTGCGTGGATTATTTATACATGAGTCTTTCTGGATGGCTGCGACCATACCTGTGTTTTCATATGGTCTTTTCGACTGGATGGCTACATCCATACCACAAACCAGCTCTATTTGTCTTTTGGATGACTACACCCATCCCTTGACTACATGTACTTCTTTCACTATCAGAGATATCAGTTGTACTTGCGTCTGTAGGTTCTCCGTGATGGTATTTCGGTTCAGTTATGGTTTCGTAAATCATTTCACCCCTCACAGTCTCTCAGCCTTCATGCTTTGGGGGGCATCTGTTACATAGTATTTTGTCACTGGCCCCACATCCCCTGATCCTAGATAGAGTCGGTCCCTAAATGACATTTTCTCTTTGTCATATACCAAAATATGTGTCCAAATCTTCCATATTACTCAAGAAGATTGCCTAAGCTCATTAATCCTGAAGTTGACCCCTTTTTACCTATGTTTCAAGATCATCGCAGGACATCAGTATCCTGTCTGCGATGATAGCCCAGAATGACCTAACGCCTTGCGATGTCATCTTTGAGTCTTAGTGTTTGACCTGCGACGACCCAGATATGGTGAATTAGTTCAAACAAAATACTTCTGGGTGGTTTTGGAGATGGTTGTTGGGTCAAACAAGTTCACCTCTCCTCATTTGAGATGGTGGTTCCACATTTTGGGTAACCTCCCTTGAGGATAAGCTTCCTCTCCCCTCATTTATGGAGGCTCCTCCTCTTATAAAAGAATCCTCCATGACTATGATCAGCTAGTTCTTAGATTAGCTAGTTCTTGGTTTGTGGGATTGATAGCTTACAGTTTGGATTGTTGATAACCTAGCAATAGCTTGTGAGGTATGAGAATAGCCTTTCATGTTGTGGATTGATAATGTGAAATGGTTTTGTAAGAAGGAATCCTTGTTGTGATGGCCTTAGTTTCATACTTGTGCTTTTGGGTGAAAGAGAGTCATCAACCTTTCTGGGAGACTTTTGAGAGTGAATGCTTATGGAGACATACTGATCAGACCCTTCAAGGAAGCTTGCGATGTCAAGGCGTGGTTCTAAGATTTACTGTTGTTTACATTAATACAATCAATGGTTATTTCCTATATCATGTATGAAATGTATGTTGATAGGTTATGGTTCCTTGACTCTATAAGTAGATAGTTCATTGTCGTGCTCTATTATGTGTTTTTTCATTTTCGTATGTTGTTTCAGGTGTATCATTCATTAAGGAGAATAAAGCGATAGTTGAAGTGACGTGATGAAGAATTTATCAAACACCGATAAAAGGTAGGCCTCTTCAACAATAACTATTTAAGGAATTAACTATTGTCTTTGTCTTGCTGTGACTAGACCCACTCTAGGGCTAGAGGGGTTGTCTCTGTCCAAAGAGGGAGCATAACTGCATCACAGCTCCTCCCTGCACTGACTATTGTTCCTTCTCCTCTGTCTCTGGGGAAGGAGACTTCTGACTCTTGTCAGAGTTGCGCTCCTCCTCTTCTTCCCGTCCTCCTTTCTTCTTTGTGGCAGTGTGCTCTATGTTGGCTTTTTCTTCAACTTCCTTCCTCCTCTTCGCAGCCAATTTTTCCATCTTCATCCTAACCTCTTCCTTCTTTCGTTGTGCTGCATACTTGCTAGACCTAGGTGTCAAGTGCGAAGTGGTGTGCCAATCTGTCATCTAGTGGTCGAGGACCACTATGATCTCATTGTTTGTGGCTAGGTATGGAAGGTCATACCATTTTTGTTCAGGTTCCTTCCGCACATACATGGAGACATGGTGGAAGTCCACCTTGAACTCCACATACTCTGTTAGCTGATAAAAAACTATCGGTGATAATTGCGGCTTGCGGTTGATGGCCATGTGGATACTCATCTCCATCAAGATCCAAAATATATTGCTATCCTTGACCCTTTGGGGGTCCTTTGTAGCCCAGAGTGAAGTGAACTTCGCTGCTTTCGGTAGGTCCTGCGCTACTACAGGAAACTGACTGTCCTTTGGAAACTCCCATGCAACCAAAACTATGGACAACAGTAGCCATGCATAGTGGAATGTTTTGATTTGATCCTGCTCCTCTCTGTAGTTCGCGAGGAACTCGCTGCAGAGGTAGCACGCCCAGTTAAACTGTACACCCTCCACGCACTAGGTTGCTAGTGATACCATTGGTGCCGGTACTTTGTCTACGTGACACTTCCTCATGATCTTTCCTACCAAGATCTGAGTGGCGACTTTGACCGCGGGGTCGGTTATGCTAGTGATGGCATAGACGCACGGCTTCTTTGAGAGCTTAAATTTATCCTTCATTACTTTGGCAAGGTCGCGCTCACCTATCTTGCCACCAAATTCCATGGCCGGATTTTCCCCTAAGTGCGGCAGCCAAGTGATCCTATGGATCAGCCTGTCAGTGATGGGTATCGGCTCTTATAGACACGGGCACCCATCGTGCACCAAGAACAACAACTGCTTGATCACTATCGTGGTGATGGGCATGTGGTTGTAATGCGACACCCATAGTAGGTTGAGTAGTCCTGCCTTGTCCATGCCTTTCAGCCACTTCCTTGGTGTTGGGGGGAAAAGTATCTAATGCAGAATGCCTCTATCCCACTCTGAAGGTGATAGTACTTCAGCAACAACTGAATGCAAAGCTATTCAAAGTTTCTTCTTTATGAGATGAGAGAGGGAAGAAAAGGATGATCTACTAACCGTTATCTTGCGCTAATAGTCGATCCAGTCTTCACTCCTTGCTGCTTGCTCCTAGCTCCTTGCCCTTTCACCGGCCCAGCTACACACAGATCATGTAAAAGCATAAGAAGAGGAAACTACAAGAAGCATACATCCATAATCGATTATAGGATTAGCATAAATCAAATATACAAGCATCTATTCATCATAAAGACACATGCACATAGAAGAACCTCAAATACTTTATTGATAATAGAAGTAAAGTTCTGAGAGAGTTACAACCATAATGGGCCCAATCCAGCAACACCTCCCAGCTGAAAGAAATCTCCTCTTCACCTCCTTCAAGCAAAACACCCAATAGCTCTATACACAAACCAATAGCACTTCCTTGCTTGCACAAAATTCCAGCCTCCTTAGACCTCATGAGAGAGCTCTATATATAGGAGATTTGGAGAAAGGATGAGTCAGCTTGAGGCTGGCATAAAGCTGACTAGTGTCCTCTCCCACTTTAGTTAATCTTCAGTTCTTGAGTCCACTTGGAGAATCTTGCTTCCACTTGGAGATCAAGACCCTCTTACTCATCATAGGGCGAATTCCTTGAACCAAGTGTCAGTTTGGAAGCTTCCTGGGCAGTTGACACCTTGCAGAATGACTGTGCCACTTGGCCAATCTCGCCCAGCGCAGGTAGCCTTCATTGATTTTGACCTTCAGCGCAGGTACAAGGAGGAGCAGTTGACATTCAGCGCAGATGCTCAGTGGAGCAGCTGACATGATCCAGAAATAGCCTGTTTTTGAGTGTTTTCAGGTGGAGAACTGATTTTCAGTGCTGTGGTTTGCTGACCTTGTTCCTCTAAGGGTAAGAACAACATGTTTAGGGACTTTGGATCCCTCATATTATTGACATTTCATGCTCCATGTTGTAAGGCACAAAAATGTCTATAACAGTTGCCCCCTAAAGTATGAGGTCGTTTATCGGGTGAAATGCTTTATCAGGAGGATCCGAAGTTCATTCAATCGCTGAGAGGTGCCCTGTAATAAAATACAATACAATACATTATTTTTCATTCTGCTTTCATGATCTAGCTGAGGCGGGCATTCCCATGCTCAGCTTCATAAATCCATTTTGGTACACATAACAGACGACCGTCTGATGATAGACTGATAATTCTCTGCTGAAATTATCATCCTTTGAGTAGGATGATCATCTGCTGCAATAGTGTACATATCCAATGTCTTTATATTTCCTGAATATATATCGCAGCCCGGATGGATGAAACTAGATCCGGGGTCTTCAATCTCGTTCGATCTTCACTCTAAGTACAAGTCGATCCATGTGAGAATTACGCTGAAGTCGAACATGGAAAGACATCGCTTGATTACCGGTCAATAATGTAAACCGTTAACAAGCGCGAGAGGAATCACCAATAATGACAATGACCCTCAAGGTACTGCAGTACAATTCACGTGGTGTGAATAAAGGACTTGGCGTCGAACACCACGCAAAATCTTCTGGTCGAAGGTCATTGATGTATACCTGTCGCCGGAAGTGAGAAACTTGCCATTGAGGCATGCAAGCTTCAAAGTACTGGGGGGGTGTTCCTAGATCAACTTCTTGGATAATGAGCTGAAGTCGACAAGAAGTGATCCGTCAAAGGAGGGCCTTAATGAATCCCACATCAGTGACACGGAACAGAGCTAATGACTTTAGTGGAGGTGAAAACAATCTGTGAAATAGGATTCAGGGTGGCGATCATGGGTGGATGAAGGATAATGTATGGCAGTGGATGGGACACGGTTGACTCTTTCTGAACACATCTCTTGAACATATAACGACACTGATGTGATGGATCGGTAGCATTACCCCAAATACGGATGGTTTGGCGAAGACCATGGTGATGAGACCGGTGAATGAAACAACCCAACCTGATGTGATACAGAGGACAAAGTGTCATGTTCAAGAGCGACTTGCTACCATCAAAGCTTTGAGGTTCTCCCAATTTTTCCCCAGTCATTTCTGACCAGTACCTCTTTATTTTTGTCAAGCTTGAGGAGGATAACATATGCTTGTTCTATAACCTGCCCTTCGAGCAAGCCCATCGCTATGTTTTAACGAGCCTAGCGATAGGGAAACTTGTTCTCGTCTAAAGACAAGTTTGTCGCTATTTAATCATTTTAACGAGTCTAGCGACAAAGACAACTCGGTCCTTTTCATTTTTAGAGAGTCTGAAAAGGTACAGAAAGTTAACTCCAAAATTCCTTTTTCGTCATCTAATCCCTTAAGTCCGAAAAAGTATAAAACAATACAGAAGGGATGAATTTTCGATAACTTTAACGAGCCGAATAAAACAAGCGCTCGACCTTTTTGTGCAATAATCCCTCAGGTCCAAAAAGATTAAAATCTAGAAGAGGGATAGCTCTTCCGGTCGTTTAACGAGCTGGAAGGCCAAAACTCGGCAAACTTTTCATATTTTACGAGTCAGCTGAAAAGAGCTCAAAGAAGACTCGTCTTTTGAGGAACGAGTGATAAATAGGGATAGCAGCAGATTCCAAGTACAGGTTGGAATTTTCCAATCACGGCAGTGTCACAAGGATGGCTAAGTGAAATCACTCTTCGTTGCTGTTCCTCAAAATGGGTAAACAATCATATGGAGGTGAACAATTGGCCAAATGAAATGGAGGTGGCGGGTGCAAACACGACCAAGGCTTTTATGGCTAATAAATTTACGATCACAATGGTTATTTACCGGAATAGGTTCATTTTTTAATGAGCTTGAACTCTGGAGGAAACTCTTTGCTCAAAAGCTTATGTTTATTTTTTAACGAGCATGAACTATGACGCTAAAACTGCTCGGATCTCGCTTTTCTATTTTTTAACGAGCATAAATTCCACGGTAAAACTGCTCGATATACCAGTCATAGGATAAGAAATGTCTTCCTGCAAGATTCCAATTTTTATAGAGCTTGCACCTCACATAAGCTATGCTCTAAATTTGGCAATTTTTGACCTTTGCCCCCCATCCTTTCTTTATGTAAGTTAGGAAACGATCAATGAGCGCTCTTTGCTTACACTCCAAAAGGTTTTCATGCCCCCAGGTATAAGGTACAATTTCAAGGCTGCCCCTACTTATCCTCCAAAACATTTGTTTTGATGGGTGAGGCTTGTCTCTTTCAGGTTATCCAAAAAATGGTTTTATTTGCTGCCGCAAATGAAACTCTTTCTTTGGCGATGTCTATCATTAGATTATCCAAAGATGGTTACTACTTGTTGCAGCAAAGGAATCCCTTTCTTTGGAGGCTGCCCCTACTTATCCTCTAAAACATTAGTTTTAATGGGTGAGGCTTGCCTTTTACCCAAAGATGGTTACCATTTGCTGCCGCAATAGAATCTCTTTCCTTGGTAGCCTACCTGTTTAGACAAAGGTGAATGACTAAAATCATCAAACACATAACTTTGACAAAAGAGTCCTGTTCTAGAACAACCCCCCTTCCATCCACAGACGGGGTACGGACTAGTCATACTTTTTCGCGGAAATTCTACCTTATACCCAAGGTTTCCTCTGCCCGAAGCAGACCAGGATGCATGCCCCCTGGGTTCCAGTTCTATCTTTCCGAATCACTCGCACTCATCGGGAAGGAGGACTGGGGGTGGAGACATTTCTTGGGTGAATAGACCATTCAGGGTTGGTATTTGACTATTTGCGATGCATGATCCCAGAAATGAAAGTTGGTCTACGAGTTTGACCATTCTTCCTTCGTGTGGAAAACACATTACTCTAAAGAGTGAGGAGACTATAGCTCCCATGCAGTATATATAGTCTCGTCCAAGGAGTAGGTTATAATCCAAGGGTCCTTGAACGACCATCACATTCATTTGAACGGTCTTCCCTTTCAATGTAACAGGCACATTGGGGAGGATCCCTAACAGTCGACTGGTTCCTTTATCAAAGCCTGAGAGATTTCTTATCTCAGGCAAAAGCGCCGGAGAACCCAGTGCTTTCCAAGCAACAGAGGAAAGGATACTCATAGATGCCCCTTCATCAATGATAGTTCCAGCCATCACCATTCTATAAATTTGGACTATGATTCTGAATGGTATACTGGCTGGTAACCGGGGTCTGCCTAGTTGGTTCCAATCAAAGGACACAACCAGGTTGCTTGGTGGTGGGACCGAATATACGGCCGGATACGACCCTGACGATGTTCCTTCCTGCGATAAAGGAATGGGCGCATTGCCCTGATGCTCATCAGAATCTGTGTTGATGAAAAGAATCTGGATGGTGTCATCCTTATTCTCTTCCGTGAGGGTGTCATTTGAAGATGAATCTTCAGTGACGGTGTCATTTGAGGATGAAATTTCTGAAGGAGGAACCGGGTCAACTGCCGTATCGACCTTTAGACTTTCGTCTGGTCTGGATTCAGTAGGTTCATTTTCAATGACTGACGTTTCAGCTGACCACTTGAGCGGGCCAGCTGTATTCTCAACCAACGAAGGACTTGGCACGAGTTTTTTGTATCCAGGAGGAAGTACTACCGGAGAAACCAGACGATCTTCCAAAACTCTCTTCGCTTCGTCTAAGAAGGGGACAACGGTGAATGGCATGACCGCCTTCACACAGTCTGCAGGGGGATTTTGCCCCCCCTCTTTGTCTTGAACCTTCACTTTCGCTGGTTGACGGTAAGCAATCAACATGGCTATCAGAGGTTGATGCTCCCGAATTGTGCAACCGAGGAGACCATTCCTTTAGTATCCAGGGAATACAGGGACAATCTCTATGGAAGTGGTCTCCTCTACATATGACACATGGCGATTTAGGCCCGGTCTGTGCTGTGTGTGGGTTTTTGTCAGATGTCTTTTGCTTGCCCCCAGTCGCCTTAGGCTCCTTCTTCTTCTTCTCTTTCTTCTTCTTTTCCTTCTTCTCCATAGGAGCTTGGCTTTTCCAAGCTTTACCTTTTGAAGATGAAGGATTGGAGGAAGGGTTAGAGGAAGTGGAAGGCTGGTGGGAGGCTCTAGACTCATCTAACTGTTGACTCGACTGCTTAGGAACCATGGTGTTCTGAACTACACTAGTTGAGAATAGCCAAACAGGCAGGCCAATTGTCAGTCCTGGAAGCGACAATGTGGCCATGTGGGGCGCACCAACTTCTCCCCAAGAGGAGAATGGACTAGGATTTCCATCATGTGGAGTTCCTTGGTTGGGGCATTCCATGTTCTCAACTCAAAGATCAACGCGGGAATAGGAGGTGATTATGTTCCGTTTAAAATAAATTTTATAACTACGCTTAGACACAACTTGCTTTTTCACTTTTTAAGAGTCGAGAAAAAGCTAAAGATGACTCTAGTCTCCTTCGATGTTTTAACGAGCCCGAAGTGACAAATGCTCGGATGGACTTTTTCAGTTATAGAGTTTGAAAAAGGCCAAAAGAAACTGCTCTGGAGTTCTAGGCAGAGGGTGTGCCAAACTTTTCGCAAAACCACAGAATACGTTTTATGGTACGAGTGGTCGATCTTCGTGAATGCTGTGTTCACTGCATTGCGATCAGTAGGGCGACCGACACGGTTTCCTATTGATAAAGGCTTTGATCCTATAGGGGTCTCCCAATATATACGCGACGGTACGTGGGAGCACAAGTCCGTATTGATACTTATCGCTTCACCGTGGAGGAATCACCCAACCACTCAACGCTAAGATATCACGTTTAACGACGCCGGAACACGTCTCTAGCTTAGACCTCTAGATGTTTGTGTTATGTTTCAATGCGTTGTTATGTAAATTCAATTTATTTTAAGGTTGATCTTGTTTAGCAGTTTGCCTTTATGGATCACCACGAGATGTATAGAAACACTCCTGAATGCAATCTAAGATGATAAGCAAGCTTTTCAATCTTTCAACTTTGAAAACCTTAACTACTGAGGGAGAAGGAAGATAACACCTTTTCACACAGATCATAGAGCACACACTAATGCACTTTTCTAAATCAACATGCAAATTGTCATAATGCACATGCACAATGCAAGTATTTCTTTTCTCTTTCTTAATGTTGATGAAATGCAAAAAGAAAGCTGTTGTATAACTTTGAATTCAATTTCAAGCGGAAGCAAACAAGTTTGTCCAAAATCGAAAGACACCTTACGATTCACTTGTTTCGACACTTAGAAATATATAAATTCAAACCATATAACGAAAGCGACAAACTCAATCAGCTATGAACAGCAAATAAACTAACTCTTAAGATCAAAAATGACACTTTATCACAGGTCTAGATCTAAGAGGCCATAGCAAGACTAGTTCACTTTCGTTATGGGAAACTGTAAATGACACAAGAAATACAAAAGAACAAATACAGTTTCTTTATACAACTGAGGCGGAATAATGACAAAGGAAGATGGTTTCAGATAGGCCCACTGACTGGCAACAAACAACAAAAACAATAGTGAAAACAAGGCAAGACACAGCAGGAAACCCCAGTAACTCAAGCCAAGACTGGTCCAGCGCAGGTGTAACACTGCCTGTTTGACCTTCAGCACAGGTAGCCCCTTCGGGAACTGCGCTAAAATGCAGACTGCCTTTGTACAGCCTGCAATGAAGAACGAGACTTTCGTCCGTCTCGGTTTCCGGGTCACAGATTGCTCAAAAATTCACAATTTTTTCTCAAATCAGAAGCTATCAGTCAAGGACACACTAAGGGATGTAAAGGAGGATGAAAAGCTATCACTAAGAGCTTATTAGAGTCCTTGTGGATCAGCTCTTCAAATCATAAACTTGCCCAGAAACTGAGCTAGAGTAGCTGCCCTCTACTTTGTGTTTGATGGATTCAAACACAGTTCGATTTGGTACTCCCTTTGTTTATGAAATGAATAGAAAAAAACCACAAACAACCAACAAGATACGGTCCCCAGCGGAGTCGCCAATTTGTTGGGGGGAAAAGTATCTAATGCAGAATGCCTCTATCCCACTCTGAAGGTGATAGTACTTCAGCAACAACTGAATGCAAAGCTATTCAAAGTTTCTTCTTTATGAGATGAGAGAGGGAAGAAAAGGATGATCTACTAACCGTTATCTTGCGCTAATAGTCGATCCAGTCTTCACTCCTTGCTGCTTGCTCCTATCTCCTTGCCCTTTCACCGGCCCAGCTACACACAGATCATGTAAAAGCACAAGAAGAGGAAACTACAAGAAGCATACATCCATAATCGATTATAGGATTAGCATAAATCAAATATACAAGCATCTATTCATCATAAAGACACATGCACATAGAAGAACCTCAAATACTTTATTGATAATAGAAGTAAAGTTCTGAGAGAGTTACAACCACAATGGGCCCAATCCAGCAACACCTCCCAGCTGAAAGAAATCTCCTCTTCACCTCCTTCAAGAAAAACACCCAATAGCTCTATACACAAACCAACAACACTTCCTTGCTTGCACAAAATTCCAGCCTCCTTAGACCTCATGAGAGAGCTCTATATATAGGAGATTTGGAGAAAGGATGAGTCAGCTTGAGGCTGGCATAAAGTTGACTAGTGTCCTCTCCCACTTTAGTTAATCTTCAGTTCTTGAGTCCACTTGGAGAATCTTGCTTCCACTTGGAGATCAAGACCCTCTTACTCATCATAGGGCGAATTCCTTGAACCAAGTGTCAGTTTGGAAGCTTCCTGGGCAGTTGACACCTTGCAGAATGACTGTGCCACTTGGCCAATCTCACCCAGCGCAGGTAGCCTTCATTGATTTTGACCTTCAGCGCAGGTACAAGGAGGAGCAGTTGACATTCAGCGCAGATGCTCAGTGGAGCAGCTGACATGATCCAGAAATAGCCTGTTTTTGAGTGTTTTCAGGTGGAGAACTGATTTTCAGTGCTGTGGTTTGCTGACCTTGTTCCTATAAGGGTAAGAACAACATGTTTAGGGACTTTGGATCCCTCAGATTATTGACATTTCATGCTCCATGTTGTAAGGCACAAAAATGTCTATAACACTTGGCTCCAAGGCGGTCACACCAGAGTTTTTGTAGAAGACGTAGTGCATAAGTTGATATGTCGCTAAGTGGAGGAAGCGCTTCGTATCAGCCAAATACTAATTCTCAAATTTTAAATTGGGGACGCGCCCCAGGCGCGCTCCTTCAAAAATGATTTTGTCCAGAAGTAAGGGTGTATGCAGCGTGTCCTTACTTTCATCAATGTCATTCGGAACCTTTGTCTTGCCTCTGTGTGGAGGAATGTACTTGATCAATTTAGAGATATGGTTAGGCCCCTCCATCTTAACGTCCTCTGCCCCCATATCAATATCTTCCTCACCCATATGGATATCTTCAACATATTCTTCATGCTCCAGGTCAACGACCTTTCCATTCTCCTGCGCGATGGGATTTTCCTTTTGTGGGTGCTTCCTGGGTGATGCGTGCACCGGTTGTGGCATCGCTGTCTGCTTACCTTTATTTGTTTTCGGACCCTCCTTTTTCGGCGTAGGCCTCGGCCTAGGTGACCTTGGTGATTTAGTCACTTCTGTCTTTACTCCAACACTCTCAACCTCTGGGGCAGCTCCCTCGGCGACCATTTCTACCTCTGGGGCAGTTCCCTCAGTTGCCATTGTTTCACCAGCGATCATGTTCTCTATGGGGCCTGGTCCTAGCATAATTTCACAGATGATCTTGCGGTTGGACTCTGGAAATCGATCAACACTGGGCAGTCAAGCAATTCTTCGAATAAAACGTAGTTCATGCACAACAGACAGCACAAATAAAAAATTCTCAAAATACAAAGTGTTTCTCGCAGGCAGCCATCTGTAATTTATAGGCATTTTCAAATTCAAATCTGACCATTCCCCCCAAAATATGATCATAAATTCTAGATTGGCAGCATATTTTCAAATATATTGCCCTTAAATTCCGACTTAAATGTCGCCCCCCGCTCCATTTAGCCATTTTTTCACTGTCAAATCATGAACAGTGACCATAACTGTCACTTTCCCACTGCCTTGTGTAGTTTCTTCCTTGATAGTGTAGCTCCCTCTGCACTTCTGTTGACCCTGTGACATTCCTTCGTTTCGCGCAGTTCCCCAATCGTGCAACTCCCTAACCTGGGTAGTGTAGTTTATAGTCTCGTGCCTCCTTTCAGCTGTCTGGGGTGCTAAGACTATGATTCCATCGTGTGGTCATCTAGCTAGATTGCTAGTGTATGGCTTCAATCAACTACCATTCACCTTCCCTGGGAAGGGTTCTCCATTCAACTT
Organism: Pinus tabuliformis; assembly: GCA_031772625.1. Classification (NCBI taxonomy): domain Eukaryota; kingdom Viridiplantae; phylum Streptophyta; class Pinopsida; order Pinales; family Pinaceae; genus Pinus; species Pinus tabuliformis. Next base: position 10,197,733 of record CM062808.1, read on the forward strand.
TACCAACTGAACTGCTCCACCATCGGTAATTTCCTTAAAGACATATAGCCCCAACCAATGCATCCTAAATTTCCCTAGAAATTTATCAAACTTAAATAATGAATCCATATAGGTGAGGAAAGTTTTAGATAGAGGAGGAATGACTTGTTATAGAGTTTTATGAACCCAACATTTCAGACTACCAAGTGAGTCAATCATCAAGGGATGTGTCAATAGATATTCTGTAGATATAATGATGTATCCATGAGCTGTATTTCAGAGTATACATATGGGTTATGAAAGAAATAATATAAGAAATTTAGTCCGCCATTATTTGATTAGTTTGTTAATATTATTATTATTATTATTATTATTATTATTATTATTATTATTATTATTTATTCATTTATTATTTAAGTAATTACTGAATTTATTTATCTACTTAATTTTTATTTATTTAATTAAATTTAATGTAATTTATTTGTTAAGTAGTTTAGATTTATTCATAAATAGAGTTATAAAAGTTTATTACCCTTTTTTTGATATAAATTTATAGATAACTTGAAATTAATAAATATGATTTTATTTTTATGTTTTTTTATATAAGAATTTAAAATAATATGAAATTTAAATTGATTTTAAATTATTAAGGATTTCCTTAATTAATCCACTATAATCTAATTGAATATATAAACTATATTGTTTACGCAGTTTTTATTTATTATTAACTTGAATTATTACAACTTTTATTATAATGTGAATATCTAGATTATGAGTATTTTGATTTTATTTTTATATAAGAAAATTTTTATATACATCTATTTATTTGAATAATTTTTATTAAGAATTCTTAATTTTAGGTTCCTAAATGGAATGTCTTAAATAGAATATTAAACCTTTAAAAATATTAGTGAGTTAATTCACTATAATTTATTGGAATAAATTCTAGTGTTGATTTCTAATTATTTAATTTGAGCTATTACAACTATATGCTTAATTTACATTCATATGTTACTTACAATATTATAATTAATTACTTATGGTTTGAGTTTTATTTTAATTTTATCAAATGATTAGTTATGAAATAATCATTTAATTATTGATTTGTTTATATATATTTGTTTGTTTGTTTTGTTTTGTTTTGTTTTTTTTTGTTTTTTTTTTTTTTTTTAAGGAGGATGTTAGATAATGTTTGCTTATTGTTTTGTTTGTTTGTTTGTTTGTTTTGTTTTGTTTTTTTTTTTTTTTTTTTTAATTAGAGAGGAGGGATTTATCAAACTTGTTGTCATGTAATAAAACTAAATCATTTACCTTGAAGATGCGCATTTTGATGTGTTGATCATGCCATGCCTTTTTGTTCTCCTTTTGAATTTGTTGATGGAATCCAGTTAGAAATCTATACTCTTCAAGCTCTGTTAGTAGCCTGAGCCTCTCTTCTAGGGGTCCACGATCCGCCATTCCTATGAGTGCCGCTATGCGTAGACTAGGTACAATGTACTCCATAAACATCACAGCTTCTACGCCATAAACCAACTTGAAAGGCATTTCCCCCATCAGCTTCTAGCAAGTCATTCTATAAGCCCATAACACTGTGGGTACACACACATCCTAGTCATTTCTTTGAGCATTGTAAACCTTTTTTAGCACGCTCTCCAATATTTTATTGAATGCTTCCACCGTCCCATTGCCATGCAGATTCTATGGCATACTCTTATGATGGTACACCTGAAATTCCTCTGCCAATGCATTGATCGTCTCATTAAGAAAATGCGTACCGCGATCGCTCATCAAAATCTCCGGACACCCAAACCTCATTAGCACATACTAGAAAATGAACTTTGATGCTGTTGTGTCTATACAGTCCTTCACAGGTTGTGCCTCCGCCCATCTAGTTAAATACTCAGTCGCGGTGATGAAGTACTAGGCACCTGTCTTCTTTCCTGGAGGCTGAATTGGTCCTACAAAGTCAATCGCCCATTTCTTGGATGGTTGTAACGTCACTTGCAGATTTAGAGGTAGTTGATCCCTCCGCGATGGCCTGCCAGTTCTTTTACATGCATCACATGCCCTACAATATGCTTTCGAATCCTTATGCAGGGTTGGCCATCACAATCCAGTGCGTAGAATATTCTGCGTTGTTGCTTTTCCTGCATAATGTCCTCCCACGGCTCCCCCATGAGCCTCAGCGAGGATGATCCTTCGTTCAAACTCTGGTACATAATGTCACAGTATTTCATCCGATCCCATTTTCTACAAGTTCCCTGTAACGAGAGAATAGCATGCTGCGCGCACCACCAATTCCTTCTTCTGCTGGCTTGTATATCCTTCTGGAGATGTTTCGTCATCTGGAAGTGTATTATATCTTCAAAGTGACTATCTTCAACGTGTAATGCAAAGAGCTACACGTCAGGCAGTCCTTCCTCTAAATTAGTAGGTTCTTCTCCGGTTTCTATGCACGACAGATGATCAGGTCCTGCATTCAATCGTCCTGGTTTCACAATGACTTCAAAATCATACTCCCGGAACAACAATAGCCACCTACATATCTTCCCCCCCAACACAGGCTTTTTGACTAGGTACTTCAACGCAGAATGGTCCGTATACATCTTAAAATGTCTACCAAACAAATAATGCCTGAACTTCTGGAGCGCGTACACCATAGCTAGTCCTTCATGCTCTGTCATGGAATATTTTTTCTCATCTTTGAACAATTTCCTACTTGCAAAGTCTCCCTCACCGGCTTGTGTCAATACTACTCCCAAAGTAATACATGATGCATCCACATGCACATGAAATTCCTTCTTCCAATCCAGGAAGACTAGGATCAGCACGGTGACCATTTTCACTTTTAGCAGATCCAATCTCCTCTGACATTCTTCATTCCAACAGAATGTAATATCCTTCTTCAACAGGTTTTTCATCGGTGCGGTGATGTAGGTATAGTACTTGATGAATTTCCTATAGTATCTGGTATGCCCCAGTGTTGCACGCAACTATTTCACACTCCTTGGCACCTCCAAATTGATTATAACCATGATCTTCACAGGGTCTACCATCAAGCCTTGTTTGCATACCACACGACCCAACAAGATCCCAAAAGGGACACAAAACAAACATTTCTTTAGATGAAGCATGATCTGGTACCTCCTATATGTATCTAGCATCGCGCAGACTTGCCACATGGCGCTTTACCAATCCAAACATTCTCCAATCATCAAAGTATACCTCCAGAAATTTATGAATGAATTCCTTGAACCTCGCATTGAATATGCATGAAAATATTGCTGACACATTCTTCAGCCCAAAAGGCATTACAGTGTACTGAAAGAACCCCTGTCAATTCATGAAGGTTGTCTTACTTCTGTCCTCATGCATGATTTTAATTTGATGGTACCCAGAGAACCCATCAGTGAATGAATATGCTTCCTGCCTGCCCACATTATCCAGTACCTCATTAGTAAATGAAGTTTGGAAAGGATCATGCACGCAAGTGTCATTCAACTTCCTGAGATCTACGCATATCCTTATTTCATCCTTTTGCTTCTTTTTCTGGACTAACATCGGGGTTACCCTATTGGATTCTTCTACTGGTTCAATAATTCCTGCAGCGAGAATCTTATCCAACTCCAAGCGGACCTTCTCTTTATACTTCAGATTGAGGTGGTAAGGCCTTTGCTTGACTGGCTTCACATCCAGATTTAAAGTAATCTTCATAATTCCCAGGTCCCCTATTATCCCTTTTAGGTCTGAAAACTTCGTAGGGAACAAGTCCTAGTATTCGCAGAGAAATTCAGTGAACTTATCTACCATTGCGTCATCCCAGTAGTCTCCAATTTTTGCAAATTTCGGCTGCGCTTCCGTGCCAATGTTTACTTGTCTAGTTTTGAGTGGCACGGTTATACCAGGATTCTCTATTTGAGTTCCTTAAACTTCGCGGTGACCTTCAGTCTCCAGAATATTAATCCTTCTTGGATCTTCATCTTCTTCTTCAACAGTCATGTTATAACACTCCAGCGCATGGCTCAACTGAGTAGCCCAATCAAATTGAATCAGATCTAAAGGATCTTGTGGTATCTTGAAGATCGTTGCTTTGAATTCTTGTAGCGCTTCATCAATACAATCAAATCCACCCTCAAAATTGAACATCATTACGAACCCTTGGTGCAAAATATCCCATTCTTCAGTACCATGGCAGAGCTCTGTCTCCAAGTACCAATTCATCAGTATCACATCTAAAGTATGGCAGAACAAATGCACCCATTCAGGCTAAGGCTCCACTCCATAAACTTTAGTCCATTTGACCAAGTGATCACACAGATCGTCCCCCCCATCATATTTTTCTGCTAATCGCACTTTTGGCTGTCCAAAGCATATTCTCATCATCTTCCTATATTCACGCCAATCATCAAAACTATCCTTGTGCATACCCCACCATCTTGTGAGTGGAGCATGTAGTGCCCAATCCAATGCCTGGAAGCGTTACTTCTTTGGCACTTCCATTTCAAATGCATTCAAAAAGGTATCCACATCAATCAAACCATCATAAGAGGGCAGATTCCTTACCTCCTACGATACACAGCGCATCGATTTAGTAATCATATTACAACACAGCGTAGACACTTCATGTAATCAATTCTACCAGTGCTCCAATTCTTCATCCGAATTTGATGTGCAATAAATTGCGCGGTCCCGTGCAATACGTCCATCTATGGTTAGGTTCACCCAATCTTGATCTTGCACTGTTATCTTATATATATGGTCCAGATCATCATCACTTTCATAATCGCAGACCGGTTCAGTATAATGCGAACCTTCTACAAGATCCAGGGGCACTACGACATGAAGTGAATTCTTTTCAAATGTCATCTTTCACTTCTTCAGGTTAATCACCCCATTCATGTCAATAGCCCAATCAATCCCAAGGAGTGCAGGGTAGGAGTTGCTATCATCCACAATCTCTATTACTTCGAAATCAGCCAACGCGCTTGCACCTTCAATATCTACTGTTACTCCCTACAATCGTCCCATGGGGATGATCTTCTACTAATTTTCCATCCTCAACTGAATCGGAGACCACTGCATCACAGGTCTCCCCATTCACTCCCATGTTTGTTTAGGCAAAACATTAGTGTCTAACCCTAGATCCAAAATGACTTGATCCATTTCATATTCTCCTATCTGCGCAGTGAGTCTCATCTCACGCCCTTTCCTTGCCTTATGCTTACCAATCGTTTTGACTACATGCGGTTCACCAGGAGTATTTTCTTTTCCGCCACACCTATTTATCAACTCCTATAATCCCTTTACAACCTTTCTATTGTGCAACAACTTCATGCAGGTCTCTAAGAAGGTAGTAAGCATAGAAGTATCCATTTCTTCCACGGGTTTATCCTGGCTTCCTGAGGTAGAGGCCTCAATGAAGCTTTAGTTTGCTTCCATAAATGTTTCACGTATGTGCTCCAAATCAAATTCAACCTCCTTTTCTGGGGCTTTGTGGACCCATGTACTTTCTTCAAGTTGCTTCCCCTTATCTTTTCTTGTTGTAACTCCACTTCGCAACACTATATTTATGTTTGGATCCTCTTCGCGAGGCTCAACCCTCATCATCTACATGTTCTGGGTTGGTTGCAGAGGTTGTGCCCCCTTCTCATGTATTGTTGATAGTAGTACGGGGAAATCTTCAGTCTCGTGGTGGAACTGAGTACAATATCAACATGACAAATGCATTGGGTTCATGAATTCTCGTGCATAGTGTCCTGGTCCTCCACAATTTTTGTAAATTACATGCCCCCGACCTCTACTAGGTCCTCCTCCACCTCGGCCTTGTCTGCGCCCCTGAAAGCCTGTTCGCACTACCCCAGTGCCCTAATTAGGAGGTCGTGTTTCTGCCTAAACTCTATATTAGGGTTTTATTTCCATCTTCAACTCATAGCTACGACAATTGCACTCATTGTGACCCATCGATTGACAGAAGTTGCAGAAGAGTTGTTGCAGTGTCCGTACAAATTTTGCAACAAATGGAAATTGTCGGTCACGTGTTTTCTTGCTACCTGACAGATAACACACCATAGCGCAGGCCCTATGCTTAGTCCTTCTTGAGCTTCTGACCTTAGAGGCATTGGTCCTCGTCCAACATAATTCACGAAGACTAGGTAGTGATCTTTGTCACACCCTTGAACTTTGCATTTCGGGCACCAAATCTCTTTCAGGCACCAAATCTCTTCGCGCACCTCTCGCCAAATTGTTCTATTGTTCTTTAGACTCTATAGTTGTAAGGAAAGGTTCTACAACTATGCATGGATTTGTTTAACCCCCAGATTTAGGTCTTGCATCGGCGTTTCATGTAATCTCATTGAAATCTCCAAGGCTTCCACTTGGGTCCCAATCTTTTATTGTGATAACGCAACCCTTAAGTGGGGTAGGAGCGAAGCCACAAACCATTCGCGGTGCTGCCCATCTGTCAAATTCATATTAGCTTCACAGAGCTTACACTTCAACCTATGATCCATCTCCTAGGGCATCTTGCCCGGTTTCATCGTGATTTCTATGAATCCTACAATTGAATGCACTTCCTTATTAAACATGGTTTGGATATCTGCCAACGCAGTTGTTGGGTTATCAGTATAGTGCTTAATGTACCATGTTAGCACAAGTTCCAGCAAAGCACTAACCAAGGTTGCCTTCTTCATCTGATCATCTATGATACACTGAGCTTCCCATACACCCTTCTTGATGAACCAAAATTGATCAGGATCCTCATTTCCAAGCCCTTGAATAACAACATCTTTACTGAATTTTCCATACTAAACTGTGGTGGGGGTGGCAGTGGTGTGGGCGAGGGTATCAGTGGTGGAGGTGAAGATGGAGGCGGTGTGGGTGGATGTGGTATTCGCATGAACCCCTGTATTATCAACTGAACAATGCTATGCGGAGAGGTCTACGTTGCTCCCTCATCATCACTCAGAGGAGGTTCAATTAGCAGGCTATATTCAAGGCCTCTTCTCCCTTCGTTCCTATAAGTCCTTCCACTTTGCATAACCCCAAACATAAGGGTAACTGCATAACCTGATTTTCACACAATAGCATCTTAATCCAAGTATTTAAAGAACTTAAATACTTACCTCGCGTCCCTTTGAAGAAGCACCGCTCTGATTCGCTGTAACTAACTGAAGTATCGGCCGTGAATTCTGTTACAAACCATCCTATGATACGATCGAGCCAATGATCGACAACGCATGCGATCTTATCTTCGGAGGCTTCTAATATCCACACTAACTTCGTGATCCAGTCGTATAATTCCATGGGGAAGGAACAAAATAAGATTTCATGTATCTCTGTGTAAAGATATCTGTCCAACCACTGTTCTTTCATCAATCAAAGATTTCTATTCTCTTGCGCCACGAATTCATGGATCTATCTATCCAACCAGTCTTCAATCTCTTTCTTAGTTGGATACCATTGATGCAACATCACACATCTCTCATGTAGATCCTGGTCCCAACAAAAGAACCATTTGTTTGCTTAATGGGCCCTGACCCAGGTTCAGTGGTAGTTAGCCAAGCAAATGCCTACATTACTGGCCCTTTCGACATCAATCTATAGAGCGCAGACTAAAGTCTCACCTGAAGCAGTATGGGGGGATGCAGGAACCAAGTTTCCACACCTTGAGATGGTTGTGATGTCGGTTTTATACCTTCAACTCTGTCTTCGCATAGATCGATAAGCCTTTTAGGGCTTATCGATATACTTCTCTTATTCATCCACTGATCGTCCATGAAGGTATATGATCGTTCTTCACGGAACCCTAACAGGTGAGTCAGGCACTTACGCGCCTTTGTAACTACTCTACTATATAATTACCCGAATTATCTTAAGTATTGAACAATTTTAACATGCATTTACGATTATCTTCGTGTAAACATATATCTTTTCTTACGTTCATATAATAAAGGGAAACATATAGATTTGCACATCAGAATAGCAATTAAATATAAACCCGGTTCTCAACATAACATAATTGCATGCATTTAACAGAAGTAAAATACACAGGAATTTCAGAGTACTTCTCTTTATTAATGATCCAAATCTCTAGTATAGAATCTAACTACCCTGCTCACACAACTGCAAGGGTCTATGCACTCAGTTGCGGACTTCTACCCTAGGCCTCTAGGCACTCAGCTGCAGAGCCTCTTTCCTACGCTGAGATTCTCACTCTTAGCTCTTCCCACACCCATTACATCAATGACTCAAACTTACTTAGCTATTATGACTACTAAGAGACTCTTCTAACACTCCTTTTTATACAATCTCGTGGTCTGTAGACCATGGGTAGATCTCTAATGCCGACATGACTTATACAAAAGAAGGGCAGAAAACTCTTGGTGACTTTTTACATCTTCGAGCTCCATGACCACAAAATTCAAAGACTTTACACTCTTTTATACTAATTATGGGCTTTCTAGGCGGACGCATTCCCAACAGGAGCTATGAAGATAAATACATAAAGTGGACCATGCTACGACAGGGAAGGGACCAATATGTGCCCGAGTTCACAATTTTTTCCATACCCTTCACACAAAGCTAGGTATCAAATATTCTGAGTGGCATTTGGTACTCAAGTACCACGACTGTCTACACAAGTACGTCCAAGTGGAGATAGATTTCCTGGACATTTCCTCACTTGGCACAATGTACCGATACGTTGTCAAGATTGAGGAGAAGTTTAAACACAAGAAGCAAGAGTTTGGATCTACGAATTAGAAGCAAGGGAAAGGCATCCCCAAACCATAGAGCAAAATATAGCGCCAAGGTGGGGCTACCCAGGACAACCCGCCGAAGCCGCAAGAAAAGAACAACACCACAAAGACAAATAAAGACATGGGAAATGGTGTGAGTTCCATAAGAGCTCCACTTGCAACACAAGTGAGTGTCGGGCCAAGCAGTCACTGGTGACCGAGTTGAAGACCTCCAAATTAGATGCATGTTTTGACTCTGAGTCAGAACTTGATAAGGGGAATTAAAAAGGGCAGCAGATCATTGATGCAGAGCCTAATGCCACCATGGCCACCAACAAGATCCAAAAGAATGAGCCTAAATATCTGAAGGAGGGGGAATGCCTCTTCCACTCACAGATGTGGGTGAAGGGTTCTTTGTTGCAGTTCATTTTCAATAGTGGGAGCCAAAAGAACCTCATTTGAGTAGTGGTCATGAATCAGTTGGGCCTAAAGACTACAACACATCCATAGTCGTACACCATCGAGTGGCTTCACCAAGGACGAGATCTTTGAATCAACCAACATTGTCGCCTTCCCTACAACATCAAGCCCTTCGTAGATGAGGTACTGTGTGATGTTTCTCCTCTATGATTATTACTTTGGCCAATATGTTCTATAGGATACCAGAGGTAGCCCTTCCTACCACCATCTCTTTGATCATTACAAAGAAATGCATTAAGATCATTTTCGGGACCAGGAAATTTGTTTTCGTTATGATTCGCCCTCAAGGCAAGAAGAAGGTTGTGGCCAAGACTTCCAAACAGGGCTCCTCCACACAATAACATCAAATGGAAAAGGTCATGGAGGGGTACAAGGACATTTTTGCCTCACGTACAGGGGTACCTCTGCACTATCAGGTCAAGCACTCCATCAATCTGACATTTGGCATGACACTACCCAATGGAGGTATCTATCGATGTTCTGTTCTAGAGAATGATGAGATTAAGAGGCAAATTTAGGAACTATTGCAGAAAGGGAACATCAGGCCAAGCTCATCACCCTATGGGATCCCAATTATATTGGTACAAAAGAAATATGGGACCTAAAGACTCTATATTGACAATTGGGAGCTGAACAAAATCACTGTCTGGAATAGGTACCCAAACCCATAGATTGATGACCTTCTGGACCAGCTCAAAGGGGCCAAATATTTCAACAAGATTAACTTGAGGTCAGGTTATCACTATGTGTCTATCAAACCCTCTGATGTGTGGAATACTGTTGGGTCCCTATAATACTAGTGATTACCCCATTACTGTTGTAGTTATACCCCTTATTTATATTGTTGTGCCCCTATTACCCCCAAGTTGTTATTTATGTGCCCCATAGAATCCCTCTATTGTTATTTTTGTGGATTTATATTATTATTGTTAGGTCGGCTGGATTATATTGTGACTCCTTAGACTCCTATATATAGAAAGGAGGTTTTTTCATTTGTATCATCCAAGAATTGTTCATTTATGTAATGTAAAGGAGGTTTCCCCCTCGAAGAAGCTAAATTCTAAGGCGTGGATCTCTCTTTTCTATATTTTTGTGAGCTGGTTTCATAACATTTGGTATCAGAGCTTTGGATTCTAGGGTTTTGCTGCTCCAAACAGGTCATAGTGGCATTTTCGCTATAACTTTTTTTCTATGAAGTTTCAGAAGTCACAAAACAACCCCATTTGAGAAGAAATCGCACTGAACCTTGGGTCTGAATTTCAGAGCTTTTCATGTGATATTTGCGGAAATATGATCTGAGGAAGTTGGTCCTTTTGCAGACTCCTGAATTACATTCAAAACAGGTGACCTGGGGAAAATCGTAATAACTTTCTCTCTGGGGATTGGATTGAAATCTCATAAGAAGGTATAGAAAGAGGATGGACTTTAGTTTCTTGTATGCATATTTCAAATTCAAAGGTTGAAACAGTGACTTGTGGCACGTCGTACAAGTTCTCTCTATTGAACTAGTCTAAAAGCAAGTCACTGTGGGAGATTTCACATAACTCTTCCTTGGAGAATCCAATTTGGTTCAGACTTGTGGCATTCAAAAGATGACACAGAAGGCTACTACAGGTCGCAATTTCAGAACTGGATGATCCAAAATTACAGAGATACATCAGATTCAATATCAAGCTTCTATAAAGTGAAAAAAAGGTGTGAAGTTTTTTTTTTTAAATTTTTGTGTAAGCTTGGTTTAACGGAATTCAAAGGGCATAGTAAAGCATTATTATCGGTAACTGATGCCCCGAGGAAAGAAAATGAAAACACCTAGTAAGGAACCTGAAAGTTCTAGCATGACTCATGAAGAAGAGGAAGAAATGCTACATGATATATCAAAATTACAAGAACAAGTGCAACAAATGTCACACTCACAAAAGCTAACAGAAGCTAAGATAAGTGGCGTGGAATCTAAGATAAATGGCGTGGAAGCTAAGATGGAGGATTTGAAGATAGATTTGAAGACAGATTTGAAGAAAGACATGGCAAATTTGAAGACAGATTTGAAGCGAGACATGGCAAATTTGAAGACAGATTTGACAAATTTTCTACAAGAGATACTTACTAATGGTGAAAAGGTTGTAAAGGAAACTCATGATGTGAACAAAATTAATGTTAATCATGATTCCATAGATTCTAATGTTGGATCGAAGACCCACCATATTCCAAAAATCGATATGAGGAAGTTTGATGGCAAGGATCCCGCCACATGGATATTACAGATGGAGCAGTTCTTTGATCTCAATAATGTGCAAAACACACAAAAGGTACGTATGGCAACTATATATTTGGAACCAAATCAGTTTGTATGGTATCAATGGCTTTGCTCTCGTAAAAAATTTATCACTAGGGCAATTTTTACGGAAGAATTGATAGCACATTATGAAGATATAAAAAGCAACACTTTTTTTAGCCAATTGATAAGTCTCAAACAAAAGGGTTCAATAATGGAGCACATTGAGGAGTTCCAAAAATTGAACATAAGGGTAAAAGATATTCCAGAGGAGCATATGATTGATGTGTTCATAGGGTCTTTAAAGGATAATATCCAACATGATGTTCGCCTTTGGGAACCTGATTCATTAGAGAAGGCATTCAGGTTAGCAAGAAAAATGGAAAGCAAAATTATGGCAACCAGGAAGCATACCACTCACAACTATAAGGATAGAAGGACAAATTAGAAGGACAAATTACCAGTCCTCAAACCATCAAGATAGAAGGACAAATCAAGAAGAAAAAGGTAATAATGTTGATTGATTCAGGAAGCACCCACAATTTTATTCATTGTAGGGTTGCAAAAGAATTGAATTGCTTCCTATATCCAGCACCAGAGTGTCAAGTGATGATTGCAAATGGAGGAACAATAAATTGCTCTGGAAGGTGCCATAATATCAAGCTATCCATGGGAGAATATGTATTGACTAGCCCAATGCTTTCCATTCCAATGGGAGGTGCTGATGTTGTACTAGGAGTCCAATGGCTACAATCCTTGGGTACAATAGCTTTTAATTTTCAAGAACTTTTCATCAAATTTTCTACGGAAGGAAAGGAAGTTGAATTAAGGGGTATTGCAGGGAAACCAGGAAAGATAATCAGCTCTAATGGTATGACAAAGCTTCTAAAAAAGGAGCAAAGAGGTGTAATTGCACAATTATGTTCGCTAGATGTTTCCACATCGGAATCATCTATTTCTCCAGATCTCCAAAAAGTCCTGGACAATCATTCCAAGGTATTTGAGACTCCCAAAGGTCTCTCACCTATGCGTGATCATGATCATGCTATTCATCTGATTCCAGGAAGTGTTCCTCCAAACATCAGGCCGTACAGATATCCCTATGTCCAAAAAAGTGAAATTGAATGTATGGTTGCAGAAATGCTAGAGGCTGGTATAATTCAACCAAGTCAAAGTTCTTTCTCAGCTCCAGTAGTATTGGTGCACAAGAAGGATGGATCATGGCGCATGTGTCCGGATTATAGGGAGCTCAACAAGCTCACTATTAAAGATAAGTTCCCCATTCCTGTCATTGATGAATTACTGGATGAATTGCATGGATCAATTTACTTCACCAAGTTGGATCTTCGTTCGGGATATCATCAAATCAGAATGAAGATTGAAGACATTCCAAAAACGGCATTTAGAAATCATGAGGGTCATTATGAATTTTTTTTCATGCCTTTTGGCCTTACCAATGCACCTTCAACATTTCAAGGTTTGATGAATTCAATTTTCAAACCATTCCTTAGAAAATTTGTGTTAGTATTTTTTGATGATATACTAATCTACAACAAGTCTTGGAAGGATCATGTTGAACATGTTGACAGGGTGCTACAACTATTGGAGGAGAAACAATTATATGCAAAAAGATCCAAATGTTTCTTTGGAGTCCAGGAGGTGGAATATTTGGGTCATATTGTATCTCATGAAGGAGTTAAGGTAGACCCTAGCAAAATTAAAGCCATTAAGGAATGGAAAATCCCACATCCATAAAGCATCTGCGAGGATTTCTTGGGTTGACAGGGTATTATCGCAAGTTTGTTAAGAATTATGGGAGAATAGCAGCACCTCTAACAACATTATTGAAGAAAGATGCATTTTCATGGACTCTGGAAGCAACAAAGGCCTTTGAACATCTTAAAGAGGCAATGTGCCAAGCACCAGTCTTAGCTACACCGGACTTCACAAAAACCTTTATTGTGGAATGTGATGCTTCAGGAAATGGAATTGGTGCTGTTCTAATGCAAGATGAAAGACCCATTGCTTTTGAAAGTCGTCCAATCAAGGGAAATTTTTTAAGCAAAGCTATTTATGAGAAGGAAATGTTGGCAATACTCCATGCACTTAAGAAATGGCGACCCTACCTAATGGGAAGACACTTCAAGGTAAAAACGGATCATGATAGCCTTAAATACTTTTTAGAACAAAGATTATCCTCTGAAGAGCAACAAAAGTGGGTCACAAAGATGTTGGGTTATGACTTTGAAATCATCTACAAAAAAGGGAAGCAAAATGTGGTGGCAGATGCACTCTCAAGAAAGGATGAGGATGTGGAAGCATTGTTGTGCGCCATTTCTATTATCCAACCAGATTGGATAAACGAAGCAAGGGAGGAATGGAAGAATGATGAAGAAGTGTGGGCACTTATTCAAAAGCTACAACAAGATTCCAGTACATCTGATACATTTAGCTGGCAAAATGATTCATTATGGTACAAAGATCGCTTATACCTCTGTAAGAATTCCCAGCTAAAACAAAAGATTCTTATGGAATTGCACACTTCTCCCTTAGGAGGGCACTCAGGATTTTTAAAAACTTACCACAGGTTAAGAAGGAATTTTTTTGGGATGGCCTTAAATCAGATATTCAAAAGTTTGTGGCGGAATGTTTGGTTTGCCAACAAAATAAAGTTGAAACAATTAAGACACCGGGTCTATTACAACCTTTATCCATTCCAAGCCAACGTTGGGAGGAGGTTTCAATGGATTTTATCACAGGTTTACCCAAGTCTGAGGGAAAGAGTGTCATCATGGTGGTAGTTGACAGACTTACCAAGTATGCACACTTTTGTGCATTATCACATCCATTTAAAGCCAGTACAGTTTCTACTGCATTTATGGAAACAATTCAAAAGCTACATGGAAACCCAAAGATTATTGTAAGTGACAGAGATCCCATTTTCACTGGAAATTTTTGGACAGAATTATTTTCTTGTCTTGGTACTCAGTTAGCTCATAGCTCATCTTATCATCCTCAATCTGATGGGTAAACTGAGATAGTAAACAAATTTTTGGAAGGATATCTTCGTTGCTTTGTATCTGATAAACAAACACAATGGGTCAAATGGTTGCCTCTGGCTGAATGGTGGTATAACACTTCCTTCCATACAGTAACAAAAATGACCCCATTTATGGCACTTTATGGGTATCAACCACCATCCATCACATCATATTTAAGAGAAAATTCTAAGGTTCAGGCAGTGGAACATCACATCAAACATCAACAACAAGTCCTCCAACTCTTAAAGGATAACCTCGTGTTGGCACAAAATAGAATGAAACAACAGGCAGATCAACATCGCAGTGAAAGAAGTTTTGATGTAGGTGATTGGGTATTCCTATGGCTACAACCATATAAGCAAATGTCCCTAAAGCAAGCTAAGAAGGATAATAAAATATCACCAAAGTATTATGGTCCGTACAAGGTGTTGCAAAAGATTGGTACTATGGCATACAAATTGGAGCTTCCTTCAGCTTCTCGATTGCACCCAGTTTTCCATGTTTCATGTTTAAAGAAAGTTATAGGCGACAAGATCCCAGTTCAAAAAATATTGCGAGAACTTGACGAGGAAGGAAAAATTATATTGGAACCGGAAGCAGTCACAGAAAAAAGAACTCGACAGCTACAAAATCAATCAATTTCAGAGTATCTTATCAAGTGGAAGAACTTATCCGCTGAAGATTCCACATGGGAGGATGAGAATTTTATGCAGAAGTATCCAGAACTACTCAAGCGTTGAGGACAACACTTTTTTGAAGGAGAGGGGCATGTTGGGTCCCTATAATACTAGTGATTACCCCATTACTATTGTAGTTATACCCCTTATTTATATTGTTGTGCCCCTATTACCCCCATGTTGTTATTTCTGTGCCCCATAGAATCCCTCTATTGTTATTTTGTGGCTTTATATTATTATTGTTAGGTCGGCTGGATTATATTGTGACTCCTTAGACTCCTATATATAGAAAGGAGGTTTTGTCATTTGTATCATCCAAGAATTGTTCATTTATGTAATGTAAAGGAGGTTGCCCCCTCGAAGAGGCTGAATTCTAAGGCGTGGATCTCTCTTTTCTATCTTTTTGTGAGCTGGTTTCATAACAAATACTACCTTCAAATCCAAGGATGGCCTTTTCGAATGCCTTTCGGGTTGATGAATGCCCCTGAAACCTTCATGAGATTGATGGACGACATCTTGCGACCCTTCAGAAATGCATTCATGGTGGTGTATTTAGATGAAATATTGATCTTTAGCTAGAGTTGGGAGAGCATCTATACTATATTTGATAGGTCCTTCAAGCCCTACGACAACACAAGTTGTGTGCTAACTTGGAGAAATGCATTTTTGGCATGACCTAGGTTCAATAGCTGGGGTACATCATTGATGAGAAAGGGGTGCATGTGGATCCAACGAAGATACAAGTCATTTGGGATTAGCCAGCCCCAACCACCCTAACAGACCTCCGTAACTTTCTAGGTCTTGCCAATTTCAATTGCAAGTTCATGTTGGGGTTCGCTCATATCACTTGGCCTTTAAGTCAATTCACCAAGGGCAGAGCGAAAGCGAAGTTTTTTTGGTCTGAAACCCAACAACTGGTGTTTTCCGAGTTGAAGCATCGCCTCTGCTCTACACCAGTGCTCACATTACCAGACCTGCAACAACCATTTGAGAATGAGATAGACGCCTCCGACTATGTTGGTGCATTTCTTACTTGGTAGGGGCATCTAGTGGCTTACCACAATGAGACACTTTCAGACACAGTCCAAAAGTATCCCACTTACAAAATATAAATGTATTACATTGTGTAGGAATTCTGTTAATGGAAGCATTACATTTTGGGGAAGGAAATGGTCATCCACATAGACCACTGACCCTTGCAGTTCATACGGACAGAAGGGAAGTTGCAGAATGTTTACCATCAGAAATGCTCCACCTACCTGCAATAGTTCCATATAAACATTAAGTACAAAAAGGGAAGCACTAACAATGTTGCAAACTACCTCAACAAACCACTAGTCATGGTGTTGATCAATGTGCTTGACTCCTGTGGGCATGAGACTTCAGAGTAGTTGCAACTTTACTAGAGCGATCCAGAATTTGGCAGCACATACCAGACACTCTTGGAAGGGAAGCAAGTTCCAAATTTCACCTTCAGGATTCAATGTTATTGCTGGCTTGATGGGCCTTGACTGTTGGGTCCCTATAATACTAGTGATTACCCCATTACTATTGTAGTTATACCCCTTATTTATATTGTTGTGCCCCTATTACCTCCATATTTTTATTTCTGTGCCCCATAGAATCCCTCTATTGTTATTTTTGTGGCTTTATATTATTATTGTTAGGTCGGCTGGATTATATTGTGACTCCTTAGACTCCTATATATAGAAAGGAGGTTTTGTCATTTGTATCATCCAAGAATTGTTCATTTATGTAATGTAAAGGAGGTTGCCCCCTCGAAGAGGCTGAATTCTAAGGCGTTGATCTATCTTTTCTATCTTTTCTTGAGCTGGTTTCATAACATTTGGTATCAGAGCTTTGGATTCTAGGGTTTCGCTGCTCCAAACAGGTCATCGTGGCATTTTCGCTATAACTTTTTTCTGTGACGTTTCAGAAGTCGCAAAAAAAACCCATTTGAGAAGAATTGGCGCTGAACCTTGGGTCCGAATTTCAGAGCTTTTGCACGATATTTTCGGAGATATGATCTGAGGAAGTTGGTCTTTTTGCAGACTCCTGAATTACATTCAAAACAGGTGACCTGGGGAAAATCGTCATAACTTTCTCTCTGAGGATCGGATTGAAATTTCGTAAAAAGGTACAGAAAGAGGACGGACTGTAGTTTCTTGTATGCATGTTTCAGATCCAAAGGTCGAAACAGTGACTCGTGGCACGTCGTACAAGTTCGCTCTACTGAACTAGTCTATAAGCAAGTCACTGTGGGAGATTTCACATAACTCTTCCTTGGAGAATCCAATTTGGGTCAGACTTGTGGCATTGGAAAGAGGACACAGAGGGCTACTACAGGTCACAAATTCAGAACTAGATGATTGGAAAGTACAGAGATACATCAGAGGCAATATCGAGCTCCTACAAAGTGAAAAAAGGTGTGTAGATTTTCTTAAATTTTTGCTTAAGCTTGGTTTGAAAATTTATTTTGAAGGAATTCAAAGGGCATAGTAGAGCATTATTATCGGTAACTGATGCCCCGAGGAAAGAAAATGCAAACACCTAGTAAGGAACCTGAAAGCTCTAGCATGACTCATGAAGAAGAGGAAGAAATGCTACATGATATATCAAAATTACAAGAACAAGTGCAACAAATGTCCCTTGCACAAAAAGGAACAGAATCTAATATGGATGGTTTAAAGAAAGATGTAGAAGCTAAGATGGATGGTTTAAAGAAAGGTGTAGAAGCTAAGATGGACTATTTAAAGAAAGGCGTAGAAGCTAAGATGATTGACGTGGAAGCTAAGATGGATGATTTGAAGATAGATTTGAAGACAGACATGGACGAATTGAAGATAAATATGAATAAGTTGCTACAAGAAATAGTCACTAATGGTGAAAGGGTAGTAAAGGAAACTCATGATGAGAACAAAAGAAATGTTAATCATGATTCCATAGACTCTAATGTTGGATCGAAGACTCACCATATTCCAAAAATCGATATGAGGAAGTTTGATGGCAAGGATCCCGCCACATGGATATTACAGATGGAGCAATTCTTCGATCTCAATAATGTGCAAAACACACAAAAGGTACGTATGGCAACTTTATATTTGGAACCAAATCAGTTTGTATGGTATCAATGGCTTTGTTCTCGTAAACAATTTATCACTTGGGCAATTTTTACGGAAGAATTGATAGCACATTATGAGGATACAAAAAGCAACACTTTTTTTAGCCAATTGATAAGTCTCAAACAAAAGGGTTCAATAATGGAGCACATTGAGGAGTTCCAAAAATTGAACATAAGGGTAAAAGATATTCCAGAGGAGCATAGGATTGATGTGTTCATAGGGTCTTTAAAGGATAATATCCAACATGATGTTCGCCTTTGGGAACCTGATTCATTAGAGAAGGCATTCAGGTTAGCAAGAAAAATGGAAAGCAAAATTATGGCAACTAGGAAGCATACCATTCACAACTATAAAGACGGAAGTGTTGTTGCCCATAGTCTTCCACAACCTACAAGGTTGACACCACAACAATTGGAAGAAAAAAGAGCAAAAGGGCTTTGTTACAATTGTGATAGCAAATACACAAAAGGTCATAAGTGTGCTGAGAAGAAATTATTCTACATAGATTGTGAAGAGGAAGAAGAAAAGGAGCAAGAAAGGTCAAAAGAAGAGGATATATTCCAGGAACAAAGCCTAGATGAAGAACAAATAAATCCGACCATATCTTGTAATGCATTGGCGGGAATTACCACTCCTCAAACCATCAAGATAGAAGGACAAATCAAGAAGAAAAAGGTAATAGTGTTGATTGATTCAGGAAGCACCCACAATTTTATTCATTGTAGGGTAGCAAAAGAATTGAATTGCTTCCTATATCCAGCACCAGAGTGTCAAGTGATGATTGCAAATGGAGGAACAATAAATTGTTCTGGAAAGTGCCATAATATCAAGCTATCCATGGGAGAATATGTATTGACTAGCCCAATGCTTTCCATTCCAATGGGAGGTGCTGATGTTGTACTAGGAGTCCAATGGCTACAATCCTTGGGTACAATAGCTTTTAATTTTCAAGAACTTTTCATGAAATTTTCTGTGGAAGGAAAGGAAGTTGAATTAAGGGGTATTGCAGGGAAACCAGGAAAGATAATCAGCTCTAATGGCATGACAAAGCTTCTAAAAAAGGAGCAAAGAGGTGTAATTGCACAATTATGTTCGCTAGATGTTTCCACATTGGAATCATCTATTTCTCCAGATCTCCAAAAAGTCCTGGACAATCATTCCAAGGTATTTGAGACTCCCAAAGGTCTCCCACCTATGCGTGATCATGATCATGCTATTCATCTGATTCCAGGAAGTGTTCCTCCAAACATCAGGCCGTACAGATATCCCTATGTCCAAAAAAGTGAAATTGAACGTATGGTTGCAGAAATGCTAGAGGCTGGTATAATTCAACCGAGTCAAAGTTCTTTCTCAGCTCCAGTAGTATTGGTGCACAAGAAGGATGGATCATGGCGCATGTGTCCAGATTATAGGGAGCTCAACAAGCTCACTATTAAAGATAAGTTCCCCATTCCTGTCATTGATGAATTACTGGATGAATTGCATGGATCAATTTACTTCACCAAGTTGGATCTTCGTTCGGGATATCATCAAATCAGAATGAAGATTGAAGACATTCCGAAAACAGCATTTAGAACTCATGAGGGTCATTATGAATTTTTGGTCATGCCTTTTGGCCTTACCAATGCACCTTCAACATTTCAAGGTTTGATGAATTCAATTTTCAAACCATTCCTTAGAAAATTTGTGTTAGTATTTTTTGATGATATACTAATCTACAGCAAGTCTTGGAAGGATCATGTTGAACATGTTGACAGGGTGCTACAACTATTGGAGGAGAAACAATTATATGCAAAAAGATCCAAATGTTTCTTTGGAGTCCAGGAGGTGGAATATTTGGGTCATATTGTATCTCATGAAGGAGTTAAGGTAGACCCTAGCAAAATTAAAGCCATTAAGGAATGGAAAATCCCCACATCCATAAAGCATCTGCGAGGATTTCTTGGGTTGACAGGGTATTATCGCAAGTTTGTTAAGAATTATGGGAGAATAGCAGCACCTCTAACAACATTATTGAAGAAAGATTCATTTTCATGGACTCCGGAAGCAACAAAGGCCTTTGAACATCTTAAAGAGGCAATGTGCCAAGCACCGGTCTTAGCTACACCGGACTTCACAAAAACCTTTATTGTGGAATGTGATGCTTCAGGAAATGGAATTGGTGTTGTTCTAATGCAAGATGAAAGACCCATTGCTTTTGAAAGTCGTCCAATCAAGGGAAAGTTTTTAAGCAAAGCTATTTATGAGAAGGAAATGTTGGCAATACTCCATGCACTTAAGAAATGGCGACCCTACCTAATGGGAAGACACTTCAAGGTAAAAACGGATCATGATAGCCTTAAATACTTTTTAGAACAAAGATTATCCTCTGAAGAGCAACAAAAGTGGGTCACAAAGATGTTGGGTTATGACTTTGAAATCATCTACAAAAAAGGGAAGCAAAATGTGGTGGCAGATGCACTCTCAAGAAAGGATGAGGATGTGGAAGCATTGTTGTGTGCCATTTCTATTATCCAACCAGATTGGATAAACGAAGCAAGGGAGGAATGGAAGAATGACGAAGAAGTGTGGGCACTTATTCGAAAGCTACAACAAGATTCCAGTACTTCTGATACATTTAGCTGGCAAAATGATTCGTTATGGTACAAAGATCGCTTATACCTCTGTAAGAATTCCCAGCTAAAACAAAAGATTCTTATGGAATTGCACACTTCTCCCTTAGGAGGGCACTCAGGATTTTTAAAAACTTACCACAGGGTTAAGAAGGAATTTTTTTGGGATGGCCTTAAATCAGATATTCAAAAGTTTGTGGCGGAATGTTTGGTTTGCCAACAAAATAAAGTTGAAACAATTAAGACACCGGGTCTATTACAACCTTTATCCATTCCAAGCCAACGTTGGGAGGAGGTTTCAATGGATTTTATCACAGGTTTACCCAAGTCTGAGGGAAAGAGTGTCATCATGGTGGTAGTTGACAGACTTACCAAGTATGCACACTTTTGTGCATTATCACATCCATTTAAAGCCAGTACAGTTTCTACTGCATTTATGGAAACAGTTCAAAAGCTACATGGAAACCCAAAGATTATTGTAAGTGACAGAGATCCCATTTTCACTGGAAATTTTTGGACAGAATTATTTTCTTGTCTTGGTACTCAGTTAGCTCATAGCTCATCTTATCATCCTCAATCTGATGGGCAAACTGAGATAGTAAACAAATGTTTGGAAGGATATCTTCGTTGCTTTGTATCTGATAAACAGACACAATGGGTCAAATGGTTGCCTCTGGCTGAATGGTGGTATAACACTTCCTTCCATACAGCAACAAAAATGACCCCATTTATGGCACTTTATGGGTATCAACCACCATCCATCACATCATATTTAAGAGAAAATTCTAAGGTTCAGGCAGTGGAACATCACATCGAACATCAACAACAAGTCCTCCAACTCTTAAAGGATAACCTCGTGTTGGCACAAAATAGAATGAAACAACAGGCAGATCAACATCGCAGTGAAAGAAGTTTTGATGTAGGTGATTGGGTATTCCTACGGCTACAACCATATAAGCAAATGTCCCTAAAGCAAGCTAAGAAGGATAATAAATTATCACCAAAGTATTATGGTCCGTACAAGGTGTTGCAAAAGATTGGTACTATGGCATACAAATTGGAGCTTCCTGCAGCTTCTCGATTGCACCCAGTTTTCCATGTTTCATGTTTAAAGAAGGTTATAGGCGACAAGCTCCCAGTTCAAACAATATTGCCAGAACTTGACGAGGAAGGAAAAATTATATTGGAACCGGAAGCAGTCACAGAAACAAGAACTCGACAGCTACGAAATCGATCAATTTCAGAGTATCTTATCAAGTGGAAGAACTTATCCGCTGAAGATTCCACATGGGAGGATGAGAATTTTATGCAGAAGTATCCAGAACTACTCAAGCGTTGAGGACAACACTTTTTTGAAGGAGAGGGGCATGTTGGGTCCCTATAATACTAGTGATTACCCCATTACTATTGTAGTTATACCCCTTATTTATATTGTTGTGCCCCTATTACCCCCATATTGTTATTTCTGTGCCCCATAGAATCCCTCTATTGTTATTTTTGTGGCTTTATATTATTATTGTTAGGTCGGCTGGATTATATTGTGACTCCTTAGACTCCTATATATAGAAAGGAGGTTTTGTCATTTGTATCATCCAAGAATTGTTCATTTATGTAATGTAAAGGAGGTTTCCCCCTCGAAGAGGCTGAATTCTAAGGCGTGGATCTATATTTTCTATCTTTTCTTGAGCTAGTTTCATAACATTGACCCAGGTTCAGTGTTAGGCATCCAAGCAAATCCCTACACTACTGGCCCTTTTGGCATTAGTCTGTGGAGCACGGACCAAATTCTCACTCGATGCGGTGTTGGGGGTTGCAGGAACCAAGTTTCTACACCCTGAGATGGTTTTGATGTCGGTTTTCTACCTTAATCGCTACCTTCGCACAGATCAATACACCCTTCGAGCTTATCAATGTATTTCCTCTTCCGCCTTTCAGAACCTTTGTGAAGGTATCTAGCTGTTCTTCGCACAACCTTAAACAATGATCCAAGCACATACATACCTTTGCAAATATGTTATTTTCTCGTTTCCCTAATTATTTTAGTGGTTAGCCAACTTTATCATACAATTAATATTACCCTCATGTAAACATATAAGATTACTTGCGTTCAAATACTAGATAGAAATAGATATATTCATGCATCAATTTAACATTATAATGTAAACCCAAAGCTTAAGATATCATAATCGAATGCAATAATTAGAGACAAAAAACATAGTAATTCCATAATACTTCTCTTTATTGATAATTCAAGTTCCCAGTACATACTCTATTCGCCCTATGCACACAGTTGCAAGGGTCTGTGCACTCAGCTATGAACTTCCACCCTAGGCCTCTTCGTACTCAGTTGCCCCATGTTTATCAATGACTCATGACTCATGAATTCGAACTTACTTATTGTACTTGTCTACTTAGTCTTCTAAGACTTCCCTTTTTATATAATCCCTTGGTCTATGGACCATGGGTAGATCTCAAAAACCGACACAACTTATCTAGACTAAGGGTGGAAAACCCTTTTAACTTAAGACATCTTCGCACTCCGCGACCACAAAATGCAAAGAATTTACATTTCTCTACACAAAATTTAGGCCTTCTGCCCCAAAACTTGGGTGTTTAACCCTAAAATTGACCCGAGGGGACCCGTTCTCAATAGGCCCCCAACACAAACATGGTGACTTGTCCTCAAGTCACTCAGTTGGTGCGGAGATCTTGTTGCGAAGAGCTCCCAACTCAACCTGGACAACTGCTACCTCGGCAGTGCACTGCTTTGTTGCCTGCTTCAACTCCTCAACCAACTGTTCTGTCACTGGCCCTGTGCTAGCAGTCTATAGCTTCTGTTGAGTCTCCTGCAGACTGGCCAACTTTCCTTCAATGGTAGTCATGATCTCATAGGCCTCATCTAACCAAGGCTTCAAGCGAGCCTTCAAGACGGCTTCCTTGTGCTGCATTGTGTGTACCTATTCCTTCAATGCCTTGGCCTCCTGTAGCTTCGCGAGCCTTTGCATGATGACAACAGTACACGTTGTTGCCTTAACCTTTTCATAGTGTTGTTGTAGTTCCCATGCTTCTATCTCTAGCCTCTGTACATTAGGGTCCTCTTGTAGGCTGGTGAGGACCTCGGGTGACTGCTCAAAAAGTGTCATGCAATCCATCACTGCACTTGCTACCATTGCTACCACATCTGCCACATAGTCGTGCACTGCTCCCTAACTTCCGGCAAAGTCGAAGGCTAGGCCTTCTATTGCCACTCTGCAATCTTGAGATTCAGCTCTAGTTGAACCTTGGCCAACTTTTTGTATGCGTCACACACTCCCACAGTGAGTTTTCAAAGCCGCACATTTACTGGCTCACCCTCAGGGATGTCTAGCTTTGGGACAGTTCGACATGCTTCATCCACAAACTTAGTGAGGTGCTAAATCTTATCTGTGAGGTTGGACACAAGGTTGATGGTGGAGTCGCACTGTACAACCATCTCAACATTGTTGACCTTCCGCTTGCTAATCACCTACAAAGCGCAGTGATCGTGGCCTGAAGTTCGGTGATCACACTATCCTGCAAAAGGTAAAGTACTTTTCTAGGAAGCATTGCTAGATTAAATCCCATGCCCTTGAGGGCACTGACAACGGATCTGTCAGCGTCAGTCTCCATCGTCAATGCTCCGTCTGGCAGCACTATGGCTCAGGGGTCCCTAGCGTGCAACATTTCTATGGCTTCTAATGTGCCAATGGCCACACTCGTGGGCACCACACGCTTCTGTGGGCATTGTGACATATATTCATTCCCTGTAGTTCCCCAATCGTTCATCTCTTCAACTCGGGTAGTGTAGTTTATAGTCTCCAACTTCCTTTCACCTACCTGGAGTGCTAAGACTGTGCTTCCCTCATATAGTCACCTAGCTGTATCACCGGTGTATGGCTTCAATCAGCTACCATTCACCTTCCCTGGGAAGGGTTCTCCATTCAATTTGACCAACTGAACCGCTCCATCATCAGTAATCTCCTTGATGACATATGGTCCTAGCCAGTGCATCTTGAATTTCCCTGGAAATTTATCAAATTTACTGTTATATAACAAGACTATATCATTTACCTTGAATGTGTGTAGTTTGATGTGTCAATCATGCCATGCCTTTTCACGCTCCTTTTGAACTTGTTGATGAAATCCATCTAGAAATCGGTCCTCCTAGAGCTCTGCTAGCTACACGAGCCTCTCTTCCAAAGCTTCACGGTCTACCATTCCTGTGAGTGTCGCTATGCACAGACTAGGTACAATGTATTCCATTGGCATCACAGCTTTTATGCCATACACGAATATGAAAGGCGTTTTCCTAGTCAACTTCTTGCAAGTCGTTCTGTAGGCCCATATCACTTCTGGTCCGCGCACATCCCAGTCACTTCTATGAGAATTACAGACCTCTGCCAGTGAATTTTTGAGTATCTTATTGAATGCTTCCACCATCCCATTGGCTTGTAGGTGATAAGGCGTACTCTTCTGGTGATACATCTGAAATTCTTCTGTCAATGCGTTGATTGTTTCGTTAAGAAAGTGTGTACCGCGATCGCTCATCAAGATATTTGGACAACCAAATCTTGTCAATACATATTAAAAAATAAACATTGTTTCCGTCGCACCTGTACAGTCCTTCACAGGCTATGCTTTTTCCCACCAGGTCAAGTACTCGGTCACAATGATGATGTACCGTGCACTTGTCTTCTTTCTTGGAGGCTAAATTGGACCCACAAAGTCAATTGCCCATTTCTCGAATGGTTGTAACATCACATGCGGCATCAAAGGCAGTTCATCCCTTCGTGATGGCCTCCCAGTCCTTTGACATGCATCACAGGCCCTACAATATGCTTCTACATCCTTATGCAGAGTTGGCCACCATAACCCAACACACAAAACCTTATGTGCTGTTGCTTTTCCTGCATAATTTCCTCCTGTAGCTCCTCCATGAGCCTTTGTGAGAATGCTGCTTCATTCAAAGTTGGGTACATAACGTTGCAATATTTTATCTAACTCCATTTTATACAAGTTCATGGAAATGACGGAAAAATCTGTCGTGCACACTACTAACTCCTTCTTCCGCTAGCCTGTATACCCTTCTGGAGTAGTTCGCGTTGTCAGCAAGTATATGATATCTTCAAAGTGACTGTCTTTGACATGAACTACAAAGAACTGTCTATCCGGCAACCCTTCCTCCAAATTAGTAGGTTCCTATCCCGTTTCAATGTTCGATAGACGATCAGGTCCCATATTTAGTCATCCTGGCTTCACAATAACTTCAAAGTCATACTCCTAGAACA
This sequence comes from Pinus tabuliformis, assembly GCA_031772625.1. Classification (NCBI taxonomy): domain Eukaryota; kingdom Viridiplantae; phylum Streptophyta; class Pinopsida; order Pinales; family Pinaceae; genus Pinus; species Pinus tabuliformis. Next base: position 10,223,957 of record CM062808.1, read on the forward strand.
ACAAAAACCATCTATAGATATTCCCCCCAACACAGGCTTATTGACCAGGTATTTCAACACAGAATGATTCGTATACATCTTAAAATGTCCACCCAGCAAATAGTGCCTGAACGTTTGGAGCGCGTATACCATGGCTAGTCCTTTGTGCTTTGTAGTGGAATAGTTCTTCTCAACCTTGGACAACTTCTTTCTCGCGAATGCTATAGGGTTGTCCAATTCCCCCTCTCTCGCCTGTGTCAGCATGATCCCCAATGCAATACATGAGGCGTCCACATGCACATGAAATTCCTTCTTCCAGTCCGGGAAGACTAGGATTGGCGCGGTGACCATTTTCTCTTTTAGCATGTCTAAGCTCTTTCGGAATTCATCACTCCAACAAAACGTAGCATCCTTTTTCAACAAATTCTCCATGGGTGCGGTGATCTGGGCAGAGCTCTTGATGAACTTCCTTTAGTATCTGATATGCCCTAGAGTTGAGCACAACTGTTTCACATTCCTTGGCGCCTCCAAGTTTATTATCACCATGATATTCACGAGGTCTACCATCAATCCTTGTCTGCATACCACATGACCCAGAAGGATCCTGAAAGGGACACAATACAGACAGTTCTTTAGATTGAGCACAATCTGATATCTCTGACGTGTATCTAACATTAAGCACAAACTTGCTACATGACGCTTGACCAATCCAAACATTATCCAATTGTCAAAGTATACCTCCAAAAACTTATGAATGAAGTCTTTGAATGCCGCAATTACTACACGTGAAAAGATTTCTTGCACATTTTTTAGCCCAAAAGGCATTACAGTGTACTGAAAACATCCCCATTCAGTCACAAAGGTCATCTTGCTTCTATCCTCATGCGCGATTTTGATCTGATGGTACCTAGAGAACCCGTCAATGAAAGAGTATGCTTCTTGGCCGCCTACATTATCCAGGACCTTGTCAGTGAACTGGGTCGGGAAGGGATCATGCATGCAAGCATCATTCAGCTTCTAGAGATCAACACATATCCTTATTTCTTCCTTCTGTTTCTTTTCCTGAATCACTATCAGGCTTACCCAATTAGATTCCTCCACTGGTTCAATAATTCCTGCGCAAGAATCTTATCTGACTCAGCACGAACCCTTTCCTTATACTTCGGATTAAGACGGTAAGGTCTTTGTTTTACAGGTTTCGCATCTGGTTTCAGGGTGATCTTTGTGACACTTAGGTCTCCTATTGTCCCTTTTAAATCAAAAAACTTCCTGGGGAACAAATCCAGATATTCATGGAGGAGATCAGTGACTTTGTCTACTATCGCATCATCCCAATAGTCCCCAATCTTTGCAAATTTTGATTCCACCTCTATGCCAATGTTAACCTACCTAGTTTTCAGCAGTGCGGTTATGTCGGGATCCTCTATCTATGGAATTTCAACCTCGTGGTGACCTTTAGTTTCTGGAATATTAATTGTTACACTAAAATTTGTCACCATGACTATTTGTAGTTAGTGTGGCTCCATCAACTGTCATACTATCCTCCTTGGCAAGTCTTATACCTCTGCTCTTCATGTCAAACTCCAAGAAAGAGAGAAAGTCTTTAAAAATCTATATATCTCTGGGTACGCAGTTTCTCTTAGCCTTACCTCCATGTATGCACCTCAAGTTCACAATACCTGCGTACTTGTACGCTCTGTCTGTAAAGGGGTGGGTGCGTACTCTTGTAAAGGTCAAAAGGCGCAAGTTTCACTTCAAAAAAGTTACTTGTGGTCATTTCTAGAGCATTCTAGAAGCTTGTTTGACGTGTATTGAGCGCCTCCAGATGGTTCACGTATCCCTATGAAAGAGGAACTTATCCCATCAAGAGGCGAGTTATCCCATTCAAAGAGGGGCTTATCCCATTGATGGTGGACCTGATTAACTTCCTCTAGAGCACTATAAATACAAGCATTGGGCCAGAAGGAGGAGAGGTTGAAAGCTGAACATTCCTAAGGGTAGATGCTACTGGAATTAGGACTCCCTTATAGAGCTTGAGAGGAGAGATTCCCATCCTTTCCTAGCCTTATTTGGAAGTGGGTGAGCTGATCAAAGTAAAGGAAAACTCTTGCTGGACCCTAGGAGGGACCTACACAACACCAAGGCTCAGGTTGTAATGGTTTCTTTTGTTTCCACTTAATACAAATAAACTCATTTTTCTCAATAGATTGTTATTCATGATTTTTTTCATATACTCCTTGGTCTGTATGATCAATACGTGTTATTTTATAAGTTTATCAGGTGCTATGTAATCTTTTGGCTTGTTAGTGAATGCAGGTTTCGAAGAGAAGGAGGAGCTCATCCGGATCGGTGAGGCTGGACTATTACAAAGCATTGGACTAAAGGTATGTTATAATCATCTGATTACTTATATTCTAAATGCATATTTAGAGAAAGGTAGTGTTTATTTGTCTTATTTGTCACTAGAAAGCCTTAGCTTCTAGGGAGGTTGGTTTTGTCCGCAAAATTGACTCTTTCCGCATGACATTAATCTTTCTGGGATCCCCGTCTTCTTCTTCAGCGGTCACGTTATAACATTCCAGCGCGTGACTCAGCTGGGTGGTCCAATCAGGTTGGACCAGGTCCAAGGGATCTTGCGATATCCTAAAGATCACTGCTTTAACCTCCTGTAGCACCGTGTCAATACAGTCAAACCCATCCTCAAAGCTGAAGTCATTATAAATCCCTGGTGCAAGATGTTCCACTATTTAGTGCCATGGCAGAGCTCTGTTTCCAAGTACCAATTCATTGGTATAACGTCCAGGGTATGACGAAACAGATGCACCCATTCAGGTTGGGGCTCTGCTCCATAAGCCTTAGTCCATTTGGCTAGGTGATCACGCGGATCATCCCTTCCATCATACTTATCTGTCATCTACACTATTGGCTACCCAAAACATATTCTAACCATCCTTCTATAGTCACGCCAATCACTGAAATTATCCTTGTGCATACCCCACCATCTTGTGGGTGTAGCACGTAGTACCTAGTCCAAGGCCTGGAAGCAATATTTCTTCGACACTTCTCTCTCAAATGCATTCAAAAAGAAAACAACATCAGTTAGCCCATCATAGTGAGGCAGATCCCTAACTTGGGCTGACACACAGCGCAATGACTTGGTCATCATATTACAACACAACGTAGATACTTCATCTAGTCAGTTCTTCCAACGCTCTAATTCTTCATCTGAATCTGACATGCAGGAGCTCTCGCGGTTCCATGCAATATGTTTGTCCGCTATCTGATTTACCCAATCCTGGTTTGATGCTGTTATCTTGTAAATCTGGTCCATATCATCATCACTTTCATTATCTCGAACTGGTTTTGTATAGCGTGGTCCCTCCTCGGGATCCAGCGGCACAACTATGTGGAGTGACTTCTTTTTAAATATCATCTTTCACTTCTTCAAGTTGATTACCCCGTTCATGTCAGTGGCTCAATCGATTCCAAGGAGCGAAGGGTAGGGATTTCTATCATCCACAATCTCTACTACTTCAAAATCTGCCAGTGTGCTCATGCCCTTGATGTCAACTGTTAACCCTTACAACCTCCCCATTGGGATAATTTTTTGTTGATTTTTCATTCTTAATTGGATTGTAGACCACTGGAGCACAAGTATCCCCATTTTTTCCCAAGTCTGTTTCGGAAAAACATTCGCGTTGGACCCTAGATCTAGGATATCTTGGTCCATCTCATATTCCCCTATCTGCACGGTGAGTCTCATTTCATACCCGATCCTTCCCTTGTGCTTGCCAATATTCTTGACAACATGCGGTTCACTAGTAGTGCCATTCCTACCAGCGCACTGATTGATCAGTTCCTGTAGGCCCTTCACAACTTTACTGTCACAGAGCAGTTTCATGTAGGTCTCCAAGAATGTAGTAATCATGGATGGGTCCATTTCTTCAACTAGTTTCTCGTGACTTCCTAAGGTAGAGGCCTTAGTGAAGCTTTTCTTTGCTTCCATAAATGTTTCCTTTACGCGCTCTAGATCAAACCCAGTCTACTTTTATGGTGCTTTGCACACCCATTCGCCTTCTGTAAGCCTCTTGGATTTATTCTCCACTGTCGTAGTTCAACTTTGCAGCATCATGTTTACCTTAGGTTCTTTCTCGCAGGGCTCAACCCTCATCATTTGGAGGTTCTGTGTCAATTATGGAGGTTGCACCCCGTTTTCGTGAATGTTAGCCAATAATATTGGGCAATCCTCAGTTGCATGGTCAAATTGAGTATAGTAGCATCATGAAAATTATGGCAGATTCGGACAGTCCCTCACGTAGTGTCTTGGGCCTCCACAATTGTAACAAATCAGTTGTCCTCAGCCTCTACCACAGCCTCCTCCACCTTGGCCTCAGTTGCACCAATGATACTCACCTCGCGTTCCCCCAATGCCTTAGTCTAGAGTCCATGTTTCTCCCTGCACCCTGTATGCAGGTGTCCTATCCATCATCAATTCATAACTTTAGTAATTGTGCTCATCATGACCTACTGATTGACAAAAATTGCAAAAGAGATGATGTGGTGTCTGCACGAATTTTTGCAGCAAATGGAAATTGTCGGTTACATGTTTCCCAGCCACCTGGCATATAGCGCACCATAACGCGAACCCTGCACTTGGCCCTGTCGCAATCTCCGGTCGTAGAGGCATTGGTCTCCCTGCTAAAACATAGTTCACGAAGACTGGGTAGTGATCCTTGTCATGCCCCTGACCCTTGCATTTTAGGCACCAAACTTCTTCGTGTGCCTCTGGTTGAGATGTTCTGTCCTACTTCAAACTTTGCATTTTGAGATAAAGGTTTTGCAACTGCCCATGAATCTGTTGAACCCCCAGATTAGCATCTTGCATTGGAGTCTCATTTAGCTTCATCGCAATTTCTAGTGCTTCTACATGGATTCCAATCTTCTGTTGTGATAGCAGAACCCTTAGGTGGGGCAGGAGTGAGGCCACAAACCATTCGCGATGCAGCCCTTCAGTTAGGTTCATTTTGGCTTCACAAATCATACACTTCAGTATTTGATCCAAATCCCATGGCGTCTCAACCAAATTCATCATGATCTCCTTGAATCCCACAATCCACTGTGCTTGAGACTTAGGTCTAGTAAATTCTCTATTCAACGCGGCCTGGATATCTGCCAACATGAACATTGGGTTATCAGTATTGTACTTAATGTACCACGTTAATGCGTGGTCCTGCAAGGCACTAAGCAGTGTGGATTTCTTCATCTGGTCATCCGTGATACCCTGGGATTCCCATACAGCCTTCGTGACGAACCAAAATTGGTCCATATCTTCATTCCCTACACCCTTGAATACAAGTAGTTTTACGGAGTTCGCCATATTGAATAGCGGTGAAGGTGCGAGTGGTGTGGGCGATGGGTGAGAGGTGGAGGTGAGGATGGAGGTGGTGTGGATGGATGGGATGAGGGTGGAGGTGGTGTAGGTATTCACGGGAACCCTTCTTATCAGTTGCACAGTGCTCAGTGGAGAAGACTGTGTTGCTCCTTCTTCATCACTCAAAGGAGGCCCGATTAGTGGGCTATACTCAGGGCCTTTTCTTCCTTCGTCTCTGAAAGATTTTCCGCTTCGTGTAGGTCCAAACATCAAGGTAACCGCATAACCCATTGTTCAAAAATGAGCATCTTAATCCAAGTATTTAATGACTTTAAATACTTACATATCAATCCTCTAGAGAAGCAACATTCTACTTCGTTGTAACTGATAGAGGTATCAACCACGAAATCTATCAGAAATCCTCCTATCATGCGGTCGATCCAATGGTCAACAACGCATGCAATCTTATCTTCAGAATCTTCCAATCTTCTTACTAACTCTAGTGTCCAAACAATTGGATTTTCAAGCCTCCACCTTCCTTGGATGTATGCCAAATTCGAGATCCACTCGTATAACTCAACTGGGAAGGAACATAACAAAATTTCATGTATCCCTGTGTATAGGTTTCTGTCCAACCACAGTTCTTTCGTTAACCGCGGGTTCTTGTTTTCTTGCGTTGCGAATTTTTGTATATTTCTATGCAACCAGTTTTCGATCTCTTTCTTAGTTGGATTCCAATGATATGACATCACACATCTCGTTATGCAAATCCCAATCCCAGTAATGGAACCATTTGTTGGCTTGATGGGCCTTGGCCCAGGTTCAGCATTAGGAAGCCAAGCAAATCCCTACACTACTGGCCCTTTCGGCATCAGTTTGTGGAGTGTGGACCCAAGTCCCACCCAAAGCAGTATTGGGGGATGCAGGAACCAAGTTTCCGCACCCTGAGATGGTTGTGATGTCGGTTTTCTACCTTAATCCCTGCCTTTGCGCAGATCAATAAGCCCTTAGGGCTTATCGATGTATTTTCTCTTCTGCCTTTCAGAACCTCCATGAAGGTATCTGGTTGTCCTTCACGTAACCCTAAACAATGATCCAAGCACTTACACGCCTATGCGACTATGTTACTGACTCGTTTCCCTAATTATCTTAGTGGTTAGCCAACTTTATCATACAATTAAGATTACTCTTGCATAAACATACATTATTACTTACGTTCAAACAACATATAGAATATATACATTCGCACATCAATTTAACATTATAATGTAAACCTAGCGCTTAACATATCATAATCAAATTCAATAATCAGAGACAGAAAACACAGTAATTCCAGAATACTTCTCTTTGTTTATAATTCAAGTTCCTCGTACAGAATCTATCTGCCCTACACACAACTGCAGGGGTCCGCACACTCAACTCTGGACTTCCACCCTAGCCCTCTACGCACTCAGCTGTAGAGCCTCTTCCTATGCTAAGAATCTCCCTCTTAGCTCACCCAAGCTTACTAATGACTCATAATTTCTAACTTTCTTAATGTACTTGTCTACTTAGATCTTCTAAGACTTCCCTTTTTATACAATCCCATGGTTCGCAGACCATGGGTATATCTCCAAAAATGACACAACTTATCTAGACTAAGGACGGAAAACCCTTTTAACTTTAAATATCTTCATGCTCCATGACCACAAAATGTGGAGACTTTACATTTCTTTACACAAAATTTGGGCCTTCTGCCCCCAAACTTGAGTGTTTAACCCCAAAATTGACCCTCAGGGGACCCGTTCCCAACAATTATGCCACCCGCGACACATTTGTGTTCCTTCAAGCAATCATACCAAGATGATTTGGGAGGTGCACTACAGTCGGGTCACTGGACATTTCGGAGTAGAGAAAATGGTAGCGGCATTGCAAAAGTATTTTTATTGGTCGAAACTTCGTCGAGATGTTGGGAAGTAAATTATATCATGCACCGCTTGCACCATTTCCAAACTAACCATCAAGAAGCAAGGCCTATATACTCCTCTACCTACTCCTGGTCGACCTTGGTAATCTATCTCCATGGATTACATGTCGGACCTTCCTTCTACTAAGAACAGTAACGACTGTGTTTTCATGGTCATCGATAGATTCTCTAAGAGGGCCATCATGGTGGCTTGTAAGAAGAGTATCACAACAAAGACCACTGCTAAACTCTTCTTTGAGCGAGAGTGGGTACACTTTGGGATCCCATAGTCCATTGTCTTAGATCAGGACAACAGATTCCTGAGTGCATTTTGGTCAAGTCTCTGGTCGATGTTGGACACAAAACTTACTAAGTCCATGACTTTCCATCCCCAAACTGATGGCCAAACAAAGGTTGTCAACAAGATGATCATACACATTCTGCGCATGTAAAACCTGAAGCATCTACGCACATGGGATGAAAGTATCCCCTATCTCCAACACAGCTACAATAGTGCTCTCTACAGCTCAATGGGCCACAACCACTTTCAGGTAGGGCTGGGATTTCAGCTATTATGTCCCATTGATGTGGCCATACCATTTGTAGCCACTCAGAGAGATTCATATCACGTCAAGTCCTAAACCAACAGGGGTAACAACTTCATTGAGTGAATTCACAACATATGCTAGCATGTCCATGATATATTGGATAGAGTCAATGCTAATTATAAGCAACACCATGATCAACATTGAGTGCCACATAAGTTCCATGTGGGTGACAAAGTTTGGCTACATTTGCGGAAGGAGCGTTCGCTTGACCCCACCGCAAGCTTCACTTGCTTTGATATGGGGTTGAGCTATTGTTGAATGTTAGTTTTGTTGTGATAATTTCAACTTCAGAGTTTTTTGTAGTGGCTACAACCACCCTTCAAAATTTTGGCCTACACCCAATTTCAGAGCCCTTGAGAGTTTCACTTGATGACTTCACACACTTGGGTTCACTCTGTGAGCTCATTTGAGTCTTCGCATCCACCTTGCTTGTTCATTTCATCCAAGTTTTTCATGTTGATGTCAAAGTCATGCTTGCGACCATGTTCTGTTCATGCTCAAAGTATTCGCTTTGTGTGTACTTGCTGTGTTGTCTATGAAAACATCTATCGCACTCACACACGTAGTCACATTCACTGTCGCGCAAGCGTCGTCATGGTCGACCAACAATCAATCAAAAGTGTCACTCTTGTCACTTGTACCGTCAGTCAGTCATGTTGAACATGTATGTCTGGATGGTTTGAGTCATCTCATCGTCGAGTCATGTAAGTGTGTGTTTGCAAGATCACATATGCATCTTTCACTCGTTCACACACTTAGTAATTTTGCTGAAGTTCTGACAACCCGACTCCCCTCTAATAACTGGACCATCACCCCGCCATCCACTTGATCGACCGTCACCAAGAACAATACAGAAGCACCAAGCAAGTCATTTCAAGCTGCGTTTCTCGCAATAAAATCAATTAGTCTTCATGCTGGTCAACCTGAGAGTGTGACTCAGCAACCACCTCGGGACTGAATCCCCTAAAAATTGCACAAAGGCTACAAGCATTGCCTGCTTTGTTGAATGAGAAAATTGTGTAGACAATCTAGATAAACACCCAGTGCCCGTCACTTCTCCCTCAGAAAATTGCGCAATTTTTCGAGCCAGTCCTCCCGAGAGTCAACCAGCTACTCACACAGAAAATTGCATAGTTTTCATGAGCAGGCCCTCTGCTACCTAGTAGTCCACTCAGCCCAAAAAGTGCATAGAGGTGATCATCAAGCTGGCCTCCCAGCATCAGTGCAGTTTTTCTTGTCAGTAGCTCCCAACCGCAGATAGCTAGTTCCCTCCAGGAATTGTGTAGTTTCTGCTGCCAATATCCTGGAAAATGACTACCAGTTCCCCTCAAGAATTATGCAGTTTCTGATGCCAGTGACCCAAAAACCAACTTCCAGTTCCCTCCATGAATTGCATAGTTTTGGTTGCCAAGTTTCTGGCCCATTCCTCCAAAAAATCGCACAATTTTTGTCTGCCTAGCCTCCCTGCAGTCCGACCTGTTCCTCCAAAAAATTGCCCAGTTTTTGCTGCCAAGACCCCACTGTCCACTCATTATGGAAACTGCACATATTTTTCCTGCCCAACCTTCCTACAGCCCAAACTGTTCCCCTAAAAAAATGCACATTTTTTTCCTCCAGCTGAGCCAGACCTCGGAGATAGTCACTGTCGATCTGGATTGCTCGTTTTCATCACCCAGTGACCCTTGCGTAGTTTTCATCATTAGTGGCCAGAACCTCCATCACGCCTCGCAACCTTGTTACCGCTCCCAGTCACCTGCATCTGAAATGATCATATGTCATGGTAGATCTCATCATGAGTGATTGCAGGAACAAGAACACAAACAAACATGGCACGACGAAGAATGGGATGAACGAAGGGAGCACATGTAGAAGGACAGGTTCACCAACGGACGAACAAATGATGCATGCAAAGAGATGTGCTCGTGAATTAATGATCATGAAAATATGTGTTCATGGAAGGATTGATGAGAGAACATGCAATATGTCCTCATGGACAGACGAACGAACGAAAATGCACCTTTCGTGAAGAGACGAACCTGTTAAGCCTTCCAACATACAAGCAAGGAGCAATGTGCAAAAGAAACATTAAGCGAACCAACGACCATCAAAGGCTCCAAGCACTTTTCGATGTTGAGGTGAAGCTGGGACACACGATGAGGACATCCATCACCCAACAACACTGTAGCTCGACATGCACACCAACAACAACATGAATGTACCAGCACTATCATATCGAGTCATGTCATCCACATCCCCACTGTGGGCCATACTGTCTATCAATGTAATGTACCGTGGAAGTCCAAGAGACCCACTTTTTGTACAAAGAGTCATGTAAAGTTGAAGAGTCATGGAAGTAAAACAATCATGAGGGTATTCAAACAACCACAAGGGTCAGTTTCACCCTTGGCTATAAATACCCCCTCATTTGTATATGTAAAGGAATTTTCACCTCAGCTCCTCCCACATAGCCAAGAGAGTTTGTAATCTTTTTTTTGAGGAGTAAGTAGTGGCTCCAATGCCCCGCCCACGGGGTTAGTGATGTATGGTGTAGCAATGTGTCTTGGAACTTTCGCTTAATTCAGAAGCCTACCAACAAGCCAACATGTTTTAACACATTTATTGTAACTGTTGTAAGACTAATTTTGAACACTTCTGATGCATGTTGCCTTAACCTTTGTTTCACACTTGAACTAATTCACTTGTTGTAATACATAATCTATTAATGAAAATGTGTTGTACATGTTGTTAATGCTGTCATTCCCATGGTGGCTATCCTCCTAGACATCAAGGAGACCTTTCAAATGAAACTTTATATAACAAACGTTGCACTCGTGCAGACTCATCTACTTAGTGTTCTACGTGTTATCTTCCATTGTGTGTTGTGACTGCCACATCTGTGTGGACTTCTCCTCCAGAGGCTGTGCACACCTTGTTGTGTTGTGTGTTCCTTGGAAAGTTGGGGCTTCCTCCCAACTGACTTGGGACTCACTCCCACCCTCTCCCTTCGTAGTGAAAGAACCATTGACACAGGTAACACTTACAATCACCAGGCACGTGAACCTCACTTCTCAAAGACAAAGCAGACCACTCTCTTGTGCTAACAAGCAAGAGTTGAGGCAAATCTTTAAGATAATGTCAATGGGGCCATCATATCGGATGGGACTCCCACGCCAAACAATGTGAGGTCTAGTTTGGACATCATAACGAGCTAATCCCTTGAATGTTGGCGGGTCCAGCACCATCAACATTTCTGGCGCTAGAAGGAGGGCCGCCAGTTGTATATGGATGAACATCCTCTCACACTCATTCCTGAACCATCTGGTCAAGGAAGTAACTCGCACTCCTTCTCACCTACGCGCGACTCTGCAGTTGGTTACTCCTCACCTCCCAGGACTGAATATGAGATTCATTATCATCACCTTCACTCCATCTGTCCCATCACTCGCCAGTTCACGAAAGCACTCAGACTGGTCCCAGGCATACAACATCTTCCTTACGCATCAAGAAAGCCAAAAGCCACTCCTACAGGGGTTGTTGTATCATCAGTGGAAGAAGAAGTCCTTGCCACACTTGAAGGTCTGGCTGAAGCTATTGAAGACGGAGAGGAACCTCTAGTCTTTCGGCAAGGTGAACGAGACACTCTTGTGATCTTAGGATAAAACTTCAGTAGAGGAGGTGGAGAGGAAGGCAACAGAGGAGGCGAGGGCAGAGACGAACCAACGGACTCAGAGCCAAAACCATCAGATTATGAAAGAGAGGAGGAGGGCGAAGAAGAAGAAGAGATAGCTGACCCAAATATGGAATGGATGACTCAGGGACCATTGGCTCTCTCGGCTATTCTGCATAAGGTTCCAAGCGAGTGGAGAGAATGAACATCAAGTTGAACCCTGACAACACGGTGAAGGCAGAAGACCACTTAGACAACTTCTACCTGTAGCTGTAGACCCTTGAGGTATGGTATGACGACGTAGCATGTAGATTGTTTCCATGTACCTTAGATGTCCATGCAACTGCATGGTATCAAAACCTTCCACCGAACTCTATACAGAACTGGAGTGCATTCAAACACATGTTCCTTGAAAAGTTTGCTAATGACAAGACCCCAAGAATGCTACTCAAAGAATTGGGAAGCTTGAAGATGGAGGGAATAAAAGTAAAAGCCTTAAATTATAGCTTTACATGCATATTGAATAAGTTTGTAGCCGACACTAAACCTCATGACTCCGTCATTTTTTATTACTACATGTCCGCACTATCGACCAGCATTGCATAGTTCATCAAGCGAGCTGCGAAACCAACACTCTTAGAAAACTGCGAAGAGGATATTGTTGTTGAGAAATACCTGTGTGTAATTGGAGTCATCATGGATGATGATGATCCAGGTGGATGTTGGTGGCCATCCACCTATCCCACTTGGACCTCCAAAACTGTCTCTTTTAGTTTTTTAGTTTCTGTAATTTTAGCACAATTTACTATTTTTAGCAGTTTTTGGGGTCCTGAACTTCCGAAGCCATTTTGAGGCCCTAAACGACATTTTTTGGGAAATATGAGAGAAACATGGGGCCATGGACAATGCTTATTTTCCCAAAGTTGTAGTTCTCGGATAGATCTTTCTAATGAGCTATTGTACGCGTCAAATGAAGATTCGGTGCCAAAGTTACGACCCCGGGAATTTGATGTACCAACTTACCCAAAACGGGGCCCACAGTTTGGCGTTTCATCTTATAGGGTTATGTTTTGGGATGTTAAGGGTTTTCCATTATTTCTCAACAATAAATAGGCCTTCAAGCCTCATTGTAACATAGTTCAGAGGCATGTAGCTGCCACATATCTTCTCAGAGATAAGCTACCATCGCCCTAGCTGGTTTATTTCCATTTCTGTTTGTAAGCATATTTGAGTATTTTACATTAATGAAATGAAGTATTATTTCCGCTACATATTTGTGTTCATGTTTATCTCTGTAATATGTTGAATTCCTGTTTAAATCTGGATCAGTGGTATCAGATCGGTCTGCTTTTTCTCTATTTTTCTTTGCATGTCCCCAACGAGGTCGGGATATAAGGAGTTAGGGCTTGAACTGGTTGAACCTTTGCAAGACCAGCCTCACAAATCCTGATGGCCTCCCATGGTGGATGAAAAGAAATATGAGGGGGTAGGAGATCCTAAAAAAATATTGCTCGAAGAAGCCCTTGAGTGGCAAAGGAACGTGATGATGGATAGATTTGCGCAGATCCTTCAGCGGCTACCCAGAGGTGACGCATCGACTTCCAACAGCTACTCTAGAAACACCACACCGTTTAAGGTACAAGTTAATTTTTAAATCCCCATCTTCGATGGTTAGATAGATGTAGATTCCATAGATAAATGGTTAAATATGCTAGAAGGGTATTTTTCTGTTCATGAATTTTCGAGTTGGGAAAAGATTATTTTCGCTCTTCTCAAAGCAGCCCCCCACGTCAAGGACTGGTGGGAAACCTACTGCGAGCAGAAGAATGAAAGTACGGGCTCACTATTTTCAGCCGCACCCACTTGGGATCCATTCCAAGATGCCATCAAGGAGTAGTACTACCCTATCAAAAGCTATGAAGACAAATACATCAAATGAACCACACTATGATAGGGACGAGACCAAGATGTTCTTGAGTTCACAAACATTTTTCATACCCTTCACACACAGTTGGGTATCAAAGATTTTGAGCTGCATCTGGAACTCAAATACCGTGGCTACCTACACAGATACATCCAGGAAGAGATGGATTTCCTGAACATCTCCTCGCTCAGCACAACGTACCGATACGCTGTCAAAATCGAGCAAAAGTTCAAACAGAAGAAGCGAGACTTTGGATCTGCAAATCTGAAGACCAAAGGAAAAAGCCAAGGAGAGGTGACTCAAGACAACCCTTCAAAGCTGCTAGAAAAGAAAAACACCACGAAGTCAAAGTAAAACACAATAAAGTGGCACGAGTTCCATAAGAGCCCCACTCATACACAAGTGAGTGTTGGACCAAGTGGTCGTTGGTGGCAAAGTTGAAGGCTTCAAAATAATATGCATGTTCCGACCCTGAGTTAGAATCTGACAAGGGGAATGGCAAAGGGAAGGAGATCATTGATGCAGAGCCCAGTGTCATTGTTGCCACTGCAAATATCCAGAAGAATGAACCCGAAGAGCTAGAGGAGGGGGAGCGCCTTTTTCACTCACAGATGTGGGTGAAGGGTTCGCCGCTGCAATTTATTGTCGACAGTGGCAGCCAAAAGAACCTCATTTCAGTAGAGGTCGTGAAGCAATTGGGCCTACCGACTACACCACACCAGGAGTCGTACAGTATTGGTGGCTTCATGAAGAACGAGATCTCAAATTTCGTCAACAGTTCCGCATTCCCTACAACATCAAGCTCTTCATAGATGAGGTATTGTGTGATGTTACACCTCTAGATGTTTGTGATGGCCTCGCATTGTTATTATTTATTTGGATGATTCATTATACAAGATACCGAAGGTAGCCCCACCTACTGCGACCTCTTTGATCACTACCAAGAAAGGCAGCAAGCTCATCTCCCAGACTAGGAAATTCATTTTTTGTCTGGTTCGCTCCCAAAGTAAGGGGAAGATCGCCACCACATCCATGAACCCTGTGAAGCGTTCCTACACACAGCAGAAACAACAAAGGGATACAGTCATGATATAACATAGGAACAACTTCTGCTCACCCACAGGGGTACCACACAAGCTTCAGGTGGGCAACAAAGTCTGGTTGCATCTGCAGAAAGAACACCTTACAAGAGCCCATTAGAAACTCCAACCACGCTGACATGGTCCTTACACCATTACCAAGGCTACGGGAAATAATTATTTGGAGCACAAAATTCTTCCATTCCTTCGCCACACCAAGTGTTCAATGTGTACCACCCTCGACCATGCTTCCCACCATTACTGGACACATCCGAGATTGCAGAACAACTCATCAGGGACCAAGTTCAGCAGATGGAGGAACTAAATGCAATGGGGACCATTGTTTCCTAAGGGGAGAGGAATGATCCAGATGGATGTTGGTGGCCACCCACCTATCCCACTTGGACCCCCAAAAATGTCTCTTTCAGTTTTTCATTTTCCATAATTGTAGCACAATTTACTATTTTTAGTAGTTTTTCGGGTCCTGAACTTTCGGAGCCGTTTTGAGGCCCTAAACGATGTTTTTTGGGAAATCTGGGAGCAACATGGGGCCATGGACAATATTTATCTTCCCAAAGTTGTAGTGCTCGGATATATATTTCTAACGAGCTATTGTATGCATCAAACAAAGATCAGGTGCCAAAGTTACGACCCCGGGAAGTTGATGTACCAACTTACACAAAACAGGGCCCACAATTTGGCATTTCATCTTCTAGGGTTAGGTTTTGGGATGTTAAGGGTTTTCCATTGTTTCTCAACAATAAATAGGCCTTCAAGCCTCATTGTAACACAATTTAGAGGCATGTAGCCGCCACATCTCTTCTGAGAGATAAGCTACCATCGCCCTAGCTGGTTTATTTCCATTTCTGTTTGTAAGCATATTTGAGTATTTTACATTAATGAAATGAAGTATTATTTCTGCTACATCTTTGTGTTCATGGTTATCTCTGTAATGTTTTGCATTCCTATTTAAATCCAGATCAGATGAATAAGAAAAGGACTCCAAAGATGCGAGCAATAAGTGTCAAGTGATGACGAGCAAGGCTAGAGACAAGGAAGCAACTGATATTGAGACCCTCACTCGCCTGGTCAAGAACTTGACTACGAAAGTGCCTGAGCTCAAACAATAGAAAACAAACACATTTTCAAGAAGCCATTCACTCAGGAAGAGACAAGCAAGCATCTCATCAAGCAGCAACTGGTCCTCTCTAAAAAATGCACAGAGCTTTGTCTTCCAAGTTAAAGAGTGTTTAGATCCTAAGTTCTATTCATTCCATGAAGAACATCACCCCAAGAACCCTTGTTCAAATTGGAAGCGAGTCACGAACTCTGTATGCAGTCATACTTTCGATGTGGAAAATAGTGTGTAGGAGCAGTCGGAAGACACTGATGATGACCAAGAGGTTTCACTTGATGAACCATCAAGTTCTAGGCATGTGGTGAATGCATATCAGTGCTTGCAAGCAAGGTCGAAGACGAACACCGAGAAGCAGCCCCAAAAGAAAAATGACCGATACAATCTCAGGAGTAAAGGGGCTCCCCTTACACTTTGGGAAGCACAAGAAAAGATGAGACTATTTTTGAGGAAGGTTGATCCACCATCCACCCCAAAGCAGAAAACAAAGAACAAGTCCAGGAAGATAGAGACAGGAAAAATCACATCCATGAGCAGCAATCTGTAAAACACTCCATTGGATGATACAAACATCCGTTCTACCCCAATCACCTTGGTGAGTCTACCACCTATGGAATACAACATTGTACATGACATGAAGAAAACTTGAGCAAACATCAATTTGTTCGAGTTAGCTAAGATCCAGAGTGAGGAAGACATCAAGCTGCATGCATTGGGACAGACAGCAACATACATCGCAACCTCTAACAGCAAGGGAGAAAGCACACCTCCTAGATCACTTTCCACTATGCTCAATACACTTCGGATGGAAGAAGTGAACTCAAGTTGCCCTCCATTCCTTATATCATTCGAAATCTTTAACTACAATGTTCACAACTGATTGGTTGATTCTGGAATGGTAGCCAATGTCATGCCGCTCTCCATTGCGAAAAAGATCAATGCACAATGGAGCGAGACATCTGCGCAAATCATACAGCTTGATCGAACATCGGTACCAACCATTGGTGAACTATGAGACGTGATCATCCGACTATCTCATGACAGTCGAGTCCACCAATTCATCAACATAGTTGTTGTGGACATACTGGAAGCATATGGTCTACTATGGAGTAGACACTGGTCAAGCAAGCTAGATGAATATTTTTCTATAGATTGGTCTTACTGCTATGGGGTAAAATGCACGGGATGAAAACTACCCTCAAAAGTCTTCCCGGGATTACCGACAGACCGTAAGGTTATCTGCAAAAGGTACCTGTTACACACATGTTCATCTATCTGACATATATTGACAGTATATGGAGAAGGGATCACCTTTGGTTATTTCTAGATTCGCTTGGGGATCTCCGTGCGGTAAGAAGAAATCCTCCTGACTGGCTCTAAGATGATTCTTGTACAAAAGAATGAAGCAAACCAATCACAACATATTCTTCTGACAATTAATGAAAGAATCCATACAAACATGTATAAATGTGTAACTTATCTACTCAACACAACAAGCATCAGAATGAACAAATAAATGCACAATAACGCTAACACTTCGAGTAGTGGAACAAAATCGCAGTCCTATATTCAGAAGAGTGATTACAACAACCTTGTTGCATCAGCCTTCCTTATCCCTTCTTCCTCTCTCTCTCTCTCCTTCTTTCAGCTAGCTCCTTCAAGAATATGACAATATCACAATAGCACCATGTACTATCCTTCTAAATGCTCTGAACATTGTGCAATGGCCCTCTCGATGCTTATACAGCAATTGATTTATGGCTGCCCAACTTCACCTACAGTTCATTTGGGTAAAAACCATGAACCTGCCTTGTTTACCAGCTTTTTCCCATTTGCCTCTGTTTCTGGAATAGAATTTCTCCAAATATCTTGATTTTTAGAGTTTCCGTGCTTTTCTTGTGCAAATTTAGGGAAATAATATCTAGATATTTAATGGAAGATTTGTTGGCATAACCACTTGAGCATCACTAAAGTTCACTAATTCTCCCCCTGGTCTAAGAACAAGAGTTAGCAGGTTCATTAATGCTCCTTTATGCTTGTAAATAAGCTTTATAAAGCAGGTTATGAGTGTACAGAGAGCGTTAGTGTGGATTTTGGGCCTGCAACTATGGTCATTCTTTCAGTCATCTTGTCTTTCTCCTCTGAGTTGATTAGGAGGTCAATTTGTCCTATAATAGATTCCCCCTAAAGTATGAGATCAGAGGCAGAGACGATGGCCAAAATACTTTATGAAAATACTGTAGTTTCCTGTCAAAATCTTTGTAGAGAGAGAGAGAAGTTTCGGGCGATAAGGAAAACCTGATACAACAAAAGTACATATATATGAACTACTAAAATCATGTCTTGAGTCGGGCATTCCCATGCTCAGTAGCTATGTCAGAGTAACTTTCTCCTCAGAGATATAACAATGCTGGCCGCCAATATGGCACAGGGCGGATCTAGTGTCATAATAGATTATCCTAAAATGGCTATATTCAAAGAACAATATCGCAGCTTGGGAGAGGAAACAAGGCTGAATGATGCAAGCCTCTACCCAAGGTCTTGATTCCTGCTTCACCAAACAACATAGATTGGTACATGTGATAAAATGAGTTGACGTCGAACATGCACGAAATCATCTAATTACCAACCAATAATGGAGATCATTCACAGATGCGAGGAAGGCCACTGATAATGGTGATGGTCTCCAAGATGCATAGTGCAAATTAGCGAGTGTGAAAGATTTTTTGTCATCAAACACTCGTAGAATCGCTTAACCAAGAGCCAATGATGAAAACTCGTGATCAAGCACAAAGTAACCTACCAGTAATGTCTGCAAGCACCAAGGCACTGAATGCGTTTCTGGGTTATCTTTGTAGATAGAGTGTTGAAGTCGATAGGAAGGAACTTGTCAAAAGGTAGGTAATGACGTGTCCTACATCAGTCGACACGAAACTGGACAAGGATGATTTTTTTTTGAAGAATCTTTTGAGCTTTTGGGTCTAAACAATGGACGGCATGATGAAAGGATATGTAGGGTCAGTTGATCGAGCAAACAAGTAGGGACCCTTGAACAATAGAAGCCACGACAACAGTTTTAACCAGACAGCACTAGACTCATGAACACTACAGAGTGTTTAAGATACAGAGATGCAATGGTGTCAGGGTATATAGGCTAAAAACTCATAGGTTGGTAGGGTTCATATTGAGAAGCTATAAAAATGACAGTTTATCTGAGGGAGTGCCATGTTCAAGGGAACGTTTGCTACCAAACCACGCTTCAAGATACGGTTGTATTTCCACTTTCCCCATCTAATGTTTAATGAGTCCAGATGGGTAAACTCATCGATCTTTTCATGGTTATAGAGTATGAAAAGGATTGCAAAAAGAATGACTCTTTTCCCTATATGATTAGTTTAATGATTCCAGACATGCAAACTCGTCAATTTTTTCATCTTTTAAGAGTCTGAAAAGTATCGTAAAAAGAGCGACTCTATATCTTGTCTATGTATTTAAAGAGTCCATACTAGACAACTCACTGATCTTTTCATCTTTAGAGAGTCTGAAAAGATCGTAAAGAGAGACTCAATGGTGGTCCCTTTGTCATAGTTGTTAAATGGGTGTGACAAAAGGTTAATAGTATACCCATATCGGTTACTTTTCCATATTTAATCTACTGGACCCGGATAAAGAGAAACCTTTTTCCAATAGGTGTCGACCTCAATTTGTTACGAGTACAAGGTGGTGGACTAAACTCGTGTTTTGTCATGACATTTTAACAAGCTCAGTAACAAAAACTCCGGATTTTTCGTTTTTTAACGAGCTTGAAAAAAGTACCTGAAATAATGCTTGGGTTATCTTTATCATGTTTAATAAGCAGCAAGACATGGCTCAGGATTTTTTCAGTTTAAAGAGCAAGAAAAAAGTTCCTAAAAAGGATGCTTCGTTGGTATTTTTCAGTTTATGAGTTGGAACTAGATCAAAAAAGAGGTGCTCAGAGCATCGTTTGCATATGTTTAATGAGTGCAACGGATGAAAAATTTGGGGATGTTTGTATTGTTTAAAGAGCGATAAAATATCCGAAAAAAGTGCTTTACAGGTTGTGGTATATATGTTTAACAAGCTCTACCACAAAAACTCGGAGGTGTTTATATTTTTTAAAGAGCGACAAAATGTCTCCAAAAGTGATCTATTTATTGTTGCATAGATTTAATGAGCACAAGGACAAAAGCTCGGGGATGTTTATATTTTTTAAAGAGCAATAAAAGATCCCTAACAGTGCTCTATTTCCAAACTATATGCCTAGTGCCATACTAGGAATAATACTTCTTTAAGTAGAACCCATTCCTGGGCTCCTTGAGTGGGACTCCTTCCAGTCCTATAATTCGTATGCCCCTGAGGGGAGGACTTTAGTTATGACATAGGGACCTAGCCATATGGGTTGAAGCGTGCATGCCTCTAAGAGGTTATCTTTTGGATGATATAGTGATATAAAATTGCCTTCTTGGAAAGAAGAAAACCTAACTTCTTTTACAAATTGGGTTTGTACCCGATCCTTGTGAGCTACGAGTGCCAAATTGGAATTTCGACGGGTTTTATCCATTTGCTTGAGGTCTAGTAGGCTTTTTTCTTTGGCTATGGGGTCGAGCATGTGTTCAATGGCTATATCAAGGGAAGGAAGTGGCCACCCATTCTATTTTTCCTCCTCGTAAAGTTGGAACTCATGCACGACAAATGACAGGTTAAAGTCGGGCATTTCCTCCTGAGACCAAACAAATTCGTCATGGAATTCCTCATGTAGGTAGGTGGAGTTTGCAATCTCCTTAGGACTCCAATATACGCTCATTTGGGTATCTTCCATGGTGCCTGTCGTGACTGAAATATCTATGGGCATTGACCTGGAAGTTTCGTCCATATTTTCTTCTGACCCATAAGTTTGAATGCTTATATAGGGTGGGAAAATGATTTTGTTTGTGTCAGAGGACAGGACTTGAAGTAGCATCATGTCTGAGTCAGATGGCGAACCCCAAATATGCCAATCCTCCCAATGTTGCTCTCCAAAACTCATGATTTCTCGAACGGCTTCGTCCGTTGATGGGATTTGATTGCACGGATCTAAAGGAGGAGCGGTTATGGGAAGGGGGGTGGTACTGTCGGCAATAGCCAACATGACTAGAGATGTGCATGCTAATTGAATGCCTTGGTAGGCTAATTTAGCTAATGATAGCAGCATCTAGACTTCGTATGTGTCAAGGACTGAAGGCACCGTTAGGATCTAAGGATCAGTCGGTTCATGAGGAATTGATGAAGGCATGTTGACCAATTGTGGAACCTGTAGCGACGGAAGAGGAAAACAACCCATCAGGGAGGAAGCCTTCGACAAACCGGTACCTATACTGACAAAACTGTTAGTTACACCTCCTAGTAGGGATACGAGTCATTTGGTAATGGTGAATAATCAGGGGTGCAGAAAGACAACTGATCCACGGTAATGACCTTTCCATCCAATGGAAATAGGATGTTACGAAAGACAGTGGATACGACAGCCATCATGGCATATGTCCAACTGCGAACTAGCAACAGATTATAGTCAAGTCTCTTATCCATGACTTCTACATCCATCGTTATTGTTTTCCCAGCCAAAGTGATGGGAAAACTGGCTAAGTATCCTTTTGGGACAAAGGTGTGGCTGTTGAAAGCTTTAAGGGAGTTCGATGGCGGGGAGAGGGTTGGAGAACCCAAGGTGAGCCAACATGAAGCCGACATGATGCAGGTTGAAGCACCTTCATTGATGACAGTTCGGTGTATACCTTTACCTTTCGAATTGATATGCACCTGAAATGCAAGCTGGTGGGAAAGGGGAGGTTTACACTTGGTGATGTCGAAAATGGCAAGCATGGAATCCGTAGGGTCAATACCCCCAATAGCCAAAAGCAAAGCTTTCCTTTGGCTAGGGCATGTTTGTAATACTTCGAGCGCCGACATGGCTGACGACGCTTGCGCCAAATCCTCTACAATGTTGTAGTGTTGGGCAGCACGTGAAAACGTGTTCTGCATTGTGCATCAAAGTGCCCCCTTGGGGGGTTGAATTACAAAGTCCTCAACTGGCCTTTCGATTCGCAAATCATTGGGCAGCGATGGGTTTTGACCTGCGAATGGTTCTATTGCCAGAGCGACAAGAGCTTCATAATATTTGGCTCTTGTGGTGAGATCTACCGTTCCAAATGTGTAAAAGGTAGAACTCCCTTCACCAGCTGACGGTTGTTGCGAACCATCGCTTCCCCCTGACGTGGGTGGTAATTGGTTGGCAACGAGATTTTGTTGCGGTTGATTAGGAAAAGGATTTCTAAGGACAGCAGGTGCCTTACAAGAATCTTTCATGGTAAGGTAATCTGTGCATTCTTGAAGACGCGGACAACGCCAGGTTACGTGATCTTCAAGATAGAGTTTGCATGAATACTTGGTACCTTTATCATTTTTTGTATCAGTAGGCGCAGCAGATTTCTATTTCAGGTTAGGCTGTTTAGATGACTGCTCCTCAGAAGTAGTGGTCTTGTTCTTATTCTTCTTGTTCTTACTACCATATTTCTGTGTAGACTACACATAGTTAATCACAGTGGCAGGAAGAGCAGTCGCTTTGGTAGAGGGGTCCACTACCAGCTTGGCAATGGAACCACTGAGTTGTTTTACAATGATCGTGGAGGTTGCTTCGACGATCCTGTTGGGATGCGCTCCAGGGTGCTAAGTGGTGGGAGGATTGTGGTTACTGGGAGCATAGAGGATAATGTTGTAGAGAGTGCCAGACTATGAATAAATTAAATCCAAGTGTTGGGCACGACATATGGATTGGTCCTCCATGACCGCACCACCTAGAGTGACATCTCTAGTGATTTGTGGGAGCAATGACTTACATAACAGTTTGTTAAGAGAAAATCAAGAATGGGAGCTTTGACTAACCTCCGCTTATGTCTCCATTCATGGATATGATCGGAGATGTGGGTGGCAGTATCCTAATGAAATGAAGTAAGGAGCTCCGTCCCTGTCTCATAACGGATAGGTAACTGAAAGTGCTTTAGGAACTCCATTGCTAAAGCGTCAAAGGTATTCACTGATGCACATGGTAACTCAATATACCACTTTGCAGCATTGCCAGTGAGGGTGCAGGGAAAAGGACGCAATTATACATTGTAATCCACCATGGAGTTAGAAACACACCATAGATGGTAGTGGTGATGTGAGTGCCTGGATCCTCCCCTTGTTTTCCATCGAACTTAGGAATATCCGCAGGTATTTAATGCAAGATCAGCGGCCATTGTAGGTTATGGTAGATGGTTAGTCAACTTGTATAAGTTGGGGATATCCAATGTTTCCAAAAAAGGAAAATTGTTGGGTGCCCCTGACTTGGACCATTGTGAATACGGATTACCTGAGGAGCTCTGTGCTCCTCCCATCGTTTGGTTCCCTATGGTGTACATGGGTTGCATGGTGTAGCAGTTGCTTTGCAGTATGGTGTTGTAAAGTGGATTACCGTGAGGATTTTGATAGTGGGGTATGAAGTTGCCCCCAGTATAAGCAGTGCCCCCTTCACTCATTTGAGTTTTTGAGTAGGGTGCCCCCATGGATTGGGTGGGGATCCCTTGTGGATTCCCAACCGACACTGAACTAACCATATGGCTTTGATTGACAGAGGGGAAACTCATGTCAATTAGCGATTGTCCATGCATGCCTGAGAATGGTGGGGGGGACTGTGAGATTTCCCGCCGGCATGTGCATATTGGGAACCACCCCAGATATCTGAATCTGGGGGTTAGAACCATACATTGGCGGCCGACCTTGGTTTTGGTAAACTGGGACCGCACCCATAGTGCCACATTGAGTGTTATATGGAGCACTATATGTGGCACTAGTCGAAGGTATGCTTTGGCGCACCATAGGAGTGGAACCTGGCATCCGCTGGGTTTCGCTGATAGAGGATGTTATTTGAGTTGTAGTACCTGGGAAAAACAGGATTGCGGGGTTCCACATTACCTGTGGTGTAATGACCGTCGACTGGGGAGGTGGTAGAGGACTCACAGTGTCTCTATAATTCCACAACCCTTGAGGTGTCGACTAAATAGATGGGAGAGTTCCTCCCAGTGAAGAGTGAAGTACTGGTACAACGGGAGCAATAACATGATCCGACAGATTTGTAAGCAGAGTGTTAAAATGAGGAAGAAATCCTCCAGCAAATCAGAATCTTCGGTCATCCAGAATGATCCCGTGTGCGATTTAGGAGATTGATTCCTCGAAGATGAGGAATCCGAGTCAGTGGATCTCGACAGATCCTCCACAGTGAGTGGAGGAAGTCCTAACAACTATCTAGATTGACGGTGAGGGTCGGATGTAGCCACAATGACTGGTAAATTTTATCAGATAAATTTTAAGGTGATATTATTTAAGTCTCAAAAACGATAGCACTCAGGTACCTAAAAATAAAAAATACACTAAAATGACAATCAACAAACAAAGTGAAATTACCTTGTCTGATAAACACCGATTACTGGAGATGAAACCCAGTCTCTCAATGAGTAACAGAGAAGGATGGCCAAATGTATAGTTACGGTTACTTTTGAGCTTTGCCCGAACCTCAGATTAAGGGGCAAAGTACTCTCATGAAGATGAGCACCCTCCCAAAAAATGAAGACAAAGTAGGTCCATCCATTTGAGGTACCAGGACAGCCCATCCCAGTCACCTTAGGTAGGTACCTAGAAGTATTGGCCACTAGAGATACCTCAAATCATAGACATTACCAGGGGGGACATAGTTGTAGACAACACATTGTGTGGGTAGGATACCTGAGTCCCCGACTCAGTTTCGAAATCCCCAAAGGGACCCCCGTTACACAGAATGCCCAAAGGAGTTTTACAAGAAGGCGGGCTACCTTCGATTACAATCTGATGTTGTCTCATATTTAGCTTTGTTGTGAGTGGAGTGGTCCCGGTAATATGAGTGCAGTAGGATTTTTCACTCTTTAACGACACTAGTTTGATTTTCAACCTTGGGTAGTTGACTCACTCTCTTATCCCAAGGTCCTAATCTATTTAA
This sequence comes from Pinus tabuliformis, assembly GCA_031772625.1. Classification (NCBI taxonomy): domain Eukaryota; kingdom Viridiplantae; phylum Streptophyta; class Pinopsida; order Pinales; family Pinaceae; genus Pinus; species Pinus tabuliformis. The sequence continues at coordinate 10,248,729 of CM062808.1, forward strand.
TGTTGGTTGCTCTAAAAAAGAGTATTTGATTGATTTTAGTGTAAATCTTAGTGTACTTTCTTATTTATCTTCGGAGGGGGTGTTTACATATGAATATGATGAGACTCTCGACTCAATAAACCATGCAGAACAATGCTTTGAAAAAAAAAATCAATTTTTTATGCAAACAAGTCTTATTCTACACATGTATCATTTCACATATTCATGTATTCATTGGTGAATCTAAAGTCATTCAACACTTTGTGGAGTACTAAAAAGGTATGTTTTTGATGATCATTTCAATAGCTTTTCAGTGGAACTTGTGAACCTTTTTACATCATGAACATGAAAAACAATAAAGAATTATAACAAAACATGTGGGATTAGTATGCAAGACTTAACCGCTGATAGTTGTCATTCTCCTGTGCAAGAAGGGGTAAAAATGAGGAGCTGTTGTTCCAAAGAAAAAGACAAGAACAGGGTAACTGTTGTCCCTTTGACGAAGTACCGAGTGCAAACGAGGCTAAGCAGGTTGAAGCAAACCAGTCCGGAAAAGGAGGAGAAGACACCAGCTCGGCGGAGGAGAAAAGAAGTGATTAAGGATTAACAGTTTGGCGAATCCCTCAGGATCTTTGATCCTGAGGAATCACTGTTTTATTTATCTTATTGCTTAGACATCTCCGCCATCACCCTGATATAAAGGGACGACACTATTAGCTTTGGGGGATTATGCTTTTATGTAATTTTCTATTAAAAATCGAACTTTGATCATCGACTCTCGTTGAACTTGGCTCATTGTACTTTTTGTTTTATGCATTATTATAAACTTGGTGATTATCTTATCTCTACGTCTGGATTAACTTAAAGCGGTGTACCCTTGGAGGCTAAGGGCCCAGCCCTGGAGGACACTTTCTTCTATATCACTACGATTTGATTTCTGCATGGTTTGCTTATCGTCATTATTTGGTAATCTGATATGCTTCATAAGTTACATCATATGCTCTGTTAAGATTCGTTCATTAAGGTTTTTACAGAAAATAACTGTTGTATTGACTCTGCATTATATCACCAATCCTTTCATAGTTGATTGAATATTATTAGTCTTGACTCAACATTGTTACTATTTTGTTACAGAGCTCTTATGCTGTATATTTTTGTTATGGAATTTATATGAAAGTTGTGTTGTTTACGATTCAGGAGTAATGTTGTTCCATTTTGAAATGCAGTTGTATTCCTGTTGATGACGATTGGTGCTAGATAAAATTACTCTTCAAGTGTGTTGTGTGTGTGTATGATTTCCAAACGCTGTTTCATAACTTATTAGTAATTAATGTTGTTCCATTAGTGCGTGCTGCTTGATTTGCCTGGAGAATGAAAGATTGTTGTTTGATTACAACGAGTGCATTTGAGTTAGTAAGATAAAGCTTGATTACTACTCGTGAGATTTAGTTGTTTGATTGTTGTTCCATTTTAGCATTGTTGTTCCATTCCAGATTTGTTGTTTGATTTCTTATTTGTTGTTCCATATTTCTACCTGTCGTTTCATTTACTTGCATTTGTTATTTTGGTGTGAGAGACGATCTGTGGCTGTAGTGAGCCTCGGCATTTACTGTCTAGCTCCCAGACCCGTGGTCCATGCTCTAATTTCCTTTCCATCAGTTTCCGAAGGGATGGTCTATTGCTGTTGAACCCTTGACTGATAAGTTGCCTAGTTTTAGAGTGTGTGATTTATTCATTTGAAGTAACTTAGTTCTAGACAAGCATCCGTTTACTCTTGTATTTTGTTGAACACTGTACTACTAGCATTACTCTGACAAATGATAGGCTCAGATTGAGTCACTCTTTGAAATAACAAAACGCTCCCGGATTGACATATTAATGTGAGGTAATTAGAGGTGAAAGAGACCCTTTTTATAGCTCTACATTTTGGTGTCGTTGCCGGGGAAAGAGTGTAGCCATTTGTTTTTTTCAGAGTAGTGTACAAACCTGCTAGGGAAGAGTTGGATCTTAAAAACGGAAGGTAATAACCTACGTGCAGAGCATGTAAAAGCCCTACTCCACTGTCTTCTTTCCTAACAGATTTGTTGTTGCTTTGTTTGAATAGAATTTAGTAGTTCATTTGAGTGCATGACTAAGCAGAAAAAACCAGAAAAGAATATTAAGATTCCATCCAAACTCGAAAAAGCTAAGGGGTCGGTGACCCTTGGCCGAACGACCTTCATAGACGAAATCTATAAGAAAATAGAATCTCAGCCATCAGTAGGCCCCAGGAAAATCATTTCTAAACGACCTACTAGTTCCCCTCAGGCCACAGGATCACCATCTGTAGCCTTTGCTGAGGTTCATAGTCAAACTGAAGTGCAGGACTTTCAAGAAATTGAAAATTCTACTCCAGAACTATTGCAGGAAGGGAATTTCAGCAACTTTTGTGAAGGAGAATGAGAAACAGGGGAAACCGAGGAACCAAAATCTCCCATTGGAACAGATCAGCCATTAAACAGCCTAGATAAGGGGAGCACTCCGAAAATCATTGTTGAAGGAGTCCAATCTCCTCAGACATCAAGTATTCCCCTTATCCCAGATAAAGGAAGTGCCATTAAAACTGTCCCTGCCAAAACCGTTCCCTCTCCACCTAGGAATACCCTCCTAGATATCCCAGAAGGTTATTGGCATATATTCGATCCTATGGCTCAGAACCAGCCAAATACTCAAACCTCTACATTACAATATCCTATAGTGGATTCTACAGCAAATGCGCCCATGAAAGCTATCCCTCTTCAACATATCCCTACATTTCACGGTCTCACATCAAAAGACCCGGATGCATTTTTATTCGAATTCGAAGTGTTGTGCAGGGGATATGATTACACCACCGATCCCTAGAAATTGAAATTATTCCCCTCTACATTAAAAGGGGCTGCTTTAAGATGGTTTATGGGACTAGGTGGTGGGGTCATCAACAATTGGGATCAAATGAAAGAATCCTTCTTAAAAAAATATCAAGATTATTGTAGGTCTAGAGAATTGAAAGACGAAATATTCCAAATGACAGCCAAACCGAATGAAACATTAGAAGAGTATGTGGAACGTCTTCAATACAATTTACAAAGATCTCCTTATGCATCACTACCTTTACCTAATAATGTGTTAAAAACTACATTGATAAGGGGCATGAAGGAACAGTGAATTGAAACATTAAACATCATGGGAAAAGGGGATATTTATCAAGAGAATTTTGTTGACATCATTGATTTATGTATCATGATTTCAAGAGGTAGCACAAGAATAAAACCGGCAGAATATGATCAGTTTGCAAGAGACAACAAAATATCAACAGAAGGAGTAACACGTGTATAGATTGGAAATTTATTAGAAAATTTTAAAACTGATATTCTAGGGAAACTAACTACACAACTTGATATTATGCAGGCCAAACAGAAGAAGATGGAGGCAGAACATAATTTGGCAATCTTCTGCCCCCGATGCAGGAAAAAGCATAGTCACAAGGAGTGTCCACTAGATACATTCCAAACATGTGCCATCTGTACAAAAGATCATCTTATGGAAAGCTGCCCCTCACTTCCCGGATTAAAAGCAGTATATAAGGAAGCGGAGGAAGAACCAGAATCGATGTACTTGATCGACCAGCACCGCCAGTGGCAGCCGAGACAATCTGGTATGTTTCCAGACCCAACTTCTTCTTTTCAGCCTCCACAATATAATGCTCAAAAATATAGTATGTGGCAAAGTCAGTCCCAACCCCCATTTTCAAATTGGTCACCACCGTCGTTTCCTTCTTCAAACCCGTGGTTTAATTAGGAAAGCCAATCTGGTTGGCCGAATTTTCCTTACACTCCACCATATTAGCAAAATAGCCCATATCCTCCACAATGGACTCCCCCTACTTCACAAAGTTCACCCTGGCAGACAAACTGGCAAAGACCGATGCACCAGTCAGTAGGAACTATTCCGCTCCCTCAACCTACTCTGCCAGTTTTACAACAAAATCCCCAGTCTAATCTGAGACCGCAACTCCCAGCCCAACCCAACCCCAATCCAAATAACAAACCGGTCCAATCTCTTCAAATCATAGAATCACCATAAATAGGACCCGACTTGAGGGAGTGTAACGATCTTCAGTTACGATCTGGATGTATTATTGAAACTGAGGGAGATAAAATAGTTCGTATTGAAGATCAGTTATCAAGAGAACATCAGTTGCAACAAGAGGATGTAAATAAGGATCAGACTCATAATCAAGCAACCACATCCTATCCTCCGTTACCAGAACGATTAGTCATACCTCGACCTTTACAGTATCCTGACTTTGACATTCTGAGGGAATTACAAAATTTGTACATAAAAATCCCATTCCTCCAAGCCATTCAAGACATTCCTATATACGTAAAAACTATCAAAGAATTGTGCATAAAGAAACCAAGGAGGAATATAAAAACTAATCCAAGAGTCCAAGTAGTCGGAACTTTATCTGATTTACTATCCGGGAAAGAAACACCCATTAAATATGAAGACCCAGGAAATCCAATTGTAACTGTTCAAATTTATGGTCAGACCCTGTCTAATGCCTTAGTTGATCTAGGAGCTGCAATCAATATTTTAACAACCACTACCTGTCAAAAGCTTGGCATTGCATCTGTGGAACCCACCTCTACTTTGTTAGAATTTTTTACCGATCTGTGATTAGACCAGAGGGTACTCTACATGATGTCATGGTCTCTGTAGATTCCTGGGAATATCCAACTGATTTCCTGATAATTAATCCAAAAACCCGACTTGATGGACACCCGCTAATCCTAGGTAGACCTTGGCTTGCCACTGCCGATGCTTACATTGGTTTCCAGTAAGGAAATATGACCATAACTAAAGGACCCAATATCAAGAATTTAGTTCTATACCCTCCAACGCAGCCAAGTGTCACAATAATTAAAACTAACAAGCACCCTGTATCATACCTTACTGATAACATTAGATCTCCATTGACTATACAAGAGGCACTTGATTTTAAAGATCAAACAGAAGATGATGCCATTAACAACTTCATTAGTCAAACTGAATCTGGATCCTTCACACAATGTCACATGATAGAAGTAGCATTTGATAATGAATTAGAAGAAGATCCTCTGAAAGATACACATGATCAAACAATACCTGTTACTTCTGTCGCAAATAGTAAAATTGTGGAAATTGAACCGGGAAAAACTTTAAATATCAGTGCCAAAATCACACCTGAACAAGAAACAAAGCTCATCCATCTGTTAAGAAAATATCAGGAAGCATTTTCATGGGATTACCCTGATATGAAAGGAATCGATCCACAATTGTGTACACACCACATTTATATAGAAAAAGATGCTAGACCTGTTCGTCAACCGCAAAGAAGACTTAAACCTCATCTAAAGGATGTGGTAAAAGCTGAACTTCAGAAACTTTTAGATGTCAATTTTATTTATCCTATTTCTTACAGTAAATGGGTCTCTCTGCTTGTGGTGGTACCAAAAAAGAACGGGAAATGGAGAGTTTGTGTGGATTACAGGTAACTCAATAAAGCAACATAAAAAGACCACTTTCCTCTCCCGTTCATAGACCAAGTGCTAGATACTTTGGCAGGAAAGAAATTATTTTCTTTCCTGGATGGCTTCAGTGGATACAATCAGATTCAGATTTCCCCTGAAGACCAGGACAAAACTACTTTTACTTGTCCTTGGGGAACTTTTTCCTACCGAGTTCTACCTTTTGGCCTATGTAATGCTCCTGCCACATTCCAAAGGTCTATCCTTAGAATTTTTGCAGATTTAATAAATGATGGACTTGAAGTATATATGGATGACTTTACACCATATGGAGATGATTTTTATCCAGCAATAGACACCCTAGAAAAAGTCCTACAACACTGCATAGCTACCAGACTTTGCTTAAGCCACGAAAAATGTTACATGATGATGATTGAAGGACTTATTCTAGGACACTATGTTTCAGCAGCCGGCATTCAGGTAGACCCAGCCAAAATCCAAATACTTTTGCTTATTCCCACTCCTACTACTCAAACAGAAGTACGCAGCTTTCTTGGATTTTCTGGTTATTATAGACGATTTATAGAACATTATTCACACATTGTTGCACCTTTATATGCACTAACTGGTAACGTTGATTTTCTTTGGACAGAAAAATGTGAACGTGCTTTCAATGATTTAAAGAAGCTCGTATCCACAGCCCCAGTCCTTCGAGGACCAAACTGGGGTTTGCCATTTCAAGTATCATCTGATGCCTCAGATACAGCCATTAGCACAGTCCTTGGGCAGGAAAAGGATAAAAAGCCATACACTATCTATTACATCAGTAAAAATTTATCCCCTGCTGAATTAAATTACACTGTTACTAAAAAAGAATTCCTAGCTGTAATACATGCTGTCAATAAGTTTAGACATTATATTACAGGCTATCCTGTTATCTTGTATACAGATTATTCCACCATAAAATATTTAGCAAATAAGCCTGTCACAAATGCCAGAATAACTAGATGGTTGATTTTATTGCAGGAATTTGATATCACAATCAAGGATTGGCCTGGCAAAGAAAACACTGTAGCCGATTTTCTCTCAAGAATACCAAAGCCAATTGATGCAGCAGGGTTGAAGATCAATTTCCGAACGAACACCTGTTTGTTGTTGCCGTTCAAACACCCTGGTATGCTGATGTTGCCAATTACCTTGCAGTAGGTAAACTACCAAAACACCTAACCCCTAATGAACGAAAACAGATTGTTCAGAAGAGTACTCGAATCTCCTAGATTGGGGGCTATTTGTTTCACACAGGGGCAGACATGCATATCAAGAGATGTGTTCGAGAAGATGAAATCTTTGACATCCTAAAAGCATGTCATGATGGACCATGTGGGGGACACTTCACTGAGCGTAGAACTGGACATAAAGTATTATAGACAAGATATTATTGGCCCACGATTTTTAGAGATGCAAAGAAATTTGTCCAAGCCTGTGACAGCTGCCAGCGAGCAGGACGTCCTGGCCAAGTTGACGAGATCCCTCTGAAACCACAGTTAGTCATCGAACCATTTGAGCGATGGGCTCTTGATTTCGTTGGACCCATCAACCCCTCATCAAATCAGAAAACATATATCTTGGTGGCAACAGAATATGTCACCAAATGGGTTGAAGCAGAAGCATTGCCAAGAGCCACAGAGGACTCTTTCATACAGTTCTTGTTCCATCTATTTGTACGTTATGGCCTTCCAAGGGAAATAATTACAGACGGAGGACCACAATTTGCTGGGAATAGATTAGCTGCAACACTTAATAATTATCATGTCCAGCATAAAATCACTACTCCATATCACCCACAGTCGAATGGACAAGTAGAAAGCAGCAATAAGTTAATAGAATCAATCCTAACGCAAACCATTGCGTCACATAGGCATGATTGGGATGCCCAACTACCTGAAGCACTCTGGGCTTATAGAACAACTTGGAGAAGCACCACTGGTTACTCACCTTATCAATTACTGTTTGGAAAACAACCTATTTTTCCTATAGAATTTGAAATCCAAACATTACGAACAGCACAGGGAGTTGGCTTAGATATAAGCGAGGAACAGATTAATCGACTACAGCAGATCAATGAATTTGACGAAATTAGGCTCTCTGCACTAAAAAATCCAACACTGATTCAACAGCAGCGAGCTAAATGGCATGACGCGCTCATCAAAAACAAAGTCTTCCATGAGGGAGACTGGGCTCTGTTATACGACTCTCGGTTTCAGGACTTCCCTGGGAAACTCCAGACTCGTTGGTTGGGACCATACGAAATCCAAAAGGTACATGATAATGGGACCCTCACTTTAATCACCATTGACGGTTCTGGATATGCCTTCAAAGTAAATGGCCACCGAGTTCGTCTCTATCATAAACCACTCACTCGGGAATCCTTCTGCCAGCAGCTACGCCGAGACACTGATATGGAGATTTTAGGAGAGGAAGAGAAGTCTTCCTCACCTGTAATTCATTAAGGAATTCATTTCTTTTTACAATTTGTACATAAGTTTTTTTCTTTAAGTCGTTCTTGTACATATGCTTGAACTAAATGTTTTCTTGTCATTTTTTTTGTTGCTCCTTTTCTCCCTCAAGATTTCTATTTTTGTCGTTCCATTTATAAAAGAATGGCGTGTTTCTGTTGTTCCTTTTCAAAAGGAACAACATTCTTGATTTTTCTGCTGTTCCTTTTCAAAAGGAACAACATTCTTGATTTTTCTGCTGTTCCTTTTCAAAAGGAACAACATTCTTGATTTTTCTGCTGTTCCTTTTCAAAATGAACAGCATTCTTGATTTTTCTGCTGTTCCTTTTCAAAAGGAACAACACTCTTCATTTTTTGTTCTGTTCCTTTTCAAAAGGAACAACACTCTTGATTTTTGCTGTTCCTTTTTCAAAGGAATGGCATTTGCTTGTTTTGCTATTCCTTTTTTAAAAGAAACAGCATTTTGATTTTTGTTTTTCCTTTTTCAAAAGGAACGGCACTGCGGTGTGTTTGATATCCCTTTTCCAAAGGCGCAGCATATTTTTTATTTCTGTTGTTCCTTTTTCAAAGGAACGACACTTTTGCATCTTTTGTTGTTCCTTTTTCAAAGGAACAACATTTTTCATGGCTGTTGTTCCTTTTTCAAAAGGAACATCATTTCGAGTGTTTTGTAGTCCTTTTTTTCAAGAAAGATAGCATTTTTTTTATTTATTTATTTTCTATTGTTCCTTTTTCAAAAGGAATGGCATTGGTGTGTTCTGTTGTCCCTTTTTTCAAAAGGAACAGCATTTTCACTTTTGAGACCTATGCTCCTCTATTGTTCCTCTTCCCAAAAGGAACACTTCCAGCATACTTTTTCCCTCCTTGTGAAACAGCTTATCCCTTTTGCTGATCTAAATTGAGGATGCTTCTTGCTCCTGTTCTTTCAAAGTCTTTTAGAGACAGCTATGCACTTATGCAATGAACACAAAATCACAACATACTGAAATCAGAAAATTATAAATCGCTATCTTTATAAGGCTCTGTATCGGTAAGAGGACAAAAGGAAGGACATACTTATTCATCATCTTTTGTTGTCATTGTCTTACTAATTTTTCCTTGATTGGTTATCTTTATCATGACATTCTCTTTAATCCTCTTTGATTATTGTTTAGGAATAAGAGCAAAGGGTTTATATCTTCCTATTGAGATGATAAGACTTCTTCCACCATTCCTACTCTTAAGGAGTGTTGAACCACCCTTTATGTATAAGTAAGGAAAAGCGCTTTATGAAAAATAAGAAAGTAAAAAGATGAATTATAAGTTGTCAAATGCAGGATAGGGGGTCTCATCAAGGGCCAGCCTACCATGATCATGAGGATGGAAGTGAAGTGGCATTCCCACTATGGCCACCACACCAGGGATATGGTCCAAAAGGTATATCAAACCTTGGAACAGGAGGTCTCATCACAAGCCGGCCTGCCCACTCTTCGCTCCCTCCTCGTGAATGGCATTATGGCTAACTGGTTACCAAGCCAGCATAATGGCCTACACTTTGACATTACATTCCTTAATATGCACATAAAGGATCATGGTTCTAGGGGTGAAATAAATAACTCTGCCAAGGTTATGGACACCTGTCGGAAGCAGAGCAATGTTAATGGTATTGAAGTCACATTGATTACACCAATAGGTAAGATACTAATACTCTTTTTTTTCTTATATCCTAGGCACTAATCATACATTATCTCCCGACTTATACATCGCATGAACATTTATTACCACCAATCATGGCAAAGGAGGTGACAATGACCACTTGAGATTTGGCAAGTACGACAAACGTCCTATCCCCCAGCCTTGCATCATATCACAATAGCCTCTTACGTAATACGCGATCCAACTTTATGCCTCAATTTTGGTAATTCGTTGTTTTTCTAAACATGGCATATTTTTATACGCTGTTCCTTGATGACTTGGTTGTAGATTGGGTGCTACTTCTTTCTCTGACGGCTGGGACAACCTATCACATTGTGGGGGGGGAGGTTAACCTCATTATTCCCCGGGTTATGTGTCAGCTCACTATTCGCGAAAGATAATGTACTAGGGTATGGCACGGCTTAACGGCATGATATTTTTATTTTTTACACAAGTTGTTCATAAGCCATTTCTGTTGCATACTCTGTGTTTTTTTGAAATCTTGTGATTATTACCCTCTCTGTGTTTCAAACAGCAAGCAGTTGATGTTCCATTGAGAATCCACAGTGAAACCATGGGAGGAAGGGCAATTCAAAGGGAACCTTAGGAGTTGACAGTCTCCGCTGCTGCCCTGTAGATCCTGGAAAGAGCAGGGTGGCTGACTTATCTTAGTCACTTGCAGGAGTCTAATGAAACAGTGGCAATTGAATTCCTGCAGAATCTGCAGGAGGATCACTCCATAGTAAGGGGGAAGCAGATAGCAGTCACTGACGATATAATCATAGAAGTCTCGGGACTACCAGCCACCGTACCTGTATGGACAATAAAGAAGGAAAGATTATAGAAGATCATGGAAATTTTCCAGGACAAAGGCCAGAGCTTGACGATTAAGGGGAAGGGAGTTCTTCTAGCAATGCTAGGAGAGCCCTGGGAAGAATTAGCAAGAACCGTGCAAAGCTACATCACCTGCGATGGGAGAAAAGACGTGGTAAGACCACGACATCTTAAACTCTTAGCTGTTCTAAAGCAGAAATGCTCTGTAAATCTGCCTGCACTTTTGAATTCATTACTTCATAATGTTGCACGAAGCCTAAAAAAGGCACAACATGTAGAGTCAGTTGGCAACCACCATGGGTTAATTCAATTAATAGTTAGTCATAGCCTCACCCAGTAGAAAAGAAGCTAGGAAGAGATAATTGCAATAATTGAGGGGAGGGCGACAGCACCATCCCCAAAACGTAAACATACTACAAGCACACCAGAACGTCCGGAAAAATGCAGAGAATTAGTAAAACAAAAGCATGTTGCGAGCACATCTGAACGACCAGAAACACACCAAGAATCAGCAAAACGTAAGCATGACACCAGTACACCCGAAAAGCCAGAGAAACGCAGAAAATCAGTCTGGTTAGCTCGGATAAGAGGAAGGCTAGAAAAGCTCTAGGAAAGCACCAGCCAGCTAGTGGTAATTGAGGATGAGCAATCCTCACGGCCAGAAGTATAAGAAGAGCAAGCTAAAGGAGAAAAGAAAGGAGAGGCCAAGGAGGCCGAGCAATCTGAAGAGGAAAATGAGGAAGAAGTTGAGCATTCTGAAACAAAAGCTGAGCATTCTGAAACAGAAGTTGAGCATCCTGAAACAGAAGCTGAGCATTCTGGGGCAGAAGCTGGACAATCCAAGCAGGAGGAGGAAATGGGACAGCAGGTAGGTAGCCCAACATAGGACCCAGTGGGAGAAGATGAATTGGCCGCAGTCTTGGCCAATATGGGTGAGTATGGCCAACCTTCCACTCCATTAGACCTCCACGGAAAACCCCAGGAAGAAGATGCATCTGAAAAACTACATGAAGAAGAGGCAGAAGAAGGAAATCTACCTGTTCATGATGAAGAGGAGATAAGAGACACTGAAAGGGAACAATCTGTTCCCAAGGCACCAGAGGAAATTCCGGAGGAAGTAGGAATAGAAAAAGAAGTTGCCCAAGAAGTGACAGAACCAGTTAGGGTTCCCACCCTAGAACAGCCAGAACAGAACAACGAAGAAGCACCCCAGGAGAAAGATCCAGGGACTAGTCACGGACCAAAACACAATAGAAAGCCTGCTGTTCCTTCTAATAAAACGCTGGAAATTAGGGAATTACAAAAGGAACAATGGATATTATTGAGCATAATAGCCCAGCTCCACCAGCAGATCAAGATCCTGAAAGTGAGGCAGAGGGTAAGGAAGACCACAGGGAAGAAAAGGATGACCACTGCAGTAAAAATCCGCAAGATAAAAAGGCGGAGGACCAAAAATCTCCCTGCTGTTCAAAACCCTGCTGAAGATCTAGCTGCTGTTCCAAATGATGCTGAGGAACAGATTGTTGTTCCATTTGAAAAGGAACAATAGCAAGCTGATATTCATGTTAAAAAAGAAACGGAAAACAAGAAAATTCAGATGGAGGCACCACCCTCAGGGGTGATAAGGGTTCTGAACTCGAAACAACGCAATAAGAAAGTTCAGGTAAAACTCTCGGCCTCCACTGCTGCATGGAGAAGAGATCCAAAGACAGTGACCTTGCGCAAGGGATTGAAACAGGCTCAGCAAGAAGCAGAAAGGCTTAGAGAGAAAACGGTCCCTCACGAGAAGTATGAAGAACTACAACAGCAACTAAGGAATGTCAATCAATCCGAAAGCCAGGCCTTTGAAGGGTGGCGAAAGGAACAAGAGAAAGTTGCAAAGGTAACTCGTAGGCTAGATACTGTTATCAAGCATATGGATACCTTGTGTTCTTTATACAATGATGTTTTAGCATGTAGGGCCCCTGCCAAAAACTATGCTCTGTTTTTACTGGAACGATATTTACAATTAAAAATAAAAGCTGTTAAAGCAGGCTCCCCTATACAAATTAACACTGTCAATGAATTTATAGACTGTTGTAAACATTATGGGGTGAAGGTCCAGAGATTGCTGTGTGAATTCTATTTGCATAACCTCGTGCTAGATCAGGAGACTGAACTAAACCCTTGCCCTTTTGTTGGAGACATCCAATTGCAAGCATTCATATCATTCGGGGTTAATCAGATTAAATGGCTCAAAGCCTATAATACTTTCCAGAGACAGGAAAATGGCCTAGACTTGTGGGTAAGGGCTGAGCCTAGGGACCCAGTACAGTTGTGGAAAGCACATAGAAACCTCATGAGAACTTCGGGTGTCATTGAAACGTTAGGACCCATGCACGAGGCACTCATTTGACAAAGTTTAGAATATTTTCTTTCTATAAAAGACCTCACCATTGATGCAGCCAAATTTCGGTACCGAATCTCTAATCCAAACATCCAACTCAAGGAGCCATTTAAGTATGAGAATTTTCAATTAGCTGCCAACCGTTTGAACCTCTATGGAGAAAGCATTTTGAGGGCAGGGCCATCTTGGTTAGGATATAGATTTCACAGTCCAGTTATCTGGCACCCTGCATCCGGATATCAAGCCCTATATGAGATGCCTCAGGGTCAAACAGGCCAGTTCTTTGACTACCTAGTCACTCACCATGGTTGTAGGCCTCCGCATGAGATTCCTTCTCCAGCCTATTCTCTCACTGCTTTGCATGTCAACTACAACGTTTTCATGAGGGCATGAAACAGAGTAAGCAAGGGGGTGTGTGGAGTACTAAAAAGGTATGTTTTTGATGATTATTTCAATAGCTTTTCAGTGGAACTTGTGAACCTTTTTACATCATGAACGTGGAAAACAATAAAGAATTATAACAAAACATGTGGGATTAGTATGCAAGACTTAACCGTTGATAGTTGTCATTCTCCTGTGCAGGAAGGGGTAAAAAAGAGGAGCTTCTGTTCCAAAGAAAAAGACAAGAATAGGGTAACTGATGTCCCTTTGACGAAGGACCAAGTGCAAACGAGGCTAAGTAGGTTGAAGCAAACCAGTCCGAAAAAGGAGGAGAAAACACCAGCTCGGCGGAGGAGAAAAGAAGTGATTAAGGATTAACAGTGGGAATCACTGCTTTATTTATCTTATTGCTTAGACATCTCCGTCGTCACCCTTATATAAAGGGACGACACTGTTAGCTTTGGGGGATTATGCTTTTATGTAATTTTCTGTTAAAAATCGAACTCTGATCATCGAGTCTCGTTGAACTTGGCTCATTGTACTTTTTGTTTTATGCATTAATATAAACTTGGTGATTATCTTATCTCTGCGTTTGGATTAACTTAAAGCGGTGTACCCTTGGAGGCTAAGGGCCCAGCCCCGGAGGACACTTGCTTCTGTATCACTACGATTTGATTTCTACGTGGTTTGCTTATCGTCATTATTTGGTAATCTGATATGCTTCATAAGTTACATCATATGCTCTGTTAAGATTCATTCATTAAGGTTTTTACAGACAATAACTGTTGTATTGACTCTGCATTATATCACTAATCCTTTCAGAGTTGATTGAATATTATTAGTCTTGACTGACCATTGTTACTATTTCGTTACAAAGCTCTTATGTTGTATATTTGTGTTATGGAATTTATCTGAAAGTTGTGTTCTTTACGATTCAGGAGTAATGTTGTTCCATTTTGAAATGCAGTTATATTCCTGTTGAAGACGATTGGTGCTAGATCAGATTACTCTTCAAGTGTGTTGTGTGTGTGTGTATGATTTCCAAACACTGTTTCATAACTTATTAGTAATTAATGTTGTTCCATTAGCGCGTGCTGCTTGATTTTCCTGGAGAATTAAATATTGTTGTTTGATTACAACGAGTGCATTTGAGTTAGTAAGATAAATCTTGATTACTGCTCGTGAGATTTAGTTGTTCGATTGCTGTTCCATTTTAGCATTGTTGTTCCATTCCAGATTTGTTGTTCGATTTCTTATTTGTTGTTCCATATTTCTACCTGCTATTTCATTTACTCGCATTTGTTATTTTGGTGTGAGAGATGATCTGTGGTTGTAGTGAGCCTCGGCATTTACTGTCTAGCTCCCAGACCCATGGTCCATGCTCTAATTTCCTTTCCATCAGTTTCCAAAGGGATGGGCTATTGCTGTCGAACACTTGACTGATAAGTTGCCTAGTTTTAGAGTGTGTGATTTATTCATTTGAAGTAACTTAGTTCTCGACAAGCATCCGTTTACTCTTGTATTTTGTTGAACGTTGTACTACTAGCATTACTCTGACAAATGATAGCCTCAGATTGAGTCACTCTTTGAAATAACAAAACGCTCCCAGATTGACATATTAATGTGAGGTAATTAGAGGTGAAAGAGACCATTTTTATAGCTCTACACACTTTGCATAACCGAAATTTCCTTTTCCCAATATTCCCTAACAACTATTGAACCAAAACAAAGCAGCCTACAACTATTTCAACAGAAGGAGATGTACAGTTTATTAGCTTTTCTTTCAACAAAAATTTCTTTTATGAGAGAAAAACTAAAGCATTTTCTTAAAAATAAATTTTAAGACACCAAATTTGTTAGCATGATACTGTTGCAGATCTTAATTTAGCCCTTGGGACAAGTTTCACCCCCTTTTGGTCCACAAAATCTCTTGAAAAACATGGAAATGGGTCACTAACACTCTATCTATGTGTAAATAGAGTTTTAGTTTGGCCACTAACACTCCCTGTGCATAGTCAAAGAGATTTATAAAGCTCTGTGTAGACCAACAATCTGCGTTAGTGAGGGAAAGAGCTCAAAAAGTGGGCTTTTGGGATCAGTTTCTGAAGAGAAAGCAACCTTGCAAGATGCAACAAACTAGATGGTGGATCAGAGAAGGATATGAAGAAGCGGGAAGCTCGTACAGGAGAGAAGAGATCTGAAAGGAGTCCGAATAATCGGGAACTAAATGTATAGTCCCCAGTGGAGTCGCCAGTTCTGCTATGGGGTAAAATGCACGGGATGAAACTACCCTCAAAAGTCTTCCCCGAACTTCTAACATACCGTAAGGTCATCTGCAAAAGGTACCTTTTACACACATGTTGATCTATCTGACATATATTGACAGGATATGGAGAAGGGATTACCTTTGGTTCTTTCTAGATTCGCTTGGGGATCTCCGTGTGGTAAGAAGAACTCCTCCTGACCGGCTCCAAAACGATTCCTGCAAAAAATAACGAAGCAAACCAATCATAGCATATACTTCTGACAATTAATGAAAGAATCTGTAACAAACATGTATAAATGTGTAACTTATCTACTCAACTCAACAAGCATCAGAATGAACAAATAAATGCACAATATCACCGACACTTCGAGTAGTGGAACACAACTGCAGTCCTATATTCAGAAGAGTGATTACAACAACCCTGTTGCATCAACCTTCCTTATCCCTTCTTCCTCTCTCTCTCTCCTTCTTTCAGCTAGCTCCTTCAAGAATATGACAATATCACAACAGCACCATGTACTATCCTTCTAAATGCTCTGACCATTGTGCAATGGCCCTCTTGTTGTTTATATAACAATCAATTTAGGGCTTCCCAACTCCACCTATAGTTCATTTGGGTAAAAGCCATGAACCTGCTTCATTTACCAGCTTTTTCCCATTTTCCTTTGTTTCCAGAATAGAATTTCTCCAAATATCTTGATTTTTGGAGTTTCCCTGCTTTTCTTGCGCAAATTTAGGGAAATAATATCTAGATATTTAATGGTAGATTCATTGGCATAACCACTTGAATATCACTAAAGTTCACTAACACTCCCCCTAGTCTAACAACAAGAGTTAGTAGGTTTACTAATGCTCCTTTATGCTTGTAAACAAGCTTTATAAAGTAGGTTATTAGTGTACAGAGAGCGTTAGTTTGGATTCTGGGCTTGCAACTATGGTCATTCTTTCAGTCATCTTGTCTTTCTCCTTTGAGTTGATTAGGAGGTTAATTTGTCCTATAACATTTACATGTGGCTCCCATACAAAGGAAAATGCAACTAGATCTAGCTGTTATCCAATTTGCATATGAAACATAATGTCATTCCCCATTATTCGAGAGGCATATGAACCTCTTGGTAAGTAGATGTGTGCCAATACCTTTAGCACGACACCGTACCCTCTCATTATTCCATCAGACAGAAGAGGGTATTACGCCTTAAATCCTTAGTATATCTGTCGGTGAACGAAGTGCTTTACAGAAAGCACAGTAATGGAGTTTTTCTTAGGTGCCTAGAGGCATGTGAATCAAAGAAGGTACTTCAAGATCTGCATGACAGACCTGTCGAGGGTCATTTTGTAGGAAACACCACTACACAAAAATTTATGTGAATCAGTTTCTACTAGACCACATTATTCAAGGATGCACATGCTTATGCCCACAAGTGCTCAATCTGTCAGTGATGCGCCAGAAGAACATGAAGATCAACAGCCCCACTGCACCCTGTTGCAGTGACCGAACCATTCCAATAGTGGGGCTTGGATATCATCAAGGAAATGTTCCCACATTTTTCAAATCAACACTGCTACATTCTAACAACAACTGATTACTTCACGCAGTGGACAAAAGCAGTTCTTCTTGAACAAGTGAATGACCAAGAGGTCATCATCTTCCTCCCAAAGAACATCATCTCACGCTTCGGTGTTCCAGTATCACTTGTTTTTTATAATGAAACTTACTTTTCATCTTTCAAACTCTATGATTTTTCATTACATAATGGTATTGTGTTAAAGCATTCATCTAACTATTACCTGCAAGGAAACGGTCTCACAGAATCCACAAATAAAAACCTCATCTACATAATCAAGAAGATCGTTTTCTCTAAGCAGCGCAACTCGCATACCGCCCCGATGAATGAATTATGGGCCAACCGTGTAACACCCAAGCCTTCTATGAATAACTCACCGTACTTCTTGGTTTGTGAAAAATAATCCATCCTTCCACAAAATATCTACTTTCCTGCACTTTAGCTTTCCCAAGAATCAGTCTAGGATGGATGCTCTCCATACGCTTTAGGATGAAAGGATGAAAGAAAAAGAAAAATTCACACTCCACCAAACCGTATCAAGAGATGGTTCAATAAGAAGTCTGTAGGGAAATCTAACTTCGATGTTGGTGACTTAGTTATGAAATGGGATAAGTCCCATGAAGACAAGGGCAAACATATGAAGTTCTAGTCCCTGTGGATTGGTTCGTACACGGTACATGAGAATCTTGTACCACACACGTATTATTTGAAATCACTTGATGGGAAGATTGACAACCTTCCTGTCAATGGCCAAGATTTCAAGCATTACTTTCAGCAGGCCGGGCCATGCCTTGTGCCATGTACATAGTCAGCTTGTTGCTTGTTGTTTTTATCTAGTTTTCTTTGCTTACTATATTTGTTTTTACTTTGTTTGTTTTGCTCACTATGTTTGTTTACGTTTGTTTTGTTTTCTTGACATATTACTATTTTTTTTTCTGGAAATAAGTGTTTCTGACTACTATGTTTTGGCTTTTGAATAGAGTATGCGGCTGAAATATGAAGACACTTGTGACACTACAGCACTTGGCCAATATTGTGTTAGTCTTCTCTGTGCTTGGTTATAACCTTCAACTGATGAAGTATTGACGGAAAATACAAGCCGTCTACAAGGGAAGTTTTGGTCCAACCATGAACCTATGTCCACACTGGGAAGCCCCATGCTTGACCTTAGCCTTCTACTCTATTAGGTTCCTATACCAATAGGAGTCATAATTTTGTATGGCTAAGGTTAAGCCTTGTAATATGTACATACCTTTGCTTCCTGCAAAATTTTTCCATATTGAAAAATAAAAAATGAAAAGAGGGTATGTCCTAAAAGAAAATTAAAGGACAAAAAGAATAAAGAAAAGGTCCAAAAAAGTGAAAAATATGAACCCCAAAAAAGAAAAAGAGACCATGAAAGTGTGCAAGTCTAAATGCCGCTACTATTTACTTTATGCAAAATAATGGTTGTATGAAGTTTGTGATTCATGACACAACCCAAGGTAATCAAAATATTTAATCTTCATTATACCATGCTTTAAATTTGAAGTTGAAAGTTAGATAATAAAATATGACCAAATTGTTTAATCTTGGCAGATCATTAGACTAGGTAGAGTAAAATAAAAGGAGCTCATAAGTTTAATCTGATCCCTTGGATGATATAGTGATATATTAGATAGTTTTCTTTGTGAAAAGGAAAGAAAATGTTTTAATAAGGGTTTGCTAGTCTAAATGCACCCTAATAAAGTGAAGAAAAAATGGTAGAACAAGTAGATGGGTAAGTAGAAGAAAAGTTGCAGAAATATGATGATAGCACAAAAAGCATATTTATCATCTCTCATCATAGGTTTCAAATGTAAATGGTCAATCAAGCATGAAGATGGATTTCAAGGTCAATTGATTAACTTCCCCCCATTCATTTTACCTATTTTACTTAACTAATTTCGCATAAACAAAGTTCAAAGTACTTAAAACCTTTAAGTCAAAGAGGCTCAGAGCATTTCTCTGACTTTTGGAGGGACCAGACCCTTGGCTCAATGATTTATGGATATCAAGTACTAAATTCCCCTCATAAAAATTCATCCCCCCCTTCAGTTCATTCATTTTCCTAAATAATGTTCATTTCCTAAGGATAAAACATTTTTGCCTAGGAAAATCATTCCCCCCCCCCCACCACATAAAGCATTTTCATATAAAAAACCCACCAAAACACTTTACCCTAAGTATTAATGTTAATATGTGAAAAACATCAAATTCACAAAAAGAGCATTTACTTAGTGATTTTTCCCTTTTCTGCTCATCTTTTCATATTAATTACTAATTTTATTATATTAAATCCTGATGAAAAACCCATTTCCCGTATATATATAGCTCATGTGCATTAATTAACCCTACACCCTAGTTTAACTATAAACTATTATTCTCACTTAAAACTCCGACCAAAATCTATAATTGGTCGATCTGCGATCAAAATTAATAATCCTGCCTTAATCCACCAATAATCCTGCCTTAATCCGCCATTAATCCTGATACCACCATATTTAAAGTGTCTGTCGAGACCCCATTAACCTCCGCGTGCAATCACTCCCCAACCACCATATGATATGAAGGCCTAGATCCAACACCCCGAAAACATTTCGGGTGGGATCCTCCGCCGAACGATACACGCCCGAAAAAAATTGTTTTCCATGAGACCACCCCGGCGGTGTGTTAGTCACTAAGTGGAATCAAATGGCCCCTCCTAAAAACCACCTGATGTCCATAAGCGGTGCGAAATTAACTGCTTACCACCTCCCCGCTATGCGACAAATCAGTCGCTATTCACCTGTACCTGCCAAAAAGCATTTTTCCATATGAAAAAGCCAAAAAGCCCCAAATCATTTGTTTTCACTGGAATTTAAATTGTAAACCTCTATACGCATGCATGCCACCTACGAATGTCGAAGCTGTCAACCCACATCCAATTGCACTCCAAAGACATTGCAGACAACCTTGCAACCTACAGAAAACCCCTCCAACCATTTGTAGTCACCAGTTGCCCTGCTCAGAACCATTTTACCCTAGTTCCAAGTATTTAAGCCACAATTCATCAAAAATCCTGTCAATTTCAAAGAAACCAATGATTGAGTATTCTTAGTTAAGTTTAAAATTAATTAAGGAAACTCAAGCCTACTCCATGATGAACCACCATTGGCCTAAAAACAAAACACTACAAATTACCTCCCCCATTCTCAAATCCACAAGAACTGAGAATGGCTACCCCAATTTCTATGGATGTAAGACCTGTCACCGCTCCCTATCGAGACCTAGACCACCTTCCCCTAGCCGAAAAAGATTTTCAGATAAAGGACACCTCTATCCAAGAATCCTCGCTCAAAGTATACTGCCAAAGTAGGGATAGGTACTTGAACCATGCAGATGGATTGGTTTGTGGGATTCCAATTTGCCTAAATACCAATTTCCTCAAGTTCACATTTTCCCAAAAATTGTGCATTATTGCCATGCCAATTATATTCCAATTCAGAGAACAGTCATATCCCCTAACCAGACAATATTATTCACTATCAATGCAGAATCTATAAATGTGATGTTACAACTCAAGCTTGGCCAAAACTTGACTCCTCTTTCAATTAGAGCCTTATTAGACCATTTCCCTAAGCTTACTACTGCAAAATTAGCAGAAATGTTCCAAACTTTCATAAGAGAAGAAAAAAACATCCCAAAGGATCCTCCTCCACATTTAGTTACCATTTTCTCCTCATGGGGGAGAAATATTGTGGATATGATATCTAGTGTCCTAGGTTATGCCACCAGTGAATACATTGATGAGATTATTTTAGCCTTCATGTCCATATACACTCCAGGGCAGCCTCCTGCTATCATATATGACTATGCTCAGTTCATAGCTGATAGGATGCATGAACATTTCCTTAGAATGAGTAATGAGAGAGTCTTCAAATACTCCTCCATCTTGTATCACCTTTTCCTATATTACCAATTAGACAGATTCCCACTTACCTTGCAAAAGTTGGACACCAAGGGCCAACCAAGATCAGTCATCTTCTGGACCCCATTGATTCATCAATATTCCTCCCCCTATTCCTACAATGAATTCATAGATTCCTTTGTCCACCTTGTGATTACCATGCTCATTGGAACCCCTCCACCAAGAATTAGTCCTGATATTAGGAGAGTCCTTCATATAAACATCAATCATCAAGTGGGAGATTGGTACTTGTACCAAAACCACACTAAAATAAGGATTTATGGGTGTGACCCCATACAAACTACCTAAATACCTCCCAATGAGGTTATTTTCCCTGGATTACTACAGGCAGATAATTAATTCAGATGAGGTAAACTTTGTTAAAGCCAAAAGAAATCACAGCTCAAGATCAAAGACCAGTTGGGTCCTTTTATTTGTAATAGAAGAGAAGTTGGAAATGAGGCAGACCTGGTCCTTCAGAGATTAAAATTAAAATAGATCTCCATATGGAGATATGATCCCTTGAATTTCATCTGCAAAAGAAGGCAGAAAAACAAGATGGCTTCCTATATCCATCACCGCATCCCTAAGATAGAAAAGTATGCCAACCAATTGTAATGGGTGGAAAACACTTTAGAGGATAGGGATAATACTGAAGTTGTTGTGGAAAACACGTTATTAGATCTAGAAAATCAACTTGATGAAAATTCATTTCTGCAGGTACCACCTCAGGAAGGGACAATGAGCACTCCCCTTATCATGCTGACTCATCTGAATGAGGAGAAAAATCCCAAAAGGGGCAAGGAGGAAGGATCAAGTTCAGGGACACAAGCCTTCAATGTTCAATATGAAAGAGGCCAAAGCAAAAGACCTAGACTCAATCATGTGTCAGAATAGGAAGACATCGATGGCTAAGTTGAAATAACTGATTCTAAGCCAAAAAGGAGTAAATGTACTGCTCCTTCAGAGGAAAAACAGCCCCCATCATCTGCAGGAACCCAGATGATATAGAGACAGATGAGTGTAGAGGTCGTTTCTTTCAGCATACCAGGATAAAAGTATCAAATACAAATTCAAAGAGATAAAAATGAGGAATGAAAGGTTGAAAGCTGAGACATATGCTCAACTTTTCAAACTTTCTACTCCAGGTCAAAATAGATTGATGTCAGCCTTTGACATCAAATAGGGGAAGATGCAGGTGTCCTTCATTCAACTAATTGTGTAGCAACCAAGGACACCCACTGACTACATGAAAGTTGATTTTGAGGCATTGGCCAGGGATATTCACCCTGTCGACCAAATAGAGTTTCACAACTAGGCTGGAGAAATGATCTACTCCACTGTGACAGGGAAGTCCATAGCTGTTCATCAACTGCAAAGTTCCATAAACAACATCTCAGCTCAATATCAGCTTGAATAGGCTTCATCACAAGCCAAGGACAACATAATAGGGTCTTTGGAAGACTTTGTCATAGAGATGGGACATGATCGCAAAGATATCAAAGCAACAGAGGAGTTAATAAAACAGAAGAACAAGGAAATTGCTTCATTGAAGAAGCAACTGAAGATACCCTCCTTGCATCATTCGCAAACACGGGAGGTGTTACAGTTTCAAACTCAGCATGAGGACTTAATGGATTTAGTCCTCAAGCTGAATGATTAGTTGAGGAACACAGAGAAGAAATTGGATTCCTTAATCCAATTGAAGCAAGGTGAAGTAGGGACCACACCAGCAACTGTAATCCCTACAATGACTACTACAGTGCCATCTACATTGGTAGCTACATTGGCTGCAAAAACTCCTATAGGCACTGCCTTGCCCATCACCACTGTAGCATCTACATCAGTAGTTTCCACAATAGCAACATGTACAACAATAGATGAAGCAACCAAGCTTGTTCATGCCATCGAAGAAATGTCTATTCAGACAAATGAGATAAACAAGCTAAAGGAACAGGTGGCAAGCTTAGAAATAAACTGTAAGCTTGCCAAGATTATGCAGAAAGAGGAGGAACAGAAGGCTACTAGGATAAAGGAAAAGCTCAAGTCAATGGAAAGAGACTTGACACTAAAGGAGCTACTTGGAGAATCCAAGGAAAAATTGTGGGCCAATATCATTGACTCTGTCAATGATATTTGGCCATCCATACAGGTCATATTCGAGCATATTGATCTCATAGCATTACTAACCAAGGCTATTGGGAAGTGAAGATAGAATTAGGAAACAGGCCTAGAGAGGCTACCAGGCTCATCCAGTTCTTAAATTTAAGGAACAAATACCCATTACAGGAACTGGAAATTGAAGACAGGACTACTACTATTTTGGAGGTAAAGAAAGTCCTCACCAAGAGGGACCTTATGGAAAAGTTAGAGGAAAAGAGCAAGGAAATGCAAGTAGTCGTTGACAGGTTCATGGCTAAGTTTGATAAGCTAAAAGAGAAGGGATTACCTAATACCTTATTCATTCATGATAAACTTATGGAACAAGGAGATTACAATGACAAACTCAGGGATGTAGCAAGACAACAAGTGGCTACTTCACAGGTTTCAAAAATGCCAACAAGAAAGGTACTGTACAGTGCTTTTGAAAATCTATTTTACCTCCAACAAGAGGTAAAACATCTGTTTGTAAATAAGCCTTCATTTTCCAAATACACTAAGGCAGATGAAACTTACTGGAGAATGCTGAGTATCTGGTTACCAACAGATCAAGAATGGGAAAAGTTGACTGACTTACTATATCATAACATAGTTAAAGGTCAAACACATCGTCAATGAGGTAAAAGAGCATCAGAGTCAAGTGGTTATAGTCTCAAAGAGTATCTATGTCAAAGAGTATCAGTATAAAGACAACACCCTTTTTATAGCACAAAGTATAGCAACCATAAACTTCCAGCTAAACCACAATAAAAGGGACAGCAAGAAAACAGTTCAATAGTTGTCACTATCTTCCTGCGAGAAGATATTTTGAATTTCCTAGATTAATTCCCAAGTTAGTTTGGGATATTTTGTAAAACATTTTGTATAAATACTTCACAAATCGAAGTATGTGGTGTGGATTCTTATACTTTCAATAGAATTTTGTTCAAAGACTGTAAAAGCTTTTGTATCACTGATTGGTCCAACATGCTAGATTGATGAATAAAGATCATATATTTAAAGGGATTCATGTGTAAAGCGTAGTACAAATGAGTACTTTTCTTGTGTTGTTTTATCTCCCTTAAATTTGTTTCATAATCTTAAATGTTTCAGAAGTCTAAATGTTTAACCTGAATATTATTTCAGAATTTGCTTGACTACACTCCGTCTTATTGTTATACATTCTTAATGTTTTCTCTTAAACTATCTTAGCTAGGGAATTCTTAACTTTTCCTTCGCTTTCGTAGTTTCTCCTCTGGTCTATAGTAAAGGATTCTTAATTTCACTTTACTCATGATTCATTGTTGTTCCGGCATCTTAGCCTCAATCTGAGGATTCTTGATTTCTCTCTCACCCCCGTTAAGACTCATTTCACCATTTAGTCCAAGGGTTTGTACTTCACTTTGCTATCTTGCCCCTTGAACATTCTGTTTAGTGATTTAACTCCAACTTTGTTGCCCCTTCTTTGACTCCATTGCCGAATGGCCTAAAGGCATCAAACTATCAGCCTGTTTTAAGGATTCCACCACCAAATCTTCATACAAATCAAAAACGCCCTGAACTATAGAACTAGCCTAATATCTAAGCAAACAAAGCTAAATTTTATAGAGAGAGCCCTCTCTGAGCCATAAGTTGGCTAGAGACTATGCTTAAAAGTTGGTTTGTGGTTACCTCGAAGCCTTCTCTTCTTCCAAAACTTCTAAGGAAAAGTTTTGAGTGATATCATAGTGGCGACCATACTGGGGAACGCAAACCTCTGTCTCCTAAAACTTTAAGGAAATCTTAATCATCATCTTGAGCCCCTTAAAGTCAATTTTTACAGAAGTTCTAAAATTTACATTAAAAAACATTTAAAAATTTATAATTCTGGCTACCAGGAAAACTCATTATACCAGTTCCAACCCAGATCCAAACCCTGTAGTTATTGTGGATGATCTAGACAGAATTATAAGAAAATCCAAAAAAATAAGAGAGTTCAGCTAATAAAACACCACTAGTTAAAGCTAATTCTTGTCTTGATGAGTGGTTGCTTTAAGAAGATTTACCTTTTGACGTGAAATTTGATCTCTCATTATTTAGAACAAAATCTAAAAGTGTGCTTAATGAAACTGTTCTAAATCCTGATTTTATTGCAGACCTTGAAGTTCAAAGAGCTAATAGATCAATTGACGAATATATTCTGAATACTCCACTATCATCCATTAATACTACTCTAACTGCTGAACTTTCTGCTCAATCCTCCAATGCTATTAATACTCCTTCCATCACTACCATACCATCCATTATTTCTACTACAGTTCATTCCACTAGCCCATTCATCCCATAGCTCCCTATACAACCTAGAAGCTTGTTTCCGCCTATAGACACTCCCACTTCACCCATTAGCCCTTCGAGTTCACTTATAGATTCTTCCATCTCCCCTATACACACAGCTATCCCTTTTATCCCAATATCCGTTATAGAAACCCCTTCATCCACTATTAATGTTTAAGTTTCATTTGTAGATATTCCAACTTTAGCTATTAATATTCCAAATTCCACTGTTAATACTCCAGTTTCAATTGGAAATCTTTCATTTTCAACTGTAAGCACTTCTAGCTCATCCATCTCCACCTCAACCCAAACTAATCTTCCCTTATCTCCGAGCCAAGCCAAGGCTTTAGCCATGGCCAATAGATATGCCCCTTTGGTGTTGCCTGGTCAGTTACATGACCTACCTCGGGACTATCAAAGAAAAATTCAATTATTTGATGCTACAAGCCTATACATTGCTCAACAACATGTTAACATAATGAATGATTATTTTGAGTTACATGAGATAGATGATGCAGATGTAAGAATGAGGCTTTTTTCCCAAACATTAGCTGGGGAAGTTAGAACCTAGTTTAGAAACTTAGCTACTGGTAGTATTGCAGATATGACAAACTTTCATAGGATGTTCATCGAGATATGGGAGAGGAAGAAAAACCCATTGCAGATACTTTATGAGTATGAGAACATTAGGAGAGGTCCTAAAGAATCAATTCAAGACTACTGCACCAGGTTTAATAGCACTTACAATGCCATCCCTACCAACCTTAAGCCTCCTCCTCATCTCGCAATGATGAAGTTCCCTGATGGTTTTGATTTAGATATGGCCTACCAACTTATGGAAAGAGAGCCAGCAACCCTAGAGCAAAGCCAAACCAATGCAGTAAAAGTAGAGGCTAATATTTTAGCCAAAAAAGCCTGAGCAAAGATAGAAATGAGAGTAGGATTTGTTGATGAAGCTTCAACATCTGATGGTAAAGTAGATCTTTTGGCCAAAACTATAGAAAGAATCATAGATAAACTTGACAACCTAGATAGAAAAACATAGGATAATCAACAAGTACCCCTAGTTAGGAATACTAATTTCAGAAAAAACCAAAATCAAAACCAAAACACAGGAAAGAATGGACCTGATCAAAACATTAGACCCCCTTTTCAAGAAAACTATGTAGAATCATCTGATCCTGATGATCATGGACAAGATACCCAAATCAATATAATGGGATTAGATGATCAAAAACCTATATTCCTTTCCCAGGATGAGGAAGAATTGCATATGTTACAACAGCTTCAAACCCAGTCTGGAGAGTCATTTGACTATAAGCAGGGATATGACTCTACCATATTTGAAGTGCACAAACAATATAATTTGTGAAGTAAAAAGAATGTTGGTCCTCCTGACCAAACTAAGAAAGCAATGGAAAATCAACCCAAAATAACAAATAAAGTTCCTATTTTGGAAGTACTTCAAATCCTCCCTAGACCAAACCAAAACCCCCCTAGTCCCATTATTGAAGAAATAACTTCCAATCAACCCTTTTTTGAGCAGCCATCCGCATTAGTTCCACTTAAAGAACTAGAGAAAAACACCTATAATGCCAGATATGAAATTCCCCATAAGGAAATCCCAAGTAAACAAAAGGAAGATAATTCCAATCAAAACCCTATTCCAAAGGTCTACAACCCTTCCTCATCATTCAATTTGGGAGCAGAGATATCCAAGCTGAAAATTTAAGTCCCTTTGACTGAACTAATTAAAAAAAAAACTTACAAATCATAAGTAAATCAGACCCTGAACATTACTGAAAATGAAGACTCAGTTAACTTGTTCGATGAGAAACCAGAATTAATGTTGGACTAGATGTTAATGGCCAACCGCAAGAAGGAAGAATTCTGCCTTTTTACATTAGCCTTAATATTCATGACAAAATACTACACAATGCCATATTAGATTTTGGGGCTTCTCACAACCGAATGCCAAAATCAGTGATGGAAAAATTGAAACTAGACATTACTAGACCTTACAAAGACTTGTTTTCCTTTGATTCAAGTTAAGTAGAATGTCTAGGGTTAGTCAAAGATTTGTGTATCACTTTAGTCCAATATCCTGCCAAGAGCATCCTCATGGACATTGTAGTGGCTGATATCCCACCAAAATATGGCATGTTTTTATCCAGTTCTTGGGGAGCCAAGCTTCAAGGATCCCTCCAACTGGATATGTCATATGCCACAATTTTTGTGTTTGGACAACCCAAGAAACTGTACAGAGAAACTTTCATGAAATACATGGTAAGCAGCCAAGAGCAACCTCAAAACTATCCTATCTACTCTATGCATTCAGATGTAGACTCTTTTATCATGTTCAGCACTGATCAAACACCAAATGAAACTCCTAACAGTGTTGTTGTAGAACCAAAAGAAATTGCAGTTTCCACTGCTTACGAATCTAAAGAAACTTCAGAATTGTGCAATAAAGAAAGTAATCAGGTTGCTAGAAATAAAAATAAATGGGATATTGATGATGAGAACCATGTACATGAAATATTATGGCATTTAGAATTTGATGGCTCTGTAAATAAGT
This sequence comes from Pinus tabuliformis, assembly GCA_031772625.1. Lineage (NCBI taxonomy): Eukaryota > Viridiplantae > Streptophyta > Pinopsida > Pinales > Pinaceae > Pinus > Pinus tabuliformis. The sequence continues at coordinate 10,276,858 of CM062808.1, forward strand.
TAGGAGCAAGAGCAGGAGTATGGATTTATAATTTAGAAAAAAATCACTCAGACTGCCATGCCTATAGGTTAAATTTCATATGTACCAATAATATGGCCGAGTATGAGGCTCTGATTCTAGGTCTTAAGGTAGTTAGGAATTTAGGTGCTCAAAGAGCTTCAATCATAGGAAACTCAAAGCTAGTTGTAAATCAGATTAAGGGTGTATATATGACCAAAGACACTATATTAGGTTATTATAGAGGAACCATTGTAGAAATAATCAATACCTTCCTAGAAACACACCTTGCAGTAGTTCCTAGGAAGCACAATATGCAAGCCCATAGTTTAGCAATGTTTTCCAGTACCTGTAAGTCACCCTTCCAACCTAACCATTAGTACATTGCTAAGGTCAGGCACAGACCTTCAATCCTAGATAATGTACAGAACTGGAAAGTATTCTCAAATGATAGACAGATAAACAACTTCTTAACTTTAGAAGAAGAATTTGCACATAGTAACATAGACATTGATACATCCATAGATCTTAACTCTAGGGATGAAGTAATAATAGATGAGCTAGAAGGTAATGAATTAGATAGTTTTAATCCAACTAAATTCACATGGTCAGATATAGGCAACCTAGAATAGGTTGAGATTGATGAAACAATTAATGACGAAAACAAAGTAATCTCAAGGATAATTTCTTACCAAAAGGTTTAACCCCTCTGGAAGACTTATTCGATTCAAATGATGTTCCTAGGAAGCCTAAAATGGAACCATTAAAATTTGATATTGAAGAGTGTAACATAGGCACTGAAGAAAATCCCAAGCTAATCAAACTATCAAAGTCACTCCCTTTAACAAAAAATGTGAAATACATTGAGTTATTGAAAGAATTTCAAGATGTCTTTTCTTGGAGCTATGAGGACCTTAAATCCTATGACACCAGCATCATCCAACACACAATTCCCCTCAAAGAAAATAAAAAACCTTTCAAACAAAAGCTTAGGAGAATTAATCCTATCTTATTACCTTCAATAGAAAAGGAAATTAGGAGAATGTATGATGATAAGATAATTGCACCAATAAGGTTTTCTGAATGGGTCTCAAACTTGGTCCCAACCAAGAAGAAAACTGGTGAGATCAGACTCTATGTAGATCTCAGAAACTTGAATAAAGCATCACTTAAAGACAACTACCCTCTTACGAAAATGGACCACATCTTACAAAGGATAGTTGGGTCAACCAGAATCTCATTACTGGATGGGTTTTCTGGTTACAGTCAAATTTTGGTTCATCCTGACGACCAACCCAAGACTGCTTTCACCACTCCTTGGGGCACCTTTATGTATGTCAAAATTCCTTTTGGGCTAATGAATGCAGGAGTCACTTTCCAGAGGGCTATGGATATAGCCTTTTCCAAATAAATCCATGATTTCCTTGTAATATATCTTGATGATATTACTGTTTTCTCAAAATCAGACAATCAACATCTAGATCATCTAAGGCAGGTCTTTATAAAATGCAGAAAGTATGGCATCTCCTTGAACCCCAAGAAATCTTTATTTGGATTGGAAGAAGGAAAATTGTTAGGACATATCATTTCCAAAGATGGCATAAGAATAGATCCTGCAAGAATTGAAGCCATCTTGTTGATACAACACCCTAGGAATATCAAAGAACTACTAGCCTTTTTAGGAAAGATTAACTTCCTTAGAAGATTTATTTCTAACCTAGCAGAGATAATTAGAGCACTAAATAACATGTTGAAAAAATATTCGAATCTATGTTGGACTGTCGAAGCTAAGAAATCATTTGAAGATATCAAGCTAGCCTTGACAAACACCCTAGTATTAGTTAGTCCCAAATTTTATAGGGATTTCATTTTGTTTTCCTTTGCTTTTGGGCATACAATAGCTACAGTTTTACTACAGAAAAATGACCAAGGATATGATCAACCCATTGCTTTCTTTAGAAAAGCCTTAAGAGATGCTCCCTTAAATACAACATAATGGAGAAACAAGCACTGGCTTTAGTCAAAGCTATCAAAGATTTTAGGGTATATAATTTGTATCCTCATATAGTAGGCTATGTTCCCAATTCTTTAGTCAAAGAAATCCTAACTCAGGAAGGTCCTGATGGGAAAAAGGGAAAATGGATCGCTACTATCTTAGAGTATGATATAGAGATCAAACCCACAAAGTTAATCAAAGGCCAAGGCTTAGCTAAACTTATGGCTGAGTCGAACTATCAGGCCTTAGGCATAAACTTTATTGTTGCACTAGATGAAGGAGAGGAGATGGCGACTCCACGGATCAGTCAGGCCTATGGTGAATCACCATGGTATGCTGATATCATCTACATTTTAAAAAACTTTTAAAAGCTCCTCCTATATTATCTAGAACCAAAGGTAGGTTTTTAAAAATGAAATCTTTGAAATTTTGTATACTTGATAATGCTTTGTTTTGTAAAGATTATGAAGGAATTATCCTTAAGTATTTGATAAAATATGAGGCTGACGAAGTTCTACAAGACTTTCATGCAGGTGATTATTGTGGACACCTCTATTGGAGAACCACTGCAGATAAAATCTTAAGGGTGGGTTTCTACTAGCCAACTTTATTCTTTGATGTCAAGAAATTTGTGACCTCTTGTCATAAGTGTCAAATTTTTGAAGGAAAAAGAAAACTTCTACCATTACCCCTTAAACCAATCACTGCTAAAGTACCTTTTCAACAATGGGGTTTAGAATTCATTGGTGAAATTCACCCACCCTCCTCTACCCAACATAAGTGGATCCTCACAGCCACAGACTATTTCACAAAATGGATAGAGGCCATACCTTCAAGGCAAGCCACATATACTATTATTATTAACTTCCTTGAAGCCAACATTTTGTCTAGGTTTGGATGCCCAACCAAGCTCATTACTGATAATGCAGCAACTTTTAAATCCAAACGAATGATAGAATTCTGCAATAAGTATCACATTACCCTGGGTCATTCTATAGCCTACTACCCTCAAGGAAATGGACTGGCTGAATCTTCAAATAAGAGCCTGGTGAACATTATTAAGAAGTTACTGGAAGATAATAAGAAAACATGGAACAAGAAGTTAGTCAAAGCCTTATGGGCTGACAGACTGACCACCAAGAAGTCAATTGGTACATCCCCCTATTAGCTAGTGTATGGCATGGAAGCTGTTTTTCCATCCTCTTTGGGAGTACCAGTGATGAAGATGCTCCAAGAACTACAATCTAAACCAAATGATATCTAGAGGAGAATAAACCAGACTATTCATCTCTAGCAAACCAGAGAAGAGGTCTACATCAGATCTCAACTTGTGCAAGAAAAGATCAAAAAGATTTTTGATAGAAGGACCAAGGCAGATGATTTCTACTTAGGTGATAAAGTACTCAAGTGGGACTCGAGAAGGGAAGATAAGGGTAAGCATGGGAAATTTTATTTCCTATGGAAGGGCCCCTATATCATCTATGCTTATAGAGGGAACAATGTTTTCTTCCTTAAAGGACTAGATGGTACTGAAGAAGGAGGAGGATCGGTGAATGGTCGAATGCTCAAACATTACATAGAACCTAGTTACTAATTGTTTTTTCCCATGTATGTATATTTTATTTTTAAAAAGTCTAGTTTGGATTGGATGGTAAACATTTAGGGTTGAAGCCCTGAGAGAAGGCCCTAAGCTTTTGAGGGTTTTTTATCATAAGTATGAATAAAGCAGGTTGAAAGGTGACAAATCACAAGGTAACTGAAGTCAAAATTCCAAGGCTACTGATCTCAAAGTTCTTGACATTTCACAAGGAAATTCCATCCCCAAGTGGAGCCACTGTTAGGTTCCTATACCAATAGGAGTCATAATTTTCAATGGCTAAGGTTAAGCCTTGTAACATGTACATACCTTTGCTTCCTACAAAAGTTTTCCATATTGAAAAATAAAAAATGAAAAGAGGGTATGTCCTAAAAGAAAATTAAAGGACAAAAAGAATAAAGAAAAGGTCCAAAAAAGTGAAAAATATGAACCCCAAAAAACAAAAAGAGACCATGAAAGTGTGCAAGTCTAAATGCCACTACTATTTACTTTATGCACAATAATGATTGTGTGCAACTTGTGATTCATGCCACAACCTAGGGTAATCAAACTATTTAATCTTGATTATACCATGCTTTAAATTTCATGTTGATAGTTAGAGGATAAAATATGACCAAATTGTTTAATCTTGGCAGATCATTAGACTAGGTAGAGTAAAATAAAAGGAGCTCATCAGTTTAATCTGAGCCCTTCGATGATATAGTGATAGAATTAGATAGTTTTCTTTGTGAAAAGAAAGAAAATGTTTTAATAAGGGCTTTCTAGTCTAAATGTACCCTAATAAAGTGCAGAAAAAAAGGTAGAACAAGTAGATGGTTAAGTAGAAGAAAGGTTACAGAAATATGATAGGGCAAAAATCATATTTATCATCTCTCATCATAGGTTTCAAATGTAAATGGTCAATCAAGCATGAAGATGGATTTCAAGGTCAATTGATTAACTTCCCCCATTCATTTTACCTATTTTACTTAACTAATTTCCCATAAATAAAGTTCAAAGTACTTAAAACCTTTAAGTCAAAGAGGCTCAGAGCATTTCTCTGACTTTTGGAGGGACCAAATCCTCGGCTCAATGATTTATGGATATTGTTGGGTCCCTATAATACTAGTGATTACCCCATTACTATTATAGTTATACCCCTTATTTATATTTTTGTGCCCCTATTACCCCCATATTGTTATTTTTGTGCCCCATAGAATCCCTCTATTGTTATTTTTGTGGCTTTATATTATTATTGTTATGTCGGCTGGATTATCTTGTGACTCCTTAGACTCCTATATATAGAAAGGAGGTTTTGTCATTTGAATCATCAAATAATTGTTCATTTATGTAATGTAAAGGAGGTTTCCCCCTCGAAGAGGCTGAATTCTAAGGCGTTGATCTATCTTTTCTATCTTTTCTTGAGTTGGTTTCATAATAGATATCAAGTGCTAAATTCCCCTCATAAAAATTCATCCCCCCCTTCATTTCATTCATTTTCCTAAATAATGTTCCTTTCCTAAGGATAAAACATTTTTGCCTAGGAAAATGATTTCCCCCCCGCATAAAGCATTTTCATATTAACGACCCACCAAAACACTTTACCCGAAGTATTAATGTTAATATGTGAAAAACATCAACTTCACAAAAAGATCATTTACTTAGTGATTTTTCCCTTTTCTGCTCATGTACTCATTTTAATTACTAATTTTATTATATTAAATCCCGATGAAAAAACCCTTTCCCTGTATATATATAGCTCCTATGTGTTAATTAACCCTACAACCTAGTTTAACTATAAACTGTTATTATGACCTAAAACCCCGACCAAAATCTCTAGTTGGTCGGTCTGCGATCAAAATTAATAATCTTGCCTTAATCCACCAATAATCTTGACTTAATCCACCGTTAATCCCGATACCACCATATTTAAAGTGCCTATCGGGCCCCCATTAACCTCTGTGTGCAATCGTGCCCCAACCACTGTCCGATCTGAAGGCCCAGATCCAACGCTCTGAAACCATTTTGGGAGGGATCCTCTGTTGGACGATACATGCCCGAAAAATTTTGTTTTCCACGAGACCATGCCGGTGATGTATCAGTCGCTGAGTGGAATCAAGTAACCTCTCCTAAAAACCACCCGACGCCCATAAGCGATGCGAAATTAACTGCTTAGAACCTCCCTGCTACGTGACAAATTAGTCGTTATTCACCTATACCCACCAAAAAACATTTTTCCATATGAAAAGGCCAAAAAGCCCCAAATCATTTGTTTTCACAAGAATTTCAACTATAGACCTCACTACACATGCACGCCACCTGCGAATGTCGAAGCCGTCAACCCACATCCAATTTCACTTCAAAGACGCTGTAAACCACCCAGACAACCTTACACTCTATACAGAACCCCTTCAACCATTTGCAGTCACCAGCTGCCCTGCTCAGAACCATTTCACCCCAGTTCCAGGTATTTAAGCCACAATTCATCAAAAATCCTGTCAATTTCAAAGAAACCAGTGATTGAGTAATCTTAGTTAAGTTTAAAATTAATTAAGGAAACTCAAGCCTACTCCGTGCTTAACTACCATTGCCCTAAAAGAAACACTGCAAATTACCTCTCCCATTCTCAAATCCACAAGAACTGAGAATGGTTGCCCCAATTTCCATGGATGTAAGACTTGTCACCACTCCCCATCTAGACCTGGACCACCTTCCCCTAGCCGACAAATATTTTCAGATAAAGTACACCTCTATCCAAGAATCCCCTCTCAAAATATACTGCCAAAGTAGGGATAGGTACTTGAACCATGCAGATGAAATTGGTCTGTGGGATTCCAATTTTCCTAAATACCAATTTCCTCAAGTTCACATTTTCCCAGAAATTGTGCATTACTGCCATGCCAATTATATTCCAAGTCAAAGAATAGTCATGTCTCCTAACCAGACAATACTATTCACTATCACTGCAGAATCTATAAATGAGATGTTACAACTCTAGCCTGGCCAAAACTTGACTCCTCTTTCAATTGGAGCCTTATTAGACCAGTTCCCTAAGCTTACTACTGAAAAATTGGCAGAAATGTTCCAAACTTTCATAAGAGAAGAAAAACACATTCCAAAGGATCCTCCTCCATATGTAGCTACCATTTTCTCCTCATGGGGGAGAAATATTGTGGATATGATATCTAGTGTCCTAGGTTATACCACCAGTGAATACATTGATGAGATTATTTTAGCCTTCATGTCCATATACACTCCAAGGTAGCCTCCTGCTATCATATATGACTATGCTCAGTTTATAGCTGACAGGATGCATGAACAATTCCTCAGAATGAGTAATGAGAGAGTCTTCAAATACTCCTCTGTCTTGTATCACCTTTTCCTATATTACCAGTCAGACATATTCCCACTTACCTTACAAAAGTTGGACACCAAGGGCCAACCAAGATCAGTCATCTTTTGGACCCCATTGATTCATCAATATTCCTCCCCCCTATCGTACAATGAATTCATAGATTCCTTTGTCCAACCTATGATGACCATTCTCAGTGGAACCCCTCCACCAAGAATCAGTCTTGAGATTAGGAGAGTCCTTCATCTAAACATCAATCACTAGGTGGGAGATTGGTACTTGTACCAAAACCACACTGAAATAAGGATTTATGGGTGCTAGCTGGCCCCATAGAAACTACCTAAATGCCTCCCAATGAGGTTATTTTCCCTGGAGTACTACAAGAAGATGATAAATTCAGATGATGTAAACTTTGTTAAAGCCAAAAAGAAAGCCCAACTCAAGATCAAAGACTAATTGGGTCCTTTTATCTATAATAGAAGAGAAGCTGGAAAGGAGGCAGACCTGATCCTTCAGAGATTAAAATTAAAACATAGCTCCATATGGAGATATGATCCCTTGAATTTCATATGCAAAAGAAGGCAGAAAAACAAGATGGCTCCATATATCCAACACTTCATCCCTGAGATAGAAAAAGTATGCCAACGAATTGCAATGGGTGGAAAGCACTTTAGAGGACAAGGATAATACTGAAGTTGTTGTGGAAAACACATTATTAGATCTGGAAAACCAACTTGATAAAAATTCATTTCTGCAGGTACCACCTCAAGAAGGGACAATGAGAACTCCCCCTATCATGCAGACTCCTTTGAATGAGGAACAAAATCCCAAAAGGGGTAGGGAGGAAGGATCAAGTTCAGGGACACAAGCCTTCAATGTTCAATATGAAAGAGGCCAAAGCAAAAGACCTAGACTCAATCCTGTGTCAAAATAGGAAGACACCGATGGCTTAGTCAAAATAACTGATTCTGAGCCAAAAAGGAGTAAAGGTACTACCGCTTCAAAGGAAATACAACCCCCATCATCCTCAAGAACCCAAATGATATAGAGACAGATGAGTGTATAGGCTTCGTCTTTCAGCAAGCCAACAGACCAGGATAAAAGTATCAAAGACAAATTCAAAGAGATAAAAATGAGGAATGAAAGGTTGAAAGCTGAGACATATGCTCAGGTTTTCAAACTTTCTACTCTAGGTCAAAATAGATTGATGTCAACCTTTGACATCAAAGAGGGGAAGATGCAGGTGTCCTTCATTCAACCAACTGTGCAACAACCATGGACACCCACTGAAGAAAGTTGATTTTGAGATGCTAGCTAGGGATATTCACTCTGTGGACCAAATAGAGTTTCACAAGCAGGCTGGAGAAATGATCTACTCCACCCTGACAGGGAAGTCCATAGTTGTTCATCAACTGCAAAGTTCCCTAAACAACATCTCAGCTCAATATCAGCTTGAACAGGCTTCATCACAAGCCAAAGACAATAGAATCAAGTCTTTTGAAGACTTGATCATAGAGATGGGACATGATCCCAAAGATATCAAAGCAACAGAAGATTTAATAAAACAGAAGAACAAGGACATTGCTTCACTGAAGAAGCAACTGAAGATACCCTCCTTGCATCATCCACAAACACAGGAGCTGTTACAGTCTCAAACTCAGCATGAGGACTTAATGGATTTAGTCCTCAAGCTGAATGATCAGTTGAGGAGCACAGAGAAGGAATTTGATTCCTTAATCCAATTGAAGCAAGGTGAAGTAGGGACCACACCAGCAATTCTAATCCCTACAGTGGCTACTACAATACCATCTACATTGGCGGCTACATTCGCTCCAAAAACTCCTATAAGCACTCCCTTGCCCATCACCACTGCAACATCTACATCAGTAGCTTCCACAACAGCAGTAGGTACAGCAATAGATGAAGTAGCCAAGCATGTTCATGCCATGGAAGAAATGTCTATTCAGACAAATGAGATAAACAAGCTAAAGGAACAGGTGGCAAGCTTAGAAATAGATTGTAAGCTTGCAAAGATTATGCAGAAAGAAGAGGAACAGAAGGCTGCCAGGATAAAGGAAAAGCTCAAGTCAATGGAAAGAGACTTGACACTAAAGGAGCCTCTTGGAGAAGCCAAGGAAAAACTATGGGCCAATATCATTGACTCTATCAATGATATTTGGCCATCCATACAGGTCATATTCGAGCAGATTGATTTCATAGCATTAATAACCAAGGCTATTAGGAAAGTGAAGATAGAATTAGGAAACAAGCCTACAGAGGCTACCAGGCTCATCCAGTTCTTAAATTCAAAGAACAAATACCAATTACAGGAACTAGAAATTGAAGACAGGATTGCTACTATTTTGGAGGTAAAGAAAGTCCTCACCAAGAGGGACCTTATGGAAAAGTCAGAGGAAAAGAGCAAGGAAATGCAGGTAGCCGTTGACAGGTTCATGGCTAAGTTTGATAAGCTAAAATAGAAGGGATTACCTAATCCCTTAGTCATTCATGATAAACTTATGGAACAAGGAGATTACAATGACAAACTCAGGGATGTAGCAAGACAGCAAGTGGCTACTTCACAGGTTTCACGAATTCCAACAGGAAAGGTACTGTATAGTGCTTTTGAAAATCTATTTTACCTCTAGCATGAGGTAAAACATATGTTTGTAAATAAGTCGTCATTTTCCAAATACACTAAGGTAGATGAAATGTACCAGAGAATACTGAGTATTCGGTTACCAATAGATCAAGAATGGAAAAAGATGACTGACTTACTATAGCAGAACACAGTTAAAGGTGAAACACACAGTCAAGGAGGTAAAAGAGCATCAGAGTCAAGTGGTTACAGGGTCAAAGAGTATCTGTGTCAAAGAGTATCATTATAAAGATAGTAGCCTTTGACCAGCACAATGTATAGCAACCATAAACTTCCAGCTAAACCATAATAAAAGGGACAGCAAGAAAATAGTTCAATAGTTGTCACTGTCTTCCTACGAGAAGATATTTTGAATTTCCTAGATTAATTCCCAAGTTAGTTTGGGATATTTTGTAAAACATTTTGTATAAATACTTCACAAATTGAAGTATGTGGTGTGGATTCTTATACTTCCAATATAATTTTTTTCAAAGACTGTAAAAGCTTTTGTATCACTAACTGGGCCAGCATGCTGGATTGATGAATAAAGATCAGATATTTCAAGGGATTCATGTGTAAAGTGGAGTACAAATGAGTAATTTTCTTGTGTTGTTTTATCTCCCTTAAATTTGTTTCATAATCTTAAATGTTTCAGAAGTCTGAATGTTTAACCTGAATATTATTTCAGAATTTGCTTGACTACACTCTGTCTTACTGTTATACATTCTTAATGTTTTCTCTTAAACTATCTTAGCTAGGGAATTATTAACTACTCCTTAGCTTCCATAGTTTCTCCTCTGGTCTATAGTAAAGGATTCTTAATTTCCCTTTACTCATGATTCACTGTTGTTCCCCCAGCTTAGCCTCGGTCTGAGGATTCTTGATTTCCCTTTCACCCCTGTTAAGCCTCATTTCACCATTAGTCCAAGGATTTGTACTTCACTCTGCTATCTTGCCCCTTGAACATTTGCTTTAGTGATTTAACTCCAGCTTTGTTGCACCTTCTTTGACTCCATTTCCTAATGGCCTAAAGGCATCAACCTATCAACCTATTTTAAGGATTCCACCACCAAATCTTCATATGAATCGAAAACCCCCCTGAACTCTAGAACTAGCCTAATATCTAAGCAAACATAGCTAAATTATATAGAGAGAGCCCTCTCTGCACCATAGGTTGGCTAGAGCCTATGCTTAAAAGTTGGTTTGTGGTTACCTTGAAGCCTTCGCTTCTTCCAAAACTTTTAAGAAAAAGTTTTTAGTGATAACATGCTCTGTATGTTCAAGCCCATCCAATGAGTAGAAATAGAGAAGGGGAAATCTAAATGAGAAAACCTATGCCAGTGGTCTTACATGCTTCTCTGAAGGAACAACCTCTTCTTCTCTCAATAAGTCGGGATCCCTCTTTCACCCCAAAAATAAATAAGTGCCTATGCACAGTCCTCTTGAAAAAATACAAAGGTGAAAGAAGAGAAAGGCTTCATGCGGAGAGAGGTGAAGCATGCAACTCCACCGGGGTACTAACCAGGCTTGTTGGTAGTGGAGCAACGTGTGTGTTCCCACGTGACTCTGTCGGGGTATTGTCCAGGCCTGCTGGCAGTGGAGCAACACCAGAGATGAAAACTTATACTTTGAAAATCTTCAACTCATGAACTAAACTACCCTTCCTGGATTTGAAACATTGTGATCAAGCTGAAATTTTGATTATGTTTGACTGAGTTGGCAAAAGGTAAACCATGTATGTCCATGGAGAAGTGTGGAAGTCGAAGTAACACACACAACAATTCAATACTCCGTGAAAGACCAAGGATCTGTGCTAGCAACAAACCAAAACAGAGACGCTGGAGTTCCACCAGTGTGTCACCAAGTGTTGTAGCAGCTACAACCACCCTCCAAAATTTTTTCCTGCACCCAATTTCAGAGCCTCCCTTGAGAGTTTCGCTTGGTGACTGCACACACTCGGGTTCACTCCATGAGCTCATGTGAGTCTTCACATCCACCTCGCTTGTTCATTTCATCCAATTTTTGCATGTTGATGTTAAAGTCATGATTGCGACCATGATCTTGTCATGCTCAAAGTCTTCGCTTCGTGTGTACTTGTTGTGTTCGCTATGAAAACATCTGTCACACTCACACATAGAGTCACATTCACTATCATGCAAGCATCACCATGGTCGAACAATGATCAATCACACGTGTCGCATTTGTCGCTTGTACCATCGATCCGTCATGTTGAACATGTATGTCTAGATGGTTTGATTCGTCTCATTGTCGAGTCATGCAAATTTGTGTTTGCAAGATCACATATTCATCTTTCACTTGTTCACACACTTAGTCATTTTGCTGAAGTTATTATGACCTGAATCCCCTCTGACAGCCGGACCACCACCCCGCCATTGACTCGATCAATTATCACCCAGAACAACACAGAAGAAACAAGCAAGTCATTTCAAGTTGCGTTGCTCACAAAAAAATCAATCAGTCTTCATGCTGGTCAACCGGAGAGTTTGACACGGTAGCCACCTCGGGACTGACTCCCCTAAAACTTGCACAATGTTTGCAAGCATTTCCCGCTCTGCTGACTAAGAAAATTATGTAGACAGGTCAGACATACACCCAATGCCCGTCCCTGTCTCCCTCAGAAAATTGTGCGGCTTTTCTGTCCATCCCTCCCGATAGTCAACCAGCTATTCACCTAGAAAATTGCGCAATTTTCATGAGCAAGCCCTCTGCTGCCCAGTAGTCTGCTTAGCCTAGAAATCGTGTAGAGGTGATCAACAGGCTGACCTCCCAACATCAGCGCAATTTTTCTCGCCAGCAGCTCCCAAAAGCAAACTGCGAGTTCCCTCTAGGAATTGCGCAGTTTTTGCTGCCAAGATCCCAACAGTTGATTGTCAGTTCCCATAAGGAATTGTGTAGTTTCTACTCCTAGTGACCCAACAACCAGCTACCAGTTCCCTCCAGGAATTGTGCAGTTTTGGCTGCCAAGCTCTCGTCTTGTTCCTCCAAAAAATTGTGCAATTTTTGTGTGCCTAGCCTCCCTGTAGCCTGACATGTTCCTCCAAAAAATTGCGCAGTTTTTGCTGCCAAGCCCACGCTGCTCACTCATTCTGGAAACTATGCAGATTTTTCCTACCCAGCCTTCTTGCAGCCTAGATTGTTCCCCTCAAAAATTGCGTAGTTTTTTCCTCTACTGAGCTAGAGCTCATAGACAATCATTGTCGATTCGGATTGCCCGTCTTCATCACCCAATGACTCTTGCGCAGTTTTCATCACCATGCCTGGAACCTCCATCCTGTCTCACAACCTTGTTTCCTCTCCCAATCACCTGCATCCGAAATTATCATGTGTCATGTTTGACTAGGATGTTTTTGGATTTGATGTCGTCTCGTCATCAGTAACTACAGGAACATGTACACAAACAAACATGGTGCGACGATGAATGGGATGAACGAAGGGATCACATTCAAAAGGACAGGTTCACCAAAGGATGAACAAATGAAGCATGCAAAGAGATGTGCTCATGAATGCATGATCGTGCAAATATATGTTCACGGACGGATGGATGAGCGAACATACAAGATGTGCTCATGAATGGACAAATGAACAAACATGCACCTTTTGCAAATAGACGAACCTGTCAAGCCTTCCAACATACATGCAAGGAGCAATGTGAAAAAGCAACATCAAGCGAACCAATGACCATCAAAGACTCCATGAACTTTTCCATGTAGAGGTGAAGTTGGCACACACCATGAGGACATCCATCACCCAACAGCACTGCAGCTCGACATGGGCACCAACAGCCGCACGAATGTACCAACATTGTCATGTTGAGTCATGTCATCCACATCCCCACTGTAAGCCATATTTTCTATCAATGTAATGTAACGTGGAAGTACAAGGGACCCACTTGTTGTACAAATATTCATGTAAATTCGAAGAGTCATGGAAGTCAAACAGTCATGAGGATAGTTGAACAGCCACAAGGGTCAGTTTCACCTTTGGCTATAAATACCCCCTCATTTGTACATGTAAAGGAATTTTCACCTTAGCTCCTCCCACATAGTCAAGAGATTCTATTGTGAATGGATTCCCCCAAGATCCATTTTGGGGATAAAAGCCCATGTTTTGGGATAATTTTGTAATAAAGTTGTAAAGTCTCCACATTTTGTGGCCGCAGAGCACGAAGGTGTCAAGAGTCATAAAGGGTTGTCCACCCTTATTTTGTAAAGTGTCAAGTTGGTTGTAAATATCTACCCATGGTTCGCAGACCATGGGATTGTATAAAAGGGAGCTAAGTAAGTGGCGAGCACCAGTATTGCAGCAATAATGCTGCAACTCCTGGGCTGTCTACTTTTCTCTTATCAACCCGGTAGTTCGTAACAAACTTGGAAGCATCGATGTTGTATGCACAAGTACTAGTTCTTACTGCAGGTTGTCACTTGGTCAACCGGTGCAAGATCACTAGGAGATCAAGCCAACTTGTATGGATTCTAGAAGAAGCCCTATATGTGATGAAAGGAAAGAAAGATAGATGCTATTCTAACTGCAGAAAGGAGAAAGATTGAAATGTAAAGCGAACCTAGTGAACCCTAATTAACCAACTAATTCTACTTTTGCAGAAAGCGTTATGAAAACCATGAAAGGAATTCCATTACATACTCAAGGAAGTAAAAAACATCTACCTAAGTTATTTCTGGAAGTAAATAAGCAAAAAAACATCTTTTTGGATTTTTATGTATTTTTATGTGAATTTGACATGCATATAATTTATTGTGTGTGAATGTGGCAATGAATAGGTGGCATTGGAGGGTGGTTTTGGGACTTCAGAGGATGTAGGATGGTGTGGATGGGTCCTAGGAGGTCTCAGGTGGCCTTCTAGAGGCTTTTCCCACACTCGGCCTTCAAAAGAAAGCCTACAGGAATATCTACAGGAGGACACAGGAAATCTACAGGAGGAAAACAGGGCCACTACAGGAGGCCTACAGGAGGAGGCAGAGAGAAGTTTTCACTATTTTGAGGGTGTGAGAGTGGATGAAAAAGGTGTATGAAGGTTGGAATGAGGTGTTAGGGTTCCTAAGGTCTACCATGAATCACCGGGAGAGAGGAAGATGATTGGGTTTGCTTAAGGAGAGAGGAAGAAGTTCTATGGAAAATGCAGGAAACTAAGGCAGAATTGAGGTGAGGTTTGGGCGACCTATAGGGCATGGATCAGATGGAGGATGTGATGGATGATAAGTTGGACTATTGCAAGAAGAGATCAGTTGCAAAGGAACTAATAGTTAACCGATAAGATCAAGCAAGCAATGAAATGGGTGCATCTAGAAAAACAGGATTTTGCATCAAACTAGTATAAACTATGATCTATGAAAGGAACTGCTGAGAAATTCTACAAGAAAGGAAAGCATGAAAGAAGAATATTGCAAATAAAGAAGTGAGCATGATGAAGAAGATCTGAAGCAAAGCAAAACTAGACTATTAACCTATTTAAAAGCTGCAAACACTAGAAGTCCTATGAATGAGGAAAATTTGTGTTTTTGGGGCAGCAAGAGGGTCTTTGCCTCAAATCATGGTCCCAAAGGGAGGAAGAGAGGCCAAGGCACTGTTTCTAGCCTTTTGAATCTTCTCTTTATCACTGCTTAACCTGCTATAGAAAGCACAAATGGAAGCAAACTACTGAATCATCAAAAGCAACCTATTCTTAACCATAAAAGAAATACATCTAACAACAACCTAATCTACAAACTGAAATAAAACATACAAATACAAGTAAAGAGGAGCTTGGATACTTGGATTGGGCCCTAACCCAAGAGCTTCAACCCTCTAAGGTAACTCAGTGCTAGCTCAAAAAGGATTCCATCTTTATTATCAAAACAATAACAAGATTAGATGAAACTATCGCAAAATAATAAGCTCGAGGTTGGAGCAGAGTTTACATAAGAAAAAATCCAAAAAAAATATGACCCTAGTGAGGCCCTAGGCCTTTCTACTTATACAAATGAAGCTACCAATAGCTTCCTTAAAATCAGGGAGGCTTGGCTCCCAAAACTCGAGATAATCATCAGTCATCCTCCACTTGCTCGGCTGCCTTGCTGTGCTCTGAGCTGAATGAAGGGGAATTCAAAGTGAGGAGTAATAAATGAGAGGGATTCCCTCCTATAAGTCCTCTCCTTTTTCCACTTTGAGTTATTGCTACCATTTGTCAATTTTATCCTTGACTTTGAACTCGAAATTCATCAATAATCTGCAATAAACACATGTTAGATCACATGGCATCATAACTAACTCAACTCACTCCATAAGCATAAATATAATCAGAAAATCATACAATAAGCTAATATAATGGTTGATTTGACTAGATTAGGAGGTAAAATGAGCCCATATAATTACCCATTTATGAGGCTCATCATCGCCCCCTACTGAAGGTGTTTCTCATCCTCTGAGAAACGTAGTCCATCTCCTCATATTTTATGGCCCTAGTGGCCTCCCTAGCATCCCAGGCTTCTGATGTGGTCAACTTTTCTTTGTCATAGAATCCTACCTTCCTGTCTATATCTTCCCACTGCTCCTCCTCTTCTTCTTCTCTTCTGCCTTCCAACATGCTTAACAGTAGTGGGGGACTCAATTTGAGGCCAATCCAGTTGACCTTCAACCTTTGCATGGAGCGCTTGTACATTGGCACTCTTCTTAGTGCCTCCTTCAGCATCATGGGGGAATGATATTCCCTGATTTTCAGACTGTGTGGTAAGGTGTTCCATCTCCTCATGCATGCATGCACACATTCATCCCCAAGTAGCTTTTGCATATCCTCAAAGTGTGCAATGGCTTGTGCCTGATCATTTATATATCTAGGGGCAATCTAAGGATTATTGGCAAGCAGGTTGTGTGTGTTGATGAGTGCCATGGGATGTGATGGCTCAGCTCTTATCATTAATGGTTCATTTTTCTCTTTTATCATCAATCTTTTTATTTATGCTACCCTCAACTCTTCATGGTTCATCCATGAATCCATGACCATTAGTTGCAGGTCCCCTAGCCTGGCATTGGGGTCCCACACATTCATGTCTATGAGGGCCATGTTATGTAGGTAGATTTTTCCATCTTTGCCTTATCCTCTGATGTGATTTGGTCACACATATCCACAAACTGCCTATAATCTTGGAAATGCATTGTGCCTCTTTGTGCCAGAGTCTTTATCTAGAATTGTAACCATTGGTCCTTGAGATATAGGCCATAGGATTTTTTTGGTGTTCTACATTGCAATGCCTCCATGGATAAGTTAGACATGCATGTCAGTTGAGCCTCTTTCTCTTGCAACTGCCTCCTTAACAATTCATTTTCAGTTTCAAGGTGGCTTCTTGTAATTGCTTCCCTGTCTCTGAGAGCACTCAACTCTCTGCCCATTTCTCTGAGTTTGTTTTCTATATGGCCAATATCCTCAACTCCTTTGGATTTGGCTATTTGCATCCACCTATGTGTTCTTATTCTTTCTTTCTCTAATTAAAAGAATAGTGGAATTGCAAACTTTTGTGGGATTATCCTTCCTCCCTTAAGTAGATTATAATAGGAAGCAAGACTAGGCTAGAGATCAGGTTCTTGTAGCTCTGTTGCTTCCTCCTTTACATGTGGCTATCCTTCCATCCTTTTCTCAAGCTTTTGGGTCTCTTGTAGTTTTGACAGTGTCTCTTGTAGAATTGTCTGAGCCTCCTGCAGGACTATTTTTGGGTCTTGTAGTTCTACCTTTTCTTTCCATGTAGAAGATCTAAGAGTCCCCCTTTCATATGTGATAGGTGCCTTGGAAGGGGATTCCTTCTCTTTAGTAGAGGGTGAATCTTTAATTGTAATTGGAATTCTTGAAGAGGGCTGAGGTTTGCCTGTTTTGATTCTTATGCTCTTCCTAGCTTTGAAATACATGGAGGCCTGCCTTTTCCTCTTTTACTTTGGCTTGATTGGTGTACTAAGGGCAATGAGGGTAGCCACTACCTCCCTTTCCAGAGTCTCAGGGGACTGTTCTCCTTGTTCTGCCTCTTTTTCTCCTCCTTCTGTCTCTTTTTCTATCTCTGTTTGCTTTGTTTCTTCTTACTCTGTTTCTTCAGCTTTCCCCTCCTCTATTTCAATTCCTTCCTCCTTCCTTCCTTGTTCTACTAAGTCACCAATGGCTTCGCCTTCTCCCCCTTGCTACTCTTCCTCCTCACTACCATTAGGACTGACATCGTAGGTTAGGACCTTTATGTCATCCTCAACTGTCATGTTTCGGAAGACTTCCCATGTTATAGGGAGTGTAAATGTATGGAGGACTTCCTCCACTAAGATTTTGATTAACCCATGGTGAGCTAGCTGCTCTGAATTCACTTCTTGAACCTTAGTGCTGGAGTCAATGAGGGACTGCAGGAGGAAGTAAGGGATGTTGAGCTTCTGAGGTACTGGAGTGTCCATGCCATACCTTAATTCATGGAGGATTCTAAAGTGATAACCACAGATAATGTTGTACCTCCCCTCACAGGAAATTTATTTGATTATTTGATAGATAACTTCATCCCAAGGGTATGGTATGCTAGCCCTTCTAATGCCATTTTTATGCTCTACAGGGGTTTCATTGTTTTGGAAAAAAAAATTCTTGGCAACCTGGCCAATTGGTTTCTCATCCTTACTCCAAGGCAGCCCAAGAGGAAGGGTAGTGACCCTATTGATAAATTCAGGGGTTATCTCCATGGAAATACCTCTAAAGGTGACAGTGGCATGTGTTCTTATGTGAGGGACCAAAGAGTGGGCAAATTTTTTGGCAATCTCCTCATCAAAACCTCAGAATTTCTCAAAAAAGTTCATCCAATTTGCTCTTGTGAATATGTCCACTACTTGGGAATGTGCATGGAGCCTTGTGGAGTTAGTGGGTTCCTTTCTCATAAACCCTTCTCTCATTTTGTTTATACGTTTTTTGGGAAACCAAATGTGGAGATGGAGACAACAATTTTGAGAAAAACAAAGAAATAGACGAGATTATGTTTAAAAAAAAAAATAGAATTTTTTTTTTGTATTTCTCCTCTCCTAAAGACTTTATTTCCTCCTCAAATTGAAACCACTTCTTGCATATGTTGATATTCAATAGGGGCATGCATGAAACCTACCTCCTCAAACCGAAAATCATGCTAAAACTTGTGTTTTCTCCCTTCAAAACAACTCACTGCCCCTCCTGTAGAAACCTGTTGTCCCTCCTGTAGAATTCCTGTAGGTGCTCCTATAGAAAACGTCAAGAGTAGGAATATGGGAGAGATCGATGGAGGACGATGGTTACAAGGCTGTCGGGGTACAAGGAGACTTCTATAGTTGAGTTACAAGGAGAGAATGAAGGAAAAGGTGGTGAGAATTCTCGGGGAGGTGTACTTATTACCCTTTATGGATATTTCCGGTGACGAGGTGAGCTAGCAAAGTATACGTTGGCCATATTCGGACCATTGGTCCCCACTTGCCTTGTCATCATGGCCCCTCCTCATAATCATCCCTCATTATTGCATCAGAGTTCACACTTCCTCCACTACTTGTCCTTGACATCTTTCTTGAGTTGACTATGTGCACGTGTGGGTGACATCTCGGATGAGTGGAGTCAACTAGATGAAGGTGGCCAAGTTAACTGGCCACCTTTCCCTCGTTCAACCTCAACCATCTTGTTGCTTTTGCATGACTTTTAATTACACAAATGCAAACATAGGAGCGGGTTAGTTACTTACCTGTGATCCGAATGTATTTGTTGTGAGGTATTGTGGCTCTCTCTCTGTTGCATGCCTTTATTTCTTTTAATGCATGTTGTCTGCTTGCTGATGTGTGGCTGTGTCTTGTGCAAGTTATTCTCTAGCTGGGTCTAAGCTTTAGGTGCCTTCTCAACCTTCATGTGTGCATTCTCCTGCTGCTAGTGCTGGGTTTTGATGAGATCAGCTGCTACAGGAATTCCTACAGGAGCTCCTGTAGTTGTTTCTCCCCTTGAAACTTCAGCTTATTTCTATGTTTGGAGCTTTGAGGATGCTGCCAAAGGTGTAGATAGAGATGGAGAGGTAGTAGGTAGGCTTCAGGTGAGGTGGATGGTGTTGCTTCCTCTCTTATTTCTTTGTTCTTTTCTTTTCCTGAAAAACTGTTTTTCTATGTCTTTCTTAGATAGGAAGAAGGATGATGCTTGGGGTGTGATGCAGGCTTGGAAATGATGGAAAGGAGTTTTGAAGATTTTCAGATGGTTTATAGGCTCTTCATGAAGCTTCCCTGTCCCTCGAACTGCCTTTTATATCCATTTCTGGCTCTCTGTAATTCCTATAGGAGCCTCCTGTAGAAAACACAGTTTTTGAAAAAGAAGCATAGTGGGGTGAAAGAAATGCCAAAAATGATGGAGAAAAGTGTGGAGAAGATATGATAGGTGATAGTGTGGATGTCAAGGTTCCCTTGGCACCTTCGTTTGCTTCCTGTAGTCCTCTTGCAAACCTACAATGCAAATGAAAACTCATTTTTCTTTTTCCCCTTTTTTTTATTTTTTATTTTTTGAAAACAACTAGGGTGCCTCAGGGAGGTTTTCACTCTAATTTCCTACCCTAGGCCCCTCCAAGGGAGGTTTTCACCCAAGTATCTTATTCCTTTTTCTCTTTTTTTGACATCATTGGGCCGCCTCAGAAGAGGTTTTCAAACCAGTGGTGGGACTCAGGCACCTCATGGAGGTTTTCACTTGATTCCTTATATTTTGTTTCTCTTTTTCTTTTTCTTCAGTGAGTGGGTGAAGTGGAGGCTAAGACATGCTCCACTACCATCACTGTCTTATTCAAATCTTCAACAAACTCTCGCTTGGAATGGGTTTTTTGTAGACTTTCAACCTGTGTCCATTAACAAGCATGGGGATGGCTTCATCATCAATGGTTCTAATCGGAACTGAACCATTGTCATTTCATTTCTCCACAGTGTAGGGTCCCAGCCATCTTGTCCTCAGCTTGCCTTTGAAATATTTGTATCTTGAATCATAGAGTAGTGCCCAATATCCCTCTTGGAATTGTTTCTCCTTGATATTTTTGTCATTCCATATCTTTCTCTGAAGCTGAACTACCTCTGTATGGAGAAGGGCCTGCAATCTGTGTTTATCCAATCCATTGAGTTGAAGTAATCTTTCCTCCTATGCATGGTTGAGGTCTAGGTCCAGCTGAGCTGCCATTCTTAGGGTATTGAATTCAAATTCTATTGACAGCAAAGCCTTCTTCCCATAGACTAGTTCATAGGGTGTGAACCCTGTGGTGGTCTTCCATGTTGTGTTGTAGGCCCAAGTGGCCTCAACTAATCTGTCAGCCTAGTCTTTTCTGCTACTGCTCACTACCTTGGTCAGGATCCCTTCCAATGCTCTGTTAGCAACTTCCACCTACCCATTGGCTTGTGGATGGTAAGGGGTGGAAGTCCTGTGCTTGATTTTATGATGTGTGAGCAGGTCTTCAATCAAATTGCAAATAAATTGACTGCCTTGATCTGTGATCAACTCTCTTGGACACCCAAACTTGTAGAATATTTTTTCTCTCAAAAACTCAGCTGCTTTTTCCTCTATCGCTGCTTTGATTGCTTTTGTCTCTACCCACTTTGTCAGGTAATCGATGCACACAATGATGTATTGTTTCTACTTTGAAGGAGGGCTGATAGGACCAACAAAGTCCATGCCCCACTTCTCAAATGGCTCGAAGGTCACTTGAGGTTGCATGGGCATCTCATCCTTTGGAGTAGGTTTACCCGTCCTTTGACACTGATCACATTGGCTGATATATCTCCTCACACCTCATGAAGAATGGGCCAGTAGTAACCTACTTTCTTTTTGTTGCAAAATGACCTCCACAAGGCTCATCATGACAGAACACGAGGATGTCAAAGACTTCCTCCTCCCTGACACATCTTCTCAAGATCTAATCTAGGCCAAGTTTGAAGAGGTTGCCCCCAATCCAGGTGAAAGGGGCGCTTTTCCTTACTATCTTTCTCTTCTCTTTTGAGGACAGGTGTGGTGGGAACTATGTTGAAACCAAGTAGCTTTCTATATCATCAAACCATGGAGAGAGTACTAAGATAGAAAACAAATGTTCATCTAGCATTTGGTCATCCACCATTTCTTGTTCACCTGCAGGCAAATTTACTCTAGACAAAAGGTCAGCAACAACATTTTCTTTACCAGGCTTATCAATAATGGTCAAATCAAATTGCTGCAGTAAAAGCAACCATCTAATAATGAGATCATTTACATCTGGTTTGTTCATTAAATATCTAATTACAGCATGATCAGTGTGCACAAAGGTTTGATAGCCTGTGATATAATGTCTAAATTTGTTTAAGGAATGCACGATATCTAGGAGTTCCTTCTCGGTCACTGTATAGTTTAACTCTGCCTCTGACAAGTTCTTGCTTATAAAGTATATGGCATAAGGTAACTTTTCATCAATTTTTCCTAAGGCTACTCCTATTGCTTTGTTCGAGGCATCAGTGTGAATGTGGAAAGGTAGGGCCCAGTTTGGGCCTCTCAGAATTGGGGCAGTCACGAGCTTTCCCTTCAAGGTATCTAGGGCTTCTTAACAGTTTTTCGACCATGTTAACTTGACATATTTGCCTAAGAGGCCAAACAAAGGAGAGGCTAGCTTGCTAAATTCTTTAATGAATCTCCTATAATACCCAGCTAAGCCTAGGAAACTTTTGACATCTCTCACCTTTTGAGGAGGTGGGACCCTTTGGATGATGACAATTTTGTTGGGGTCCACCTGTAGTCCCTGCTGAGATATTGCATGACCTAACACTGTCCCTTCAGTCATCAAAAATTCACCATTTTTCAAACTAAGGGGTAGGTTCATCTCAATACACTTGTCTAAATTTTTCCTAGGTTAAATAAAGCTTCCATGAAATTTAGATCCATAAGGAGTGAAGTCATCCATATATATCTCTACTGCATCATGAACTAATTCAGAAAATATACTCAATACCACTCTTTGGAAAGTGGCTAGAGCGTTACACAAACCAAAAGGAAGGACTCGATATGCAAAGGTACCCCAAGGACAAGTGAAAGTGGTCTTATCTTGGTCTTCCGGGTTGATTTGAATCTGATTGTACCCACTAAAGCCATCTAGGAAAGAGAAAAAAAAAATCCCTGTCAGACCGTCTAACACTTGATCTATGAAAGGTAAAGGAAAACGGTCCTTTTTAGTGGCTTTGTTCAATTCTCGATAGTCAACACAGATTCTCCACTTACCATTTTTCTTTGGCACTAGCACCAAAGGAGATATCCATTCACTATCAGAGATGGGATAGATGAATCCTGCATCAAGCAATTTCTGTAGTTCTTCCTTAACAATATCTTTAAGTGTTGGATTCATCCTCATTTGAGGCTGATTGACTGGCTTGCAATCCTCCTTGATGTATATATGATGATTACACACTGAAGGGTGCACTCCCTTCATCTCCTTATAACTCTAGGTGAAGGCATCTAGGTGTTTTCTCAGCAGGCTACACAGTTCCTTCTCCTGGGAAACGGATAGGGATGGATTGATTTTCAAGGCTCTTCCTGGGTCGAACTCTACATTATTAACACGAAGAGAAGTGGAGTTGGCCGTGTTAGCGCTTGAATTTGGCCTCAGGCTGAAAAAGACAAAATCCAAGGTAACATCAAACCACTTAGCCTCGTAGCTAGCCCTACAGGGCAGGAGAGGGCTCTCTCCGGGTCTATCTCAGCAAAAGGTCTTCAAAGGGCGGAGATGACCAATAAAGAACACTGATTTTAGGCTAGTAAACTGATTGAGAAGGTTTGATTTCAGATTTTTAGGGTTTTGGTGGAAAACAAGGGGAGAGCAATTTTGGGTGCGGGGATGGGACACAGCTTTTGCAGAGGTATTTTAGGGGCAAGGTAGGAAATTGTCTTGATGCCTTTGATTTAAGTGAATGGATAGGAATGACTGGTGAGGAGCTAAAGAGAGCAAGAAACTTTCAAGAGTTCTCTTCAGACAGAGGAAAACATAGATATTAAGCAAACTTAAAGGCAAAGCATATAAATTATGAATTCTACCTTAACACTTCATTTAGTTAATGTGCAGAAAAGAAAAGTGGGAAAATGATACACATAACACACTTAAAAGTACATGAGAGAAGCACACCATCAACACAAATAACCACAGGAATCCCAAAAAGTGCTGCAAAACCCTAGTCTTTCCTTTGCCAAAATTGCAGAGATACAAAGTGTAATACAATAGAAGTTTATCCCTCAAGAGTCCAACCTCTCCAACCCCTGAAAATGACTAACAAAATACATAATATAGGAAATTCAACCCATTCCCTTGCCTCTATGGGTCGAGCTCATCATCCTAGGAGCTGTTTCAACCAATTCTAAACTGAGCACTACAATCTAGGCAGTCAAAACAACTTGCCTCTATAAGCTAGGAAACCAATTCATTCATTAAATGTTTGCTATTTTATGAATGGATCATCTAGAATAGGTAAATAAGTGTCAAGTCAACATAAAATTACATCAATTACATCAAGGAGGGTGAAAAATCCCATCACAAGTCAAAATTGGTCAAAGTTGGGCGAATTCCTGAGCTGAAGGTGCAAAACTGGCAAATTTCCCTGATGCGTAGCGCCCCAATTCTCAACGCGTAGCGCGCCTTTGAGCCACCTTTTTAGGCACTTCCTGGCATCCAAATGAGGTAAAAGCAGGCTTGTTGGAAATTTCTAGATGTCTACTTTCCAACCCAAGTGGAATTTCTCAATTTGGTGGTCATTTGCCCCTCCCAAATTGCAATCGCTCAAGACTGCTCCCTATGTGTCCAAAAAGTGGCAGAAAGTCATTTTTGCATGTTTTTTGACCTTCTGAGGGCTCAAAACCTGATGAAATTTCTTGGTAATTTCTGAGAAAGTGTAATTTGTCATGAAAAATCCAAAAATGCTGAGTTTTTGAGAAATGGACTTGCCCATCTTCAGGGTAGCGCGCAGCGCGCTACGCGTTGAGGGCAAAAACCTGTGTTTGGCACAAAAAATTCAAAATTGACCAAAATTGCTCCAAATTTTTTGAAATTTGAGTTGGGGGTGTCTCATCAAGTACCGTGCTCCTTCAAAGAGGCTTCGGCCAAAATTTGGAGTGGATCGGGACTTTTTCTCCGTTTTAGTGCTTTGCTCAACCTCCTTGGATCTGGCGATTGTATTTTTGATATTTCTCTAAAACCATGACACCTGTGTAAAAATTGAAGGAGGTGTTTCTTATTTGGAATGTTGTGGACAAACACCTCTCTCAGTTTTCCAAAATTCATCTTTGATTGCTCTGAAACATCTTTTGAGTGAAACTTATCCCGATGTGTGAAACAAGGAATTTTGTCGAAATGAAGCGAAATGAAGGGGATAAGAGACTTCTAAATTCTTGCGGAAATTTTTGGAAGTAGGGAGGGATGTTAGGAAGTAGGGGAAAGTGTAATCGCGGAGATCGAGTGAGGGGAAGGGGTCCAAAAGGGAAAAACACAGGCCCAACCTAGAAAATTGCCAGGTTGTAGCAAGAAACTAGGGTTTGTGCGAAAATGAGGAATTTGGCGGATCTAAGGGATGGGAAGAATTTAATAAGGTACTTTAAGGATAGGGGAAGGTGTATGAACATCAGGATACAAGTTTTACCGATGATTTGACCGTCCAAGAGAAATTACCTCCAAAACCCTAGGAGAGGGAAATTACCTTACCTAGGCGCAACTGAAGCATGAACAAGGTGTAAAATGACTCATTCGACACTGACATGATAATGACAAACCTATGAATGATGATAGACTCAGCAGAATGATGACATGGATTGGCATTTGGGCAATTTTGAAAAGAGTGAAAGCAAACCCTAGACCTAATGCCTAGTGACCAAATTTTGCTTAAAGACTTCACTGAAATGACAAAATTTGACCTTGACACTTCAAAATCAATTTGTAAGAGCACGTTTGATCACTGGAGTAAGGCTGGAAAGACTAACACTAACAGGCCACACAAAGATCAATTGAGGGGTTGTTTTGGGTTTCTCTTACTATGTCCTCTAATGGTGATACACTGGGAGGTGGATTTTGAATCAAATTTTCAATCATATCATCCTCATCTTGCTGTTTTCCTCCAATGGAAATTTCTAATGCACAAAGCGGTCTAGAATAGATTTCATCCTCATCTTCCTCCTCCAACCAGATAGGTAGATCATGTTCTAGCAAGGGTTGGGTAAGAGGATATAGGATTAAATACTTGGACATGTGCCCGTTCTTTATGGTCATGTTCCTAGCTCAACAGGTGATGTAGGCATCGACGGTAGCCAACCAGGGTCTTCCCAGAATGAGAGGATACCCAGTGAGCTTTGCCTTTGGCTGGAGAACTAAGAAATTAGCAGGGTACTCCCAAGAATCAACGGAGACCATCACATCTTCCATAATCCCCTCAGGGGTCACGATGGATCGGTCTGTTAGCTATAGCATGGTCGTGGTCTTCCTCAAGGAGCCCTGGAGGTTAAGTTTGAGCATTGTGTCCTTTTTCATCACGTTAATGGAAGCTCCCAAATCAATCAAGGTATGTGGGATCATGGTGCCATTGATGTGGACATCAACTACTGGGCTTCTAGGGTCCAGATATTTTGGACAGATTACCTACCCTAGCATTAGGTCGGACAGTTGTCCTATGACATTGATGGTTGGGGCATCTCTCTTGCGCCTTACTGGATGCCTAAAGCACTTCCCTTTAATCAACCTATTGTAGATAGGTACATCTTTTATGGCTTGGAGAAGTGGTATCTTCACACATAAATGTTTCAATTCTTGGAGTTCAGTTTCTTCTGGGGTAGGCTGGACTGTTGCGGATAGTCTCTCAGGAAAGGGTGAATTTGCTTTAGGTTCACTTTCCTCTTTATCTTCATCAACCTCCCTGGGTAGAGGCTAGCTATCTAGGAGAACTTTCCCAGATTGCAAGTTAATTTCCTGAATCTCCACAGCATAAGTTGGGCATGAAGGTTTCCCACTATACACTCGTTGAACCTGTCTGTTGTTCAGGTTTAGATTTGGTTGGGCTGGCATTTGGGGTTGCTTTAGTGGAGTAGGAGGTAACAGTTGTGGTTGGGAAGCTGGTGGAGGAAAAACAGCAGGAATAGAGTTGTATTAGGGCCTCCACCCCTGATGAGATGCATTCCATTGACGTTACGGCTAAGCATAGGATTGAAATAAAGGGTGGCTGGTTGGGCATGATATTGAGATGTGAAGGACCAAGGAGGATGTGTGGACCAGGAAGGATGAGTAGGAGGGCCCCAAGAAGGTATGTAAGTGACTTGGTTTGGGTTGTAGTATGCCTGACATGTCCCTTGCATCCCCTGTTGGTATTGTCTAGGTCCATGCGGCCTCCTTTGGTTTATGTAATAGAGTTTTTCAGTGACTCCCTCAACCCCTTGATATACATCTTTAAGTCTCAGTAAATAAGGGCACTTGTCTGTCGAATGATTTTCTTCACAGACTAAACAAACCTCTATAGAGTTCAATGGGAATTCATTCCTAGGATGCCTCTTAGTGTATCTAGGGCAAAAAATGGCCAAAGCCCTCTCTACTTCCTCTTGTTTCCTTTTGATATGTAAGGTATCCATTTGCATGGAAATAGTTTGCAGCATCTCACTCTTGAAGTCTTCCAGCATGTTTCCAATTTCTCCTTTAATGGATGAGTTAGAGGAAGAGGTACTGGTTATGGGTTGACTCCCCCTACCTTTCTTTCTGGCTGCTCTAGAATAGTTTCTAAAAAAAGTCTTTATGTCCTCATAGGATAGTTGGTAGATGTCTCCCCAGGCCAGTAGATGGAGGATGTCTAAAAGGTCTTCCCAAATTCCCCTGAGCAGGACCAACTTCAACAACTCAGGGTCAAGTGTACACCTGACCCTTTTGTAACTAAGTTGTAACCTCTCTTCATAGTCTTCCAAGGACTCATCACTTCCTATGGTCATTCGGAAAATTTCTTCTTTATTATCTTTTGACCTACAATAGTCTCGATACTTGTTGTTAAAGGCTTGCTGCATCTGAGCCCAATTTTTGATGTTATTACCAGGTAATCCCATGAACCAGCGTAGTGCTGCATCCTTGAAAGTAGAAGGGAAAAGTTTCAATTTTTTCTCATCTTCTGCATAGTCATAGGTTTGACAGATAACAGCAAAGTCGGACAAAAAGGTGTTAGGATCTTCTGTGGTCAGACCATGGAAATGAGGTAGGGTGTAAGGGCTTATATTCTTCATTTTGGTGTCCCCATTGGTCTCCTGAATGGGAAAGGTACCATCCATTCTCTCTCCATTCCCCCTAGCATTTATGTTTTCAGCCATTGGCTCCAAAGGAATGTTTTCTTCTTCTTCTTCCCCTATGGGTTCTTCAAATATGTCTTGTTGCTCACCTAAGGGTTCTTCTTGATTGCAGCTGTCGAAGAAGAGAAAAGGTTGGTTGTGTGAATTAGTGGAGGTGTTGGGCAAGAATTTTCCCGAGTTATCTCTATTCCTACGAGGCATGAAAGGAAATCTTTTTGGTTGGTTTTTGTTTCTTTTTTCCCCACACTGATAGTACCTGCAAAACTAAAATTGATTAAACAAAACAAATTGCAACTAATTGAAATGAACTTGCTAAAATGAAATTTTCACAATTGAAGAGGAAAGCAAGGAAATGCAGAACTGAAAGAAAAGGAATTCTTTCTGAAATGAAATTTGCAGAATTGAAAAGGAAAGCAAGGAAATGCAGAATTGAAGGAAAAGAAAGGACTAGTCTACTTTTGTTGAAATAAACTATTAGTAGAATGTTGCAATAGAAAATAGAAGAAATTAAACCACATAATACTTTGACGCTTCCCCGGAAATGGCGCCAAAAAGTGGCGAGCACTAGTATTGCAGCAATAATGCTACAACTCCTGGGCTGCCTACTTTACTCTTATCAACCCAGTAGTTCGTAACAAACTTGGAAGCATCGGTGTTGTATGCACAAGTACTAGTTCTTACTGCAGGTTGTCACTTGGTCAGTCGGCGCAAGATCACTAGGAGCTCAAGCCAACTTCTATGGATTTCAGAAGAAACTCTATATGTGATGAAAGGAAAGAAAGATAGATGCTATTCTAACTGTAGAAAGGAGAAAGACTGAAATGTAAAGCGAACCTAGTGAACCCTAATTAACCAAATAATTCTACTTTTGCAGAAAGCACTATGAAAACCATGAAAGGAATGTCATTACCTACTCAAGGAAGTAAACAACATCTACCTAAGCTATTTCTGGAAGTAAATAAGCAAAAAAACATCTTTTTGGATTTTTATGTATTTTTATGTGAATTTGACATGCATATAATTTATTGTGTGTGATTGTGGCAGCGAATAGGTGGCGTTGGAGG
Organism: Pinus tabuliformis; assembly: GCA_031772625.1. Classification (NCBI taxonomy): domain Eukaryota; kingdom Viridiplantae; phylum Streptophyta; class Pinopsida; order Pinales; family Pinaceae; genus Pinus; species Pinus tabuliformis. The sequence continues at coordinate 10,305,785 of CM062808.1, forward strand.
GTGGGTTTGGGACTTGAGAGGATTTAGGATGGTGTGGATGGGTCCTAGGAGGTCTCAGGTGGCCTTCTGGAGGCTTTTCCCACACTCAGCCTTTAAAAGAAAGCCTACAGGAAAATATATAGGAGGACATAGGAAATCTACAGGAGGGAAATAGGGCCACTACAGGAGGCCTACAGGAGGTGGCTAAGAGCAGTTTTCACTGTTTTGAGAGTGTGAGAGTGGATGGAAAAGGTGGATGAAGGTTAGAATGAGGTGTTAGGGTGCCTAAGTCTACCATGAATCACCAGGAGAGAGGAAGATGATTGGGTTTTCTCAAGGAGAGAGGAAGAAGTTCTATGGAAAATGCAAGAAACTAAGGCAGAATTGAGGTGAGATTTGGGCGACTTGTAGGGCATGGATCAGAATGAGAATGTGGCTGATAAGCTGGCCTATTATAAAAATATATATGCTACAAAGGAACTAACAGTCAACTGATAAGATCAAGCAAGCAATGAAATTAGTGCATCTATAAAAACAGAGTTTTGCATCAAACTAGTCTAAACTATGATCTATGAAAGGAACTATTGAGAAATGTTGCAAGAAAGGAAACCATGAAAGAAGACTATTGCAAATAAATGAGTGAGCATGATGAAGAAGACCTGAAGCAAAGTAAAACTGGACTATTAACCTATTAATAAGTTGCAAACACTAGAAGTCCTATGAATGAGGAAAATCTGTGTTTTTTGGGGTAGCAAGAGGGTCTTTGCTTCAAATCATGGTCCCAAAGGGAGGAAGAGAGGCCAAGGCACTATTGCTATCTTTTTGAATCTTCTCTTTATCACTGCTTAACCTGCTATAGAAAGCACAAATGGAAGCAAACTATTAAATCATCAAAAGCAACTTATTCTTAACCATAAAAGAAATACATCTAACAACAACCTAATATACAAATTGAAATAAAACATTCAAATACAAGTAAAGAGGAGTTTGGTTGCTTGGATTGGGCCCTAACCCAAGAGCTTCAGCCCTTTGAGCTAACTCAATGCTAGCTCAAAAAGGATTCCATCTTTATTATCAAAACAATAACAAGATTACATGAAACTGTCACAAAATAATAAGCTCGAGGTTGGAGCAGAGTTTACATAAGAAAAAATCCAACCAAAATCCGACCCTAGTGAGGCCCTAGGCCTTTCTACTTATACAAATGAAGCTACCAACAACTTCCTTAAAATCAGGGAGGCTTGGATCCCAAAACTCGAGATAATCATCAGTCATCCTCCACTTGCTCGACTGCCTTCTAGTGCATGATTCAGTTGCTTGTACTCTAAGCTAAATGAAGGGGAATTCGAAGTGAGGAGTAATAAATGAGGGGGATTCCCTCCAATAAGTCCTTTCCTTTGTCCACTTTGAGTTACTGCTGCCATTTTTCCATTGGATCCTTGACTTTGACCTCAAAATTCATCAATAATCTGCATTAAACACATGTTAGACCACATGGCATCATAACTAACTCAACTCACTCCATAAACATAAATATAATTAGAAAATCATACAATAAGCTAAGAGAATGGTTGATTTGACTAGGTTAGGAGGTAAAATGAGCCCATATAACTACCCATTTATGAAGTGCATTAGTAAGTATGCTCTAAGAAGTAAGTTAGCGAAGTAGAGTGGAGATGGTTTCTACAGAGTGATCTAGCTTGGAGAAGTCTAAGTGTTTTTGGGTCTTAGCGTAGGTAGAGGATTTGTAGTTGAGTGCACAGAGGCTTAGGATAGAAGTCCGCAACTGAGTGCGTGGACCCCTGCAACTATGTGCATAGGGTGGATAGAGTCTGTGTTAAACTAGAGATATCAATAAAGAGAAGTAGTATGCAATTATTGTGTATTTAGTCTCTGTTAATGCATCCGATTATATTGCCTTACGATCTCGGACTATATTACAATGTTTATTTGATGTGTGAATGTATGTGATTATGTCTATTAATTGCATGCAAGTAAGAGTATCTGTTTACATGACGATAACTGTAATTGATTGGTAGAATAAGTAAAACACTTGAGATAACTTGGGAACCTATACAATACGTCATCATAGGAGCACGAAAGTACCTGAACTACTGGTTAGGGATATGCAAAGGTCAATCGTACACCTTCGCGAAGGTACTGAAGGGAGGGATAGAGGGTAGATCGATAAGCATCGCATGATCGACACATTAAATTATGCACCTTTAAGGTAAAGGATCTGGTTTTGTTATATGACAGCAAGTTTGATAAATTTCCAGGGAAATTTAGGATAACCTGGCTAGGGCCCTATGCCATTAAGGAGATTACAAACAGTGGAGTAGTTCAGTTTCTTAAATTGAATGGAGATCCCTTCCCAATAAGGGTGAATGGCAGCCGAATTAAGCCATACACCGATGATCAGGCCAGGTGACTATATGAAGGTAGCATAGTCTTAGCGCTCCAAGAAGTTGAAAGGAGGCGCGAGACTATAAACTACACTGCCCAGGTTAGGAAACTATGTGATCGGGGGATTGTGTGGAAGGAGGAGATGTCACAGGGTTCACAACAGTGTAGAGGGAGATGCGCTACCCAAGGAAAGACAACGCATGTTTGCTAGAAAGTGACCATTAAAGTCATTGTTCATGATTTGATGATGAGAATACGACCAAATGGAGCGGGGGGGTGGCATTTAAGACGAAATTTATGGGTAAGATCCTTGAAAATCTGCTGCCAATCTGGCATTAATGAACTGAATTTGGGGGGAACGATCGGATTTGAATTCAAAATGGCCTATAAATTACATGTGGCTACCCAATGAAAAACACTTGGCATTTTGAGAATTGAGTTGGTGAGCTCTCAGACATGCATGAACCGCGCATTTTTCGAAGAATTGCTTGACTGGATAGCATTTAATTGATTTCCAGAGTTTGACCGTAACATCATTTGTGACATTATCCTAGGATCAGAAGCTATGGACACCGAAGCAGTGACAGCCAAGGGGGTTGTGCCAGAAGTTGTTATGGAGGCAAAGGGAGCTGCTCCGGAGGTTGCAGAGGTACTAGCTGAAGTCCCCAAGTCACCATGGATGCCTAGACTGAAGCCTACCCCGACCAAGGAGAGTGCGAAGGATAAGAAAGGCAAGCAGGTTGTGACACTGGTGCACAGGTCGCCTAGAAGAAACCCACAGAATGACAAGCCCACCGCACAGGAAAAGGGAAAAACTATTACTTTGGAACCATAAGAGGAAGAGATTAAGGACATCCCAATGGATGATGAGGATATGGGGGTGGAAGTGGAGGATGTTGAAGTCGAGGGTTCTGACCATATTACAAATTTTCCTGAATATGTCCCTTTGCGCAAGGGCAAGACCAACGTGTTGAAGGACATTGACGAAAGCAAGGTCGCCTTGAACATACCTCTGCTACCGGAAGAGATTGTCTTTGAAGGACCACGCTTGGGGTGGGTTCTGTTGTTGAAATTGGAAGATTGGGATTTAGCTCATATTGAGAATTTCACTCACTTGGTGACATACCAGCTAATGCACCGCGTTGTTCATACAACCACTGGGATGACTGCGTTGGAACTGCGGAAGTCGCTCAAGGGTGTAGACAAGGTAGGTCTGTTCAACCTGCTATGGCTTCCGCACTACAATCACACACCCATTACATTAATGGTAATTAAGCAGCTGCTATTCTTGGTGCACGATGGGTGTCTATGGCTAGGGGAGCCGATATACATCATTGACATGTTGATCCATAGGATCACATGGCTGCCATATACAGGGGAAAATCCGTCCATGATATTTGGTGCAAAAGGTGGTAAGCATACCCTCACAAAGACCATGAAGGAGAAATTCAAGTTCGTGAAGAAGCCGCAAGGCTATGCCATCTCAAGTATCTGTGATCCTACGGTCAAGGTGGCCACACAGATTTTGGCAGGAAAAGTTATGCGAAAGTATCATGCAGATGAAGTGCTGACACCCATCGTCACTCTAGCTGTCCAATGTGCAGAAGGAGTTCAATTTAATTGGGCGTGCTATCTTTACAGCGAGTTCCTCGTGAACTTCTGCAAGGCACAGGAGCTCAACAAAATCTTACATTATGCATGGCTCTCGCTATCAATTGTGCTAATAGCCTGGGAGATGCCTGAAGACAGTCAATTCCCCTCAGTCACACCAGACCTGCCAGAAGTGGAAAAGTACACTTCGCTGTGGGTGACCAAGGATGCTCAGTGTATCAAGCATAGCAAGAACTTTTGGATCTTGATGGAAATGAATATATGCATGGCTATCAACCGCAAGCCACAATTGTCACCTATTGTTTTTGACAAACTGCAAGAGTACGTGGAGTTCAAGGTAGACTTTCACCGCGTATCAATTAGGGCATGGAAGGACCCTGAGCAGAAGTGGCATGACTTGCCTTACTTGGAAACTGATGACGTGATCGATGCAGTTCTCGATCGCTGGTTAGCGGAATGGTGCACTGCCTCAGACTCAGTGGTGGGATCAAGTAAGTCCGCTGTGCAACGCAAAAAGGAGGAGGCGAAGCTCAAGATGGCGCAGCTAGCCGAGAAGAGGAGGAAGGAGGCCGATGACAAGACCCAAGTAGAGCGCGATGCTGCACAGCAGGCGAAAGAGCAAACAGGTGGAGCAGATCACGGCTCTGACAAAGGTCTGAGGTCGCCCTCACCCGAAACAGAGGAAGAAACGGACAAGCAAACAGAGCAGTGCAGAATGGACCCACAAACAGCATCGTTTCGTATCAAGCGTCCAAGAGGAATAGGAAAAAGTTGGGCCACAAAAGAAATCCAAGGTCAAAAAGACATTGTTGGACCCAATCACCCTAACAAAGGGAGATTTGAATGACATTGGAGATAGAGTGCGGGATGTCACCGTGAAGGTACTACAACAGTTTAAGCAGTAGCAGAAGCAAACATTGGGGGCCATCCAGATGGGTCTTCATGAGTTGCAGATACATACATCACAGACCAGCATGGCATCCACCAGCCTCGCCATCGGTACTTCAGAAGTCGCCAGGATGTTGCTGACGCGAAGGACTCCCAAGGGATAGTGTTGTCGGAGGGAGCACTAACCACAGAGATTGAAGCTGACAGGCCACTGTTAGCGCCCTCAAGGGAGTAGAGCTGAACTTGGCAGTGCTTCCTGGTGAGGCGCTCCACCTACTACAGGATGGAGTGATTACGGAGCTGAGGGCCAGCGAACAGTGCACTTTGCAGGTGATCAGTGAGTAGAAGATTAATAATGTGTAGATGGCCCTACAGCGAGACTCTGCCATCGCCACCATGAACGACGTAACCGACCGAAACAACCGTATAGTTCAGGTTGTAGAGGAAGCATGCCAAATGGTCCCGGAGTTGGCCATTCCTGAGGAAGAACCAGTAGAGGTATGTGTTTGCAAACTTGCTACGGGGGTGTCGACGCTCGCATAGAGTTAGCCAAGGTTCAGCTGGAGCTAAACCTCCAGATTACAGAGTTGTAGGTGAAGGCCCAGTCTTCAACTCCGCCAGAAGTAAAGGAGTAGAGCACAACCGTTGTCACAGAGGTGATACTGGCAATAGAGAGTGTAGTAGCAGACTGCACAAGGCTGTTTGAATAGTCGTTTGAAGTACTGACCAATCTACAAGAAGATCCTAATGTACAAAGGTTGGAGACAGAGGCGCAAGAACTACAACAACGCTATGACGAGGTCAAAGGAAACGTGCATTGTCGCCCTCACATAGAGACTTGCGAAGCTGCATAAGACCAAAACACTGAAAGAATAGGTAGATGCAGCTCAGCACAGAGAGGCAGTGCTGAAGGAATGCTTGAAGCCTTGGTTGGACAAGGCCTATTTTGTTATGGCCTCCATTGAAGGCAAGCTTGATAGTCTGCAGGTGACTCAGCAGAAGCTTCAAGATAATAGTTCAGGACTAACGATAAAACAATTATTCAAAGAAGTGAAGCAGGCAGCTGCACAGTGCACCGCCGAGGTGACAGTCATACAGGTCAAGCTGGGAGGTCTTCGTGCCAAGATCTTCATGCCCACAGAGTGACTCGAGGGTGAGTCACCATGTTTGTGTTGGGGGCCTGTTGGGAATGGGTTCCCCCAAGAGCATTTTTGGGGCTAAAAGCCCATGTTTTGGGACAATTTTGTAATAAAGTTGTAAATTCTCCACATTTTGTGGTCATGGAGTGCGAAGGTGTCAAGAGTCATAAAGAGTTTTCCACCCTTATTTTGTAAAGTGTCAAGTCGACTACAAATATCTACCCATGGTTCACGGATCATGGGATTGTATAAAAAGGAGCTAAGTAAGTACACTCTAAGAAGTAAGTTAGCAAAGTAGAGTGGAGATGGTTTCTACAGAGTGATCTAGCTCGGAGAAGTCTAAGTGTTTTTGGGTCTTAGCGTAGGTAGAGGCTCTGTAGCTGAGGGTGTACAGGCCTAGAGTAGAAGTCTGCAGCTGAGTGTGCAGACCCCTGCAGCTATGTGCGTAGGGTGGATAGAGTCTGTTGCAGACTAGAGATATCAATAAAGAGAAGTATTTTGCAATTACTTTGTATCTAGTCTTTGTTAATGCATATGATTATATTGTGTTACAATTTGGGTTTATATTACAATGCTTATTTGATGCGCGAATGTATGTGATTATATCTGTTAATTGAACACAAGTAAGAATCTATGTTTACATGACAATAACTGTAATTGATTGGTAGAATAAGTAAAACACTTGAGATAACTTGGGAACCTATATAATACGTCATCATAGGAGTGCGACAGTACCTGAACCACTGGGTAGGGTTGTGCGAAGGTCAAATGTACACTTTTGCGAAGGTACTAAAGGGAGGGATAGAGGGTAGATCGATAAGCCCTAAGTATTAGCGACCTGTGCGAAGGCAGGAGAAAGGGGTATAAACCGACATGACGACCATCTCAGGGTGTGGAAACTTGGTTCCAACATCCCCCCATATTGCTTCAGGTGAGACTTCGGTCTGCGCTCCACGGGCTAATGCCAAAAGGGATAGTAGTGTAAGGATTTGTTTGGCTGACTAATGTTGAACCTGGGTCAAGGCCCACAAAGCCAACAGAGTCTGTAATATTTTCTTTGAGGAGTAAGTAGTGGCTCCAATGCCCTGCCCATGGGTTTAGTGATGTATGGTGTAACGATGTGTCTTGGAACTTTCACTTAATTCAGAAGCTTGCTAATAAGCCAACACATTTTCACACATGTATTGTAGTTGTTGTTGACTAATCTTGAACACTTGTGATGCATGTTTCTTTAACCTGTGTTTCAAACTTGAACTAATTCACTTGTTGTAATACATAATATATTAATGAAAATGTGTTGTATATTTTGTTAACGTTGTCTTGCCCATGGTGGCTAACCCCCCAAACATCAGACAGACCTTTCACATGAAACTTGCTATAACAACCATTGCACTCGTGCAGACTCATCCGCTAAGTGTTGTACGTGTTATCTTCCCTTGTTTGTTGTGACTGGTGGATCCATGTGGACTACTCCTCCTAAGGATGTGAACATCCTATTGTGTTGTGTGTTCCTAGTAGAGTTGAGGCTTCCTCCTAACCGACTTGGGACTCATTCCAACCCTATCTCTTTTCAATGAAATATAATCATTGACACAAATAACACTTACAATCACCAGGCACTTGAACCTCACTTCTCGAAGACAAATCATACCACTCTCCTGTTGTTACAGGGAAAAGTGTCTATTTAGAACTGCTCTATCCCACTAAGGTGTGACAAGTGCCTTAGAAACAAACAAAGAAAAGCTACTTTTGTTTTTCGTTTATGAATTATAGATAGAGAGGAACAGAAAGACCAACCTCTGTCTTGCCCTAATCCTTCAATTCGATCCCTCTCTTCTTTGATAGTCCCCAGCTACCTGCTCCCTTGCACGCCCAGCTTCACAAAGTAACTGTAAGATCATAGAAGCATAACACTATACAAAGACATGGATCTATAACCATAAAGAATCTAGGATCAGATGTAAATTGACCATACAAATGTAACAAGCATCAATGATACAAAAGCATGGAGGAAAACTCAAATAGCTTTTATTGATAAAACAAGAAAAGATCTAGGAGGAGTTACAACCAGTAGTTCTGACCCAGCATCAACCTCCCAACAAAGAAGCCCCTCTTCACCTCAAACAAAGCTTAGATCACCCAACAATCTGATGTTTGTCTCTAGAAACCAACAACAATTCCTTACGATATGCAAAATTCCAGCCTCTGGATGTCTGGGATGAGGGATCCATATATAGATATCTGTAAGGGGGATGAGTCAGCTTGTGATTTGATTAGTGTCTTCTCTCTGACAGTTCTTGCTTCCACTTGGAGACTGAGGGTCTCTTACTCATCCTTGGTCGAATTCAGTGAGGCAAGTGTCATAGGAGAAGATTCTGGAAGCTTCCATTGCCTCTCCACCTCGTGGAATGACACTGCCATTTGTCATTTCTCGCCCATCGCACCCCACAGAAGGGACTTTTGAAATGCAATGCACCCTCACAGTGTATTTGGGTGAGATGCAACACACCTAGCCAGTGGAGTAGCTGCAATGGTCCTGTTTTGACCAATTCTAAGCAGTTTCTCATGGAGAACTTCTGGGAGAAGCTGTAATCTGTTGACCTTGTTCTTTTAGGGGTTAGAACAACACTTTTAGGGACTTAGGAGCCCTTGGTTTATGGACATTTCATGCTTGGGGTTGTAGGGCACAAAAATGTCTATAACAGTTGCCCCCTAAAGTATGAGGCCGTTAACCTTTTGGTGTCGAGTGAAATGCTTTATTATGAGGATCCGAAGTTCTTTCAATGCTGGGAGGAGACCTGTAATAAGATACAATACAATACATTGTCTTCATAATATTTTCATGATCTAGCTAAGGCAGGCATTCCCATGCTCATATTTATAAATTCATTTTCATGTACAAAGGACAGACAATCGTCTGAGTGTAGACTGATGATTTTGATAGAGCCATCATCCTTTTGAGTGGATGATTATCTGTGCGGCAATGATGTACATTTAATGTCTTTATTTCCTTGAATATATATTGCAGCCCGGATGGATGAAACTAGATCCGGGGTCTTCAATCTCGTCCGATCTTCACTCGAAGTACAAGTCGATCCATGTGAGAAATGTTCTGAAGTCGAACATGGAAAGACATCGCTTGATTACCAGTCAATGATGTAAACTGTTAACAAGTGCGAGAGGAATCACCGATAATGATAATGACCCTCAAGGTACTGCAGTATAATTCATGTGGTGTGAATAAAGGACTTGGCATCGAACACCATGCAAAATCTTTCGATCGAAGGCCATTGATGTAAACCTGTCGCCGGAAGTGAGAAACTTGCCATTGAGGCATGCAAGCTTCAAAGTACTGAATGGGGTGTTCCTAGATCAACTTCTTGGATAATGAGCTGATGTTGAAAAGAATTGATCTGTCACAGGAGGGCCTTAATGAATCCCACATCAATGACATGGAACGGATCAAATGATTTTAATGGAGGTGAAAACGATCTGGTGATATAAGGTTCAGGGTGGCGGTCATGAAAGAATGGAGTATAATGTATGGTAGTGGGTGAGACACAAGTGAATTCACTGAATGACTTCTCTTGAACATATCGGCGACACTGATGTGATGGATTGGTAGCATTAACCCCAAATGTGGATGGTATGGCGTGACCATGGTGATGTGACCGGTGAATGAAACAACCCAACCCGACTCAGACACGGAGTGGAAGTGTCATGTTCAAGAGCGACTTTCTACCAACAAAGTTTCTTTGAGTTTTCTTCCCAATTTTCCCCAGTCATTACTGACCAGTACCTCTTTATTTTTGTCAAGCTTGAGGAGGATAACATATGCTTGTTCTATAATTTGCCCTTCGGGCAAACCCATCGCTATGTTTTAACGAGCCTAACGATAGTGAAACTCGTTCTCCTCTATAGACAAGTTTGTCACTATTAATCTTTTTAACGAGTTTAACGACAAAGATAACTCGGTCCTTTTCAATTTTAGAGAGTCTAAAAAGGAACGTAAAGGTAACTCCAAAATTCCTTTTTCGTCATCTAATCCCTTAAGTCTGAAAAAGTATAAAACAATACAGAAGGGATGAAGTTTCGATACTTTTAACGAGCCGAACAAAACAAGCACTCGATATTTTTGTGTAATAATCCCTCAGGTCCAAAAAGATTAAAATCTAGAGGATGGATAGCACTTCATGTCCCTTTAACGAGCTGGAGAGGCCAATGGCTCGCCAATCTTTTCATATTTTACGAGTCAGCTGAAAAGAGCTTAAAGGAGACTCGTCTTTTGAGGAACGAGTGATAAAACGGGTAGCAACTGATTCCAAGTAAGGTTTGGAATTTTCCAATCACGGCAGTGTCACAAGGATGGCTAGTGAAATCACTCTTTGCAGCTATTCCTCAAAATGGGTAAACAATCAAATGGAGGTGAATGATCGGCCAATGAGAAAGTGGAGGTGACAATGCAAACACGACCAAGGCTTTAATAGCTGAAGTACTACATTCACGATGGTTATTTACCGGGGAATAGTTAATTTTTTAACGCGCTTAAACGCGGGAGGAAACATTTTCTCATGTCTTATGTTTATTTTTTAACGAGCTTGAACTATGTGCTAAAACTGCTCGATGCAGGTTTATTTTTTAACGAGCTTGAACCTTGCAGTAACACTGCTCGATTAATCCAGTCATGTGATAAGAATGTCTCATATAAAACGGAAACTTTTAGAGTTTTTCCCCACATCCTTTCTTTATGAAAGTTAGGAGATGACCAATCCTACGAGTTTAAAGGGTTAGAGGTCCTAAAAATTTAAAAAATAAATAGTCGCTCTTCGCTTGCACTCCAAAAGGTTTGCATGCCCCCAGGTATAAAACAGAGTTTCAAGGTTACCCCTACTTCTTTCCGTTAAAACATTTGTTTTAGCGAGAGAGGCCTACCTCTTACAGGTTACCCAAAGATTGTTCTATTCACAGTGCAAACAAAACACTTCTTCGGCGATGTCTACCGAAATAAACAAAGGTGAGTGGCGATGCCCACCAACTCACATAACTTTGACAAGAGGATCTTATTCCAGTCCAACTCCCTCTTCCAATCACAGACGGGAGTATGGAGGTCATATTCTCTCACAGAAACCTACCTTATACCCGAAGCTTTCCTGCAGAAGCAGACCAGGGTGCATGCCCCCTGGGTTTTAGTCATGTCCCCCCGAATCACTCGCGCTCATCGGGTGGACAGACTGGAGATTGAGACATTTCTTGTGTGAAAAGACCATTCAGGGATGGTATATGACTATTTGCTATAGGGCTTCTTTGCTGGGAGGTCCTTGAACTACCATTACGTTCATGTGAATGGTTTTCCCTCTCAATGTTATGGGCACATCGGGAAGGATCCCTAATGGTCGACTGGTTCCTTTATCAAAGCCTGTTAGATTTCTCATCTCAGGCAAAATCGATGGCGAACCAAGCGCTTTCCAAGCAGTTGAGGAAAGGATACTCACAGAAGCCCCTTCATCTATGATGGTACCAGCCATAACCATTCTATATATTTGAACAATGATTCGGAATGGTATACTAGCCAGTAAACGGGGTCTGCCTAGTTGATTCCAGTCGAAGGAGACAACTAGGTTGCTTGGAGGTGGGACCGAATAGATGGCTAGGTATGACTCTGACGAACTTCCTTCATACGGTAAAGGAACGGGTAAATTGTCCCCATGTTCGTTGGAGTCTGTGCTTATGAAAAGAATTTGGACGATGTCATCCTTGTTCTCTTCAGTGACTGTATCATCTGAAGATGGAACCTATGAAGGCAAGGCCGGGTCAACTGCTGCCTCGACCTTTTGACTTTCGTTTGGTATGGGTTCAGATGGTTTATCTTCAATGATAGATGCTTCGACCGACCACCTGAGCGGGCCAGCCGGATTTTCAACTAGTGACGGACTCGGCAAGAGTTTTTTATATCCAGGAGGAAGTCGTAACGGTGAAACCGGACGATCGTCCAAAACTCTTTTAGCTTCGTCTAAGAAGGGACAATGGTGGACGGCGTGATTGCCTTCGCACAGTTTACAATGAAATCTATATTTTCCTTTTTGTCCTGGGGCTTCACTTTCACTAGTTGACGGTGTGTTTTCAACATGATCATCAGAGGTTGACGACACCGGGTTGTGCAAACGAGGAGACCAATCCCTTAAGATCCGAGGGATGCAAGGATAATCTCTGTGATAGTGGTCTCCTTTGCAAATGACACATGGCGATTTAGGCCTGGTCGGTGCAGTGTGTGGATTTTTGATAGACGACACTCGTTTGCCCCAATTTGCTTTTGGCTCCTTCTTCTTCTTCTCTTTCTTCTTCTTTTCCTTATTCTCCTTAGGTACTTGACTTTTGGATTTACCAGCCCCATCAAGCGAAGAGGAAGGAGGAGAGGAAGAATTAGAGGAAGTAGAAGGTTGGTGGGTAACTCTGGACTCATCTAATTGTTGATTTGATTGTTCAGGAATTGCGGTGTTCTGAACGACAGAGGTTGAGAAGAGCCATACAGGTAAACCAATTGTCAGTCCTAGAAGCGATAATGTGGCCATATGGGGTGCACCAACATCTCCCCAAGAGGAGAAGGGACTAGGATTTCCTCCAAGGGGAATCCCTTGGTTGGTGGATTCCATTTTCTCAACCCAAGATCAACGTAGGAAAGGGTAATGAATATTCCGTTTAAAATAAATTTTAGACGCTTTGACACAACTTGTTTTTTTCAGTTTTTAAGAGTCGAGAAAAAACAAAAGATGACTCTAGTCTCTTCGATTTTTAATGAGCCTGAAGTGACAAGTGCTCAGATGGACCTTTTCCGTTAAGGAGTCTGAAAAGGAACGAAAGGGACTGCTCTGGAAGTCTAGGTAGAGGGAGTACCAAACCAATCGCAAAACTGCAGAATACTTTTTACGGTACGACAATCGAAGTCTAGGTAGAGGGAGTACCAAACCAATTGCAAAACTGCAGAATACTTTTTACGGTACGACAATCAATCTTCCCGAATGTTGTGTTCAGTGCATTGCAATCGATAGGGCAGCAGACACGGCTTCCTATGGATAAAGGATTAAGCCTATTGGGGTCTCCCAAAATATACTCGACAGTACGTGGGAGCACAAGTCCGTACTGGCACTTATCGTCTCAAAGTGGAGGAATCACCCAACCATCAGTGAGAACAACAGTTACCAGGCTTTACGATGCTGGAATACGTCTCTAGCCTAGACTTCTAAATGTTGTGCATTAAGTTCCAAAGTGTTGTTAGATTCATTGAATTTATTTTAAGTTGATCTTGTTTATGAAGTTTTCCTTTCGGATTCACCACGAGATGTAGATATAATTCCTAAAATGCAATCTAAGATGATAAATAAACTTTTTATCTCTTTTATGCAATGAAATCCTAGCTACTAGGGAAAAGAAAGACAAAATCTTTTCACAAAGAGAAAAGAGCACACTCTAAATGCACTTTCCTAAATCAAGCCAATCAGACTGTCTATATGCAAATGCACATGCATGTATTTGTTTTCGACTTTCTTAGTATATGGATGCTAAAAAGAAAGTTGATGCACAAATTTGAATTTCTTTTCAAGTGACAAATATCAACAAGCTTCTTTTCGAAATCAAAAAATGGAGACAATTACGACACCTTACGATTTTGAAATGGATGCTTGTTTTTGACACTAGAAAATTACAAATTCAGACCAAAAGCAATAGTAACAGGATAATCGACCATCAAAAGCAATCAAACTTTTTCCTACGATCGAAATCAACACTTGCGACAGATTCAAATCAAAGGACGACAGTACGACTATGCTACTTTTGCAAAGGAGAACTGTAAATGACTCAACAAACACACAAAAACATCTACAGTTCTTTTGTACAAAGGAGGCGGAATAACAGTAAGGAAAAGGGGTTTCAAACAGACATATACTGATCACAGGCAACAAAATTCAGGAATAGAACTGGAAAGGATGATCCACAGAAACCGCAACTGCACAGAGCTAGTCTTATCAGCGCACCTGTAACACAAAGAATCTTAAATGCAACACAGGTTGTCCACTCAGGAAGTGCACTGAAATTCAGAATCTCTGAACAGTACCTGCGCTGGGCCAGAAACGAGACTCTATTCGGGTTCCGGGTCACAGTTTGCAGTTCAGTTCTTAGGTTTTGGCCAAGTAAAAAGCAATTAGTAATGCAACAATCAGGGGTAGATCTAAGGAGGATCTAAGAGCTATCACAAGGGCAATCAGATAGTTTGTGAATCAGTTGTTTAAATCATAAATAGATCCAGTAGATGGATTGAAGTAGCAGTTGTCTACTTTGCATTTGTTATGGCAAATGCAGTTCGAAAGCTACTTGTAAGTTTATGAAACAAACAACAAAGAATGATAAACAAACAAACTAATTAGCTCCCCAGCGGAGTCACCATTTTGTTACAGGGAAAAGTGTCTATTTAGAACTGTTCTATCCCACTAAGGTGTGACAGCTGCCTTAGAAACAAACAGAGAAAATCTACTTTTGTTTTTCCTTTATGAATTATATATAGAGAGGAATAGAAAGACCAACCTCTGTCTTGCGCTAATCCTTCGATTCGATCCCTCTCTTCTTTGATAGTCCCCAGCTACCTGCTCCCTTGCACGCCCAACTTCACAAAGTACCTATAAGATCACAGAAGCATAGCACTATACAAAGACATGGATCTATAATCATAAACAATATAGGATCAGATGTAAATTGACCATACAAATGTAACAAGAATCAATGATACAAAAGCATGGAGGAAAACTCAAATAGCTTTTATTGATAAAACAAGAAAAGATCCAGGAGGAGTTACAACCAGTAGTTCCAACCCAGCATCAACCTCCTAGCAAAGAAGCCCCTCTTCACCTCAAACAAAGCTTAGATCACCCAACAATCTGATGTTTGTCTCTAGAAACCAACAACAATTCCTTACGATATGCAAAATTCCAGCCTCTGGATCTCTGGGATGGGGGATCCATATATAGATATCTGTAAGGGGGATGAGTCAGCTTGTGATTTTATTAGTGTCTTCTCTCTGACAGTTCTTGCTTCCACTTAGAGACTGAGGGTCTCTTACTCATCCTTGGTCGAATTCAGTGAGGCAAGTGTCACAGGAGAAGATTCTAGAAGCTTCCATTGCCTCTCCACCTCGCGGAATGACACTGCCATTTGTCATTTCTTGCCCATCGCACCCCACAGAAGGGATTTTTGAAATGCAATGCACCATCACAGTGTATTTGGGTGAGATGCAACGCACGTAGCCAATGGAGCAGCTGCAATGATCCTGTTTTGACCAATTCTGAGCAGTTTCTCATGGAGAACTTCTGGGAGAAGCTGTAATCTGTTGACCTTGTTCTTTTAGGGGTTATAACAACACTTTTAGGGACTTAGGAGCCCTTGGTTTATGGAGATTTCATGCTTGGGGTTGTAGAGCACAAAAATGTCTATAACACCTATGCTAATAAGCAAGAGTTGAGGCAAATATTTAAGATAATGGCAATCGTTCCACCATATCGGATGGGACTCCCACACCAAACGGTGTTAGGTTTAGTTGGGACTTCATACAGGGGTGATCCCCTAAATGTTGGCAGGTCCAACACCATCAACAAAATTAAAAACAAATTCTTGTCAAAAGTTTGATGTGCATAGGTTCCCTTATGGTGTTTGTGAATCAAAACAGGAAAATTTATGTCAAGTTTTATGTTAGAATCAAGAGAAAAATAGCATGAAAGACAAGTGCTAAACAATAACAAGTAAATCTACAAAAAACCATCAAGAAGAACGCTTAACAGAATTTTTTTATAGATTAGTTCACCCCTCCTGGGCTACCTCTCCTTGGTCC
Organism: Pinus tabuliformis; assembly: GCA_031772625.1. Classification (NCBI taxonomy): domain Eukaryota; kingdom Viridiplantae; phylum Streptophyta; class Pinopsida; order Pinales; family Pinaceae; genus Pinus; species Pinus tabuliformis. The sequence continues at coordinate 10,321,679 of CM062808.1, forward strand.
ATCTTCCATGGCTTGGGCCTCTGTATTTGCTCAAAAAGGAAAAACATGTTGTTTACAATGCTCTAGTGCTCTTGAAACCTACTTCAATTGACTCAGAGCATCAAAATAAACTAGGAACACCTTTTCCTGACCTCAATTTGGTCGAATTTTGCTCCAGTTATGGTCAAAATAGTTTTCCCCTAGTAAACCTCCTTTAAACCTGGAGGAACTCTAGTTAGTCCCGCTATTTTTGGAGTTAGTGCCGAAATTATTGGACCGCCAAAAGTCTGCCAACCTTAATTGTTGATTAATTAACAGTTAAGTGAGGATTAATTAAGCATTAATCGTGCTTAACGCTAATACCGCACGGTTCTCAAACCATTGACTTGGAGGTTTGAGTGGAGGCGGTCACATGGTGGCATTCCCGACATGGTTAGCTGCAAACAATTATGGTTTATATAATCCGGTGGTTAGTAGAGTGAATACATGCTGAGCAGTAAATGTTATGGTTTACTGGTCGTCATTCTAGTTACTGTATGTGCTGACCACCGACGTTTTTGTTGGTGTGTTCACATGGGAGGCAATACTGTTGTGGTTTGCGAAGCCACCGGTTACGTGTGGTGTGGTCACATGTTGTGGTTTGGGTTGGCAGTAACTGCCAATGGTTTACATCAACTCCAAACGTACTCAACAACAAATATATGCGGGATACCTTTGTTGGTTAAGATCCAAAGCATGGGGGGAATGGTATGTCGCGCAGTTTGTTCAGAGCAAGTCCCAGGTTCGACCCCCCAGACTGCCATAAAGTTTTATCACTGCCCATAACTGGTCCTTTGGGGAGGGACACGTGGCAGCCTTCAGGCTTGCCACTTGTCCCCTCCTCATTGGTCCACTTTCAAACCAATCAAAACTTTCCAACGCACCAAACTTGAAAACCAATAAAACTTGACACTTGAAAAAATATGATTGTGTTGTTGACCACCGTTGACTATGCAGTGATTGTGCATTTTTTTTCAAAAATTTCTTTTGTTTGGCAAAGCCATCAATGGGCTCTATCTTCCTCATACGAACTTCGTTTTGGACAAAACAAGTTGCGTTGGGATTGTTTCGTCGAGATGGACGTGGTCCTTCAGGTTTCGAGCGATTATGAGAACTTTTATTCTTGGGATAATTTTTGCCCCAAATCCAGATTTCGATCACTCCTTCCCACTGACAAAGCTTTTGGACCAACAAAAGCTGGTTATTTTATGAGAGTTGAATATTTTTATCCTTCCCAACTTCTATCAATTGATTCTACTTGGAAAAATCTCCATGACAACCACTTGGGTTCACTGACATGCCTTGCCATGCAAATGGCTTGGCACTTCAACCATTTTTATCCTTTTTCTGCTGACCCAATCCAACACTTGCTAGTTGCTTGATGATTACCCTGTTGTACCAAATCGATCCCTTGGTGCTTGGAAAGTTGATTGATGGCCTTCTGTTAAGTTATGGCATGTTCTATGCTTATAACAGTTTACTTCTTTTTCTTATTATATTCCACCGATTAGCAATCACATGTACATAAAGTAAAGTGCATATAGAACATTAAACGATCGACAGAAAACAAGCCAAGACAATAGACACAAGATGTGGCAGCTAGCCAGGGAAAATCCCCACAATGTGTGGGGAAACCCTTTGATAAAATATTATTTTATCTTAAATAATTCAGCAGAGAGAAATAGTACAATAAATCTGATTCATATTAGCAGTAGCAAACCCTAGATTAGTAGCATCAGCATTAGCAGCTTCATTATCAAACTAGGGCAGACCATATCTCACAAACCGACAGTCGGATTGACTTCATTCCACCACCAAAAGTTTTGGCTTCCAGAGGAGGTTCAGATGAACCTACAACACAGTTTAGATGAGGAGATCTTCTAGGCCACGCAAGTCAATTTTTACTTCTGTAGTTGCAGCTTCAGTTTCAGCAATTTCCGGCTTCAAACTAGGGCAGTCGATATCTTGCAAACCGTTCGTCGTATTGACTTCATTCCACCACCAAAAGTTGCGGCTTTCAAAGGAGGTTCAGATGAACCTACAGCGTAGTTCTGAAGAGGAGATCTTCTAGGCCATGTAAGTCAATCTTTACTTCTGTAGTTGCAGCTTCAGTTTCAGCAATTTCCGGCTTCAAACTAGGGCAGTCGATATCTTGCAAACTGTTCGTCGGATTGACTTCATTCCACCACCAAAAGTTGCGGCTTTCAAAGGAGGTCCAGATGAACCTATAGCACAGTTCCAAAGAGGAGATCTTCTAGGCCACGCAAGTCAATATTTACTTCTGCAGTTGCAGCTTCAGTTTCAGCAGTTTCCGGCTTCACATGTGAGAGAGAGAGAGACCCATTTCAGCGCAGTAGAGAAGAGACTCATATCTGCGCAGTAGAGAGAGAGATATGTGATGAGATGAGTGAGTCCAAATGAGGAAAAGTCCTCTTATATTTATACACAACGTTGGTGAGTGAATAGATGCGACTGTTGGTTTTCTGAGCCTACATGAGTTGTAGGTCGGCTTGATAATAATTCCATAATCAAAATAAATTCATATCTCCATGAATACTTATCAGAATTGGATGATCTTTATATCAATCCTACACCTCTCGACGAGAGGAATCTAATAAAAATATTATTAGCCATGAATAAGATGACCCACATGAATTTTTTCCCTGGTTTCCAATTTTAACACTCCCTCTCAACCATGGAGAACTTCATCTGCAATCTGTCTATCGGTCATTACTATTCATCCATCAAATGCACTGCCTTGTATAGCCTGACCCTTGCCTTGCTCTGCTCTATTTTGCTTGTTCTCCTTTTTCTTGTTCTGCCCTGCACTGATCTGTATTGTTTTGTTCTGTTCTGCTCTGCTCTTGCATTGTTCTGTTCTACTCTGCTTTTGTCCAAATTATGAAGAAGAAGAAATGATCGAGGATGTATCATACTGACTCAAAGTCAGTCTCAGAGTATGTACCACTGGTCCCAGACCAGTCTCAACCAACCCAAAGTAAGTGTCATAGTGAGTAAAACTCCAATGATCCCAGACCAATATCACCCTCCACTGACTCAAAGTCAGTCTCAGAGTATGTACCACTGATCCCAGACCAGTCTCAACCGACCCGAAGTCAGCGTCATAGTATGGTACAACTACCACTGGTCCCAGACCAGTATCATTGATCCCAAATCAATGGAGGTCATCTTAGCGTAGGGAGTACAGTAGTTACAACGATGCGTCCATCGGTACTACTATGGTCCCTAACTTCATTTTCCTACTCATTGATCAGATGAGAGGTACTTCCCATGAGTCCTAGACTGCATGGGTAGGATGCCTCGACAGGAGAACTAATCAATCCTATCCTCACAGGAGAACACATCAATCCTGCTACAATTGCCATGGAGAACACATCAATCCAGGCCTCACAGGAGAACACATCAATCCTGCTACAGTTGCCATGGAGAACACATCAATCCAGGCTGCCATGGAGAACACATCAATCCAGGCCTCACAGGAGAACTAATCATCCTGCTACACAGGAGAGCGAATCATCCTGTTCCACAAGAGAGCGAATCATCTTGTCCCACAAGAGAGCGAATCATCTTGTTCCAGTGTGCACCACCAGGGGAGGGTGAGTCACCCTGTGGTCATATGTTGCTCCAGTAGGAACTGCAAGCCCTCAGAGCTCCCAGAGCTCAATGTATGCAACATGCAGGACCCTTGTACAAAGGTTTCTTGCCGACTCCAAGTCGTTTGGGAAAATCACAGATTAGATCTTTCCTCGAGGCTTTGACAAGGTGTATCAACCTGTACATCATCTTAATGTGACGGAGCTTCCTTGCTCATCGACTTACCATATCCCAGATGATGTCTATCTACTGGAGCAATTGACGAATATGGGATTCCTCAATAATCAAATCCCACCTCTGGTTGTTACAGAGAATCACAGTGGTATCCAATGTAAATCCAAACATCTCACTGAAGAGCTTTTGCAACCAGACCGCCTCACACGAGGTTATGCTAGCAACAATATATCCTGCTTCGGCGGTGCTCAAAGCCACCGACTTCTGCTTCCTGCTCATCCAGGATATCGAAGCAGATCCCAAGGTGAAACAGCACCGGGAAGTGCTCTTACGGTCCACCACACTGCCTGCCCAATCATCATCAGTATATCCAAGTAGTCTCACATCTCCAGCAGTGTATCTTAATCCATGAGAGGTTGTGTCCTGAAGACATCTCAGAAGATTCCTGGCATCAATCTAGTGAGGCTCAACCAAATATGAGCTCACAATGCTAACTTCAAAACATATGTTCGGACGGAGGCTCACCAAGAACATCAATGCGAATGAGTTTTTGAAACTCAGAGGCATTTCCCAAGTCTGGTCCGACATTACTACCATATAACTTCTAAAAGTTAAGATCCTCGAGGTAGTCACAGGCTTGCAGTCTGTCATACCAAATATTTCCAATATCTTTACCACATATTTTCCTTGAGATAGGAAAATTTCCCTTGGCTTCTGCCACACTTCAAGTCCTTGGTCCTTCATTTCAAATTCAGAAGCCATCTCCCTCTTACATTTGTGAATGAAAGGGTTTGCACCTGTTAGAAAGAGGTCATCCACATACAACACCAATATGAGAGGCTTGTCATCTTCAACCTTAAAGTAAAGGTTAGGATCAGCTTCACTCCTAGTGAATCCCAGCTTCATCAAGTAGCTATCGATCCTCTCATACCATGCTCGAGGTGCTTGCTTAAGCCCATAGAGAGCCTTCTTCAACCTGCATACATGAGATTTTCAATCATAAATCTCAAATCCTTCAAGTTGCTCCACATAGACCTCTTCTTTGATAGAACCATGCAAGAACGTGGTCTTAACATCCATCTGATGTAGGTTCCATCCTTGTGAAGCCACAAGGGCTATGATCAAGCGGATGGTCGTATATCTGGAAACAGGTGCAAATATCATAGTCTATACCTTCCTTCTGGGATAAACCACGAGCAACAAAATGACCCTTATACTTTTTCATACTTCCATTTGTTGCATGCTTTATCTTGTAAAGCCATTTTGAAGTAACAATTGTCTTGTCCAGGGTCTAGGAACTACTTCCCAGACATCATTCTCCATAATAGAATCATATTCTATGGTCATAGCATCCTTCCATAGTTAATGCTTGATGACATCTGAGAATTATGAAGGTTCATTTTTAATGATTGTGCTCATGATGGTCAGGTATCCCTGATACCTGTTAAGTTTCTTACTTTGATGGAAGGTTCCTCAGGGTGCAGCATGTCCTTCAGCATCATCAAGTATCCCCCTAAGCCATGAAGGCCTCTTCCTAGAAGAGGAAGGCTCATGTGGATGAGAATCAATCATATCCATGGGTTCTTCTACATCAGGCATTGATTCATCATCCTTTTCTTTCGGTTCCCTTGTGTCGGCTTTTTGAGAGATCCTTCGAAGATTGTTCACCTTGTGGTGAAATTTTCTTCAGGAGTCTTGGAACCCAATGCTTGATGAGGGCATCGATTTTGTACATATATGGAGGTGATTGTAGTTTCAGCCCATAGAAACTTCAGAAGTCTTTGATCATGTAGCATGGCCTGGACGGCTTCCATCATCGTTCGGTTCTTCCTTCCCACCACACCATTCTGCTCAGGAGTATGTGGTGTAGTAGTCTCCCTCTTAATGCCAACCTCAGGTATACCTGAATCAACCAACTATAATATATCGGAGGTCTTGCTTTGGCTGGAGTGGAATGGTCCCCTTTTGAGCTTTCCTTTGGCACATCCTGGACATACACCTTCTTTCTCTACTCAGAATTCGGGCACCCCTTGCCATTGCTGAAGGTTACCTTGTAGCCTTTGTCTTCCCTTGCCGAGATAGACACTAGGTTCTTTTTGAGGTCAGGTGCGTTTAATACATCCTAGACGTTCTAGCCTTCTTGAATGCTTGTCCTCTTCCTTGATTCGCAGCTCTCCTCTTACCTTTGCTATTGAATTTGTCATTCCTTTGATTGCCATCAGAGGGATTTCGAGTTGCACCACTGCATACTGTACCATGCTTCTCTAATCATGATTATCATCATGCTGCCCATGTCCATGATTTTATCCATCATAATGCTGCTCAAACTAGTGTGCATCATCATCATGCTATCCTATATGTCCATGATCTCATGTTGCCCTTTATGTCCATGATCTCATTCATCATGATGCTCATGATCTTATACATAGTGACTTGCTTTATCGCAAATGTAACATCGTCATTTTCTTCTAGCCTTAGGTCTAGCCTTTCCTTTTGATTTAGTCCCGGAATTATTTCTTTTCTTTGCGTGAGAAGAAAAAGCAGCAGGAGGACCTTTAGGCGTGGGCATTTCTTACACTTCTTCCCTTGTTTCTTCTTGAATGCATCTAGCCATTAATTCCTCGAAACCAGGAATTACATTATAGTTCAGAAGAGTGGTCCTGAACATATACCATTCAGATGGTAATCCTCCAAGAGTTGTGAGTGCCATTTCTCTGTCAGTAATAGTTTCCCCAATAGATAGGAGATCGTTCTTGATCTCAGTGATTCTTAATAAGTATGCTTGCATACTTTCATCTTTACCCTTCTTGATTTCCCTCAGCTTATTTCTAAGAAACAAAACTTGATTTGCATCATTAACTTTAAATAAACTCACCAGTCTATCGTAGATTTCCTTGGAGGTGTCCAATTCAGAGATGTAGGCCACCAAGTGCTTGTCGATAGAGTCCCGAATGATCTTCTTTGTTTTGACTTCTCCATTTTTCCATTTGTTCCAGGCAGCAGCAGATGCATTTGATGAAGGCTCAACAATATTGCCTCTTACATGGTCCAACACTCCTTGATCTTCAAGGGTTAGATCGATAGACATCTTCCATCCGTGATAGTCAGCTTTCTCATGGAGCTTGTCTTCGGCAGGAAAGAATGTTGAGGACCCCATAGTTCTTTTAGGATAGCCTTGCCAATCTTCTCTTCAATGATTGCTCTTGCTCTTGCTCGGGCTTTGTCTTCACCTCAGCTCCGATACCATGTCGTGGTATGTTCTATGCTTATAACAGTTTACTTCTTTTTCTTATTATATTCCACCAATTAGCAATCACATGTACATAAAGTAAAGTGCAGATAGAACATTAAACGATCAACAGAAAACAAGCCAAGACAAGAGACACAAGATGTGGCGGCTAGCCAGGGAAAAATCCCACAATGTGTGGGGAAACCCTTTGATCAAATCTTCTTTTATCTTCAATAATTCAACAGAGAGAAATAGTACAATAAATCTTATTCATATCAGCAGTAGCAAACCCTAGATCAATAGCATCAGCATTAGCGGCTTCATTATCAAACTAGGGCAGACCATATCTCACAAACCGACAATCGGATTGAATTCATTCCACCACCAAATGTTTCGGCTTCCAGAGGAGGTTCAGATGAACCTACAGCGCAGTTCAGATGAGGAGATCTTCTAGGCCACGCAAGTCAATCTTTACTTCTACAGTTGCAGCTTCAGTTTTAGCAATTTCCAGCTTCAAACTAGGGCAGTCGATATCTTGCAAATCGTTCGTCGGATTGACTTCATTCCACCACCAAAAGTTGCGGCTTTCAAAGGAGGTTTAGATGAACCTATAGCGCAGTTCCAAAGAGGGGATATTCTAGGCCACACAAGGCAATCTTTACTTTTGCAGTTGCAGCTTCAGTTTCAGCAGTTTCCGACTTCAAACTAGGGCAATCGATATCTTGCAAACCGTTCGTCGGATTGACTTCATTCCACCACCAAAAGTTGCGGCTTTCAAAGGAGGTCTAGATGAACCTACAGCGCAGTTCCAAAGAGGAGATCTTCTAGGCCACGCAAGTCAATCTTTACTTCTGCAGTTGCAGCTTCAGTTTCAGCAGTTTCTGGCTTCACATGTGCGAGAGAGAGAGACCCATTTCAGCGCAGTAGAGAAGAGACTCATATCTGCGTAGTAGAGAGAGAGAGATGTGATGAGATGAGTGAGTCCAAATGAGAAAAAGTCCTCTGATATTTATACACAACGTTGGTGAGTGAATAGATGCAACTGTTGGGCTTCTGAGCCTACATGAGTTGTAGGTCGGCTTGATAATAATTCCATAATCAAAATAAATTCATATCTCCATGAATACTTATCAGAATTGGATGATCTTTATATCAATCCTACACCTCTCGACGAGAGGAATCTAATAAAAATATTATTAGCCATGAATAAGATGACCCACATGAAGTTTTGCCCTGGTTTCCAATTTTAACACCTTCCCACTGAGAATCAAGTTCCTCCTTCGCAAAACATGCATTCGATGCAAGATTCTCCTTGGAAACAACTTTTCCAAGTTAAGCCCATCTTCATGGTTCCAAATTCCACATCTGTAAGAATGCATTTTCCATCTCTTTCTCTTCTTCGTATCAACACATAAAATGACATTTTAGCCCACTTTTGCTTCTTGATTCCATCATCCTCCAATATTAACATTCTGCTCATGTCATGATTTCAGAATGAAGGCTAATCATGAGCCTCTTGCTCAAGCACGAACCTTCCAAAATCCTGCGACATATTATCAGAAGAAACACACTCATATTTCTTTTGAAGTTAATGGTGTTTGAAAAACACTCATGCAAGAATATAAATTGATGATTTACAATAAAATTCCACATTCTCATGAAACAATTTGTCACATCTCCCTTTTATCTTTCAAGACAAAATCAACTCTTCCAAGTCGATATAAGATACATGTACAATCAATTGACCACATAAGCTGACACTCGTGCATGTGCAAACACAATGAAACTATTAAAAATTCCATTGTTCACCCACACAAACTCTCATGCATGTATAACAATTCTCAACTCCCTCACAAGTACAATCACAAGTACAAGAATCCCATGGGTATGTACGAGTAATTAAAGAGATGGAATGACCAAATATTTTTCAACAAAGTGAGTCAAAATACTCCACTTTCGAATACATTCCTAGCGTAAACATGCAAGTTCAAGAATGCAATCATGCATGCAAATTTGTATTTGCAAATTGCCATCTTTATAGCATCTAAGTGAGTCAACATAACTCTACTTTTACAACATCTTTCTTCATGAAATATGCAACGTGTTTTTAGGAGAAAAGAAATTCATCCAGATAACAAGGAAATTCATCAATAAAGAAATGAAAATCTTGTCTTATTTGCATCAATTATCAAAAGGAATGCAAGGCCTTATTTGTTTAAGAAATATAACCATCTCTTTCCAAACCATTTCACCGGTGCTTCTTTCAGTTGTACTTAATCATGTGTATCATCTTGACCCTCATCAATTATGAATCCTCTTTTCCATTCTTGCTAAAATCTCTCTCCACCTTCTTCAAATGTCGTGGATGACTTATTGGATGAAAAGTCCAACACTTGTCTAGAAGATGACCCTGCTTATGGCAATGAATGCAAAATAATTGCATCTTCTTTTCAACATGGTTTGCATTATCCAATGGACCTTTCAAGTTTTGTCTCTTTTGTTTTGAAAGTTTCCTGTGTATGGCTATCCTATTCCAACACCTCAAATTAGTATGGCTATTCAAACCACAAAAGGAACATGTAAATTTTCTCCAAATATTATGTGAAGATTTACCATGTTTATCATTATCAAAAGAAACTTGATTAAAGGCAGATTTATACATTGCACATCCACCTTTTTCGCCTTCTTGAGGAAGTGAATTTGATGAGGTAGTGGCTCTCTTCAAAATACCAACAATGATTTCAATGAACTTAGAGCTTTCAACATCATCTTGTTTTCCATTTCCACTAGTTGCATGCTTATGAGCATCTTCTTACAAAGTGGGTATACAACTTTTGCATTCCTCATGAACACAAACTTCACAAGCTTGAGGTAATGAACATGTAATGTAAGTCCTACTTGGAACACTTTCATGTGCCTCCTTGGATTTGGAGCATTCTCCATCATGTTCTCCATAACCAAGACCCAAATACATAGGCCTTTCCTCAACAAAAATTGGCTCAAGTATGACTTGTGTATGTTTGCCTAACCCTTTACCTTCATAGCCCATATTCATCAATAATTTAGACCCTATTCCTCTAGTGTGTCTTTGAAAAGCACCAAAACATTTATTTTGAGAGGATTTTGAAGATAAACTTGAATTTCATACCTCATTTTCATGTACATACTTGGCTAGGGTTTCCTTGGCATCATGGAGTTGAATCTCCATCTCATGCATATTTTCAAGAAGCTCTTGCTTCTCCTCCTTCATGGCCATCAACTACTCTTGAAGTATAATGTTCTCCTTCCTATCTTCATACATCTCTTGCACCATATCTATCATTATGATAAGCTCTTTCAACATCTCTTCATAAAATAATCTTGCTAAGGAAGAGGGATTAGAAACATCACTTGTTGAAGATGCCATTGCACTTGTAATGCATCAAAAAGCTTCACAAATCTGCAACCATTAAAACCTTACTTGCACAAAACTCAAGAAATCAAGCAAATAACCTTTTCTCTAATACCAACTTGATTTGTTGTTGAATGTTAGTTTTTTTGTGCTAATTTCAACTTCAGAATTAAAAACAAATGCTTGTCAATTGCTTCATGTGCACAGGTTCAGTGTTTGTGAATCAAAATAGGTAAATTTATGTTAGGTTTTATGTTAGAATCATGAGCAAAATGGCATGAAAGACAAGTTCTAAACAACAGAAAGTAAATGTACAACAAACCATCAAGAAGAACACTTAAAACAATGTGTTGATAAAGGAGTTCACCCCTCCTGGGCTACCTCTCCTTGATCCATCTTCCATGGCTTGAGGCTCTGTATTTTCTCAAAATGGAAAAACGTTATGTTTACAATGCTCTACTACTCCTGAAAAATGCTTCAATGGACTCAGAGCATCAAAATCAGTGAGGAACACCTTTTCCTGAGCTCAATTTGGTAGAATTTTACTCTAGTTATGGTCAAAACAATTTTCCCCTAGTAAACCTCCTCTAAAACTGGAGGACCTCCAGTTAGTCCTGCTGTTTTTGGAGTTAGTGTTGAAATTATCGGACCGCCAAAATTCCGCCAACCTTAATTTCTGATTAATTAACGGTTAAGTGCAGATTGATTAAGCACTAATTGTGGTTGGATCTAATACCGTGTGGTTCTGAAACCGTTGACTTGCCAATTTGAGTGGAGACGGTCACATGGTGGCATTTCCCGGCGCGGTTAGTTGCAAATAGTTATAGTTTATATAACCCAATGGTTAGTGGAGTGAACACATGCCAAGCAGTAAATGCTATAGTTTGCTCGCCACCATTTTTGGTTACTGTTTGCGCTGACCACCGTTTCTAGTTACCATTTGCGCTGACTGTCAGAATTTTGTTGGTGTGTTCACATGGGAGGCAATAATCGTCGCGGTTATGGTTAAATAATGTGGTTTGGGAAGCTGCCAGTTTTGTGTGGTGTGGTCGCATGTTGTGGTTTGGGTTGGCGGTAACCGCCAATGGTTTACCTCAACTCCAAACTTATTCAGCAACAAATATATGCAGAGACCTTTGTTGGTTAATATCCAAAGCATGGGTGCAATGGTATGTCAAAAAGTTTGTTCGAAGAAAGTCCGGGTTCAACCCCCTAGCCTACCATAAAATTTTATGACTGCCCATAACCGGTCCTTTGGGGAGGGACACGTGGCGGCCTCTGGGCTTGCCACTTGTCCCCTCCTCATTGGTCCATTTTCAAACCAATCAAAACTTGCCAATGCACCAAACCTGATAACCAACAAAAACTTGACACTTAGCGAACTATGATTGAGCCATTGACCACCATTGACCTTGCACAGTCACCTACCACGTCAGTAGTACGGATTGTTGACTGTGCAGTGACTGTGCATTTTTTATCAAAAATTTCTTCTATTCGGCAAAGTGGTCAGCAGGCTCTATCTTCTTCATACGAACTCTATTTTGAACATATCAAGTTGCATTGGGATCGTTTTGCCGAGAGGGACACGACTGTTCTGGTTTAAAGCAATTTCAAGCACTTTTTTTTTGAGCTAATTTTTGCCCCAAATCTAGATTGTGAGCAGGGGCATACACCATCACCAAGGTTGTCGGTGACAATGCCTTCGAGGTCAGCATCCCCTCATTCCTTGATCCGTACCCAGTGTTTAATGTAGACCACCTTTGGCCATACTTTCCACCGTTGTTGGAGACATCTGATATTGCATAACAAATCACACCAACAAAGCTCAACCCAGACTGCATGGAATAGGACACAACTAATCAACTCATGGACATGCAGGTCAAGAACACTCACCAACAAAGGATCTAGCTATATTGAGTTGTCAAAGCAGTCCAACTCCTTCACCATGGCAAGTGGTTCATGAGGGACCAGGTTCAATAGAAATTTCCTCACCTCATAGAGGCTCTGCACCTAATGGGGACCATTGCTTCGAAAGAGAGGAGGAGTGATCCAGTTGGATATTGGTGGCAACCCACCTATTCCACCTAGACCTCCAATCGATTTCATATGTTTCCTTGTTTATTTCAGCATTTACTATTTTTAGTAGTTTTTTGGGTCTTGAACTTCCGATGTAGTTTTGACCCACTAAACGATGTTTTTTTCTCTATATGTCCATTGCCATAGGCAAGGCCTACGGAAAATCTTGTACTACTCAGAGAGGCCTTGCCAACAAGGTATCGTACGCACCAAACGAATATAATATGACCAAGTTACAACCCCGGGAAGTTGGTTGCCCATCTAACCCCAACGTGGCCCATAAACTCTTGGCGTTACATCTTCTCGGGTTAGGGTTTTGGTTGTTTAGGTTTTTCTCTTGTTATTCAATAATAAATATTAGGCCTTTGAGCCTCATTGTAACACAATTCAGAGGCATGTAGATGCCACATCTCTTCTCAGAGATAAGCTACCATCACCCGAGCTAGTTTATTCCCATTATGTTTGCAAGCATAGTTCAATATTTTTCTATTAATGAAATTAAGTGTTATTTCTGTTGCATCTATGTATTTATGTTTATATCTATAATTTGTTCTGTTTTGGTTTAAGTTCAGATCATGCAAACCATGAATATTTACCACCATTTTACCATGGATACCATTAACATCTAAATAAGTTTTCTAACAATATCAAGGGCCAATACCACAACATATCAATACCACATACCCAAAGATCATAACTCTAGAACTTCTGGAATCCTGTGTATTATATTTGTAGAGCCCGACGTTTCAGGTGAATACTTCACCCATCTTCAGAGGCTCGCCTAAAAGGATCAAATTCCTTGAGATGCAAACTTCTTTTAGAGTAAAAAGAAATTTGATCGCTTTGAACACTTGGTAGATCCAAAATTAAGATAAATCTAAACTAATATAAAATATATTTAATTTATACATGTTATATTAATTTCTATATATAATTAAAAATTAAAAATAAATCAATTAAATTTATATACTTTTATATTAATTTCGAAATTTCCATATATGAAGACAAGGCAATCCCTCTTTATTTTAACCCAGATTGTTTGCTAAACACAAACGGCCCTACCTAATCCACAAATAACCTTTTGTTACTCTCTTTTGGGCTCCTTCAATGCTCAAATCTGACTACGGATTGAATGAAAAAATTACGAAGGCCCCTTTTGCCATGGCCATGAATTGGAATAGGCGCGATGTTAGGTGGATAAGACCAAATTTTCAAATGAATTATATTCTTCTACTTGTAAATGTGGGTTATTAAAAAATTATTATAAAGTTGGGTTATTAAATAATTGGAAAAACGGTTGAATTGTTTTATTTATTTAGTTCAAATTTAATTATAAAATTATTCCTATTTTTATTATAAAATTTCAAATATTTTGAAAAGAGAAGAAAATTTTAATCATGGACATGAATTGGTGTGCGCATCTGAGATTAGAGAAGTTGTTGGCAGGTAAGACCTGATCATATCCCTATCTTATTTGATTATTTAATGGTAAATTTGGGTTGTTGAAAGATAAAGAAAGTCAATGGTTGATTTTTCTCAATCCATTGGACTTTATTTTAATTACACATTTTTTATTTAGTTTTTATTTTAATTACAAAATTTTTATTATAACGCATTTTAAGCTATTTATTTTGAAAAAAAAAAAGAATTAACCATCTAACGTCACTTTCAAATTTCGGAAATATTTAAAACACACAAATCAAGAAAGTCAACAATTAACCTTTTAGAGGGCTCAATGACCCAAGTGGATGATGTTCTGGAACCTTTGGATGACCCAAATCTCAAATTAGGATAACTTCAGGCGGAGAGAGTAAGGCAATCCGATAGGCAGCTACACACATATGCCGAAGCTTCGTTCTTAAAAACAACTCAGCTTATTGATCTTTTCTACGTAGTTTTGTTTCTTAGTTAATTTTAATTAAATATTAGTATGAAACTTTTGGAGCCATAAGTTAGGGTGTTTTCCGTATTTTATTTTGAGGGGCAGAATTTATTTATATTCATTTTAAATCACTTAAGTTCACTATTTTGCTAAAAATTGTTGTTAAAAATGGTTTTCTTAATAATTATCTTGCCAAGGTAAATGTTTTATCCCAGATTAGCAATTAGATGGTCTATGGTTTTATATGGGGAGTTTCCAATTTTCTAAATACTATTGTTTCTCTTCTAAAATCTTAATAAGGAAAAAATAAATTTTATTATAAATAATATTTTGTAATTTGGAAAAATTTATTATAAATAATATTTTGTAATTTGGAAAAAAATATTTTGAAATATATATATGATAGAATTTTATATATTAATTTTACTACTATACATTTTACTTATTGCAATTATGAAATTATTATCAAATAATATATTGTTAAAAATATCTATACTTATATTAATCGCATTTCTTAAATTAATTATATCAATTTTACAAATTAATATAAACTAACAAAATAATATACTAAGAAAGAAAAAGATGTAATTTAAAAAATAAAAAATTTAACATGTAACATGAAAATTCATTAAATTACAGTAATATAGTAATATCACAAATTCAGAAAGATAATAATCCAATTCTAACCTAATGACATAATTACTTAAAATTGCAATAACATTTGTAATAACAATAAACATAATCATGAGCCTTATCACATTTAACATTCATAATAGCACTAACCATGTAGCTGTTAAGTGTGAAGCCAAATTCATGCAGGATTCTAGATTTTTCTACACCGCTAGTAGTTTCTAGAATCACATGTAGGATTCTAGATATTTCTACACCGCCATTAGTTTCTAGATAATTTCATATCTCCATCTGAATCACATACAGGATTCTAGGTCCTTCTTCTATAAATTTGTAATTTCTCTGGCCAAGGAAAGCAAGTAAGCCAAGGCCCAAGCCTGTTATGTAATGCAAAGTGATTTTTGTTCTCCAGTGTTTGTTTTATCTATTCCACTATTTTTGACTGAGTAATCTTGTTGTTTCTCCATTTTTCTGTCTCTGTAAATTATTCTCTGCTATTGCCATCTAAGTCTCTAAGTATAAATCTGCTGTGTGTTATGACCAAAACATAAACAATAATGACTAGTACCCTTGAGATACCTCAAAATCCATTTTATTGCTTGCCAATGTTGTTTTCTTGGATTGACAAGGAACCTACTCACTACTCCCACTGAATATGCAATGTCTGGTCATGGGCATACCATAGCATACATCACAGTGCCAACTGCTGAAGCATAAGGAATCTTGCTCATCTCTTCTTTCTCCTTGTCATCACTAGGACATAATTCAGTACTCAACTTGAAGTGGGCTGCAAAACCAACTAGCTTGACATCCTTCATATTAAACGTGTCAAGCACCTTCTTGATATATTTTTCTTGTGACAGCCACAACCTTTTGTTTTTCCTGTCACACATAATCCGCATGCCCAATATCCATTGTGTTGGTCCCAAATGCTTCATTGCAAATTTGCTACCCAAATATTTCTTCAACCTATTGATCTTATTCTTATCATGCCCAACAATCAACATATCATCCACATATAACAATAATATGATATACTTTCCTTGATCATACCTCTTGATATAGACACAATGGTCAACTTCCAACCTCTGAAAACCATGTTCCGACATGAATGAATCAAATTTCTTGTACCATTATCGAGGTGCCTGTTTCAACCCATAGAGACTCTTCTTCAACCTACAAACAAGGCCTTCTTTGCCTTTTTCTATGAAGCCTTCTGGCTGCTCCATATAAATTTTTTCCTCCAATTCACCATGAAGGAATGCAGTTTTTACATCTAACTGTTCACATTATAGGTCTAAAGCAACAACTAGGCCAAGAATGACTATAACGGATGACATTTTAACAGCAGGTGAGAAAATTTCAGTGAAGTCAATACCTTATTTTTGGGCAAAACCTTTCACCACCAGCCTTGCTTTATACCTCTCTTTCTTTTCATCACCTTCATGCTTAATCTTGTACACCCATTTGTTTTGTAAAGCCTTTATACCTTTTGGGAGGTTTACCAACTCTCAAGTTTTATTTTCCAGTAAAGATTTCATTTCTTCTTCCATTGCCTTCTTCCATTCTTCACTGTGCTCAACTTTACAGGCTTCTTGAAAACAATTAGGTTCACCTTCATCAGTCAACAAAATATAGTTTGAAGGAGGATACCTTTGTGAAGGCTTATGAGGCCTAGAAGATCTACTAACAAATCGTGGTGGTGCATTATCAGGTTGAATCTCCTGTAAAGGTTCCTTATTCTTGTTGTTCTTCATGCTCCTAAATTTGCTGTTCATTTTCTTGTATTGGTGGTATGTTTTCCTGCTGCTCTTCAAACCTGTCAATAACTTTCTTGACCTCCAACTCACCTACAGTCCTCTTGAACATTTCTGACTCATTAAATATAACATTCCTGCTTCTAATAATTTTATGTTTGACTGGATCCCATAGACGATAACCAAAATCTTCATCCGCATATCCCAAAAAAATGCATTTCATAGATTTATCATCTAGCTTAGTTCTATTTTCTTTGGGAATATGTACGAATGCTTCACATCCAAAGATTTTCAAGTGAGAATAATTCAAATTCTTACCAGTCCAAACTTCTTCAGGGATACCACCATCCAAGGTTGTAGTTGGAGATCTATTTATGAGGTAACAAGTGGTCCTGACTGCTTCAGCCCAAAATTTCTTCTCCAAACCGGAATTGGACAACATACTTCGCACCTTTTCCATAATTGTGCAATTCATCCTTTCTGTGACACCATTCTATTGAGGAGTACCAGGGACAGTCTTCTCATGCTTTATGCCAAACCTGTTACAATATTCCTTAAATGCATTTGAGCAATATTCTCCACCATTATCTGTTCTTAAAAACTTCAGTAATTTGTTAGTCTCTCTTTCAATAGCAACATGGAATTTTTGAAATATTCCAAACACTTCACTTTTACTTTTCATAGGATATGCCCAAACCTTTTTGGATGCATCATCTATAAATGTTACAAAATATGATGCTCCTCTTAATGATTTGATGTTAATAGGCCCAAACACATTTGAGTGTACCAATTCTAACACATTTTTCTTTCTGTCATGGCCCCTCTAAGGAATGAAACCCTTCTTTGTCTACCATATATACAATGCTCACAAAGATCAAGATTGTAGGATTTCAAACTTGGCAATAAATTTTTACCAACACGGATTTTTAAGCCCTTTTCGCTCATGTGACCCAAACGCTTATGCCACAGATCTGCTGAATTTCCTTCTTTTGTGACAGCAACGAAATATGATTTTCCTATCAGTGACTTCAATGTGTATAATGTTCCTGTCTTGGGTCCTTTGGCTATGACCAATGCACCTTTGCTAATTTTCTAACCTCCTTTTCCAAAGCTTGTCGAATAGCCTTCATCATCCAGTCATCCCATAGAGATTAAACTTATGTGCATTTCTCGTACATGCTTGACCTGTTTCAACAATATATCTTGTCCATCTTTCATCTTGATCTGGACATATCCCACTCCAACAATACTGCAAAAATGATTATTCCCCAAATGCACTCTACCATAATCACCAGGATTATATGAAACAAAACTATCTTTGCATGGGGTTACATGGTGAGATGCCCCAGAGTCAAGGATCCAATCAAAGTTACTGCTAGATGTATATACACATGCATCCTCTACTGAAACAGTAAACAACACATCACCATCTGTGGCTACAGCAGTAGTCTCACCTTCATTTGTGCTGGATGACTTGTGATTTGTACTGGACGGTCTCTGATCCTTTTATCCTTTCTTCCAGAATTGACATTCTTTCTTCATGTGCCCGGGTTTGCCACAATGAAAGCAAATGATTCTGCCTCTCCTTGATTTTGATCGGTCTCTCGATCTTGATCACCCTTTCCAGCCTCGATCCATTCTCCTACGATCATCTAGAGCTAGAGCCTATCCTCCTTGGTTTTCCGCAATTGACTTGCGTCGTAGCTCCTCATTCATTAAACTGCTACTGATATCATCAAACTTCAGGGTCCCTATAGTTGTTGAAGTGCTCATAGCTACAATTAAATTTTCCCAACTGTCTGGCATAGAACACATCAGCAATATGGCTCTAATTTCATCATCTAAAATGATTTTAACAGAGGCAAGTTGATTAGTAATAATATTAAATGCATTCAAGTGCTCAGCAACTGAAGCACCCTCCTTCATTTTGAGATTATAAAGCTTCTTCATCAAGAACACTTTGTTTGATGTCATGTTCTTCTCATATAGATCATGGAGCTTCTTCCATAATCCTTCTGCCGTCTTTTCTCTAGACACATTGAAATAAACATTCTTTGCTAAATATTGGCGGATTGTTGCAATCGCCTTTCTATCTAGCTTATTCCACTCTTCATTTGTCATCGATGAGGGTTTCTTTGTTGTGCCCTCAATCAACAAATACTGATCCTTTAAAACCAGTGTATCCTCCATCTGTGATTTCCATAGGGCAAAATTATCCCCGCTCAACTTTTCCATATCTGTAACTGTGGTCTCCATTTTCAATCAAATTCACACCTCAAAACACAAAAACTCCACTTAAAAAAGAACTTTAATTATTACTGTTTAAAATTTAGTAATAATGACCTTCTCCTTTTAAAATACCCTTTTCAAAATTCGTGCTCCTTTTAAAATATACTTTTCAAAATTCCAACATATAATTATATATGTTTCATAATAAATATAAAAATGTATATATAATGTTTTAACCTTTTCACATTTCACACATACATATGTTGGTTTGAGAAAAAACTTGACATATACGTGCGAGCTTGATGTAAAAAAAAAACTTATGAACACCACGTTTCAACATAGATCCACGACCTTGTCTTTCTTGCAGCAATTGTGTTTTAGTTCCAGTGTTCCTTAGCTATTTCGTGGATAGATCCTTCAACAACTCCAGGGGTAGCAATCAACGTTTTAACAAACGCTCCCAGAGTAAGGTGATGGCACTAAGTGGCTTCCACAGTGGATATTCGAACCTCGCTCTGATACCACTTGTTAGAGTCACGATCGCCGTTACACCAAAACCCGCAGGTGTTAAGCACATGCCACGAAACACAGGGAGAATTGACCTTCTACACCGCCATTAACAGCGAGCCAACAAAATCTTATTTGATTCATAAAGATTTAAAATTAAAAAATCAAAATGTCATCCAGAGTAAGGAATGAATATTCAAAATCGCAACGCCATAGAGTAAAACGGTACCAAACGATAGGACAAAGCGTATTGCAATAAGTTGTTCTTGAACTCATTGGTATTCTGCCAATTCTGAATTCAAATCTAAATTTAGGGCGGAGAATGTGCCAAAAGCCATGATTGAGTTCAAGTTTGAATTATTGTGAAATTTAGAATTCTGCTATTCACATATTAACGCAGATTTAATCGTTAAACAGTAAAATAATTAATATCATTACACATTATGCAATCTCTGTGTGGCTCAGCGCACTTAATGTCACAACATTGAAATATGTATTATCATATTTAAACCCAAGAGAATGCAAAACACGCGTTACCTGGGTACCAAATTTGTAATGGAAGCATCGGCGTTAGACAAAGGAGCATGAAATGAAGCAGATGACGCAGAAGAAATGCTGGCAGATTGTGAAACCCCAGAGCCACAACCGGTGGCCTTGCTGTTTTCGGAAACACACGCACTCACAAAAGCATGGTAGGTGGGATTCGGCAATGTCACAGAATGAGATTGTTGGAATATTAATTCCAACTGCTGTGCAGCATTGCCGGAAGCTGCCTGTTGGGTCCCTATAATACTAGTGATTACCCCATTACTATTGTAGTTATACCCCTATTTATATTGTTGTGCCCCTATTACCCCCATATTGTTATTTATGTGCCCCATAGAATCCCTTTGTTGTTATTTTTGTGGCTTTATATTATTATTGTTAGGTCAGCTGGATTATATTGTGACTCCTTAGACTCCTATATATAGAAAGGAGGTTTTGTCATTTGTATCATCCAAGAATTGTTCATTTATGTAATGTAAAGGAGGTTGCCCCCTCGAAGAGGCTGAATTCTAAGGCGTGGATCTCTCTTTTCTATCTTTTTGTGAGCTGGTTTCATAACATTTGGTATCAGAGCTTTGGATTCTAGGGTTTCGCTGCTCCAAACAGGTCATCGTGGAATTTTCGCTATAACTTTTTTTCTGTGACGTTTCAGAAGTCTCAAGAAAAACCCATTTGAGAAGAAATTGCGCTGAATCTCGCGTCCGAATTTCAGAACTTTTCGCGCGATATTTGCGGAGATATGATCTGAGGAAGTTGGTCTTTTTGCAGACTCCTGAATTACATTCAAAACAGGTGACCTGGGGAAAATCGTCATAACTTTCTCTCTGGGGATCGGATTGAAGTTTCGTAAGAAGGTACAGAAAGAGGACGGACTGTAGTTTCTTTTGGGTGTTTTTCAGATCCAAAGGTCGAAACAGTGACTCGTGGCACGCCGTACAAGTTCGCTCTACTGAACTAGTCTATAATCAAGTCACTGTGGGAGATTTCGCATAACTCTTCCTTGGAGAATCCAATTTGGGTCAGACTTGTGGCATTGGAAAGAGGACACAAAGGGATACTACAAGTCACAAATTCAGGACTAGATAATCAGAGAGTACAGAGATACATCAGAGGCAATATCGAGCTCCTACAAAGTGAAAAAAGGTGTGTAGATTTTCTTAAATTTTTGCTTAAGCTTGGTTTGAAAATTTATTTTGAAGGAATTCAAAGGGCATAGTAGAGCATTATTATCGGTAACTGATGCCCCGAGGAAAGAAAATGCAAACACCTAGTAAGGAACCTGAAAGCTCTAGCATGACTCATGAAGAAGAGGAAGAAATGCAATATGATATATCAAAATTACAAGACCAAGTGCAACAACTGTCCCTTACACAAAAAGGAACATAATCTAAGATGGATGGTTTAAAGAAAGGTGTAGAAGCTAAGATGGACTGTTTAAAGAAAGGCGTAGAAGCTAAGATGCTTGACGTGGAAGCTAAGATGGATGATTTGAAGATAGATTTGAAGACAGACATGGAAGAATTGAAGAAGTTGCTACAAGAAAGGGTCACTAATGGTGAAAAGGTAGTAAAGGAAACTCATGATGAAACAAAAGAAATGTTAATCATGATTCCATAGACTCTAATGTTGGATCGAAGACTCACCATGTTCCAAAAATCGATATGAGGAAGTTTGATGGCAAGGATCCCGCCACATGGATATTACAGATGGAGCAATTTTTCGATCTCAATAATGTGCAAAACACACAAAAGGTACGTATGGCAACTTTATATTTGGAACCAAATCAGTTTGTATGGTATCAATGGCTTTGTTCTCGTAAACAATTTATCACTTGGGCAATTTTTACGGAAGAATTGATAGCACATTATGAGGATACAAAAAGCAACACTTTTTTTAGCCAATTGATAAGTCTCAAACAAAAGGGTTCAATAATGGAGCACATTGAGGAGTTCCAAAAATTGAACATAAGGGTAAAAGATATTCCAGAGGAGCATAGGATTGATGTGTTCATAGGGTCTTTAAAGGATAATATCCAACATGATGTGCGCCTTTGGGAACCTGATTCATTAGAGAAGGCATTCAGGTTAGCAAGAAAAATGGAAAGCAAAATTATGGCAACTAGGAAGCATACCATTCACAACTATAAAGATGGAAGTGTTGTTGCCCATAGTCTTCCACAACCTACAAGGTTGACACCACAACAATTGGAAGAAAAAAGAGCAAAAGGGCTTTGTTACAATTGTGATAGCAAATACACAAAAGGTCATAAGTGTGCTGAGAAGAAATTATTCTACATAGATTGTGAAGAGGAAGAAGAAAAGGAGCAAGAAAGGTCAAAAGAAGAGGATATATTCCAGGAACAAAGCCTAGATGAAGAACAAATAAATCCGACCATATCTTGTAATGCATTGGCGGGAATTACCACTCCTCAAACCATCAAGATAGAAGGACAAATCAAGAAGAAAAAGGTAATAGTGTTGATTGATTCAGGAAGCACCCACAATTTTATTCATTGTAGGGTAGCAAAAGAATTGAATTGCTTCCTATATCCAGCACCAGAGTGTCAAGTGATGATTGCAAATGGAGGAACAATAAATTGTTCTGGAAAGTGCCATAATATCAAGCTATCCATGGGAGAATATGTATTGACTAGCCCAATGCTTTCCATTCCAATGGGAGGTGCTGATGTTGTACTAGGAGTCCAATGGCTACAATCCTTGGGTACAATAGCTTTTAATTTTCAAGAACTTTTCATGAAATTTTCTGTGGAAGGAAAGGAAGTTGAATTAAGGGGTATTGCAGGGAAACCAGGAAAGATAATCAGCTCTAATGGCATGACAAAGCTTCTAAAAAAGGAGCAAAGAGGTGTAATTGCACAATTATGTTCGCTAGATGTTTCCACATTGGAATCATCTATTTCTCCAGATCTCCAAAAAGTCCTGGACAATCATTCCAAGGTATTTGAGACTCCCAAAGGTCTCCCACCTATGCGTGATCATGATCATGCTATTCATCTGATTCCAGGAAGTGTTCCTCCAAACATCAGGCCGTACAGATATCCATATGTCCAAAAAAGTGAAATTGAACGTATGGTTGCAGAAATGCTAGAGGCTGGTATAATTCAACCGAGTCAAAGTTCTTTCTCAGCTCCAGTAGTATTGGTGCACAAGAAGGATGGATCATGGCGCATGTGTCCAGATTATAGGGAGCTCAACAAGCTCACTATTAAAGATAAGTTCCCCATTCCTGTTATTGATGAATTACTGGATGAATTGCATGGATCAATTTACTTCACCAAGTTGGATCTTCGTTCGGGATATCATCAAATCAGAATGAAGATTGAAGACATTCCAAAAACGGCATTTAGAACTCATGAGGGTCATT
This sequence comes from Pinus tabuliformis, assembly GCA_031772625.1. Lineage (NCBI taxonomy): Eukaryota > Viridiplantae > Streptophyta > Pinopsida > Pinales > Pinaceae > Pinus > Pinus tabuliformis. The sequence goes on from CM062808.1 coordinate 10,345,117, forward strand.
ATGAATTTTTGGTCATGCCTTTTGGCCTTACCAATGCACCTTCAACATTTCAAGGTTTGATGAATTCAATTTTCAAACCATTCCTTAGAAAATTTGTGTTAGTATTTTTTGATGATATACTAATCTACAGCAAGTCTTGGAAGGATCATGTTGAACATGTTGACAGGGTGCTACAACTATTGGAGGAGAAACAATTATATGCAAAAAGATCCAAATGTTTCTTTGGAGTCCAGGAGGTGGAATATTTGGGTCATATTGTATCTCATGAAGGAGTTAAGGTAGACCCTAGCAAAATTAAAGCCATTAAGGAATGGAAAATCCCCACATCCATAAAGCATCTGCGAGGATTTCTTGGGTTGACAGGGTATTATCGCAAGTTTGTTAAGAATTATGGGAGAATAGCAGCACCTCTAACAACATTATTGAAGAAAGATTCATTTTCATGGACTTCGGAAGCAACAAAGGCCTTTGAACATCTTAAAGAGGCAATGTGCCAAGCACCGGTCTTAGCTACACCGGACTTCACAAAAACCTTTATTGTGGAATGTGATGCTTCAGGAAATGGAATTGGTGCTGTTCTAATGCAAGATGAAAGACCCATTGCTTTTGAAAGTCGTCCAATCAAGGGAAAGTTTTTAAGCAAAGCTATTTATGAGAAGGAAATGTTGGCAATACTCCATGCACTTAAGAAATGGCGACCCTACCTAATGGGAAGACACTTCAAGGTAAAAACGGATCATGATAGCCTTAAATACTTTTTAGAACAAAGATTATCCTCTGAAGAGCAACAAAAGTGGGTCACAAAGATGTTGGGTTATGACTTTGAAATCATCTACAAAAAAGGGAAGCAAAATGTGGTGGCAGATGCACTCTCAAGAAAGGATGAGGATGTGGAAGCATTGTTGTGTGCCATTTCTATTATCCAACCAGATTGGATAAACGAAGCAAGGGAGGAATGGAAGAATGACGAAGAAGTGTGGGCACTTATTCAAAAGCTACAACAAGATTCCAGTACTTCTGATACATTTAGCTGGCAAAATGATTCGTTATGGTACAAAGATCGCTTATACCTCTGTAAGAATTCCCAGCTAAAACAAAAGATTCTTATGGAATTGCACACTTCTCCCTTAGGAGGGCACTCAGGATTTTTAAAAACTTACCACAGGGTTAAGAAGGAATTTTTTTGGGATGGCCTTAAATCAGATATTCAAAAGTTTGTGGCGGAATGTTTGGTTTGCCAGCAAAATAAAGTTGAAACAATTAAGACACCGGTCTATTACAACCTTTATCCATTCCAAGCCAACGTTGGGAGGAGGTTTCAATGGATTTTATCACAGGTTTACCCAAGTCTGAGGGAAAGAGTGTCATCATGGTGGTAGTTGACAGACTTACCAAGTATGCACACTTTTGTGCATTATCACATCCATTTAAAGCCAGTACAGTTTCTACTGCATTTATGGAAACAGTTCAAAAGCTACATGGAAACCCAAAGATTATTGTAAGTGACAGAGATCCCATTTTCACTGGAAATTTTTGGACAGAATTATTTTCTTGTCTTGGTACTCAGTTAGCTCATAGCTCATCTTATCATCCTCAATCTGATGGGCAAACTGAGATAGTAAACAAATGTTTGGAAGGATATCTTCGTTGCTTTGTATCTGATAAACAGACACAATGGGTCAAATGGTTGCCTCTGGCTGAATGGTGGTATAACACTTCCTTCCATACAGCAACAAAAATGACCCCATTTATGGCACTTTATGGGTATCAACCACCATCCATCACATCATATTTAAGAGAAAATTCTAAGGTTCAGGCAGTGGAACATCACATCGAACATCAACAACAAGTCCTCCAACTCTTAAAGGATAACCTCGTGTTGGCACAAAATAGAATGAAACAACAGGCAGATCAACATCGCAGTGAAAGAAGTTTTGATGTAGGTGATTGGGTATTCCTACGGCTACAACCATATAAGCAAATGTCCCTAAAGCAAGCTAAGAAGGATAATAAATTATCACCAAAGTATTATGGTCCGTACAAGGTGTTGGAAAAGATTGGTACTATGGCATACAAATTGGAGCTTCCTGCAGCTTCTCGATTGCACCCAGTTTTCCATGTTTCATGTTTAAAGAAGGTTATAGGTGACAAGCTCCCAATTCAAACAATATTGCCAGAACTTGACGAGGAAGGAAAAATTATATTGGAACCGGAAGCAGTCACAGAAACAAGAACTCGACAGCTACGAAATCGATCAATTTCAGAGTATCTTATCAAGTGGAAGAACTTATCCGCTGAAGATTCCACATGGGAGGATGAGAATTTTATGCAGAAGTATCCAGAACTGCTCAAGCGTTGAGGACAACACTTTTTTGAAGGAGAGGGGCATGTTGGGTCCCTATAATACTAGTGATTACCCCATTACTATTGTAGTTATACCCGTATTTATATTGTTGTGCCCCTATTACCCCCATATTGTTATTTCTGTGCCCCATAGAATCCCTCTATTGTTATTTTTGTGGCTTTATATTATTATTGTTAGGTCGGCTGGATTATATTGTGACTCCTTAGACTCCTATATATAGAAAGGAGGTTTTGTCATTTGTATCATCCAAGAATTGTTCATTTATGTAATGTAAAGGAGGTTGCCCCCTCGAAGAGGCTGAATTCTAAGGCGTGGATCTCTCTTTTCTATCTTTTTGTGAGCTGGTTTCATAACACTGCCTGTAAACGGCAACTGCAAAACCATTAAAGAAAACCACGAAGACTTCCCCACACCATCTTTCTCTCAAAGTGGTTTCTGTCAGAGGGCCTCCGACACAATCAGCTCTAGCCACGCGTCCATAGTACGAACCCAAAACTGCCCATTCCCCGGGTGGTAAACATTGTTTGGTTTGTGTGAGTTAGGCGAGCGATATGCGTCCGATTAAGTCAACGGACCAGGATCTTTTAGAAGCTGCCTGAACTTTTGTTTGACCGCCCATTCCCCGAATAGTAACGTTCAGCATGGAAGGGTCTCCCGAAATCGCCGTCAACCGTCCGATTACAAAGATGGCTGTCCACCGTTGATCAACACCGAAGCTGCCAGAATTTGACGTGACGTAAAAGTCTTTCTGTTGACCGCCGGTTCTGTCAGCAAGGCCGACTAAATTAATTGACCGCCATGCTGAGAATTAAAAGGCATTCGTAGATGGTTGGTAAAACACTTAAGTTTTTACGACATGTATTATTATTTGTTTTGACATATACGATATGTTTTTTGTCCCTGTTGACTTTCATAAAAAAAAAGGGGGAACTTTGATTTGCACAGTAGTGCAAGATGTTAATAGAAAAGGAACAGGGGCAGCTTATGTTTAATTGGCACATGGGATGAATGAAATAAAAAGGCTTGCGGCAGTGAAGCAAGGAGAGTATGCATCGCACAGCAGTGCGTAGAGTGAAAAGGGGTAGAGTATGTATATAATTTGTGTGGAGAATGAAGCGCAGCAGGGTGAGGATGATGAGTTTTTTTTATGCAAGTAATGTAGTGAAAGAGTTAGTGTATGGGCACAACAGTGCAAGGGTGAATGAAAAATAACGAATGAAATGAAAAGGGCTCATAGATGTAATTTTTATTTGCACATGGGATAAAAGCGACATTTTGCAGCAGCGAACAACCAAGGGGAGATGCACAACAATACATAAATTATCTATTGATTTCTTTTGTGAAGAAAATGAAAAGCGCAGCAATGCGTATGTTTTCTTTTGTTTATTGGATAGACAATGTAAAACTGGGAGCAATGCAAAGAATGATGAAAGAAGAGAATAACGCACACCAGTGCGAAACATAAGAACAACCAGGGTTGAAATGCTATGGCTTTTACTGAAATGTTATGGTTGTTGGTAAATGTAAGGAATTACATTTACAACAGTGAATGTAAGTAAATTTTTTTTACAACAGTATATGTAAAACTCTGTTTTTACAACAGTAAATGTAAATGAGATTTTTACACACAGCAGTGTAAATTCTCAAGTGGAGGCAGAGTAATTTTGTTTTGGTGAAAGTCTTTTGGTGAATCCCTCTATTAAAGAGGAAGGTGCTTTTCAGCACAGTCTCATGGTGAATCCCTCTGTCAAGAGGAAGATGCTTTTTAGCATAAACTGGTGAATCCCTCTGTCAAGAGGAAGGTGCTCTTCAGCACAGTCTCAGGTGAATCCCTCTGTTAAGAAGAAGACTCTTTTGATTGTTTGTGGAACTGCATGTGAAACAGTGTTGGTGAATACCTCTATGTGAGGAAGATGTTTTTGTAACAACAGTTGGTGAATCCCTCTATGTGAGGAAGATGTTTTTGTAAAAGCAGTGTTGGTGTATCCCTCTATGTGAGGAAGACCTTTGTGTAACAACAGTTTAGTAATCCCTCTGTTAAGAAGAAGAACTTTTTTTTTGTAACAGGCAGTCATATTGATGTATGTAAAGTTTTTTTTGGGGTATATAAAAACTCTATTTCTCTCAGTCAAAAACAGCTTCCCTGTGCAAAAGATCCTGTGGCAGAAACAAAGCATTTTCTCTGTTCTTTTTTTTGTGTTTGAAATTACCAGAAATTTCCAACATGGTATCAGAGCAGATCCAGGCTCTTTGAAGGTGTTCAAGAAGCTGAAGGAAGGAGTTATTTGCTGCAACAACTTCTCCAACAGAGTGAAGTCTCAAGCAAAAGAATCCAAGGTATTTCTCAGATTAATTTTTTGTGTTGCTGTTGAAGAAACAATCAGTCACTTTAAATACATAATCAGGTATTTGAAGCATAGTTAAGAATGGCAAGGTCAAAGAAGAAAGTCTCCAATCCTTCTAAAATTGTGTCTCCCTCTATTACTAAAATAGAAGACAATCTATTTGAAAGCATTCTATTTGAGGCTCCAAGGTTCAATGGGAGCTTTGATATATGGGAAATAAAAATGAGGACTTTCTTACAGTCTGAAGGGATTGAAATTTGGGAATCAGTGATTGATGATAGCAGGATGGATAGAGAATCCAAGGAATACAATGCAAAAGCAACAAAGACAATCTTGGATGGACTTCCTGATTCTATAAAGAAGAATCTAGGAAAATATTCATCAGCAAAGGATATATGGGACAGACTTCATAATCTTCATGCAAAGGGAACACTGACCATGACCATTAGTCAAGAAGGAAATTCTGAACCCATCATAGAAGCTGAAAATGAGAAGGTTGACCTCATCAAACTTCAAGTACAAGAAAGGGATGAAGAGCTCGCCAAGCTTAAGAAGGAACTTGATCAAAGCAAAAGGAAGCATTATGAAGAAGTCATATCCATGACAAATCGATTGAATAAAGCAAAGAAGCAGGAAGATACCTTGTCAAGTCAACTTGAACAAAGGCACAAGAGAGTGAACAAACTTGTAGAAGAGATTGGATAGTACAAGGTAGAGGTCTCCTCCCTTAAGTCTCAATTACAAGAAGCCAGGAAATAGGCACAAGAAGTTGAGAAGAAAATGGAGAGCAGTCAAGCAAAGAATGAAGAAATTTCCAAAATGAAGTCAGATATCATCTCCCTTAAAATAGTAGCAGCTGAAGCTACTCGTAGCAAGGATGAAACTGAGGAACAACTTGCAAAGAAAAATAATGAATGTGAAAGATTGGAAGAAGAGATTGTCCTCCTCAAGAAAAAGGTTGAAGGGATGAACAAGATCATGAAGAGCTCTCAAGCCTTGGATGACATGCTCACCTATCACAGATCTCCATCTTATAAATAAGGACTCGGGTATATAGGTGAACCCTCAAGCAAGAATGAAAATGCTTTAAGCAAAGGAGATGTGAAGAAGGTAGAAAGAGATTGTGATGCTCCTAGTTCCAGCAAAGGCAAGGAGAAAGATCAAGGCTACAATAGAAGAAATTCTACTCCAAGTAGAAAACCAGCTCCAAGAAGAAATGTTGATAATGTCAAAGAGGCAACAAGCAATGGTTATCATCAAAGGATTTCAAGGCAGAAAAGTTTCAGAAGTACATCAAGGAAACCACCATCTCCCAGGTACCAAAGTTCATTTTTTGGTTATTGTTATTCTTGTTCAAACTTTGGTCATATGGCAAAAGACTATAGAGCATTTCATAGAGATAGATGTTATGGTCTCCGACAACCTCCAAGAAACAATTTTACAGGAAGAAATCATGAAACCTTATTCATGAACAATGTAGAATGTTTCAAGTGTCATAATATTGGGCATATGGCATGTGATTGTAACTTAATATGGGCTCTTACACAAGGTAGACCCATGCAAAAGAAGAAAGTTACACAAGTATGGAGAAGGAAGGAAATACAGTCTGAAAGTCCCTTGAGCTCTCTAGTCGATCTAAGTTTCTTTTGAGAAAACTTTGCTGAAAGAAGACAATGCATACAGTTAGGGGGAGCCTGTAATTCTTGATCATTATTGCTGAAATATATTAACAGTCATTTTTTTATGAAGATCTTCTTATAGGGGAGAGATATGAAATTAAATCTGCCATAAAAGCAGAGAAGAAAAGGTTGTAGGATAGCTTGGAGATGCAAAGATTGGAAATCTTGCCGGAGGCAAAGAGAAAGAGGATATTACAATATTGGAGTGCTTGAGCAAAGCAGTGAAAGCGATGAAAGGAAAGCTGATACGAATAGGCAGAAAAGTTATGAATTTTTGAGAAAATGTTTGGGTATGACTGAATGCCTAGCAGTTGAAATTAAAGGGGAGTGTTGGAATATTAATTCCAACTGCCGTGCAATGTTGCCGGAAGCTGCTTGTAAACGGCGACTGCAAAACCATTGAAGAAAACCACGAAAAATTCCCCGCACTACCATTCTCTCAAAGTGGTTTCTGTCAGAGGCCCTCCGACACAATCAGCTCCAGCTACGCGTCCACAGTATGAACACAAAATTGCCCATTCCTCGGGCGGTAAACATCATTTGGTTTGTGTGAGTTAAGTGAGTGATATGCGTCGAATTAAGTCAACGGACCAGGATCTTTTACAAGCTGCCTGAACTTTTGTTTGACCTCCCATTCACTGGACAGTAACGTTTAGCATGGAAGGGTCTCCCGAAATCGCCGTCAACCGTTTGATTGCAGAGATGGCTGTCCACCGTTGATCAACACCGAAGCTGCCATAATTTGACGTGACGTAAAAGTCTTTCTGTTGACTGCCGGTTCTGTCTGCAAGGCCGACTAAATTAATTGACCGCCATGCTGAGAATTAAAAGGCATTCGTAGATGGTTGGTAAAACACTTAAGTTTTACAGCATGTATTATTATTTGTTTTGACATATACGATATGTTTTTTGTCCCTGTTGACTGTCATAAAAAAAGAAGGAGAACTTTGATTTGCACAGTAGTGTAAGATGTTAATAGAAAAGAAACAGGGGCAACTTATGTTTAATTGGCACATGGGATGAATGAAACAAAAAGGCTTGCGGCAGTGAAGCAAGGAGAGTATGCATCGCACAACAGTGCGTAGAGTGAAAAGGGGCAGTTTATGTATATAATTTGTGTGGAGAATGAAGCGCAGCAGCGTGAGGATGATGAGTTTTTTTTATGCAAGTAATGCAGTGAAAAGAGTTAGTGTATGGGCACAATAGTGCAAGGGTGAATGAAAAATAATGAATGAAATGAAAAGGGCTCATAGCTGTAATTTTTATTTGCACATGGGATAAAAGCGACATTTTGCAGCAGCGAACAACCAAGGGGAGATGCACAGCAGTGCATAAATTATGTGTTGATTTCTTTTGTGAAGAAAACGAAAAGCGCAACAACGCATATGTTTTTTTGTTTATTGGATAGACAATGTAAAACTGAGAGAAGAGAATAACTCACAGCAGTGCGAAACATAAGAACAACCAGGGTTGAAATGTTATGGTTGTTGGTAAATGTAAGGAATTACATTTACAGTAGTAAATGTAAGTAAATTTTTATTACAGTAGTATATGTAAAACTCTTTTTTTACAGCAGTGAATGTAAATGAGATTTTTACACACAACAGTGTAAAATCTCAAGTGGAGGCAGAGTAATTTTGTTTTGGTGAAAATCTTTTGGTGAATCCCTCTATTAAAGAGGAAGATGCTTTTCAGCACGGTCTCATGGTGAATCCCTCTGTCAAGAGGAAGATGCTTTTTAGCATAAATTGGTGAATCCCTCTGTCAAGAGGAAGGTGCTCTTCAGCACAGTCTCAGGTGAATCCCTCTGTTAAGAGGAAGACTATTTTGATTGTTTGTGGAACTGCATGTGAAGCAGTGTTGGTGAATCCCTCTATGTGAGGAAGATGTTTTTGTAAATAGTTGGTGAATCCCTCTATGTGAGGAAGATGTTTTTGTAAAAGCAGTGTTGGTGAATCTCTCTATGTGAGGAAGACCTTTGTGTAACAGTGTTGGTGAATCCCTCTATGTGAGGAAGATGTTTTTGTAACAACAGTTGGTGAATCCCTCTATGTGAAGAAGATGTTTTTGTAAAAGCAGTGTTGGTGAATCCCTCTATGTGAGGAAGACCTTTGTGTAACAACAATTTAGTAATCCCTCCGTTAAGAGGAAGAACTTTTTTTTGTAACAGGCAGTCATATTGATGTATGTAAAGTTTTTTTTTGGGGTATAGAAAAACTGTGTTTCTCTAAGTCAAAAACAACTTCCCTGTGCAAAAGATCCTGTGGCAGAAACAAAACATTTTCTGTTCTTTCTTTTGTGTTTGAAATTACCAGAAATTTCCAACAGAGATGAAAACATCAAAGTGATGAGAGACATTGATGGACGAAGTGATGAGTCAGCTTGTGTACATAAAAGACCAACATGAATGAATGTCCATGCTTCCTCCACGTTGCACGTTACAATTATAGCTGGATCAATCATCTCCACAATATTTCCCCATTTGTATAATCTCCACGCCTGCAGCAGCAGCATCATATTGGATAGCCATTATCATATTAATGTAATTTCTTCTTCTAATTAATGTAGAAAGTCTGAAATATTCTCCCAATGCTATAGCATTACTAATAAATTTATTTCATACTTCGCTGAACTCAATAACATGGCCTAGATAGTGTAGCTTTGTTCATTTGGAAATAAAGTGAGAATAGCAGTAGAGAGTCTCACCCATGCTAGAAGCAACTGCATTTCCGGCGACAGATTAAAATTGGTGTTCTTTCTTCCTGTAATAAGTTCCAGGAGAAGAACGCCAAAGCTATAAACATAAGCTTTTACAGATAATTGCCCATGCATAGCATACTCTGGTGCCATATACCCGCTGCATATCCAAATTACAATGTCAAAGATTATATGGAAAGGGAAATTTTAGGAATTGGGTAACGATCAAGTGCAAGCTATTTGCAAAGAAAACTGTATTCCTGGAAACTGGAAAATTAAAGCATAACCAAGAAGGTATTCCCAGATCTTGGAAAATTAAAACATAACCAAGGTAAATCTGCAAAAGCAAATTTTCACAATGTAAAATTTACAATACTTTGAATCCTCTTTAAGTCGACATCACAGAAGTAAAACATAGACATCTCCAAATGTGAATAGCTTTTGACATTATAAGGATGATAATTGTGTTGAAATCTTACTAAGTTCCCGCAACTCTTGTGCCGACATGAGTCTAATCTTCAGGAAAGAGTCTTGCCAAGCCGAAATCTGCTATCTTAGCATTCAGATTTTCGTCCAACAAAATATTGCTTGCTTTTATATCCCGATGAATAATCCGCAGTTGAGAATCCTCGTGCAAATAGAGAAGCCTACGAGCTACTCCCACTACTATGTTGTAGCGTTTCTGCCAATCAAGCTGGTTGCGTTTGTTTGTATCTGTGTCCATGGATGTAGTACACTAATCAATTATCATGACAGAATTATATATCAAAATAAAATGCGAATAACTTACCGAATAACTCTTATTTGGTAAGTGCTCATAAACAAGCAACCGTTCCGACCCCTCTGCGCAACAGCCTAGTAGGTTCACAAGATTCCTATGTTGAATTTTGGCCGCAAGTTTAACTTCATTTAGAAATTCTTTCTCTCCTTGCGGAGATTGTAGGGACAGCTTCTTGACAGCTATTTCTTTTCCATTTTCAGTCGTTCCCTAAAAAGATTCAGACAAAAATATATGTATGAAGATAGTGTCGAGAAGCCCCGCCGAATATGATAATTAAGGATTTTGTAAACCAGTAGAATATTTCTTCGTCACTATTACCTTGTATACAACGTCAAATCCACCTTCTCCAAGCTTATTATTCTCATGAGGCTATCAATGTATCCATGGTAAACACAATTTGCCGATCCTGATCGATTAATGTGTCCTCCTCGACCTGTCCACGACCTAGACAACCAAAATAAACAGCTACATGAGAAAAAAAATAGGGACAAAAATTGAATGTGTCTAACTTGCTCTTGCAATCATTTGGCAGTTTTCCTGAAGAAGATTTTTATGAAAAACCTTGTTCAAACACTAAACTTTAACAATAGTCTAGCAGAGCAAATAAAGTGTAACTGTGATGATCCATCATATCAAATTTTGATAGCGATATAAGAGGACGCATTCTATGTTATGCTCATAAGGACTTAGGGGATCCGTCAAGTCTCTTAGTGCGCCTCTATATGTAGTAACTCTAAAATACATAAAATAAAAACCCAACCAAATAATTTATACAATACCTTCAGATCCGCTTCCAACGGGAGAATTCAATCTCTTCCAAGTTGCAAATACGCATACCAATAATAACACTAGAAGCAAGCCGCCAGCAACACCTAAAATGATGGGTAATTTGTTTGAAAACCTGTTGTTATGCGTACCATGACTCGATGGTGTGATCTGATTCGTGCAATTTTAATCCTAATTTTTTAAGTAAAGTGATCACATTCCATATAACCCCTCCTCAGAAATTCAAAGGAAGATAAATAAATAGTTAAGAAATTCATGGTCCGATGTTATTCATGCAATTTTAATCCTAATTTTTTCGAGAAAAGTGATGACATTCCAGGTATCTCCTCCATGAGAAATTCAAGGGAAGATAAATAAATAGTTAAGAAATTTAAGGTTGGTTGTTCTTCTTGCAATTTTAATCCTAAATTTTTTAAGTAAAGTGATCACATTCCATGTATCCCCTCCATAAGACATTGACATTCAAGGGAAGATAAATAAATAGTTAAGAAATTCAAGGTCCACTTCGTGCAATTTTAATTCTAATTTTTTTTTAGTAAAGTGATCACATTCCATGTTTAGTAAAGTGATCACATTCCATGTATCCTCTCCATAAGAAATTCGAAGGAAGATAAATAAATAGTTAAGAAATTCAAGGTCCCTTGTTCTTCCTGCAACTTTAATCTTAATTTTTTTTAATAAAGTGATCTCATTCCATGTATCCCCTCAGTTTTAGACCTCTAGATCTTCTATAAATCATTCAGAAGTCTTCATGATAAATCCCCTTAAAATTTGAAACATTGACAAAATATGATTACTATTGTAATATTCCAAAATTTAACTAAACACAATTTTAATATTTTTGTACTTTCATTTATTACCTTACACAAACCAATGCAAATCATATTCCGAAATTTAACTCAACAAAATTTTAACATTCTTATTACTCTTATTTATTACCTTACACAAACATTCTCATTACTCTTATTTATTACCTTACACAAACCAATGCAAGTCATACACTCTCCGTAAAGTTGAAAACACCTAAATTTTTTTTTCTAGTTAAGACTAACCAAAGTACCCACAGAGGATTTGAACCGGTGACCTATCGCAAGGAGTGCCTTAACAACGCACCCATTCACCGTCAATCCAAAGCCCCGTAGGCAAAATACCTAAATATTGACCAGAGTACTACTAGCCAATTAGATTTTTCACCTTATTATCTGGATTAAGGAAAAAAATATTCCCAAATAAAGAAAGTGACAAAAAAAAAGCACATTTATTATTACTCTGATTTTCAATTAAGTCAACGCTTAGCTGCTGGACAGCTCATTTAGATAAATTATTTTTTTAGGGAATCATAGTGCGCCACTTGTGGTTACGAACCGTGTAGTATTTTGTGAATAGTGTACACATTCTTTTATGGCGAGCCTAATTTCCACCCCTATAGGTTATTTAATGAGCCTTAAGTACCTGTGACAATACGCTCCTGCATCCAATGAGTGCCATACATGTCCATGAGTGCCATACATATCCATGGACTTTCTGGCAACTGGATCAATCTACCTCCGGCAAGCTTCACTCTTCAATATAATTAATGCAGATTTTGGACAGCCTGATTCCACATTTAGACGTGATGTCGAGAGAGAAAAAGATCGGCCTATAAATTAGAGTCTATTATGAGTTACAAGTTAAACAAAATGGCACTGCATTACGTCATTTTTACAATAAAAAAAAATTGATAATTGGTTTATTTTGAAGTTATTTTTAAAATATTAAAAAAAATTTATTGGTTAATATAAATGGATGAGAGATTATTAATAATATATTAATATAAATTAAATGATTAGTAAATATCTATAAATATTAAAACACTTAGTTCATCATATATAAATTGAGAAAATCATAAAAAATAAATTATAATTTTATTTTATATGATTATTATTAATAATTATAAAATATTTAACCGTGGAGGTTTACTGTCACTTTATCATGAAAATTCTTAATGTGCAAATAGGTTTTCTTACAATATCATGGCTTTGAATACCATATGTACAAAATATTATAACTCATGTTCATATGACTTTGTTTTTAATTAATCAATTTAATTAAAAGAGTGAAAACAATATAACTACTTTTGACATAAATCTCAACCTTTGATCCATGAGTACTACGAAAGAATATTCTAGAATAGAGTACTATTATACGGAGGTTAAATTATTATCATCCATTTAGTAATTATTGATAAATGAATTAAAATGATCCAAACCCTATTCCAAAATAGAGACTTTTAGTGGTGCAAACAAGTGGGGTAATTATAAATTCTATATGTTAATGAAGGTTTAATCTTATTTAGTGTGTAAATTGATATCGGTGGGTCGAGAGGGGCGGAGGCAATTTTCGAGCTAGGGTTACAGGTTTGTAGAATTTTTCTCCATGGAGGGACGCAAAGGAGGGAGCTCCACTCCCTCCTACAAACAGGCAGTGACCAGTAGAGGTAAAAAACCGATAGAAGAAAATAGAGGTCCTTCAGAGGTAAGACAAAGAAACAGGGAAGAGGAGCAGGATGGCTCTAAATCGATGGAGAATAATAACACCACAGAAAGCAAGGAAGCGGACAAGGAACAAGGAACAAAATACAAAACACAAAAGGGACCATGCAAGCCCAAAACTACTATCATGCCTAGAGTAGTTTTGAATGATCCTGCTCTGCAGGCGCATCCGGATCATATGCAGACTTATGCAATCATTTGTAAATTCATGGGCTTATGGCCCACTGAAAAAGCTTTACAAACATGGATTAAATACCACTGGAAACCAAAAGGAAGCATAGAACTACATCTGGGGTCAAAGGGATTCTTTACTGTTGTTTTTGCAAATATTGAGGATAAGGACAGAGTGTTTGAAGGAGGGCCCTACTTTTATGCAGCAGCAGGCCTGTACATGCGACCATGGGTTATGAATTTTGTCCCAGAATGAGAAACTTTTACCTCGGTACCAGTTTGGGTCAGACTCTACTCTCTACCTTTGGATTACTGGCAACTGGAATCCTTATCTGCCATAGGAAACAAGCTAGGGCATTTTTTCAAAGCCTCTGAGGCAACCAGAAGAGGAAAATACACATCCTTTGCAAGAATATGTGTGGAAATGGATCTTTTTGGAGCTTTGCTGGATGAGGTAATCTTGGAAGTGTTTGATGAAGAATGGGTGCAAACAGTGGATTATGAGCATATCCCATTCAGATGTCGTAAATGCCATGAGCATGGGCACCTATTCAGGGATTTCCCTCTCAGTAAAACGGAAAACAAGGGCAAAGAAAACACCATGAAAGATTCTGAAAGCTTTCAAAAGGTGGTCCAGAAAGGAAAGGGAAGCAAAAGGGGATCAAAGCAACTTCAATAAGAAAAACAACGAGCCAGTCAAAATAGGTTTCAAGCCCTAGAAGAGGAGGATGTGATAATGGAAGTAGAGCAGGTCAAGGGAGATAGTCCAGTGGAGGAGGGGAATGAAGAAAATGATGAGAAAACCCAAAATAGCAATAAACAGAAAGGAGAAATGATGAGTGACACAGAACTGGAGATGGACTAGGAAATGACCCAGAGTGAGATGGAAATGGAGGACAATGAACTCCAGGAGATTCTTGAAAAAGAGAATCTAGATCTAGAAGGATTCTTGAAACAAGGTACTAGGGAGGGAGTGGATTCGTTACCTCCAGAAGAGTTCCACAGAGTTCAACAGCTGTTCTTATGGAAAACTCAAACCAAAGGGCTGGAAAAGCAAGGGAAAAATGAAAGACGGGGTAATGAAGGGGTGAAAGCTATGAAAACCACACTAGGATTAGCACCCAGAATCCCAGAAAAGAAACGAGGCCAGAAAAAGAAAAACAAACTGTTGATGGAATGTGGAAAGCTAATGATAGACTTAGGTAAGATGAAAGACCTATCCAATTACTCCTTTACAAATCTTTAATAATGAAGTTCACTTCTTGGAATATAAGAGGTCTAGGAAGTAGAAGAAAACAAAGATTACTTAGTAATAGGATGAAACAAGCAGCTCCTGAGGTGATCTTAATCCAAGAAACAAAATGTTCCATGTAAAAAATAAAAGAGATTCACAGCAAATGGCTCAATAAATTTGAGTTTCTGGAAGTCAAAGCAGAGAATTCAGCAGGAGGAATTCTCACGCTTTGGAACCCCTAAAAAATTGACATCATAGATGCGGAGGCATCTAGAGACTATCTATCAGTGGTCATTCAACCAATGGGAGATAAAGAAATTTACCTGGTCACGAATGTGTACAGCCCCCAAAGATTGGATGGTAAACTCAAGCTTCTAGACTCCTTGCAGGATCTTAGGGAAAGACATGTAAGAATCCCTTGGATCTTAGGGGGTGATTTCAACATGATCAAATCGTTATTGGAGAAACAAGGGGGTACTAGAATTCTGAACAAGGACTCATGTGCATTTCAATCCTTCATAGACAATATGAAGGTAGTGGATATTGTAATGAACAATGGTACCTATACTTGGAACAATAAAAGAGGAGGAGGGTCTCAGGTGGCATCCAAATTAGACAGATTCATAATCTCAAAGATCTTATGATCAAGGATAAGGACATAGTTGCAAGAGTTCTCCCCTTTGGAGGCTCTGATCACTGGCCGGTGCAACTAGAAATTCAGGGCATTGGTACTCCTAGGAATCGACCTTTCATATTTGAAAACATCTAGCTCTCCCACCTAGATTTCTGTAACAACATTACCATCTAGTGAGCAAAAGATCTGAATATTTAGGGCATAAGAATGTTCCTTCTCCAAAAAAGACTCAAACATATCAAACTCTGGCTCAAGGAGTGGAACAAGAAGGAATTTGGCAACATTTTTGAAGCAAAAAAAACAATTGAAGGAAAAATGCAGGAGCTCAACCAAACCCTTATCATGGAGGGTTTTGATAAAGATAGAAATGATCAAGCAACTCTATATCATCAAGAATCGGAGAACTTATGTAAACAAGAGGAAATTTTTTGGTGGCAAAAATCTAGAGTTCAATGGCTAAAAGAAGGAGAACGTAATACTAGATTCTTCCATAGTTCCACTATGGCGAACATAGCTCACAACAGGATTTCTTCGATTAAGGACGAGGGAGATAACCTACTCAACTCTCATGAAGAAATAGAAGCAGTATTGGTTCATCACTTTCGGGGTATTTCTCAAGAAATCGGCTCAGACAAAGATCAATACATCAGGATTATTTCAAGCCATATACCTAAGTTGGTTTCGAGAGAAGACAACTTCAACCTCAATAGAGCAGTCTCGGAAGAGGAGGTCAGTGAGGTCCTAAAAGAAATGCAAAATGGTAAGGCACCATGCGTGGATGGAATTAATGTGGATTTCTTTAAAGCTTGCTGGAACACAGTGAAGCAGGACATTCTGGACATAGTGGAAGACTCCAGGAGGGACAAAACTATATTGAATGCTCTTAATACCACATTTATATCACTCATCCCTAAACAAGATGTGGCTCAAACCCCTGACAGGTTCATACCCATTGCCTTATACAATGCGGTCTATAAGATAATATCCAAAGTTGTGGCCAATAGACTTAAACCTCTTCTTCCCACCCTGGTGTCAATTGAACAGTCTAGATATGTGGAAGGAATACAAATCCACGATAACATCATTCAAGCTCATGAGGTGGTGCACTCATTCACAATCAATAGGAAAGCAAGAATGATCATGCAATTGGATATAACAAAAGGTTATGATAAGTTGAATTGGAACTATATTAGAAACGTTCTAACAGCTTTTGGGTTTGATCATAACTAGATCAGATGGGTAATGGCCCTAGTTACTTCTCCCAGTTTTTCTATCCTTGTCAATGGTTCTCCCTCAGAGACTTTTACTCCTTCAAGAGGCCTCAGGCAGGGAGATCCACTCTCTCCCTTTCTCTTTATACTCATGATGGAAGGACTGGGTCGAGCAATCAAGCAAGCTAAATTAGTTGGTGAGGTCAAGGGTATCCAACTTTCTGAAGATGGCCAGGCCTTAACTCATCAGCAATTTGTTGATGATACCATGCTGCAGGGTATCCCCATGGTCAAAGAAGCTCTAGCTTATAGGAAAATACTGAGAGAATTTGCTATGGCTTCAGGTATGGAAGTTAATCTCTCCAAATCTAAGATTTTTTTCTTTAATACTCACATTGCTATTTAGAGAAATATTTCTAGGATTTTGGGCTTTCAAAGGGAGTCCCTCCCTTCAAAATATTTGGGAGTTCCTCTAATAGCCAAGCCTTTACACAAGAGCATCTAGGAGCCAGTGATTAACAAACTGCAAGATAAAATCAGGAAATGGACTACCAGATCTTTAAATTTGGCTGGTAGGCTAGTGTTAACCAAGGCGGTCCTACAATCAATCCCAGTCTTCATGCTATCTGCTCTTCCAGCACCAAAAGGAGTCCTGCAACAACTCAGAACCATTCAAAGAGATTTTCTTTGGGGCAAGGGGGAAGAACGAAAGAAATGGGCCTTGGTAGCATGGGAAAAAATCTGCAAACCTAAAATCTATGGTGGGCTTGGATTGGATGATCCTGAGATTCTAAGCAAGGTTTTAGGAGCTAAATTATGGTGGTGATGGGTTAAAGACCCAGAGGCTCAGTGGGCAATGATCTGGAAAGAAAAATATGCCAGCACTTGGCTAAATAACGATCTCATAAGAATGTCAGGACATAGAAGGGGCTCATACCTTTGGAATAAGGCCTGGGATAATAGGGACTTAGTCCAAGGAAACAACTTCTGGGAAATCAGAGATGGAAATCTGGCCCTATTCTGGGAGGATAGATGGCAACAAGAACCCATATTGTTCAAAGATGACTGGAGGGATCTCAAGGATGAAATAGAAACCAAAGGGTTATCTAAAGTAAAATACTTTTGGGATCAAGCCAACAGTAATGGAAAATGGAGAACCTGGGGAAACTTGGATTTTAGGGAGGACAACCCCCTAAAAGCTAAAGCAGAGACTCTACAAAAAATGTTAGACCAAAGGAAGATTCTAAAGTCAAAGGGGAAAGATTAGATAAGATGGGGCTATAAGAATGAGGGACCCTTTAATATCAAGGAAGCAAAACTCATTCTCCTTGACCTGAACACACAAGCTCTGGACAAGATTTGGCTTGAACTATGGAGACACCAAGGCTGGATGAAAATCAAACTATTCATGTGGCTGGTTCAGCATAGGAAAATTCTAACCTAGGATAACATTAGGAAGAGGGGTATGCTGGGGCCTTCTAGATGTTAGCTCTGTGAAGCTCAAGAGGAAACTATGGAGCACCTTCTCAACAATTGCATTTTCACCTCTAGTCTGTGGGATTCTTTTGCCACCATTTTCCACCAGACTGACAGAGACAAAAGGAATATCATCAACACCCTAAACAATTGGAGAAGAAACTTTTCAGAGAATGAAGTTCTTGGCTCAGCATGGGCCATCTTCCCAAGTTTCATCATCTGGAATGTTTGGAAAGAAAGGAATAACAGAATCTTCAAGAATGAAAAGAGGCCATCCCAACACATTTTTAAGCTGATCTTAAAACAACTCAAAGAAACTGTTGGCACCATTGTGAGAAATCTTCCTAAGAACCCTCCTTCTGCTGCTGATTTGAGAATTCTCTGTGATTTAGGTATGCAGGATCTTACTCCTCAGGGACTGGAAAGGAAAGTAATCTCCATGGTGTCTGAGCAAGATTTCTGGCATCCTCCCCCCAAGGGCTTTTTGAAATTCAACATTGATGGGGCTTCAAAAGGAAACCCGGGCACCGCTGGTTATGGAGGTGTGTTAAGGGATGAGAAAGGAAGTGTTCTTTGCATCTTCCACAGTCATTTAGGAAAAGCCACCAATAACATGGCGGAATTAATGGCTATGGAACAATGTTTAGATCTCCTGAAACAGGAAAATCGACAAAATGTGATAGTTGAGGTTGATTTTGAGCTTATCATCAACTCGGTCAAAAGGATCAGCTGGGGAACCAAGCCAGAAAAAGTTTCAAAAAACTGGAGGCTGATCCAGGGCTTTCAATGGATTCAGATTCACCTCCAGAGCCTTCATACAGTCAGTTTTAAACATGTTCGAAGGTCGGCGAATAAAATGGCAGATCTTCTAGCCAATCAAGGTGTTATCAACACATAGAACAAGATTGTGTTGAACTGGCAAGAGCTGCCCCCAAGCAGGATAAAAACGATTTGTCATGAGTAGGCAGAAGAAGATAGAGTCGTATTTCAAAGAAGAGCCATGGATACAGATCCCAGGTGATTTAGACAATACGTTTTATAGCCAGTCGGATGGCTCTGATTCTGAGAAGTTGGGTAGTTTGGGGGGAGTCTCTTCTTCCCTCAGCTCCGGAAGAAAAAACACATCAAAAAGCAACCTTGATGGTCGCAATACCATGAGGTTTCCATCCGGGGTCGGAATACCAGGTGGGGGATGGTTTTCCGACGATCGTAGGCCTCGTAGGCGGAAAACGGTTTTTCTAATTTTGAAGCGATCACATACAGATTGCAACACGTGGCGGTGGGGTCAGTTTGAAAACTGCCCTCATCGCACGCTAATGTTCGGTGACATTGGTCGGTGCGATATGATCGTCAGCCGTTGGATCATCCGTAGCGGATCGACGGCTGGGAATGATCGAGCTAGTTGGTGGTCGGGTTGGGTAAGGGTCGCGCTTCTTACCGTTGTGAAATAGTCCTCGGCCATTGGATTGGAACTGCTGGATCAACGGTGAAGATCAAAGGATCAGGTTGCTTGGTTGGTGGGAAATGCGCTTGTCCTCTATTTTGGCAGATTGGAAAAATGGGTGGATGTCCTTAAGTCAAAGCCAGTTCAACATTCCCGCGAATTGATGGGACTCTCACTTTTGACTTCGGCTTAGTTCTTAGTTTTGGTTCTGCTTCCGGTTTCATTTTGTTCAGCCTTGTATAGCTTGTTTTGATTTTGAAAGTTGGGTGTTCTACCCGTTTTCGGTTGGGTGTTCAAGACCCTCCCTTGATCCACAAATCCTTGTGGATTGTTGTAATTTATGTATATCTTTAATGAAATAGAAGGTCCTACTCTTGCTTTAGAAAAAAATTAAAAAAAAGAAGGTTTAATCTTATTTCAGGAAGGAAATTGAGGTCAAGTAAGATGGCATAGCTTCACTTTTATAAGATTTTTCTAGGTTTTGGGTTGTCTTGTTGATGGTATGTAATGGGAATATTTTCAATTTTGTTAAATGCCTTTGGGTGACCTACTTTCTTATGCTTGAAAAAAATATAAGAAATTTTAAATCTCACTTTTAACATTAAAAATTAATTGCACTTTAATAGTAATTTTTTTCCAAGGAAATTTTTGGGTATTAGGGAACACGATGGGAAAGAAATGAGGCAAGAGAGTTTGGTGGTACTAGAAAAGTGGGTATGCTGGTACTAGGCGATTGGATTCTCTCCCCTGAATGTAAGAGTGAGGTTGCTATTACTAGGCCATCAACCTCCCTCTGACCAGGTAAGAGTGAAGTTGTTGGTAACGTGCCATCGTCCTCCCTCTCAGCGTAGAGTGAGGTTGTTGGTACCACACCATCAGTATCTTAGACCAAAATCAAGAATAAGGTTGTTGGTGCAAGTCCATCATCCTCCCTCTTAGGGCAGAGTGAGGTTGTTGGTGGAAGTCCAACATCCTCCCTCTTATCCGACCAAAGTGTGCTTACAAGTGTGGTTGCAAGTACGAGGCCATCACCCTTACTTATTGCTATATAGTTACTCTACTCGAGAGCATAAACATGTCCACCTAAAAAACTTGAACTTGAACATGTGTGAGAGGTCCATCAAACTATAATAATTGACTACTTAAATAATATTTAAAAAAAAACTTTTTTAAATATTTTGTTAAAACTAGTTTCAATAAAACTATATTTTTTAATAAAATTTAATTTTAATCCATACATATATATACTCTTATACTGTAACATAAAAATTATTACAAAATAACTATAATACGCTTTACAAGCTAAATTCAAGATCCTCTTTGCTCTGAGAACCATCAAACCATCAAACTATATCATGTCATGTTTTTTTTTGTGAATTCCTGCAAACTATTTCTATTATAATGAAAATAGATTGCATTGAGATCTAATTGAGAGAAGGCCTGGTTTTCCAAAATGAAAGTAGTGCAAGAGTCAAGATCAAAACTAGACTGCAGTCATGTGTTTCCTTCACAAAGGCATAGTTGTGTTATTCAATTGAAGGAACTATAGACAAAATAGAGTTACAATATCCTTACTTGAAACCAAAAAAAATAAATGTAAACACTCCCTAGCGCTATTCAAAAAGATGGGAGTCACAATATATACCATAAAGAGTTACATGCTAGATGACTATACTCCAAAAAAGATACAAGGAACTACAAAATTGATGCTCCTAGGGAACCACCAAAGAACCATTCCAGGATAGCAACCAAAATGAGAGTCAGGATGCCATTATGATCAAGGAAAATAAAGGTTAAGAGTACAACAAGAAGTATCCAACCATACCAGTGCCATCACATCCTTTTCAAGATGAGAGCGATCAAAGGAGACTAGTCGAAGATGAGAACCAGTGAAGGAGGCATTAGATTTTGTTGAGGAGAGGTAGAAATCAAGGGTGCCACATCAATAGGAACTTCATTTATAACTGAAGGAGCATCATGATCCTTCACATTCTCCTCCACTGATCCAGTATAAAATGTAGAGACTACACAGAGTCTCCACTCTAGCTATTCTGGTGTCAATGTCGTCGAGGCTAAAGCGAAGATTCCTTAGTATCCTTTTGATGTCTTCCTTTCATGCGAACAATTGATAGTTTTCAACTTTTTTGTCCCTTATAACTATGCTTATGAGGAAGTCAATCTGTTGGTGCAGATTCGTAGAGTGAAGAAAGTGTTAGCGTCATTTCCTGAACTATCGTGGGTCTAGATCCAAATTTCATCTATGTTGAGAGACTTCAGAATCATAGAAATAAGAACTCCCTCAAAACTATTTTGACTCTAATAGTTGGATCTATCTTTTGACTTCCAGAGGGGTAGAATCAAAGAATTTCATCGTCTACCCCTTTGGCTAAGATGATTTTTTCGTGGATCCATGAAACTGGATTTGCCCCTCGGAACCACACTAATTGAGTTTGTTATTCTCCTATACCAATAAGTGTCATATTTCATGATTGACTTGATGAGCTATGAATATGTTCATACCTTTCCTTGTTGTAAAGGTTTTCCATATTGTCAAAAAATCAAAAAATGAGAAAAAATGAACCCCAAACAAAAATAGACTAGGAAAGTGTGTAAGTCTAAATGCCACTACTTTTTCATTGTTTTTAACAAAAAATTGTGTGCAGCTTGTCACTTATGCCACAATTCATGAATAGTCAAATAGTTTAAGCTTGACTAGTTCATATTTTCAATTTCATGTTGTAGAAGCAGAGAATAATATCTGACCAAATAGTGTAATCTTGGCAGATAAATAGATAGGTAGAGTGAATAAAAAGGAGCTCAACAGTTTAATCTGAGCCCTTGGATGTAATAAGTGTAGACTTAGGTAGGCTTTCCATGTAAAAGAAAAGGAAGATTTGATAAGGGTTTGCCAGTCTAAGTGCACCCAAATAAAGAAGGAAAAAATGCTAGGTTAAAGTATCTAGGGTAAGTAGATGGTGTTGCAGAATGATAGTAGAATGATACATGTGATGGATAGTGTCTCTTAATGTGCTAATCTTTCATTTTTCATTGCAAGGCCAAGGCATACATTACATTGAAGACATCACAATCAAATCAAAGTCACAATGATTAACTCCCCTTCTCATTTTCCCTAATTATTCACTAATTTCCCCTAAGGACTAAGGCATTTGCTAAATTGGAGGGGCTCAGAGCATTTCTCTGACTTCTGGAGGGACCGGACCCTCGGCCCAATAATTTAAAAAGCCTAAGTACTTAGAATCATCCATAAACCATTCATTTGATTTCATAAAGTCTTTTCCTAAGTAAAATCCTATTTTACTCAAGAACAATGCACAATATCACATGAAAATCCCTTTTTCCGCTTTAGCCTAAATTTAAATGTATACTCTAATGTTTTTACTTAGCGTTTTTTATTACATTTTCATATTAATTTCTAACTACTATTATATAAATCCCACATAACTTCACCCTTTCCCGTAATATGTAAATATACATAGAAATCACCAAAATATTAAATATCCTGCCTTGGTTAAATATAATCGTAAATAGTGTTAAAATTGGATTAATGGGTTAATCATTGACTCATTAAGAAACTGATCCTCTGCTGCATTAGCAAGGAACTAATTAACCCTCACGGTTAATTAAGAACCTCCCACCTATCACAATCACCCTGATATAGTTAATTAAATTTCTAATTATATTGGGCCCATCGCGGTTAAAGCCCCACCATATCACTCGCCCATCACCCGTCCGATCACGCTCCCTACATCCGACGGCTATTATTAATATCGCGCCCCCCCGGGGACAGCACGATAACGTGTGATCACTAGACGGTTTTCATCCCGTACTCCTGCCACGCGTTAGGCAATCCATGGAATCGTTGGCTCCCAGCCAAATACCGCCCATCCCCAAAAGCTGTGCAATCCCATACCGCTTACCGCCCTCCATAAACGACAAAAAATCACTTCTTCGCCTACGTCATTCGCTCGATAAACAAAACCCCCGGCAACCTAGATTTTGCGAATAAAACCTATGAAATGTCATTTTCAATGTTTTATATGGCAAACTGTGTTCCCATGCAAAGCGACGTCCCAGTCAACTGCTAAAGCTTTCCAACCGCCACCTGGTCAGAAAATTTGCAGCAATGCACTCCGAAACCTATTATTCAACCTGCCATTGTAATGTTCACTTCCCCATTACAGGTATTTATCCAATTTCCACTGAAACCCCATAAGTTTTGATTTTATACTGAAAATTCCACAAAAAAGAGCTAAATTCAGTACAAGTCCAAACTTTCTTTCACTATATAGGTTCCCAAAACCTGTTGTTTTGTCTATTCTCCACAGAAAACCCCAATTCCATTTTTGAATCCACAAGAACCAAAAATGGAAACCCCTATAGCTCTAAATGTCGCACCCATGAACGCTCCTCACAAAGATTTAGATTATCTGCCTCTGGCCGATAAAGATTTTCAGATAAAAGACTTATCCGGTGATAAAAACCACCTTAAGGTCTTTTTCCAAGCCAGAGACAATTACCTGAATGGCTCTGACATTTTAGGACTATGGGAATCTAACCTTCCCATGTATTTCCTCCCCTTAGTCCATGTTTTCCCAGATATAATTCATCAATGCTGTGCCAATTATGACCCTAATCACAGAGCAGTTATGTCCCCAAGTCAAACAGTCATTTTCCCCATAACTGCTCAATCCATCAATGAAATGTTGCAATTCCACTCCAGTCAAGCTCTTACTCCCATTTCTATGGGATATTTACTTGAGAAATCCACTCAATTGTCCCAGTCAGAACTGAATCGCATCTGCCAGACTTTCATATTGCAGAAACATCAGCCTAAGGGCCCACCTCCTTATCTGCATGCTTTCTTCACAGATACAAGAAGACTCATAGTTGATATGATATCTTTAATCATGGGATTCAACACTAGTGAGTTTATTGATGAGGTAACCCTAGTGTTGTTGTCAATTTTTACTCCTAGACAGCCCCCTGCTATTAAGTATGACTATGCCTCCTATATTGCCAATAAAATTCATGACCAACTTCTGAACCTGGACAATGAAGGAGTTTTCAAATACACCACTTTCATATATCATCTCATGTTATATTATCAGTCAGATAACTTCCCTTTCCTTGTAAAGAAACTTGACACCAAAGGAAATCCCAGGTCTGTCATATTTTGGAGTCCCATTTTCCATGATACCCTTGAGTCCCCTTACACCTACAATGAGTTCATTGATCTATTTGTGCATCCAACAACCACCTTATTGATAGGAGTTTCCCCTCCTAGGATCAGTGGTGATATAAAAAAGATCCTCCAACTCTCCAAGCAGCTCAGAATAGGTGATTGGTACCTATACAAGAACCATACAAAAATCCGGATATATGGGTGTGAGCTTTGCCCCTTTAAGCTACCAAAGTATGCTCCAATGAGACTGTTTGCATTGGAATACTTCAAACAAATGCTACATACAAACTTAGTCCATTTTTGTAATTCCAAGAAGAAAGCTTGGCTTAGAATCAAGAATTAGTTAGGCCCTTATATTTGTAATGATAGAGAAGCATGGAGAGAAGCAGAAAAGTTTTTAGAAGATCGTCTTAAGTTACAAAAGAGTTTTGGGTGGAGGCCATCTGACCCTAATAGCTTTATCTGTGATAAAAGAATGAAGAACAGGCTGTCACCATACATACATCATAGGATCCCAGAAATTGAACAATTTGTAAATATGGATGAATGGAGGGAGGGGACACTAGTAGAAGCTGTTAGTGAACAGGTCAATATAGAAAACGTTATGAGAGATCTTGAGAAAACCCTTGACTTGGATTCTTTTGGGCAGGTACCATTCGAGCTACCTCAAAGGTCATGAATTGATGCATCCATTGTTGGAACCTCTCAGCAGCCTCCACAGGAAATCAGTGTACCAACCACAGGAACATCTAAAGGTAAGGAATTAGAGACCACAGAACATTCTACAATGTGAAAAAAACCTGAAACTTCCAAAGAATAGGTCCAAATGACAACTCCTCCAACTCAAACCAATGTAGAAGGACCTCCAATCTTACAGACTCCTCTGAATGAGGAAAGGAATAAAAAGAGAGATAGGGAAACTACCACCCCAACCAGTGGACCTTCAGGATAGCCTGGGACAAAAAGGAAAAGACTAAATCCCCTTTCAGAGGAGGAATTTGTTGAAGAGACTACATATAGTCAGAGAGAAGAAAGGGTAGTTAGCCAGCAAATTTTCCCATTGGGAGGAACATCCACTAGCTCACAGAGACAAGAGCTAGAAAGACAACAAAGTGTAGAAGTGTCATCTATTAGGCCACCAGGGACTGATGCTTCAAATATTAAGAAAAAATTTACAGAAATAAAGGCCAGGAATGATCCATTGAGACTTCAAGTTTATAACAAATATTTAAAAATGGCTCCCACAAATCAACAGAGATTCATGTCAGCCTATGATATCAAAGAAAGCAAGATGATAATGATCTATTTCAAGCCAAAGGTGTAGTAGCTTACATCAGCAACAGATTACCTCAGAACAAATTTTGTAGTCATGGCAAAGGATATTCATCCTTTGGATCAGATTGAATTGCATAAGAAAACTGGAGAAATGATTTATTCAACCTTGACTGGTAAGGCAATGATGGCGCAAAGGTTGCAAAATTCTTTAGATAATGCTACTTCCCAACTACACTTGGAGAAGGCTTCCTCCTAGGTCAAAGATAACAGTTAAAGTCTTTGGAAGAAATAATTATTGGATTGGGACATAATCCCAAAGATGTGAAAGGTGTAGAAGCACTAATAAAAAATAAAGATGAAGATATTGTTGCCTTGAGGAAACATCTAAAGCTGCCTCCTTCAAGGCATCCACAGACTGATGAGGTTATAAAGCAAAAATCTGAAGAAGAAATGATGGATTTGTTCTTAAAGCTTAATGAACGACTGAATGATACTGAACAAGCACTTGAAAAAGCATTGAAGGACAAGAAGGGTGAGTCGACCTCTCAGCCTCCCAATGTGATACCAGTAGTATCAACAACAGTCCCATCAACTCTTGGAGCAGCTCTAACACCAAATATTCAAACAGTCACAGCAGAGATAGTTACAGGTACAACAACAATAGGAATAACAGGAGTAGCATAGGGCAGCGTTGCTAATTTGAGCACAAAGGAGCTAATCAAGTCAATGGAGGACATGAAACTACAAGTTTCAGAGCTCAAACAGGTAAAAGAATGCTTTGCTAAGATGGCATGAAATTATGATCTCTCAAAGATAAACGTTGTAGAGAAAACAAGGGAGATTAAAGCATTAGAAAATAAAGTGAAAACATTAGAAAAAGATCTCACTTTTGACAAGCCTCTGGCAGAAATCAAGATAATTCTTTGGGCCAACATCACTCAATCCATAAATGATGTTTTGCCATCCATCCAAGTAATTTTTGAGCAGATTGATCTAGTGAAGATAGCCCAGGAAGAAATTCAAAGGACAAAAGCACAATTAGGAAAAATGCCTGAGGAAGCCAATAGGCTCATACATTTTTTGAATACTAGGAACAAGGAACAGCTGGAAGAATTCGACATCACAGATAGAACATAAACCATTTTGGAAATCAAAAGGGTATTAACCAAGAAGACTTTGATGCAGAATTTAGAAAAAAAATGTCATGACATGCAGGTGGAGATTAATGCTTTCATGGAGAAGTTTTCTATTTTTCATAATAAAGGGCTACCAAGTCCTTTAGTAATTAATGATAGATTAATGAAGCATATATATTATGTAGATAAATTGAATAAATATGCAGGCAATCAAGCAAGTTCATCAACAAGTGCATCAGGAGCAAAAGCATTGCCTACAGGCAGAGTTCTCTATGGCAGTCTGGAGAACTTGTTCTATGTTGAGCATGAGATAAAGCACTTGTTCCCAATCCAGCCTACCTTTTTTAGATATACAGACATTGATAATACCCTGAGAAAACTTCAGAAACACAGATTGCCAGAGCCAAAATGGTAGGAAGACATATTGGAAATTTTGTAAATTTATCCTTGGTAAATTTTGGTTATTTACTGTAGTAAGTAATGAACAAAGATGAACAGAGATCAAACAGGTCGAAGTGTATCAAAACAGGTAAAGAGTATCAGTCAAAACAAGGCAGCTAGCACAGAGTTACTAAAGAAGACAACAGCAAGCCAAATCATAGTGCCTACCTCCAGCACACTGAGCGAGAATAGGAAAAGCACAACATCAGTTTACCTTTTCTCCTATCTTCGAGACTAGTTGTCTCTATTTTCTTGTAACTTATTCATGGTATCCTAGAATATATCTCACTCTGTTATGAGATATTTTTTGTATAAATACTCCCTCAATTGGATTATTGGGGGTAGATTCTTAGACATTGTTGTAATACTGATTGTTTTGAAATAAAGTGATGTTGGACCAACTTTGTATGGCTTGCTAGATAAAGAATTGATGCAAAGGACTTTCCACAGATTTCGTGAATCAAACACCGGATCAATAAGTCCTTTATACCTTGTGTTTTAAAGTTTTCTTTGTTTCTTATATCATCTATGTTTCATATCTGAATGATAAACGAAAAAGAGTAATTCAGAAAATGCTTAATTGCACTTTGTTTTCAATCGTTATTATTCTCAATGTTTTCTTTTGAACTAGTATAAACAGTGAAATCTTAATTGCTCCTGTTTTATAGTTTATTCAATTTGATTATTTAATAAAGAATACTCAACTGCGCTTATTAGTAATCATTCAGGTTCCCTTTTCAAATAGGTTGAAGGATTCTTAACTGCTCTTCACCCAATTTGAGTCCATTCCATCTATCCCAAGTCTTTATTTATTCCTTGTATGACCATCTTGCTCTATGAAACCATCCTTTGTTAAGAAACCAAATCCAATTAAACCATCTTTTTTACTCCATTAGCCCAATGACCTAAACTACTCAGTCCTACCCCTCTGCTATTGGATCTCACCACCTAAACTCAAACAAAACTCCTAAACTTCACAACTAGCCTAATATATTTCAAAACAAAGCTAAAACTTAAAGAGAGAGCCCTCTCTGGATACAGATTGGCTAGATTCTATATCTAAAAGATTGGTTTGTGGTTACCTCAGACCCCTTTCCTCTTCCAACAACTTCAAGGAAAATCTGAGTGATAACATAGTGGCGACTCCACTGGGGATATGAATAATTTGTTTGTTACTATTGTTTACTTTATAAACTACAGATGGAGCTTGAAGTTAGCCAGGTAGCCTTTGAACTGCTTTTGATTTGCAATTGCATAAGTAAATGAATGCTGCTTCAGTCTATCTCCGGTCTAGTTTATGGATTGAACATCTGGTTTCAAATACTTGATCAGTTCCTCTTGTCAAATAAGTCTTTAAGAAAGTTTAAATCCCATACCTAAAAGCCTCTTAAAGAGATTGTTGAAGTTGTATTGTCAAACCCATTTAGAGAAAAACCAAAAATACACCTAGAAACTTGGCTTCAGAAAGGACTCATTACACCAGAGCTAATCCTGATCCAAATCCACCACCTGTGTTTGAAAATCCTAATCTGATTCCTAGGATTCTTAGGAGACAAGAAAGCCAAGAAAGTTCTGCTAGTTCTCGACCTCTATACAGATCAAGATCCTATCCTGTGAAGTGGATCTACCTTGAGGAGGAACCCTTTGATGATTTTTTTGAAACCTCTTTATTCGTAACCTTTTTTGACTCGGGGTTAGCCCGCATAGTTCATGACCCATTATTTATTGAAGATTTACAACTTGAAGTTGTCACTTCACATATTGATAGACATCTGCAAAACTCCATTCAATCTAAACTTACCTCTGAAGGAAGACCAAACCTTTCTGTGATCACTACAGCCTATCCAAGCTCATCATCATTACCTCAGACATCTCAACCTCAAGCCACCCCTTCCACCCCTCCATCGACCACTCCAACACCCATTGTCATCCCAACCCCAGCTGTTGTTTCAACATTATCTACTGCAATGGAAAACATATATACTCCTCTGGTATTACCAGCCAATCCAGGGGCTATGCCCCAAGACTATCAAAGTAAAATCACTCCTTTTGATGGATTTGGTACCTACACTACACAACAACATACCAAAAAGATGATTGATTACTTTGAGATATATGAAATAGATACAGATGATGTCAGAATGAGAATATTTGTTCAAAGTCGGACTGGAGAAGTTAGGACCTAGTTTAGAGCCCTTCTTGCAAACAGTATAAATAACCTAGAAGCTCTTTATAGAACATTATTAACCAGATGGGAAAAGAAGAAAGATCCTCTCCAAATCTTATAAGAATATGAAAACCTGAAGAGAGGAACACAAGAAATTGTGCAAGATTATTGTACTAGGTTCAATAATGTTTACAATGCTATTCCTGGAAACCTTAGACCTCCTCCAGATTTGGCATTGATCAAATTCCCTGATGGATTTGATTCTGACATGGCATACCAACTTAGGGAAAGAGCTCCTCGGACTTAGAAGACATGCAAAGTATAGCTTTCAGTGTTGAAGCCAACCTAATATGCAAACGAGCTAAAGCCAAAAGTGAAAGGAGGATACCATTGAAGGAAGAATCCTTGGCCTTTGAACAAAAACTAGATGTTATTATTAAAGGAATGGATAGGCTAGGAGATGGAGTAGAAACAATTGAAAGGAAATCCCCTTGGGATGGTAAACCAAGCAATACTAGGAGAAATCCCAATTTCAGGAAGAACCAAAACCAGAACACTGGAAAGACCGGTCCTAATAAAAACATTAGGCCCCCATTCCAGGAAAATTATGCTGAAGACTCAAATTCTGATGAACCAACAGAAGATACTCAAATAAACTTGATGGGAATCAATATTGAACAACAAGTTTTCTTGACCCAAGAGGATCAAGAAGCTCACATTCTTAAACAATTCCAACTCAGTCAAGTGAATCATTTGACTTTAGGGAGGGATATGATACAACCATTTATGAAGTCCAAAAGCAATATAATTTGAGGAGTAGAAGAATTTATGTTGCTGAAACCAACAGACAGAAAGATACAAAATAGCCCAACAAAGGTAAGACCAATACCACCCCTGTACATATTCTTTCTAGAACAGATCCTAACTTTGCTAATCTAATTATTGAAGATTTATCTGATAATCAACCCAATAATAGACAACTCTCCACTTCTATTCCTTCCAAAGGAAATGTGGAAGAACCTCCAGAAGTTGATTTGGAAACAACTTTAGCTCATAACCCCACTCCTGAAAAGGAGAAAAACACAGAAAATATAGAAGATAAAGAGAATCCAGTTGTCCAAAATACAAGAACTCAGACTGAAAAACCTTTTAATCTGGAGACTGAAGTAGGCAAATTAAAAATAGTTGTTCCATTGTCTGAATTAGCTAAACATGATGTCTACAGAAGCCAAATCAATAAGTCACTCAAAATTTCTGTGAATGAAGACTCAGTAAATTTTCTTTATGACCAACCTGAATTGATCTTTGGCCCTGAAGTGAATGGGAAACCAGTAGATGGAGAATTCCTCCTTTCTATGTAAGTTTAAACATACATGATAAAATATTTCATAATGCCATGTTTGATTCTGGTGCATCTCATAACTTAATGCCTAAGTCTGTAATGGAGAAATTAGACCTAGACATCACTAGGCCATACAAAGATCCCTTTTCTTTTGATTCAAGTCAGGTTAGATGTTTAGGATTAATCGAAGACTTGTGTGTATCACTAGTTCAATATCTTGCCAAAACAATCTTAATGGACATAGTAGTGGCAGATATTCCACCAGAGTATGGCATGCTATTGTCCAGATCTTGGGGTGCAAAGCTTCAAGGAAATCAATGACTGGACATGTCTTATGCTACTATTTCAGTGTTTGGTCAACCTAAGAAACTATATAGAGAAACCTTAATGAAATATGTGGTAAGTAGTCAGGAGAAACCCCAAAATTTGCCTATCTACTCAGTACACTCTGATATGGATTCTTTCATTCTTTACAATGTTGGAAGTGATTCCTCAAATGAATTAGAAGTTTTAGCAGCAGAACCAAAAGAAATTACAAATGAAAAGTCTAGTGTTCAAATCCAGGAAATTTCTGAGAACAATGAAACATCAGATACCCAAGAGAAACCAGAAGGAAGTAAAAAACCAGATCTCCCTATTAAACAGATTCCTGAGACTCCTGATACCAATTACGAACATGAAATTCTTTGGCACTTAGAATTTGATGGTTCAGTTAACAAATTAGGAGCAGGAGCAGGAGTTTGG
Organism: Pinus tabuliformis; assembly: GCA_031772625.1. Classification (NCBI taxonomy): domain Eukaryota; kingdom Viridiplantae; phylum Streptophyta; class Pinopsida; order Pinales; family Pinaceae; genus Pinus; species Pinus tabuliformis. Next base: position 10,376,779 of record CM062808.1, read on the forward strand.
GTGCACAACCTTGAAAATGATCATGCTGAAGGCCATGCCTACAGATTAAACTTTAGGTGCACCAATAATATGGCAGAATATGAAGCTCTGTTGCTAGGTCTTAAACTTGTCAAACGATTAGGGGCAATTAGGGTATCTATCCTTGGAGATTCTGAGTTAATAATTCAACAGATCAAAGGACAGTATTCAACAAATGATCCCAGATTGAAGTATTACAGAGGAACAATGATAGAGATTCTCAATACATTTCTGGAAACTAAGCTTGCTAAAATCCCAAGAAAACATAACTTGCAAGCTCATAGTCTAGCAATGTTTGCTAGCACCTGCAAATTACCATTCAAACCTAATCATCAGTTCACAGCTAAGATTAGACACAGACCAGCCATACCTGACAATTTGAAGAACTGGCAAGTGTTTGATAGTGATAAGCAAATTAAAAATTTCTTAACATTAGATGAATAATTTTCTAGCATTAACATAGATGTAGATACAATTAGTGAGTTTGATCAAACAAATAAGATAGAAACATACATTTCAGCAGAAAGTGAAACTCAAATGCTTCATCCAACAAAGTTCACCATCAAGGAAATGCAGGACCTTAAAGAAATGGATATTGATGAGATTATTTAAGGAGAATCCAAAGTCATCAATTTAAAGGACAATCGTTTACCTAAAGGATTAACTACCTTGGAAGATCTTTTTGATTTTAATGATATTCCAAAGAAACCTAAAATGGAACCATTAAAAGAAAATATTGAGGAATATAACTTGGGGACTGAGGAAAATCTGAAAATGGTAAAGTTATCTAAATCTTTTCCCCCTGACCAAAAACTCAAATATGTTGAACTAATGAGAGAATTCTAGGATGTCTTTTCCTGGAGCTATGAAGACTTGAAATCTTATGACACCTCTATAGTTCAACATACAATACCTCTGAAAGAAAATCAGAAACCATTCAAACAGAAAATCAGAAGAATTAACCCTGTACTACTTCCCTTAATTGAAAAAGAAATCAAACAAATGTATGAAGCAGGGATAATTTCTCCTATTAGGTTTTCAGAGTGGGTGTCTAATCTAGTACCTACTAGGAAGAAAACAAGAGAAATCAGATTACGTGTCGATTTAAGAAATGTTAATAAGGTTTCTTTAAACAATAATTACCCTTTACCCAAGATGGATCATATTTTACAAAGGGTAGTAGGTGCTTCTAGGATTTCACTTTTAGATGGGTTCTCAGGCTATAACCAAATTCTGGTTCATCCTGATGACCAGGAAAAAACTGCTTTTACAACACCATGGGGTACATTCAAGTATGTCAAAATGCCATTTGGACTTAAAAACGCAGGAGCAACCTTCCAAAGAGCAATGGACATAGCATTTGCAAAAGAAATTCATGATTTTCTAGTTATATATCTAGATGACTTGACTGTTTTTTCTAAATCAGATCAGCAACATTTGGATCATCTTAGACAAGTATTCTTAAAATGCAGAAAATATGGTATTTCTTTAAATCCTAAGAAGTCCTTGTTTGGTCTAGAGGAAGGCAAACTTTTGGGCCATATCATTTCCAAAGATGGCATCAGAATTGATCCTGCTAGAATAGAAGCTATTCTGCAAATACCCCACCCTAGAAATGTCAAAGAACTTCAAGCTTTCCTAGGAAAGATTAATTTTTTGAGAAGATTCATATCTAACTTAGCTGAATTAATTAGATTTCTTAATAATATGTTGAAAAAGGATTCAAGTATTAAATGGACAGTAGAAGCCAAACAAGCATTTGAAGAAATTAAAATGGCTTTGACCAGAACACCGGTCCTTACAAGTCCAAAGTTTGATAGAGACTTCATAATATTTTCATTTGCATCAGAACACACCATAGCAGTGGTTTTACTACAAAAGGATGATCAAGGATGTGAGAAACCCATAGCCTTTTTAGTAAAGCACTTAGAGATGCACCATTAAAATACAAAATCATAGAAAAACAAGTTTTTTCACTTGTAAAAGCTATTAAAGACTTTAGAGTCTACATATTGTACTCCCATGTGATAGCCTATGTACCAAATGCTGTTGTCAAAGACATCTTAACCTAGGATGGAATTGAGGGAAAAAGAGGTAAATGGATTGCTACTATATTAGAGTATGATATTGAAATAAAACCTACAAAGCTTATAAAAGGACAGGGATTGGCCAAGCTCATGACAAAAACAAATTGTCAAGCCTTGGATATTAATGAACTGGATAACGAACAAGAGATGGCGACTCCAAAAATCAGCCAGGCCTTCTTAGATTCACCTTGGTATGTTGATATAATTTATGTAATATTAAACCTGCAGGCTCCTCTAGGGTTATTCAGAACAAAGAAAAGGTTTTTAAAGATGAAAGCTTCAAAGTTTTGTATTTTAGATAATGCTCTTTTTTGGAAAAATCATGAAGGTATTCTATTAAATTGCTTATTAAAAGAAGGAGTTGACAAGGTTCTCCAATAATTTCATGCAGGAGACTGTGGTGGACACCTTTACTGGAAATCAAATGCAGACAAAATCCTAAGGGTTGGATTTTATTGGCCAACCTTGTTCACTGATGTAAGGAAATTTGTCACTGCTTTCAATTAATGTCAAATTTTTGAAGGCAAGAGAAAACTATTACCTTTACCCCTGAGACCAATTTCCACCGAAAAACCCTTCCAACAATGGGGCCTGGACTTCATTGGAGAAATCCATCCTCCCTCTTCTGGCCAACACATATGGATTCTCACTGCCACAGATTATTTCACCAAATGGATAGAAGCCATCCCTTCTAGACAAGCCAATGACACAGTGATTATAGATTCCTAGAAACCAACATATTGTATAGATTTGGCTGTCTTGATAAAATCATAATTGACAATTCTGCTGCCTTCAAATACAAGAAAATGATAAGTTTCTGTAACAAATACTATATCACTTTAGGCCATTCCAGAGCCTATTACCCTCAAGGTAATGGTCTGGCTGAGTCTTCCAACAAGAGCCTAATTAACATTATTAAAAAATTATTGGAAGAGAATAAGAAAAATTGGCACAAGAAACTTACAAATGTACTATGGCTTGACAGACTCACCACCAAGAAATATATTGGAACTAGTCCTTATGAGTTAGTCTAGGGCATGGAGGCTATATTTCCTTCATCTTTAGTATTTCCTGTAATGAAATTAATTCAAGAAGCTCAGGTGGAGCCTAATGATATTCAAAGGAGGATTAACTAGACCATCCATTTGCAGCAGACCAGAGAGGAAGTATATCAAAGATCCCAAGTGTTGCAGGAGAAGCTTAAGAAAATATTTGATAAAAGAACCAAGGCAGAAGATTTCTACCTTGGAGACAAAGTTTTAAGATGGGATTCCAGAAGAGAGGATAAGGGAAAACATGGGAAGTTTGACTTCCTATGGAAAGGACCTTTTATTATCCATGCCTTACAAGGAAATAATACTTACTATTTGAAGAACTTGGATGGCACAGAAACAGAAGAAGGGCCAGTTAATGGTCGGATGTTGAAACATTACTTTGATCCAACTTTTTAATGTATTCTGATTTTAACATGTACATACTATATCCTTGGTAATGTCACAGTTTGGATTGGATAGTAACTTGCTGGAGTTGAAGCTCGAAGAGAAGGCCCTAAGCTTCAGAAGTGTCACTGTCATACATACAATAAAGCAACAAGCAGAAGAAGATTTCAAAGTTTACTCAAAATCAATCAAAGGCTATCTGACCTACTGTTCCTGACTTTCCACCAGGAAAAGCCATCCCCAAGTGGAGCAAGTGTTATGCTCCTATACCAATAGGCGTCATACTTCATGATTGACTTGATGAGCTATGAATATGTTCATACCTTTCCCTGTTGTAAAGGTTTTCCATATTGTCAAAAAATAAAAAAATAAAATAAAAAATGTAAAGAGGGTATACCCTAAAAGAAAAATCAAAGGGTGAAAAGAATAAAATGGTCAAAAAATGAGAAAAAATGAACCCCAAACAAAAATATACTAGGAAAGTGTGCAAGTCTAAATGCCACTACTTTTTAAGTTTCTGTAATAAACAATTGTGTGTAGCTTGTCACTTATGCCGCAATTCATGAATAGTCAAATAGTTTAAGCTTGGCCAGTTCATATTTTCAATTTCATGTTGTAGAAGTAGAGAATAATATCTGACCAAACAGAGTAATCTTGGCAGATAAATAGATAGGTAGAGTGAATAAAAAGGAGCTCAACAGCTTAATCTGAGCCCTTGGATGTAATAAGTGTAGACTTAGGTAGGCTTGCCATGTAAAAGAAAAGGAAGATTTGATAAGGGTTTTCCAGTTTAAGTGCACCCAAATAAAGAAGGAAAAAATGCTAGGTTAAAGTAGGTAGGGTAGGTAGATGGTGTTGCAGAATGATAGTAGAATGATACATGTGATGGATAATGTCTCTTAATGTGCTAATCTTTCATTTTTAATTGCAAGGCCAAGGCATACATTACATTGAAGGCATAACAATCAAAGAAAAGTCATAATGATTAACTCCCCTTCTCATTTTCCCTAATTATTCACTAATTTCCCCTAAGGACTAAAGCATTTGCTAAATTGGAGGGGCTCAGAGCATTTCTCTGACTTCTGGAGGTACAAGATCCTCGGCCCAATAATTTAAAAAGCCTAAGTACTTAGAATCATCCATAAACCATTCATTTGATTTCATAAAGTCTTTTCCTAATTAAAATCCTATTTTACTCAGGAACAATGCACAATATCACATGAAAACCCCTTTTTCCGCTTTAGCCTAAGTTTAAATGTATACTCTAATGTTTTTACTTAGCGCTCTTTATTACATTTTCATATTAATTTCTAACTACTATATGTAAATCCCACATAACTTCACCTTTCCCTTAATATGTAAATATACATAGAAATCCCCAAAATATTAAATATCCCACCATGGTTAAATATAACCATAAACAGTGTTAAAATTGGATTAATGGGTTAATCATTGACTCATTAAGAAACTGATCCCTCGCTGCATTACAAAGGAATTAATTAACCCTCACAGTTAATTAAGAACCTCCCACCTATCACAATCACCCCGATATAGTTAATTAACTTTCTAATTATATTGGGCCCGCCGCAGTCAAAGCCCCACCATATCACTCGCCCGTCGCCCGTCTGATCACGCTCCCTACATTTGACGGCTATTATTAATATCGTTCCCCTTGGGAACCGTGCATTAACACGCGATTACCAGGCGGTTTTCATCCCGTACTCCCGCCACGCGTCAGGAAATCCATGGAATCGCTGGCTCTCAGCCAAATACCACTTGTCCCCAAAAGTGGTGCGATCCCATACCGCTTACCGCCCTCCATAAACAACATAACATCACTTCTCCACCTACGTCATTCACCCGATAAACAAAACCCCTGCCAACCTAGATTTTGCGAATAAAACCAATGAAATGTCATTTTCAATGTTTTGTATAGCAAACTATGTTCCCATGCAAAGCAACATCCCAACCAACTGCTAAAGCTTTCCAACCGCCACCTGGTCAGAAAATTTGCAGCAACGCACTCTGAAACCTGTTATTCAACCTACCATTGTACTGTTCACTTCCCCATTACAGGTATTTATCCAATTTCCATTGAAACCCTGTAAGTTTTGGTTTTATACTGAAAATTCCACAAGAAAGAGCTAAATTCAGTACAAGTCCAAACTTTCTTTCACTATATAGGTTCCCAAAACTTGTTGTTTTGTCTATTCTCCACAGAAAACCCCAATTCCATTTTTGAATCCACAAGAACCAAAAATGGAAACCCCTATAGCTCTGAATGTCGCACCCATGAACGCTCCTCACAAAGATTTAGATTATCTGCCTTTGGCCGATAAAGATTTTCAGATAAAAGACTTATCCGGTGATAAAAACCATCTTAAGGTCTTTTGCCAAGCCAGAGACAATTACTTGGATGGCTCTAACATTTTAGGGCTATAAGAGTCTAACCTTCCCATGTATTTCCTCCGCTCAGTTCATGTTTTCCCAATTATAATTCATCAATTCCGTGCCAATTATGACCCAAATCGCAGAGCAGTTATGTCCCCAAGTCAAACAATCATTTTCCCCATAACTACGTAATCCATCAATGAAATGTTGCAATTCCACTCCAGTCAAGCTCTTACTCCCATTTCTATGGGATATTTACTTGAGAAATCCACTCAATTGTCCCAGTCAGAACTGAATTGCATCTGCCAGACTTTCATATTGCATAAACATCAACCTAAGGACCCACCTCCTTATTTGCATGCTTTCTTCATAGAAACAAGAAGACTCATAATTGATATGATATCTTTAATCATGGGATTCAACACTAGTGAGTTTAATGATGAGGTAACCCTAGTGTTGTTGTCAATTTTTACTCTTGGACAGCACCCTGCTACTAAGTATGACTATGCCTCCTATATTGCCAATAAAATTCATGACCAAATTCTAAACCTGGACAATGAAGGAGTTTTCAAATACACCACTTTCATATATCATCTCATATTATATTATCAATCAGATAAATTCCCTTTCCTTGTAAATAAACTTGACACCAAAGGAAATCCTAGGTTTGTCATATTTTGGAGTCCCATTTTCCATGATACCCTTGAGTCCCCTTACACCTACAATGAGTTCATTGATCTATTTGTGCATCCATCAACCACCTTATTGACAGGAGTTTCCCCTCCTAGGATCAGTGGTGATATGAAAAATATCCTCCAACTCTCTAAGCAGTACAGAATAGGTGATTGGTACCTATACAAGAACAATACATAAATCCAAATATATGGGTGTGAGCTCTGCCCTTTTAAGCTACCAAAGTATGTTCCAATGAGACTGTTTGCATTGGAATACTTCAGACAAATGCTGCATACAGACTTAGTCCATTTTTGTAATGCCAAGAAGAAAGCTTAGCTTAGAATCAAGAATCAGTTAGGCCCTTATATTTGCAACGATAGAGAAGCATGGAGAGAAGCAGAAAATATTTTAGAAGATCGTCTTAAGTTACAAAAGAGTTTTGGGTGGAGGCCATATGACCCTAATAGCTTTATCTGTGATAGAAGAATGAAGAATAGGCTGTCACCATACATACATCATAGGATCCTAGAAATTGAACAATTTGCAAATATGGATGAATGGAGGGAGGGGACCCTAGTAGAAGCTGTTAGTGAACAGGTCAATATAGAAAATGCTATGAGAGATCTTGAGAAAACCCTTGACCTGGATTCTTTTGGGTAGGTACCATTCGAGCTATCTCAAAGGTTAGGAATTGGTGCATCCATTGCTGGAACCTCTCAGCAGCCTCCATAGGAAATCAACATACCAGCCACAGGAACATCTAAAGGTAAGGAATTAGAGACCACAGAACAATCTACAATGTCAAAACAACCTGAAACTTCCAAAGAACAAGTCCAAATGATAACTCCTCCAACTCAAACCAATGTAGAAGGACCTCCAAGCTTACAGACTCCTCTGAATGAGGAAAGGAATAAAAATAGAGACAAGGAAACTACTACCCCAACCAGTGGACCTTCAGGACAACCTGGGACAAAAAGGCAAAGACTAAATCCCCTTTCAGAGGAGGAATTTGTTGAAGAGACTACAGATAGTCAGAAAGAAGAAATCAATAGAGACTTTAGGTTTATAACCAATATTTAAAAATGGCTCCCACAAATCAACAGAGATTCATTTCAGCTTATGACATCAAAGAAGGCAAGATGATAATGAGCTATTTCAAGCCAAAGGTGCAGCAGCGTAAATCAGCAACAGATTACCTCAGAACAAATTTTGAAGTCATGGCAACGGATATTCATCCTTTGAATCAGATTGAATTGCATAAGCAAACTGGAGAAATGTTTTATTCAACCTTGACTGGTAAGGCAATGATGGCTCAAAGTTTGCAAATTTCTTTAGATAACACTACTGCCCAACTACACTTGGAGAAGGCTTCCTCCCAGGCAAAGGATAACAGAATAAAGTCTTTGGAAGAAACAATTATTGGATTGGGACATAATCCCAAAGATGTGAATGGTGTAGAAGCACTAATCAAAAAGAAAGATGAAGATATTGTTGCCTTGAGGAAACATCTAAAGCTGCCTCCTTCAAGGCATCCATAGATTGATGAGGTTATAAAGCAAAAATATAAAGAAGAAATGATGGATTTGCTCTTAAAGCTTAATGAACGACTGAATGATACTGAACAAGCACTTGAAAAATAATTGAAGGAAAAGCAAGGAGAGTCGATCTCTCAGCCTCCCAATGTGATACCAGTAGTATCAACAACAGTCTCATCAACTCTTGGAGAAGCTCTAGCACCAAATATTCAAACAGTCACAACAGAGACAGTTACAGGTACATCAACAACAAGAACAACAAGAGTAGCACAGGGCAGCGTTGCTAATTTGAGCACAGAGGAGCTAATCATGTCAATGGAGGACATGAAACTACAAGTTTCAGAGCTCAAACAGGTAAAAGAACAGTTTGATAAGATGGAATGAAAGTATGATCTCTTAAAGATAAACATTGTAGAAAAAACAAGGGAGATTAAAGCATTAGAAAATAAAGTGAAAACATTAGACAAAGATCTCACTTTTGACAAGCCTCTGGCAGAAATCAAGATAATTCTTTGGGCCAACATCACTCAATCCATAAATGATGTTTGGCCATCCATCCAAGTAATTTTTGAGCAAATTGATCTAGTGAAGACAGCCCAGGAAGAAATTCAAAGGAAAAAATCACAATTAGGAAAAATGCCTGAGGAAGCCAACAGGGTCATACATTTTTTGAATACTAGGAATAAGGAATAGCTAGAAGAATTCGACATCATAGATAGAACAAAAACAATTTTGGAAATAAAAGGGGTATTAACCAAGAAGACTTTGATGCAGAATTTAGAAAAAATATGTCATGACATGTAGGTGGAGATTAATGCTTTCATGGAGAAGTTTTCTATTTTGCAGAATAAAGGGCTACCAAGTCCTTTAGTAACTAATGACAGATTAATGAAGCATAGAGATTATGTATATAAATTGAATAAATATGCAGGAAATCAAGCAAGTTCATCAACAAGTGCATCGGGAACAAAAGCATTGCCTACAGGCAGAGTTCTCTATGACAGTATGAAGAACTTGTTCTATGTTGAGCATGAGATAAATCACTTGTTCCCAATCCAGCCTACCTTTTTCAGATATACAAAAACTGATGAGACCCTGAGGAAACTTCAGAAACAAAAATTGCTAGAGCTAAAATGGTGGGAAGACATATTGGAAATTTTGCATATTTATCCTTGGTAAAATGTAAATTTTGGTTATTTACCGTAGTAAGTAATGAAAAAAGATGAACAGAGATCAAACAGGTTGAAGTGTATCAGAACAGGTAAAGAGTATCAGTCAAAATAGGGCAGCTAGCACAGAGTTACTAAAGAAGACAATAACAAGCCAAATCATAGGGCCTACCTCCAGCACACTCAGCGAGAATAGGAACAACACAACATCAGTTTACCTTTTCTCCTATCTTCGAGACTAGTTGTCTCTATTTTCTTGTAACGTATTCATGGTATCCTAGAATATATCTCACTATGTTATGAGATATTTTTTGTATAATTTTTTGTATAAATACTCCCTCAATTGGAATATTGGGGGTGGATTCTTAAACATTGTTGTAATACTGATTATTTTGAAATAAGGTGTTGTTGGACCAACTTTGTATGGCTTGTTGGATAAAGAATTGATGCAAAGGACTTTCCACAGATTTCTTGAATCAAACACCAGATCAATAAGTCCTCTATACCTTGTGTTTTAAAGTTTTCTTTGTTTCTTATGTCATCTATGTTTCATATCTGAATGATAAACGAAAAAGAGTAATTCAAAAAATGCTTAATTGCACTCTGTTTCCAATCATTATTATTCTCAATGTTTTCTTCTGAACTAGTATAAACAGTAAAATCTTAATTGCTCCTGTTTTATAGTTTATTCACTTTGATTATTTAATAAAAAATACTCAACTGCTCTTTATTAGTAATCAGTCAAGTTCCCTTTTCAAATAGGTTGAAGGATTATTAACTGCTCTTCACCTAATTTGAGTCCATTCCATTTATCCCAAGTCTTTATTTATTCCCTGTTTGACCATCTTGCTCTGTGAAACCATCCTTTGTTAAGAAACCAAATCCAGTTAAACCATTTTTTTGATTCCATTAGCCCAATGGCCTAAACTACTCAGTCCTACCCCTCTGCTATTGAATCTCACCACCCAAACTCAAACAAAACTCCTAAACTTCACAACTAGCCTAATATCTTTCAAAACAAAGCTAAAACTTAAAGGGAGAGCCCTCTCTGGATATAGATTGGCTATATTCTGTATCTAAAAGATTGGTTTGTGGTTACCTCGGACCCCTTTCCTCTTCCAACAACTTCAAGGAAAATCTGAGTGATAACAGAGTGCTCTAAGGAAAAAAATGAGCATTGACTATAGATACTTATGAGAAAATGTTGTATAACTCGAGCGAATAGGAAAAAGGTATCACTCCAAATAGTAGAGGAAATTAAGTGTGGAACTGGTGGCACATTTGTGTAAATCAGGTGAATAATCGGGAGAGCCTCAAACCACAATATCTGGTTAGAAAGTGTTGCAAAAATTGGACACTTAACCGTGGGAAAAACACCTAAGAAGGGAGAAACAACAGGAGACCACACCCAACTCACCCTTTTAGAACCAAATGGAGAAGGAGCCTAGATACTAAAGCTTGCATACCAAGATAGGGAAGTTAAAGGATACACCCTTGGGTTTCGAGCTTTGGAGCAATGAAGGTGACAATATTGCCAACAATTCAAAGGACGACCCCGAGCTTGTGTTATGAAGGAAACTGATGAAGAATATTGACCTACTGACAGGATGACAGAACTAAAAAGATCATTTGAAATAATGGTTAATCTGACTGAAACATCATATACCATAACCATAGAGTAATAATAAGAAAAGTGATTGGTGATTGAAAAATGATAATTATACCATAAATACTAGAGCTCGCATGAGCTTGCAAGATGAGCTTCACCACCCCAATTTTCGTAAATAATTTTCCACTAAGGATAAATGTCCATGCAACTATAAAGGTCAGATGAGAATATAGTTACCAGCATGAGAGTATTTTTTGTGGTGAATGTTGGGTCATCGACTAAACATTTGGCATTCCTGACACACTCTTCAACACCTTCCAACCATTCAAACAACATGCTCTCATGAATAATTTTGAATAATGTGATGTCAGAAATCCAAAGAGATTGCTCCAATCAATCCTTCATTACGGTTTCCATTACTCCTCCCTCAGAGAGACTGTAAAAAAAATACCCTCATACTTCCCTATAGTGCCTACATGACTATCACATTTTTAGCAGCAGGATTGGGAGAGGTAACCTAGAGGTGTAGTTTCCAGTGGGATCCATGCAGTGATTCCCATCAAATAGGTGGAAAGATTAGCAAAGATATTAAATGTTGCCAAGCCTTGTGCCATTCTCCTCTTTGACACATTAATCATTCATGTTGTTAGGGTATGGTTTAGTGGGATCACCCCCATCGGGGACTGTTGATAATGTGGCCCCATCTTTTTGTATCAAAATTTTAATTGTGTCTATGTTCTCCCTTTCTGATATCTCTGACCACGTGGTATCCAATGTGAGTTGGTGTTCCCTACACCCCCAATTCGCCAACGCATCTGCCACCTTATTCCCTTCCTTGTAGGTATTATGAAGAATAATGTAATGGAATTGAGGGAGAATATCATTAATACTAGATACTACATCATGCAAATGTCATCTCCTCATCATTTTATATTGGGGTAGAGTTGAAATTTGTAACTAGGTTCGGTCTTCATAATATTTTATGTACTCTTGATATTATGTATTTGATGTAAAAAGAAAAAAGAAAATTATTATTATTTTTATAGCATGGGTTTCATGCCCAAATTTAATTTTCTTTTTTAGGTCAAAACACCCATTGTGTGCTTCTAGGGTTTTATCATAGAGTCAAGGAGTCAAAAGAGTCATTGTCATATGTAATAGACCCTATTAGACATCTTGTATCAAGTCAAAAGAATTTATTTGAGTCAAAATGTGTCAAAGAGTCCCTCCAAGACCAAGTTGGCCTACAGAGAAGAAGTCAGCCTCATTAAGGGAAATTCACACTCCTAAAAAGCCTATATATAAGAAGCATTCAACCTCATTTGGAAGAGACCACCAATCAAGTTCGATCATGTTAGTGTCGGTATCTTCATCCCTCCATCAAAGATCAAATCCTCTTGTTGCATTGCATATTGGGTGTCTTGCCCAGTCAGCTGCATTCCATTAGGTGCATGGATCATCTGATGGTAGTGGCTTCTCCTACAGTTTCCCTCATGTCATTTACCTACTAGCTCATGTTTATTTATAAAAAATTGTATACAGTCACCTTTTTGTCCTAAAAAATGCAAAAGTCTTTCCTAGGATTTCATTGTCATTTAGGTCTAGGGTTTCATTAGGGTTTCATTAAAAAGGGTTTCAAAAAGTCCAATAATAACCAGCAGGCACATGAGGGGGCCCCGACATTAATAAATCTCATAATCAAGTGTTCAGAGATGTGTTTTTCATCAAAACTCTGTTTTGAGGAAAAACAGGGTATCTTTAGATTTTATTGTACAATTTCATGTAATTTTATTTCCTTCATATGTGAATCACTTCATCTGTAACCCTGGTCACTTTCCTAGCCTTAGTAGCTCCAATCCCCTGCAAAGCAAACAAAACATAAGTCATTCAGTTTATCACAACCTTAAATAAAGTGAGAAAGCTAAAAAACAGAGTTAAAAAATAAAGTCAAATTCCAAACATTATGAAAGTGGGTATTTGTGAAATAAAAATTAAAGGCTCCATGTATATAAGTTATTTCTTCAAATTGAAAAGCTCATTTGCACTCAAAGACAAAGTTGGAAGCAAAGCAAAGCCGTGTTTTAGAGCAAGCAAGAGAAATCGGTGAAAAATTGCCCCAAGATAGAGGCGTGGCGCACTGGGTAGGTGGCACGGCGCACATAGCAGGCGTGGAGCATTGGGCCGCGATTTCTAGTGTTAAATTGAACAGGCGCAGCGCATACACAGGGTGTGGCACCTTGGGTTTGAGGCGCGGTGCATAGAGCCGGCAAGCCTGAAATCTTCAACAACTCATTCCAAATTGCCCAAAATGCTTGGATCTTCATTTGTGCAAGTAGGTTGAGCCTTTATCACTGCTAGTGAAACAATTTTTTGTGCAATTTATGGTGGTTGTCTTATGGTGATTGTTTAAAAAGAAATCAAACCCTATCTCTTGAAATCTCTCAAAGGAAACTGCTGCCTAGGGTTTGAACTGTTGTTTTGGCTGCCAAGTCAATCTTGTTATTCCCTCACCTTTCCACTCCCTCACTCATTTTCCCTGATTCCCCTATTCCCTAAATTCACACATTCCTAAAACATCATCTATTCCTACCCCAATTCCCATTTCCCAAAATCCCAAATACAAATTCCCAAACCCTAGTGCTATACCCAAAACTCCTAAATTATTCCCTAATTCCCTGTTTCCCTAACTAAACCTTATCCCAACAGTCCCTAAAATCCCTCATTTTTCCCTCCCTCTACAGTCCCTCATATCACTTTTCCCTTGGTGGCAGAAGTTGAAAAGCATCATAAATCACCTACTTCTCATTAAGGCAGCTCATCCACCTAGCAGAGATGGAATCTAATCCGAGGAGACACACAGTGACTCACCTACAGAAGTACATGCACCCAGGAGGCCTCATAGAGGTGGCAAGCATATTCGAGAAGAACCAACCACTCTTACTAAGTTACAGGCCTACCCTCTGGCCATCACTTGTTTCCAACACCAGTCCTGCTATGAATTTTGTGAGATGGTTGCTAGGATTCAGTTTCATCATGAGTTGGCTCGTTTTTTTGTGCTTCATTTACATGATGGTCAAGCCACTCTAGCTAGTGTCACATTCACATTAACACCAGAATCTATTTCACTAGCAACCGGTATTCCTAACATTGGAGAGCAATGGAACAAGAGGCAGCAAATTGACAGGCAGCATTATGAACCATACATCAAACCCGGTTATTTGAGACAACTCAGCAGAGTGTTTCCTTTTCGGTACCTCAAAGATTCTTATGCTCCTTTGATGAAATTGATAATGAAGTATTTCAGCTATGAGGGCCAGTTTTCTCGTTTATATGCTTATCATATCAGGCTGCTGATGCATTTTACTAGGGTGAGGATGATGAACCTCCCCTACTTCATGTGCCGAAATATTGAGAATATGGCCACCCTAGTACAACACAAGACTCCTCAGCAGCAATTCAACAGTATATATCATTTTGCTCTCATTAAAATTGTAGTCATCCATCAGCTTGGCTTACAGGGCATCACTTGGGTGGAATTCATTTCTCATGAGCTTTTCACAGCCCCTCAGGGACCTTCAGAGACTGTACATGAGACATGTGGACCTTCATATAAACATGAGGGTCATGAGACACAGACCGCTAGTATACTGGTGTTTATCACTTATCAGAAGGGCACTAGACGGTTGTTCGTAGTAGCTAAGCGAGTATTATCTCCACCCGGGGTGGAAGGGGTCTGGCTTCCGTCATCAACACAACAGGTTTAGGACAAAGGCAAGAGGCCACTGCAGGATGAAGGACCATCAGGTGAGAGTGAGACTAATTCCATTTTCATTGAGGGTGATGATACTGATATGGGTCCGCAAAGCACAAATCTCAAAGAAGTCATTCAAGAGCAGCAGGCAGACTTCAATGCCTTGTCCATCAACTTAGATAGGGCTAGATGGACAATACAATACCTTGAGCAAAGAAATAAGTAGCTTGAAGATCAGCAAGCGATTATGGAGTTGCAAAACATTCAGGAGAATCACCAAGCTCCCCAAAGGAGGAGGGTGGAGCTCACTTCACTTGAGCAAGAGGTTAATGCCAATCGGGAGTCATGGCTTGAAAGAGCCAATATCCACTTGGAGAGGAGGTTAGAAAATGCAATCAATGAGAAGAATATGTTGAGAAACATGGCATATCATTATTTTTCAAGGAATATGGTGTGCCAAGCTAGAATCAGGAGCTTGAAGGCAAAATTGAAGAGAGCATCAAGGAGGAAAAAGGAGCATGAAGGACTTCAGATATTGGCTGAGGCTTCCTTAGCCAAAAAAAATGCTTGATGAAGAAGACTCAGCCGAAATTTCAAAGAATTTGGGGCAATTTTTGCATTTTTGGAATTTTTAGCACAAAAAACAGGATTTTCTACTCTACGTGCCACACCACCTGGCGCTCGATTTTGATAGGAGCCTCCAAATGACAAAAACTCAGCGTTTTTGGATTTGGCATGAAAAAATATGCTTTCCTACCAATGGCCAAGAAATTTGGACAGGTTTTGAGCCCTCAAAAAGGTCAAAAACACTCAAAAAATGACCTCACTGCCCCTATTTTGACACACACGAAGCAATGTTGGGAGAACTAAATTTTGGAGGGAAAAATGGAGGCCAAATTGAAAACTTCCAGTTGGGTTGGAAAGTAGATAGGTATACATTTCTCAAAAGAACACTTGGAGTGAATTTTGAGATTGGGAAGGCCTTCAAAAGCGCCTCCAAACAGGTGCTATGCATAGAGAATCAGGCGCATCACATAGAGGAAATTTGGCCCAGTTTGACCAAGAATTCTTTGTTTTTCGCCTAGCTTTTGCCAATTTGATTTTCACATGCTTAGTGTAAAATTTCTAATGTAATTTAATATACATTGATCGATCATGATGTAGATATGTCAAATTTTCACTTATGGAGGTAGATTCATCTGTTAAAAAGTTCTTTGAAATTGAATGAATTAGTTCCCTTGTTTCTAGAGGCATGCTGTTCTGTTGGCTGATTTCTAGTTCTCAGTTTAGAATTAATTGAAACAACTCCTAAATATGTGAGCTCGAACCCTAGAGGCTAGGATGATCTATGGTTTGTCTATATTATGTTGTTTTTCAGTCATTAGCATGATTGGACTCTTGAGAAAGCAAAGAGCTTCATGGTACACTCATATCAGCATTTTGGCTAAGGAATTGAGATCAGGGTTTGCAGCACTCTTTGGGATCCCTGTGGCATTTGTTTTGGTACAATGCTTTTCTCTGTAATTATGAATTTACTTATGTGTTATGTGTGACATTATCTATCTTGTTTCTTCCTAACTAAATCAAACAAGAGTGTAAGTAGAATCCATTGAAATTTCAATGCTCTACTTGAGGTTTGCTTTAGTTTCTTGATGTTTTCAGCTTTTGGAGAGGATCCATGGTTTCTCTTGCCCTATTAAACTCCTCACCTATCTAATCCCTCCACCTCATTCAATTTGAATAGCCAAAATCAGTTGCCTACCTTGCCCCATTGAGATCTCTGCAAAGCTGAGCCTCATTCCCCACACCCAAAATCTTCTTTTTCATTTGAGTTAGAAAAAACATCATTTTATTCAATCAAACTCTTTTGCACACATACCTAGCCTAAGATCAGTAGTTATATCAGTCATCTCAAGCCTTTAGTGATCATATTTTGCTGAGATTGACCTGGAGAGAGCCCTCTCCCGACCTGGTAGGGCTAGCTACCAGGTTAAGCGTGGTTTGATGTTGGCCCTGGATCCTACCTTTCTCAGCCTGAGGTAGATTTAGGCACTAACAGATCAAAAGATAAATAAGTATAAAACAAGAAAGAGGAGTTAAGGATAAGGAAAGGTCTAGAAAACAACAAATCTGAAATGTTTGGGTCAGTCTCTCTTACACGTGTGAAAAGGAAACTAGATTTTTTGTAGCCACAAAGGACAAAATTTTAGATCTACAAGAAGGCCAAAATATGTGGTCAAAAGGCAAGACATATCATCCATTTGTCTAAGAAAGAAGAAGCAATACAAGAAAAGAAGAAATGAGGCCTAAATTAGCCTCTCTATCCCACACGTGTAAAGTTGCAGCTGTTGCAGAAGGGCCAAAAATTGCAGAACTGCAATGAAGGATGAATTTTTTTGCTAGGGGTCAATGTTGCAGAAAGTTGTTGGAGTCAAAGTTGCAGAAGTTGTTGGAATAACAAAATTTGTTTCTCATAAAAAGGGAAGGTTGATTTTGTCTTGGAGGGGTCTCAGTCTTGGGTTTAAAGGTCTTGGAATTCGTCATTTGAATATTCTATAAGAAGAGAATATTTTCTTGTGGGTTTTCCTCTCTAGGAGAGGTTTTGGCCCTGGCTAGTAGCCTACATCATGTGTTCATTTTATCTATTGATCTTCATGTTTTGGTAGATGTTTGATGATAAGAACACCATAATAATCAGGAGAAGAAGAAGTTAGTTATAAATACTACAAAGAACATCACAAGCAGTTTTCAAGTTAAGAGAAATCAAACCTATCCTAGTTGCCCTAGATTTCTCAACGTAGAATCAGAGATAAGGTGACAAGGAAAGGCAACTTGAAGATCACTCAATTGAAATAGGATACATAAGGAACAAATTTAAGAGTAAGAACATCAATGAGATCTTGTCATCACATCACAAAGGCCCTACATCTTGAAGGAAGAAATCTTGGAAGAAGACAAGAAGACTGCACGTACCCCACCTCCATGTCAAAGAAAGAAGGAATCTACACATTTGAATTATTTTGGGAAACCTCCACATTATTCATCATCATCAAAGGAATCAAAGTGATCTCCCTCATATTGAAGAAAAGAAAACATCTCAATCATATTTGATGGAAGAAGAAAATCTCTTCTTATGTTGTTGCTATTTGCTAGTGGCATCTTTAAGTTATTCGAGACAAACATACAATTAAGAACCTTCAAGATAAAAAGAAAATAGGACTAGTCCAAAAAAAATAGGACTAAGCCAGAATAGAAGTGACATGGTGCAAAGCAGTTCTCATTTCGAAAAAGGCCTGTAGTAGGTTCATTGTTCCACCACATATTATGGACTCCTATGATGAACAAATTGGGTTTAACCTTTTTTCCATGTCTTAGAGGGAGCATATGACTTGGAATGGAATGTGCATGCAATCTTATCCATTTCTCTTAATTGGATTAGGAAGATTAAGTTGGGAGGAGGGTCCCGAGTCAATTACGGAAATGACCTTTCTGCATTTATTTGTGCTATGTAGTGTGTTAAACTTACTGAATGTAGGTGTGGGTGCTCATTACGCTTTGAGGACCACTCAATAGCATGCTTTGCTACATGGGATATACTTTCCAACAAATCGTGCATTATTCCTACGAACCCAAGAGTAATGATGGAGTAGGATCATTGTTTATCTCCACCACAAGAAATGACTACATTGACATAGGCAGTCACAAGGTTTAGCATACGATTGATTTGATCGTCATTCACAGACAACCATGAAGAAAATAAGCCTCCAACTTTGGAAGTTGTGATTTAAATCTTCACCAAACAATTTAAAGTGGTGTTCTAGAGAAGCACATGGGATGGATGAACAATTTGTGTGTCTATCCCAAGTCCATATTTAATTTTATTTATTATTTATACTATTTATTTTTAATTTAAAAGATCATAATTTTTATTTCAATTGTTAAAATGAGAGATGTGAAAGCATATGTGCATGGATGATGCATGCAGCTCTAGAAATTTCTAAGGGAGGTCTCTTCTTGTATTTATTTCTGGGCGTGGCTCATGTTTGTATTCACCTGATCCCATACCCATTCTTCATCATCTGTGTGCTTATAAAAAACAAATTTACTTCTCTTTCTATCTTCATGACATATATATTTTCCATGGGGATATACTTTCCATGATCCATAATGCAGGGGTACGGATTACTCATTCTTCCTTTGGAATTAGTCCTAGAGTTTAATAGTTGGGTTAGATGGGTCTACCGTCAATGTTTGATGGCACTAGCGAGATCTAATTCATACCAAAGAGAGAAAAATAAGGTAGTATGCTATGTGCGATCTAACATATATGAAATATTTGCATATACAGAAGTCATGTATAGAAGCTTTGAATATATGGAATATATGCATATACAAAAGATGTGTGCATATTCAGAAGTTGTGCATATATGCGTACATGTGTATCTTAATTATATGCGCATCTTCTGTATATGCGCATATCTTCCAAATATGTGCAGTTTCCATATATGCGCAGTTTCTCTATATGCATAGCTTGCGTATATGCACATATCTTTTGTATATACACATATATTTCATATATGTGTAGCTTCCGTATATGCGCATATATTCTGTATATGTGCAGCTTTTGTACATGTTCATCTACTGTATATGTGTAACTTCTTGATATGCACATATATGGAAAATATGCACATATACATAAGAAGCACATATACAAAAGTTGTGCATATACGATAAAAGCATGCGTAGATATGAAAAATTTGCATATACGGAAATCACATAGATTCTATATGAAATATATGTGCATATATGGAATTTGTATATATACGGAAGTTGCACATATATGAAAGATACACATATATAGAAGTTGTGCATATGTGTGTGTATGTGTATCTTCCGTTTATGCGTATATCTTCTGTATATGTGTATCTTCTGTATATGCACAACTTCCGTATATGCGCATATCTTCTGTATATGTGAAAATTTTGTATATGTGCATCAATTGTATATGGTGCAAACTAAAATGTTAACATATGTTGACTTTCAGAAAGGTAAGAATTCCTAGCATGCTAGATCCCCATATTATGAGATATAGAACCATTGTAGGCCATTTTAAGTTTCCTCTATCTAACCACTTTTTGAAATTGTTCCATGTGACTTCCTTTATCCACAAATCCAAGAGAGCTAGGGATATATCAACTTATTTTCGATAAATACACAGAAAGTGGGCCCATCAAGAATAAGGGATAATTTATTTGACCATGAGATTTATGCAGAAGCACCAACTACAACCAATTATTTTTAGTTTTTATAACATGTCGATTAACACCAACTATATTAATAGAATATGTTATCACTGAAAAAATTTCAAAAGCAATTTGACAACTTGTATGGTTTCAAAGTTGTAAGTTAGTCTTGGTCAAGTCATTTCTATTGTTTTATTTAAGGAGTCTAAAACATAAGATAGAGTCTTGTTCCCTTTGTTAAATATGGTCAACAATCTTGTTTTACCCACCATTGGTCCCACATTTATTCAAAGTGTCATGTGTTAAGGCTGTTTCAAAAATTACATGCACTAGGAAATCAACTAGGAGTTTTCGTAGCGCAAACTCACAAAAATACACTATGTGCACTACGAAAACACCTAGACAGTTTTGTAACTAGGAGATTTCGTAGTGCAAAACACAGAATTTACACTGGTTGCGCTACGAAATCAGGGATTTGTGCCAGATTTGGTCTAACAGTCTTTTCCACCAAAATTCGTTAATTTTTCATCACCATGTGTCAGTCCTTGAACCATGCCTATCACATGCAGCCATTCATTCTCATTATTAGAGTCGTTAGGAGTCTTGGTATGCTTAGGTTGCAAGTTTCAAAAAGAGCCAAGTATTCACAGTTATGATTTAGGTTTGGGTCCATGCATGAGGAGCACATTGATAGATGTTCAATTTGAATTCTTTGAAGATCAAGCGAGGCAGCTCTAAGTTTCAAATTCAAGTAAGGCAGTGTTAAAACCAATACATTGCAGGTTTATCTTCAAGTTTCCTTGCAGGGATTTCATAGACATGTCTGAAGAAAGGAAAAAGCACAGATTAGGCTAGTGTCTTATACCTGAGCCTGAAGGCTTAGATGTTCTCACGAGGAATAGAGAGGTTGAAGAAGCATTCAAACAGTCACAGAAGAAGAAGGTTCAGATCGAGGAAGTGGTAAAAGAGAAGTCTATTGATAAAACAGTCAAAAGAAGAGTAACTAGAAGTCAATTAGCCAAGGAAAAGGGGAAGACAATGATTGTTGATGAAAGCCCAGCTTCAAAGGGAAGTTTGAACGATCTCCTCCACACCATCTACATAGAAGAGACTCCTCTGGTCCAAGCAGAGCTACTCGAAGCCAACAAGAACAAAACCAAAGGAGTTAAATCTTCCAAAAAGCTTCAATTTGATGACCAATTCTCAAAGTTTGTTTTCAAAGCCAAGAAAGCCTATGACTAGGAATTTAAGAAGATTACAAGAGGCAGAGCCAAAGGTAAAAGAGACAGATTGAGGACCTACAAATTCATTTGAGCAAACTAGGAGGGCAATCTCAACATAAAAGAACCGGGTTGTAAGTTTTTGGAGCCTTAACAAAATTTTGGTTAGAACATTACCTTTTAGAAGCTGTTTATGGATGAATTATGTCAAAGATATGTGGCCTATTGGCATAAGATGAAGCTGTGAATAAATCACAAGAAGAATATTTTTTGAAAAAACTGTGTTTTTTTATTCACACAGTAGTTTCGTAGCGCGCTACGAAACTGCTGTAGCTCCATATTATGACTTGATGGACCAATTTTGAGAGAAAAAAAGTAAATATTTGTGAAGAAGGATTTCTAAAAGGGATTATTTACAAGGTTTAAACATCCAGCAAGGGAAAAACAAGTAGGAGAAGGTCTAAGACAAGAATAAAAATGAAACTCTAAAAGGGAGGAACTTTGTATCCTAGTTTCTACCAATCAACTTCTAGAAGAGTTTCTAAGCAGTAGAAACTCCTCTCTGAAAAGTGAAAGAGGTTTTCATTCCTACGATACTGAAGTACAAAAACCTCTTCTACTTTTTTCAAATCCATTATGATCTGGGAGAAATGAAGTACCAAACTTGCGCTACGAAAGTGCTGTAGGTGCAATGTTTTACAAGCATATTTCTCTGCTTTACACCTATTTTTCAAAGACACATTCTAGGCGGTAGGAAAAGTGTTTCAAAAAAAAAAAGAGAGGTTTTTTTTCAGCACGGATTGGTTCACAAAAGCCTCCTTCAGGTTTTCCAAATACATTTTTTATGAGAAGTTATGAGCTCTGTCCCAAAACCTATTTTTCAGCCAGAACAGAGCAAGGGATAGTCTCCTAGTTTCTAGGAACAACAAAAAGATGAGTCATCAAGGGCCAGCTGGAAGGTTATGAGCACCATGAAAATCAACTTCATGGAGTTATAGATGTCAAATAATGCTTTAAATGTTTAGATAAGGTTGTTGTAATCATAATAATGAGTTACACTCCTAGTTGTATTAGGTCTCTAGGACTCCTAGTTAGCTGTCTTTTGTATTAAATAGTTAGTTAAAGTGTCAATAGGTGTAAAATAAGGAGGAACTCGAATTCGCCTCATGCTGGAGGAAGGAATCTACATGAACTCTATATATGGGAGAAGAACTAATGTATTAGAGGTTGGAAATTTATGAGTGAAAGCTCTGATATTTGGCTTATGTAAAGACTCTGTTTTTTTTGGTAATATAGTACTGGCTATTGCTTCTTAAGAATCATAAAGAGTTCAATGTGATGCGTTTATTTTGTTGTCTTTTCATGTTATCTACAATGTTATGAGTATATGATTACTTAGAAATCGCTTACAGTGCTTTAATTTGCTTCATATACTCATAAACTGCCTTCTATGTATTTGGTGTGTTGAAATCTAAATGCCTTGACTTCTATGCAAAGCCAACCCTGTTGTGAATACTGAATCATATATGACTCCACAAGCCCAATGGATACTTGTTAGTTGTGTTTCCACCAATTTCATTCCTTAGTTATTTCACAAGAGTTATCCATCTTGATCATAATCAAAAAACCTTTAATCATTTGAGAGAGCCCTCTCAGGTTGGGGAGGCTAAACCTCAGCCTAAAGTAGGTTTGAAACAATTACTTAAAGTCTTCCTGGTCTGCAGCCTTCCAGGGCCTGATTTTGAGATAATAGAATACACTTGAGAGTTGTTCAAACTTTAAGAATTTGGGTGAGCTCAACCTTTCCTCCCTCAAGCTAAGTGTTGCATCTACAAGTCATAAAGATTGATAGAGTAGTTCCCCTATCATTTATTTAAAAACGAATTAATTTAATAGGACATTCATTCACCTAATTGGATATGACCTGCTACCTATTCAAATTCATTTAATGAGCATTCATCCAACCCTGCTATTGAATATTCATGCCTTTTAAATTGTCCAAATCATTTAGAGTACATAATCCTAGCTCCTAAAGGTTAGAATGACATTATGAGATATGAAGTTGGACTAAATATAGGCAAATACGGCATTAGACCATGTTTGAACAACTAATAAAAATACATAAAATGTGTATATATAGAATTTGGGTGACTTCCGTATCTGTAAATCTTTCGTATATGCACAACTTCCATATATATGCTTCTTCTGTATATGTGCATATCAAGAAGTTTCACATATACAGTAGATGCACATATACAAAATTTTCACATATACGAAAGATATGCACATATACGGAAGTTGGGCATATACAAAAGATACGCATATACGGAAGTTACGCATATACGAAAGATATCTGCATATACGGAAGATACACATATGTGCATATATGCACAACTTTTGTATATGTACACATATTCTGTAGATACGTATCTTCCATATATGTGCATATCTTCTGTGTATGCACATATATTTTGTCTATGCCCAACGTTTGTATATGCACATATCTTTTGTATAGAAGCTATGTAACTTCTATATATGCAAATTTTTTGCATATGCACATGTTTTTTTGTATGTGCACAACTTTTGTATATGCACTTCTTATGTATATGTGCATATCAAGAAGTTTCATGTATATAGTAGATGCACATATATAAAATTTGCACATAATTATTGAGGCTAATTCGGTATATAAAATATGTACACACTTCTTTTGTTCCTTTGATGGACTCGGGTATAGATTATTGGGACTACCCTCTGTTAAGAACAATGCTTATATCTAATCATGATACTTTGAGAAATACATATAGGTTTTTATTTCATCTTACTATAATATTTCATTCTAAGTACCTCTTGTATCATTGCAAATTATTTCCAAGGTTTATTTCATTAGTTAGAATAGGTCATTATTGTTGATTGTTAGAAAATCCGAATAACAAACCCCTTGTAGAGATCCTACATCTTTGCAGTTTGCAAAATCCATTTCTGGTTTTGGAAATAACAAAGAAAACATTAATATATTTGTTTGCAAATACCAATTTTGGAATATAACAAAGAATACTTATTTGTTCATTTACAATTACCAGTTCTGGAATATAACAAAAGAATAATTATTTATTCATTTACAAATACCAGTTCTGGAATATAACAAAAGAACACTTATTAATTCGTTTACAAATACCAATTCTGGAATATAATAAAAGAATACTTATTTATTCATTTACAAATACCAGTTCTAGAATATAACAAAAGAATACTTATCTGTTTTGGAATTTGGCTATTAGGGAAAATTGCAAAGGTAAAGCTAATTCCTTGCTACCAATGAGATTGGTACCTTTACCTGATATTCCCCCATGCCAGTTTCCACTTCCAGACAATAGTAAACAGAGACCCAACAAGGTCTTTCCAAAGGCATCTCAGACTGAAATAAGTCCACCCAGAAACTCATAGACTCAACAAGTCTGACTTAGGGATTCCACTGGCCTCAACTAGCTCAAGAATACCTCATTGGTAGTGTCCTTCCTTCCCTTAACAACGTCCTGTTCAAGGTACTACTTTATTTCTCTCTCCCTTAGTTTCCTCAAGTTTTCTCTCATGCTCTCTTGGCTCCTACTTCCCTAACTGAGATGATTTATCTCTAGGGTGGGAGTAATTGTCCCCTAACTATCTAGTAAATGAAACTTTTACTTAGTGAATTTTCCCTGTAAATTCCATGGTTGGCCATAACCAATTTTTAAATAAAATAAAAATAACTTTAAATATTAAATTTTCCATCAGGCTTCCACACAGTCCATAGTTTAGTGAGTTACTGCAGTAAAAGTAAATTAATTATTTACTTTTTATTGAGGGGTGTTACAAAAATAGAATTACAATAACTTTACTTGACAACCAAAAAAAGCATGTAAACACTTCCTAGAGCTATTAAAAAAGACGTGAGTCACCATATACACCATAAAGAGTCACACATCAAATGACTATACTCCAAAAAAGAGACAAGGAACTACAAAATTGATGTTGCCAGGGAACCACCAGAGAAACATGCTAGGAATGCAACCAAAATGAGAGTTAGGAATTTCATTACGACCAAGGAGATCGAATACAGGCTTGGGTGGTCATAATGCTTCAGGGACCTCTCAATAGCATGCTTAGTTGCAGGGGATGCACTTTCCCATGAATCATGCAGTATTCCTACGAACCCATGAGTAATGATGTAGTAGGCTCATTATTTATCTCCACCACATGCAATGACTACATTGACATATGCAGTCATGAGGTTTAGCATACTGTTGATTTGATCATCATTCACATACAACCATGAAGCAAATAAGCCTCCAACTTTGGAAGTTATGATTTAAATATTTGCCAAACAATTTAAAATGGTGTTCTAGAGAAGCACATGGGATGGATGCAAACTTTGCATGTCTATCCCATGTCCATATCTAATTTTATTTATTATTTATACTATTTATTTTTAATTAAAAAAATCATAATTTTTATTTCAATTATTAAAATGAGAGATGTGAGAGCAAATGTGCATGGATGATGCATGCATCTCCAGACAATTCTAAGGGAAGGTCTATTCTTGTATTTATTTCTAGATGTGGCCCATGTCTGTATTCTCTTCTTCCCATACCCTGCCATGTTGATGAAGTCCCCCACACCATCGATGAATCACTAAAGACCAATGGAATATCTGAATGATCTCCCCCTGTAGTAGCCAACTCATACCTAAGGATAACTGAGTTGTCAAATACCCTGATGCATGCGTCACTCTCACTCTAATAGATTTCTCATCGAGCCAACACTCATTAGAGAAATTTTGAGGTCTAAAATTGGCCTACTAAGGAATATTATAAAATAACAGCGAAAATAATAAAATAATGTTAGATTACATCATCATATTTTAGAAGGAAAAAATAAAACTACCTTTTCAACTCATATTTTCATCTTATCTCCCTATTGTTTTACTCAAATTTCGAGCCAGAGAATTAGTTGGATGTGGAATTTAACTCCTCATCCAAGGAGTACCCATGTTGCATACTTTTGATGCACCCTGCTACACGAAAAATGAGAAATACATGAAGACGGACTCAATTACTGCGCAACTGCGCAGTTCAAACATGCAAGGAGAAACCTTGAACCTTGAGATTGTGCACTACATAGTTCAAGCAGGGATGAGGAACAATATTGTGCAGTTTCAGGAGCCAGTCAGATAGGTTGAGGGTATGGACCTTGGGAGAGCATATACGGAAGCTACACATATACAAAAGATATACACATATACGAAATATATGCATATATCGAATCTGCACATATACAGAAGATATGCACATATACAGAAGCTGCACATATACAGAAGATACACATATACAGGAGAGGTGTGCATGTACGAAAGATATGTGCATATATGAAAGTTGTGCATATATGAGTATATGTGTATCTTTTGTATATGTGCATATCTTCCATATATGCGCAACTTCCGTATATGCGTATCTTCCGTATATGCACAGCTTTTGTATATTACCATATCGGAAATAATGCGTAGCCCACGCAAATGATCCTTAAGAGATGAGTGTATTTGTCATTACCTTTCCTATCAGGGTGGAAAATCTTGAGAAGATATATAATCCCTCATACAAAATCATTGTGAAAAATTATATGACTTGGAATTTCATGTCAGATAATCATGATAGGTGATCTAACCACCAGTACAAAATCTTAGTGCAAAATTAGATTTCAGTTATTGAACTGTGTTCATACGATTTTAAATGTACAGTACGTCATGTGAGATGTCAAAATCCAGGCTCACTTGAAATTCGTACAATGTTCTTTATAATGGTAATGTGGGGTGGTAGTTATTGTTTTTTTCGTTTTTTTTTTCACGTATATGAGTATCTTCCGTATATGCTCATATCTTCCGTATATGTGCAATTTTCATATATGTGTATCTTCTGTATATGCATATATCTTTCATATATGCACAACTTTCGTATATGTGTAGCTTCTGTATATGTGTATCTTCCGTATATGCGCAGCTTCCGTATATATGATAGTTGCGCATATACAGAAATACACATATATGAAAGTTGCACATATACAGATATGTGTATATACGGAAGCTACGCATATACAGAAGATATGCATACATATATATAAAGAGTTACCCAATATCAAAGTATATGTGCATATCTTCTATATATGCGTAGCTTCCATATACGCACATATCTGTATATGCGCAACATTCATATATGCATATTTATGTATATGCGCAACTATCGTATATACGGAAGCTGCACATATACGGAAGATACAAATATACGGAAGTTACACATATATGAAAGCTGTGCATATATGAAAGATATATGCATATATAGAAGATACACATATATGAAAATTGCACATATACGGAAGATATGAGCATATACGAAAGATACTCGTATACGCGGAAAAAAAAAATAAAATGAAAAAAACAATAACTAGCACCCCACATTACCATTATAAAGAACATTGTATGAATTTCAAGCGGGCCTGGATTTTTACATCTCACATGACGTACTGTACATTTAAAATTGTATGAATGTGGCTCATTAACTGAAATCTAATTTTGCACTAAGGTTTTGTACTAGTGGTTAGATCACCTATCATGATTGTCTGACATGAAATTCCAAGTCATATAATTTTGCACAATGATTTTGTATGAGGGATTAGATCTCTTCTCAAGATTTTCTGCCCTAATAGGAAAGGTAATGACAAATACACTCATCTCTTAAGGATCATTTGAGTGGGATATGCATTGTTTCTGATATGGTTTGTGGTGGTTGATATTCGATCATATTTTGGAATTTCAAATGAAAATTTGATAGTGGATTCATTAAGATTTCGAATTTTTCATCTTTTTTATTCTACATTTTATGTGAATTTATTAGTGTCAAATTCTTTTCTGCTATATATAATTTTTTTTTTTATAATAGCCAAAGTTGAGCCTGAAGATAGTTATCCTTCAAAGAAAGCATAATAACTTGACACCCTTTTCAATCACTTAGGTTATTATGCTTTACTAATAACCTCACAGTCCCTTTTTTTACCAATTGCAATGTTTTTGTTATAAATGTTTTTGACTTAGGAGTGAGAACTCATGATTGGGTCATCTACACCATGATGCCTTAAAAATCATGTAGAAAATTACCACCAGTCTCCCTAAAGGCTCCCTTGACCAACAGGATGTCTGCAAAGGTTACACATTGAGGAAATATGTCAAATTCACTTTCCATGGCCGAGATAACAGAGCATATGCAATATTGGAGTGAGTCCACTCTAATGTTTGTGGACCCTTTTCTACAACCTCCACAACAAAACATAAGTACTATGTAATTTTTATGGATGATTTCTCTAGAAAATGTTGGATCTTCTTCATTCAGAAGAAGGATGAAGTTTTCTCAGAATTTGTTGAATTCAAGGCATGATCGACTATATGAACCTGCTGTCAAATTTTCATTTGAAATTCCAAAGTATGATCGACTATAAACCACCACAAACCATATCAAAAACAACGAGTAGCCCACTCAAATGATCCTTAAGAGATGAGTGTATTTGTCATTACCTTTCCTTTCAGGGCAGACAATCTTGAGAAGAAATCTAATCCCTTGTACAAAATCACTGTGAAAAATTATATGACCTGGAATTTCATGTCAGACAATCATAATAGGAATTTCATGTCAGACAATCATGTGTTCATTTTATCTATCCATCTTCATTTTTTGGTAGATGTTTGATGATAAGAACACCACAATAATCAGGAGGAGAAGAAGATAGTTATAAATACTACAAAGAACATCACAAGCAATTTTCAAGTTAAGAGAAATCATACCTATCCTAGTTTCCCTAGATTTCTCAACATAGAATCAGAGATAAGGTGACAAGTAAAGGCAACTTGAAGATCACTCAATTGAAATAGGATACATAAGGACCAAATATAAGAGTAATAACATCAAGGAGATCTGGTCATCACATCACAAAGGCCCTATCATCTTGAAGGAAGAACTCTTGGAAGAAGAAAAGAAGACCTCAAGTACCCCACCTCCATCTCAAAGAAATAAGGAATCTACACATTTGCAGTATTTTGGGAAGCCTCCACATTATTCATAATCATCAAAGGAATCAAATTGATCTCCCTCATATTGAAGAAAAGAACACATCTCAAGCATATTTGATGGAAGAAGAACATCTCTTCTTATGTTGTTGCTATTCGCTAGTGGCAACTCTTTTAGTTATTCGAGACAAACATACAATTAAGCACCTCCAAGCTAAAAAGAAAATAGGACTAATCCAAAACAAAAAATAGGACTAAGCCAGAATAGAAGTGGCACGGTGCCAAGAAGTTCTCATTTCAGCAAAGGCCTGTAGTAGGTTCATTGTTCCACCGCCCTTTATGGAGTCCTAGGATGAAAAAATTGGTCTTAACCTTTTTTCCATGTCTTAGAGGGAGCATATGACTTGGAATGGAATGTGCATGCAGTCTTATCCATTTCTCTTGATTGGATTAGGAAGATTAAGTTGGCAGGAGGGTCCTGAGTCAATTGCGGAAACAACCTTTCTACGTTCGTTTGTGCTATGTAGTGGGTTAAACTTACTAAATATAGGCATGGGTTCTCATTACGCTTCAGGGACCACTCAATAGCATGCTTTGCTGCATGGGATATACTTTCCCACAAATCATGCAGTATTCCTACGAACCCATGAGTAATGATGTAGTAGGCTCATTGTTTATCTCCACCACAAGAAATGACTACATTGACATAGGTAGTCACGAGGTTTAGCATACAGTTGATTTGACCGTCATTCACAAACAACCATGAAGAAAATAAGCCTCCAACTTTGGAAGTTGTGATTTAAATCTCTGAAAAACAATTTAAAATGGTGTTCTAGAGAAGCACATGGGATGGATGAAAACTTTGTGTGTCTATCCCATGTCCATGTTTAATTTTATTTATTATTTATGCTATTTATTTTTAATTAAAAAAATCAGAATTTTTATTTCAATTATTAAAATGAGAGATGTGAGAGCATATGTGCATGGATGACGTGTGCAACTCTAGACAGTTCTAAGGGGAGGTCTCTTCTTGTATTTATTTATGGATGTGGCTTATGTCTATATTCTCCTGATCCCATACCCATTCTTCATCATCTGTGTTCTTATCAAAAACAAATTTACTTCTCTTTCTATCTTCATGACATATGTATTTTGCATGGGGATATACTTTACGTGATCCATAATGCAAGGGTATGGATTACTCATTCTTCCATTGGGATTAGCCCTATAGTTTAATATTTTGGTTAGCTGGGTATACTGTCAATGTTTGATGGCAGTGGCCAGATCTAATTCATACCAAAGAGACAAAAATAAGGTATTCTACTATGTGCGATCTAGCATATATGAAATATTTTCATATACAAAAGTCATGCATAGAAGTTGTGGATATACGGAATATATGTGCATATACGGAATATATGCATATACAGAATATGTGTGTATATACAGAAGTTGTGCATATATGCCTACATGAATATCTTCCTTATATGTGTATCTTTTGTATATGCACATATCTTCCACATATGTGCAGTTTCCATACATGCGTAGTTTCTATATATGCGTAGCTTTTGTATATGCACATATTTTCCATATATACACATATCTTTGAAATATGCATAACTTCTGTATATGTGAAACTTTTGTACATGTGCTTCTAATGTATATGCGTAACTTCTTGATATGCACATATATGAAAAATATGCACATATAAATAAGAAGCGCATATACAAAAGTTGTGCATATATGAAAGATACACATACATAGGTTGTGCATATATGCTTGTATGTGTATCTTCCATATATGCGTATATCTTTTGTATATGTATATCTTATGTATATGAGCAGCTTCCATGTATGCACATATCTTCTGTATATGTGAAACTTTTGTATATGTGCATCAATTGCATATGGTGCAAACTAAAATGTTAACATATGTTGACTTTTAGAAAGGTAAGCAATCCATCATGCTAGATCCCCATATTATGAGATATAAAATCATTGCAGGTCATTTTAAGTTTCCTTTATCTAACCACTTTTTGAATTTGTCCCCTATGACTTCCTTTCTCCACAAATCCAAGAGAGCTAGGGATATATCAACTTATTTTGATAAATATATAGAAAATGGGGGTCATTCGAACCCTGCATCTTTCCCTAATTGTCCTTACCCTTTATCTACATGCCTTACAGCCTTGTATTTCAAGCAGGCATGAAGAACGTGCTGGCCTTGAAGGATTTGTTATTAAGTAAAAGTTCCAAGACACATGTATACAATGAACATCACTAGCTTCAATAGTGGAGCGTGGGATCCACTCCTTGCTCCACAAAAGAACTAGCTTATCTCTCTAATTCTTTGTTGGTGGAACCAAGGTGAAAATTCCTTTGCTCATACAATGAGGGAGTATATATAATTGTTGAAGCCCCAAAAATCGGGTCTACAACAAAGGGGATACCCACCCGGTCCGGACCTTGAAATCAACTCATTTTCCATTTGGGATGGTGGGTCCGACTGGGGATAATGGGACCAGTTTCCCAATTTGTGTGTGTTGATAAGAATTGATATTTCTGTTTTCTAAATATTTCTAAGTAAAATGCTTTTAATCTAAGTCTAATTTAAAACATGCAATTGTATTCTAATGAACAGAAATATTTAAGTCTAAAACTAACCTGGGATTCAACTTTTCACTTATGCGATCTAAAATAATTTCTAACAGCAATTGGTAATAAAGATCATTCAATTGCTACAAGAAAAGAATTCGATAAAAATGAATTGTTTCGTATAAAAAGTTAGCCAAAACAATTGTGAGAAGCATATTGCATAATAAGTCATTCATACATTAAGCATAAACAGAATAGGTATCACCGTACAAAAGTGCCAAATGATAACTCAAACATTCAAGCTTTCATATATAAATAACTGAGCATAAAATATTACTTTGACACATAAGCAGAAATCATTAAGAGATAAAAGTACCATTGATAACAAGTTCTACTCATGAGCTTCAGCAATATAGATTTATCTCTTCCTAATTCAATATCTACTAAGAGTACAAAAGTGCATTTCAGTAGCAGAAATTAAATGCAGATATCAATAAATCTCGTTCCATTCATTCATCAAAACCTCCTTTAAGGGTGCAAAAGTGCATGTTCTGAGGAAATTTTTTTGAAAAATTTCAGGACCCCTATCTAAGTGCATGAGAAGGGTTAAAATACTACTACCTAAATACTAAAAATAGTTTATTACAAAAATATAGGAGGAGGTTTAAATGACTGTCCTCATCTAAGGCAAAAATAAATCAAAATTAAAACTAAAACTGAATCTGGAAGTTAACTATCTATGTATCTGTTCTCTGTGGTCGCAATCATTCAGCATCGGATTGAGGAGCGTCGGTTGGCTAGCCTCCAATTTTAGTTACCCTACGAAAATAGAATCGGCAAGTGTTGGCGCTATATTCTCAGCAGAATTCGTAAGGCATTTGAGAGTCATGCATTGACTATGTGGTTTAACCAAGTACTACCAGTAAGTATCCCAATTTAACTTGGTTAACTTCTTGATGGACTCTACCCTTTCCTCAACTTTTTGTATCCAGCTTGTCTGCAGTTGTTGTGCCTTTGGGAGAAATCCCAGAGCGGTCTCTGATATGAGATTTTCTTTGTGCAGGTTTTCATTGACACAGTCAATGATGTTGTTTTCCACTATCTCTGCTTCTTCTGCTGCCATGTTTCGGGCACTGAATGGAATCATTAGGTTTCAGCCAAATTTGCTTCCCGCCCAAGGGTGTATCCAATAAATACCGTCAGTTTTGGAGTGTGGGTCCCACCTTTAGCCTTTAGCACTTTTCCCCGCAGTTTTCTGGCTTGCATGTGACCGAGCGCTCAGGGGCTTTCCTTCTAGAGGGGTTTTTCCCAACGATGCATGATTAGCGCTAATCACGCATCAGAAACTGCATCCTTTTCTTGATCTGGGCTTCCCTGGTGCTAGTTTCGCCTCCTGCGCAGTCTCGATGAGCCTTGGTCAGCTCTCTTTGCCCTTTTTCAATGGTTCTTCCCTTACCGACCAGTTCTTGGTGTGTTCTGCCAAATTTTCATTTTCCTTGGCGACCTTCTTCACCAACTGTTTGCT
Organism: Pinus tabuliformis; assembly: GCA_031772625.1. NCBI lineage: Eukaryota > Viridiplantae > Streptophyta > Pinopsida > Pinales > Pinaceae > Pinus > Pinus tabuliformis. Next base: position 10,410,121 of record CM062808.1, read on the forward strand.
GTATGTTTCCTGCGGCTCTGGTAGATGATACATAAGCCTTAAATCTTGTGAAGTGAATGACCCAATGAGGTCTTGACCTCGAGACTTGAATTGTCTGTCTGATATATCAGCACTGTCTAGTACCCACTTGACCATGTCTATGTATGGAAGAATCTTAGGTCTTGCCACTATCCAGTGCAAGAACGAACATGTAAATTCAGTAATTGATGCCTCAAACGACCCGCGTGAGTCTGCTGTTGCTTTAACCTCCATAACCCTCAGATTTTCTTCTTCGAGCAGATTGTACATGCTTTCCCAAGTGGTTATGTCGACATCTCTGTTACAGGTGGTGTTTGTGCATAAGGGCGGTATCTCTTTGTCTTCTACAACCAGAGCTTTTCCCTTTTTTCCCATTACGTTGTGCACACTGTTGCGTATATTACTCTGCTTGCCGCTCCTGTAAATTTACAAACAAGGTAAGAATGATGGTAAAAGATAAGGTGGTGGGAAAGCTCTTAATGACGAAATCATATTAAATATATCACTCTACGTGAAACAACTTTTCGATCAGATCTAAATCTTATCTCTTAAATTACTATCAGCTAACTACTAAATTGACATTAATGCCCATACTCCGTATAGGATTACGAGAAAACAATTATTGAATGATGAGCCCTACGGATCTGCTATAAAGTGATTTTGCGATTTGCTTCACAATATCGCAAATCACAATATCTAGATCGCAATATCGCTAATTCGTTTGTTAAAAATCATTTATTACCTTATGCATCCGTGAGATACGATTTGTGAGATTCCTTATCGCATATCGCCGGATCAGGATATTTTACCTTAGGTGATACTTGCTGTTGTTGGGAAAAGTATCTACTCAGAACGCCCCTATCCCACTCTAAGGTGTGATAGTGCCTTAGCAACAAACAAGGAAAACTACTTTCGAATTATTCTTTATGAAATGTAAATGAAGAGGAAGGATGAACTAACCTGTGTCTTGCGCTAGTTTGTTGATCCAGTCGCTCTCCTCTTTGACAGCTTCCAGCTACCTGCTCCCTTACTTGCCCAGCTTCATCAAGTTCCTGCAAGATCACAGAAGAGGAAAACTACACAAAGATATAGATTTACATTCATAAATAGCTTAGGATCAGATTAAGCTAAACATGCAAATATAACAGAACATCATTGATACACAAGCATGTAGGAGAAACTCAAATAGTTTTATTGATATAATAAGAAGATCCAGGAGGAGATACAACCAAGTGAGTCCCGATCCAGCATCTACCTTCCAAAAAAGGAATCCCTTCCTCACCTCCAACAAAGCATAAATCACCCAATGCACTAATCTCAATCTCAAAACCAACAGCAATTCTATTCAAAGTACAAAATTCCAGCCTCTGGATCTCTGGGATGAGGGATCCATATATAGACGTAAGCAGAGAGGATGAGTCAGCTTATGTTTTGACTTGTGGCTTCTCTCTGTCAGTTCTTGCTTCCACTTGGAGACTGAGAGCCTCTTACTCATCATTGGTCGAATTCAGTGAGGCAAGTGTCATTGGAGAAGATTCTGGAAGCTTCCATTGTCTCTCCACCTCGTTGAATGACTCTTCCACTTGTCTTTTCCCGCTCAACGCACCTGGGTAGTGCATTCAAGTGCGTTGCAACGCACCTAGCCAGTGTATTTGGGTGCTTTGCAACGCAGCCAGCTAGTGGAGCATCTGAATTGATCCTGATTTGACTAGTTTTGAGCAATTTCTGGTGGAGAACTTCTGGGAGAAGCTGTAATTTGTTGACCTTGTTCCTCTAGGGGTAGGAACAACACTTTTAGGGACTTTGGATCCCTTGGATTATGGACATTTCATGCTTAGAGCTGTAAGGCACAAAAATGTCTATAACAGTTGCCCCCTAAAGTATGAGGCCGTTTATCGGGTGAAATGCTTTATTAGGATGATCCGAAGTTCTTTCAATGCTGGGAGGAGACCTGTAATAAGATACAATACAATACATTATTTTCATACTGTTTTCATGATCTGGTTGAGGTGGGCATTCCCATGCTCAGCTTTATAAATTCATTTTTATGTACACAGGACAGACAATCGTTTGATGGTAGACTGATGATTTTGATGAAGTCATCATCCTTTTGGTAGGATGATTATCTGTGCTGCAATGCTGTACATGTCAATGTCTTTATTTTTCCTGAATATATATCGCAGCTCGGATGGATGAAACTAGATCTGGGGTCTTCAATCTCATCCGATCTCCACTCGAAGTACAAGTCGATCCATGTGAGAAATGTTTTGAATTCGAACATGGAAAGACACCGCTTGATTACCAGTCAATGATGTAAACTGTTAACAAGCGCGAGAGGAATCACCAATAAGGATGATGACCCTCAAGGTACTGCAGTACAATTCACGTGGTGTGAATAAAGGACTTGGCGTCGAACACCACGTAAAATATTTCGGTCGAAGGTCATTGATGAATACCTGTCGCCGGAAGTGAGAAACTTGCCATTGAGGCATGCGAGCTTCAAAATACTGAATGGGGTGTCCCTAGATCAACTTCTTGGATAATGAGCTGATGTCGACAAGAAGCGATCTGTCAAAGGAGGGTCTTGATGAATCCCACATCAATGACAGGGAACGGAGCAAATGATTTTGATGGAGGCGAAAACGATCTAATGATATATGGTTCAGGATGGCAGTGATGAAGGAATGAAGTATAATGTATGGTAGTGGATGGGACATGGGTGACTTCTCTGGATGACTTCTCTTGAACATGTCGGAGACACTTGTATGATGGATTGGTAACATTTACCCCAAATGTGGATGGTATGGCGAGACCATGGGGATGTGACCGGTGAATGAAACAACCCAACCTGACTCAAGCACGGAGTGGAAGTGTCATGTTCAAGAGCGACTTGCTACCAATAAAGATTCTTTGAGTTTCTTCCCAATTTTTCCCCCGTCATTGCTGACCAGTACCTCTTTATTTTTGTCAAGCTTGAGGAGGATAACATATGCTTGTTCTATAATTTGCCCTTCGGGCAAACCCATCGCTATGTTTTAACGAGCCTAGCGATAGTGAAATTCGTTCTCGTCTAAAGACAAGTTTGTCGCTATTAATGTTTTTAACGAGTTTAACGACAAAGATAACTCGGTCCTTTTCATTTTTAGAGAGTCTGAAAAGGTACATAAAGGTAACTCCGAAATTCCTTTTTTGTCATCTAATCCCTTAAGTCCAAAAAAGTATAAAACAATACAGAAGGGATGAATTTTCGATAGTTTTAACGAGCTGAACAAAACAAGCGCTCGATCTTTTTGTGCAATAATCCCTCAGGTCCAAAAAGATTAAAATCTAGAGGAGGGATAGCACTTCCGGTCGCTTTAATGAGCTGGAAGGCCAAAACTCGACAATCTTTTCATATTCTATGAGTCAGATGAAAAGAGCTTAAAGAAGACTCATCTTTTGAGGAACGAGTGATAAAATGGGTAGCAACTGATTCCAGGTAAGGGTTGGAATTTTCCAAGCACGGCAGTGTCACAAGGATGGCTAGTGAAATCACTCTTCGCAGCTGTTCCTCAAAATGGGTAAACAATCAAATGGAGGTGAATGATCGGCCAATGGAAAAGTGGAGGTGACGGTGCAAACACGACCAAGGATTTAATGGCGGATAATGTTACATTCACGGTGGTTATTTACCAGAGGATAGTTCATTTTTTAACGAGCTTAAACGTGGATTGAAACACTTGCTTGGTCTTATGTTTATTTTTTAACGAGCATTAACTATGCGCTAAAACTGCTCGATTAATCCAGTCATATGATAAGAATGTCTCATATAAGATGCCATTTTTTATGGAGCTTGCGCCTTACAAAGCTTTGCCCCGCATCCTTTATTTATGCAAGTTAGGAAACGACTAATCCAAAAAACAGATAAATAACCGCTCTGTGCTTGCACTCCAAAAGGTTTGCATGCCCCTAGGTATAAAGTACGATTTCAAGGTTACCCCTCAATTTGCAAACAAAACATTTGTTCTATCAGGAAAGGCCTACCTCTTTTAGGTTACCAAAGATTGTCTCATTCGCGTTACAAATGAAACACTTCCTCGGCGATGTCTACCGAGATAGACAAAGGTGAGTGACAACGAGTGCCAAACACATAACTTTGACAAGAGAATCTTATTCTAGAATAACCCCTCTTCCAATCACGGATGGGGTACAGACTAGTCATATTCTCCCGCGGAAACCTACCCTATAGCCAAAGTTTTCGTGTCGAAGCAGACCAGGACGCATGCCCCCTGGGTTCCAGTCATATCCCTCTGAATTACTCGTGCTCATCGGGAGGACGGACCGTGGGTTGAGACATTTCTTGCGTGAAGAGACCATTTAGGGATGGTATATGACTATTTGCGATGCGTGATCCGGGAAATGAAAGCTGGTCCACGAGCTTGACCACTCTTCCTTCGTGCGGAAAACACGTTACTCTAAAGAGTGAGGAGACGATGGCTCCTATGCAATAAATATAGTCTCGTCCAAGGAGTAGGTTATAATCCAAGGGTCCTTGAACGACCATTACGTTCATTTGAACTGTCTTCCCTTTCAATGTTATGGGCACATTGGGGAGGATCCCTAAAGGTCGACTGGTTCCTTTATCAAAGCCTGTCAGATTTCTCATCTCAGGCAAAAGCGATGGCGAACCAAGCGCTTTCCAAGCAATAGAGGAAAGGATACTCACAGAAGACCCCTCATCTATGATGGTACCAGCCATGACCATTCTATATATTTGGATGATAATTCTGAATGGTATGCTTGCTGGTAAATGGGGTCTGCCTAGTTGATTCCAGTCGAAGGAGACAACTAGGTTGCTTGGAGGTGGGACCGAGTAGACAGCCAGGTACGACCCTGACGAACTTCCTTCCTGCGGTAAAGGAATGGGTAGGTTGCCCCCGTGTTCGTCGAAGTCTGTGTTGATGAAGAGAATTTGGACGGTGTCATCCTTGTTCTCTCCAGTGACTATGTCATTCGAAGATAAAACCTCTGAAGGCAAGACCGGGTCAACTGCCGCCTCGACCTTTTGACTTTTGTCGGGTATGGATTCAGCTGGTTCATCTTCAATGACAGGCGCTTCAGCTGACCACTTGAGCGGGTCAGCTGGACTCTCAACTAACGAAGGACTCGGCAAGAGTTTTTTATATCCAGGAGGAAGTCATAATGGTGAAACTGGACGATCATCCAAAACTCTTTTAGCTTCGTCTAAGAAGGGACAACGGTGGATGGCGTGATCACCTTCGCACAGTTTACAGGGAGATCTAGCTCTCCCTTTTTGTCCTGGGACTTCACTTCCGCTAGTTGACGGTGTGCTTTCAACATGGCAATTAGAGGTTGACGACACCGGATTGTGCAAAAGGGGAGACCAGTCCCTTAGTATCCGAGGGATGCAGGGACAATCTCTATTAAAGTGGTCTCCCTTGCAAATGACACATGGCGATTTAGGCCTGGTCAGTGCAGTGTGTGGATTTTCGTTAGACGACACTCGTTTTCCCCCATTCGCTTTTGGCTCCTTCTTCTTTTTCTCTTTCTTCTTATTTTCCTTCTTCTCCTTAGGAACTTGGCTTTTGGATTTGCCAGCCCCATCAAACGAAGAGGAAGGAGGAGAGGAAGAATTAGAGGAAGTAGAAGGTTGGTGGGTAACTCTGGACTGGTCTAATTGTTGATTCGATTGTTCAGGAATAGTGGTGTTCTGAATGACATTGGTTGAGAAGAGCCAGACTGGCAAGCCAATTGTCAGTCCTGGAAGTGACAATGTGGCCATATGGGGTGCACCAACATCTCCCCAAGAGGAGAAGGGACTAGGATTTCCACCAAGGGGAATTCCTTGGTTGGTAGACTCCATTTTCTCAACCTAAGATCAACGTAGGAAAAGGGTATAAATATTCCGTTTAAAATAAATCTTACGACGCTTGGACACAACTTGTTTTTTCAATTTTAAAGAGTCGAGAAACAATAAAAGATGACTCTAGTCTCCTTCGATTTTTAATGAGCCTGAAGTGACAAGTGCTCAGATGGACCTTTTTTGTTAAGGAGTCTGAAAAGGAACGAAAGGGACTGCTCTGGAGATCTAGGTAGAGGGTGTGCCAAACCAATCACAAAACTGCAGAATACGTTTTACGGTACGGCAGTCAATATTCCCGAATGCTGTGTTCGGTGCATTGCGATCAGTAGGGCGACCGACACGGCTTCCTATGGATAAAAGGTTTTAAGCCTATAGGGGTCTCCCAATATATACTCGACGGTACGTGGGAGCACAATCCGTACTGGCACTTATCGTCTCACAGTGGAGGAATCACCCAACCATCAGTGAGGCCAACAGTTACTAGGTTTTACGAAGCCGGAACACGTCTCTAGCCTAGACCTCTATGTTGTGCGTTAAGTTCCAATGCGTTGTTAGATTCATTCAATTTATTTTAAGTTGATACTTCTTAGAAGTTTGCCTTTTTGCATCACCATGAGATGTAGATGTAATTCCTAAATGCAATCTAAAGATGATAAGCAAGCTTTTATCTCTTTTCAACAATGAAAATCCTAGCTACAAGGGGAAAAGAAAGACACAATCTTTTCTCAAAGAGCAAAGAGCACACTGTAAATGCACTTTTCCTAAATCAAACCATACAAACTATCCATATGAAAATGCACAAATGCATGTATTTGTTTTCACTTTCTTAATATTGATGCCTAAAAAGAAAGTTGATGTACAAATTTGAATTTGCTTTCAAGTGAACACCACAAACAAGCTTCTTTTCTGAAATCAAAAGGGTAGATAAGATTATGACACTTTATGATTCTGAAATAAACACTCGTTTCAACACTAGAAAGAGACAAATTCAAACCAAAGCAAAAGTAAAAAGTATAATCAACTGTCAACAGCAAAGAAACTTTCTCCTAAGATCAAAATAGACACTTATGACAGATCTAAATCTAAGGACGACAGTATGACTATTTTACTTTTCAATGGAAAACTGTAAATGATGTAACAAACACACAAAGAACACCTACAGTCTTTTTGTACAAAGGAGGCGGAATTAAGGCAAAGAAGAGGGGTTTTCAGATAGGTACACACACTGATAACAGGCTGCAAAAATCAGAGATAAAACTGAACAAAATGAAGCAAAGAACCTCAGCTGCACAGGGCAAAGGCTGATCAGCGCACTTGTTGCACAGAGAAACTGAATTGCAACGCAGGTAGCCCTCTCGGGACCTGCGTTGAAATGCAGAACCTCTTCACAGAGCCTACGCTGGGGCAGAAACGAGACTTATATACGGGTTCTGGGTCACGGTTTGTAGTTTAATCTATGGATTTTGGCCGAGTAAAAGCAATCAGTAAGGTACAATTAGAGGGATGATTTAAAGGAGGACTAAGAGCTATCACAAAGGGCAATTAGAGCATTTGTGGATCAGCTGTTCAAATCATAAACAAATCCAATGGGTGGATTGAAGCAGCAGCTACTTTGCATTTGATAATGGCAAGTGCAGTTCGATTGCTACTTCTGTGTTTATGAAGCAAACAACAAGAGAAACACAAACAAACTAACTAGACAAGATCCCCAGCGGAGTCGCCATTTTGTTGTTGGGAAAAGTATCTACTCAGAACGCCCCTATCCCACTCTAAGGTGTGACAGTGCCTTAGCAACAAACAAGGAAAACTACTTCCGTATTCTTCTTTATGAAATGTAAACGAAGAGGAAGGATGAACTAACCTGTGTCTTGCGCTAGTTTGTTGATCCAGTCGCTCTCCTCTTTGACAGCTTCCAACTACCTGCTCCCTTACTTGCCCAACTTCACCAAGTTCCTGCAAGATCACAGAAGAGGAAAACTACACAAAGATATAGATTTACATTCATAAATAGCTTAGGATCAGATTAAGCTAAACATGCAAATATAACAGAACATCATTGATACACAAGCATGTAGGAGAAACTCAAATAGTTTAATTGATATAATAAGAAGATCCAGGAGGAGATACAACCAAGTGAGTCCCGATCCAGCATCTACCTCCCAGCAAAGGAATCCCTTCCTCACCTCCAACAAAGCATAAATCATCCAATGCACTAATCTCAATCTCAAAACCAACAACAATTCTCTGCAAAGTACAAAATTCCAGCCTCTGGATCTCTGGGATGACGGATCCATATATAGATGTAAGCAGAGAGGATGAGTCAGCTTATGTTTTGACTTGTGGCTTCTCTCCGTCAGTTCTTGCTTCCACTTGGAGACTGAGAGCCTCTTACTCATCACTGGTCGAATTCAGTGAGGCAAGTGTCATTGGAGAAGATTCTGGAAGCTTCCATTGTCTCTCCACCTCGTTGAATGACTCTGTCACTTGTCGTTTCCCACTCAACGGACGTGGGTAGTGCATTCAAGTGCGTTGCAACGCACCTAGCCAGTGTATTTGGGTGCTTTGTAACGCAACTAGCTAGTGGAGCATCTGAATTGATCCTTATTTGACTAGTTTTGAGCAGTTTCTGGTGGAGAACTTCTGGGAGAAGCTGTAATTTGTTGACCTTGTTCCTCTAGGGGTAGGAACAACACTTTTAGGGACTTTGGATCCCTTGGATTATGGACATTTCATGCTTAGAGCTGTAAGGCACAAAAATGTCTATAACACTTGCGGTGTATAAAATCTGCGATGCGCGATGGGTTTTTAAGGCGCCCGATCTCGCATCGCATTTTCGCAATTTCGGAAGTTTGTTTGTATGATGCTCTCCATTACCCTTTGTGATGCGATGTTTTATTATTGAGAGAACGATTTTATTTGGAAATTATCATAAAACTTAAGTTTTTTGGGTTTTGTGGGTGTTTTCCTAAGTTTATGATATCATGTTTTATTCAAATGGAAACATAAGTGCTAGTTTTTTAGAAGGGTCCCCATTTATTTAGCTTTATTACTAAAAATAAATAAAAAGGGGGGTTGTTTTTGGCCACAACAATTGGCGATTCACTAGGAAGAACCAGTTATCTCTAATTATCTTTTGAATTTTCTAAACTTCCAAAACAGAAAAGTTTTCTGGAAAATCAAACTTTATCATAGAAATATAAAGTGCATCATGCTTTTAGCTGTTAATGGTAGTTTGTTTCTTCCGTGTTAACTTTGATTATTTACTGCCTAAATCTAGTCATCGTATTTACATCAGCCACTACTTAGTTTATAAACATAAAAACAAAGGCTTCTCTGTACATCGGTTTTAAGTATGCTCATTTGTCGTAGGTAGAGCCTCTGCTGCTAGCAGGCGTTCATAGCCTCGACAGGGTTACCTATTACTCAGCAATGATCCTGTATCCTACTTAGAGAAATATACAATTTTCAAAGATAAATCCAGATTCACACTTGTTTTCTTTTATTTCTTAAAGAACAATGTCTTGGTTTGGTAGCCAAATTATGACAGTGCCATTCACTTGATTTATAACTTTGCTAAACAAGATGGCTCGTGATGAGACCCCTTCTCTTTTGATTGCAACAATCTTGAGTCATTGCCTTGTTTTGGTATGCATCTTTGGCAATGTTAGCAAGTCATAATATCTATGATCATGATAAGTCAGCTTGTGATGAGACCTCTTATTCTTTAAGCTTATAGTGTATCATTGGATTATTCCTTGAAACTCGTAATTCCCTAGGTGGGGAGGAAGTCATTGGTTCCTTAAGAATAGCTCTGGATGACAATTATAGAGTTTTTGGAAAGAGCTTTTCTACAGAGAATCTTTGTTTTGTTATTGATGCTTTTCATTGACTGACATAAAACAAATTCCGACTAAAGGTTGTTTTTCATCAAAATTCGTAAGGCTGAAACTAGTAACATTTCTAGGCTTATAGCATTTGACTGTATGTTTTAATAATAATGATCGATTTTCCAGATCAGTTCTATTTATACAAGTGAAAAAAAAAATCTAAAAGAAACACTAATCTTTTTCGTGAATTCCCAAATTTTAACCATTTACAACCTGTTTTATTATCAAAATAAATCTATTAAATACTAATTTACAAAAATAGAAGAAGTCATCTTCTATGGAAAGTATTTTTTGAGAATTTTCCCATTAACAGGTAAAGATTCTCTTTTCCCTGCTAAATCTTGCAACATGAAAGTGGAAGGACCTATGATTTCTACAATTTGGAATGGGCCAAGCCACATTTGTTGGAATTTCGAATGTTTGCCTTTTTCTTCGTGAGCCTTATCCCATTTCAAAACTAAATCTCCAATTTGAAAATCTTTCTTAGATACCATGCTTGAATCAAAGGAAGCCTTTACTAATGCTTGATGATGAGCGTGTGTTATTTTAGCCTATTCTCGTTGCTCTTTTAGCTTAAGGATCTACAATGTCTTAGTTGTAAAGATGAAGTTGGTGTTTCATCAATAAATTGAACTAAGGCCAAAGATGGAATTGCTAGATGAGTTTGGAGAACTACTTCTTTCCCATAAACTAAATTAAAGGGAGAAGTGCCAATGGAAGCCTTTTGGGTTATTTGGTCTGCCCACAAAGCATACATCAAAGATTTGTGCCAATTTTTATGATTCTGATCAATGGTTCGCTTAATAATTTTGATTAAGTTTTTATTCGTTGATTCAGCCAACCCGTTCCCTTGTCGGTAATAATTGGCAGAATATTTAAGCTTAAAACCTCTTTTAAGTGTAAATTCAAGTCATAGCATTGCCAGAAAAATATGATGCATTATAAAACATTAAAGCGGAGAGTAAACCAAACCTGGTGATTATGAACTGATCTGTGAAATCAATGATGTGTTTGGCATTGGCTGTCTTGAGAGGAACTGCTTCCATCCATGTAGTAAAATAATTTTTAGCTATAAGGATATACCTATGCTGTTTGGAAGAGTGAGGAATGATCTCACCTATTATATCCTATCCCCATTGATCAAAAGGTTGATCGATATTGACTAGTTCCAAAGGCAATGATGATTTCTTTTGTCTCTCAGCAGCAGTTTGACAAATTTGACATTTCCTTACATAGCTATGCACATCTTTAAATAATGTAGGCCAATAATATCCTGTGTGCAAAATTTTATGTGGTGTAGCATATCCTGCATAATGTCAACCTGCTGGTCCATCATGGAGTTCCTACAACACCTTTTCAGCTTCAGGTTTCTCAAGACATCAAAAGATAACAGAATCATAATTCATCCTAAATAGTACATCATTTATGCATTGATATTGCTTAGCCTTCAATCTTAGAGCTCTTTTCTTTGTATAATCCAGATTTGAAGGATCATATCTGTTCTTTAGATAAAATATGATATCAGCATATCTCGATTCAATATCATTTAGGCTTAAACCATACATTTGTACCTCTTTATTTGGAGATGATATTTTAGAAATAAGTGATGCTCTAACCAACATCTTGCAAAAGCCTTGTCCTTTTACAATATTTGCTGGCCTGATCTCGACATCGTATTCTTGTAGGGCAGTGACCCAATTTTCTCTTTTTTCACCCACATCTTTCTGCACTAAGAGATTTCTTACCGCCGGAAATGGTAATATGATCTTTGTATGGGTTTTAAGAAGAAAGGGTCTAAAATATTTGATTGCTTTGAAAACAACATAAGCCTGTTTCTCAACGTCATAATAATTTAATTCAACCCCTTGCAGATTTGAACTAAAAAAGGAAATTGGAGCTTCCGCTTTGTCTTGATTGGCTTGAGTGAGTATCGCAGCATATGATTTATCAGAGGCAAATGTATACAATGTAGAAATTTTGAATAATATGACACTTACTCATAGAGATTATCCCGGTTATACACTATTGTGGAATACATGCATAATACATAACCTCCTTTATGTTGATCATCAATTTAGCAGCATTAAAAATAATGAAACAGCAATCGCATGCGCACATGAACACAATATGTAACCCGGGGAAAGCATACAGCTGAAAACCCCACACTATATGTATATTATAATGATTGAGAACATGTAACAATACATAGTACAATACTCCTCTCAAGTACTCAGTACTATCTCCACCTGTTGCACACAAAACTAGCTCAGATCCGAACAAGTCACAGGTTCAAATCTCCACCGTTGCTTTGCCTACCTCCACTACACAATCCATGCATGTGCAAAATCTTATGCACAACTGATAGTCACAAATCACCCTTTCACTGACCTCTAACACTTGTCGTTGTTGAACTATCCATGCACTGAGTTAACTAATGTATTCTTTAGTTGCTTTATGAGCTAATAATTAGTGAATTAATTAACAATCAATTCACACAACTCATCACTAGTGTATTCTTTAGTTAGACTAAATACAACTAGTTCAACTAAGTCAAACTGAACACAACTCCATCAACTCCACATCCAACTCCACAGAACTTACATGCATGATTTCTAACTGAAGTCCTCCATGCAATAACTCAACTAACACATAAGAAACCACGTGATTCCTTCTGTCAGCTGCATGTGCCACATCCGTAGCTCGAACTGAAGTGCTTCAAGAGAATAAGATAATGTTTAGAGTCCAAATATTACTAAGGGCTAATAATATTTGACTGTTTCTATTTTTAGCTTGGCAGTCTAAAAATAGACTCTGATCACTCCACTGTGAACCAAAAATAGAAGTCCATCTATTTTTCCCAACATGACCAATCACCATAAACAACATCCTGCAACTCATAGACCATGATCCATATGTCTAAAAATAGACATAGTCTAAAAATAGACTTTACGCCAAAAATACCCTACGGGCCCACTTAGTGAAGGCGACTCCTTTCCACTAAGCTCCATCATCTTGTTTCATTTTCAACACTCCCTCTCAGCAAGATATGGACTATCTACAACCCCTATCCTGCAACTTTGGAATGTTCTGCATGCATCACATTTACCTGGTCCACTTGCTCCAACAACAATTGGAACAAAAACACTCCCAACTGACCACTCTGTTGGGCTAGGAACATACTCTAATGCTGAAGCTCTACCTATTGCTGACAAGTGCTCCCTCTTTGACATCTGCGCTACTGCAACATCTCCATGCATCTTGCACCATTGCACACTTCTTTGTGCCACCTAACACTATGCAAAACACTTGTGCCTCTCGCATTGCTGCAGCCTGCTAGCTATGCGCTATCCTGGGATTCCCTACACTGTCACTCTCTCTCCCGCTCCATCCGCATCTATCTCTACCCAATCAGTTAGTTCTTGCTACTCCACATCGGGGCTCTCGTAGCAAGGTCTCGTCCAAGAGGTTGGGTACCTCAAGGATCCTCCCCCTCCTCCTTGGGACGATCAATCCACATCACCCCACCTCCTACCTGGAGGTATGGATGCATGTGATCCCTCAGCCCACCTGGCTCAAAGTTTCCCCCTACTAGAGGTCAATGCATGAGTAGATGTCTCTACTCGATCTCCTCTCAGCCTCCCTTGTTGTGGCTGCTCCACAACCTCCTGAAGCTGCTACACCAATCGTGGCTCCTCCACAATCGTTTGAGACTTCTTCTGGCTCTGCATGTTGAGTGGTAATATACGCTCCCTCTCAACCACCAATTCTCCATCAGTTGCCTCGCTGCTCAAGGCTTTGCATGCATCTTGAACCTCAAGAGCATACAGGTTCTTGATCCGTGAACCAATCTGCTTCACCTGTCTAGTGATGATATGTCTAAGGAAAACCTTTCCCTTATTGAAGACTACATCATAGCCTCCGTCTTCCAGCATCGCGATCGACACCAAGTTTCTCTCCAGTCATGGTACATACTTGACATCGGTCAAGGTAAGGAAAGCTCTATGCTCCCTCTAAAAAATAACTGTGCCTACACCTGAGACACTATACTTCTCATCATTACCCATCGCTATGAGTATTTGGAGATCTTTCTCCTCCAAAGTACTAAACAAACTCTTGTCACCGGTCATGTGGAAAGAAGCTCCACTGTCAAGAAACCAACCACTTCCCACCATGGATGAAACCATGCATGCGAAGAGTGTGAAATCCAACTCAAACTATGAAGAAAGTGCCTCACCTTCAGATCCTTCCCCAAATCCCTTCTTGGATTTCTTCTTTGGGCAATTAGTAGCATAATGGTCCAACCCATGACAACGAAAGCATCGCACTTTCGATTTGTCAACCTTCTTCCCATCATTGGAAGAAATGGATTTGGAAAGAGAACCCTTCTCCTTCCCCTTCTCCACCTTACTCGCTAAGGCATAGTTCTCCTCATCATGCACGGATGAAGAAATGTCTCTGGTGCTCCGTCTAATCTCCTCTTGCACAAGATCCGACCAAAGTCTCTCCCATCCTAGAAATTTCTCCCGACCATTAACAAAGTCTTGATAGGAATGCCAATTCTTTGGAAGACTAAGGAGAGCCAAGCTCACCAAGTCCTCATCATCAACAGTCACCCCCACACTTCCCAGCTCATCCCAGCATTGGGTGAACTTCGTGAGATACTCGGGCATACTGTCTCCATTCTCACACTTCATGTTTCTGAGTTTATCCTTGATCGCCAACTTCCTCTGGTCACTCTTGCTTTGGAATAGCTCTGTCAACGCTTTCCACATCAAGTATGGAGAAGCCTTTCCATGCAGGCTGGATACAATGTTATCCTTCATGCCCTCCAACAGAATCCTTCGACACTTTGTTGTCTTCTTTTTCCAAACCACAACTTTAGTAGCATCAGTAGGCTTTGGGACCTCAGCCTCTATGAACTCCTTCAGCCCATTGTCATATAACACTGCCTCCATCCTGTCTTTCCATGCAATATAGTTCGAGTTGCCTTCAAGAGCATACTCCAATCGCAATCCATAGAAAGACATTTCAACTTTGACACCAAGAAAACACTGCTGCAAATTCGAATTCCACCAGCTCAAAACTCAACCGCTTCTTATCTAAAATTCGTGAGAACAAAGTATTTCTCGTACAGAGATTGACTGTACGGGAATTCACTGTACATATCACCTTCCAAAAGAAGGATGAATCCAGAAGATACCTGGCCCAATTACAGACTCTGCCTAAAGAAATAAAATGTAAACACTTTCTGAATAATAGATCTGATGATCAATCCTCGCTTTGATATCCTGTAGAACTTTTTCTACAAATCAACCAGCTTTGATACCATGTAGAAATTTTGAATAATATGACACTTATTCACACAGATTATCCCGATTATACAATATTGCGAAATACATGCATAATACATAACCTCCTCTACGTTGATCATCAATTTAGCAGCATTAAAAACAATGAAACAACAACCACATGTGCACATTAACACAGTATGTAACGTGGGGAAAGCATACAGCTGAAAACCCCACACTATTTGTATATTATAATGATTGAGAACATGTAACAATACATAGTACAATACTCCTCTCAAGTACTCAGTACTATCTCCACCTGTTACACACAAAACTAGCTCAGAACCGAACAAGTTACAGGTTCAGATCTCCACTGCTACTTTGCCTGCCTCCACTGCACAATCCATGCATGTGCAAAATCTCATGCACAACTGATAGTCACAACTCACCCTTTCACTTACCTCTAACACCTATCGCTATTGAACTGTCCATGCACTGAGTTAACTGATGTATCCTTTAGTTGCTTTATGAGTTAATAATTAGTGAATTAATTAACAATCAATTCACACAACTCATCACTAGTATATTCTTTAGTTAGACTAAATACAACTAGTTCAACTAAGTCAAACTGAACACAACTCCATCAACTCCACATCCAACTCCACAGAACTTACATGCATGAGTTCTAATTGAATTCCTCCATGCAATAGCTCAACTAACACATAAGAAACCACGTGATTCCTTCTGTCAACTGCATGTGCCACATCCGTAGCTCGAATTGAAGTGCTCCAAGAGAATAAGATAATGTTTAGAGTCCAAATATTACTAAGGGCTAATAATATTTGACTGTTTCTATTTTTAGCTTGGCAGTCTAAAAATAGACTCTGATCACTCCGTTGTGAACCAAAAATAGAAGTCCATCTATTTTTCCCAACATGAAAAATCATCCATAAACAGCATCCTGCAACTCATAGACCATGATCCATTGGTCTAAAAATAATCTAAAAATAGACTTTGCGCCAAAAATACCCTGCAGGCCCACTTAGTGAAGGTGACTCCTTTCCACTAAGCTCCATCATCTTGTTGCATTTTCAACATACAAAATAAAAGGATCGGAAAAATTTGGAGTTGCTAAGGATGGGGCATTAATAATCACTTCCTTGATCAGATTGAATGCTTCGTATTCATCTTGGCCCCATTTGAAGAGTGAATTTTTCTTTATCATTGATTGTAATGGTGACACAATCCTTGAGAATTCTGGGACAAATATTTTAACGAAATTAATTTGTCCGACGAAGGATTGCATGGATTTCTTATTATGCGATAAGGATATTTTGGAAATCCCCTTAATTCTATCAGGATCAATGTGGATTCCAAATTTAACACTATAAATCCAAGAAGTTTTCTTTCACTTAATGCAAAAAAGGACTTTTTTCGATTAAGTGAGATTCCATACCTTTGGCAACGTTGGAAGATTTGTTCTAAGTCTCTAAGGTGATTAGCATGTTTTTTAGAATATATTGTTATGTCATCCAAGTAAATCACCACTGATTTGTTTACTAATCCCTTAAATGTGATATCCATGGCCCTTTGAAATGTGGCGCCAGCATTAATCAGACCAAACGACATCTTTTGATATGCGTAAGTACCCCATTTGGTTTTGAATGTGGTTTTTAGCTGATCGTCAGGATGGACCAGAACCTGGTTGTAGCTGGAGAAACCATCTAAAAAGGACATTAATTCTGATCCTGCAACTGCTTGCAATATTTGTTCCATAGGAGGCAAGGCAAAATTATCCTTTTGGCAGGCTTTGTTAAGATTTCGAAAGTCAATGCAAATTCTAATATTTTCGTTTTTCTTTCTGACGGGAATCATGTTGGAAACCCATCTAGAATGTTGAACAGGAAAAATAATTTTGGCTTTCAATAATTTATTGATCTCTGATTTAATCTGACTTTCCAGATTAGGATGGATCTTCCTTAGCTTTTGCTAGACAGGTTTTTCATCAGTTATCATTGGGATAGTATGGTGAATGATTGAAGTGTCGTGAGTCTTAAGTTCATTGTAGTTCTAGGCAAAGACACTTTTGTACTATTTCAGGAGACGAACATAGGCTAATTTTTCTTCTGGGGCTAGGCCAAGACCTAGGTTGATATTATGTGGCTTGGTATCTGTTCCTATATTTACTAATTCATAGTTTAGAGTTGAACTCTGAAGTTTTGAATTGTTAGATCTCTTAAATCAGTTTTTCAAATCATATAGGTCTTCCAACTTGACTACAGATTTTGGTATAGCATTATTAGTGCTTTCTTGTTGTAACTGTTTGTCATGTTGGTCCTCATCAATTATCTGATTAGTGTAAGATCCTTCAGATGTCAGGAAACTTACAATATTAGGATCATCGTTAAAAATTCTCTAGTTTGTAACATTATCAGGTATGGAGGGCCTAAAGATCAATTCGATTGAGAATCTGTCTGGGCTATAGTCTTCTAAGGGGATGAGTTTGGAGGCTACATTAGCCAAGAGGTCAGCACTAGCATTTTGGAGTCTGGAAATAGGTGAAGTATTAAATGCTATAAAATGTTCAGTCAGATCCTGCACTAAAGATTGATAATGTTTCAAATGACCTAATAGACAATGTATAGTATTTCATACCTGTTTAATAACAATCTCAGAGTCTCCGAAGACTTGTAGATACTTGATGTCTAATACAATTGCCTTGTACAGTCCTTGGACTAGAGCTTCATATTCTGCACTATTTTTTGTGTAATCGAAGTCAAGTCTACATGTTAGCATAGTTTTGTTTCCCTCTAGACTAACTAATACAAATCCTGATCCTGCTCCATCGTTATACTTAGAACCATCAAAAAATAATTTCCAAAATAAAGATTTATTTACAGGACTATCTATAAAATCAACACATTTAGAACTATCTGTTTGAGAAAAGTTTTCTACTTGAGACAGAACATAATGTTCTAAGTAAGGCGAGTATGAGCATTGAAATTTCCTAAGAAAGAGTCAATAGAATAGTTTCCAATTATATTGTTGTTGTATGCTATAGGTTCATTTTCTCCTTCCAATTCCGTCACTATGTATTTTTGGTGTCTTTCTCGCTCAACCTTTATCTGATTTGGTTTACCATTGTAAGGGAGCCACATATGTGACCAGTCGATCGCAAAGTATCCATGAAGTTTTTCATACCAATCCCTACTAATAATTAAGCCATAAAATTTGGGAATGTCTGCAACTAGAATATTAATGACTTGGCATACCTTTGGATTAGATGACAGCCTTATGGTAACTTGATTTAGCTCACTGATTACTTTCACCTGTGATCGGTCCATTTGAACTATGCGTACTACATATTTTTGTGGTTGGATGTTTAACTTTTCACATATTGTTTTAGGTAAGATATTAGATGAAGCTCCTAAATCACCAAACAATTATGCAAGTTTTTATTGAAAATATTGTAAGTAAGAAGGAATGGGGGAGTATGGGATTTTGACCTACCTCCAATTAAAGAAATATCATTTAGATCAAATTTATTTTCCATATTAGTTGGAGGTCTTCCCATCTCATGAGAAGCTTGCGAGATTACAACGACAGGAAGAGGTGCAACCGATATTGCATGCAACTCTTTCAAAAGTAGCTTCTGTTGATGTTTCAACTTGCTCAATTCATGAAAAGTAATGTTATCCCTAGTCTTATTCATATCTTCAATGATATTATACTCCATCTCATCAGAAACAATCAGTGTTTTAGATGGAGTTGAGGGATTGGATTGGACTGGGCTTGTTTGAGTCGCTTTTGGTGATGATTTCTTACCTACAACTTTATCCTTAGATTTCAATCTTGCTCTCTTCTATTTAGGACTAGGTTGTGGAGGATTGAGTTGATTTCTGCTTCTGGTACTAACTGGTAATGCCTCTTGATCCTCTTCATCTGGAAGGATGAAGTCCCACATTCCCTGTACTTCTACAACTTCATCTTCATCAGTAGGTTCCTCGTTAGAAACTTCCTCTTCTTCTTCTTCTAATTCTGCATTTGTTATAGCATTGGGTGGCTTTGAATCAGTTGAAGGATTTTTCCTATAAGGCTTGTAGGGCTTTTTAGAAGAAGTCTCTGCTACTTGTTTCTTAATGTCAACCATTTCGTTAGACATGGTTTTTAAGACTTTCTGCAATCCTTCTAAATCAAATGGGTCTTTTGATTGCTTTTTCTTAGGATCATCTCTAAAAGTAACCTTCTTAGATTTTCTTTCATTGACAGCATTTTTCTTTTCTAAAGCTAAGATACGTTTCTCTACCGCTATCGCTTCCTTCATGTTTTCAGCTAATGTTGCCTTGGCAGCCCTGTCAACAAAGATAGCTATGTTCGATGGTAAAGCAGATATGTACCATTCACTTCGAACTTCTTCGCTAGGCTTGGAAGTGGTCGGAATTTTATTCAAAAGCTTGTTGAAATGCGAGTTAAAATCTTTGATAGGTTCTCTTGATTCAGCTTTTAGATTTGATAGATCATTGATCAGTGTTGTTGTAGATCTATCATCACCGAACTTAGTCAAGAATTGCTCTTGGAACATGTCCCAACTAGTGATGGATCCTGATGGTAATGAAAAATACCAGGATCCGACTGTTCCTTGTAAAGTGTAAGGGAAAAGCTGGACAACAACATCTTCATTAGTAACACCATTTAAATTTATTGATAACATAAAGTTGTTTATGTGTTCTTCTGCTAGCATGCCTGCTTCAGGATTAAACTTGGGCAGCCATTTTTCAGGATGGGCTAGTAATTGACTCAAGGGTGTAGGCATTAAGACTACCCCTGGGTTATTCCATGGGGTTTGGGCCATCGTTGAACTACTAACAGAGGAAAGCGTGGATGAATTTCCTTGTAGAAGTGATGAGGATGTTAAAGTTCCAGTATTCTGATGGACAACAATTTGAAGTGGAGGGGTGGATGGTTGACTTTGCAATGGGGAAGTTCGAATGGATGTTGATGATGAAAGAGTCTCACTATCAGACCCTTGAGGTGACTTCCTTGCTCTTTTCCTTTTAGGTAGAGGTAATTCAGTTGGTTCAATACCAAACTTTTCACTCTACAATCTGGTTAAAGGATGAGAAGGATTGTATTGCGAAGTCACACTACCTTGAGATATTTCAGACTTTTGAGGTGATATGGAGAATCCTTGAAGTTTATGAATCAGAGACTCAACTTCAGGAGGTTTGATAGTAGATTTGTCTGAAATGTTTGGGTTTGTGGTAGTGGTTGTTGTTTTTTCAACTTTTCGCGTAGGATTTAAAGATTCTGAATGCAATGGAGAATTTTTGGGAGATGATGAGGGCGATTTACTCTCAGAATGGTATTTAGATTTAGATTTACTAGCCATTCACAGTTCGAGGCCCTCCTTCTAGCACCAAATATGTTGAAGCCCCGAAAATCAGGTCTAAAACAAGGGGGATACCCACCCGGTTCGGACCTTGAAAGCAGCTCCTTTTCTGTTTGGGTGGGTTCGACTAGCGATAATGGGACCAGTTTCCCAATTTGTGTGTGTTG
Organism: Pinus tabuliformis; assembly: GCA_031772625.1. Taxonomy (NCBI): domain Eukaryota; kingdom Viridiplantae; phylum Streptophyta; class Pinopsida; order Pinales; family Pinaceae; genus Pinus; species Pinus tabuliformis. Next base: position 10,430,733 of record CM062808.1, read on the forward strand.
ATAAGAATTGATATTTTTGTTTTCTAAAGATTTCTAAGTAAAATGCTTTTAATCTAAGTCTAATTTAAAACATGCAATTGTATTCTAATGAACAGAAATATCTAAGTCTAAAACTAACCTGGGATTCAACTTTTCACTTATGTGATCTAAAATAATTTCTAACAACAATTGGTAATAAAGATCATTCAATTGCTACAAGAAAAGAATTCGAGAAAAATGAATTGTTTCGTATAAAAAGTTAGTCGAAACAATTGTGAGAAGCATATCGCATAATAATTCATTCATAAATTAAGCATAAACAAAATAGGTATCACTGTACAAAAGTGCCAAATGATAACTCAAACATTCAAGCTTTCATATATAAATAACTGAGCATAAAATATTACTTTGACACACAAGCAAAAATCATTAAGAGATAAAAGTACCATTGATAACAAGTTCTACTCATGAGCTTCAGCAATATAGATTTATCTCTTCCCAATTCAATATCTACTAAGAGTGCAAAAGTGCATTTTAGTAGCAGACATTAAATGCAGATATCAATAATTCTTGTTCCATTAATTCATTAAAACCTCCTTTAAGGGTGCAAAAGTGCATGTTCTGATTAAATGTTTTTGACAAATTTCACGACCCCTCTCTAAATGCATGAGAGGGGTTAAAATACTACTACCTAAATACTAAAAATAGTTTATTACAAAAATATAGGAGGAGGTTTAAATGATCGTCCTCATCTAAGGCAAAAGTAAATCAAAATTAAAACTAAAACTGAATTTGGAAATTAACTATCTATGTACCTGTTCTCTGTGGTCGCAAGCATTCAGCATCGGCTTGAGGAGCATCGGTTGGCTGACCTCTGATTTTAGTTGGCCTGCGAAAACAGAATCGGCAAGTGCTGGCGCTATCTTCTCGGTAGAATTCATAAGGAATTTGAGAGTCATGCACTGACTGTGTGGTTTAACCAAGTATTGCTAGTAAGTATCCCAATTTAACTTGGTTAATTTCTTGATGGACTCTATCCTTTCCTCAGCTTTTTGTCTCCAGCTTGTCTGCAGTTCCTGTGCCGTTGGAAGAAATCCCAGAGCGGTCTCTGATATGAGATTTGCTCTGTGCAGGTTTTCATTGACACAGTCAATGATGTTGTTTGCTGCTGTCTCTGCTTCTTCTGCTGCCACGCATCGGGAACTGAATGGAATCATTAGGTTTTAGCCAAATCCGCTTCCCGCCCAAGGGTGTATCCGATAAATACCGTCAGTTTTGGAGTGTGGGTCCCATCTTTAGCCTTTAGCGCTTTTCCCCGCGTTTTTCTGGCTTACATGTGACCGAGCACTCAGGGGATTTCCTTCTTGAGGGGTTAAGCGATAATCGCGCATCAGAAACTTCCTCCTTTTCTTGATCTGGGCTTCCTTGGTGCTAGTTTCGCCTCCTGCGTAGTCTCGATGAGCCTTGGTCAGTGCGCTTTGCCCTTTTTCAATGGCTCTTCCCTTACCGACCAGTTCTTGGTGCATTCTGCCAAATTTTTGTTTTCCTTGGCGACCTTCTTCACCAACTGTTTGTTGTATGTTGCTTGTGGCTCTGGTAGATGATACATAAGCCTTAAATCTTGTGAAGTGAATGACCCAATGAGGTCTTTACCTCAAGACTTGAATTTTCTGTCTAATATATCAGCACTATCCAGTACCCACTTGACCATGTTTGTGTATGGAATAATCTTAGGTCTTGCCGCTATCCGGTGCAAGAACAAACATGCAAGTTTAGTAATTGATGCCTCAGATGACCCGCATGAGTCTGCTATTGCTTTAACCTCCATAACCCTGGGATTTTCTTCTTCGAGCAGACTGTACATGCCTTCCCAAGTGGTTATGCCGACATCTCTGTTATAGGTGGTGTCTGTGTATAAGGGCGTCATCTCTTTGTCTTCTGCAACCAGAGCTTTTCCCTTTTTTCCCATTACGTTCTGCACACTGCTGCCTATATTACTCTGCTTGCCGCTCCTGCAAATTTACAAGCAAGGAAAGAATAATGGTAAAAGATAAGGTGATGGGAAAGCTCTTAATGCCGAAATCATATTAAATATATCACCCTACGTGAAACAACCTTTCGATCAGATCTAAATCTTATCTCATAAATGACTATCAACTAACCACTAAATTGACATTAATGCCCATAACTTGGTATCAGATTATGAGAAAAACTTTATTGAACGATGAGCACTGCAGATCTGCTATAAAGCGATTTTGCGATTTTCTTCGCAATATCGCAGATTGCAATATCACTAATTCGTTTGTTAACAATCATTTATTACCTTATGCATCCGCGAGATGCGATTTGTGAGATTCCTTATCACATATCGCCGGATCAGGATATTTTACCTTAGGTGATACTTGCGGCATATAAAATCTGCGATGCGCGATGGGTTTTTAAGGCGCGCGATCTCGCATCGCATTTTCGCAATTTCGGAAGTTTGTTTGTATGATGCTCTCCATTACCCTTTGTGATGAGATGTTTTATTATTGAGAGAACAATTTTATTCAGAACTTATCATAAAACTTAAGTTTTTTGGGTTTTGCGGGTGTTTTCCTAAGTTTATGATAGCATGTTTTATTCAAAGGGAAACATAAGTGCTAGTTTTTTATTTTTTAGAAGGGTCCCCATTTATTTAGCTTTATTACTAAAACTAAATAAAAAGGGGGGTTGTTGTTGGCCACAAATAAAACCCATGGTGACTCTTTGACTACCCTCATGACTATTTGACTTCCTATGACTTTTCAACTTATATGACTCTTTATAATACATTTTGAATACAATATACATGATCCACACTAGTTATGTGGCATATGACCACTCATGACATGACATGACATGACACTGCTGACATGGACTGCTTGATGATGTGGCAATGTTAAGCTAGTGTTGTTGCTTAGAGTTGAGTGTATTCACGAAGAATCTTTCTTTTACACCTTTTCATGCTTTGGTGATAAGGAGTATTCAATGATCTTGAGTCTTGGATAATAGTCGTAAACTAGTGTCCTTTTACTTTCTCCTGATTGATTAGCTTGCAAGTTCAGCTGCAAGAGTGTCTTTGAACATGCTTCCCTCCTTCTCCTTCTCCATAATCTTTCCATGACATGATAGGGTACCTATTCCTGCAATTCAATCATGATGAGACAACATCAATTCGAAAATTCCTAGCCTAAGATGATGCATTATGATCCATAAACTGAGCCCAGAACAAGTGATAGGCTGGGAAGATGGGCTCAGTTACTGCGCAACTGCGCAGTTCAGACATGCAAGGAGAAGCCTTGAGCCTTGAGATTGTGCACTACATAGTTCAAGCAGGGATGAGGAACAATATTGTGCAGTTTCAGGAGCCAGTCGGATAGGTTGAGGGGATGGACCTTGGGAGAGCATATACGGAAGCTACACATATACGAAAGATATGCACATATACGAAATATATGCATATATCGAATCTGCACATATACAGAAGATATGCACATATACAGAAGCTGCGCATATACAGAAGATACACATATACATGAGAGGTGTGCATGTACGGAAGATATGTGCATATACGGAAGTTGTGCATATATGAGTATATGTGTATCTTCTGTATATGTGCATATCTTCCATATATGCGCAACTTCCGTATATGCGTATCTTTCGTATATGCACAGCTTCTGTATATGCGCATATCTTCCGTATATGTACAACTTTTGTATATGTGCAACTTCTGTATATGTGCATCTACTGTATATGTGCAACCTCTTGATATGCACATATATGGAAGAAGCACATAAATGAAAGTTGTGCATATACAAAAAACATGTGCATATATGAAAGATTCGCATATACGGAAGTTACGCAGCTTCTTTATATGCACAACTTTTGTATCACATATCTTCCGTATATGCATATGGTACCACCCGCCGCTGGAATCTAGAATCTTTCGTATATGCATATGTCGAAGCTACGCATATACGAAAGATATGCACATATATAGAAACTACGTGATGCAGGTCTAACCATAGGTCCTGCACTTATAAATAAGCACATACCATAAAAAACTAGATTGAAACCCAATATCAAAATGGACATAAAATCTCAAATATAATTTATTAAAGACATAAAATATTTACAGGAGAAATTCTCATACTTCACTCTCACACCTACTTACACACCTCTACATACTTACATGCCTCATGGGCTCACCTAGATTTATACAAATGGATTAGAACCCAGGTAGGTTCTAGATCCTAAACTAACTCCCAAAATATCTCTCATGATCCATAAAATCTCTCATCTAATCCCTTATCCCTAGATAAGAGCTAACTAATCCAAAATTTTCTCAAACCTTCCAAAATAATCTCGAACCTTCTCCTATTTACAAGAGTTATCATTTTCTCCTAAAACTATAGAAAAAATAAATTAATTAATTAAATCCTAACTTTGTAAACCAACTCCCTTAGTAAACATTTGACCTAGGTTATATGCATTTGCATCACTACACATATACATAAGTTGTGCATATATGAAAGTTGCGCATATACGGAAGATATACGCATATATAGAAGATAAGCATATACAAAATATGTGTGCATGTATAGAAGATATGAGCATATATGCGTAGCTTCTGTATATGCTTACCTTCTGTATATGTGAAACTTCCATATATGCGATATCTTCCATATATGTGCATCTATTATATATGCACAACTTATTGTGTAAGACACATTTTGAGAAGGAGTTGTTATCATTAGGACAACCAGGCCTAGTAAGTTAAGAGAATGTTGAAACTATCCTGGTTGTCCTAATGATACCTATCTTTCTGTATGTACTCTACTAATCAAGCATTCCTCTCCATGATCTAGTCTTCTAGAGATATGATTCAGCTCTTTAAAGGCATGATTTCATACTTGATCTATGAATTCACATCCAAAGAATAGATGTTGAACCATTTCAACTTCCAAATGGAAAAAAGTACATATAGAGGGATCTTGTATTCCTTTTTTGTGCAATATGAATTTGGAAGGATTCTAACATTTCAAGTAATAACGATTAATAACAAAATAATATAAATATTTACCTTTTGTCTTTGTGAGGGTTTCAAGAATGATCAATGTTGAAGGGTTTGGAAATCCAGGGTTTGCAGTGATCTAAAACTCAGATCTCGAGAGTTTCCTGATAGGGGAGTTTCCCTATTTGGAGAGTTTATGTATACATGGAAGCTACGAATATACAAAATTCACACAGTTTATATATATACACACCTTCTACATGACATATCTTTCGTATATGCACAACTTCCATATATGTGCAACTTTTGTATATACACATATACAGAAGTTACACATATAATGAAGATATGCACATATATGGAAGTTGTGTATATACAAAAGATATGCACATAAATAGAGGTTGTGCATATACAGAGGTTGAAGTTGAGAACAACTTCTGCATATGCACATATATAGAAGTTACACATATACGATAGATGCATATATACAGAAACTGCGCATATATGAAAGCTACACATATTCAAAATGCATATATACAAAATCTATGCATATACAGAAGCTACACATATTCGGAAGATGCACATATCTTCCGTATATGCGCATATCTTCTGCATATGTGCAACTTTCATATTTGCGCATATCTTCCATATATACACATACAGAAGTTGCGCATATACATAAGTTGTGTGCGACTTTTGTAATATGCATATATGGAAGATATGCACAAATATGAAAGTTGAACATATACAAAAGATATGCACATATACAAAATTTGTGTATATACAACTTCTATATATGCACATATACAAAAGATTTTGTATATGCGCAACTTCTTTATATATGCATATACGCTTCCATGAAATTAAGATGAAACGTGTTAACTCATCAAATCATGAGAAATTGAGATCCATAATACCTAGAAATTTGGAACATGCATATGCATTGAACAACTTGATAGGCAAAGCATGTCAAGAATATAACATAATGTTTTTCAATACTATAACTACATCTAAGATCACTATCAAGAGAAAACATAGTTTCTTGAGCTTGGTCAATAAGAAAATACAATGTGGTTGCAAGTCCAAATCAGAGAAAACAAACTACAATTTGAACATGTACCTGATGGTAATATTATTGATGGCTCTCAAATCTGTGCACATTCGCCACTCTCCTCCTTTCTTGGGAGCTAAAACTGTCGGAACTGCACAGGGGCTTAAACTCTCCCTTATCAACCCCTTGTCCAGCAATTCCTGTACCTGTTTTCTAATCTCCTCGTTGTCCTTAGGACTCATTCGGTATGCTGCCTTGTTTGGTAAACTAGCTCTAGGTATAAAGTCTATGTGATGACTGATACTTCTCTTAGGAGGCAATTTATCTGGCAAATCATCCACTACAATGTCACTGAACTCCTACAACATGTCCTGAATTTCTTCAGGCAAATCTGCAATTTCAGTGTGTAACAACACTGTTTTTGGCCTCCTTACAACAACATATTTTATCTCGTTGTTTTCGATCTGTTTCAAAAATTCCTTTCCTCCCACCGGTAATGCTTTGACTCCACTAGTTTATGTTGTCTCTTCCTCCTTGATGGGTACAAAAGTGTGCTTAATCCCATCCTTGACAAACTTGTAATAGTTTTTCTTTCCATCATGCACTACCTTTCTGTCATACTGTCATGGTCTTCCTAGTATTATGTGACACACGTCCATAGGCATAATATCACAAATAACCTTATCCCTATATTTGCCAATATGGAACTCAACCTCACACTGTTCATCAAATAATAGTTGATGTCCTTTCTATAACCACGACACCTTGTAAGGAGTAGGGTGCTTCAACTTTTTCAAACCTAATTTCTCCACCATCTCTGTGGGCAATTAGATTATCCGTGCTCCCACTGTGGATAATCAGCTTGTAGCATTTTCCGTGTGTCTTACAAACAGTCCGGAATAATGCCTTTCTTTGGGTTTGGTCAACTATCTCCTTCATTGGTTTCAGCAGTACCTTATTCAAAACTAAGGCCTCCCCTGTCTCCGGCACATTCTCTACCTCTTGGGGTGGTGTCTTTGCTTCCTCCATCTGAGCAACATATGCTCCTCTTGTTCCAACCTGTTCTCCTTCAAGATGACATCCCACATCTCCTTTGTTGTTTCCATCTCTACAATGTGTATAACGATATGATCTCAGACTCCATCCAATACCATCCTCTTTGTCTTGTACATATCTTTCTTGAAGGCAGCCTGTTGCTATGGATCTGTAGGCTCTACCATGACATTCGTCATGAACTCCTTTAAACCATGCTCATCTAACAGAAACTCCATTCTGGACTTCCATACGTCGAAATTTGAAGCTCCTTCAAGTCTATCATGATCCCTAAAACCTATTGTGGCCATTCCTATGAAACTCAAAACTAAAAATAAAAACTGAAAATATCCTTCTCCCTCTGGCTTGGTATTTTTTGCTACTCGTACTCCCTTCTAGAATGTGCAAATATGTTATTGTTTCGTCTGAATGTCCTTTTCTGACACTCTTACTTCTTACAAAAACTCAACTGGGCAACTTGCTCAACCTTCCAGAAGTCCTTTTATATAATTTGGCACATGATTTGTTGCTCCTAAATATCACATTGGTTTACTAGCAAATTGTTATGGCCTAGTGCAACTGGAATTATTAGATTTCCTCTTCAAAACTAGATCTAGAAACTCGATGAGAAATTTTAGAAATTTGTCTTCCTCTGATGGCGAACAAATCCCGCCAACCCAGAATCTCTGACTTCATGCATATAAAAATGAAATCTCAGCGTTTGCCCAAATCAAAAATATCTGTCTGGCGAATTCCACACACTACCGTCACGCATACAAGCCACATAAACCGCAGTCCCAAACAATTAACAGAATTATCTGTATATAATTTCCACCGGTTATAGATTCGCCTCGGCCTCTGTTCTGCTATACAGCATGCAGCATTCACATACGCATATCATCGCATGGACATACAGCTTTCCCATACGTTCTCCATTCAATTGATATTGCGCTGGTTATATAGCTGGCTTTATTTAACAAAGAATCGAATTTACCATACACCCAGCTTACGGCTATATATCCCATAATCAATCTCAAAATATCTTGACTGAGCACAACTAAAGAATGCGCCTTACCTCAGATTTAAAATACCAATGACACAACATTATAATTGTAATCATACCGCAACGAAATTTCATTATATCCTGTTCCATCCGGTGATTATGTGCTGGCTTGTTTAACGCACTGGCCTCTGTTTAAATCTTTTTTACAGAACCATCCGAATTTTGGACTGACGCACAGAATATACATGTGCCTACATGGTATATACGCACAACATGTTATCATATATAAAACTCCTCTGGATATATCGTTAGCTCTAGCGGATTACACAATAGATATATGTGTCTGCGCTATATCAGCTCCAATCCACGCAGATATAACTCGGCACTGCTCAATATATAACGCAGATAGAACAGAACCCATACAAATAGAATCTGCTGTTCAACGGTCCATCTTATACGATTGTAATTTATATCATATCGCTCCCAATTATAGAACTTGTTTATGCCGTGGACCTGGTGCAAATTAACACAGCATATAATATGCAGACAATATTAATATCCACTTACACCGCGGTCAAACTTCACTATATATAATGGCTCACAAGACATTAGCATATATATATAACGACTCACAAGATATCAGCAGAGGCGTAAATACCCATGCCTTAACAGTCAATTCTTAGACCGATTGCCAAATGGAAAAATCGACCATGTATTATTACACAGCTATTTTATCATAAAATTAAACCATCAGCAGCGCTCCTTTCGATAATTCCACGCTTCGCCCTCTTGAGTAACCGGGATGGATATACAAAACAGTCACATGTATAACCTTCGTTGATAATCAAGGACTTTACCATATAAAAGGGCACGGTCTTCAATGAAGAATCAGCTATTATGGAATGATTTCGGTGGGTAAATATACCGCACCGCGCATGCGTATTATAGAGGCATATTAATAATAGAACGCAGAGCGCAATCAAGCTCTCACAGGAATTGCGCATTGAAAGAAAGGCAACTTCAACCAAACCATATCTCAGAATTTTCTTAAACACAACCATGTCCATACAATCGAATTCAACATACTTATATTTACATAAAACAAACAGTCACACAGTTATACATTCATGGCCAGAGAAACAATCTATGGCCCTTTTACAAGCTGAAGGCTTACAGCCTTGCTGATCAAGCCTGTTCTCAATCAACCTCTCTCACAATCTCTCCTGTATTTTTCCTCAAAAAGCCCTCCTAATTATACAATTTAAAAAAAATCATTTAATTAAATGCTCAATCCCTTCAATTCCTCAACAAACCCCTAAATCTCTCAACATCCCTAAAGGATAGATCTTTATCCCTAAAATCCTTCAACTAATTAAATTTCCTCATATCCTTTTATTAATAAAAAGATATTTACATAAATCCTCACCTTCTCCTATCTAATTCAAATTAATTAATAAAATATTAAAAATCATCACACCCCATATTTACAAATTAATATTATCACACCCCATATTTACAAATGGAGAAAAAGGTCTTGATGCTCCTGCATCATCCTCTATGTGCTTTTCTCTTCCACCCAGCATTGATTTATTGCTGCAAACCAACTACACCCAGATTTTCTCAACGAAATCACTAATCTACTCACCAAAACCCTCTATCTGGAAAATCCACTTGCTACAAACTCTGCTTATGAGGTTGATCAATTTTTTTTGGAACCCGCAACTGAAAGTTGAACCATATGCCTCTGCAATTCGCACTTCCTAGTGGCTTGCATAGATATGAGTTCATCCACCATATTTAAGAGGTTCAGGCCCATGATGTAAAAAAGGTGTATAAAGATATCAATAGACCATCCATCTAGCCCTGGGGACTTTTCTTTCGTCAAAAAAGATTTAAATGTTTACACTACAACATCTCCACCATACCTGACTCTGTATTACTTTTAACCTTTTATTATTTTTTAATTGAGTTAACATATAAATGTTAAATGTTAAACATTTACTTCTACACATCTAGCCCCTATATTGGGTTGTGGAGCTCCAAACAAATCATATTAATTTCTATTAATGCTTGGTAAATGTGAAGTTAAGATGGATCTTTGCTAGTTTTGAGAAATAAACTAATAAAATGTTTTAAATATTACATGCCAACTAACATAGAGTGAATTCAACTAACATCAAATAAATTACCCATGATCTAACCTACATAGTAAGGATTGGAGCATATCAATTAATCTCTATTAATAATACTTTGTTTAAATTAAGTTTCTATTACATAAGACATAAGAGAAAAAAATTGCATACTCCAACCCTCATATTAAGGATCACAAGATATCATTACTCTCCATTCACATGATAATGATTTTATATGATGTGAAAGTATTGTTTATTTGTTTAATTTTAATTTTATAATATAATTTTAGAAGTCGTTTAGACTAAAGCAAAATATTGTCTTTGAATATGCACAATTTTTGTATATGGAAGTTGCGCATATATGGTAGACGCACATATATAAAAGACGTGCATATACGGAAGATATGCACATATAAGAAATTTATGCATACACGGAATATATGCGCATATATGGAAGTTGCACATATATGGTAGATGCACATATACAAAATATGGACATATACGAAAAATATGTGCATATATTGCGTATATGCACAATTTTCGTATATGCGCAATTTTTGTATATGGAATTTGCGTATATATGATAGATGTACATACATAAAATACGTGCATATATAGAAGATATGCACATATAAGAAAGTTATGTATATACGGAATATATGCACATATCTTCCATATATGCGCAATTTCTATATATGGAAATTGCTCATATACGAAATTTATGTATAGACGAAAGATATGCACATATCTTCCGTATATGCACAATTTCCGTATATGTGCAATTTTTGTATATGGAATTTGCGCATATATGTTGTTGGGAAAAGTATCCAATACGGAATGACCCTATCCCACTCTAAGGGTGATAGTACCTCAGCAACAATCGAAGCAAAGCTATCTAAGATTTCTTCTTTATGAAAGTAAAATAGGGGAGAAAGAGATCCACTAACCGATGTCTTTCGCTAATGGTTGATCCAATCTTCTCTCCTTGCTGCTTGCTCCCAGCTCCTTGCTCTTTCACTGGCCCAGCTACACCAAGATCCTGCAAAATGGCAAGAGAGGGAAACTACAAGAAGCATACATTCATAATTGATTCAAGGATTAGAATAAATCAAATACACAAGTATAACAATACACCATTGAGACACATGCATATAGAAGAACCTCAAATGCTTTATTAATGGAAGAAGTAAAGTTCAGGAAGTGATACAACCATAAAAGGCCCAATCCAGCATCACCTCCCAGCAGAAAGAAATCTCCTCTTCACCTCCTTCAAAGCAAATCACCCAATAGTTCTAAACTCAAACCAACAGCACTTCCTTACATTCACAAGATTCCAGCCTCCCTAGACCTCATGAGAGAGCTCTATATATAGGAGTTTTGGAGAAAGGATGAGTCAGCTTGAGGCTGGCATGAAGCTGACTAGTGTCCTCTCCCACTTCAGTTATTCTTCAGTTCTTGAGTCCACTTGGAGGTTCTTGCTTCCACTTGGAGATCTAGACCCTCTTACTCATCACCAGTCGAATTCCTTGATCCAAGTGTCATTTTGGAAGCTTCCTGGGCATTGAAACCTTGAGGAATGACTGTGCCACATGTCCCAACTCGCCCAGCGCAAGTAGCCTTCTTTGCAGTTGACATTCAGCGTAGGTAGACAGTGGAGCAGTTGACATTCAGTGCAGATGCTCAGTGGAGCAGTTGACATGATCCAAAATTAGCTTGTTTTTGAGTGTTTTCAGGTGGAGAACTGTTATTCAGTGCTGTGGTTTGCTGACCTTGTTCCTCTAGGGGTAGGAACAACATGTTTAGGGACTTTGGATCCCTCAGATTATGGACATTTCATGCTTCATGCTGTAAGGCACAAAAATGTCTATAACAGTTGCCCCCTAAAGTATGAGGTCGTTTATCGGGTGAAATGATTTATCAGGAGGATCCGAAGTTCATTCAATCGCTGAGAGGATGACCTGTAATAAAATACAATACAATACAGAGGTGACCTGTAATAAAATACAATCTGCTTTCATGATCTAGCTGAGGCGGGCATTCCCATGCTCAACTTTATAAATTCATTTTGGTACATAGAACAGACGATCGTCTGATAGTAGACTGATAATTCTCTACTGAAATTATCATCCTTTGAGTAGGATGATCATCTGCTGCAATGATGTACATATCAAATGTATTTATATTTCCTGAATATATATTGCAGCCCAGATGGATGAAACTAGATCCGGGGTCTTCAAACTCGTTCGATCTTCACTCTAAGTACAAGTCGATCCATGTGAGAATTGCGCTGAAGTCGAACATGGAAAGACATCGCTTGATTACCGGTCAATGATGTAAACCATTAACAAGCGCGAGAGGAATCACCGATAATGATAATGACCCTCAAGGTACTGCAGTACAATTCACGTGGCGTGAATAAAGGACATGGTGTCGAACACCACGCAAAATCTTCTGGTCGAAGGTCATTGATGTATACCTGTCGCCGGAAGTGAGAAACTTGCCATTGAGGCATGCAAGCTTCAAAGTATTGAGGGGGTTGTTCCTAGATCAACTTCTTGGATAATGAGCTGAAGTCGACAAGAAGCGATCCGTCAAAGGAGGGCCTTAATGAATCCCACATCAGTGACACGGAACGGAGCTAGTGATTTTAATGGAGGTGAAAACAATCTGTGACATATGATTCAGGGTGGCGATCATGGATGGATGAAGGATAATGTATGGCAGTGGATGGGACACAGTTGACTCTTTCTGAACAACATCTCTTGAACATATAACGACACTGATGCGATGGATCGGTAGCATTACCCCAAATGTGGATGGTTTGGTGAGACCATGGTGATGAGACCGGTGAATGAAACAACTCAACCCGATGTGATACGGAGGAAAAGTGTCATGTTCAAGAGCGACTTGCTACCATTAAAGCTTTGAGGTTCTCCCAATTTTTCCCTAGTCATTTCTGACCAGTACCTCTTTATTTTTTTCAAGCTTGAGGAGGATAACATATGCTTGTTCTATAACCTGCCCTTCGGGCAAGCCCATCGCTATGTTTTAATGAGCCTAGCGATAGGGAAACTCGTTCTCGTCTAAAGACAAGTTTGTCGCTATTTAATCATTTTAACGAGTCTAACGACAAAGAAAACTCGGTCCTTTTCATTTTTAGAGAGTCTGAAAAGGTACAGAAAGTTAACTCCAAAATTCCTTTTTCGTCATCTAATCCCTTAAGTCCGAAAAAGTATAAAACAATACAGAAGGGATGAGTTTTCGATAACTTTAACGAGCCGAATAAAGCAAGCGCTCGACCTTTTTGTGCAATAATCCCTCAGGTCCAAAAAGATTAAAATCTAGAGGAGGGATAGCTCTTCCGGTCCTTTTAACGAGCTGGAAGGCCAAAACTCGGCAATTTTTTCATATTTTACGAGTCAGTTGAAAAGAGCTCAAAGAAGACTCGTCTTTTGAGGAACGAGTGATAAACAGGGATAGCAGCAGATTCCAGGTACAGGTTGGAATTTTCCAATCACGGCAGTGTCACAAGGATGGCTAGGTGAAATCACTCTTCGCAGCTGTTCCTCAAAATGGGTAAACAATCATATGGAGGTGAACGATCGGCCAAATGACGGTGGAGGTGGCAGGTGCAAACACGACCAAGGCTTTTTATGGCTGATAAATTTACGATCACAGAGGTTATTTACCGGAATAGGTTCATTTTTTATTTAAAAATGAGCTTAAACTCTGGGGGAAACATTGCTCACTACTTTTATTTATTTTTTAACGAGCATGAAGACCACGTTAAAACTGCTCTGATCTTGCGTTTATTTTTTAACGAGCATGAACTTTATGCTAAAACTGCTCGATTATATGGTCAAATTTTGAGTTTTTACCATTACTAGCTTTTCTCTTTTCAAGGATAGTACTGCATTCTCAATTGCTCTCATTTTACCATTTCATTTGCATTTGGTTTGTTGGAGCTCTGGAGGTGCCTCTTCCCCCTTGATTTTCACCAGCTGATTCCGGGAGATTCTGCGGACGATTTTCGGCGCCGTCTGGACCAGGTAGGAGCTAAACCCTAGCTCTTTCTTTTCATGGTTTCCTTTTTCAGTTTTGTGCCTGTTTCCCAACTTTTCTGAGCCTCAGGGGTTTTTCCAGGGCGCCCTAACTTCAGCGCAGGTTCCCCATTCGAAACCTGCGCTGAATGTCAAGCTGCCTGCGTTGGGCTCAGAAAACTGAGTTTTTGGCTCATTTTTTGATGAATTTTCGCCAGTTTTTCACCAAATTCAGGAACTTACTCCTTCTTTTGTTTGCTTTGCAGGGAAATTTGAACAAAATGTCCCTTACATGGCAAGAATGAGAACATGAAGAGGAGGACATGATTTCCCTCCATGATCCTGTCACGGTGAACGCGCTGCGGAACTGTGGCTTGCTGAAGTTTTTCCGTATCTCTAGCATGAGAGCACAGATCACTTTGCTGCAGTATATGCTTGATGCTTTGGATCCTATTAACCAAGTATTCCAGATTAGGGGAAAGTCCATCCTCTTGACCATAGAGGACATGTACTTCTTGACTGGATTGTCAAGGCGAGGTGCCCCCATTTCCTTGTCAGGTACGGCCCGGGGGACCGATTCCGTGAGAGATTATGTCCGCCAGTATTACAGGGAAGGTTCCCAGCCGAGCAGAGACGGCAAGGTTTTTATCCGTGAGATCACTGACAGGTCTCTCAGGTCCATTCTATATACAATTGGTAGGATGGCCGGTAGCGCAGCTCTACATGTTGCCAACAGATCTTATGTGCAGCACGCCTTGGAGTGTCTCCAACCGAAAGTATTCAACTGGTGTGATGCAGTACTTGTTCAGATGAAAAGTCAGTTGACCAAGGTGAAGGATGGGAAGCTGAAGAACTTTGGATTTGGTTCTATTCTGACTGCCTTCGCCTTGGAGAAAATCCCACTGATGCAGCCTCAGTATATTATACTCGACTTGCCTTCTCCGACCGAGCCACGCATGCAGAGGTGGGTCGATCACATGTCTAGGCATGCTGGTCAACCTCAGATTACTTTTACTGATGCCTTCTTTAGGTGGTTCGAGCGCCAGGAGATGGTCTTCTCCGAGTATCCATATGTGGGTATGGATTTCCGAGGTGATCCGGATTTGGTGTTACCGGATGGCGAACAATGGGGCGATATTGGTAAACTCTTTGACCATATTACTGTTTATTGTTCTTATTTATAATGTTGTTGTGCTTTATTCTATCAAGACTTTTAATAATACTCTTGGGTGCATGCAGATGTTGGTCTTGTTCGTCCGAGACCGCCAGTTGCTGCCCCAGCAGTGGAGCCTGCTAGGAGAGCTATCCTCCACGACCTTGACGATACTGAGACCCTTACAGTTGTGCAGGAGCAGGTTGAGAGCCTTACTCTCGGCGTTCCTGATGTGAGGATTGATGAGTTACCTTTACAGCTGCAGTGACACACTACTGGTGTGCCTAGACGATGGACTCGTCTCTTGCGCATGATTGCACAGGCCGTGACGTGCTATCATGAGCACCACTAGGCTAGGGTGCCCCCTAGCATCTTTTTGAGTTTTAGGTCATATGACCAATTTTGTCTTGGTTACAGAACATTATGTATGAACTATAAACAACTTATATATATTTTGATTTTCGAGTTTTATTCTGATTGAGTTATATGATCCATATGTACAATCTTTGATGATGTGTCCTTTTTATAAATGTTGCAAATGTCTATCTAACACATAGTTTGCTAATGAGTCAGTTAATGTGTTTAAGTTTCTGGAAATATGTTGATATTGAATTGAATCAAATTGTCTTTCCAAAATCTTAACCCTTAGGAACATGCGATAAATAGCTGGATTGCGAACGGAATATATACCATTGAGTTGTAGTATTACGAGCTGTGAGTCTAGCCTAACAATTAGTCGGCATATGCCACGTGTGATGGCATCAGAGAGTAGTTCTATCAACGCGCTATACTCAGCGATGTTATTCGTTGATTGCCCAATACACACACCTCTGAAACTTACTAACTCGCCGCTTGGATCAAAAATGGCCCAGGCTGCGGAGGATAGGTTCCACGAACTACGACTTGCTCCGTCGGCATATCCAACACATGTCTCCAGGAGGTTCGACATCTGCAACGAATGGAAAAGGTGGATCACTCGACCAGAACAAAAACTTTAGCGAAAACAAAATACAACAAAAGCATGCAGGTTACTACTTAAGCATAGTAACGCTTGAGGTACAGCCCGTTACGGGGCTGCGCCAGTGGAATTCCGTCATAATCCATTAACTTGTAGGCTCCTTTTGCTAACACCCTTTTAACAATATAGGGGCCCATCCATAAGGATTTGAATTTACCTGCTCCCAATTTATCGGATTCTTGGTCATAAAGCAAGACCAAATCACCTTCTGAGAAGACACGGGGTTTGACACTTTTGTCGAACTGAGCCTTGACTCGTTTCTTATGGGCTTCATTAGCCAAAGCGGCATCACGACGGGTTTCATCCAATTGGATTAATTCCAAGAAACGAGCCCCTTCTTCTGAGGTTCCGGGGAGAAGATCGATTGCGAGTTTAAGCGACGAAATTTCGCACTGGATTGGCAAGACTGCTTCCAGGCCATACACCAGTTGAAAAGGTGTGAACCCGGTTGCGTTCTTTACCGACGTTCGGTAAGCCCACAAGGCTGAGTACAAGATTAGGTGCCACCTTCTTTTATGAACCCCGATCATCCTTTGCAACATACGCTTCAGGACCTTGTTGATTGCTTCAACTTGTCCGTTGGCTTGCGGATAATACGGGGTAGAGCTGTCGTGAGATAGCCCTAGCTTGGCAGCTAATTCGACCATCATGTGATTGTGAAAATGCGACCCATGATCTGTCACTATAGCCTGTGGTACGCCGAACCTGGCGACTACATGATTGAAAAAGGAAAGGGCAACTGTTTCATCAGTGTTATCCAATGTAGGCATCGCCTCGGCCCATTTGGTAAAATAGTCAATAGCGACTATAATATACCCATGCCCCCCGGTCGAGGTGGGGTTACATTGCATGAAATCGATGCCCCACTTGGCGAAAGGCCCAACAGCAACTATCGGCTGTAAAGGTGCGGGTGGTCGTCTGGTTTTGCTATCAAAAATTTGACAAGCATGGCAACTTCTGACTGCGGTTATGCAATCTTTGAACATGGTTGGCCAGAAGTATCCTGCTCGTAAGATTTTTTGTGTTGTTGCATATCCAGATTGATGCCCCCCACACGCGCTTGAATGACATTCATTCAGGGCTTTTTCGGCCTCCTCATGGGTAAGGCACCTCCTCAGAACTGTATCGATACCGCGACGGTAAAGTGTATCACCGACGATCATGTAGTCCTTTGCTTGGTATCGTATACGTTTTTGTTCGGAGCGAGAGGTGTTAGGCCTGAACTTTTGGGTTTGGAGATAAACTATGATATCTCCATACCACTCATCGCTTACAGATATCAGAAAAAAATTTCTTCCACGATTGACTCTTCTGATGTTTCATCGTTGGACGATGATGGGAGATCGCACAATAATTCCGCGAAAACTAGAGCTTTCTTTGATTTGGATTTTAGAAATTCCAGATCAAACTCTTGAAGGATTGCTATCCATTTTGAATATTTGCCCCCCAGAAACTATCGCGACAATATATAAGTCATGGGGTTGCAATCTGACAAGATGGTAGTTTTCCGAAAGAGGACATAATGTCGAAACCTTTGAATCGCTTGAACAGCTGCAAGTGCTAGTTTTTCAACATAAGAATATTTACTTTCTGTATCATTTAAGTTTTTACTTAAATAATATATAGGATGTTCAATTCCATCGACTTCTTGAACTAAAACCATAGCAATGGTCGTATCCGCTGCAGCCAGATACAGGTTAAAATCTCTTTGATAGTCTGGGGTGTACATTAATGATGCTTTTACTAGACAATATTTCAGAGCATCAAAGGAAGCTTGCGCCACCTGGTCCTAGACGAAAGGTACATCCTTTTTCAAAAGACGAGTATAACCTTTAGCAAGTTCTGCGTAATTTGGAATGAACCTCCTCAGAAAGTTTGCTTTCCCTTGGAGTTTCTGAATCTGAAGCAAATTTGAAGGTGGAGGCAAATTAATGATTGCCTGAACCTTGCAGGGGTTGAGACGAATCCCATCCTTAGAGACTACAAAGCCAAGTAAACGACCAGAACTGACGCAAAACACACATTTGTGTGGATTGAGTCTTATCTTGTAGTGTCGGCAACGTAGAAATATCGCTCTTAAATGCTGCGGATGATCAGTCCGCTTTCGCGAATGAGCCGGAAGATCGTCGAGATAAGGTTGAACAATGTTCTTGATGTCATGGAAGGAATAATTCATTGCCCTCTGAAACGTCGCCCTTGCGTTCTTTAAACCAAAGGGTAATTTTAGATAAGCGAATGTGCCCCATGGACAAATAAATGTAGTCTTTGACTGGTCCTGTGGGCGGATATTTATTTGATTATACCCGGAAAATCCATCCATAAATGAAAAGATTTCACATCTGGCGCATTCATCAATTATCTGGTCGATGAAGGGTGTAGGGTAGTTGTCCTTCGGACAAGCTTGGTTTACATCCCTATAATCAACACACACTCTAATTGTCCCTTGTTTCTTCATAACAGGGACAATATTCGATACCTAATCGGTTAGAGGAACCGGGTAGATGAATCCAGCATGGAGAAGTTTTTCAACTTCTGCCTTAATGGCAGCGGCTTTCTTGGGGTGCACCTGCCGAAGCCGTTGTCTTACTGGTTTGACATCAGGATACATTTTAATTTCATGTTCAACGATACTCGAGTCAATGCCTGGCATTTCATCATATGACCAGGCAAAGACATCTCTAAATTCGCGAAAAAGAGCGTTATATATTTCCAATTCTGAAGGGGAACAACCTTTGCCGACATAACTATTCTCTACAACATCTGTTTTAGTCGAGATATTTATGGCTATAGTCTCTTCAATATTGGATAGGTTTCGCTCGGAATCCACCGTATTTACAGTATTTGTTAGGAATTCAAAAACTGAAGGGTGATAAAGGTCACTTTGAGTATCTTCTTCATATTCCGGAAGAAGGGAACGATGGTGGTGATCATTCCATGGTGCCCCCTCAATCATCATTGATTGTAAGATTCCTTCGTCAGTCCCATGTACTTTCGACCAAGGATTTAATGGGGTTCCATATTCTCTAGACCTATCTACCCAAACGCTTAACGAGCGTTGATTTGGGTTCGCCTCCCATGCTTGGAACATTGATTGCTACAATATTTCTAAAGAGCTTGGGGGCAAAACAATTGCAAGATCCATGTTGACCTTTGTGGAAGATATCATGTTGCAGGTTGCTACAAACGGTACATTTCCCGTGTAAATAGGAGGTGGTAGCGCGAAATTTCCCATCAATGTGGGGTCTTTCAATAATCCTACTCCGATATCTTTAAGCGAATGGTTGCTCTCATGGATCATGGGAATGCTTCCTGTAACTTGTGAACCATTAGGGAGGAAATTCTGTTGGTCGACGATCGTAATCCCTCCTTCAAATGGGAATGCGATCTTCCTAAAATAAGTCGACACAACAGCTGCCATGGCATAAATCCATGGTCTACCCAGTAGGATGTTATAGTCAAGATTTCCATCAATGACCTCAACATCAATTTCCACTGTTTTTCCCCCTAGTTCAACCTTCAAGTTATTAAGGATACCGTACGGGGTATAAGTCCTTCCGTCGAAAGCTTTTAATGTTGTCGAAGATCGCGACAAGGTTGGAGATCCTAAAGTTTTCCAGCAACTCATCGACATAATACATGTTGATTCTCCTTCATCAATAATTTTTCTGTGAACAGTTTTGTTGAGGGCTTTCACTTGAATAAGGAAAGCTAATTGAGCTGGTAACTGAGGATTTTATCCTTTGTGATCAAAGGATACTAGATTGGAATCCTTAGGATCAACCCCACCAATTGCTAATAACAACGCCTGCCTTTGGGTTGGACAATTTTGTAGTACCTCAAGAGTCGACATAGCGGATGGTGATTGTGCCAAATCTTCTACTATGTTATAATGCTGCGCCGCTCTGGCACGAGGATTAAATGTCGACTTGTGTACTACACCCTTTGGCAGTTTTATTGTTAATTCAGGAATGATGGGTGGAACAACTTCTGTCGAAGTTGTTGTCGAACTACTTGGTTGATCTTTACCTTTTTCGTTCGACAGCTGAGGATTCCCGTAATCTTTGTTCCTTGTCGAAATCAAAGCATCATTCTGCTGTTTTGAAACCGACAACATAAGTACTTGCGACGGGGAAGCATTTCCACTATCAACCAGATTTTGACCTGGGTTGGGAAATGGATCAGTTAACACAGCTGAGGTTTGGGAACTTTTAAAGAACCTCTTTAATTCAGCTTTGAATGGGCAATTCTTTGTGTTATGATCCTCATCATCACATATTAAACATGGATATTTCCTATTCCCAGGAGGGTTTGAAGAAGTTTTTCCAGGAGATGATTCACCTTGTTTCTTCTTCTTCCCTTTGTTTTTCTTTTTCTTGCTTCCTGGTTGATTGGTTTCTTTGCCTTTATCTGTTGATACGGCATTTACTTCTGAAGCAAGAATTTCTTCTTTTGCATTTTGATCCGAATTCTTACGGGCTTTCTTGGACGAAGGCTTTGTCGATTTCTTGTTTGCTGTGCCAATCACGCCATCACCGGCATGAGAGTCACTATTTGATTTAGGAGGAGGAGGAATTGAAAATTCCGGTCTAGGAGCGTCAAGTATTTTGTCGTAGAGCGTGCCGGACTGAGTATAAACTAAGTCCAAATACTGTGCACGAGCGATAACTTGCTCCTCTGTTACGACCCCCCCCCTTTGCCACATCTTCCGTTATAGCAGGAAGTAATGACTTTATAAACCATTCAGCTAACAGCTGATAAGGAAACATATGTTTTCACCATCCTATGACGACGACGCCACTCATGTATATGATCAGATATATGGGTGGCAGTTGTCTGTTTGAAGTTGGTTAATATTTCTGTTCCCGTTTCATACCTTATCGGTAATTGAAAATGGGTTAAGAAAGTCGTGTCTAGGGAACTAAAATTGTCGAAAGAGGCTCTAGGTAATTCAATATACCATTTAGCTACTGGACCTGTCAATGTCCTCTGAAAAAGGCGAAGCCTTATCGAATCGTCGTTTAGGGTGTTCGACGAACACCACAGATGAAAAGTCATCACATGATTCGATGGGTCTTCACCTGGATTTCCATTGAATTTAGGAATGTCAGATGGAAGTTTGTGAGGAATCGCTAGCCACCAAGGGGCATAAGCAATCGGATCGTTGGTTAGCCGGTGTAAATCGGGTAACTCTAAAGTCGCCACGAATGGTAACTGTTGATTCAGGTTAGGCGAAGCGTAACCAGGGTACGATGGAATCGCTTGAGCAGTGGGTCTTTGCATACCAGCATAATGTAATTGATGTTGGTATGATTGATACGGTTGGTGGACTTGACCACTGTAAAGTGGTTGGTTTTGACCGTTTTGGATATACGGTTGTCCACTGTTCGCAAAGATCTGCTGCTCAGAACCTTGATATACTTGCTGGAATTGCGGTTGTTGGTATTGCACAAGCCATGGTTGTGAAGCCATGTTCTGTTGTGCTATGCTAACCATTGGACCAAGGTGTGGGGTAATTGTACCCGTTTGGACCTGTGTCGCCCCACCAGTTGGCGATTGTGGTTGTGACCCAAGGTCAAGGGGCTGTTGCATTACAACGTGAGGTTGACATACAACAGGCATCGCTTGAACTTGTGACACTGTTACAATAGCCGGTGTTGTTGGGATGTTCGTCATAGGTACACACTGTTGCATAGAATATACAACCCTTGGTTGTTGAGGTAGCATAGGTACCCAACTACTTGATGCAATTCCAGTATAACCTGAATACTGTTGTGAACTCACGTATGGGTACCCTCCCGAAGGGGGTAATGAAAGGGCATACTGCCCCCCATACGGTAGCAATCTGGAACTCAAGGGGATTGATTGTCCTTGGGGACTGGATTGCCCAAATTGACCTCCAAATGGATCAATTTGGCGAGTCCCAACATAAGAGTTGCCGGGTATTACTCCGGATGAACAAACTGGAACAGACCATACTGTCGAAATAGTCCCTTGGTGGACTCCTTCTAGCTGTTGTGAGCTAGTCGGGACAGTTGGTATGCCAGCAAACATTGTTGGAGTGACGGCAGGGGATTCTGCTGTCGCTGTGTCGTTTGACACAGTCCTAGATGATGACGGTTGTTCAGACATTTTAAGTCTATCCAATAGATTGCCTAGCGATTCTACAGGAACTTCCACTTGTGGTAGATTAACCTCTGATGAAGGAAATAGAGTGACCCCGACTCCAAAATGAGTTGGAGTACTTGCTTTCGGATCCTCTGCAATTTCCTCTATTGCAATCAAACCCGGTGGAAGAGGAAGACCATCAGGTCCATAAAATATTTCTGGTGCCGAAGAAGTGGTTGTTTCGACAGCGACAGTTGTTTGAGGAACAAAACTCTCTGGACCGGTTACTGAAGGAACTGGTTCAGTTATACAAGTATTTGCCCCCAGACTAGGATCAGTATTACTGTCCTTCTGTGGCTGTTGAACTTCTTCTATAGAGGCAGGATTTCCAGAAATGTTTGGAGTAACCGGAACCTCAGATGTAGTCTGAACACTTGTTCTAACTTTTATAGGAGATTTTGAACCGGTTAAACGAGTCCGCTTTGTCCGTACTGTTTTCGATTCCGGAGACAAAGACGGTTGACTCGTAAGCCTCCGCGAATGACGGGGTTTCAATTGACTTTCTTCCACGATTGTGGATTACTCGACCAACCAAAATATTAAAAGGGGAAATTTGTGTTTCCGAATTGAATGAATTTTATTAGATGCTTTTTAGACACAACTTGTTTTTTCACTTTTTAAGAGTCGAGAAAAAGCTAAAGATGACTCTAGTCTCCTTCGATGTTTTAACGAGCCCGAAGTGACAAATGCTCGGATGGAATTTTTCAGTTATAGAGTTTGAAAAAGGCCAAAAGAAACTGCTCTGGAGATCTAGGCAGAGGGTGTGCCAAACCTTTCGCAAAACCACAGAATACGTTTTACGGTACGGGTGGTCGATCTTCGTGAATGCTGTGTTCACTGCATTGCAATCAGTAGGGCGGCCGACATGGTTTCCTATGGATAAAGGCTTTGTTCCTATAGGGGTCTCCCAATATATACGCGACGGTACGTGGGAGCACAATCTGTATTAGTGCCACCGACTCTCAGGAGGAATCACCCACCTTCTTCGAGATCGACAGTCACTACGTTTAACGACGCCGGAACACGTCTCTAGCTTAGACCTCTATGTGTTTACGTTATGTTTCAAAGCGTTGTTAGGTTCATTCAATATATTTTAAGTTGATCATTTTTAAAGTTTGCCTTTCAAGGTTCACCACGAGATGTATGATACAAATTCCTAAATGCAGTCTAAGATGAGAAGCAAGCTTTTCGAATCTTTTAACTTTGAAAATCCTAACTACTGAGGGAAAAGAAAGACATCATCTTTTCACATAGATCAAAGGGCACACACTAATGCACTTTTTCCCTAAATCAACATGCAAACTTATCAAATGCAAAATGCAGAATGCAGGTATTTCTTTTCTCTTTCTTAATGTTGATGTACTACAAAAAGAAAGTTGTTGTATAATTTTGAATTCAATTTCAAGTGAAAGCAAACAAGCTTTGTCCAAAATCAAAAGAAACCTAAGATTTACTTGTTTCGACACTAGAAATACATAAATTCAAACCATATGATGAAAGAAAAAGCTCAATCATCTATGAACAGCAAACAAACTAACTCTTAAGATCAAAACGACACTTATCACAGGTCTAGATCTAAGAGGCCACAGCAAGACTAGTTCACTTTCGTTATGGGAAACTGCAAATGATATAAGAAATACACAAAGAACAAATACAGTTTCTTTATACAACCGAGGCGGAATAGTGGCAAGGAAAGTTGGTTTCAGATAGGCACATTGACTGATAACAGGCTGCAAAAACAAGGATGAAAACAGGGCAATAAACAGCAGGGAACCCCAGTTGCATAAGGCAAAACTGGTTCAGCGCAGGTAGTACACTGTCAGTTTGACATTCAGCGCAGGTAGCCCCTTCGGGACCTACGATGAAATGCAGACTGCCTTCACAGTGCCTGCAATGAAGAGATAAACTTTCGTTTTTCTCAGTTTCCGGGTTACAGATTGCTCAAAAATTCATAGTTTTTGGCCAAATCAGAAGCTATCAATCAAGTACACACTAAAGGGTGATTAGGAGGATGAAAAGCTATCGCTAAGAGCTGTTCAGAGTCCTTGTGGATCAGCTCTTCAAATCATAAACATGCCCAGAAACTGAGCTAGAGTAGCTGCCCTCTACTTTGCATTTGAAAGATTCAAATGCAGTTCGATTCGGTACTCCCTGTGTTTAGGAAATGAATAGCAAAAACACAAACAACCAACAAGATACGATCCCCAGTGGAGTCGCCAATTTGTTGTTGGGAAAAGTATCCAATACGGAATGACCCTATCCCACTCTAAGGGTGATAGTACCTCAGCAACAATCGAAGAAAAGCTATCTAAGATTTCTTCTTTATGAAAGTAAAATAGGGGAGAAAGAGATCCACTAACCGATGTCTTTCGCTAATGGTTGATCCAATCTTCTCTCCTTGCTGCTTGCTCCCAGCTCCTTGCTCTTTCACTGGCCCAGCTACACCAAGATCCTGTAAAATGGCAAGAGAGGGAAACTACAAGAAGCATACATTCATAATTGATTCAAGGATTAGAATAAATCAAATACACAAGTATAACAATACACCATTGAGACACATGCATATAGAAGAACCTAAAATGCTTTATTAATGGAAGAAGTAAAGTTCAGGAAGTGATACAACCATAAAAGGCCCAATCCAGCATCACCTCCCAGCAGAAAGAAATCTCCTCTTCACCTCCTTCAAAGCAAATCACCCAATAGTTCTAAACTCAAACCAACAGCACTTCCTTACATTCACAAGATTCCAGCCTCCCTAGACCTCATGAGAGAGCTCTATATATAGGAGTTTTGGAGAAAGGATGAGTCAGCTTGAGGCTGGCATGAAGCTGACTAGTGTCCTCTCCCACTTCAGTTATTCTTCAGTTCTTGAGTCCACTTGGAGGTTCTTGCTTCCACTTGGAGATCTAGACCCTCTTACTCATCACCAGTCGAATTCCTTGATCCAAGTGTCATTTTGGAAGCTTCCTGGGCATTGACACCTTGAGGAATGACCGTGAAACATCTCCCAACTCGCCCAACGTAGGTAGCCTTCTTTGCAGTTTACATTCAGCGCAGGTAGACAGTGGAGCAGTTGACATTCAGCGCAGATGCTCAGTGGAGCAGTTGACATGATCCAGAATTAGCTTTTTTTGAGTGTTTTCGGGTGGAGAACTGTTATTCAGTGCTGTGGTTTGCTGACCTTGTTCCTCTAGGGGTAGGAACAACATGTTTAGGGACTTTGGATCCCTCAGATTATGGACATTTCATGCTTCATGTTGTAAGGCACAAAAATGTCTATAACAATATCCGATGAAGATACATAAACGACGTGAATAAATGGAAGATATGCACATGTAAGAAAGTTAGGGATATATCGAAGATATGTGCATATCTTCCGTATATACATAACTTTATTATATGTGCACATTTCCGTATATGCGCAATTTCTGTATATGGAAGTTGTGCATATACTGTAGATTCACATATATAAAAGACATGCATATACGGAAGATATACACATATAAGAAAGTTACACATATACGAAAGATATGTGCATATACAGAAGTTGCACATATACAAAAGATGCACATATATGGAAGTTATATATACTAAAGTTTCACATACATGGAGGTTATGTGTATATATGGAAGTTGCACATATACCTGGAAGATATGTGCATATAGAAAAGTTTCGCATATACAGAAGATATGCGCATATCTTCCATATATGAAAAATTTTTGTATATGCAAAATTTCCATATATGGAAGTTGCACATGTATGGTAGATGCCCATATATAAAATACGTACATATATAGAAGATATTAACATATAAGAAAGTTACACATATACGGAAGATATGCGAATATCTTCCGTATATGCATAATTTTGTATATGGAAGTTGCGCATATACGGTAGATGCACATATATAAAAGACTTGCATATATAGAAGATATGGACATATAATAAATTTATGCATATATGGAATATATGCGCATAAGTGAAAGTTGTGCATATATGGTAGATGCACATATACAAAAGATGGACATATACGAAAAATATGCGCATATATTGCATATATGCACAATTTCCGTATATGTGCAATTTATTTATATGGAATTTGCGTATATACAGTAGATGCACGTACATAAAAGGCGTGCATATACGGAAGATATGCACATATAAGAAAGTTATGTATATACCGAAGATATGTACATATCTTCCGTATATGCACAATTTCCGTATATGCGAAATTTTTGTATATGGAATTTGCGCATATACGAAATTTATGTATATACGGAAGATATGCACATATCTTCTGTATATGCACAATTTCCGTATATGTGCAATTTCTGTATATGGAATTTCTGCATATACGATGCTGATACATAAACGACGTGCATATACAAAAGAATGCACATATAAGAAAGTTAGGGATATACCGAAGATATGCGCATATTTTCCATGTATGCACAATTTCTATATATGCATAATTTCTGTATATGGAAATTGCGCATATACGAAAATTGTGAATATATGGAAGATATGTGCATATCTTTAGTATATCCCTAACTTTCTTATATGTGAACATTTCCGTATACGTGCAATTTCTATATATGGAAGTTGCGCATATACTGTAGATTCACATATATAAAAGACATGCATCTTCTACTCCGAGAGTTGCTGATTTCGTGGGTTATGTGGAGATCAAGATGACCAAAGACAACAGCGGCTGAGGACTCTACCCCACCCAAGAAATAAGAACCGGACAGCTCTTGCTGGTAAGCAACGTCTTATAAGAGCGTCTCTATCGCCATGTTTCATGTGGACAATAGGCATAAAATGAACACCGTGTCTCAAGAAGATCTTGTGGTCGTCGTAGTCTATGATGTGAGGAAATCGCAGAGATTGCTCTGTCAAATTTATATTTTATTCGATTCCGCTATGCCTAGCAAGCTTCAAGTTCCTGCGATAGATCTGTTTAAGACGGACGATCAAATTCTTGCTGGCCAAAAAGTAAAAAATGAAATTTTGCAGGTGGATGTTAACCGTATTCAGGAAATTGTAAGACTGAACTCATTCGATGAAGGCGTAGAGACATTTGTTTCAAAATTGAAAATAAAAGAAGTCAGACTTGGCCTGCGAGAACGAAAATATACTAGACTCTGGTTGTCGCCATCCCTCATTAACGATTCCTGCCTGCCGAACTTGAGCCGGCTGGTAGTCGAAAATGGAAATGCCATGTTTATACATGCTTCCAAGGACAAAAGACCACTGTTCCTTACTTTTGTACCTTCTTCCCCTGTTGTAGTGCCAAGCCAAGTGCAAGAACTGGGGTTTTAAGTGTAAGTGTAGGAGATGCATTCAGGAGCACTCTTTAAGGAAACCTTTGGACCCTATAATTACTGTAAGGTTTGAGCAATTGCATGAAAAAGAAAATGAATTGATTGTTGGAAGTACCTATTTTATTCTTTAAATGCCATGATTTGGGTTTGTCTAAAGTCCAAAATAGCAACATTGGCCTAACATTGCCACATCATCAAGTAGTCCATGTCACCAGTTTCATGTCATGTAATGTCATGAGTGGTCATATTCCACATAAATAGTGTGGATCCTGTATATTATATTCAAAATGTATTGTAAAGAGTCATGTAAGTTAAAATGTCATAGGAAGTCAAATAGTCATGAGGGTAGTCAAAGAGTCACCTTGGGTTATATATACTCCCTCATCGTAATATGAGAAAAGGATGTTATTTGGAACATTGGAGTACTTTTGTAGTATTGGACATACCCATGGTAAATGTCTGTAAGTCCTAGAGATTTCACAGTATTCTTGTGTATTCCATCCTAGGAAAGCTCCTTGCACTCCTACTATCGCAACTCCTACTATTGGCGAGGTTCCTAATTGTCCGGCAATCCCCTTGAATTGTTGATGCCTCTCAACCTCGGGCATTTTGTCGCAACATGTCCTTCTACCATGCAATGTGTACATGTTATGTTAGGTCTAGCTGGCTGAAATGGTTTTATATCTTTCAGTTTTTCCGTTAGGAGGATAGGAATCTGGCTATTATGATGCTCTTAAAAAGCCTTTAAAATGGCTCTCACACCATCAAATGTCAAGGTTGGCGTTAGGAGGACAAGAATCTGGCTATTATGATGCTCTTATGCATGATACTAGCTGTAGAAAGGAATTTCATGTGGATGGTCAGGAAGAAGGGAATGTGAAAGTAGGTGTTAATGCACTAGAAGAAGTGGATGAACAAGAAGATGCACTTGCACCAAATAATATGATTTTCCTCTCTCAAGGACACCTCTATGGCGATGATGATGAACATGTAAGTGAAACATAGTACAATCATGAACCAAATGACCTAAACATGGAGGTTTTTCTACCAACTGAAGCACATGCAACTTCCTCGTGTGATATTCGTAACAACTTTGTTGATCATGCAACCAAGCATGAGAATGCAGATGAAAATGTGGTTCAAAATGACATTTTTGATATTTCGCTAGGAAGAAACATTGACCAATTAATATATCCAAGCGAAGTAACCCCACCATCATGGTTGGATGAAGCCATGATGAATATGAACCCACATAATGTCTCAAGAACCAATGAAGAAATCATGAATATTCCTTCACAACAAGTAGAATTGAACAATGAAATTGTTCATTTTTTTGTGAACAATAGATCATTGGAAGAAGATATTGTACATAGTGATGGACTAGATTATGAGAACAATATAGTTCAATCAGTTGTCCCATATATTGAAATGTAATTTTCAAGCAACGAGAAACAGGTGTCAGGGCAGGAACATTTACTTTGTTTGTTCCTAAAGCTACCAGTAGAGAGCGTCTCAATGAAAAAAAGGTAATTAATAATAGAAAGTCTTAGTTTGAGTCGAAGTTCACAATTACTCACGTCAGAAGACTATATAAAACTATTAGTTGATTTTGAACAAAAGAAGCTTGAAATTCAGGAAGTAAAAAAAAAAAACAAGGATTTAGCCAAGAAAATGAAGGCAACAAGGATCGTTGCAGCACAACGTAGAGCAGAGGAAAGGATTGAAAGAGAGAAAGTAAGGAAAGAGAAGGACCATCAAGAACAATTGGCAAGGTAGGAAAAGGAATCAAGAAAGGTAACAAAATTTCTTCAAAAAAAACAATGGATGACAAATAGAGTTGACGATGGTCCAAGCACAGTCAATGAAACCAGGATGATGTCAAACACATTGGACCAAATTGTAGATAATACACCATTATTCCAAGACCTCATAGGCTTTGGTCAGTGTTAAGCTTGGTGAGTTATTTTTTGGAGCTCTCTCATTATTCTCTCTCGCTCACTCTTATACACTTAGAGTTTTCTTAGATCACTCTAGCTTTGGAGCAAGGAAGGAAAAGAAAGCAAAGGGAAAGGAAGGAAAGCAAGGATCAAGCAAGGAAGATTAGGATCAATCAGCTTCAGCAGGAATACTTGTAGGTAACATATGGCATGTGTGACTTCCTCGATGGTTTTGACATCCATGGATTTGCATGTTGGTGTATGGTTCTCTTGCTGCCGATGGCATGGTTTTTCTGGGTTATGACAGTGGTTTTCAGCCTAACCTTTCTTTTTTCAAAATTCCATGGTGTGTTGGGATGTTGATCTTGGTTTTGAGCTTTGGAATTGCTGGATGGATTTCAGAATCCGAGGCAGAGATGGTCTCAAGGTTCATTCCCAAAAGCCCAGGAATCCCTTGACCGTTTTTGGTGGGATACATAATAAATCCTGAGAGAGGTGTCTTGGTTTAAGGCTATTATAGACATTTTTGTGCCTTACAGCATAAAGCATGAAATGTCCATAATCTAAGGGATCCAAAGTCCCTAAACATGTTGTTCCTACCCCTAGAGGAACAAGGTCAGCAAACCACAACACTGAATAACAGTTCTCCACCTGAAAACACTCAAAAACAAGCTAATTCTGGATCATGTCAACTGCTCCACTGAGCATCTGCGCTGAATGTCAACTGCTCCACTATCTACCTGTGCTGAATGTCAACTGCAAAGAAGGCTACCTGTGCTGGGCGAGTTGGGACATGTGGCACATTCATTCCTCAAGGTGTCAATGCCCAGGAAGCTTCCAAAATGACACTTAGATCAAGGAATTCGACTGGTGATGAGTAAGAGGGTCTAGATCTCCAAGTGGAAGCAAGAACCTCCAAGTGGACTCAAGAACTGAAGTGGGAGAGGACACTAGTCAGCTCTCAAGCTGACTCATCCTTTCTCCAAAACTCCTATATATAGAGCTCTCTCATGAGGTCTAAGGGAGGCTGGACTCTTGTGAATGTAAGGAAGTGCTGTTGGTTTGAGTTTAGAACTATTGGGTGATTTGCTTTGAAGGAGGTGAAGAGGAGATTTCTTTCTGCTGGGAGGTGATGCTGGATTGGGCCTTTTATGGTTGTATCACTTCCTGAACTTTACTTCTTCCATTAATAAAGCATTTGAGGTTCTTCTATATGCATGTGTCTCAATGGTGTATTGTTATGCTTGTGTATTTGATTTATTCTAATCCTTGAATCAATTATGAATGTATGCTTCTTGTAGCTTCCCTCTCTTGCCATTTTACAGGATCTTGGTGTAGCTGGGCCAGTGAAAGAGCAAGGAGCTGGGAGCAAGAAGCAAGGAGAGAAGATTGGATCAACAATTAGCGAAAGACATCGGTTAGTCGATCTCTTTCTCCCCTATTTTACTTTCATAAAGAAGAAATCTTAGATAGCTTTGCTTCGATTGTTGCTGAGGTACTATCACCCTTAGAGTGGGATAGGGTCATTCCGTATTGGATACTTTTCCCAACAACAAATTGGCGACTCCACTGGGGATCGTATCTTGCTGGTTGTTTTTGTTTTTTCTATTCATTTCCTAAACACAGGGAGTACCGAATCGAACTGCATTTGAATCTTTCAAATGCAAAGTAGAGGGCAACTACTCTAGCTCAGTTTTTGGGCATGTTTATGATTTGAAGAGCTGATCCACAAGGACTCTGAACAGCTCTTAGTGATAGCTTTTCATCCTCCTTTTCATCCTTTAGTGTGTACTTGATTGATAGCTTCTGATTTGGCCAAAAACTATGAATTTTTGAGCAATCTGTAACCTGGAAACTGAGAAAAACGAGAGTTTATCTCTTCATTGTAGGCACTGTGAAGGCAGTCTGCATTTCATCGCAGGTCCCGAAGGGGCTACCTGCGCTGAATGTCAAACTGACAGTGTACTACCTGCGCTGAACCAGTTTTGCCTTGTGCAATTGGGGTTCCCTGCTATTTATTGCCCTGTTTTCATCCTTGTTTTTGCAGCCTGTTATCAGTCAATGTGCCTATCTGAAACCAACTTTCCTTGCCACTATTCCACCTCGGTTGTATAAAGAAACTGTATTTGTTCTTTGTGTATTTCTTATATCATTTGCAGTTTCCCATAACGAAAAGTGAACTAGTCTTGCTGTGACCTCTTAGATCTAGACCTGTGATAAGTGTCGTTTTGATCTTAAGAGTTAGTTTGTTTGTTGTTCATAGCTGATTGAGCATTTTCTTTCGTCATATGGTTTGAGTTTATGTATTTCTAGTGTCGAAACAAGTAAATCTTAAGGTGTCTTTTGATTTTGGACAAAAGCTGGTTTGCTTTCACTTGAAATTGAATTCAAAGTTATACAACAGCTTTCTTTTTGTAGTACATCAACATTAAGAAAGAGAAAAGAAATACCTGCATTGTACATTTTGCATTTGATAAGTTTGCATGTTGATTTAGGGAAAAAGTGCATTAGTGTGTGCTCTTTGATCCGTGTGAAAAGATGATGTCTTTCTTTTCCCTCAGTAGTTAGGATTTTCAAAGTTAAAAGATTTGAAAAGCTTGCTTCTCATCTTAGACTGCATTTAGGAATTTGTATCAAACATCTCGTGGTGAACCTTGAAATGCAAACTTTAAAAAGATCAACTTAAAATATATTGAATTAACCTAACAATGCTTTGAAACATAACACAAACACATAGAGGTCTAAGCTAGAGACGTGTTCCGGCGTCGTTAAACGTAGTGACTGTCGATCTCGAAGAAGGTGGGTGATTCCTCTTGAGAGTCGGTGACACTAATACGGACTTGTGCTCCCACGTACCGTCGCGTATATATTGGGAGACCCCTATAGGAATCGGAAGCCGTGTCGTCCGCCCTATTGATCGCAATGCAGTGAACACGGCATTCACGAAGATCGACCACTCGTACCGTAAAACGTATTCTGTGGTTTTGCGAAAAGTTTGGCACACCCTCTGCCTAGATCTCCAGAGCAGTTTCTTTTGGCCTTTTTCAAACTCTATAACTGAAAAAGTCCATCCGAGCATTTGTCACTTCGGGCTCGTTAAAACAACAAAGGAGACTAGAGTCATCTTTAGCTTTTTCTCGACTCTTAAAAAGTGAAAAAGCAAGTTGTGTCTAAAGCGTCGTCATAAAATTTATTTTAAACGAAACATAATCACCTCCTATTCTTGCGTTGATCTGTAGGTTGAGAACATGGAACGCCCCAACCAAGGAATTCCACATGATGGAAATCCTAGTCCTTTCTCCTCTTGGGGAGAAGTTGGTGCACCCCACATGGCCACATTGTCGCTTCCAGGACTGACAATTGGCCTGTTAATTTGGCTATTCTCAACCAATGTAGTTCAGAACACCATGGTTCCTGAAAAGTCGAGTCAACAGTTAGATCAGTCTAGAGCTGCCCACCAGCCTTCTACTTCCTATAACTCTTCCTCCAATCCCTCGTCTTCGCAAGGTAGAGCCGGCAAAAGCCAAGCTCCCATGGAGAAGAAGGAGAAGAAGAAGAGAGAGAAGAAGAAGAAGGAGCCTAAGGCGACTGGGGGCAAGCAAAAGACATCTGACAATAATCCACACACAGCACAAACCAGGCCTAAATCGCCATGCGTCATATGTAGAGGAGACCACTTCCATAGAGATTGTCCCTGTATTCCCTGGATACTAAGGGACTGGTCCCCTTGTTTGCACAATTCGGGAGCATCAACCTCTGATAGCCATGTTGAATGCTTACCATCAACCAGCGAAAGTGAAGGTTCAAGACAAAGAGGGGGACCAAGATCCCCCTGCAGACTGTGTGAAGGCGGTCACGCCATCCACCGTTGTCCCTTCTTAGACGAAGCGAAGAGAGTTTTGGAAGATCGTCCGGTTTCACCGTTGAGACTTCCTCCTGGATACAAAAAACTCGTGCCAAGTCCTTCATTGGTTGAAAATACAGCTGGCCCGCTCAAGTGGTCAGCTGAAGCGTCAGTCATTGAAAATGAACCTACTAAATCCAGACCGGACGAAAGTCCAAAGGTCGAAACGGCAGTTGACCCGGTTCTCCCTTCAGAGGTCTCATCTTCTAATGACACCGTCACTGAAGATTCATCTTCAAATGACACCCTCACTGAAGAGAATAAGGATGACACCATCCAGATTCTTTTCATCAACACAGACTCTGATGAGCATCAGGGCAATGCGCCCATTCCTTTATCACAGGAAGGAACATCGTCAGGGTCATATCCGGCCGTGTATTCGGTCCCACCACCAAGCAACCTAGTTGTATCCTTTGATTGGAATCAACTAGGTAGACCCCGGTTGCCAGCCAGTATACCATTCAGAATCATCGTCCAAATATACAGAATGGTAATGGCTGGCACTATCATTGATGAGGGGGCATCTGTGAGTATCCTTTCCTCTATTGCTTGGAAAGCACTGGGTTCCTCGGCGCTTTTACCTGAGATAAGAAATCTCTCGGGTTTCGATAAAGGAACCAGTCGACCATTAGGGTTCCTCCCCAATGTGCCTGTTACATTGAAAGGGAAGACCATTCAAATGAACGTGATGGTCGTTCAAGGACCCTTGGATTATAACCTACTCCTTGGACGAGACTATATATATTGCATGGGAGCAATAGTCTCCTCACTCTTTAGAGTAATGTGTTTTCGACACGAAGGAAGAATGGTCAAGCTCGTAGACCAACTTTCATTTCCGGGATCACGCATAACAAATAGTCATATACCAACCCTAAATGGTCTATTCAATCAAGAAATGTCTCCACCCCCAGTCCTTCTTCCCGATGAGTGCGAGTGATTCGGAAAGATGGGACTGGAACCCAGGGGGGCATGCATCCTGGTCTGCTTCGGGCAAAGAAAAACTTGGGTATAAGGTAGAATTTCCGCGAGAGAGTATGACTAGTCCGTACCCCATCCGTGGATGGAAGAGGGGTTGTTCTGGAATAGGATTCTTTTGTCAAGGTTACGTGTTTGACAACAGTCATTCACCCTTGTCTATTTCGGTTGACAGTGCCAAGGAAATGTTTTGTTTGAAAGATTAACGAAACAATCTTTGGGTAACCAGAAAGAGGTAAGCCTCACCCTTTAAAACAGATGTTTTGATGGATAAGTAGGGGTAGCCTTGAAATTGTACTTTATACTTGGGGGCATGCAAACCTTTTGGAGTGCAAGCAAAGAGCGGTTATTTATCTGTTTTTTGGATTAGTCGTTTCCGAACTTGCATAAAGAAAGGATATGGAGTAAAGCTTAGTGAAGATGAAACTCCTTAAAAAATAGAGATCTCACAGGGGACATTTCTTATCTTATGACTGGTATAACGAGCAGTTTTAGCATAAAGTTCATGCTCATTAAAAAATAAACGCAAGATCCGAGCAGTTTTAACGCGGTCTTCATGCTCGTTAAAAAATAAATAAAAGCAGTGAGCAATGTTTCCCCCAGAGTTTAAGCTCATTTTTAAATAAAAAATGAACCTATTCCGATAAATAACTTCTGTGATCGTAAATTTATCAGCCATAAAAAGCCTTGGTCGTGTTTGCACCTGCCACCTCCACCGTCATTTGGCCGATCGTTCACCTCCATATGATTGTTTACCCATTTTGAGGAACAGCTACGAAGAGTGATTTCACCTAGCCATCCTTGTGACACTGCCGTGATTGGAAAATTCCAACCTGTACCTGGAATCTGCTGCTATCCCTGTTTATCACTCGTTCCTCAAAAGACGAGTCTTCTTTGAGCTCTTTTCATCTGACTCGTAAAATATGAGAATCTTGCCGAGTTTTGGCCTTCCAGCTTGTTAAAGTGACCAGAAGAGCTATCCCTCCTCTAGATTTTAATCTTTTTGGACCTGAGGGATTATTACACAAAAAGGTCGAGCGCTTGTTTTATTCGGCTCGTTAAAGTTATCGAAAACTCATCCCTTTTGTATTGTTTTATACTTTTTCGGACTTAAGGGATTAGATGATGAAAAAGGAATTTTGGAGTTAACTTTCTGTACCTTTTCAGACTCTCTAAAAATGAAAAGGATCGAGTTTTCCTTGTCGTTAGACTCGTTAAAATGATTAAATAGCGACAAACTTGTCTTTAGACGAGAACGAGTTTCCCTATCGCTAGGCTTGTTAAAACATAGCGATGGGCTTGCCCGAAGGGCAGGTTATAGAACAAGCATATGTTATCCTCCTCAAGCTTGACAAAAATAAAGAGGTACTGGTCAGAAATGACTGGGGAAAAAATTAGGAGAACCTCAAAGCTTTAATGGTAGCAAGTCGCTCTTGAACATGACACCTTTCCTCCGTACCACATCGGGTTGGGTTGTTTCATTCACCAGTCTCATCACCATGGTCTCGGCAAACCATCCACATTTGGGGTAATGCTACCGATCCATCGCATCAGTGTCGTTATATGTTCAAGAGATGTTGTTCAGAAAGAGTCAACCGTGTCCCATCCACTGCCATACATTATCCTTCATCCATCCATGATCGCCACCCTGAATCATATGTCACAGATTGTTTTCACCTTCATTAAAATCATTAGCTCCATTCCGTGTCACTGATGTGGGATTCATTAAGGCCCTCCTTTGATGGATCGCTCCTTGTCGACATCAGCTCATTATCCAAGGAGTTGATCTAGGAACACCCCCCTCAGTACTTTGAAGCTTGCATGCCTCAATGGCAAGTTTCTCACTTCCGGCGACAGGTATACATCAATGACCTTCGACCAGAAGATTGTGCATGGTGTTCGACGTCAAGTCCTTTATTCACACCACGTGAATTGTACTGCAGTACCTTGAGGGTCATTATCATTATCGGTGATTCCTCTCTCGCTTGTTAACGGTTTACATCATTGACTGGTAATCAAGCGATATCTTTCCATGTTCGACTTCAGCGCAATTATCACATGGATCGACTTGTACTTAGAGTGAAGATCGAATGAGTTTGAAGACCCCGGATCTAGTTTCATCCATCCGGGCTGCGATATATATTCAGGAAATATAAAGACATTTGACATGTACATCATTACAGCAGATGATCATCCTACTCAAAGGATAATAATTTCAGCAGAGAATTATCAGTCTACCATCTGACGATTGTCTGTTATATGTACCAAAATGAATTTATAAATCTGAGCATGGGAATGCCCGCCTCACCTCTCAGCGATTGAATGAACTTCGGATCCTCCTGATAAAGCATTTCACCCGATAAACGACCTCATACTCTAGGGGGCAACTGTTATAGACATTTTTGTGCCTTACAGCATGAAGCATGAAATGTCCATAATCTAAGGGATCCAAAGTCCCTAAACATGTTGTTCCTAACCCTAGAGGAACAAGGTCAGCAAACCACAGCACTGAATAATAGTTCTCCACATGAAAACACTCAAAAACAAGCTAATTCTGGATCATGTCAACTGCTCCACTGAGCATCTGCACTGAATGTCAACTGCTCCACTGTCTACCTGCACTGAATGTCAACTGCAAAGAAGGCTACCTGTGCTGGGCGAGTTGGGACATGTGGCACAGTCATTCCTCAAGGTGTCAATGCCCAGGAAGCTTCCAAAATGACACTTGGATCAAGGAATTCGACTGGTGATGAGTAAGAGGGTCTAGATCTCCAAGTGGAAGCAAGAACCTCCAAGTGGACTCAAGAACTGAAGAATAACTGAACTGGGATAGGACACTAGTCAGCTCTCAAGCTGACTCATCCTTTCTCCAAAACTCCTATATATAGAGCTCTCTCATGAGGTCTAAGGGAGGCTAGAATCTTGTGAATGTAAGGAAGTGCTGTTGGTTTGAGTTTAGAACTATTGGGTGATTTGCTTTGAAGGATGTGAAGAGGAGATTTCTTTCTGCTGGGAGGTGATGCTGGATTGGGCCTTTTATGGTTGTATCACTTCCTGAACTTTACTTCTTCCATTAATAAAGCATTTGAGGTTCTTCTATATGCATGTGTCTCAATGGTGTATTGTTATGCTTGTGTATTTGATTTATTCTAATCCTTGAATCAATTATGAATGTATGCTTCTTGTAGTTTCCCTCTCTTGCCATTTTGCAGGATCTTGGTGTAGCTGGGCCAGTGAAAGAGCAAGGAGCTGGGAGCAAGTAGCAAGGAGAGAAGATTGGATCAACCATTAGCGAAAGACATCGGTTAGTGGATCTCTTTCTCCTCTATTTTACTTTCATAAAGAAGAAATCTTAGATAGCTTTGCTTCGATTGTTGCTGAGGTACTATCACCCTTAGAGTGGGATAGGGTCATTCCGTATTGGATACTTTTCCCAACAACAAAGGCCTAGTTATCCGGGATTGGATTGCGGTAAAGCCTGAGAGACAAGGAGACAAAAAATTCCTCAATGATAGTGATGGATTCCGGAAGACATTCCAAGTTCGGTTCGGTTTTGTGATCGAAGCACTGATATTTATGTGATTAGGGTATGGTGAGGGTGGAGGTGGTTTAACCTCTTGATTCCCTTGGTTGTTTTTGGATTGGTTTTTCAATGGGATACCACATTCATGCTTGTAATATCGCATGGGGATGACTATCTAAAAGAAATATTTGGTTCAACCATGTCTACAGTCGAGTTGTAAGTGGAAGTCCCGAACCTGGTTGGATTTCTCTATGTTTAATAAAAGCTAAGTTCTCTTGCTTTTGTACTTATTAATATGTGGATTTAATGGTTGTTAAATCATGATTATTTTCATCGTTTAATGTTGTTTATAAGCATAGTTATACGACTGGTTATTGTCATGGTTATTTCATGTATCTACTTGTAACTGGAAGGATAATGGATGCAAGACCTAATTGATGTCAAAACAGTTAAGGGAAGAGGGTGGTAATCCTTCTTGTCAAGTCTTGTATGATATATCAGTCATTGATGCTCTGTCTTGTATTCATTTCCTGTAGATTTCATTGATGCCAAGTGTTTGACAGAATGTCAGTCCTGGTTGGGGATGGTCAGGCCTAGTCCTGGAGTTAGTTTTTGGTTTATTAGTCTTGTCATCATGTGTTTAATGGATTCCATAAGTTACAGCAAGTTCTGAGCAGTGGACGGAATTCTGGGCTTGAAAAGGGCCTTAAATCACGCAGACTGTGGCACGAGTGTGCTGGAAATAGTCCCTGGACATAGACATGTAGGCTTCTAGGAGCGTCCAGAGCCCTCTAGATGCTAGCATGCCCATAGCATGGGAGCATCCAGAGGCCAAGTAGTCTAAAAACTCAATGGGACCCAGGGGCATGATACCTGTGTGGTTGGGATGGCTCTTGAGAGTGTTGTTGCTGATGTGGAAGGTGTGTTTGATGTGTTTTCATTGATTCCACTTCCTTAAGGACACCTAGGAGGTTGAATCATATCATAGTTTCCTCTCGTCACATGTTTACCCTCGTTGGCCGATTACTTGGGTAGATATGGGAGGAGGGTGATACATGTCAATCATTATATGCACTCATGGATGTGAACCCCACTGCTCTCCACTATGCATCTGGTTGCATAATGGGGTTGGATGGATGACATTCAATTCATAGGAAATATTTCATGAATTTGGGAGTAAACAAAACTTTTAGATTAAAACAGACTATAAAGATTTCAACTAATATTGTCATTCAAGAAATACATCAATTTACATAATGCATAAAATCATAGCCATAACTGCAATTTACATCCACAAAACCAAAAAGTACAGATTCATAACACCCGGAATGCAATTCCGAGCAGGATAGAATGTGTTAAAAAACACAGAAGTTGTGAGTTGGTAAGATAAAATAAGAATCAGGAACATACCTTCCCAATTAACGCTTCACCAACCCCAACCCCAACCCCATATAAAACCCTAACCCTAAAGAGTTGAAATTCACATAATCAAGCTGAATTTCAAAAATTAGGCAAGGTTAGCATGAAAATTAAGCAAGGTTAGCTATTTGTTGGCTTAAACACATTACTAATGAGCCGAATTAAGCAATATTCAACAAATTATTTGTTAAAACCTAAAAAATCAG
This sequence comes from Pinus tabuliformis, assembly GCA_031772625.1. Lineage (NCBI taxonomy): Eukaryota > Viridiplantae > Streptophyta > Pinopsida > Pinales > Pinaceae > Pinus > Pinus tabuliformis. Next base: position 10,470,629 of record CM062808.1, read on the forward strand.
AGCCATAATAACAATTTACCTCCATAAAACCAATAAAAACAGAGCCATAACACTCGGACTATAATTCCTAACACGATAGAATGTGTTATAAATCACAGAAATTGTGAGTTGGTAGGATAAAATAAGAATCAGACACAAACCATCCCAATTGATGCTTAACAAACCCCAACCTCATATAAAACCCTACCCTAAAAACTTGAAATTCATATAATCGAGCTGAATTTCAAAAATTAGGCAAGGTTAGCCATGGAAATTAGGAAAGGTTAGCTTTTTGTCACCTCAAACGCATTACTCTAAAGCCAAATTAAGAAATATTCAACAAATTATTTGTTAAACCCTAAAAAATCAAATCCATAACAATAATATATGTCCAAAAACCAAAAAAGCAGAGCCATAACACTAAGACTACAATTCTCAGCATGATAGAATGTGTTGAAAAACACATAAATTATGAATTGATAGGATATAATATCGTATCGGAGAGCCTCAAAGAGCCTTCTGTGACATTGATAATGCCATGCCCACACATCACTGCAATAGTGATGAAGACCCAAACACTCGAACAAAACTTAAATTCTACATACTCGTGCAACCATTAAAAAACGGTGGAGCTATAGTTTGAGAAAACCCAAGAGAAATCCATACAAAAAATTGTAGAATTTGAAGGCTTACATTCATGAAACAGGATTGGAGCACAAAACCTCCATATTGACCATTCAACCCAATGAAATCTGCAATAAATATGAAATGAACAAATTCACCACAATCTTATGCACCACAAACAACTTGGAACAATCCACTAAGGAATAAATGGCATGTAACAACCCTATAAATGGTAAATCGCCCACAATCTCACCAAAACAACTGCACACGAAGAAAATGACAACCATATGAGGCAAGTAACATAGGAAATGAAGGCTGATATCATAGGACTGGGGGCAGCAGAATGACCACACATCGGGCCCGAGCAACATAAGCGAGGGCATGATACCACCTCCGACGTTTGAGCGAGAACAAACCCTAAACAACCTCGAAAATGACTGCGGACAATGCCGAAATGTAATTGACAACTCTCTTTCCATGTAGGACACATGTCATATGTTTCACGTGGACTTATGCATGTACTTTGATGAAGTGGAAGGGATGGCGCGCAACAACTAGCGCCCCTCCCCTAAACACCATGCACTAACTTAATGATAATATTTTTTCATCTGGCTCATTGAATGAGAATAAAGTGATATTCAATGGACCAAAAAAAGAAACACTAACTCAATAATTGGCTTAGTGCTCACTGCACTGTATTCAATAATTGCCTACTAACTCGATATTGTTTATTAATTAGATTATTAAGCACCATACACTAAACCAATAATTAGTTCAATACTTTTTATCTTTGAAAGGAGTTCGGATTTTCCACAGTGTTCATGTTTTGTAGTCGACGTTTCGAGTCTGCAACTAGACTCATCATCAGGACAATAATGTGAGGAGAAAAGAAGGTGATTTTTAGGTATAAATATGAAACCCAGGATGTGAAGTCCAATGGCCGACACTTTTTCTTATTGATGATTTTATTTATTTTAAGCTTTATGATTTTACATTATACCAATTTTATTTATTATAAGCTTTATGCTTTTACATTATACATATTTTTAATACCTACCTTGCAATTTATTTTTAATTATTCTATAAAAATTACAATTTTATATTTTGTCTTATTATGTCATTATGCCTTATAATTAAAATTTTGAAAATTTTTATTTCTCATTAATTATGGTTTATGTTTATTGATATTTATGATGTTATTCCTAATTGATAAAGATGTGATTTTATTATTATTGTTATGAAAGTTATTTATTATGACTTCTTATAAATCATATGAATTTAAATGTTTATTATGTCCATTATAATTATATTTGCTTTTATATTTGATGAGGTTAATGTTAGCTTTATCATTTAATTATTATTAATGTTATTAATGCTTGTATCCATTAATGCTCTTCTTATTAGATGCCTAATGCTTAATGAGCAACCATTAATGGTTTGGATGCTTAATGTTTATTGAGCATCCATTAATGGTTTATGGCTTAATTATTATATTTATATTACAATATTATATTTTGTCTTATTTTGTTAATGTGCCTTATAATTACATTTTGCTTATTAATTATGGTTAATGCTTGTTGATGTTTATGATGTTATTCTTCATTGATTAAATTGAGATTTTATTATTGTTATGTAAGTTATTTATTATGCCTATTTATAATTAATTAATTTGTTATTAAAATTTTCTTTTTGTAATTTTTAAGACTATTTTGTATTATTCTTATTAGTATTCTAATATTTAATGCTTTTTTTGTTTATATTTAATATTTGTTATTGTTAATGCTATTTTAATTCTATATTTATTATTATGCTCCTTATTATCTATATTGTTATTAATTTTTTATTTATTATGGTATTAGCTATAGCTCCTCTATATATACTTATTGTTATCTATTATGATTGATATTTATTAATGCTCTACTATATATACTTATTAATTTTTCTATTATTTACCTATTATAATGGATGTGTGCTTTATTGATAGTTGTTAATCTATGTTATTATATATGCTATTTACTAAGATATCTAAAATTGTTCTCTTATACATGTTTATTGTATCTATTACAATTTATATTTGTTTTTATATTTGCTTATAAATTTATGATGGCAGGTTAGGAATTTATAACATTGTTATTAAGATTATTAGCGGGGGTTAGCACGGGGTTCCAATTTTTGCTAATTTCCATGCCGCCATCCCTATTAAGGTTTCTAGGATGTTTAATTATTTCAATAGCTTCCCTAACTTTACGCTTGAAATGGTGTTCTACATTAGCAATGACTTTGGTGTCTTCTAAGCAAATATGATGATTAGTTCTACCTACATGCTCAGCTAGGGCTGAGGACTTGGTTCTTTCGTTACGAATGTCTGCACTATGCTCTTTGAGTCTAATCCTAACCGATCTACCAGTTTCTCCTATGTATTGGTCCCCACAAGAACATTTGATGATATAAACTCCTTTTTGCTGAAGTAGTTCTTGGTTATCCTTAACAGATCTCATTCTTTGCTTTATGGTAGACAAGGGTTTGAAAGCAGTTTTTATGTTTTTCTTATTGAGGATTTTGGCTATTTTGTCAGTGACTCCTTGGATGTAAGGAAGGCAGGTATTGGAGGCTGGGCTGTCTTTAGTTTTGTTTTTATTGTTATCAGATTTTGCTTTTTGAATGGCTTTGTATATGTTTTCCTTGCTGTACCCTAGGTTGGCAAAGGTTCTTTTAAGGTAGGAAATTTCTTCATCAGTATGGTTTATATCAGATATTCTATAAGCTCTAGTGAAGAGGGTTTGTAGTACCCCCATTTTTTGGGCGGGGTGGTGATGAGAGTCGGCATGCAGGTAGTTATCTGTATGGGCTTTCTTTCTAAAAACTTTGTGACCAATGGAACCATCCTTCTCCCTAATGAGGAGGATGTCTAAGAAAGGAATGCAATTATTTTCTTCAACTTCCATGGTGAATTTGATGTCTTCAGACAAGCTATTGAGGTGATCTAGGAACTTGTTTAGCTCTTCCTCGCCATGAGGCCAATTGACACTGGTATCATCCACAAACCTAACCCAGGATTTGGGTTTTAGTGGATATGAGTCAAGTGCCTTCTTCTCGAATTTTTCCATGAAAAGGTTTGCCACGATGGGGGAGAGAGGAGATCCCATAGCAACGCCTGAAGTTTGTTCAAATATTTCACCCTGGAAGGAAAAGAAGGTTGAGCGGAGACAGATTTCGGCTAATTTTGCGGTCTGGGGATCTGCCACATCTTTGACTACCTGAATAGCATCATCTAGGGGAATTTTGGTGAAGAGCTGGACAACGTCAAAACTCACGATTTTGTCTCCTGGTTCTAGCTTGGTGTTTTTTATGTGATTTACAAATTGATTGGAGTCTTTAATGTAAGAGCTAGTCTTACCTACAAGGGGGGACAGAATGCTAGCGACGTATTTTGCTAACTCATAAGTGGGAGACCCTATGGTGTTGACTATGGGTCTTAGGGGAACATCTTTTTTATGAATTTTAGGGGCTCCATAGATTCTGGGGGTGATTTCGCTGTTAGGAGTCAATCTCTTTTTTATTTTATCATTAAACAAACAAAATATAGGCTTACCTAATAATTATAAAAATAGACTAACCAATAGCTTGTTGCAAGTTACCCACTAACTAAATATTTTATATCAATTAGACAAATATGACATAAAACAATGAACACTGTATATTAATTAGACAAATAAGACATAAAAACAATGAGTATACCGCCACCGGCCTAGAACCTTCAAAACATTTAACAAACTTTAAATTCATAAAATATGTATATATTATTGAACATTGTTCCAGATAAAACATTAGTTTAATATTATTGATGCAATAGTAATTACTAGATAATTAATATTAGAAAAAGTGTGTTTGAATAAAACATTTGACCATATGTTAAGATTATAAAGTATGCCTATTAACTAACACTGCTTCAAAATGGCATTGCAACCTTGTCTTACCTTTCAATCGAGTTGTTCTTGATAAAAGAAAGGCAACGCTAACATTTTTTCAGGTTTTCCGTAGATTGATTTCAATTACAGAATGGCCCCTTACAACAAGGTCTGTAATTGCACAAGGAATATCACTCCATTCACTCCAAAATCCAAATTATCTCTCACCTTATTTCTCTTTCTACTCTCATTGGCATTAATTACCTCAGTATGATAATTTCAATAATGATTTGATATTTATGATTACAGTCTGATTTTCAAGTAACCCTTTGTGATGATGGTAATAACATGGGTGGAAGTTCAAGTTCTTTGGAAAGGAATTTGATGGTGGTTCTGAATTCGTTGGTGGAGAATGTTAATAAGACGGGCTACAGTATTTCATCTCATGGAGAGAATGGAGATGTGATGTACGGTCTTGCTCAGTGCAGGGGAGACCTCAATGCCTCTGCTTGCTGGGCATGCGTTTCAAACGTTGCGAAGCTTTCCACTGATTTGTTTACCAAATGTATTTCTGGAAGCGCTCATCTTAGCGGATGCTTTTTGAGATATGCCACTGATAAATTTTATCCAACAAATTTGCAGAATGCATCAGCAGACACCTTTACAGTTTGCGATAACACTTCAAGAAAGGGCACAACTGGAAACATTGGGGGTTCCAAAGATTGGAATATTGCCTCTTTATTGACCAGTGTTAAGCTGAATGCTGGGTCGAGTAATGTGAGTTTCAGTACACTAAGTGATTATGGGGTTTATTCTCTGGCGCAATGTTGGAGAGGCCTTACTATGAATCAATGTAAATAGTGCCTCCAAATTCTGTACGACTCTTTGGGCTCGTGTACAACAAGAACTAGCCAAGGAGCCGCCTTCTCTGCAACAACAAGCTCCTCCATTCATTCAAATTCTGGGAGAGATTGGGTTTGCGATGATGGGCAAATAGTTCCATCACTAGTCCTGCTTCCACCGACTCTTGCACAATGTTGGACTAACCCCACAACCATGCTTCCTACTTCGGATGGACTTCATCCTGATTGCCTTTTGCCCACATACTGTAATCTACCTGCACCTTTCCCAATCTGATATTCAAGATAGTTAGCTCAGACTCTATGGCAGTTGGGAATCCTTCATTTTACTTTGCAACTTTTCATATATTTTGTCCACCAGTGGCAGATGAAGGCTCCTTTCCTTTTCTTCCAAGTCGTTCTGCTCTCTCGTGACATCTAGTATATTTTCCACTACCTCAAACAAGCGTTCCAGCGGCTGATTTGTCATCTCCTGCGCCTGCTCTAGGAATTTCAGGGTTTTAAAATCATTGTCTTCCATTAAAATGTTGTGAAGCCGCACAACTCGTCGAATAGTATCTACTCGTTTTATCGAAATGGTGTTTGAGAAGCATTAGCGATAGCATTATACTCCCTCCCTGCAACATTTCAAATTTTTGCGCAGGATTGTCGAATTTGAAATCTTGACGATGAAGGTTTCATTGAATGTCTGTAGCTGCACATCTTATCAACCCTTCGCATTAACTACATGCACCAATTGCATTAAGTACATCGCAGCAGCTAACTTCCGGAGTAGCGGTGGAGCGTGCTGCAGTCGGGGCTATGGAATCACTGGAAAACAAATCATCATGTATGGGCATGTCTGTTAATGGCAAATCTTAACAACGAGTCATTGGCCAATGATTGGCTTAGTGACTTAGTAATTTATATTAATATATTTGTTTAAGTATTAATATTAATATTAAGATGCTCAAGCAATCTTAATATTAATATATTATGTTATAGTTAGAAATATAAAAATTATCATATTAATATATTATTTTATAATAAAATTAATTTTATATGTGTGTGTGTGTGTTATTATTTATATAATTATTAATAATTACAAATGGTTAATATTTAATAGCAATTTTTACAATATATATCTAATAATTATTAATGTGGTTGATAAATGCCTATAGGCTTATATCAACCACATTAGTAAATGTGGTTGTGCTAATTTATCTTTGTGGAGTTTATAAGTAAAATGTTTTGAATCATAGAAATCTTATTGCTATGGTTGATAAGGCAATTCAATATATAATTTTAGTGTAATATTGGTTGATAAGGCAATTTAATATATAATTTCAGTGTCGTATAAGCTCTAAAGTAGTTATATCTCTTTTTCCTTTTAATTAAATTAATTAATTAAAAATATAATGTGCAATGAATTATGTTTTTTGGGCATGTAGTATTGATATGCGGTGGTATTCTAACAAAATTTATTTACAAATTAAAAATATCCATGATGAAGTGGAGTGAATTTCTATAATTAATAATATTGGTAAATTTTTTTCTTTAAGTGTATATATTTTTAACTTATATATCAATTTTTTTAATAATAATAGTAATAATAAAGAAGAAATAATTTAGTTGTTTTTTATGATTTTTTGTGTCAAAAGTACTATCTAGTCAAGTATGGTAGAGATGTATCAAAGGTAATATCTAGTCAAGTATGGCAGAGATGTATTGTTTAACATTTTGATTAGGTCAAAATAAAATAAAATAAACCTCTCATGACTTAAAGAACACCATCCCATAATAACAAAAAAACAAATATCTTAAACCAATATACCACATTTGTATATTGTGTATGTGTGTTTTTTTATTGGTTTATAATTGAGAAAAGTGATAACACAAAACAAAAATCTTAAACAGATATACCACATTTATATATTGTTTTTTTAATTTGTTTATGGTCGAGAAAAATACACCTTCGCCCACAATACAAAATGATCTCAAATAAATATATAACATCTACATTATTATTTTTAATCTATTTTCAATTTATTTATAATTAACCGATAATAATCTCTTATCTCAACAATGTTAAACAATCTACTAACACATTCACCATCCACTATTAATAATGTTAAACGTATCACCAACTTCCATATAACTATTAATAATGTTAAACATAGCACCAACTTCCATATAACTTAGTATATTCCAACTTCCATATAACTATTAGTAATGTTAAACATAGCACCAACTTCCATATAACTTAGTTAAGAATTTACTGCAGCTAGAGTTGCTCTCATCTCTCTGTCATCTATTTTTATCATCTATTAAAGTTGCTCTCATATGTCATTTACTTTTGTGGTTTCATCTGGTATCATCTTTTATTTAAACTATAGTCTTATACCCATGATAACTATTACTACACTACTACTTAATTGCCTAAAATATAAGAAACAATTACCTTTCAAACCATCATAACATTTTGTCCAAATTATAGCTTGAAGTGATAATTTAGATTGAAGTGATAGATTTCACACTACCACTTAATTGCCTAAAATATAAGAAACAATTACATTTCAAACCATCATAACATTTTGTCTAATTTATAGCTTGAAGTGATAACTTAGATTGAAATGATAGATTTTTTTTGGTGGGGGAGTTATTCCTTTAATATTGATTATTGATGGCATGCACAACCACACCAAGAAAAGCATAGCATAGTACATACTCTGAGAGTTCTGTACATTGATCAATAACACAAACACATGAAATGGAAGCACATTCTCAAAGTTGAAAATTAACAATTCTGGCATTTGAAAAGGATATGAAAAATGGTTCTAAAACACATCCAATCATTATACGAGCTGAATTTATCAACACCATTCGTAAATCCCTCCGATCGGTGAAATATCCTGTTGACCCTATGGACATGAAGGGTGTCTACTTGATCCCTTGTTCTTGTGGAACCCCCTATATCGGGGAAACAGGACGCTCCATCCATCAGAGGTTAAGCGAACATGCAGCTGACCTAAGACATGGGAGAACCAAGTCTTCAGCATTAGCAGAGCATGTAGAAAAGAACAAGCATCATGTTTGTATTCAGGAGGCCAAGGTTGTTGCTAAGGTTGCTCATTTCCATCATCGTAAACTCAGGGAAGCTATTGAGATTGAAAGAAGGCCTAATAATCTCAATAGAGATGACGGCTGGAAAATCAGTAGCTGTTGGATCCCTGCCCTGTCATCTTAGTCTTTCTCCTTCCCCCACCTTTTAGCTTTGTGCTCGCTTTCTGTGTTCCACCTGAAGCCTTCCTTCCTCCTAGGGTTGATCTGTTTTGATCGGTCCCTCCCCTTTTTATTTTTTGTCGTTCTCTCTGTTTTATTTTTATTTCTTATTTATATACCATATTTATATACTTTTATTATTATTATTATTATTATTATTATTATTATTATTATTATTATTATTTATTTATTTTTAATTAATTATTTTATTTATTTTACTTTATTTTATTTATTTATTTATTTATTTTTATTAATTAATTAGTTTATTTATTTATTATTATTATTATTTTTTCTTCCAGTATAATGATCTATTTATTATTTTCTTTTCGCCTTAGCTCTGTTCTCTTTTATATATTTTGATTTTTATTATTTTATTATTATTATTATTATTATTATTATTTTTATTTATTTATTTTCTATTTTATTTTTAAACTAACCTTGACTAACCTCCTTCTGAGTTTTTCCCAAGTTTTAGTTTTATTTATGTATTTATTTATTTATTTATTTTTAATTTTTAAACTAACCTGTACCTTTATTAGCTTTATTTTATTGTTTTTATTTTTATTTTTATGTATTTGTTTTTCTTCTTTTATTTTGATTTATTATTAACTAACTTTTACCCTTACTAGCTTGGTTCATTTATATTTCTATTATTTTTTCCTTTTTATTTTATTCTCACTAACTATTATTCTATACCCTATGTTAAACTTTTGATTATTTTATTTATATAAATAAATAAATAAATAAATATATATATATATATTAAAAGAATGGTCATCGAGTATAATATTATTTTGACTTTTTAACTCTAGTACTATTTAAATTGCATAGCTAGATCTATTTCTTCAACTTGATGAACCACACTAGTTGGTTCGAAACGCGTCGACAAATGATATTCTATGTGATTTACGTTGAAGAATCTCTCATAAATTTAACTATTTCTCACCATCTATAAATGATAATTTTGACCTTTAAAAATAGTAATTTTAACATTTGAACGAACATAAAAATTTACTCCAAATATTCAATGGGCAATGAAAATATATATTCTATTATTTTTTTTACTATATCTAAATTTAAAAATACTAATACAAACACAAATTCCTTGATAATATCAACTAAGAAACGATAAATCATAAAACCAATTGATAAAAGACACGGATTTGATACCAAGTATTTTTTCACATATTTGATAACATAGTAATGCATTTCGGCCAAAATTTCAAAAATGATCAGACTCTTCAAACTAGACAAGTATTCCACTTTGATGGTTACTGCACTGTACTTATACACCTTTTCCTCTTGTTGCAACTGTAAAACTCCAAAACATACTCATAATTTCAACATCATCTGTCAGGCAAGAGCTCCAAGACCTGTGTTGTTGCTCCAGGCAGGATGAGAACTGCCATCAATGTCTGCATGGCGATTTCCATCTGCTGGACGGTGAGACAGTCCTCCCACTGTGACCCTGCAATCTGGGCATTGAGATGTCTGCGTTGGTCCTCCGCATTCCCCCAATACGTAGTAATGGCCATTCGGACTTTGATACCAGTGCCCTCTTCCTCCCACACCTTTAGTAATAACTTCAATAACCTCTAGTTTCACTCGATTTTCCAGCCCCACTCTAATTTCGGCGGTTTTTGCATGATCAGGGTTTTTCTGCAGAATGATGTCGCAAACAAATCGCCAAACCAGAAGCAAAGTCGTTTCGAGCGGAACAAACTAATGCCCACTGAAGTAGTGCATCAATGGCCAACTCATTATTTGCTAATTTAGAATTAACATTATTGTTGCTGAAACTATATTTCAGTCTCAGCGTGGAAAGCTTTTCAAGCATGAGCACCTTTATTCACCTATTGGTGGTCCATAAGGTGGCATGGTTTCACTCCTTCCAGATGCCTCTGGGTCATGGGCATATGTGCTTTCTTTTTCTTTTTTCCTTTCGGTTTCAAGAGTTATTTGAAACTTGTGGTTGTTGGGCACCATGTGGCTTTGTTTATAGTTAAAGGTGTTGGGACGTAAGGTTTATGTGGCAGGGTTCTCCACGTCTTGGGGGAAATTACTTTGGAATTCTTCTTGTTTCATGGTTTTTGTTATGAGTGTTGGTGATGATGTTGTGGGATGGTGTTTTAAGTCTGGGGGAGACTACTTTTTGTGTTGTTTTTTGTTTCTTTATAGGTAGAGGAAGATTTAGTAGCTTCCACAGGTGCACTCCATCTATTGCTACCATGCTTCCCATGCAGCTTATGCATTGTCGCCGGGGGGAGGTAGTAGTCTGCAGGGATATCAGAGGGTGAGGCTCTTCGCTCAATATTTTTCTACCACATATATGTAGTGCCACCAGAAGCAAGAAGAGAAATACGTAAGTTGGACATTGAAACTGGGTTGGAGAGGAAATCCTATTTTGATTCTGAAATCATGGACGAAGTGTCTACCTAGATTTCAGACCCTAAACAGACTAGGGGAAGAAAGCAGTATTTGAACTCAGTGGCTTTACAAATGCATATGAAAACTCTGTTGGGGCACAATGTCTTCACCACCTTGGAAGAAATTAAGAGAATGTTGAGGAACAAACGGTTCACCATGGATAAATTGGATGCAAGGCTCGCCCATGTGGATGGACACTTCCATAGTCCATCCGATAATGATGAACCTCCAAGATTAAGTGTTAGACCTCTAGTTACTATCTCATCTTTAGATTCTGGTGACTCGTTCTGTTTGTCATTTCTTTTGGTTTTTTTGTTATGTATATCTGGTTTTATTTTTTGGATAGCCAAAGAATATAACTTTTAGTATTCTCTATTTTTATTTGGATTTAGTCATAATTTTGAGTTTTTGGGCCATGGATTATGTTAGGAAATAATTTTGTTGGTATCTGGAATCCATGTGTTATAGTTGCTACAACAATGTAATTATGATTGTTTTATAATACACAGTATTAGCTTACAAAAAAAAAAAACTATATGGATCTACTCAAAAGTATATACAATGGGCACCCATTGGATGCATAATCTAATTATACATCCAAATAGTTCCAACACTTGAAATTTGAGTAAATGTATAAGAAAATAAGACAAAAATACCACACACAAAAAAAAATTATTTGTCTTCCTTTAAAAACACATAACTCTTATTTTATAATATTTACTATTATTTTATTATATTCTTTAGGAAGTCCATTTTATACCTCAAAGTTAATATAATAAGAAGCTCAATATGGAAGATACCTCAATAGAGATCAATGGATATTTGGATACTACATTGATGGGGATGTTGATGAAACACTGGACTAAGTTGGATCAGAGGGTGAAGAGCACAATGTAGTTATGTCTCCCAAATTAAGTATCACTAATTTTTTTAGGAGAAGCTACAATGAAGGAATTGTGGAATAAGTTAGGGGCTTTGCATTAGTTTGTGTTCCTATTGAACAAATTTTTCTCACAAAATACATTTTATGCCCTGAGAATGAAGGATGAAGACTTAATGATAGACCATTTGAACATCTTCAATATTGTAATAAGACAACTATTATCTATTGATATTAATATTTTAAATAAAAATAAGTGTATAGATTTGTTGTGTTCTTTGCTAGACTAGTTGGATATTTTAGTTGTTGTCATAGGTAGTAATGCAACTATTTTAAACTTTGATGAAATAGTCTCATCCTTCATATTTGAAAAGGTGAAATGGAAAAACATAGAAAGTCAGAATGCACATGCCTTATATAGAAGAGGACACTCCAAGGATATGAATAAAAATAATTCCTTAAGTAGGAGATCGAAATCTAGAGGAAGACCTATATCTATTGGAAAATTCATAGATGTGTGTTGGAGATGTGGAAAAGAGGGCATTACAAGAAACATTATAGATCCAAAATTGTTTAGAAAGGGAAGGGCGCTGATGATACTCCTATAAAAGTAAAAACCTCTTTAGATGAAGTAGAGGATGTGTACTTGGATTCTTAAACCACACATGTAAATCATAAGACATGGCTAGTCAACTTAGGTGCATCTTTTCATGTGACTATTCATAGGGAGTGATTTTGGGGCAATAAAAAGTATGATGGCGGTGATGTTTTCCTAGGATATTACTCAACAACCAAAATCATAAGGCGAAGAAAAGTCAAGTTGAAACTCATGTATGAAAGGATTAGAACACTCCTTAGTATTTTTTACAACCCATAATTAATCAAGAATTTGATTTATGTAAGCAAGATGAATGATGTAGGTGTAAAAATGGGGTTTGAAAAGGAAACATATAGGATGGTTCAAGGAGAAATGTTGTGGGTGAGGAAAGTTTAGATTAGAACTCTATATGAGATGCTAGGAAATCTTATTAGTGATTGGTGCAATAGTTCCATTGATCCTGACAGTGAATTTGTAGAAGGAAAAACTAGGAAATATCATAGAGAAAGGCCCTTGAGTACTCAATGGTAAAGATATGGTTAAAGATATGCCTAAATTCTCTCTGCATTTTGATTTATGTTAACAACACTATATGGGATGTTGAATCATGTAAGATTATAATGTGGTGCTATGAGGGAAAAATAATATTATAGTTGGTATAAAATGACATGTTTGGACCTATTTCAGTTCCATCATTGAGTAAATCTATATATTGTATCTCATTTATAGATGATTTTTTTAGAAATACATGGATTCATTTCATTAGGAAGAAATATAAACTATTTGACAAATTTAAAGAGTTTGAGGCTTTTGTGTATAATCAGGCAAAGAAGATAATTGAGTTTTTGAGGAATGATACTTGAAGATTATTTTGAAGGATTAATTTGAGGAATTATATAATAAGTGCAATATACAAAAGAAGAAAGCTACTCCATACGCACCTCAACATAATGGAGTTGTAGAAAGGATGAATAGGACATTGATCGAAAAAATGAGCATTAGGAGAAGAATTTTGGGTAGAGGCAATGGATATTGCATGTTATCTAGTAAGTTGATCACTCTCACCAACACTGGATGAAAAAAATCCATGTGATATATGAATTGGAAAGAAACCAACCCTTAAACAATGCAAGGTATTTGGCTATGATGCTTATGTATACATTCTAAATAAAAATAGGAATACACTTAATAATAAAGGTGAGAAGTGTAGCTCTATTGGATATAAAGATGGTTTGAAAGGTTATAACCTTTAGATCCTAGAAACTGATAATGTTGTGTATAGCTGAGATGTTACATTTAACACTGAGATTTTACCATGGAAATCCATAAACACAAATAAAACACTTAAATATTTTTCAATGTGTTATTTATATACAATGTTACTATGCAATATGTATATCAATAGATTTCTGTGGTGTGTATATTTCGCAACATCCATAAACCCCCAATCTATTAATCCTATATTAAAATAAAATTGTAGTTCCTTAATTGTAATTGCAAAACAATGGGATGAAACACTATGCATTACAAAAATTCTAAAAGCCAAAACCATGTGTTGAAAACCATTAAAACCGAATGCAAAAAATTACCCAAAAAAATTGTTGGAAGTAGATAGGGAAGGCTATTGTACTCCCTGTGAGTCTCCCACTGCATCCAATACATATGAGTTGTGTGTGGGATTATAACTTATAATCTTAATATTAAAATAAATACACCTTATCCTACCCACCTCATAAAAATGAGCTTCTCCCCCACTAAGTGCATGACCATGGTTAGGTACTTAATGTAGAAGAATAAAATAAACAAAATGCATGACAAGAGGCTTCTTAAAATCACTTTTGAATAAACATTGATGGCTAATGCGAGGATGGCATCAAGACATCTAGTCTTGTTTTAATCAATGGGGATTGAGGAAATTGTCATCATACAAGATACAAGAGCTATTAATAATATTATTAGATCTAAATTTTAAATAGAATGAAGAGTTACAAAAGGAGGAAAACTTAAAATATACTACAAAGAGGTGGTCAACTATAATCCAAAATATTAAAAGTGTCTTTTAGTACTCACCAACACAAAGAGGAAAATGAACACTACTAAAATATGAACGAACTCTAATGAGCTACATCCAAAATTTGGGCGTTGGAAAATTATGAAAACACCATGTGATCCAAAAACCTCTTATCTTTGTGACACTAAGAGGGTTGGAGGTGAAAGACAATTCCTCTTAAAATGCCCTACATACACCCATATTAGAAATCAATTTAAAATATCTACTATGCCACTGACCCTTTCAATATTTAAAATGTTATGGTAATTAAGTAAGTTTTACCTTTTTAAAAATTAAATGCACCAATTTTAATTTTAATCAACAATAATTATCATTATTATCAATTTAATTATGAAATATATGTGAAAAGTTATGTGTCATCACATTAACTCAAAAGTTATATAAATGGAAAATCATATTTGTATTAAAATTTAGTGCTAAGAAATTATATATATATGCATCATCATTATCAATTTAATTATGAAAAATATGTGAAAAGTTATGTTCCATAACATTAATTCAAAAATTATATAAATGGAAAATCATATTTGTATTAAAATTTAGTGCTAAAAAAAATTGTATTTTTTTTTTAATTTATAATATAAATGATATATTTTGAATGTAGAGAGAAATCAAAATAATAATAATAGTTTCTTCATAAAAAAGTTATATTTTTATTAAATTAAAAGATATTGCATTAAGAGTGGTGAGGCGTTTTATAATTTATTATAGGGTATATGTTGTACCATAAATTTTTATTGAAAATATTTAAAAATTAAATATAAATTAAATAAATCACTACAGATGTAACAACATTATAGCTTGGATCATGCCCTAAATTTTCCTTTTCTTGGCTAAGAGTTTGTCTTCCTTGAATATAAGGAAACATGTTACAGACCCAAGACCTAGAGGCATTTGGAAGGAGTGAAACCATGCCCCCTTACCCATACAAGTGACATGCTTTTCCTTGAATAACAATGATGAGCCAACTTATATTTGTGGATAATAGCCAATAATGGTTGTCCTAGAGGCATTTGGAAGGAGTGAAACCATGCCCCCTTACCCATACAAGTGACATGCTTTTCCTTGAATAACAATGATGAGCCAACTTACATTTGTGGATAATAGCCAATAATGGTTGTCCCCAATGTTGGTTTGAAAATTGAGTTCTGATAGGTTTTCCCACTATTTTAAAAATATATGTAACAATATTTAAAATAATTAAAGATTACCCTAAATCTATTTAACTAAGAATCTATTAAGTATTGAGGCTAGAGAAATTTCTTAATAAGCAACATAAAATTAAATGATTCTCGATTAAAAAGTTATATTCTTCACAATGTTTGATAGATCCAAGTTAAGATGAATCTAATATATATATGATGGAAAGTATGATTAAGACCAAAAATGGTTTATGGAACTTTAAGAAGGTAAATTTTTACTTGAAATTCTTTAGAATTTTGTTTCTATGCTTCAAAAACTTTAAGCAAAAGTGTTTCAAGATCGTTATAGTGTTGGTTGAATTAAAAGGTAAAAAAATTGAAAGTGCAGCAATTATTTTGAGGTTTAAATTTAATCAAAGTAAAATATTACTTGAAATTATTTACAATTTTGTTTCTATTCTTGAAATACATCACGAAAAACATTTCAACATCACCTTAGTTTTGCATAATTAAAACCTTAAAAAGGTTAAAAGCATGACAAAAATTTTCAAATTTGGATTTACTCAAAGGTTTTGAGAATTAAGCTCATGAAAATTTGTTTTTAATTTTAACAATGTGAATATCTCTAACTCCTCATGGCACCATAATTTCTAATATTATTTTTAAATGTGCAAAATGATCTCTTCCTTTACAATAGCTCAAAAACAAGTCAATTCAGGATCATTTCAGTGGCTACAATAGCTGTTTGCGCTGAATGTCAAAGCCAACACTGGCTACCTGCGTTGAATGTCAACTGGAACACTGGCTACCTGCGCTGAACAAGAGTGGACATGTGGCAGGCTCATTTCTCAAAGTGTCAAAACCCAGGAAGCTTCCAAAATGACACTTGCCTCAGGGAATTCGACTGGTGATGAGTAAGAGGTTCCAAATCTCCAAGTGGAAGCAAGAACCTCCAAGTGGACTCAAGAACTGACAGAGGGAGAGGACTCTAGTCAGATCTCAAGCTGACTCATCCTCTCTCCAAACATCTATATATGGATCTCTCCTCCATGAGATCTAGAGGCTGGAATTTTGTTATTGCAAAGAATTGCTATTGGTTTGAGACTGGAATCATTGGGTGCTTAATGCTTTGAAGGGGGTGAAGACAGGAATTCCATTTGCTGGGAAGGAGATGTTGGATTGGAGCCCTCTGGGTTGTATCTCTTCCTGAACCTTGTTATTCATCAATAAAGCTATCTTGGTTTCTCCTATATGCTGATGTATTTTTGATGTATGAATGCATTAGTGTATTTAGTTTATTTCTAATCCTAAACTAGTTATGAATGTGAATATCTGTCTTTTTGTAGTGTTCTTCTCTTGTCGCAAGTAGTTGTTCTCTTGTCGCAAGTAGTTGTTCTCTTGTGATCTTGCAAGAATCCGTTGAAGCTGGATAAGCAAGAAGGCAAGTAGCTGTGAACACCCAAAGAGAAGAGAGACCGGATCGAGGGACAAACGGAAGACACCGGTAAGTCTATTGATCTCTCTTCTTTCACATTTCATAAAGGAAGAAACCAAAATAGCTATCTCTGTTTGTTGCTAAGGTACTGTCACACCTTAGGTGGATAGGATCGTCCTGCATAGGCATTTTTCCCCACAACAAATTGGCGACTCCACTGGGGAGATCTGTTTAGTCATTTTATTTGTGTTTCTATCATTGTTTGTTTCATGGACTTGACAGCAAGAATCGAACTGCATCTTTCCCGGATGCAAAGTAGACAGTTTCTGCTTTGATCCAATTACTGGACTTGTCTATGATCTGAACAATGGATTCAAAAATGATTTGATGATCCTTTGTGATAGATCTTAGTACCCTTCAAAGCATCCCTTTGATTACACCTTGCTTGTTGCTTTTATTTGGCCTGAAACAGTGAATTAAATAGCAATCTGTGACCCAGAACCTATGAGAAACGAGAGTTTCTCCTTCAGCGCAGACCTAGTGAAGGGATTCTACATTTCAACGCAGGTCCTGTGAAGGCTACCTGCGCTGAATGTCAAAACCCCTGTGTTGAGGTTGCGGTGAACCAGTTTGCTCTTGTGCAGCTGGGGTTCTCTGCTCTGTTTTGCCTTGTTTTGATCTCTGATTTTTGCAGCCTGTAACCAGCATAGGTACTAGTCTGATAACTCCTTTTCTCTGCTTAGATTCCGCCTCCTTTTGTACAAAAAGACTGTGAGTGTTTTTATGTGTTTGTGGTGTCATTTACAGTTTTCCTTTGCATGAGTGAAATAGTCATCTTGTAGCCCTTGATTCAGATCTGTTGATTGTGATCTTAGAAGAGATTTCATTGGTTGTTTGTAGATTGATTATACATTTACTTTTGCTTATTGGTTTGAATTTGTCTCTTTTAAGTGTCGAAACAAGTCTTTATTTCGAAACTCGTTAAGTGTTGTAATCTCTTCTATCTTCTCTGATTTCGAAAAAGTAAACTTGTTTGTATTTCTCATTTAAAAGCAAATTCAAAGTTGTACAAAAAGCTTTCTTTGTAGGCATCAATACTAAGAAAGCAGAAAACAAACACCTGCATTGTGCATTTGCATTTGATAGTTTGCATGTTGGATTTAGGAAAGGTGCATTAGAGTGTGCTGATTGCTCTTTGAGAAAAGATGGTGTCTTTCTTTTCTCTTAGTAGCTAGGATTTTCAAAGTTGAAAAGATATAAAGCTTGCTTATCATCTTTAGACTGCATTTAGGAATTTGTATCATACATCTCGTGGTGAACCTTGAAAGGAAAACTTCTAAAAAGATCAACCTAAAATAAATTGAATGAACTTAACAACGCTTTGCAGCATAACGCACAACATAGAGGTCTAGGCTAGAGACGTGTTCCAGCGTCGTTAAGCCTGGTGACTGTCGATCTCATGGATGGTGGGTGATTCCTCCCGAGGGACGATAGCGCCAGTACAGATTGTGCTCCCACGCATCGTCGCGTATATATTGGGAGACCCCTATAGACATAAAACCTTTATCCTTAGGAAGTCGTGTCGGCCACCCTACTGATCGCAATGCACTGAACACAGCATTCAGGAAGATCGATCGCCCGTACCCTAAAAACGTATTCTGCGATTTTGCGAAAAGTTTGGCACACCCTCTGCCTAGAACTCCAGAGCAGTTCCTTTTGGCCTTTTTTAGACTCTATAACGGAAAAAGTCCATCCGAGCATTTGTCACTTCGGGCTCGTTAAAACATCGAAGGAGACTAGAGTCATCTTTAGCTTTTTCTCGACTCTTTAAAACTGAAAAAGCAAGTTGTGTCTAAGCGTCGTTAAAATTTATTTTAAACGGAACAATCACCCTTTAATTCCTGCGTTGATCTTTAGGTTGAAAAAATGGAGCACACAAACCAAGGAATTCCCCTTGGTGGAAATCCTAGCCCCTTCTCCTCTTGGGGAGATGTTGGTGCGCCCCACATGGCCACATTGTTGCTTCCAGGACTGACAATTGGCCTGCCGATCTGGCTCTTTTCAACCAATGTCATTCAAACCACCACTATTCCTGAACAGTCGAGTCAATAGTTAGACCAGACCAAGGTTGCCAACCAGCCTTCTACTTCATCTAACTCTTCCTCTCCTCCTTCCTCTTCGCTTGACGGAACTGGTAAAACAAAAAACCAAGTTCCTAAGGAGAAGAAGGAAAAGAAGAAGAAAGAGAAGAAGAAGAAGGAGCCAAAAGCGACTGGGGGCAAACAAGAGTCGTCTGACAAAAATCCACACACAGCACTGACCAGACCTAAATCGCCATGTGTCATATGCAAGGGAGACCACTTCCATAGAGATTGTCCCTGTATCCCTCGAATACTAAGGGACTGGTCTCCCCGTTTGCACAATTCGGTAGCATCAACCTCTGATAGCCATGTTGACTGCTCACCGTCGACTAGTGAAAGTGAAGTCCCAGGACAGAGAGGGAAATCTAGATTTCCCTGCAAACTGTGTGAAGGCGATCATGCCATCCACCGTTGTCCCTTCTTAGACGAGGCTAAAAGAGTTCTCGAAGATCGCCCGATTTTACGAGCGCAACTTCCTCCTGGATATCAAAAACTCCTGCCAAGTCCTTCACTAGTTGAGAACCCGGCTGGCCCACCCAGGTGGTCAGCTGAAGCACCTATCATTGAAGATGAACCGTCTGGATCCATGCCTGACGAAAGTCAAAAGGTTGAGGCGGCAGTTGACCCGGTTTTGCCTTCAGAGGCTCTATCTTCGAATGATACCATCACAGAGGAGAATAAAGACGACACCGTCCAAATTCTCTTCATCAACACCGACTCTGATGAACAAGGGGGCAATGCCCCCATTCCTTTATCGCAGGAAGGACGTTCGTCAGAGAAATATCCAGCCGTCTATTCGGTCCCACCACCAAGCAACCTGGTTGTGTCCTTTGATTGGAACCAACTAGGCAGACCCCGGTTGCCGGTAAGCATACCATTCAGAATTATCGTTCAAATATACAGAATGGTAATGGCTGGCACTATCATTAATGAGGGGGCATCTGTGAGTATCCTTTCCTCTATTGCTTGGAAAGAGCTTGGTTCACTAGTGCTTTTGCCTGAAATGAGAAATCTATCAGGCTTCGATAAAGGAACCAGTCGACCTTTAGGGATCCTCCCCAATGTGCCCATTACGTTGAAAGGGAAGACTGTTCAAATGAACGTGATGGTCGTTCAAGGACCCTTGGATTATAACCTACTCCTTGGACGAGACTATATATATTGCATGGGAGCTATAGTCTCCTCACTCTTTAGAGTAATGTGTTTTCCGCATGAAGGAAGAATGGTCAAGCTCGTGGACCAACTTTCATTTCCCGGATCACGCATCGCAAATAGTCATGTACCATCCCTAAATGGTCTATTCATGCAAGAAGTGTCTCAACCCACGGTCCATCCTCCTGATGAGCGTGAGTAATCCGGGAGCATATGACTGGAACCCAGGGTCATGCGTCCTGGTCTGCTTCGGCAGGAAAACTTTGGGTATAGGGTAGGTTTCCACGGGAGAATATGACTAGTCTGTACCCCATCCGTCTAGGAAGAGGGTTATTCTAGAATAAGATTCTTTTGTCAAAGTTATGTGAGTTGGCGGGCTACGTCGCTCACCTTTGTCTATTTCGGTAGACATTGCCGAGGAAGTGTTTTGTTTGAAAGATTAACGAGACAATCTTTGGGTAATCTGAAAGAGGTAAGCCTCTCTCGTTAAAACAAATGTTTTGGCGGAAGTGAAGTAGAGGTAACCTTGAAACTCTGTTTTATACCTGGGGGCATGCAAACCTTTTAGAGTGCAAGCAAAGAGCGGTTATTTATCTGTCTTTTTGGGTTAGCCATTTCCTAACTTGCATGAAGAAAGGATCCGGAGCAAAGCTTAGTGAGATGAATCTCCATAAAAAATAGAATCTTGATGAGACACTCTTATCATATGACTAGGTTAATCGAGCAGTTTTAGCAAAAAGTTCATGCTCGTTAAAAAATAAACGCAAGATCTGAGCAGTTTTAGCGCATAGTTCATGCTCGTTAAAAAATAAACATAAGATCGAGCAAATGTTTCCACCCGCGTTTAAGCTCGTTAAAAAATGAACTATCCCGGTAAATAACCACTGTGAATGTAATATCATCAGCCATTAAAGCCTTGGTCGTGTTTGCACCATCACCTCCACTTTTCCATTGGCCGATCGTTCACCTCCATATGATTGTTTACCCATTTTGAGGAACAGCTGCGAAGAGTGATTTCACCTAGCCATCCTTGTGACACTGCCGTGATTGGAAAATTCCAACCTGTACCTGGAATCAGCTGCTAACCCTGTTTATCACTCGTTCCTCAAAAGACGAGTCTTCTTTAAGCTTTTTTCAACTGACTCGTAAAATATGAAAAGATTGCCGAGTCCTTGGCATTCTAGCTCGTTAAAGGGACAGGAAGAGCTATCCCTCCTCTAGATTTTAATCTTTTTGGACCTGAGGGATTATTGCACAAAACGATCGAGCGCTTGTTTTATTCGGCTCGTTAAAACTATCGAAAACTCATCCCTTCTGTATTGTTTTATACTTTTTCGGACTTAAGGGATTAGATGACGAAAAAGGACTTTTGGAGTTAACTTTATGTACCTTTTCAGACACTCTAAAAATGAAAAGGACCGAGTTATCCTTGTCGTTAGACTCGTTAAAATCATTAAATAGTGACAAACTTGTCTTTAGACGAGAACGAGTTTCACTATCGCTAGGCTCGTTAAAACATAGCGATGGGCTTGCCCGAAGGGCAGGTTATAGAACAAGCATATGTTATCCTCCTCAAGCTTGACAAAAATAAAGAGGTACTGGTCAGCAATGACTGGGGAAAAATTGGGAGAAACTAAAGAAAACTTTGATGGTAGCAAGTCGCTCTTGAACATGGCACTTTTCCTCCGTACCACAATCGGGTTGGGTTGTTTCATTCACCGGTCACATCCATGGTCTCTCCATACCATCCATATTTGGGGTAATGCTACCAATCCATCGCATCAGTGTCGCCATATGTTCAAGAGAAGTCGTTCAGAAAAAGTCAACCGTGTCCCATCCACTGTCATACATTATCCTTCATCCTTTCATGACCACCACCCTAAATCATATGTCACAGATCGTTTTCACATCCATTAAAATCATTAGCTCCGTTCTGTGTCACTGATGTGAGATTCATTAAGGCCCTCCTTTGACGGATCACTTCTTGTCGACATCAGCTCATTATCCAAGAAGGTGATCTAGGAACAACCCCTTCAGTACTTTGAAGCTTGCATGCCTCAATGGCAAGTTTCTCACTTCCGGCGACAGGTATACATCAATGACCTTCGACCGAAAGATTTTGCGTGGTGTTCGACGCCAAGTCCTTTATTCACACCACGTGAATTGTACTGCAGTACCTTGAGGGTCATTATCATTATCGGTGATTCCTCTCGCGCTTGTTAACGGTTTACATCATTGACCGGTAATCAAGCGATGTCTTTCCATGTTCGACTTCAGAACATTTCTCACATGGATCGACTTGTACTTAGAGTTAAGATCGAATGAGTTTGAAGACCCCGGATCTAGTTTCATCCATGCGGGCTGCGATATATATTCAGGAAAAATAAAGACATTGACATGTACATCATTGCAGCAGATAATCATCCTACTCAAAGGATGATAATTTCATCAAAATTGTCAGTCTACCATCAGATGATTGTCTGTTCTATGTACAGAAAAATAAATTTATAAAGCTGAGCATGGGAATGCCCGCCTCAGCTAGATCATGAAAGCAGTATGAAAAATAATGTATTTTATTGTATTGTATTACAGGTCTCCTCCCAGCATTGGATGAACTTCGGATCCCCCTGATAAAACATTTCGCCCGATAAACAACCTCATACTTTAGGGGGCAACTGTTATAGACATTTTTGTGCCTTACAGCATTGAGCATGAAATGTCCATAATCTAAGGGATCCAAAGTCCCTAAACATGTTGTTCCTACCCCTAGAGGAACAAGGCTAACAAACCACAGCAATTCACAAAAGTTCTCCACCAGAAACTGCTCAAAAACAATTCAATTCAGGATCATTTCAGTGGCTACACTAGTTGTTTGCGCTGAATGTTAAAGCCAACACTGGCTACCTGCATTGAATGTCAACTGGAACACTGGCTACCTGCGCTGAACGAGAGTGGACATGTGGCAGGCTCATTTCTCAAAGTGTCAAAACCCAGGAAGCTTCCAAAATGACACTTGCCTCAGGGAATTCGACTGGTGATGAGTAAGAGGTTCCAAATCTCCAAGTGGAAGCAAGAACCTCCAAGTGGACTCAAGAACTGACAGAGGGAGAGGACACTAGTCATATCTCAAGCTGACTCATCCTCTCTCCAAACATCTATATATGGATCTCTCCTCCATGAGATCTAGAGGCTGGAATTTTGTTATTGCAAAGAATTGTTGTTGGTTTGAGACTGGAATCATTGAGTGCTTAATGCTTTGAAGGGGGTGAAGATAGGAATTCCATTTGCTGGGAAGGAGATGCTGGATTGGAGCCCTCTCGGTTGTATCTCTTCCTGAACCTTGTTATTCATCAATAAAGCTATCTTGGTTTCTCCTATATGCTGATGTATTTTTGATGTATGAATGCATTAGTGTATTTAGTTTATTTCTAATCCTAAACTAGTTATGAATGTGAATATCTGTCTTTGTGTAGTGTTCTTCTCTTGTCGCAAGTAGCTGTTCTCTTGTCGCAAGTAGTTGTTCTCTTGTGATCTTGCAGGAATCCGTTGAAGCTGGATAAGCAAGAAGGCAAGTAGCTGTGAACACCCAAAGAGAAGAGAGACCAGATCGAGGGACAAATGGAAGACACCGGTAAGTCTATTGATCTCTCTTCTTTCACATTTCATAAAAGAAGAAACCAGAATAGCTGTCTCTGTTTGTTGCTAAGGCACTGTCACACCTTAGGTGGATAGGATCGTCCTGCATAGGCATTTTTCCCCACAACAATGCTGCGCCATTTTTGTGTTGAAGGTGGTCGAGAATCTTCCAAACTACATGCAGAAGTATGATCTCGATGTTCAACAACTGGTGGTCTAACAGGGGTCACAGGAAAAGACTCATCTTCATCGGAATGCTGGTCTGAAGTTTCATCTGCATACTCATCAATGAGTGGTAATGAAAATTTGGTAACAAGTTCATCTACTGGTGCATGCGAAATATCTTCGTCAAACTTTACACTCCTTTCAATAAAGAGATCTTCAGTGTGGATATCAAGCAATCTGTACCCTTTGACTTCATCAGAATATCCAACAAACATTCATGCTTTGCTTTGAGGCTCCAAAGCCTTTCTCTTCTCTGGAGGAATGCGGGCCCATGCTTGAGATCCAAAAATGCGGAAATGACTAACTTCAGGTTGCATGCCAGTCCAAGCCTCAAAAGGTGTTTTTCCGGTAACAGATTTATGAGGAGATCTGTTCTGGATGTATGAGGCACAATTAATAGCTTCGGCCCACAATTTCGACGGAAGAGATCTTGCATGCAACATGCAATTAGCCATCTCTTTCAAAGATCGATTTTTCCTTTCAGCCACGCCATTTTGCTGTGGAGTGTAAGGAACTGTATGCTGCAATTGTATGCCTGCTTCATCGCAAAGATTCTTGATATCTTTGTTGAAATATTCTGTCCCATTATCTGTGCGGATTATTTTGATGCGTTTTCCAGACTAATTTTCCGCATGCGCTTTGAAAATCTTTAGATGTTGAAAAACTTCAGACTTGAGTTTCAAGAAGTAAACCCAGGTGAATCTCGTGTAATCATTTATAAATGACAACACATATCTTGCTTTGCTCATTGAAAGCACTGGAAATGGACCCATGAGATCACTGTGTACAAGTTCCAAAGGTGAAGAGGCTCTCCATGCATGCCCCTTCTCGAATTTTTCTTGTGGATGCTTTCCAAGAGCACATCCATTACAAACACCATCTGAAAATTCAATGGTTGGCAATCCTTTGACCATCCCTTGCTTACTAAGTTGTTGCATATATCTGAAATTCAAGTGCCCAAATCTCTCGTGCCAAATCCTACTTTCTTCATTTGCATGCGTAAGTAGCAAAATAGAATCTGATTGAGGAACAAAATCAGAAAATGTATACAGACGAGATTGATCATTTACCTTGCCAGATGCAATCTTCAAATTGGTTTGCATGTCATAAATGCTCACGGAATCTGGGGTAAATTCCACTTTCCTTCCGCTGTCTGTGTGTGTCATCTGATACACTGAGAGAAGATTCGCAGAAAGCCTTGGAATATGCAAGACATTTTCAAAACTTCCATCTTTGAATTGCACTCTTCCTTGTCCAGTTGCTGCAATTGCAGAATTATCCCCCATGAGAATGGGAGGACCTGAGTATGCATGTAGAGAAGAAAAGGATTCCTTTGAAGAAGCCATATGATGTGAAGCTCCTGAATCGATGATCGATTCTTGTGGTGCAGAATGAAGAGCAATCAAAGCATGCCCATTACCTCTTGGATCTGGTGCTTTTTCTCCAGACTTCTTCTTAGCATTCTCAGGAATGTGGTCTCCAAGATTGTGTTGCTGGAGTGTCTGCGCCATAAGATCTATAGTCTTCTTCATGGATGCAGATTCAGGATGAAAACCATTGTGGCAATAATTGCACATTGATTTCCCTTTCGTCCCTTTCCTTTCCTTTGAGCCAGATGATCCATCAGGGGGTTTGGGATGTCCTCCCTTTCTTGGATTAGGATCCTTCATCCCTTTTCCTTTCTGATGGTATTTGGAATTTTCCTTTCCTTTTTCATGCACAGTAAGTGCATGCGCTTTGGAATTTTTAAGTGTGCCCATTTTGATGAGCTTATCTTGCTCATGCATCAAAGACTGAATAAAAGAATCTAGTGAGGGCATCTTCCAAGCTGCACCAGTTTCAGATCTGACTGTGTGGAATGTAGAGACGAATATTGCATACTCTGGACCAAGTTTTGATAAAATGGAAAGAATCAACTGATTTTCTTGCTTGGATTTGTCGATCCCGCATCCTTTCAGCTAAACCAACAAGGCTTTATACCTTGTGAAAAAATCTTTAATGTTCTCAAAGTTTCTCGGATCTAATGAGTTTAACTCATTTTCGAGAATGTGACCTTGCATTTCATCCTGTTTTCCAAACAATCTTTCCAAAATTTTCCATACTTCATTTGGAGTTGAACATGATTCAACATGAAATAGAAGTTCTGGAGAAATAGATAAACACAGGATGCCGAAGGCCTGTCCATGCGATTGAAATATCTTGTTTTCTCCATTGTCGATGTTTGTTCAACTTCCGTTTCCATGGTTATTCAAAATAAGCCTCTACTTCTGAGATGAAGTTGAATCTTTGGCTTCCATTCGAAATAATTATATGGAGTGAGAATTGTCGATCGTGGAAACTCCAATTTAGACTCCATTCTTTGTTGTTGCTTCAATCTTCTGAACCTGCAAATAAAATTGCTTGTGCACTGATTACAAATCCCTGTGCTCTGATACCATGTAAGATTTTTGAGATACACAGATCTAGATTTGCAAAACAATAAACAAGCTTGCAAGAGAAGCAAGGAAGCGAGCAAGAATTGAGAAAACAATGAAAAATTGATTCTACAATATTAGTTTTAGAATAAATACATAAAAGCAACTAAGTTAAGCTTAGTTGTACATGGAATAACTAAAGCTAACTAAAGCTAAGTGTGCTTTATCTTATGTTAATGTGTACATGTGCCACATGCAAGCAATAAGTTAACTGGAGCTAATCTAAGTGCATGTACACCAACATAGCTAGTCTAAGTGCATGTACACCAACAACTGGAGCTAATCTAGGTGCATGTACACCAACACTCGCAAGCAACACATAGAGAAAATCAATGAAGTACGCTTTATTATGAAATCATCATGAAAAAAGAGTTTGAAATCTAATAATGCAATATTGATAAGAAGATTTCCTACTTTAATGAAACGATTCTCTGAACAAATTTTGTTTTACGAATTTCATCCTTCGACGGGAGAGGAAGCAAACCAGAACGCAGCTATTCGTTTCGAGCCTGAAATATCCAATATGAAATACCATACTCCCTGTGGGATAAATCTCCTGATTCAGATATTAGTTGCCCAAGCATATTCATAAAGAGCCTATATTACTGTGGGGGCGTTAAATACCATCCAGAGCGAGTTACTAGCACCATCGTTTTATGTAAATAGGGAGGAATTGTATAAATGAAAAGTTCTCAAACCTGTTGAATAGAAGGACCATCTCCATCTCTTGAGATCTCCTGGCCACTAAGATAACTATGCTAACAGGGATGCCAAAGAGTGCGGAGGAGGTTCACCAAATTAAAAAAAATAAAAATAAATAAATAAATAAATAAAAATAAAAAATTAGACGCGGGAGGAAGAAGCTCAGAGCAGGTTTATGAAATTTTTAAAAATTCAAAAAAATTACTTGGGGGAGGAGGAATGGTGTAGAGAAAGTTTATGAAATTTTAAAACATTAAAAAAGTTACACGCGAGACTCTGGAGGAATGTGGTAGTTGTATCATTGAAATGTGGATGTACCATTTCTTTTCAGTGTCAGTATCGGCTTATTATGAGGCACGAAGTGCCGCTGGACAGAGGGAACCGTAAGACGGAGTGCTACCCAGGAAATGGAGACGGTACAATCGTCGAGGAATATTAGGTTAACCAAAATTAGAAAAATCTGATTGCATCCTGCTGCGAATGCTCATGTAGGTCATACATACCGATGTCACATCATCTCTTAGATTACTAAATATAAAACTACTGCGAAAAATCGCAATATAGACTACTACATATAAAAAAACTACTCCATAAAAGAATGCTAACCCAAGCTCATGGGTTATTTAATGAATCCTTAAGTACCTGTGACAAGACATTCGTGCATCTGAAAGCATGCTACATATGCATTAAACCCATACATACGCATCATATTTCTGGCGACGTTCAGCGTCAACTTCGGCGACTCAGGCTTCTCGCTCCAACTCAGGAAAGTCCATCATTCGTACTTCATCGTTAATACAACTTGTACAAGCATTCAATGCCACCTCCTCCTTTACCATTTCAAACCTCCTCGGTTTTCGATTTCAAACTGGCATTGGCGTGCATATTACCATTTCAAACCTCCTTGTTTTCGATTTCAAACTGGCATGGGCGCGCATATTTTATTTTCAAATGAATTGAGATCTTAAACAATTTCAATCTTGGCAATAGCACTCAATTTTTTTGTTATGCCCCGCTATTGTATCCACTCTCGGAGAACAGCAACTGACGAAGCAGAAACAACCTCAGCAGAACCGGCACCCTGAGGGAATAACAAAGGGGACATCTTCATCACGGGGAGGAGATGCCAAGAGTTGCCAAGCCTGTTGATGGGTCCAGCCCACGTGGTCCCGCTGTCAATGCACTTACCTTGGTGGGTACCAACAAATGAGTATATTAATCAAAAATATTTTGGATATATGTCAATTGATTTTCAATCTGTATTGAATTGAGTGGGGTTACGGTGATTGTATGCTGGTTGTTTGTCTGGTGGACATCTGTCCCTCCTCAGAATTCTACGAACCCGCCTTGGTATAGGGTTTCACACCTTCGCGCTCATTTGGTTATTCGTTGTTTCTCCCGGTCATTTGCTCTGTGAGCTCTCGGCGACCCCTTGCAGCTTCTGTGGTTTTCTTTGTGTTGTTCTGAGGCTTGTCCGCCTGGTTTCCTGAGCTACGTGCTCCTGGTAGCCTTCACGGCCTCGGTCATTTGGGACTCAGCCTGGAAATCTTCTGTTCACCCGGCGATTTGTTGAAACCCTGGTAAGGTTTGCGTTCTTATGTTCTTCTGCTTGTATGTCGACTGTTACTGTGTGTTTGGAGTCTGCCTTAGTGGGTCTCTACCTCTATGCGTATTTTATCGGTTCGCTCTCTGTGTTTTCACGAGTGTTTACAGTTGGTTGATGGCCGTATGGTCCTTGGTGACATTTCTAGAGTGTTGGTTCGACTCCTCCACAAACTCGGCAGGATTATGGTGGCGTTATCTGTCGGTTTCTCCGCCAACTTACCTGGTAAGTTCCTGTTCTATGCTGGACACTTGTACTCCTCTTCTACCTGAGTCTAACGTCTTCGGCTCTTTCATGAGCAGGAGGGTCATTCGAAGGTGTAGCTGCGGCTATGGCTTGCCTCTCAGGTAAATAATGCACTGTGTTTTATTCGTTCTTTCAATTTCCAGTTCTCTGTATTCTATTCCTTGGAGTCTGACCTCGTTCTGTTGGTTTTCTTCATTGGTGGAGCCACTCGGGGATTTCGGCGCTTAGACTCTCAGCCGTCTCGAACAAAACACGGGTAGTGTCATTCTGTTCGTTTGTGGTTTGCTTGGCCTTAATATTACGACTTGTAGTGTTGATGTCTTCTTGCTGGCCTTGAGCCACTATCTGTATTTGGTTCTCTGGTGGTTAGGCACCGTCGTTGATTATGGAAATGAGTTGGGGTCTTATGGGGTTTGGCTTCTGCTTGCAATTAGTTTGATTCCCACATCTGTGAACTAGGTTTGGTCCTTTACTTTGAACAAAATGTAAATGAACAATAAATTTTGGATGATTGTATTTTGTAACTCTATGAATTCAGTGCTGGAATAGATTTGGATTGCATTCGTAAATTCACATACCTGATACGATTATTTTATGTCTGGTTATTTTTTGTTTGTGCCACCTGTAACTGGGCGCTGTTACTTCTCGTCCGACTTTGGTTATCTTCCCCTTTTGACTTAGAACCTGTAGCAGTGCATTGACAATCTTCACATGATAAAATAATACCAAATGTTACATAGTATTGAGGACGTTGTAGGAATGTGTGTGCACAGAAAAACAACTATATTTCCTTCTCTTTATTTCTTATTCAGTCGAACCCTGTAATGTGCTTTTTCACTCCCTTTAATAGCATTGTTTTCAAACTGTTTTAACTGCTATTAATTTGTTCAGTTGGTTACATCAGTTATTCCCCATACGGAACTTTGCATGGTTGTCTAATACATTTTTCTTTCATGCTTTTACAACAGTAATTTAACTGTCTGGAAACAAGGACTCTAACTAATTACTACTGCTCCTAATTAAAACTTATTACATTAATCTCAGGCAACTTAATGAAAGAAAAGTAAAATAAAGGAAAAAAACAAGTATACTATCCATCCAGTGAATTAATTTCTCCGTCCTCTTCAGAAACCATATCAACCTCGCTTCTGTCTTTGCCCTGTCAGCCAGATGCTCCTGCATCAGGCTCCCGGGGTAAAAGAAAATCATGGCTCCGTTCCATGAGTTCCTCCACCGAATAGCCAGCCTTCTGTATCTGCGCCGCGTCGAGCCACGAGCTGTCCTCCATTGGACGGTCTCTCCACTTGACGAGATATCGTAGATATTCTTTCCTACGTGTCTTCTTGGCTACTTGGGTACTGAGGATCCCTTCAATCTCATGGGATTGAGCCGAAGGCATATGCTTCATCCAAGAACTGTCTCCAATTTGGGTGTCCCGTTCTGGTTGTACCACACTGTCTTCCTTTGCTTGGGCAGTATATGGGAACATATCCGCCACATTGAAAATAGGTGATATGCCTATATCAGGTGGCAGCTGAATTTCATAGGCGTTGGCTGAAAATTTACGTAAGATCTTGCAGGGACCAATTTTCTTAAATTTTAGTTTATTATACGCGCCCTTAGGAAATCGTTCCTTGCGCAGGTGCGCGAGGACCTCATCTCCAACATTAAATTGCACTTCTCTTCGCTTTGAATCTGCTTGTTGCTTATACTTCTGTACGTTGTCCTGCAATTTTAATTTGACTTGTTCATGTAGTTTGCTCATTGCTTCGGCAAAATCTTCCCCATCCGCGCTTCTCCACTCCAACTTTCCCAAATCTCGCAGTTCATGTATTCCCCGAGGATGCATGCTGTACAAAATCTGGAATGGGCTGTGTCAGGTGCTACGATTGGGTGAATCGTTATAAGAGAATTTTGCCTGAGCGAGAGCACGATCCCATAACCGTGAATTTTCTCCAGTCAAACTCCGTAATAAATTCCCAAAACTCCTGTTCACCACTTTCGTTTGTCCATTAGTCTGCGGATGATACGCAGCACTGATATTCAATTGCGTGCCCAACTTTTTCCACAGGGTGCACCAAAAGTGTCCTGTGAATTTTACATCCCTGTCTGAAACGATAGATCTGGGTAGGCCATGTAATCTAACAACCTCTGTGAAAAACAGGTGAGCTACGTACGTGGCATCACTAGTTTTCCGGCAAGGAATAAAATGAGCCATTTTTGAAAATCTATCTACCACCACCATCACTGAGTCATATCCCTGCTGCGTTCTAGGCAGCCCTAAGACAAAGTCAATGCTGACTGAGTCCCATGGTCTGCTCGGAACAGGTAGTGGCGTGTAAAGTCCAATATTTTGACTGTGTCCT
The DNA here is from genome assembly GCA_031772625.1 of Pinus tabuliformis. Lineage (NCBI taxonomy): Eukaryota > Viridiplantae > Streptophyta > Pinopsida > Pinales > Pinaceae > Pinus > Pinus tabuliformis. The sequence continues at coordinate 10,502,359 of CM062808.1, forward strand.
TTCGCCAGTTGGCAGACTTTACACCTGCTCACATATCTTTGTACATCCCTGCTCCTTTTGGGCCAATAATAAAAATGTCCGAGTTGCTCCAAAGTTTTTTTGATGCCAAAATGACTCGCTAGTCCCCCACTATGCTTCTCCTATATAATATTTTCCCTCATCGAACAGTCCAGGATACATAACTGTCCACCTTTGAATAATAATCCTTCCTGCAAATTGTAGTCTAACGATGGACTTGCATTCCTCACACGAGATTTTTGTAGGCTTCAAAAGCTTCTTTGAAATCTGTGTCGGTTTGGTACAAATCCTTCAGATGTTCGAATCCCATCACCTGTATGCTACTTTCCTGTAAGAGAAAAGCTCTTCTGCTCAAGGCATCTACCACTTTATTGGCTTGCCCACTTATGTGTTTTAACACGAAAGTGAAACTCTGCAAGTATCCTACCCATTTGGCGTGCTTATGGTTTAATTTGTGCTGCTGCATTACATATTGTAACGCCAAATTATCAAAAAATAATACAAACTCATTGACCAACAGGTAGTGCCTCCAGTGTTTAAAGCTTGGACCACGGCATAAAATTCCTTGTCATATGAGTATTTCTGCCGGCTCTCATTTAATTTCTCACTAAAGAATGCCACCGGTCTGTCTTCCTGACTGAGCACAGCACCAATAGCTGTCCCACTTGCGTCACACCAAACCTGAAAGAGTTTATTAAAGTCGGGTAGCCTCAAGATTGGCCTCTCCGTAATCTTCCGCTTCAAAAGCTGAAAATTGTCTTCTGCCGCTCTGGTCCAACAAAAAGGCTGACTGGCCTTTTTGATGGTGTCCAACATCGACATGCAGATTTCACTGAAATTCCTAATAAATTTCCGATAAAAACTTGCTAGTCCGTGAAAAATGCGTACCTCAAATAAGCTCTTCGGTGACGGCCAATTTATGATTGCTGCAATCTTTTCTGGGTCCATCTTCAATTCATTTTCTGCAACTACAAACCCCAGATAGACCAGTTCCTTCTGTAGGAAAGTGCATTTCTTTAAGTTTATCAACAGTTTATTCTGTTGTAACTTCTCTAACACCCTTCGAACTATTGAAGATGTTCTCCTTTCATTCTGCTGAAAATCAAGATATCATCAAGATAAACTATCACAAACTTGCCAATAAATTCCTTTAACATCTCATTCATCAATCTCATAAAAGTACTAGGAGCGTTGCTTAATCCAAATGGCATGACTAGCCATTCGTACAACCCTTCATTGGTCTTGAAAACTGTCTTCCACTCATCTCCTTCTCTAATCCTGATCTGATGATATCCACTCTTCAGATCAAAATTCGTGAAATAAGCTGCCCGGCTAAGACAATCCATCATGTCATCCATTCTAGGTAGGGGAAATATGTACCAAATAGTGATTTTATTGATAGCTCGTGAATCTGTACACATCCGCCATTCTCCACCCTTATTAGGTGCGAGTACTATTGGTACCGCACAAGGGCTCAAACTTTCTTTGATCAGTCCCTTATCCAGCAACTCTTGCACCTGTTTACGAATCTCTTCATTATCTTTCGGGCTCATTCTATATGCTGCCTTATTCGGTAGGCTTGCTCCAGGTATAAAATCAATATGATGGCTAATGCTCCTCTTGGGAGGTAACTTATCTGGTAGATCGTCAACTACAATGTCTTTAAATTCTTCCAACAGCTCTTGAATCTCTGCAGGCAATTCTGAATTTTCTGTGTTCAGCAACATCATTTTTGTACTCCTTACAATCGCATAATTGACCTCATTTTCCTCAATCTGCTTCACAAACTGTTTTCCTCCTATTAACAATGCTTTTGTTCCACTTGATTCTGCTGCATCCTCCCCTTTGATGGGTACAAGTGTATGTTTGATTCCATCTTTCACAAATTTGTAACAATTCGTCTTCCCATTGTGTGTCACCTTCCGATCATACTGCCACGGTCTCCCTAGCAGTGTATGGCATACATCCATTGGCATAATATCGCAGACAACCATGTCTTGATATTTGCCAATGTGAAAGTCAACCTCACATTGTTCATCAACTAATAGTTGGTGGCCTTTCTGTAGCCACGACACCTTGTAAGGTGTGGGATGCTTAAGTCGTTTCAATCCCAGCTTTTCCACCATCTCGGTGACAACTAAATTGTCTGTACTTCTGCTGTCTATGATCAATTTACAACACTTTCTGTGTGATTTGCAAACTGCTCGGAACAGTGCCTTCCGTTGGGTCTGTTCAGCCATCTCCTTGGCTGGCTTCAACAATACTTTGTCTAAAACTAAAGCCTCTCCTGTTTCTGCCACATTTTCTATCTCCCGGGGCTGTGCTTCAGCTTCCTCAGGCTGCGCAACAAATGATCCGCTCTGGCTAACGTGCTCGGCTTCCAGGCATTCGAAGGATCTGTGCCCCCACTTATGGCACCTGTAGCACTGGACATTAGTCCCCCTTCTGTGACCATTTCCTCTTCCCCGCTAATATGGCTGACCTCCTCTGGTGCTATCTCCCTTCTCTACTGTCCCTGAAGCTCTGGAACTGCTGCCTTCTTCGCTGTTAGTGGCAGTTCTCCCTCTGCTATAGGATTTTCCTCGTCCTCTGCCATTTCCTCACCCTCTCCTATTATTCTGTTTCCTATTAACTTTTTCTTCAGCCTTTACAGCACTCTGAAAGGCTTCTTCTATATTTCGTGGAGAGAGAATACTGATCTCATCTAGTATTTCCAATCTCAAGCCATTCACGTATGTCACTATTTTTTCTAGAGTATCATCAGTATAACCAGCCCGCAAGTTTACATGATAAAACTCCTCTGTGTATTCCTTCACGGTCATACCTTTTTGCCTTAAATTCTACACTCGTCGATAAAGTTCGACCTCATAATCTTTAGGCAAAAATTTGCCCTTCAGTTTTTCCACCATCCTTGGCCACTTTCTTATCGGTAGCTTGTTCATTCGTCTCCTGTCCACTTGGACACTATCCCACCATAAAGCGGCGTGTCCTTTTAACTTAGTCGCAAAAAATCTAACTCTTTTGTCCTCACTGATCTCTTCATTTTCAAAATACTTATCTAACTCACTTACCCAATCCAACAGGACATCTGCGGACAGACTGCCATCATAGTTAGGGATCTCAGGTTTGGGTTTGCTGCTAGCTAACAGTACCGATCTCAATAGTCTTAACTCTGGGGCTTATTCCTCTGATCCGTCTGTAGTAGTTGCTGCCTCTTCTTCACTATCATCCCCAAGTTCTGGGTCTCTTCTCCTACCTACCTCTACTGTTTCTAAGAGAGCAATAAGGATTCTCAATTATTCCCTCAAGCCCTCGTCTGCTACTCTGCGTGCACCTCTTCCATATCCTCGTCTTTGAACTTCCATCTCCCTCTCTTTTCTTCAAATTCTGCGCTGATACCACTTGATGGGGCCAACCCACGTGGTCCCGCCGTCAATGCGCTTACCTTGGTGGGTACCAACAAATGAGTATATTAATAAAAAAGATTTTGGATATATGTCAATTGATTTTCAATCTGCGTTGAATTGAGTGGGGTTACGGTGATTGTACGCTGGTTGTTTTTCTGGTGGACATCTGTCCCTCCTCGGAATTCTACGAACCTGCCTTGGTATAGGGTTTCACACCTTCCCACTCATTTGGTTATTCATTGTTTCTCCCGGTCATTTGCTCTGTGAACTCTCGATGACCCCATGAGCTTTTGTTGTTTTCTTTGTGCTGTTCTGAGGTTTGTCCGCCTGGTTTCCTGAGCTACGTGCTCCTAGTAGCCTTCACAGCCTCGGTCGTTTGGGACTCGCCCTGGAAATCTTCTGTTCACCCGACAATTTGTTGAAACCTTGGTAAGGTTTGCATTCTTATGTTCTTCTACTTGTATGTCGACTGTTACTGTGTGTTTGGAGTCTGCCTTAGTGGGTCTCTACCTCTGTGCGTCTTTTATCAGTTCACTGTCTGTGTTTTCATGAGTGTTTACAGTTGGTTGATGGCCGTATGGTCCTTGGTGACATTTCTACAGCGCTGGTTCGATTCCTCCACAAACTCGGCAGGATTATGGTGGCGTTCTCCATCGGTTTCTCCGCCAACTTACCTGGTAAGTTCCTGTTCTATGCTGGACACTTGTACTCCTCTTCTACCTGAGTCTAACGTCTTCGACTCCTTCGTGAGCAGGAGGGTCATTCAAAGGTGTAGCTGCAGCTATGGCTTTCCTGTCAGGTAAATAATGCACTGTGTTTTATTCGTTCTTTCAATTTCCAGTTCTCTGTATTCTGTTCCTTGGAGTCTGATCTCATTATGTTGGTTTTCTTCACAGGTGGAGCCACTCAGGGGTTTCGGCGCTTGGACTCTCAGCCGTCTCGAACAAAACACAGGTAGTGTTGTTCTGTTCGTTTGTGGTTTGCTTGACCTTAATATTACGACTTGTAGGGTTGATGTTTTCTTGCTGGCCTTGAGCCGTTGTCTGTATTTGGTTCTCTGGTCGTTAGGCACCATCGTTGGTTATGGAAATGAGTTGGGGTCTTATGGGGTTCGGCTTTTGCGTGCAATTAGTTTGATTCCCACATTTGTGAACTGGGTTCGGTCCTTTATTTTGAACATAATGTAAATGAAAAATAAATTTTGGATGATTGTATTTTGTAACTCTATGAATTCAGTGCTGGAATAGATTTGGATTGCATTCGTAAGTTCACATACTTGATACGATTATTTTATGTCTGGTTATTTTTTGTTTGTGCCGCCTGTAACTGGGCGCTATTACTTCTCATCTGACTTTGGTTATCTTCCCCTTTTGACTTAGAACCTGTAGCAGTGCATTGACAATCTTGACATGATAAAAATAATACCAAATGTTACATAGTATTGAGGACGCTGTAGGAATGTGTGTGCACAGAAAAACAACTATATTTCCTTCTCTTTATTTCTTATTCATTCGAACCCTGTAATGTGCTTTTTCCATCCCTTTAATAACATTGTTTTCAAACTGTTTTAACTGCTGTTAGTTTGTTCAGTTGGTTACATAAGTTATTCCCCATATGGAACGTTGCATGGTTGTCAAATACATTTTCTTTTCATGCTTTTACAACAGTAATTTAACTATCTGGAAAAAACGAGTCTAACTAATTACTATTGCTCCTAATTAAAACTTATTACATTAATCTCAGGCAACTTAATGAAAGGAAAGTAAAATAAAGGAAAAAAAAACAAGTATACTATCCATCAAGTGAATTAATTTCTCTGTCCTCTTCAAAAACCATATCAACCTCGCTTCTGTCTTTGCCCTGTCAGCCAGATGCTCCTGCATCACCTGTGCGCTCTGTGAATTGCAAGACCATGATCAAGCAATATACCATCTGTCTTTTATCATAGAGCACAGCTCCTACAAGGTGCTCATGCTTGAAAAGCTTCCCACGCTGAGACTGAAATATAGTTTCAGCAACAATAATGTTAATTCTATATTAGCAAATAATGAGTTGGCCATTGATGCACTACTTTAGTGGGCATTAGTTTGTTCCACTCGAAACGACTTTGCTTCTGGCTTGGCGATTTGTTTGTGGCATCATTCTGCATAAAAACCTGATCATCAAAAACCGCCGAAATTAGAGTGGGGCTGAAAAATCAAGTGAAACTAGAGGTTATTGAAGTTATTACTAAAGGTGTGGGAGGAAGAGGGCAATGGTATCAAAGTCCGAATGGACATTGCTATGTATTGGGGGAATGCGGAGGACCAACGCTGACATCTCAATGGCCAGATTGCAGGGTCACAGTGGGAGGACTGTCTCACCGTCCAGCAGATGGAAATCACCATGCAGACATTGATGGCAGTTCTCATCTTGCCTAGAGCAACAACATAGGTCTTGGAGCTCTTGCCTGACAGATATGTTGAAATTATGAGTATGTTTTGGAGTTTTACAGTTGCAACCAGAGGAAAAGGTGTATAAGTACAGTGTAGTAACCATCAAAGTGGAATACTTGTATAGTTTGAAGCGTCTGATCATTTTTGAAATTTTGGCTGAAATGCATTACTATGTTATCAAATATGTGAAAAAATACTCGGGTATCAAATCCGTGTCTTTTATCAATTGGTTTTATGATTTATCGTTTCTCAGTTGATATTATCAAGGAATGTGTGTTTGTATTAGTATTTTTAAATTTAGATATAGTAAAAAAAGTAATAGAATATATATTTTCATTGCCCATTGAATATTTGGAGTAAATTTTTATGTCCCGTTTAAATGTTAAAATTACTATTTTTAAAGGTCAAAATTATCATTTATAGATGGTGAGAAATTGTTAAATTCTGCTCGTATAATGATGATTGGATGTGTTTTAGAACCATTTTTCATATCCTTTTCAAATGCCAAAATTGTTAATTTTCAACTCTGAGAATGTGCTTCCGTTTCATGTGTTTGTGTTATTGATCAATGTACATAACTCCCAGAGTATGTACTATGCTTTTCTTGGTGTGGTCGTGTATGCCATCAATAATCAATATTAAAGGAATAACTCCTCCCACCAAAAAAAATCTATCACTTCAATCTAAATTATCACTTCAAGCTATAATTCAGACAAAATGTTATGATGGTTTGAAAGGTAATTGTTTCTTATATTTTAGGCAATTAAGTGGTAGTGTAAAATCTATCACTTCAATCTAAATTATCACTTCAAGCTATAATTCAGACAAAATGTTATGATGGTTTGAAAGGTAATTGTTTCTTATATTTTAGGCAATTAAGTGGTAGTGTAGTAATAGTTATCATGGGTACCAAGACTATAGTTTAAATAAAAGATGATACCAGATGAAACCACAAAAGTAAATGACATATGAGAGCAACTTTAACAGATGATAAAAGTAGATGACAGAGAGATGAGAGCAACTCTAGTTGCAGTAAATTCTTAACTAAGTTATATGGAAGTTGGTGCTATGTTTAACATTATTAATAGTTATATGGAAGTTGGTGATACGTTTAACATTATTAATAGTGGATGGTGAATGTGTTAGTAGATTGTTTAACATTGTTGAGATAAGAGATTATTATCGGTTAATTATAAATAAATTGAAAATAGATTAAAAATAATAATGTAGATGTTATATATTTATTTGAGATCATTTTGTATTGTGCGGGAAGGTGTATTTTTCTTGACCATAAACAAATAAAAAAAACAATATATAAATGTGGTATATCTGTTTAAGATTTTTGTTTTGTGTCATCACTTTTCTCAATATACAAATGTGGTATATTGGTTTAAGATATTTGTTTTTTTGTTATTATGGGATGGTGTTCTTTAAGTCATGAGAGGTTTATTTTATTTTATTTTGACCTAATCAAAATGTTAAACAATACATCTCTGCCATACTTGACTAGATATTACCTTTGATACATCTCTACCATACTTGACTAGATAGTACTTTTGACACAAAAAATCATAAAAAACAACTAAATTATTTCTTCTTTATTATTATTATTATTATTAAAAAAATTGATATATAAGTTAAAAATATATACACTTAAAGAAAAACATTTACCAATATTCTTAATTATAGAAATTCACTCCACTTCATCATGGATATTTTTAATTTGTAAATAAATTTTGTTAGAATACCACCGCATATCAATACTACATGCCCAAAAAACATAATTCATTTCACATTATATTTTTAATTAATTAATTTAATTAAAAGGAAAAAGAGATATAACTACTTTAGAGCTTATACAACACTGAAATTATATATTAAATTGCCTTATCAACCAATATTACACTAAAATTATATATTGAATTGCCTTATCAACCATAGCAATAAGCTTTCTATGATTCAAAACATTTTACTTATAAACTCCACAAAGATAAATTAGCACAACCACATTTACTAATGTGGTTGATATAAGCCTATAGGCATTTATCAACCACATTAATAATTATTAGATATATATTGTAAAAATTGCTATTAAATATTAACCATTTGTAATTATTAATAATTATATAAATAATATAACACACACACACACACACATATATATATAATTAATTTTATTATAAAATAATATATTAATATGATAATTTTTATATTTCTAACTATAACATAATATATTAATATTAAGATTGCTTGAGCATCTTAATATTAATATTAATACTTAAACAAATATATTAATATAAATTACTAAGTCACTAAGCCAATCATTGGCCAATGACTCGTTGTTAAGATTTGCCATTAACAGACATGCCCATACATGATGATTTGTTTTCCAGCGATTCCATAGCCCCGACTGCAGCAGGCTCCACCGCTGCTCCGGAAGTTAGCTGTTGCGATGTACTTAATGCAACTGGTGCATGTAGTTAATGCGAAGGGTTGATAAGATGTGCAACTACAGACATTCAATGAAACCTTCGCCGTCAAGATTTCAAATTCGACAATCCTGCGCAAAAATTTGAAATGTTACAAGGAGGGAGTATAATGCTATCGCTAATGCTTCTCAAACACCATTTCGATAAAATGAGTAGATACTATTCGACGATTTGTGCGGCTTCACAGCGTTTTAATGGAAGACAATGATTTGAAAACCCTGAAATTCCTAGAGCAGGCGCAGGAGATGACAAATCAGCTGCTGGAACGCTTGTTTGAGGTAGTGGAAAATATACTAGATGTCACGAGAGAGCGGAATGACTTGGAAGAAAAGGAAAGGAGCCTTCATCTGCCACTGGTGGAAAAAATATATGAAAAGTTGCAAAGTAAAATGAAGGATTCCCAACTGCCATAGAGTCTGAGCTAACTATCTTGAATATCAGATTGGGAAAGGTGCAGGTAGATTACAGTATGTGGGCAAAAGGCAATCAGGATGAAGTCCATCCAAAGTAGGAAGCATGGTTGTGGGGTTAGTCCAACATTGTGCAAGAGTCGGTGGAAGCAAGACTAGTGATGGAACTATTTGCCCATCATCACAAACCCCATCTCTCCCAGAATTTGAATGAATGGACGAGCATGTTTTTGCAAAGAAGGCAGATCCTTGGCTAGTTCTTGTTGTACACGAGCCCAAAGAGTCGTACAGAATTTGGAGGCACTATTTACATTGATTCATAGTAAGGCCTCTCCAACATTGAGCCAGAGAATAAACCCCATAATCACTTAGTGTACTAAAACTCACATTACTCGACCCAGCATTCAACTTAACACTGGTCAATAAAGAGGCAATATTCCAATCTTTGGAACCCCCAATGTTTCCAGTTGTGCCCTTTCTTGAAGTGTTATCGCAAACTGTAAAGGTGTCTGCTGATGCATTCTGCAAATTTGTTGGATAAAATTTATCAGTGGCATATCTCAAAAAGCATCCGCTGAGATGAGTGCTTCCGAAAATACATTTGGTAAACAAATCAGTGGAAAGCTTCACAACGTTTGAAACGCATGCCCGACAAGCAGAGGCATTGAGGTCTCCCCTGCACTGAGCAAGACCGTACATCACATCTCCATTCTCTCCATGAGATGAAATACTGTAGCACGTCTTATTAACATTCTCCACCAATGAATTCAGAACCACCATCAAATTCCTTTCCAAAGACATCAAATTCCTTTCCAAAGAACTTGAACTTCCACCCATGTTATTACCATCATCACAAAGGGTTACTTGAAAATCATACTGTAATCATAAATATCAAATCATTATTGAAATTATCATACTGAGGTAATTAATGCCAATGAGAGTAGAAAGAGAAATAAGGTGAGAGATAATTTGGATTTTGGAGTGAATGGAGTGATATTCCTTGTGCAATTACAGACCTTGTTGTAAGGGGCCATTCTGTAATTGAAATCAATCTACGGAAAACCTGAAAAAATGTCAGTGTTGCCTTTCTTTTATCAAGAACAACCCGGTTGAAAGGTAAGACAAGGTTGCAGTGCCATTTTGAAGCAGTGTTAGTTAATAGGTATACTTTATAATCTTGACAGATGGTCAAATGTTTTATTCAAACACACTTTTTCTAATATTAATTATCTAGTAATTACTATTGCATCAATAATATTAAACTAATGTTTTATCTGGAACAAGGTTCAATAATATATACATATTTTATGAATTTAAAGTTTGTTAAATGTTTTGAAGGTTCTAGGCCGGTGGCGGTATACTCATTGTTTTTATGTCTTATTTGTCTAATTAATATACAATATTCATTGTTTTATGTCATATTTGTCTAATTGATATACAATATTTAGTTAGTGGGTAACTTGCAACAAGCTATTGGTTAGTCTATTTTTATAATTATTAGGTAAGCCTATATTTTGTTTGTTTATTGAATATTATTTTATTTTCATTGAATAGACAAGATAAAAAGTATTGAACTAATTATTGGTTTAGTGTATGGTGCTTAATAATCTAATTAATAAACAATATCGAGTTAGTAGGCAAATATTGAATACAGTGCAGTGAGCACTAAGCCAATTATTGAGTTAGTGTTTCTTTTTTTGGTCCATTGAATATCACTTTATTCTCATTCAATGAGCCAGATGAAAAAATATTATCATTAAGTTAGTGCATGGTGTTTAGGGGAGGGGCGCTAGTTGTTGCACGCCATCCCTTCCACTTCATCAAAGTACATGCATAAGTCCACGTGAAACATATGACATGTGTCCTACATGGAAGGTGAGTTGTCAGCTACATTTTGGCATTGTCCACAGTCATTTTCGAGGTTGTTTAGGGTTTTTTCTCGCTCAAATGTCGGAGGTGGTATCATGCCCTTGCTTATGTTGCTCAGGCCCGATCTGTGGTCATTCTGCTGCCCCCAGTCCTATGATATCAACCTTCATTTCCTATGTTACTCACCTCGAATGGTTGTCATTTTCTTCGTGTGAAGTTGTTTTGGTGAGATTGTGGGCGATTTACCATTTATAGGGTTGTTACATGCCGTTTATTCCTTAGTGGATTGTTCCAGGTTGTTCGTGGTGCACAAGATTGTGGTGAATTTGTTCATTTCAGACTTATTGTAGATTTCATTGGGTCGAATGGTCAATATGGAGGTTTTGCGCTCCAATCCTATTTCATGAAGGTAAGCCTTCAAATTCTACAATTTTTTTGCATGGATTTCTCTTGGGTTTTCTCAAACTGTAGCGCCACCATTTTTTAATGGTTGCAGGAGTCTGTAGAATTTAAGTTTTGTTCGAGTGTTTGGGTCTTCATCACTGTTGCAGTGACGTGTGGGCATGGCGTTCTCAATGTCACAGAAGGCTCTTCGAGGCTCTCCGATACGATATTATATCCTACCAATTCACAATTTATGTGTTTTTCAACACATTCTATCATGCTGAGAATTGTAGTCTTGGTGTTATGGCTCTGCTTTTTTGGTTTTTTGGACGTATATTATTGTTATGGATTTGATTTTTTAGGGTTTAACAAATAATTTGTTGAATATTGCTTAATTTGGCTTTAGAGTAATGTGTTTGAGCTGACAAAAAGCTAACCTTGCCTAATTTCCATGGCTAACCTTGCCTAATTTTTGAAATTCGACTCGATTATATGAATTTCAAGTTTTTAGGGTAGGGTTTTATATGAGGTTGGGGTTTGTTAAGCATCAATTGGGATGGTTTGTGTCTGATTCTCATTTTATCCTACCAACTCACAATTATGTGATTTATAACACATTCTACCGTGTTAGGAATTATAGTCCGAGTGTTATGGCTTTGTTTTTATTGGTTTTATGGAGGTAAATTGTTATTATGGCTCTGATTTTAGGTTTTAACAAATAATTTGTTGAATATTGCTTAATTTGACTCATTAGTAATGAGTTTAAGCCAACAAATAGCTAACCTTTCTTAATTTAACCTTGCCTAATTTTTGAAATTCAAATTGATTATGTGAATTTCAACTCTTTAGGGTTAGGGTTTTATATGGGGTTGGGGTTGGGGTTGGTGAAGCGTTAATTGGGAAGATATGTTCCTGATTCTTATTTTATCCTATCACCTCACAATTTTTGTGTTTTTTAACACATTCTATCTTGCTCGGAATTACATTCCCAGTGTTATGAATCTATACTTTTTGGTTTTGTGGATGCAAATTGTAGTTATCTCTATGATTTTATGCATTATGTAAATTGATTTATTTCTTGAATGACAATATTAGTTGAAATCTTTATAGTCTATTTTAATCTAAAAGTTTTGTTTACTCCCAAATTCATGAAATATTTCCTATAAGTGGAATGTCATCCATCCAACCCCATTATGTAACCAGATGCATAGTGGAGAGTAGTGGGGTTCACATCCATGAGTGCATATAATGATTGACATGTATCACCCTCCTCCCATATCTACCCAAGTAATCAACCAACGAGGGTAAACATGTGACGAGAGGAAACTATGATATGATTCAACATCCTAGGTGTCCTTAAGGAAGTGGAATCAATGAAAACACATCAAACACACCTTCTACATCAGCAGCAACACTCTCAAGAGCCATCCCAACCATACAGGTATCATGCCCCTGGGTCCCACTGAGTTTTTAGACTACTTGGCCTCTGGATGCTCCCATGCTATGGGCATACCAACATCCATAGGGCTCTGGATGCTCCCAGAAGCCTACCTGTCTATGTCTAGGGACTATTTCCAGCACACTCGTGCCACAGTCTGCGTGATTTAAGGCCCTTTTCAAGCCCAGAATTCTGTCCACTTCTCAGAACTTGTTTTAACTTATGGAATCCATTAAACACATCATGACAAGAATAATAAGCCAAACACTAACTCCAGGACTAGACCTGACCATCCCCAACCAAGGCTGACATTCTGTCAAACACTTGGCATCAATAAATCTACAGGAAATGAATACAAGACAGAGCATCAATGACTCATATATCATACAAGACTTGATAAGAAGGATTTCAACCCTCTTCCCTTAACTATTTTGACATCAATTAGGTCTTGCATCCACTATCCTTCCAGTTACAAGTAGATACATGAAATAACCATGACAATAACTAGTCATTTAACTATGCTTATAAACAACATCAAACGATGAAAATAATTGTGATTTAATAGCCATTAAATCCACATATTAATAAGTACAAAAGCAAGAGAACTTAGCTTTTATTAAACATAGAGAAATCCAACCAGGTTCGGGACTTCCACTTACAACTCGACTGTAGACATGGCTGAACCAAATATTTCTTTCAGCTAGTCATCCCCATGCCATATTCCAAGCATGAATGTGGTATCCCATCGAAAAACCAATCCAAAAACAACCAAGGGAATCAAGAGGTTAAACCACCTCCACCCTCACCATACCCTGATCACACCAAAATCAGTGCTTCGATCACAAAACCGAACCGAACTTGGAATGTCTTCTAGAATCCATCACTATCGTTGAAGAATTTTTTGTCTCCTTGTCTCTCAGGCTTTACCACAATCCAATCCCGGATAACTAGGCCCTAAACCAAGACACCTCCCTCAGGATTTATTATGTATCCCACCAAAAACGGTCAAGGGATTCCTAGGCCTTTGGGAATGAACCTTGAGACCACCTCCACCTCGAATTTTGAAATCCATCTGGAAATTCCAAAGCTCAAAACCAAGATCAACATCCCAACACACCATGGCATTTTGAAAAAAGAAAGGTTAGGCTGAAAACCATTGTCATAACCTAGAAAAACCATGCCATCGACAACAAGAGAACCATACACCAACATGTAAATCCATAGATGTCAAAACCATCGAGGAAGTCACACATGCCATATGTTACCTACAATTTTTCCTAATGGAGCTGATTGATCCTGATCTTCCTTGCTTGATCCTTGCTTTCCTTCCTTTCCCTTTTCTTTCTTTTCCTTCCTTGCTCCAAAGCTAGAGTGATCCAAGAAAACTCTAAGTGTATAAGAGTGAGTGAGAGAGAATAATGAGAGAGCTCCAAAAAATAACTCACCAAGCTTAACACTGACCAAATCCTATGAGGTCTTGGAATAATGGTTTATTATCTACAATTTGGTCCAATGTGTTTGACATCATCCTGGTTTCATTGACTGTTCTTAGACCATCGTCAACTCTATTTGTCATCCATTGGTTTTTTTGAAGAAATTTTGTTACCTTTCTTGATTCCTTTTCCTACCTTGCCAATTATTCTTGATGGTCTTTCTCTTTCCCTATTTTCTCTCTTTCAATCCTTTCCTTTGCTCTACGTTGTGCTGCAATGATCCTTGTTGCCTTCATTTTCTTGGCTAAATCCTTGTTTTTTTGTTTACTTCGTGAATTTCAACCTTCTTTTGTTCAAAATCAACTAATAGTTTTATATAGTCTTTTGACGTGAGTAATTGTGAACTTCGACTCAAACTAAGACTTTCTATTATTAATTACCTTTCTTTCATTGAGATGCTCTCTACTGGTAGCTTTAGGAACAAACGAAGTAAATGTTCCTACCCTGACACCTATTTCTCGTTGCTTGAAAATTACATTTCAATATATGGGACAACTGATTGAAATATATTGTTCTTGTAATCTAGTTCATCACTATGTACAGTATCTTCTTCCAATGATATATTGTTCACAAAAAAATGAACAATTTCATTGTTCAATTCTACTTGTTGTGAGAGAATATTTATGATTTCTTCATTGGTTCTTGAGACATTATGTGGGTTCATATTCATCATGGCTTCATCCAGCCATGATGGTGGGGTTACTTCCGCTTGGATATATTAATTGGTCAGTGTTTCTTCCTAGAAAAATATCAAAAATGTTAATTTGAACCACATTTTCATCTGCATTCACATGCTTGGTTGTATCATCAACAACGTTTTTACGAATATCACACGTGGAAGTTGCATGTGCTTCAGTTGGTAGAAAAACCTCCATGTTTAGGTCATTTGGTTCATGATTGTACACTTACATGTTCATCATCATCGCCATAGAGGTGTCCTTGAGAGAGGAAAATCATATTATTTGGTGCAAGGGCATCTTCTTGTTCATCCGCTTCTTCTAGTGCATCAACACCTACTTTCACATTCCCTTTTTCCTCACCATCCACATGAAATTCCTTTCTACAGCTAGTATCATGCATAAGAGCATCATAATAGCTAGATTCCTATCCTCCTAACGCCAACCTTGACATTTGATGGTGTGAGAGCCCTTTTAAAGGCTTTTTAAGAGCATCATAATAGCCAGATTCCTATCCTCCTAACGGAAAAAATGAAATATCTACAACCAGTTCAGCCAGCTAGACCTAACGTATCATGTACACACTGCATGGTGGAAGGACATGTTGCGACAAAATGCCCGAGGTTGAGAGGCATCAACAATTCAAGGGGGATTGTAGGACAATCAGGAACCCTGCCAACAGTAGGAGTTGTAGCAGTAGGAGCGCAAGGAGCTTTCCTAGGATGGAATACACAAGAATACTGTGAAATCTCTAGGACTTATGGACATTTACCATGGGTATGTCCAATACTACAAAAGTACTCCAATGTTCCAAATAACATCCTTTGCTCATATTACAATGAGGGAGTATATATAACCCAGGGTGACTCTTTGACTACCCTCATGACTGTTTGACTTCCTATGACTTTTCAACTTACATGACTCTTTACAATACATTTTGAATATAATATACATGATCCACACTATTTATGTGGCATATGACCACTCATGACATTACATGACATGACACTGGTGACATGGACTACTTGATGATGTGGTAATGTTAAGCCAATGTTGCTATTCTAAACTTCAGACAAACCCAAATCATGACATTTAAAGAATAAAATAGGTACTTCCAACAATAAATTCATTTTCTTTTTCATGCAACTGCTCAAAGCTTACCATAATTATAGGGTCCAGGATTTCGTTAAAGAGTGCTCCAGAATGCATCTCCTACACTTACACTTAAAACCCCAGTTCTTGCATTTGGCTTGGCACTGCAATAGGGGAAAGATGTATAAAAGTAAGGAACAATAGTCTCTTGTCCTCTCCTAATGGGCTTGGAAGCATGTATAAATATGGCATTTCCATTTTTGACTACCAGCCAGCTGAATTTCGGTAGGCAGAAATCGTTAATGAGGGATGGCAACAACCAGAGTCTAGTATATTTTCGTTCTCGCAGGCCAAGTTTGACTTCCTTTATTTTCAATTTTGAAACAAATGTCTCTACGCCTTCATCGAATGAGTTCAGTCTTACAATTTCCTGAATACGGTTAACATCCACCTGCAAAATTTAATTTTTTACTTCTTTTCCCGCAAGAATTTGATCGTCCGTCTTAAACAGATCTATCGCAGGAACCTGAAGCTTGCTAGGCATAGAGGAATCGAATAAAATATAAATTTGACAGAGCAATCTCTGCGATTTCCTCGCATCATAGACTACCGCGACCACAAGATCTTCTTGAGACGCGGTGTTCATTTTATGCCTATTGTCCACATGAAACATGGCGATAGAGACGCTCTTATAAGACGTTGCTTACCAGCAAGAGCTGTCCGGTTCTTATTTCTTGGGTGGGGTAGAGTCCTCAGCCGCGGTTGTCTTTGGTCATCTTTATCTCCACATAACCCACAAAATCAGCTACTCTTGGAGGAGAAGATGCGTGTCTTTTATATATGTGAACCTACAGTATATGCGCAACTTCCATATATAGAAATTGGACGTATATGGAAATGTGCACATATACGAAAGTTAGGGATATACCGAAGATATGTGCATATCTTCCGTATATGCATAATTTTCGTATATGCGCAATTTCCATATACAGAAATTGTGCATATATGGAAGATATGCGCATATCTTTGGTATATCCCTAACTTTCTTATATGTGCACGTCGTTTATGTATCAACATCATATATGCATAAATTCCATGTACAGAAATTGCACATATACAAAAATTGTGCATATACACAAGATATGTGCATATCTTCCATATATACATAAATTTCGTATATGCGCAAATTCCATATACAGAAATTTCGCATATACAGAAATTGTGCATATATAGAAGATATGTTCATATCTTCGGTATATACATAACTTTCTTATGTGTGCATATATTCCGTATATGCATGTCTTTTATGTCCGTGCATCTACCATATATATGAAAATTCCATATACAAAAATTGCACATATACGGAAATTATGCATAGACGTAATATATGCGCATATTTTTCGTATATGTCCATATTTTGTATATGTGCATCTACAGTATATGCGCAACTTCTGCTTATGCGCATATATTCCGTACATGCATAAATTTCTTATATGTCCATATCCTCCGTATATGCACGTCTTTTATATATGTGCATCTACCATATATGCGCAACTTCCACATACAAAAATTATGCATATACGGAAGATATTCGCATATCTTCTGTATATGCGTAGCTTTCTTATATGTGAATATCTTCCATATATGTACGTCTTTTATGTATGTGCATCTACCGTACATGTGCAACTTCCATATATGGAAATTTTTCATATACGGAAATTCTGCATATACGAAAGATATGCGCATATCTTCTGTATATGTGAAACTTTTCTATATGCACATATCTTCCAGGCATATATGCAACTTCTGTATATACACATAACGTCCATGTATGTGAAACTTTAATATATATAACTTCCATATATGTGCATCTTTTATATATGCGCAACTTCCATATATGCGTAACTTTCTTATATGTGTATATCTTCCGTATATGCATGTATTTTATATATGTGAATCTACAGTATATGCGCAACTTCCATATATAGAAATTGAGCGTATACGAAAATGTGCACATATAATAAAGTTATGTATATACAGAAGATATGCGCATATCTTCGGTATATCTCTAACTTTCTTATATGTGCATATCTTTTGTATATGCACGTCGTTTATGTATCTTCATCATATATGCGCAAATTCCATATACATAAGTTGCACATATACGGAAATTATGCATATACAGAAGATATGTGCATATCTTTCGTCTATACATAAATTTCGTATATGCACAGTTTCCATATACAGAAATTGCGCATATATGGAAATTGTGCATATACGGAAGATATGTGCATATATTCCGTATATACATAAATTTCTTATATGTGCATATCTTCCGTATATGCACGTATTTTATGTATGTGCATCTATTGTATATATGCAAATTCCATATACAGAAATTGCGCATATACGGAAATTGTGCATATACGCAATATATGTGCATTTTTTTCGTATATGTCCATCTTTTATATATGTGCATCTACCTTATATGCGCAACTTCTGTATATGCGCATATATTCTGTATATGCGTAAATTTCTTATATGTGCATATCTTTCGTATATGCACGTCCTTTATATATGTGCATCTACCATATATGCACAACTTCCATATACAAAAATTGTGCATATTCAAAGACAATATTTTGCTTTAGTCTAAATGACTTATAACATTATATTATAAAATTAAAATTAAACAAATAAACAATACTTTCACATCATATAAAATCATTATCATGTGAATGGAGAGTAATGATATCTTGTGATCCTTAATATGAGGGTTGGAGTATGCAATTCTTTTCTCTTATGTCTTATGTAATAGAAATTTAGTTTAAACAAAGTATTATTAATAGAGATTAATTGATATGCTCCAATCCTTACTATGTAGGTTAGATCATGGGTAATTTGTTTGATGTTAGTTGAATTCACTCTATGTTAGTTGGCATGTAATATTTAAAACATTTTATTAGTTTATTTCTCAAAACTAGCATAGATCCATCTTAACTTCACATTTACCAAGCATTAATAGAAATTAATATGATTTGTTTGGAGCTCCACAACCCAATATAGGGGCTAGATGTGTAGAAGTAAATGTTTAACATTTAACATTTATATGTTAACTCGATTAAAAAATAATAAAAGGTTAAAAGTAATATAGATTCAGGTATGGTGGAGATGTTGTAGTGTAAACATTTAAATCTTTTTTGACGAAAGAAAAGTCCCCAAGGCTAGATGGATGGTCTATTGATATCTTTATACACTTTTTTTACATCATGGGCCTGAACCTCTTAAATATGGTGGAGGAACTCATATCTACGCAAGCCACTAGGAAGTTCAATTTGTAGAGGCATATGGTTAAACTTTCAGTTGCGGGTTGCAAAAAAATTTGATCAACCTCATAAGTAGAATTTGTAGCAAGTGGATTTTCCAAATAGAGGGTTTTGGTGAGTAGATTAGTGATTTCATTGAGAAAATCTGGGTGTAGTTGGTTTGCAGCAATAAATCAACGCTAGGTGGAAGAGAAAAGCACATAGAGGAAGACAAATTTCTAAAATTTCTCATCGAGTTTCTAGATCTAGTTTTGAGGAGGAAATCTAACAATTCCAGTTGCACTAGGCCATAACAATTTGCTAGTAAACCAATGTGATATGTAGGAGCAAAAAATCATGTGCCAAATTATATAAAAGGACTTCTGGAAGGTTGAGAAAGTTTCCCATTTGATTTTTTGTAAGAAGTAAGAGTGTCAGAAAAGGACATTCAGACGAAAACAATCACAAATTTGCACATTCTAGAAGGGAGTACAAGTAGTAGAAAATACCAAGCCAGAGGGAGAAGGATATTTTTAGATTTTATTTTTAGTTTTGAGTTTCATAGGAATGACCACAATAGGTTTTAGGGATCATGATAGACTTGAAGGAGCTTCAAATTTCGACATATGGAAGTCCAGAATGGAGTTTTTGTTAGATGAGCATGATTTAAAGGAGTTCATGATGAATGTCATGGTAGAGCCTACAAATCCATAGCAACAGGCTGCCTTCAAGAAGGAAAGGAACAAGACAAAGAGGATGGTATTGGATGGAGTCTGAGATCATATCGTTATACACATTGTAGAGATGGAAACAACAAAGGAGATGTGGGATGTCATCTTGAAGGAGAATAGGCTGGAACAAGAGGAGCATATGTTGTTCAGACGGAGGAAGCAAAGACACCACCCCAAGAGGTAGAGAATGCGTCGGAGACAAGGGAGGCCTTAGTTTTGAATAAGGTACTACTGAAACCAACGAAGGAGACAATTGACCAAACCCAAAGAAAGGCGTTATTCCAGATTGTTTGTAAGTCACATGGAAAATGCTGCAAGTTGATTATCGACAGTGGGAGCATGGATAATCTAGTTTCCACAGAGATGGTGGAGAATTTGGGTTTGAAACGGTTGAAGCACCCCACTCCTTACAAGGTGTCATGGTTACAGAAAGGACATCAATTGTTAGTTGATGAACAGTGTGAGGTTGAGTTCCATATTGGCAAATACAGGGACAAGGTTATTTGTGATATTATGCCTATGGACGTGTGTCACATACTGCTAGGAAGACCATGGCAATATGACAGAAAGGTAGTGCATGATGGAAAGACAAACTATTACAAGTTTGTCAAGGATGGGATTAAGCACATGCTTGTACCCATCAAGGAGGAAGAGACAACAGAAACTAGTGGAGTCAAAGCATTTCCAGTGGGAGGAAAATAATTTTTGAAACAGATCAAAAATAACGAGATAAAATATGTTGTTGTAAGGAGGCCGGAAATGGTGTTGTTACACATTAAAATTGTAGTTTTTCTTGAATAAATTCAGGACATGTTGTAGGAGTTCAGCGACATTGTAGTGGATGATTTGCCATATAAATTGCCTCCTAAGAGAAGTATCAGTCATCACATAGAATTTATACCCAGAGCTAGTTTACCAAACAAGGCAGCGTACCGAATGAGTCCTAAGGACAATGAGGAGATTAGAAAACAGGTACAAGAATTGTTGGACAAGGGGTTGATAAGGGAGAGTTTAAGCCCCTGTGCAGTTCTGACAGTTTTAGCTCCCAAGAAAGGAGGAGAGTGGTGAATGTGCACAGATTCGAGAGCCATCAATAAGATTACCATCAGGTACAGGTTCCCATTGCCATGAATGGATGACATGATGGACTGCTTAAGTGGAGCAACATATTTCTCGAAAATCGATCTGAAGAGTGGATACCACCATATCAAAATCAGAGAAGGGGACAAATGGAAAACAACTTTCAAAACTAATGAATGACTGTATGAGTGGCTGGTGATGCCATTCGGGTAACACCCCTAGTACCTTTATGCGCCTGATGAAGAAAATGCTGAAAGAGTCCATTGGGAAGTTCCTGATTGTATATCTTGATGATATACTGATTTTCAGGAACTAGGATCAAAACCCAGCTAAATAAACAAGGCTCTCAAATCAATAATATAATTAGGCTCGACAAGCAAGATTTCAAGAGTAAATGAAAGAAGAAAGAAAGGGACATACTTGAATCCTGTTGGTTGTCCAATGTCCAATGATTCTCACTAGATCTAGTTCCAACCATGTTACTTCATTAATATCCTACATAATCATACAATAAAAAAAACATTGTCATTCTTTCATAAAACAATAAATATAATCTTTGCATGAATAAATCCCTAAGAAAATAGTTCAATCTTAATTAGATCAACAAAATCCCATTAAAAATACAATATAAATTCATAAATTCTAACATTTGTTGGTAAAAACACTTCAATGAAAACAATGAAACATCTAAACCAAGGGGAGACATAATCCAATGACCAAAATCTACACAAAATTCCCCAAGTTCTAAGGAAGGGAACAATCCATGGAGCTTAGGAAAGGGATGGAGTGACGAAAGCTCAAAGTATCACATACTTGATGGCAGGGAAGATGTTGAATTGAATACCCATATTGATTAAGATGTCCTCCAAAAAACCAAAACGAGATGAAAGGTCTAAAGAAACTATATTTTCAAGGAATCAAGTTGAAGTATAGCTCAATATGGATGATTGTCTAGTTAGTTTGGAAGTTGTGGATCTAGGGAAGGATCCCTCATTAGTTGTAAAGAATTGCATGTGGATTGCAATCTACTAATGAGGTTATGATATAGAATGTGAAATCTTGTTCAAAGTGTTATGTGAGATTGTGTCATTCTAACTAAAATGTTTGAAACTAAATTAATTGATTGAATATATGCAAGTTATTAAAAATCACATTTCAAATTGTAGTTTGTCTTTCCCTGATTTTGACTTGCAACCACATTGTCTTTTCTTATTGACCGAGCTCAAGAAACTATGTTTTCTCTTGATAGTGATCTTAGATGCTGTTATAGACATATTTGGGCATTGTAACCCCAATCACATACGTCGACAAAACAAGGGTCCTCAAACCCCTAAAAGTGTTGTTTCATACCCTAAAGAATCAAGGTCAGCTGATTACATCATTTCCCAGAAGTTCTCCCTGAAAATCTTCTTAGAACTGGCCAAAACTGGACCATACATGCTGCTCCATGCTAAGGGTGCGATGCATACTGAAAAGCCCTTCTGTAGGGTGTGATGAGCGAGACTAGGCAAATGGTAGAGGCAGTTTGCTAGGTGGAAACCCAGAGAATCTTCTAGAAACTGCTCATATCACACTTGCCTCTCTAAATTTTCCCAGGGATGAGTAAGAGATCATGAAATCTCCAAGTGGAACCAAGAACTATCAGTGAAATGACACTAATCAAAATCCCAGAAGCTGACTCACCCCCCTACAAATATCTATATATGGATCCCTCATCCTAGAGATCCAGAGGCTAGAATTTTGTATTTTGTAAGGAAGTGTTGTTGGTTTCCCTGTGAGACATTGTATTGTTGGGTGATCTAGTTTTTAATGAGGTGAAGAGGGCTTTCATGCTAGGAGGATGGCGCTGGATCAGACAGCTAGATTGTAATCCTCTCTTCTACTAGTTCTATCAATAGAGTTATTTGAGTTTTCCTCCATATACTTGTATATTTTTGAATCTTGTATTTGTGTATGCCTTTCTATGGTTAATGTACATCTGATCCTATATTGTTTATGGTTATATATCTCTATGATTTGATGGTATTTCACTGCTTTGCCTCTACAGGTGTTCTTTGAAGCAAGACAAGTGAGAAAGGAGTGGCGAAGCTCTATCGAAGGAGACAGGAAACAAGCAAGGATTCAAGCGAAAGATTAAGGTTGGTGCTCTCTGCTTCTCTCGCATCTATCTCTCATAAAGGAAAACACAAGTTACTTTGAATTGTTTGTTTGTAAGATAGCTACCCATCTGAGTGGGACTAGCAGATCTAAATGGACACTAGTTTTCCCAGAAACGAAATGGTGACTCCACTGGGGAACGAAGAGTTTGTTTGTTTTTTATTGTTGTTTGCTTTATAAACTACAGACGGAGCCTGAAGTTAAGCCAGCTAGCCTTCAAACTACTTTTTCTATGCAACTACAAAGTAGATCAACGTTGCTTCAGTCAATCTCTGAGTTGTTTTATGAACTGAACATATGACTTGCAAACATCCTAAGTGCCCTGGTGGTAGCTCAATAACCTCATTAAATTAGCCCCTATACTTTGTGTTTATTGTCTATCATAAGCTCAGCCTAAATCACTGAACTTAGCTACAAACTGTGGGTGAAAACCAAGCTTAGTCTCATCCCTGGACCATCGCACTGTCTCTCATTAGCAGTCTGTATGCATTGCACCTCCCGTGTGCTGCAGGTGAGATGCATCCCTGTTTCCCTTAAGGACAAGCGCAATGATTGAATGAGACTGTTTCTCTCTCTAGATTTTGGTTTTTTCTTCACCTTTTTCAGCTCTATTTATTAGTTTTTCTTCCTATGATTAGTATATCATTGTTGAAGCCTGCTTCCTTTACATTATTCAGCCTCCATTGATAAGGAATTGTAAATGTTTTTATGTATTTTTCGTCATTTACAGTCCTCCTTTGCAAAAAGTAGCTTAATCAAACTGTCGTCTTTTGGTTCGAAAGTGTCACAACTGTCGTTTTTAGTCAAGAAAAAGAGTGTCGTAAAGTCTTCCTCTTTTAGATAGTCGATTATAATTTTTCCATTATATTTGATTTGAATTGTCAATTCTTTGAAGTGTCGAAAATAGTTTTCCATTTGAAAGTGAAAGTGTCGTCTTAGTCTTCCTTTCATTTTTGAAAAGAAATTGCTAAAGTGTCGCTTTGAGGAAAAATAGTTCAAATCTATACTTAGTTTTCTTTTTGTCATTTTCACATTAAGGAAACAGAAAAAAAAAATACATGCATGTGCATTTGCATTTAGAATGCATGCGGAAATTGATTTAGGAAAAGTGCATTTAGTGCATGCTCCCTACTCTATGTTGAAAGAATTTTACTTTTCTTTCCTTAGTAGCTAGGATTTTCATTGCTAAAAGAAAATAAACGATTGTTTATCATTTTAGATTGCATATTTAGGAATTGTACATCTACATCACATGGTGAATCTTGAAAGAAAACTTCTTAAGAAAGATCAACTGTAAAATAAACCTCAATGAACATAAAAATGCTTTGGAACCTAACGCACAACATCTAGAAGTATAGGCTAGAGACGTATTCCAGCGTCGTAAAGCCTGGTAACTATCGTTTTCATCGTAGGTTGGGTGATTCCTCCTCTTTGATATGATAAGTGCCAGTACATACTTGTGCTCCCACGTACCTTCGAGTGTATATTGGGATACCACAATAGGCAGATATCCTTTATCCTTAGGAAGTCGTGTCTTCCACCCTATTGATCGCAATGCACTTAACACAGCATTCGGGAAGATTGACTACCATACGTAAAGTCCTCGGTAATTTCTCTATAATTTACCACCGAGGTGTATATTGCAGTTTTGCGATTGGTTTGGTAATCCCTCTGTCTAGATTTCCAGAGTAGTCACTTTCGTTCCTTTTCGACTCCTTAAAAGAAAAGGTCCATCTGAGCACTCTTCACTTCAAGCTCATTAAAAATCGAAGGCGACTAGAGTCATCTTTCTCAACGCTTAAAAATTGAAAAAGCAAGTTGTGTCAAAGCGTCATAAAATTCATTTAATTCGGAATAACAACACTGTTCCCTCGTTGGTCTTAGGTTGAGAAAATGGAGTCCACCAATCAAGGATTTCCCCTTGGGGAGAATCCTAGTCCTTTCTCTTCTTGGGGAGATGTTAGTGCTCCACACATGGCTACATTGTCCCTTCCAGGACTCACAATTGACCTACCAATATGGCTATTCTTGACCTCTGTCGTTCAAAACACTGTAGTTCCTCAGCAATCAAATCAGTAACCAGATGATACTAGAGTTGCCCCCCACCTTCTACTTTGTTTGTTTCTCCCTCTCCTTCTTCCTCTTTGCTTGGTGAAACTAGTAACACTAAAAACCAAGTAACTGAGAAGAAGAAGAAAGGGAAGGAGAAGAAGAAGAAGAAGCCAGTCGTGCAAGGAGGCAACCATGCATCGTCTGGCGAAAATCCACACACTACACCTTCTAAACCTAAATATCCATGTGTCATTTGCAAAGGAAACCACTATCATCGAGATTGTCCTTGCATCCCGCAGATCTTGAGAGACTGGTCTCCCCGCTTGCACAATCCAATGTCTTCAACCTCTGTTGATCATGTTGAGAGTACACCATCAACTAGTGAAAATGAAGTCAATGGACAAAAAGGAAGATCTAAATTTCCTTATAGGTTGTGTGAAGGCTATCATGCCCTCCACCATTTACCTTTCCTGGATGAAGCTAAAAGAGTCTTGGATAACCGTCCTGCTTCACCGCAACGACTTCCACCCGGATACAAGAAACTCTTGCCAAGTCCATTGCTAATTGAAAATCCGACTGACATACCTCCGTTGTCGGTCAAAACTACTATCATTTAAGATAAACCCTCTGAGTCCATACCGGACCAAAGTCAACAGGTCGAGACGGCAGTCGACCCAGTCTTGTCTTCAGAAGCTCCCCCTTCAGATGATACAGTCTCCAAAGAGAATGAGAACGACACCATTCAAATTATTTTTGTTAACACAGAGTCTGATCAACATGGGGGCAATTTACCCATTCCTTTACCATAGGAGGGAAGTTCCCCATTTCAAGAGATTCATTCAGCCATTTATTCAGTCCCTCCTCCGAGCAATCTAGTTGTTTCCTTTGATTGGAATCTACTAGCGGGACCCCACCTTCCATCTAATGTACCATTCCGAATCATAGTACAAGCTTACAAAATGATCATGGCTGGCACTATCATAGATGAAGGGGCTTCCATGAGTATCCTTTCCTCAACTACTTGGAAAGCACTTGGTTTGCCATCGCTTCTGCCTGAGATTCGAAATTTGTCAGGCTTCAACAAGGATAATTTTAGGGGCGAATGTTCGCCCTTTGGCGAAATTAAGGGGTTTTAAATTTTTAGTGGGCGAATATTTTGTATCATAGTACATTTTTACAAATCACCTCAAATAGCCCACCTTATTTTAAGGGAGAGGGTAAAAAAGGTAAATTTAGCCCTTGAAATTAGGACTTACAACCTTCCATTCGCCCATTTTCAAGAATAGGTTTTATTTAAGTGAATCCATTCGCCCATTTTCAAGAATAGGTTTTATTTAAGTGAATCCTATGGTCCAAATACCATATTTATAAAAGAGGTATGGTAAATTAATAAAAATATAAATAAATGAGAGGTATGGTAAATAAATATAACTTTTATATTTACTCCATAAGTCACCTTATATACATGTAAGGGTGTAAACAAATAAAAATATAAGTAAAGTGGAGGTATGGTAAATAAATAAAACGTCTTTTTATACTTACTCAAAAGGTATGGTAAATAAATAAAAATATAAATAAACTTGACGTATCGTAAATAAATAAAACCTCTTTTTATATTTAGTCCATAACCCTCGTTCTATTTATGAAGGCTCAAGAAAGAGGTTTTATTTAAGTGAATCCTATGGGCCAAATACAATATTTGTAAAAGAGGTATGGTAAATTAATAAAAATATAAATAAACGAGAGGTATGGTAAACAAATAAAACATTTTTTTTATATTTACTCCATAAGTCACCTTATATTTAAGAACACTCAAAAAATGGGTTATATTTAGGTGAAACCTATGGCCAAAATACTATGGGTCAAATACCATGGATTAGATTGTTATTAATACCATGCAAAAAACCATTATTAACCCTAATATTAGAATTAATAAAAATAAAAATGGCACATGGTATTGACCCATGGTATTCACCAAAATGGCACATGGTATTGACCCATGGTATTCACCTGGAATGTAGCCTATTTAAATGGGGGAATTAAACCAGAATGTAGCCTATGCTAAGATTCACTATGACTTTACAAAGTTTTATTATTTAGTAAAAGACTCGCCAAGATCTTACAAGATTTTATAATTGAGTAAAATATTCACCATGCCTGGTGAGAGATTCGCCAAAAAATTATATATACATATTATATTATTGATAAAATCGCCTTCCATTTTTCCTATATATCATGGAGATTCGCCCATTTATTATATTTATAAATTTAGGGGGGGTTCTTAAAATTTTCCCTGGGCTTCAATAAAGGAACCAGTCGACCATTAAGGATCCTTCCAAATTTGCCTATAACTTTGAGAATGAAAACCGTTCATCTGAACGTGATGGTAGTCCAAGGGCCACTAGATTACAATCTACTCCTTTGGCGTGACTACATTTACAACATGGGAGCTATTTTTTCCTCACTCTTTCGGGTGATGTGTTTCCCGTATGGAGGAAGAATGGTACAACTTGTCGACCACCTTTCATTCCCGGGTTCAAACATGACTACTAGTCAAATGCCATCCCTAAATGGCCTCTTTGCATAAGGAATGTCTCATCAACCTCCAGTCCATCCACCTGATGACCGCGAGTGATTCGGTGAATGTGACAAAACCCAGGGGGCATGCGCCCTGGTCTACTTCGGCAGGCGAGCCCAGGTAAAAGATAGGTTTCCTCGTAGGATATATGACCAGTCTGACACACCCGTCCATTTAGGATATGGGATCAATCTGGAAAAATATTTCCTCGTCAAAGGTTATGTGATTGGAAGTGGACCCACACCATTCACCTTTGTCTATTAAGATGGACAAATCCAAGGAAGTGTTTTGTCTGCAACGGGGGTGAAACAATCTTGCTTTAATGCAAGGATTTCCATATGGTGACCTAGAAAATCTACTTTTCTTTTTACCTGGGGGCATGAAAACCTTTTTTATGCAAGTGAAAAGAGACCAGCATAACTCTAACCCCGTATTATTTTACTAACTTCAACTACTTAGGCTAGGTGATTGGTCTGATCCACCATTCATCTTTGCCGGCAACCCGGCGAAGCAAAGGAAATGTTTTGTATGAAACTACCCTACCTAACCTCAGTAGTTCATTAACCCCTAGTGTAGTTAGTTCTATAGTTGGTCGTTTCTAGCTTGCATACAAAACATGCTGAGCAAAGTTTCACATTGGGCAAGCTCACTAAAAAATGAACCTACTAATGAGAGACATCCTTAAAGACGACTCGAACAAGCAATGTTTCCGCAAAGTTCAAGCTCGTTAAAAAATAAACCTAACACTGAGCATAGTTTCTAAAGATTCAAGCTCATTAAAAAATGAATCCACCTTTCAGTAAATAACCTTTGTGATCGCATTACTATCAGCCTTTTGAGCCTTGGTCGTGTTCTTACCATCACCTCCACTCTTTTAGCCGATCATATGCCTCCACTTGATTGTTTACCCTTTTGAGGAACAATTGTGACGAGTGATTCTGTTAGCCAACTTCTTTACACTGTTGTGCTTGAAAAGTTCCAAACTTACGTGAAACTAGTTGCTACCCAAAAACATTACTCGTTCCTCAAAAACTGAGTCTCCTTTAAACCCTTTTCAGACTCGTTAAATATGAAAAGATTGTCGAGCATTTTAGCTCGTTAAAGTTTTTGGAAACAATGAGTTTACTTTAAACTCTTTTCTGACTCGCTAAATATGAAAATATTGTCAAGCAATTGGCCTCTCCAGCTCGCTAAAGTGATTGGAAGTACCATCCCTCCTGTATTTTAATCTTTTGGACCTGAGGGATTATCACACAAAAAGATCAAGTGCTTGTCTTTTTCGGCTCGCTAAAGTAATTGAAAAAGTCATCCCTTTCATATTATTTTATACTTTTTCGAACTTAAGGGATAACATCACAAAAAAGGACTATTGGAGTTTCCTTTCTGTCTCTTTTCAAACCTCTAAACATGAAAAGGATTGAGTTATATTTGTCATTAAACTTGTTAAAACAATAGCGACAAACTTGTCCATACGGACAAGAGCAAGTTTCACTGTCGCTAGGCTCGCTAAAACATAGCGCCAGGCTTTCCCGAAGGGAAAATTATAGAACAAGCATATGTTATCCTCCTCAAGCTTGAGCATGGGAATGCCCGCCTCAGCTAGATCATGAAAATATTACGAAGATAATGTATTGTATTGTATCTTATTACAGGTCACCTTCCAATTCGAAAAACCTTGGATCCTCATGATAAAGCATTTCACCCGACATCAGAAGATTTATGACCTCATGCTTTAGGGGGCAACTATTGTAGAAATATTTGGGAACTGCAATCCCAATCACATATATCGATAAACCAAGAGCTCTCAAACCCTAAAAGTGTTATTTCATACCCTAAAGGATCAAGGTCAGCTGATTACATCATTTCCCAGAAGTTCTCCTTGAAAAACTGCTCAGAACTGGTCAAAACTGGACCATACAGGTTGCTCCATGTTGAGGGTGCGATGCATCTCACCTTTTACACACAAAGGGTGCGATACATACTAAAAATACCTTCCGTAGGGTGTGATGAGGAAGATCAGACAAATGGCAGAGGCAGTTTGCTAGGTGGAAACCCAGAGAATCTTCTAGAAACTGCTCATATGACACTTGCCTCTCTGAATTCACCCAGGGATGAGTAAGAGATCATGAAATCTCCAAATGGAACCAAGAACTATCAGTGAAATGACACTAATCAAGATCCCAGAAGCTGACCCACCCCCTGCAAATATCTATATATGGATCCCTCATCCTAGAGTTCTAGAGGCTAGAATTTTGTATTTTGTAAGGAAATCTGTTGGTTTCCCTGTGAGATATTGTATTGTTGGGTGATCTAGTCTTTCATGAGGTGAACAGGGCTTTCATGCTAGGAGGATGGCATTGGATCAGACGTCTGGGTTGTAATCCTCTCTTCTACTACTTCTATCAATAAATTTATTTGAGTTTTCCTCCATATACTTGTATATTTCTGAATCTTGTATTTGTGTATGCCTTTGTATGGTTAATGTACATCTGATCCTATATTGTTTATGGTTATAGATCTCTATGCTTTGATGGTATTTCACTACTTTGCCTCTACAGATGTTCTTTGAAGCAGGACAAGTGAGAAAGGAGTGGTGAAGATCTATCAAAGGAGAGAGGAAACGAGCAAGGAGTCAAGCGAAAGATTAAGGCTGGTGTTCTCTGCTTCTCTCTCATCTATCTCTCATAAAGGAAAACACAAGTTACTTTGAATTATTTGTTTCTAAGATAGCTACCCATCTTGGTGGGACTAGCAGATCTAAATGGACACAAGTTTTCCTAGAAACATATGCATTTATAGTATTGAAAAACATTATGTTATATTTTGACGTGCTTTGCCTATCAAGTTGTTCAATGCATATGCATGTTCCAAATTTCTAGGTATTAATTTCTCATGATTTGATGAGTTAACAAGTTTCATCTTAATTTCACGGAAGCGTATATGCATATATAAAGAAGTTGCCCATATACAAAATTCTTTGTATATGTGCATATACAGAAGTTGTATATACACAAATTTTTTGTATGTGCATATCTTCTGTATATGTTCAACTTTCATATTCGTGCATATCTTCCATATATGCATATTACAAAAGTTGCGCACAACTTATGTATATGTGAAACTTCTGTATGTGTATATACGGAAGATATGTGCATCTTTCGAATATGTGTAGCTTCTGTATATGCATAGATTTTGTATATATGCATTTTTAATATGTGTAGCTTTTGTATATCTGCAGTTTTTGTATATATGCATCTATCGTATATGTGTAACTTTTATATATGTTCATATGCAAAAGTTGTTCTCAACTTCAACCTTTGTATATGTGCAACCTCTATTCATGTGCATATCTTCCGTATATGCGCATATCTTTCGTATATACACAACTTCCATATATGCGTAACTTCTGTAAATGTGTATATACAAAAGTTGCACATATATGGAAGTTGTGCATATACGAAAGATATGTCATGCAGAAGGTGTGTATATATATAAACTATGTGAATTTTGTATATTCGTAGCTTCCATGTATACATAAACTCTCCAAATAGGGAAACTCCCCTATCAGGAAACTCTCAAGATTTGAGTTTTAGATCACTGCAAACCATAGATTTCCAAACCCTTCACCATTAATAATTCTTGAAACCCTCACAAAGAAAAAAGGTAAATATTTGTATTATTTTGTTATTAATCATTATTACTTGAAATGTTAGAATCCTTCCAAATTCATATTGCACAAAAAAGGAATACAAGATCCCTCTATATGTACTTTTTTCCATTTGGAAGTTGAAATGGTTCAACATCTATTCTTTGGATGTGAATTCATAGATCAAGTATGAAATCATGCCTTTAAAGAGCTGAATCATATCTCTAAAAGACTAGATCATGGAGAGGAATGCTTGATTAGTAGAGTACATACGGAAAGATAGGTATCATTAGGACAACCAGGATAGTTTCAACATTCTCTTAACTTACTAGGCCTGGTTGTCCTAATGATAACAACTCCTTCTCAAAATGTGTCTTACACAATAAGTTGTGCATATACAATAGATGCACATATATAGAAGATATGTGCATATATGGAAGTTGCACATATACAGAAGGTAAGCATATACAGAAGCTGCGCATATATGGAAGATATGCATATACAGAATTGTGCATATACGGAAGATAAACATATATGCGCATATCTTCTGTACATGCACACATATTCTATATATGCGTATCTTCTATATATGCGCATATCTTCCGTATATGTGCAACTTTCGTATATGCACAACTTATGTATATGTGTAGTGATGCAAATGCATATAACCTAGGTCAAATGTTTACTAAGGGAGTTGGTTTACAAAGTTAGGATTTAATTAATTAATTTATTTTTTCTATAGTTTTAGGATAAAATGATAACTCTTGTAAATAGGAGAAGGCTCGAGATTATTTTGGAAGGTTTGAGAAAATTTTGGATTATTTAGCTTTTATCTAGGGATAAGGGATTAGATGAGAGATTTTATGGATCATGAGAGATATTTTGGGAGTTAGTTTAGGATCTAGAACCTACCTGGGTTCTAAACCATTTGTATAAATCTAGGTGAGCCCATGGGGCATGTAGGTATGTAGAGGTGTGTAAGTAGGTGTGAGAGTGAAGTATGAGAATTTCTCCTGGAAATATTTTATGTCTTTAATAAATTATATTTGAGATTTTATGTCCATTTTGATATTGGGTTTCAATCCAATTTTTTATGGTATGTGCTTATTTATAAGTGTAGGACCTATGGTTAGAACTGCATTACGTACTTTCTATATATGTCCATATCTTTCATATATGCGTAGCTTCGACATATGCATATACAAAAGATTCTAGATTCTAGTGGCGGGTGGTACCATATCCATATATGGAAGATATGTGATACAAAAGTTTTGCATATAAAGAAGTTGCATAACTTCCGTATATGCGAATATTTCATATATGCACATGTTTTTTGTATATGCACATCTTTCGTTTATGTGCTTCTTCCATATATGTGCATATCAAGAGGTTGAACATACACAGTAGATGCACATTTACAAAAGTTGCACATATAAAAAAGTTGTACATATACAAAATATATGCGCATATACAGAAGTTGTGCATATACGGAACATATGAATATACGAAAGTTACACATATATGGAAGATATGCACATATATAAGAGATACACATATACTCATATATGCGCAACTTCTGTATATGCACATATCTTCCATACATGCACACCTATCATGTATATGTGTATCTTCTATATATGCACAACTTCTGTATATGTGCATATCTTCTATATATGTGCATATCTTCTGTATATGTGCAGATTCGATATATGCATATATTTCGTATATGCATAGCTTCTGTATATGCTCTCCAAAGGTCCATCCCCTCAACCTATCTGATTGGCTCCTAAAACTGCACAATATTGTTCCTCATCCCTGCTTGAACTATGTAGTGCACAATCTCAAGGCTCAAGGCTTCTCCTTGCATGTCTGAACTGTGTAGTTACACAGTAACTGAGCCTGTCTTCCCAGCCTATCACTTGTTCTAGGCTTAGTTTATGGATCATAATGCATCATCTTAGGCTAGGAATTTTCAAATTGATGTTGTATCATCATGATTGAATTGCAGGAATAGGTACCCTATCATGTCATGGAAAGATTATGGAGAAGGAGAAGGAGGGAAGCATGTTCAAAGACACTCTTGCAGTTGAACTTGCAAGCTAATCAATCAGGAGAAAGTAAAAGGACACTAGTTTGTGACCATTATCCAAGACTTAAGATCATTGAATACTCCTTATCACCAAGGCATGCAAAGGTGAAAAGGAAAGATTCTTCATGAAGACACTCAACTCTCAGCAACAACACTGGCTTAACATTGCCACATCATCAAGCAGTCCATGTCAACAGTGTCATGTCATGTCATGTCATGTCATGAGTGGTCATATGCCACATAACTAGTGTGGATCATGTATATTGTATTCAAAATGTATTGTAAAGAGTCATATAAGTTGAAAAGTCATAGGAAGTCAAATAGTCATGAGGGTAGTCAAAGAGTCACCCTGGGTTATATATACTCCCTCATTGTATGAGCAAAGGACTTTTCACCTTGGCTCCACCAACAAAGCATTAGAGAGATAAGCTAGTTCTTTTGTGGAGCAAGGAGTGGATCCCGTGCTCCACTATTGAAGCTAGTGATGTTCATTGTATACATGTGTCTTGGAACTTTTACTTAATAACAAAGCCTTCAAGGCCAGCACGTTCTTCATGCCTGCTTGAAATACAAGGCTGTAAGGCATATAGATAAAGGGTAAGGACACTTAGGGAAAGATGCAGGGTTCAAATAACCCCCATTTTCTGTATATTTATCGAAATAAGTTGATATATCCCTAGCTCTCTTGGATTTGTGGAGAAAGGAAGTCATATGGGACAAATTCAAAAAGTGGTTAGATAGAGGAAACTTAAAATGACCTGCAATGATTTTATATCTCATAATATGGGGATCTAGCGTGCTAGAATGATTACCTTTCTGAAAGTCAAAATATGTTAACATTTTAGTTTGCACCATATACAATTGATGCACATATACAAAAGTTTCACATATACAGAAGATATGCGCATATACGGAAGCTGCGCATATACATAAGATATACATATACAAAATATATACGCATATACAGAAGATACACATACATGCATATATGCACAACCTCTATATGTGTATCTTTTGTATATGCGCAACTTCTGTATATGCACAACTTCCATATATGCAAATATCTTTCATATAGAATATATGACTTCCGTATATGAAATTTTTTCATATATGCACAACTTTTGTATATGCGCTTCTTATGTATATGTACATATTTTTCGTATATGTGCATATCAAGAAGTTACACATATACATTAGATGCACATGTAAAAAAGTTGCACACATACAGAAGCTATGCATATTTGAAAGATATGTGTATATATGGAAGATATGTGCATATACAGAAGCTACGCATATATAGAAACTACGCCTGTATGGAAACTGCACATATGTGGAAGATATGTGCATATACAGAAGATACACATATAAGGAAGATATGCATGTATGCATATATGCACAACTTCTGTATATACACACATATTCTGTATATGCATATATTCCATATATGTGCATATCTTCCGTATATCCGCAACTTCTATACATGACTTCTGTATATGCAAATATTTCATATATGCTAGATCGCACATAGCAGACTACCTTATTTTTGTCTCTTTGGTATGAATTAGATCTCGCCAGTGCCATCAAACATTGACAGTATACCCAGCTAACCGAACTATTGAACTATAGGGCTAATCCCAATGGAAGAATGAGTAATCCATACCCTTGCATTATGGATCATGGAAAGTATATCCCCATGCAAAATACATATGTCATGAAGATAGAAAGAGAAGTAAATTTGTTTTTGATAAGCACACAGATGATGAAGAATGGGTATGGGATCAGGAGAATATAGACATGAGCCACATCCAGAAATAAATACAAGAAGAGACCTCCCCTTAGAACTGTCTAGAGCTAGTTGCACATGTCATCCATGCACATATGCTCTCACATCTCTCATTTTAATAATTGAAATAAAAATTAAGATTTTTTTAATTAAAAATAAATAGCATAAATAATAAATAAAACTAAACATGGACATGGGATAGACATGCTAAGTTTTCATCCATCCCATGTGCTTCTCTAGAACACCATTTTAAATTGTTTTTTAGAGATTTAAATCACAGCTTTCAAAGTTGGAGGCTTATTTTCTTCATGGTTGTTTGTGAATGACAGTCAAATCAACTGTATGCTAAACCTCGTGACCACCTATGTCAATGTAGTCATTTCTTGTGGTGGAGATAAACAATGAGCCTACTACATCATTACTCATGGGTTTGTAGGAATACTGCATGATTTTTGGGAAAGTATATCCCATGCAGCAAAGCATGATATTGAGTGGTCCCCGAAGCGTAATGAGAACCCATGCCTATATTTATTAAGTTTAACCCACTACATAGCACAGACAAACGTAGAAAGGTTGTTTCTACGTTGACTCAGGACCCTCCTTGTTGTTGGGAAAAGTATCCAATTCGGAATGCCCCTATCCCACTCTAAGAGGTGATAGTGCCTTAGCAACAAACAAGGAAAACTATCTGAGTATTCTTCTTTATGAGATGTAAATAGAGAAAGAAGGATGTAACTAACCGGTGTCTTCCGCTAGTTTGTCGATCCAATTACTCTCTCTTTTGTTCGCTTCCCGCCACCTGCTCTTTCACTGGTCCAGCTTCACCCAGTTCTTGTAAGATCACAAGAGAGGAAAACTACACAAAAGACATAGACTCACATTCATAACTAGTTTAGGATCAGATATAAACTAAATATGAAAATATAACAAAACATCATTGAAATACAAGCATATAGGAGAAACTCAAATAGCTTTATTGATATGATAACAAGGTTCAAGAGGAGATACAACCAAGTGAGTCCCGATCCAGCATCTACCTCCCAGCAAAGGAATCCCTTCCTCTCCTCCAACAAAGCATAAATCACCCAATGTACTAATCTCATTCTCAAACCAACAGCAATTCTCTGCAAAGTACAAAATTCCAGCCCTCTGAACCTCTGGGTGAGAGATCCATATATAGATGTAAGCAGAGAGGATGAGTAAGCTTATGTTTTGACCTGTGGCTTCTCTCTGTTAGTTCTTGCTTCCACTTGGAGGTTGAGAACCTCTTACTCATCACTAGTCGAATTCATTGAGGCAAGTGTCATTGGAGAAGATTCTGGAAGCTTCCAGGGTCTTTCCACCTCGTTGAATGAGCTTGCCATTTGTCATTTCTCGCTCAGCGCACCCTGGTAGTGCTTCCACCTGCGTTGTAGTGCACCTAGCCAGTGTAGACTCAGCATTTCAACGCAGGCAGCTAGTGGAGCCTCTGAATTGATCCTGAATTGACTATTTCTGAGTGGTTTTTGGTGGAGAACTTCTGGGAGAAGCTTTCATTGGTTGACCTTGTTCCTTTAGGAGCTGTAACAACATCTTTAGGGACTTTGGATCCCTTGAATTATGAACATTTCATGCTTATAGCTGTAAGGCACAAAAATGTCTATAACAGTTGCCCCCTAAAGTATGAGGCCATTTATCGGGTGAAATGCTTTATTAGGAGGATCCGAAGTTCATTCAATGCTGGGAGGAGACCTGTAATAAGATACAATACAATACATTATTTTTCATACTATTTTCATGATCTAGCTGAGGCGGGCATTCCCACGCTCAGATTTATAAATTCATTTTGATGTACATAGGACAGACAATTGTCTGATGGTAGACTAATGATTTTGATGAAATCACCATCCTTTTGGTAGGATGATTATCTGTGCTGCAATGCTGTACATGTCAATGCCTTTATTTTTCCTGAATATATATCGCAGCCCAGATGAATGAAACTAGATCCGGGGTCTTCAAACCCATTCGATCTTCACTCTAAGTACAAGTCGATCCATGTGAGAAAAGTTCTGAAGTCGAACATGGAAAGACATCACTTGATTACCGGTCAATGATGTAAATCGTTAACAAGCGCGAGAGGAATCACCGATAATGATAATGACCCTCAAGGTACTGCAGTACAATTCACGTGGTGTGAATAAAGGACTTGGCATCGAACACCACGCAAAATCTTTCGGTCGAAGGTCATTGATGTATACCTGTCGCTGGAAGTGAGAAACTTGCCATTGAGGCATGCAAGCTTCAAAGTACTGAAGGGGGTGTTCCTAGATCAACTTCTTGGATAATGAGCTGATGTCGACACGAAGTGATCCGTCAAAGGAGGGTCTTAATGTATCCCACATCAGTGACACGGAACGGAGCAAATGATTTTGAAGGAGGTGAAAACAATCTGATGATATATGGTTCAGGGTGGCGGTCATGAAAGAATGAAGGATAATGTATGGTAGTGGATGGGACATGGTTGACTTCTCTGGATGACTTCTCTTGAACATATCGGTGACACTTATGTGATGGATTGGTAGCATTTACCCCAAAGGTGGATGGTATGGCGAGACCATGGTGATGTGACCGGTGAATAAAACAACCCAACCCGACTCAGGCACAGAGTGGAAGTGTCATGTTCAAGAGCGACTTGCTACCAATAAAGTTCTTTGAGTTTCTTCTCAATTTTTCCCCAGTCATTGCTGACCAATACCTCTTTATTTTTGTCAAGCTTGAGGAGGATAACATATGCTTGTTCTATAATTTGCCCTTCGGGAAAACCAATCGCTATGTTTTAATGAGCCTAGCGATAGTGAAACTCGTTCTCGTCTAAAGACAAGTTTGTCGCTATTAATGTTTTTTAACGAGTTTAACGACAAATATAACTCGGTCCCTTTTCATTTTTAGAGAGTCTAAAAAGGTATGTAAAGAAAACTCCAAAGTTCCTTTTTCGTCATCTAATCCCTTAAGTCCGAAAAAGTATAAAACAATACAGAAGGGATGAATTTTCAATAGTTTTTACGAGCCGAACAAAACAAGCGCTCGATCTTTTTGTGCAATAATCCCTTAGGTCCAAAAAGATTAAAATCTAGAGGAGGGATAGCACTTCCAGTCGCTTTAACGAGCTGGAAGGCCAAAACTCGGCAATCTTTTCATATTTTACGAGTCAGATGAAAAGAGCTTAAAGAAGACTCATCTTTTGAGGAACGAGTGATAAAACGGGTTAGCAGCTGATTCCAGGTAAGAGTTTGGAATTTTCCAATCACGGCAGTGTCACAAGGATGGCTAGTGAAATCACTCTTCGCAGCTGTTCCTCAAAATGGGTAAACAATCAAATGGAGGTGAATGATCAGCCAAATGAAAAGTGGAGGTGACGGTGCAAACACGACCAAGGCTTTAATGGCTGATAATGTTACATTCACTATGGTTATTTACCAGAAGATAGTTCATTTTTTTAACGAACTTAAACGTGGAAAAACACTGCTCAGTCTTATGTTTATTTTTTAACGAGCATGAACTATGTGCTAAAACTGCTCGATAATCCAGTCATATGATAAGAATGTCTCATGTAAGATGCCATTTTTTATGGAGCTTGCGCCTTACCAAAGCTATGCCCCGCATCCTTTCGTTATGCAAGTTCGGAAATGACTAACCCAAAAAACAGATAAATAACCACTCTTTGCTTGCACTCCAAAAGGTTTGCATGCCCCAAGGTATAAAGTATGGTTTCAAGATTACCCCTACTTCACTTCCGCCAAAACATTTGTTTTACCGAGAGAGGCCTACCTCTTTCAGGTTACCCAAAGATTGTTCTGTTAATCTTTCAAACAAAACACTTCTTCGGCGATGTCTACCGAGATAAACAAAGGTGAGCGACGAGGCTCGCCAACTCACATAACTTTGAAAAAAGAATCTTATTCTAGAACAACCCCTGTCTCAATCACAGATGGGGTACGGACTATTCATATTCTCCCGCGGAAACCTACCCTATACCCAAAGTTTTCCTGCCGAAGCAGACCAAGACGCATGCCCCCTGGGTTCCAGTCATATCCCTCTGAATTACTCGCGCTCATCAGGAGGA
The DNA here is from genome assembly GCA_031772625.1 of Pinus tabuliformis. Classification (NCBI taxonomy): domain Eukaryota; kingdom Viridiplantae; phylum Streptophyta; class Pinopsida; order Pinales; family Pinaceae; genus Pinus; species Pinus tabuliformis. The sequence goes on from CM062808.1 coordinate 10,541,594, forward strand.
CGGACCGTGGGTTGAGACATTTCTTGCGTGAAGAGACCATTTAGGGAAGGTATATGACTATTTGCGATGCGTGATCCGGGAAATGAAATCTGGTCCACGAGCTTGACCACTCTTCCTTCGTGCGGAAAACACATTACTCTAAAGAGTGAGGAGACGATGGCTCCCATGCAATATATATAGTCTCGTCCAAGGAGTAGGTTATAATCCAAGGGTCCTTGAACGACCATCACGTTCATTTGGACGGTCTTCTCTTTCAATGTGATAGGCACATTGGGGAGGATCCCTAAAGGTCGACTGGTTCCTTTATCAAAGCCTGTCAGATTTCTCATTTCAAGCAAAAGCGCTGGCGAACCAAGTGCTTTCCAAGCAGTGGAGGAAAGGATACTCACAGATGCCCCTTCATCAATGATGGTGCCAGCCATGACCATTCTGTATATTTGGATGATAATTCTGAATGGTATGCTTGCTAGCAAACGGGGTCTGCCTAGTTGGTTCCAGTCGAAGGAGACAACTAGGTTGCTTGGTGGTGGGACCGAGTAAACGGCCGGGTATCGCTCTGACGAACTTCCTTCCTGCGATAAAGGAATGGAGGGAGTGCCCCCGTGCTCATCGGAGTCTGTGTTGATGAAGAGAATTTGGATGGTGTAATCTTTGTCCTCTTCAGTGACTGTATCATTCGAAGACAAAACCTTTGAAGGCAAGACCGGGTCAACTGCCGCCTCGACCTTTTGACTTTCGTCGGGTGTGGATTCAGCTGGTTCATCTTCAATGACCGGCGCTTCAGCTGACCACTTGAGCGGGCCAGCTGGATTTTCAACTAACGAAGGACTCGGCAAGAGTTTTTTATATTCAAGAGGAAGTCGTAACGGTGAAACCGGACGATCATCCAAAACTCTTTTCGCTTCGTCTAAGAAGGGACAACGGTGGATGGCGTGGTTGCCTTCGCATAGTCTACAGGGAGATCTAGCTCTCCCTTTTTTTCCAGAGACTTCACTTTCGCTAGTTGACGGTATGCATTCAACATGGCTATCAGAGGTTGATGCCACCGGATTGTGCAAACGGGGAGACCAGTCCCTTAGTATCCGAGGGATGCAGGGACAATCTCTGTGGAAGTGGTCTCCCTTGCATATGACACATGGAGATTTAGGCCTAGTCAGTGCTGTGTGTGGATTTTTGTCAGACGACACTTGTTTGCCCCCAGTCGCTTTTGGCTCCTTCTTCTTCTTATCTTTCTTCTTCTTTTCCTTCTTCTCCTTAGGAACTTGGTTTTTTGTTTTACCAGTTCCGTCAAGCGAAGAGGAAGGAGGAGAGGAACAATTAGAGGAAGTAGAAGGCTGGTGGGTAACTCTGGATTGGTCTAACTGTTGATTCGACTGTTCAAGAATAGTGGTGTTCTGAACGACATTGGTTGAGAAGAGCCAAACCGGCAAGCCAATTGTCAGTCCTGGAAGCGACAATGTGGCCATATGGGGCGCACCAACATCTCCCCAAGAGGAGAAGGGACTAGGATTTCCACCAAGGGGAATTCCTTGGTTGGTGGTTTCCATTTTCTCAACCTAAAGATCAACGCAAGAAAAAGGGGTGATTGTTCCGTTTAAAATAAATTTTAACGACGCTTAGACACAACTTGCTTTTTCAATTTTAAAGAGTCAAGAAAAAGCTAAAGATGACTCTAGTCTCCTTCGATGTTTTAACGAGCCCGAAGTGACAAATGCTCGGATGGACTTTTTCCGTTATAGAGTCTGAAAAAGGCCAAAAGGAACTGCTCTGGAGTTCTAGGTAGAGGGTGTGCCAAACTTTTCACAAAACCGCAGAATACTTTTTAAGGTACGGGCGGTCAATCTTCCCAAATGCTGTGTTCAGTGCATTGCGATCAGTAGGGCGGTCGACACGGCTTCCTAAGGATAATGGTTTTATCCCTATAGGGGTCTCCCAATATATACTCGACGGCACGTGGGAGCACAATCCGTACTGGCGCTATCGTCTCTCAGGAGGAATCACCCAACCATCAGCGAGATCGATAGTCACCAGGTTTTACGACGCCGGAACACGTCTCTAGCCTAGACCTCTATGTTGTGCGTTAAGTTACAAAGCGTTGTTAAGTTCATTCAATTTATTTTAGGTTGATCTTTCTTAGAAGTTTGCCTTTTTGGATCACCATGAGATGTATGATACAATTCGTAAATGCAGTCTAAAGATGATAAGCAAGCTTTTATATCTTTTCAACAATGAAAATCCTAGCTACAAGGGGAAAAGAAAGACACAATCTTTTCTCAAAGAGCATAGAGCACACTGTCATGCACTTTTCCCTAAATCAACGCATGCAAACTATCAAAATGCAAATGCACAAATGCATGTATTTGTTTTCGCTTCCTTAATATTGATGCCTAAAAAGAAAGCTGTTGTACAAATTTGAATTCGATTTCAAGTGAAAACATAAACAAGCTCCTTTTTCGAAATCAAAAAGACGATTACGACACTTTATGATTTACTTGTTTCGACACTAGAAATGCATAAATTCAAACCAAATGACAAAAGTAAAAGCTCAATCAACTGTGAACAGCAAACAAACTCACTCCTAAGATCAAAACGACACTTACGACAGGTCTAGATCTAAGGGCAACAGTATGAATAGTTTACTTTTGTAATGGGAAACTGCAAATGATGTAACAAATACACAAAGAACAAATACAGTTTCTTTATACAACCGAGGCGGAATTGAGGCAAAGAAAAGGGGTTTCAGATAGTTACACTTACTGATAACAGGCTGCAAAAAATCAGAGATGAAACTGAGCAAAAGGAAGCAGGGGACCACAGCTGCACAAGGCAAGGGCTGATCAGCGCACCCTCAGCACAGAGAAACTAAACTTCAGCGCAGGTAGCCTTCACGGTACCTGTGTTGAAATGCAGAACCTCTTCACAGAGTCTGCGCTGAAGCAGAAACGAGAGTTGTTTCTGGGTTCTGGGTCACGGTTTGCAGTTTAATCTACAGTTTTTGGCCGGATAAAAGCTATCACTTAGGTACAATTAGGAGGATGATTTAAAGGAGGACTAAGATCTATCACAAAGGGTTGTTAGAGCACTTGTGGATCAATTTGTTCAGATCATAAAAACAGGCCCAGTGAGTGGACTAGAGTGGCAGATCTCTACTTTGCATTTGAAAATGGCAAATGCATTTCTATTCGGCACTCCTGAGTTTATGAGAAGAACAACAATAGAAACACAAATAAACTAACAAGATACTTTCCCCAGTGGAGTCGCCAATTTGTTGTTGGGAAAAGTATCCAATTCAGAATGCCCCTATCCCACTCTAAGAGGTGATAGTGCCTTAGCAACAAACAAGGAAAACTATCTGAGTATTCTTCTTTATGAGATGTAAATAGAGAAAGAAGGATGTAACTAACCGGTGTCTTCCGCTAGTTTGTCGATCCAATCACTCTCTCTTTTGTTCGCTTCCCGCCGCCTGCTCTTTCACTGGTCCAGCTTCACCCAGTTCCTGCAAGATCACAAGAGAGGAAACTACACAAAAGACATAGATTCACATTCATAACTAGTTTAGGATCAGATATAAACTAAATATGCAAATATAACAAAACATCATTGAAATACAAGCATATAGGAGAAACTCAAATAGCTTTATTGATATGATAACAAGGTTCAAGAGGAGATACAACCAAGTGAGTCCTGATCCAGCATCTACCTCCCAGCAAAGGAATCCCTTCCTCTCCTCCAACAAAGCATAAATCACCCAATGTACTAATCTCAATCTCAAACCAACAGCAATTCTCTGCAAAGTACAAAATTCTAGCCCTCTGAACCTCTGGGTGAGAGATCCATATATAGATGTAAGCAGAGAGGATGAGTCAGCTTATGTTTTGACTTGTGGCTTCTCTCTGTCAGTTCTTGCTTCCACTTGGAGGTTGAGAACCTCTTACTCATCACTAGTCGAATTCATTGAGGCAAGTCATTGGAGAAGATTCTGGAAGCTTCCAGGGTCTTTCCACCTCGTTGAATGAGCTTGCCATTTGTCATTTCCCGCTCAGCGCACCCTGGTAGTGCTTCCACCTGCGTTGCAGTGCACCTAGCCAGTGTAGACTCTGCATTTCAACGCAGGCAGGTAGTGGAACCTCTGAATCGATCCTGAATTGACTATTTCTGAGTGGTTTTTGGTGGAGAACTTCTGGGAGAAGTTGTCATTGGTTGACCTTGTTCCTTTAGGAGCTGTAACAACATCTTTAGGGACTTTGGATCCCTTGAATTATGGACATTTCATGCTTATAGTTGTAAGGCACAAAAATGTCTATAACACTCCTACCAACTTAATCTTCCTAATCCTGTCAAGAGAAATGGATAAGACTGCATGCACATTCCTTTCCAAGTCATATGCTCCATCTAAGACATGGAAAAAAAGGTTAAGACCAATTTTTTCATCGTAGGACTCCATAAAGGACGGTGGACCAATGAACCTACTACAGGCCTTTGCTAAAATGAGAACTTCTTGGGACCGTGCCACTTCTATTCTGGCTTAGTCCTATCTTTTGTTTTGGAATAGTTCTATTTTCTTTTTATCTTGGAGGTTCTTAATTGTATGTTTGTCTCAAATAACTAAAAGAGTTGCCACTGGCGAACAGCAACAACATAAGAAGAGATGTTATTATTCCATCAAATATGCTTGAGATGTGTCCTTTTCTTCAATATGAGGGAGATCAATTTGATTTCTTTGATGATTGTGAATAATGTGGAGGCTTCCCAAAATACTGTAAATGTGTAGATTCCTTATTTCTTTGAGATGGAGGTGGGGTACTTGAGGTCTTCTTTTCTTCTTCCAAGTGTTCTTCCTTCAAGATGATAGGGCCTTTGTGATGTGATGACCAAATCTCCTTGATGTTATTACTCTTATATTTTTTCCTTATGTATCCTATTTCAATTGAGTGATCTTCAAGTTGCCTTTACTTGTCACCTTATCTCTGATTCTATGTTGAGAAATCTAGGGAAACTAGGATAGGTATGATTACTCTTAACTTGAAAACTGCTTGTGATGTTCTTTGTAGCATTTATAACTAGATTCTTCTTCTCCTAATTATTATGGTGATCTTATCATCAAACATATACCAAAAAATGAGAATGAATAGATAAAATGAACAGATGATTGTCTGACATGAAATTCCTATTATGATTGTCTGACATGAGATTCCAGGTCATATCATTTTTCAAAGTGATTTTGTACAAGGGATTAGATTTCTTCTCAAGATTTTCTACCCTCAAAGTAAAGGTAATGACAAATACACTCATCTCTTAAGGATCATTTGAGTGGGCTACTCGTTGTTTTCGATATGGTTTGTGGTGGTTTATAGTCGATCATACTTTGGATCTTCAAATGAAAATTTGACAGCAGGTTCATATAGTCGATCATGCCTTGAATTCAACAAATTCTAAGAAAGCTTCATCCTTCTTCTGAATGAAGAAGATCCAACACTCTTTAGAGAAATCATCCATAAAAATTACATAGTACTTATGTTTTGCTGTGGAGTTTGTAGAAAAAGGTCCACAAACATTAGAGTGGACTCACTCCAATATTGCATATGCTTTGTTCTCTCAGCCATGGAAAGTGAATTTCACATGTTTCCTCAATGTGTAACCTTTATAGACATATTGTTGGTCAAGGGAGACTTTAAGGAGACTGGTGGTAATTTTCTACATGATTTTTAAGGCATCATGGTGTAGATGACCCAATCATCAGTTCTCACTCCTAAGTCAAAAACATTTATAACAAAAACATTGCAATTGGTAAAGAAAAGAGACTGTGAGGTTATTAGCAAAGCATAATAACCTAAGTGATTGAAAAGGGTTTCAATTTGCTATGCTTTGTTTGAAGAATAACTATCTTCAGGCTCAACTTTGGCTATTATAAAAAAAAAAAATTATGTATAGCAGAAAATAATTTGACACTACTAAATTCACATAAAATGTAGAATAACAAAGATGAAGAATTTGAAATCTTAATGAATCTACTACCAAATTTTCATTTGAAATTCCAAAATATGATCGAATATCAACCACCACAAACCATATCAGAAACAATGCATATCCCACTCAAATGATCCTTAAGAGATGAGTGTATTTGTCATTACCTTTCCTGTCAGGGCGGAAAATATTGAGAAGTGATCTAATCCCTAATTCAAAATAATTGTGCAAAATTATATGACTTGGAATTTCATGTCAGACAATCATGATAGGTGATCTAACCATCGGTACAAATTCTTAGTGCAAAATTAGATTTCAGTTACTGAACCGTGTTCATACGATTTTCAATGTATAGTACGTCATGTGAGATGTAAAAATCCAGGCCCGCTTGAAATTCGTACAATTTTCTTTATAATGGTAATTGGGTGCTAGTTATTATTTTTTTCGTGTATATGAGTATCTTCCATATATGCTCATATCTTCCGTATATGTGCAATTTTCATATATGTGTATCTTCTGTATATGCATATATATTTCATATATGCATATATCTTTCATATATGCACAACTTTCGTATATGCGTAACTTCCGTATATGTGTATCTTCCGTATATGCACAACTTCCGTATATACGATAGTTGCGCATATACATAAATATGCATATATGAAAGTTGTGCATATACAGATATGTGAATATACAGAAGCTACGCATATACGGAAGATATGCACATATACTTTGATATTGGGTAACTCTTTATATATATGTGCATATCTTCTGTATATGCATAGCTTCCGTATATACACATATATGTATATGCGCAACTTTCATATATGTGTATTTCTGTATATGTGCAACTATCGTATATACGAAAGCTGCGCATATACGGAAGATACACATATATGGAAGCTACACATATACGAAATTTGTGCATATATGAAAGATATATGCATATACAGAAGATACACATATATGAAAATTGCACATATAAGGAAGATACTCATATACGTGAAAAAAACAAACAAAAAAGACAATAACTACCACCCCACGTTACCATTATAAAGAACATTGTATGAATTTCAAGCGAGCCTCGATTTTGACGTCTCACATGACGTACTATACATTTAAAGTTGTATGAACATGGTTCAGTAACTGAAATCTAATTTTGCACTAAGAGTTTGTACTCGTGGTTAGATCACCTATCATGATTATCTGACACGAAATTCCAAGTCATATAATTTTGCACAATGATTTTGTATGAGGGATTAGATCTCTTCTCAAGATTTTCCACCCTGATAGGAAAGGTAATGACAAATACACTCATCTCTTAAGGATCATTTGCGTGGGCTACGCATTGTTTCCGATATGGTCATATACGAAAGCTGTGCATATACAGAAGATACGCATATACGGAAGTTGCGCATATATGGAAGATATGCACATATATAGAAGATACACATATACTCATATATGCACAACTTCTGTATATGCACATATCTTCCATACATGCACAACTCTCATGTATATGTGTATCTTCTGTATATGTGCAGCTTCTGTATATGTGCATATATTCTGTATATTTGCAGATTCGATATATACATATATTTCGTATATGTGCATATCTTTCGTATATGCGTAGCTTTCGTATATGCTCTCCCAAGGTCCATCCCCTCAACCTGTTTGACTGGCTCCTGAAACTGCACAATATTGTTCCTCATCCCTGCTTGAACTATGTAGTGCACAATCTCAAGGCTCAAGGCTTCTCCTTGCATGTCTGAACTGCGCAGTTGTGCAGTAACTGAGCCCATATTCATGTATTTCTCATTTTTCGTGTAGCAGGGTCCATCAAAAGTATGCAACATGGGTACTCCTTGGATGAGGAATTAAATTCCACATCTAACGAATTATCTCGGTCGAAATGTGGGTAAAACAATAGGGAGATAAGTTGAAAATAGTTGAAAAGGTAGTTTTCTTTTTTCCTTCTAAAATATGATGATGTAATCTAATTTTATTTTATTATTTTCACTGTTATTTTATAATATTCCTTATTAGGCCCATTTTAGACCTCAAAATTTCTCTAATGAGTGTTGGCTCGATGAGAAATCTATTAGAGTGAGAGCGACGTATGCATTAGGGTATTTGACAACTCAGTTATCCTTAGGTATGAGTTGGATACTACAGGGGGAGATCATTCAGATATTCCATTGGTCTTTAGTGATTCATCAATGGCGTGGGGGACTTCATCAGCATGGTAGGGTATGGGAACAAGAGAATACAGACATGGGCCACATCTAGAAATAAATACAAGAATAGACCTTCCATTAGAATTGTCTAGAGATGCACACATCATCCATGCACATTTGCTCTCACATTTCTCATTTTAATAATTGAAATAAAAATTATGATTTTTTTAATTAAAAATAAACAGTATAAATAATAAATAAAATTAGATATGGACATCGAATAGACACGCAAAGTTTGCATCCATCCCATGTGCTTCTCTAGAACACCATTTTAAATTGTTTAGGAAAGATTTAAATCATAACTTCCAAACTTGGAGGCTTATTTGCTTCATGGTTGTATGTGAATGACGTTCAATCAACAATATGCTAAACCTCATGACTGCATATGTCAATGTAGTCATTGCCTGTGGTGGAGATAAATAATGAGCCTACTACATCATTACTCATGGGTTCGTAGGAATACTACATGATTCGTGGGAAAGTGTATCCCCTACAACTAAGCATGCTATTGAGAGGTCCCTAAAGCATTATGAGCACCCAAGCCTCTATTTGATCTCCTTGGCCATAATGAAAGTCCTAACTCTTGTTTTGGTTGCATTCCTGGCATGTTTCTCTGGTGGTTCCCTGGTAGCATCAATTTTGTAGTTCCTTGTCTCTTTTTTGGAGTATAGTCATTTGGCGTGTGACTATTTATGGTGTATATGGTGACTCCCGTCTTTTTAAATAGCTCTAGGAAGTGTTTACATGTTTTTTTTGGTTGTCAAGTAAGGTTATTGTAATTCTATTTTTGTAACACCCCTCAATAAAATGTAAATAATTAATTTACTTTTACTGCAGTAACTCACTAAACTATGGACTATGTGGAAGCCTGATGGAAAATTTAATATTTAAAGTTATTTTTTTATTTTACTTAAAAATAGGTTATGGCCAGCCATGGAATTTACAGGGAAAATTCACTAAGTGAAAGTTTCATTTACTAGATAGTTAGGGGACAATTACTCGCACCCTAGAGATAAATCATCTCAGTTGGGCAAGTGGGAGCCAGGAGAGCTTGAGAGAAAACTTGAGGAAACTAAGGGAGAGAGAAATAAAGTAGTACTTTGAACAGGATGTTGTTAAGGGAAGGAAGGACACTACCAATGGGGTATTATTGAGCTGGTTGAGGCCAGTGGAATCCCTAAGTCAGACTTGTTGAGTCTGTGAGTTTCTGGGTGGACTTATTTTAGTCTGAGATGCCTTTGGAAAGACCTTGTTGGGTCTCTGTTTACTATTGTCTGGAAGTGGAAACTGGCATGGGGGGAGATTAGGTAAAGGTACCAATCTCATTGGTAGGGAGGAATTAGCTTTACCTTTGTAATTTTCCCTGGCAGCCTAATTCCAAAACAGATAAGTATTCTTTTGTTATATTCCAGAACTGGTATTTGTAAATGAATAAATAAGTATTCTTTTATTATATTCCAGAATTGGTATTTGTAAATGAATTAATAAGTGTTCTTTTGTTATATTCCAGAACTTGTATTTGTAAATGAATAAATAACTATTATTTTTTTATATTCCATAACTGGTAATTATAAATGAACAAATAAGTATTCTTTGTTATATTCCAAAATTGGTATTTGCAAACAAATATATTGATATTTTCTTTGTTATTTCCAGAACCAAAAATGGAGTTTGCAAACTGCAAAGATGTAGGATCTCTACAAGGGGCTTGTTATTCAGATTTTCTAACAATCAACAATAATGACTTATTCTAACTAATGAAATAAACCTTGGAAATAATTTTCAAAAATACAAGAGGTACTTAGAATGAAATATTAGAGTAATATGAAATAAAAACCTATATGTATTTCTCAAAGTATCATGATTAGATATAAGAATTGTTCTTAACAGAGGGTAGTCCCAATAATTTATACCCGAGTCCATCAAAGGAACAAAAGAAGTGTGTACATATTTTATATACCTAATTAACCTCATTAATTATGTGCAACTTTTATATATGTGCATCTACTATATACATGAAACTTCTTGATATGCACATATACATAAGAAGTGCATATACAGAAGTTGTGGATATAAAAAAAAACATGTGCATATACAAAAAATTTGCATATACAGAAGTCACACAGCTTCTATACGAAAGATATGTGCATATACAAAAGTTGGGCATACATAAAAGATATGTGCATATACGGAAGATATGCACATATATGGAAGATACATATCTACAGAATATGTGTACATATACAAAAGTTGTGCATATATGCATATATGTGTATCTTTCGTATATGCATAACTTCCATATATGTGTATCTTCCATATATGCCCAACTTCCGTATATGTGCATATCTTTCGTATATGTGAAACTTTTGTATATGTGCATCTACTGTATATGTGAAACTTCTTGATATGCACATATATGGAAGAAGCATATATACGGAAGTTTTGCATATACGAAAGATTTTCATATACGGAAGTCACACAACTTCTATATATACACATTTTATGTATTTATCTTAGTTGTTCAAACATCATCTAATGCCATATTTTCCTATATTTAGTCCAACTTCATACCTCATAACATCATTCTAACCTTTAGGAGCTAGGATTATGTACTCTAAATGATTTGGACAATTTAAAAGGCATGAATATTCAATAGTAGGGTTGGATGAATGCTCATTAAATGAATTTGAATAGGTAGCAAGTCATATCCAATTAGGTGAATGAATGTCCTATTGAATTAATTTGGTTTTAAATAAATGATAGGGGAACTACTCTATCAATATTTGTGACTTGTAGATGAAACACTTAGCTTGAGGGAGGAAAGGTTGAACTCACCCAAATTCTTAAATTTTGAACAACTCTCAAGTGTATTCTATTAATTTAGTTGGTGTTAATCGACATGTTATAAAAAACTAAAAATAATTGGTTGTAATTGGTGCTTCTAGGTAAATCTCATGGTCAAATAAATTATCCCTTATTCTTGATGGGCCCATTTTCTGTGTATTTATCGAAATAATTTGATATATCCCTAGATCTCTTGGATTTGTGGAGAAAGGAAGTCACATGGGACAAATTCAAAAAGTGGTTAGATAGAGGAAACTTAAAATGGCCTGGAATGGTTCTATATCTCATAATATGGGGATCTAGCATGCTAGGAATTCTTACCTTTTTGAAAGTCAACATATGTTAACATTTTAGTTTGCACCATATACAATTGATGCACATATACAAAAGTTTCACATATATGGAAGATATGCGCATATACGGAAGTTGTGCATATACGGAAGATACACATATATAGAATATATACGCATAAACGGAAGATACACTTACACACGTATATGCACAACTTCTATATGTGTGTATCTTTCATATATGCGTAACTTCCGTATATGCACAAATTCCATATATGCTCAAATTCCATATATGCACATATCTTTCATATAGAATCTATGTGATTTCCATATATGAAAATTTTTCGTATCTGCGCATGTTTTTATTATATATGTGCTTCTTATGTATATGTGCATATTTTCCATATATGTGCATATCAAGAAGTTACACATATACAGTAGATGAACATGTACAAAAGTTGCACATATACAGAATATATGCGCATATACGGAAGCTACACATATATGAAATATATGCGTATATACAAAAGATATGTGCATATATGGAAGCTACGCATATAGAGAAACTGCACATATTCGGAATATATATGCAGATACAGAAGATACGCATATAATGAAGATACACATGTACGCATATATGCACAACTTCTGAATATGCACACATCTTCTATATATGCATATATTCCGTATATCCGAAGTTTCTATACATGACTTCTGTATATGCAAATATTTCATATATGTTAGATCGCACATAGCATACTACCTTATTTAACTCTCTTTGGTATGAATTAGATCTCGCTAGTGCCATCAAACATTGACGGTAGACCCATCTAACCCAACTATTAAACTCTAGGACTAATTCCAAAGGAAGAATAAGAAATCCGTTCCCCTGCATTATGGATCATGGAAAGTATATCCCCATGGAAAATATATATGTCATGAAGAGAGAAAGAGAATTAAATTTGTTTTTTATAAGCATGCAGATGATGAAGAATGGGTATGGGATCAATTGAATACAAACATGAGCCACGCCCAGAAATAAATACAAGAAGAGACCTCCCTTAGAACTGTCTAGAGCTGCACGCGTCATCCATGCACATATGCTTTCACATATCTCATTTTAATAATTGAAATAAAAATTATGAATTTTTAAATAAAAAATAAATAGTATAAATAAAAAATAAAATTAAATATGGACTTGGGATAGACACGCAAATTTTTCATCCATCCCATGTGCTTCTCTAGAACACAATTTTAAATTGTTTGGTGAAGATTTAAATCACAACTTCCAAAGTTGGAGGCTTATTTTCTTCATGGTTGTCTATGAATGACGATCAAATCAACCGTATGCTAAACCTTGTGACTGCCTATGTCAATGTAGTCATTTCTTGTGGTGGAGATAAACAATGATCCTACTACATCATTACTCATGGGTTCGTAGCAATACTGCATGATTTGTGGGAAAGTATATCCCATGCAGCAAAGCATGCTATTGAGTGGTCCTCGAAGTGTAATGAGCACCCACGCCTATATTCAGTAAGTTTAACCCACTACATAGCACAAATGAATGCAAAAAGGTTGTTTCTGCAATTGACTCAAGACCCTCCTCCCAACTTAATCTTCCTAATCCAATTAAGAGAAATGGATAAGACTGCATGCACATTCCATTCCAAGTCATATGCTCCCTCTAAGACATGGAAAAAAGGTTAAACCCAATTTGTTCATCATAGGACTCCATAATGGGTGGTGGAACAATGAACCTACTACATGCCTTTGCCGAAATGAGAACTGCTTTGCACCATGTCACTTCTATTCTGGCTTAGTCCTATTTTTTTTTGGATTAGTCCTATTTTCTTTTTATCTTGGAGGTTCTTAATTGTATGTTTGTCTCGAATAACTTAAAGAGTTGCCACTGGAAAATAGCAACAACATAAGAAGAGATTTTCTTCTTCCATCAAATATGCTTGAGATGTGTTCTTTTCTTCAATATGAGGGAGATCACTTTGATTCCTTTGATGATGATGAATAATGTGGAGGTTTCCCAAAATACTTCAAATGTGTAGATTCCTTCTTTCTTTGACATGGAGGTGGGGTACGTGCAGTCTTCTTTTCTTCTTCCAAGAGTTCTTCCTTCAAGATTATAGGGCCTTTGTGATGTGATTACAAGATCTCATTGATGTTATTACTCTTATATTTGGTCCTTATGTATCCTATTTCAATTGAGTGATCTTCAAGTTGCCTTTCCTTGTCACCTTATCTCTGATTCTATGTTGAGAAATCTAGGGCAACCAGGATAGGTTTGATTTATCTTAACTTGAAAACTTCTGGTGATGTTCTTTGTAGTATTTATAACTAATTTCTTCTTCTCTTGATTATTTTGGTGTTCTTATCATCAAACATCTACCAAAACATGAATATCGATAGATAAAATGAACACATGATGTAGGCTACTAGCTAGGGCTAAAACCTCTCCTAGAGAGGAAAACTCACAAGAAAATATTCTCTTCTTATAGAATATTCAAATGACTAATTCCAAGGCCTTTAAACCCAAAACCAAGACCCCTCCAAGACAAAATCAAACTTCCATTTTTATGAGCAACAAATTTTGTTATTCCAACAACTTCTGCATCTTTGAATCCAACAACTTTCGACAACATCGACCCCTACCAAAAAAATTAATCCTTCATTGCGGTTCTACAATTTTTGGCCCTTCTACAACAGTTGCAACTTTACACATATGGGATAGAGAGGATAATTTAGGCCTCATTTCTTATTTTCTTGTATTGCTTCTTCTTTCTTAGAAAAATGGATGATATGTCTTGCCTTTTGACCACATATTTTGGCCTTCTTGGAGATCTAAAATTTTGTCCTTTGTAGCTACAAAAAACCTAGTTTCCTTTTCACACGTGTAAGAGAGATTGACCCAAAAATTTCAGATTTGTTGTTTTCTAGACCTTTCCTTATCCTTCACTCCTCTTTCTTGTTTTATACTTCTTTATCTTGTGATCGAACTTGATTGGTGGTCTCTTCCAAATGAGGTCGAATTCTTCTTATATATAGGCTTTTTAGGAGTGCGAATTTCCCTTAATGAGGCTGACTTCTTCTCTGTAGGCAAACTTGGTCTTGGAGGGACTCTTTGACACATTTTGACTCAAATAAATTCTTTTGACTTGATACAAGATGTCTAATAGGGTCTATTACATATGACAATGACTCTTTTGACTCCTTGACTCTATGATAAAACCCTAGAAGCACACCATGGGTGTTTTGACCTAAAAAGAAAATTAAATTTGGGCATGAAACCCATGCTATAAAAATAAAAATAATTTAATTTTTCTTTTTACATCAAATGCATAATATCAAGAGTACATAAAATATTATGAAGACTAAACCTAGTTACAAGTTTCAACTCTACCCTAATGTAAAATGATGATGAGATGACATTTGCATGATGTAGTATCTAGTATTAACGATATTGTCCCTCAATTCCATTGTATTATTCTTCATAATACCTACAAGGAAGGGAATAAGGTGGCAGATGCATTGGCGAATTGGGGGTGTAGGGAACACCAACTCACATTGGATACCACGTGGTCAGAGATATCAGAAAGGGACGACATAGACACAATTAAAATTTTGATACAAAAATATGGGGCCACATTATCAATAGTCCCCGATGGGGGTGATCCCACTAAACCATACCCTAACAACATGAATGATTAATGTGTCGAAGAGGAGAATGGCATAATATATTTTCTAATCTTTCCACCTGTTTGATGAGAATCACCGCATGGCTCCCACTGGAAACCACACCTCTGGGTTACCTCACCCAATCCTGCCACTATAAATGCGATAGTCATGTAGGCATTATAGGGAAGTATGAGGGTATATTTTTTTACAGTCTCTCTCAGGGAGGAGTAATGGAAACCTTAATGAAGGATTGATTGGAGCAATCTCTCGGGATTTCTGACATCACATTCTTCACGATTATTCATGAGAGCATGTTGTTTGAATGGTTGGAAGGTGTTGAAGAGTGTGTCAGGAATGCCAAATGTTTAGTCGGTGACCCAACATTCACCACAAAAAATACTCTCATGCTGGTAACTATATTCTCATCCGACCTTTATAGTTGCATGGACATCTCTCCTTAGTGGAAAATTATTTACGAAAATTGGGGTGGTGAAGTTCATCTCGCAAGCTCATGCAAGCTCTAGTATTTATGGTATACTTATCATTTTTCAATCACCAATCACCTTTCTTATGATTACTCTATGGTTATGGTATATAATGTTTCAGTCAGATTAACCATTGTTTGGAATGATCTTTTTAGTTCTGTCATCCTGTCAGTAGGTCAATATTCTTCATTTGTTTCCTCCATAACACAAGCTCGGGGTCGTCCTTCGAATTGGTGGCAATATTGTCACCTTCATTGCTCCAAAGCTCTAAACCCATGGGTGTATCCTTTAACTTCCCTATCTTGGTATGCAAGCTTTGGTATCTGGGCTCCTTCTCCATCTGGTTCTAAAAGGGTGAGTTGGGTGTGGTCTCCTGTTGTTTCTCCCTTCTTAGGTGTTTTCCCCACGGTTAAGTGTCCAATTTTTGCGACACTTTCTACCCAGATCTTGTGGTTTGAGGCTCTCCCGATTATTCACCTGATTTACACAAATGTGCCACTAGTTCCACTCTTAATTTCCTCTACTGTTTGGGGTGATACCTTTTTCCTTTTCGCTCAAGTTATATAACCTTTTCTCATAAGTATCTATAGTCAATGCTCATTTTTTTCCTTAGATCACTCAATTAGTGTGGTTCCAGGGGGCACATCTAGTTTCATGGATCCATGAAAACATCATCTTAGCCGAAGGGGTAGACGATGAACTTCTTTGATTCTACCCCTCCGGAAGTCAAAAGATAGATCCTACTATTAGAGTCGAAATATTTTTGAGGGAGATCTTATTTCTATGATTCTGAAGTCTCTCAACATAGATGCAATTAGGATTTGGACCCACGGCAGTTCAGGAAATGACGCCTACACTTTCTTCACTCTACGAATCTGCACCAACAGCTTGACTTCCTCATAAGCATAGTTATAAGGGACAAAAAAGTTGACAACTATCGATTGTTTGCACGAAAGGAAGACATCAAAAGGATGTTAAGGAATATTCACTTTAGCCTCGACGACATTGACACCAGACTACCTAGAGTGGAGACTCTGTGTAGTCTCTACTTTTTATACTGGATTAGTGGAGGAGAATGTGAAGGATCATGAGGCTGCTTCAGTTATAAATGAATTTCCTATTGATGTGGCATTTTTGATTTCTACCTCTCCTCAACAAAATCTAATGCCTCCTTCATTGGTTCTCATATTTGACTAGTCTCCTTCGATCGCTCTCATCTTGCAAAGGATGTGATGGCACTGGTATGGTTGGATACTTCATGTTATACTCTTAACCTTTATTTTACTTGATCATAATGGCATCCTGACTCTCATTCTGGTTGCTATCCTGGAATGGTTCTCAGGTGGTTCCCTTGTTATAGACATTTTTGTGCCTTACAGCATGAAGCATGAAATGTCCATAATCTAAGGGATCCAAAGTCCCTAAACATGTTGTTCCTACCCCTAGAGGAACAAGGTCAGCAAACCACAGCACTGAATAACAATTCTCCACCTGAAAACACTCAAAAACAAGGCAGTTCTGGATCATGTCAACTGCTACACTGAGCATCTGCGCTGAATGTCAACTGCTCCACTGTCTACCTGCACTGAATGTCAACTGCAAAGAAGGCTACCTGCGTTGGGCGAGTTGGGACATGTGGCACAGTCATTCCTCAAGGTGTCAATGCCCAGGAAGCTTCCAAAATGACACTTGGATCAAGGAATTCGACTGGTGATGAGTAAGAGGGTCTAGATCTCCAAGTGGAAGCAAGAACCTCCAAGTGGACTCAAGAACTGAAGAATAACTGAAGTGGGAGAGGACACTAGTCAGCTTCATGCCAGCCTCAAGCTGACTCATCCTTTCTCCAAAACTCCTATATATAGATCTCTCTCATGAGGTCTAAGGGGGATGGAATCTTCTGAATGTAAGGAAGTGTTGTTGGTTTGAGTTTAGAACTATTGGGTGATTTTCTTTGAAGGAGGTGAAGAGGAGATTTCTTTCTACTGGGAAGGTGATGCTGGATTGGGCCTCTTATGGTTGTATCACTTCCTGAACTTTACTTCTTCCATTAATAAAGCATTTGAGGTTCTTCTATATACATGTGTCTCAATGATGTATTGTTATACTTGTGTATTTGATTTATTCTAATCCTTGAATCAATTATGAATGTATGCTTCTTGTAGTTTCCCTCTCTTGCCATTTTGCAGGATCTTGGTGTAGCTGGGCTAGTGAAAGAGCAAGGAACTGGGAGCAAGCAGCAAGGAGAGAAGATTGGATCAACCATTAGCGAAAGACATCGGTTAGTGGATCTCTTTCTCTCCTATTTTACTTTCATAAAGAAGAAATCTTAGATAGCTTTGCTTCGATTGTTGCTGAGGTACTATCACCCTTAGAGTGGGATAGGGTCATTCCGTATTGGATAATTTTCCCAACAACAAATTGGCGACTTCACTGGGGATCGTATCTTGTTGGTTGTTTGTGTTTTTGCTATTCATTTCATAAACACAGGGAGTACCGAATCGAACTGCATTTGGATCTTTCAAATGCAAAGTAGAGGGCAGCTACTCTAGCTCAGTTTCTGGGCATGTTTATGATTTGAAGAGCTAATCCACAAGGACTCTGAATAGCTCTTAGTGATAGCTTTTCATCCTCTTAATTACCCTTTAGTGTGTACTTGATTGATAGCTTTTGATTTGGCCAAAAACTGTGGATTTTTGAGCAATCTGTAACCCGGAAACCAAGAGAAACGAGAGTTTCTCTCTTCATTGCAGGCACTATGAAGGCAGTCTGCATTTCATCGCAGGTCCCGAAGGGGCTACCTGCACTGAATGTCAAACTGATAGTGTTCTACCTGCGCTGAACCAGTTTTGCCTTGTGCAACTGGGGTTCTCTGCTTTCTGTTGCCCTGTTTTCATCCCTGTTTTTGCAGCCTGTTATCAGTCAATGTACCTATCTGAAACCACCTTTCTTTGTCACTATTCCGCCTCAGTTGTATAAAGAAATTGTATTTGTTCTTTGTGTATTTCTTATATCATTTGCAGTTTCCCATAACGAAAGTGAACTAGTCTTGCTGTGGCCTCTTAGATCTAGACCTGTGATAAGGGTCGTTTTGATCTCAAGAGTTAGTTTGTTTGTTGTTCATAGCTGATTGAGCATTTTGCTTTCGTCATATGGTTTGAATTTATGTATTTCTAGTGTTGAAACAAGTAAATCTTAAGGTTTCTTTTGATTTTGGACAAAATATTGTTTGCTTTCACTTGAAATTGAATTCAAAGTTATACAACAGCTTTCTTTTTGTAGTACATCAACATTAAGAAAGAGAAAAGAAATACCTGCATTGTGCATGTGCATTTTGACAGCTTGCATGTTGATTTAGGAAAAAGTGCATTAGTGTGTGCTCTATGATCTGTGTGAAAAGATGATGTCTTTCTTTTCCCTCAATAGTTAAGATTTTCATAAGTTGAAAAGATTGAAAAAGCTTGCTTCTCATCTTTAGACTGCATTTAGGAATTTGTATCATACATCTCGTGGTGAACCTTGAAAGGCAAACTTTAAAAAGATCAACTTAAAATATATTGAATGAACCTAATAACGCTTTGAAACATAACGCAAACACATAGAGGTCTAAGCTAGAGACGTGTTCCGGCGTCGTTAAACGTAGTGACTGTCGATCTCGAAGAAGATGGGTGATTCCTCCTGAGAGTCGGTGGCACTAATATGGACTTGTGCTCCCACGTACCGTCGCGTATATATTGGGAGACCCCTATAGGCATATATATTTTATCCTTAGGAAGCCGTGTCAGCCGCCCTACTGATCGCAATGCAGTGAACACAACATTCACGAAGATCGACCACCCGTACCATAAAACGTATTCTGTGGTTTTGCGAAAAGTTTGGCACACCCTCTGCCTAGATCTCCAGAGTATTTTCTTTTGGCCTTTTTCAAACTCTATAACTGAAAAAGTCCATCCGTGCATTTGTCACTTCGGGCTCGTTAAAACATCGAAGGAGACTAGAGTCATCTTTAGCTTTTTCTCGACTCTTAAAAAGTGAAAAAGCAAGTTGTGTCTAAAAGCGTCTAATAAAATTCATTCAATTCGGAAACACAAATTTCCCCTTTTAATATTTTGGTTGATCAAGTAATCTGCAATCGTGGAAGAAAGTCAATTGAAACCCCGTCGTTCGCGGAGGCTTACGAGTCAACCGTCTTTGTCTCCGGAATCGAAAACAGTACGGACAAAGCGAACTCGTTTAACCGGTTCAAAATCTCCTATCAAAGTTAGAACAAGTGTTCCAACTACATCTGAGGTTCCGGTTACTCCAAACATTTCTGGAAACCCTGCCTCTATAGAAGAAGTTCAACAGCCACAGAAGGACAGTAATACTGATCCTAGTCTGGGGGAAAATACTTGTATAACTGAACCAGTTCCATCTGTAACCAGTCCAGAGAGTTTTGTTCCTCAAACAACTGTCACTGTCGAAACAACCACTTCTTCGGCACCAGAAATATTTTACGGACCTGATGGTCTTCCTCTTCCACTGGGTTTGATTGCGATAGAGGAAATTGCAGAGGATCCGCAAGCAAGTACTCCAACCCATTTTGGAGTCGAGGTCACTCTATTTCCTTCATCAGAAGTTAATCCACCACAAGTGGAGGTTCCTATAGAATCGCTAGGCAATCTATTGGATAGACTTAAAATGTCTGAACAACCGTCATCATCTAGGACTTTGTCAAACGACACAGTGACAACAGAAGCCCCTGCCGTCACTCCAACAATGTTTGCCGGCATACCATCTGTCCCAACTAGCTCACAACCGCTAGAACGAGTCCACCAAGGGACTATTTCGACAATATGGTCTGTTCCAGTTTGTTCATCCGGAGTAATATCCGGCAACTCTTATGTTGAAACTCGCCAAATTGATCCATTCGGAGGTCAATCTGGGCAATCAATCCCCTTGAGTTCTGGATTGATACCGTATGGGGGGCAGTATGCCTTTTCATTACCCCCTCCGGGAGGGTACCCATACGTGAGTTCACAACAGTATTCAGGTTATACTGGAATTGCATCAAGTAGTTGGGTACCTATGCTACCTCAACAACCAAGGGTTGTATATTCTATGCAACAGTGTGTACCTATGATGAACATCCCAACCACACCGGCTATTGTAACAGTGTCACAAGTTCAAGCAATGTCTGTTGCATGTCAACCTCAGATTTCTCAGGTTGTAATGCAACAGCCCCTTGACCATGGGTCACAACCACAATCGCCAACTGGTGGGGCGACACAGGTCCAAACGGGTACAATTACCCCACACCTCGGTCCAACGGTTAGCATAGCACAACAGAATATGGCTTCACAACCATGGCTAGTGCAATACCAACAACCACAATTCCAGCAGGTATACCAAGGTTCTGAGCAGCAGATCTTTGCGAACAATGGACAACCGTATATCCAAAATGGTCAAAACCAACCACTTTACAGTGGTCAAGTCCACCAACCATATCGGTCATACCAACATCAATTACATTATGCTGGTATGCAAAGACCCACTGCTCAAGCGATTCCATCGTACCCTGGTTATGCTTCGCCCAAGGATAATTTTAGGGGCGAATGTTCGCCCTTTGGCGAAATTAAGGGGTTTTAAATTTTTAGTGGGCGAATATTTTGTATCATAGTACATTTTTACAAATCACCTCAAATAGCCCACCTTATTTTAAGGGAGAGGGTAAAAAAGGTAAATTTAGCCCTTGAAATTAGGACTTACAACCTTCCATTGGCCCATTTTCAAGAATAGGTTTAATTTAAGTGAATCCATTCGCCCATTTTCAAAAATAGGTTTTATTTAAGTGAATCCTATGGGACAAATACCATATTTATAAAAGAGGTATGGTAAATTAATAAAAATATAAATAAATGAGAGGTATGGTAAATAAATAAAACATTTTTTATATTTACTCCATAAGTCACCTTATATACATGTAAGGGTGTAAAGAAATAAAAATATAAGTAAAGTGGAGGTATGGTAAATAAATAAAACGTCTTTTTATACTTACTCAAAAGGTATGGTAAATAAATAAAAATATAAATAAACTAGACGTATCGTAAATAAATAAAACCTCTTTTTATATTTAGTCCATAACCCTTGTTCTATTTATGAAGGCTCAAGAAAGAGATTTTATTTAAGTGAATCCTATGGGCCAAATACCATATTTGTAAAAGAGGCATGGTAAATTAATAAAAATATAAATAAACGAGAGGTATGGTAAACAAATAAAACATTTTTTTATATTTACTCCATAAGTCACCTTATATTTACGAACACTCAAAAAATGGGTTATATTTAGGTGAAACCTATGGCCAAAATACTATACCATGGACTAGATTGTTATTAATACCATGCAAAAAACCATTATTAACCCTAATATTAGAATTAATAAAAATAAAAATGGCACATGGTATTGACCCATGGTATTCACCTGGAATGTAGCCTATTTAAATGGGGGAATTAAAACAGCATGTAGCCTATGCTAAGATTCACTAGGACTTTACAAATATTTATTATTTAGTGAAAGACTCGCCAAGATCTTACAAGATTTTATAATTGAGTAAAATATTCGCCATGCCTGGTGAGAGATTCGCCAAAAAATTATATATACATATTATATTATTGATAAAATCGCTTTCCATTTTTCCTATATACCATGGAGATTCGCCTATTTATTATATTTATAAATTTAGGGGGGGTTCTTAAAATTTTCCCTGGCTTCGCCTAACCTGAATCAACAGTTACCATTCGTGGCGACTTTAGAGTTACCCGATTTACACCGGTTAACCAACGATCCGATTTCTTATGCCCCTTGGTGGCCAGTGATTCCTCATAAACTTCCATCTGACATTCCTAAATTCAATGGAAATCCAGGTGAAGACCCATCGAATCACGTGATGACTTTTCATCTATGGTGTTCATCGAACACTCTAAACGATGATTCGATAAGGCTCCACCTCTTTCAGAGGACATTGACAGGTCCAGCGGCTAAATGGTATATTGAATTGCCAAGAGCCTCTTTCGACAATTTTAGTTCCCTAGCCACGACTTTCTTAACCCATTTTCAATTACCAATAAGGTATGAAACGGGAACAGAAATATTAACCAACTTCAAGCAGACAACTGCCACCCATATATCTGATCATATACATGAGTGGCGTCGTCGTCGTAGGATGGTGAAAACATACGTTCCCGATCAGCTGTTAGCTGAGTGGTTTATAAAGTCGTTACTTCCTGCTATAACGGAAGATGTGGCAAAGGGGGGAGTTGTAACAGAGGAGCAAGTTATCGCTCGTGCACAGTATTTGGACTTAGTTTATACTCAGTCCGGAATGCTCTACGACAAAATACCTAACGCTCCTAGACCGGAATTTTCAATTCCTCCCCCTCCTAAATCCAATAGTGACTCTCATGCCAGTGATGGCGTGATTGGCACGGCAAAGGCGAAATCGATAAAGGCTTCGTCAAAGAAAGCCCGTAAGAATTCAGATCAAAATGCAAAAGAAGAGATTCTTGCTTCGGAAGTAAATGCCGTATCAGCAGATAAGGGCAAAGAAACCAATCAACCAGGAAGCAAGAAAAAGCAAAACAAAGGGAAGAAGAAAAAACAGGGTGAGTCATCTCCTAGAAAAAATTCTCCAAACCCTCCTGGGAAAGGGAAACAAAATTATCCATGTCAAATATGTGATGATGAGGATCATTACACAAAGAATTGCCCATTCAAAGCTGAGTTAAAGAGGTTCTTTAAAAGTTCCCAAACCTCAGCTGTGTTAACTGATCCATTTCCCAACCCAGGTCAAAATCTGGTTGATAGTGGAAATGCTTCCCCGTCCCAAGTACTTATGT
Organism: Pinus tabuliformis; assembly: GCA_031772625.1. Taxonomy (NCBI): domain Eukaryota; kingdom Viridiplantae; phylum Streptophyta; class Pinopsida; order Pinales; family Pinaceae; genus Pinus; species Pinus tabuliformis. Next base: position 10,564,979 of record CM062808.1, read on the forward strand.
TGTCGGTCTCAAAACAGCAGAATGATGCTTTGATCTCGACAAGGAACAAAGATTACGGGAATCCTCAGTTGTCGAACGACAAAGGTAAATATCAACCAAGTAGTTCGACAACAACTTCGACAGAAGTTGTACCGCCCATCATTCCTGAATTGACAATCAAACCGCCAAAGGGTGTAGTACAAAAGTCGACATTTAATCCTCACGCCAAAGCGGCGCAACATTATAACATAGTGGAAGATTTGGCATAATCGCCATCCGCTATGTCGACTCTTGAGGTACTACAAAATTGTCCAACCCAAAGGCAGGCGTTGTTATCAACAATTGGTGGGGTTGATCCTAAGGATTCCAATCTTGTATCCTTTGATCATAAGGGATACGATCCTCAGTTACCAGCTCAACTAACTTTCCTTATTCAAGTGAAAGCCCTCAACAAAACTGTTCACAGAACGATTATTGATGAGGGAGCATCAACATGTATTATGTCGATGAGTTGCTGGAAAACTTTAGGATCTCCAACCTTGTCACGATCTTCGACGACATTAAAAGCTTTCGACGGAAGGACTTATACCCCATACGGTATCCTTAATAACTTGAAGGTTGAACTAGGGGGAAAAACAGTAGAAATTGATGTTGAGGTCATTGATGGAAATCTCGACTATAACATCCTACTGGGTAGACCATGGATTTATGCCATGGCGGCTGTTGTGTCGACTTATTTTAGGAAGATCGCATTCCCGTTTGAAGGAGGGATTACGGTCGTCGACCAACAGAACTTCCTCCCTAATGGTTCACAAGTTACAGGAAGCATTCCCATGATCCATGAAAGCAACCATTCGCTTCAAGATATCGGAGTAGGATTATTGAAGGACCCCACACTGATGGGAACTTTCGCGCTACCACCTCCTATTTATACAGGAAATGTACCGTTTGTAGCAACCTGCAACATGATATCTTCCACGAAGGTCGCAAAAGACAATGTCAACATGGATCATGCAGTTGTTTTGCCCCCAAGCCCTTTAGAAATATTGTAGCAATCAATGTTTCAAGCATGGGAGGCGAACCCAAATCAATGCTCGTCAAGCGTTTGGGTAGATAGGTCTAGAGAATATGGTACCTCAATAGATCCTTGGTCGAAAGTACATGGGACTGACGAAGGAATCTTACAATCAATGTTGATTGAGGGGGCACCATGGAATGATCACCACCATCGTTCCCTTCTTCCGGAATATGAAGAAGATACTCAAAGTGACCTTTATCACCCTTCAGTTTTTGAATTCCTAACAAATACTGTAAACACGGTGGATTCCGAGCGAAACCTATCCAATATTGAAGAGACTATAGCCATAAATATCTCGACTAAAACAAATGTTGTAGAGAATATTTATGTCGGCAAAGGTTGTTCCCCTTCAGAACTGGAAATATATAACGCTCTTTTTCGCGAATTCAGAGACGTCTTTGCTTGGTCATATGATGAAATGCCAGGCATTGACTCGAGTATCGAGGACCAGTCAAAGACTGCATTTATTTGTCCGTAGGGCACATTTGCTTACCGAAAATTACCCTTTGGTTTAAAGAACGCAAGGGCGACGTTTCAGAGGGCAATGAATTATGCCTTCCATGACATCAAGAACATTGTTCAACCTTATCTCGACAATCTTCCGGCTCATTCGCGAAAGCGGACTGATCATCCGCAGCATTTAAGAGCAATATTTCTACGTTGCCGACACTACAAGATAAGACTCAATCCGCACAAATGTGTGTTTTGCGTTAGTTCTGGTCGTTTACTTGGCTTTGTAGTCTCTAAGGATGGAATTCGTCTCGATCCCTGCAAGGTTCAGGCAATCATTAATTTGCCTCCACCTTCAAATTTGCTTCAGATTCAGAAACTCCAAGGGAAAGCAAACTTTCTGAGGAGGTTCATTCCAAATTACGCAGAACTTGCTAAAGGTTATACTCGTCTTTTGAAAAAGGATGTACCTTTCATCTGGGACCAGGTGGCGCAAGCTTCCTTTGATGCTCTGAAAGAATGTCTAGTAAAAGCATCATTAATGTACGCCCCAGACTATCAAAGAGATTTTAACCTGTATCTAGCTGCAGCGGATACGACCATTGCGATGGTTTTAGTTCAAGAAGTCGATGGAATTGAACATCCTATATATTATTTAAGTAAAAACTTAAATGATACAGAAAGTAAATATTCTTATGTGGAAAAACTAGCGCTTGCAGCTGTTCAAGCAATTCAAAGGTTTCGACATTATGTCCTCTTTCGGAAAACTACCATCTTATCAGATTGCAACCCCATGACTTATATACTGTCACGACAGTTGCTGGGGGGCAAATATTCAAAATGGATAGCGATCCTTCAAGAGTTTGATCTGGAATTTGTAAAATCCAAGTCAAAGAAACCTCTAGTTTTCGCAGAATTATTGTGCAATCTCCCATCGTTGTCCAACGATGAAACATCAGAAGAGTCAATCGTGGACGAAAGTTTGTTTCTGATATCTACAAGCGATGAGTAGTATGGAGATATCATAGTTTATCTCCAAACCCAAAAATTCAGGCCAAACACCTCTCACTCCGAACGAAAACGTATACGATATCAAGCAAAAGACTACATGATCGTCGGTGATACACTTTACCGTCGTGGTATCGATACAGTTCTGAGGAGGTGCCTTATCCATGAGGAGGCCGAAAAAGCCCTGAATGAATGTCATTCAGGCGCGTGTGGGGGTCATCAATCTGGGTATGCAACAGCACAAAATATCTTACGAGCAGGATACTTCTGGCCAACCATGTTCAAAGATTGCATAAACGCAGTCAGAAGTTGCCATGCTTGTCAAATTTTTGATAGCAAAACCAGACGACCACCCACACCTTTACAGCCAATAGTTGCTGTTGGGCCCTTCGCCAAGTGGGGCATCGATTTCATGCAATGTAACCCCACCTCGACCGAGGGGCATGGGTATATTATAGTCGCTATTGACTATTTTACCAAATGGGCCGAGGCGATGCCTACATTGGATAACACTGGTGAAACAGCTACCCTTTTCTTTTTCAATCATGTAGTCGCCAGGTTCGACGTACCACAGGCTATAGTTACAGATCATGGATCGCATTTCCGCAATCACATGATGGTCGAATTAGCTACCAAACTAGGGCTATCTCACAACAGCTCTACCCCGTATTATCCGCAAGCCAATGGACAAGTTGAAGCAATCAACAAGGTCCTGAAGCGTATGTTGCAAAGGATGATCGGAGTTCATAAAAGAAGGTGGCACCTAATCCTGTACTCAGCTTTGTGGGCTTACCAAACGTCGGTAAAGAATGCAACCAGGTTCACACCTTTTCAGCTGGTGTATGGCCTGGAAGCAGTCTTGCCAATCCAGTGCGAAATTTCGTCGCTTAAACTCGCAATTGATCTCCTCCCCGGAACTTCAGAAGAAGAGGCTCGTTTCTTGGAATTAATCCAATTGGATGAAACCCGTCGTGACACCGCTTTGGCTAACGAGGCCCATAAGAAACGAGTCAAGGCTCAGTTGGACAAAAATGTCAAACCCCATATCTTCTCAGAAGGTGATTTGGTCTTGCTTTATGACCAAGAATCCGATAAATTGGGAGCAGGTAAATTCAAATCCTTATGGATGGGCCCCTATATTGTTAAAAGGGTGTTAGCAAAAGGAGCCTACGAGTTAATGAATTATGACGGAATTCCACTGGCGCAGCCCCGTAACGGGCTGTACCTCAAGCGTTACTATGCTTAAATAGTAACCTGCATGCTTTTGTTGTATTTTGTTTTCGCTAAAGTGTTTGTTCTGGTCGAGTGATCCACCTTTTTCATTTGTTGCAGATGTCGAACCTTCTGGAGACATGTGTTGGATATGCCGACGGAGCGAGTCGTAGTTCGCGGAACCTATCCTCCGCAGCCTGGGCCATTTTTGATCCAAGCGGCGAGTTAGTAAGTTTCATAGGTGTGTGTATTGGGCAATCAACGAATAACATCGCTGAGTATAGCGCGTTGATAGAACTACTCTCTGATGCCATCACATGTGGCATATGCCGACTAATTGTCAGGCTAGACTCACAGCTCGTAATACTACAACTCAATGGTATATATTCTGTTCGCAATCTAGCTATTTATCGCATGTTCCTAAGGGTTAAGATCTTGGAAAGACAATTTGATTCAATTCAATATCAACATATTTCCAGAAACTTAAACACATTAACTGACTCATTAGCAAACTATGTGTTAGATAGACATTTGCAACATTTATAAAAAGGACACATCATCAAAGATTGTACATATGGATCATACATTAACTGACTCATTAGCAAACTATGTGTTAGATAGACATTTGCAACATTTATAAAAAGGACACATCATCAAAGATTGTACATATGGATCATATGACTCAAACAGAATAAAACTCGAAAATCAAAATATATATAAGCTGTTTATAGTTCATACATAATGTTCTGTAACCAAGACAAAAATTGGTCGTGTGACCTAAAACTCAAAAAGTGCTAGGGGGCACCCTAGCCTAGTGGTGCTCATGATAGCACGTCACGGCCTGCGCAATCATGCGCAAGAGACGAGTCCATCGTCTAGGCACACCAGTAGTGTGTCGCTGCAGCTGTAAAGGTAACTCATCAATCCTCACATTGGGGATGCCGAGAGTAAGGCTCTCAACCTGCTCCTACACAGCTGTAAGGGTCTCAGTATCGTCAAGGTCGTGGAGAATAACTCTCCTAGCAGGCTCCACTGCCGGGGCAGCAACTGGCGATCTCAGACGAACTGCTGGACGAATAGGACCAACATCTGCATGCACCCAAGAGTATGATTAAAAGTCTTGATAGAATAAAGCACAGCAACATTATGAATAAAATAGTAAACAGTGATATGGTCAAAGAATTTACCAATAGCACCCCACTGTTCGCCATCCGGTAGCACCAAATCCGGATCACCTCGGAAATCCATACCCACATATGGATACTCGGAAAAGACCATCTCCTAGCGCTCAAACCACCTGAAGAAGGCATCAGTAAAAGTAATCTGAGGTTGACCAGCATGCCTAGACATGTGATCAACCCACCTCTGCATGCGTGGCTCGGTCGGAGAAGGAAAGTCAAGTATAATGTACTGAGGCTGCATCAGTGGGATTTTCTCCAAGGCGAAGGCAGTCAGAATAGAACCAAATCCAAAGTTCTTCAGCTTCCCGTCCTTTACCTTGGTCAACTGACTTTTCATCTGAACAAGTACTGCATCACACCAGTTGAATACTTTCGGTTGGAGACACTCCAAGGCGTGCTGCACATAAGATCTGTTGGCAACATGTAGAGTTGCGCTGCCGGCCATCCTACCAATGGTATACAGAATGGACCTGAGAGACCTGTCAATAATCTCACGGATAACAACCTTGCCGTCTCTGCTCGGCTGGGAACCTTCCCTGCAATACTGGCGGACATAATCTCTCACGGAATCGGTCCCCCGGGCCGTACCTGACAAGGAAATGGGGGCACCTCGCCTTGACAATCCAGTCAAGAAGTACATGTCCTCTATGGTCAAGGGGATGGACTTTCCCCTAATCTGGAATACTTGGTTAATAGGATCCCAAGCATCAAGCATATACTGCAGCAAAGTGATCTGTGCTCTCATGCTAGAGATACGGAAAAACTTCAGCAAGCCACAGTTCCGCAGCGCGTTCACCGTGACAGGGTCATGGAGGGCAGTCATGTCCTCCTCTTCATGTTCTCGTTCTCGCCATGTAAGGGACATTTTGTTCAGAGTTCCCTGCAAAGCAAACAAAAGAAGGAGTAAGTTCCTGAATTTGATGAAAAACTGGTGAAAATTCATCAAAAAATGAGCCAAAAACTCAGTTTTCTAGGCCCAACGCAGGCAGGGAGTGTCCCACCTGTGCTGAAGGTCAGGCTGCCTTAAGGAAGCTTGACATTCAGCGCAGGTTTCGAATGGGAAACCTGCGTTGAAGTTAGGGCGCCCTGGCAAAACCCCTAAGGCTCAAAAAAGCTGGGAAACAGGCACAAAACTGAAAAAGGAAACCATGAAAAGAAAGAGCTAGGGTTTAGCTCGTACCTGGTCCAAACGGTGCTGAAAATCGTCCGCAGAATCTCCCGGAATCAGCTGGTGAAAATCAAGGGGGAAGAGGCACCTCCAGAGCTCCAACAAACCAAATGCAAATGAAATGGTAAAATGAGAGGTAAAAACACTTTTTAATGGCTTTTTACATAGTTCAAAGCAAAATATTAGGGTTATAATCTCATTTTCATAAAAATATTATCCATTTCTAACAAAGTTTGTTGCAGCAATTGAGAATGCAGTACTATCCTTGAAAAGAGAAAAGCTAGTAATGGTAAAAAATCAAAATTTGACTATATAATCGAGCAGTTTTAGCATAAAGTTCATGCTCGTTAAAAAATAAACGCAAGATCCGAGCAGTTTTAACGCGGTCTTCATGCTCGTTAAAAAATAAATATAAGCAGTGAGCAATGTTTCCTCTAGAGTTTAAGCTCATTTTCAAATAAAAAATGAACCTATCTCGGTAAATAATCGCTGTGATCGTAAATTTATCAGCCATAAAAAGCCCTGGTCGTGTTTGCACCTGCCACCTCCACCATCATTTGGCCGATCGTTCACTTCCATATGATTGTTTACCCATTTTGAGGAATAGCTGCGAAGAGCGATTTCACCTAGCCATCCTTGTGACACTGCCGTGATTGGAAAATTCCAACCTGTACCTGGAATCAGTTGTTATCCCTGTTTATCACTCGTTCCTCAAAAGACGAGTCTTCTTTAAGCTCTTTTCATATGACTCGAAAAATATGAAAAGTTTGCCGAGTTTTGGCCTTCCAGCTCGTTAAAGTGACCGGAAGAGCTATCCCTCCTCTAGATTTTAATCTTTTTGGACCTGAGGGATTATTGCACAAAAAGGTCAAGCGCTTGTTTTATTCGGCTCGTTAAAGTTATCGAAAACTCATCCCTTCTGTATTGTTTTATACTTTTTTCGGACTTAAGGGATTAGATGACGAAAAAGGAATTTTGGAGTTAACTTTATGTACCTTTTCAGACTCTCTAAAAATGAAAAGGACCGAGTTTTCCTTGTCGTTAGACTCGTTAAAATGATTAAATAGCGACAATCTTGTCTTTAGACGAGAACGAGTTTCCCTATCGCTAGGCTCGTTAAAACATAGCGATGGGCTTGCCCGAAGGGCAGGTTATAGAACAAGCATATGTTATCCTCCTCAAGCTTGACAAAAATAAAGAGGTACTGGTCAGAAATGACTGGGGAAAAATTGGGAGAACCTCAAAGCTTTAATGGTAGCAAGTCGCTCTTGAACATGACACTTTTCCTCCGTACCACATCGGGTTGGGTTGTTTCATTCACCAGTCTCATCACCATGGTCTCGCCAAACCATCCACATTTGGGGTAATGCTATCGATCCATCGCATCAGTGTCGTTATATGTTCAATAGATGTCGTTCAGAAAGAGTCAACCGTGTCCCATCCACTGCCATACATTATCTTTCATCCATCCATGACTGCCACCCTGAATCATATGTCACAGATTGTTTTCACCTCCACTAAAATCATTAGCTCCGTTCCGTGTCACTGATGTGGGATTCATTAAGGCCCTCCTTTGACGGATCGCTTCTTGTCGACTTCAGCTCATTATCCAAGAAGTTCATCTAGGAACAACCCCCTCAGTACTTTGAAGCTTGCATGCCTCAATGGCAAGTTTCTCACTTCCGGTGACAGGTATACATCAATGACCTTTGACCAGAAGATTTTGCGTGGTGTTCAACGCCAAGTCCTTTATTCACAACACGTAAATTGTACTTCAGTACCTTGACGGTCATTATCATTATCGGTGATTCCTCTCGCGCTTGTTAACGGTTTACATCATTGACCGGTAATCAAGCGATGTCTTTCCATGTTCGACTTCAGCGCAATTCTCACATGGATCGACTTGTACTTAGAGTGAAGATCGAACGAGTTTGAAGACCCCGGATCTAGTTTCATCCATCCGGGCTGCGATATATATTCAGGAAATATAAAGACATTTGACATGTACATCATTGCAGCAGATGATCATCCTACTCAAAGGATGATAATTTTCACCAAAATTATCAGTCTACCATCAGACGATCGTCTGTTCTATGTACCAAAATGAATTTATAAAGCTGAGCATGGGAATGCCCGCCTCAGCTAGATCATGAAAGCAGAATGAAAAATAATGTATTGTATTGTATTTTATTACAGGTCACCTCTCAGCAATTGAATGAACTTCGGATCCTCCTGATAAAGCATTTCACCCGATAAACGACCTCATACTTTAGGGGGAAACTGTTATAGACATTTTTGTGCCTTACAGCATGAAGCATGAAATGTCCATAATCTAAGGGATCCAAAGTCCCTAAACATGTTGTTCCTACCCCTAGAGGAACCAGGTCAGCAAACCACAGCACTGAATAACAGTTCTCCACCTGAAAACACTCAAAAACAAGGCAGTTCTGGATCATGTCAACTGCTCCACTGAGCATCTGCGCTGAATGTCAACTACTCCACTATCTACCTGTGCTGAATGTCAACTGCAAAGAAGGCTACCTACGCTGGGCGAGTTGGGACATGTGGCACAGTCATTCCTCAAGGTGTCAATGCCCAGGAAGCTTCCAAAATGAGACTTGGATCAAGGAATTCGACTGGTGATGAGTAAGAGGGTCTAGATCTCCAAGTGGAAGCAAGAACCTCCAAGTGGACTCAAGAACTGAAGAATAACTGAAGTGGGAGAGGACACTAGTCAGCTTCATGCCAGCCTCAAGCTGACTCATCCTTTCTCCAAAACTCCTATATATAGATCTCTCTCATGAGGTCTAGGGGGGCTGGAATCTTGTGAATGTAAGGAAGTGTTGTTGGTTTGAGTTTAGAACTATTGGGTGATTTTCTTTGAAGGAGGTGAAGAGGAGATTTCTTTCTGCTGGGAAGGTGATGCTGGATTGGGCCTCTTATGGTTGTATCACTTCCTGAACTTTACTTCTTCCATTAATAAAGCATTTGAGGTTCTTCTATATGCATGTGTCTCAATGATGTATTGTTATACTTGTGTATTTGATTTATTCTAATCCTTGAATCAATTATGAATGTATGCTTCTTGTAGTTTCCCTCTCTTGCCATTTTGCAGGATCTTGGTGTAGCTGGGCCAGTGAAAGAGCAAGGACCTGGGAGCAAGCAGCAAGGAGAGAAGATTGGATCAACCATTAGCGAAAGACATCGGTTAGTGGATCTCTTTCTCCCCTATTTTACTTTCACAAAGAAGAAATCTTAGATAGATTTGCTTCGATTGTTGCTGAGGTACTATCACCCTTAGAGTGGGATAGGGTCATTCCGTATTGGATACTTTTCCCAACAACATCCCTAGGAGCATCAACTTTGTAGTTCCTTGTATCTTTTTTGGAGTATAGTCATCTGGCATTTAAATCTTTATGGTATATATTGTGACTCCCATCTTTTTGAATAGCGCTAGGGAGTGCTTACATTTTTTTTTTTGGTTTCAAGTAAGGATATTGTAACTGTATTTTGTCTATAGTTCCTTCAATTGAATAAAACAAATATGCCTTTTTGAAGGAAACAAATGACTGCAGTCTAGTTTTGATCTTGACTCTTGCAGTACTTTCATTATGGAAAATCGGGCTTCTCTCAATTAGATCTCAATGCAATCTATTTTCATTATAGTAGAAATAGTTTGCAGGAATTCACAAAAAAAAATATGAACATGATATAATTTGATGGTTTGATGGTTCTCATAGCGACGAGGATCTTGAATCTTGTAAAGCGTATTATAGTTGTTTTGTAATAATTTTTATTTTATAGTATAAGAGTATATATATGTATGGATTAAAATTAAATTTTATTAAAAAAAATAGTTTTATTAAAACTAGTTTTAATAAAATATTTAAAAAAGTTTTTTTTAAATATTATTTAAGTGGTCAATTATTATAGTTTGATGGACCTCTCACACATGTTCAAGTTCAAGTTTTTTAGGTGGACATGTTTATGCTCTCGAGTAGAGTAACTATATAGCAATAAGTAAGGGTGATGACCTCGTACTTGCAACCACACTTTGGTCAGATAAGAGGGAGGATGTTGGACTTCCACCAACAACCTCACTCTGGCCTAAGAGGGAGGATGATGGGCTTGCACCAACAACCTTATTCTTGATTTTGGTCTAAGATACTGATGGTGTGGTACCAACAACTGCACTCTTACCTTTGGTTAGAGGGAGGTTGATGGCCTAGTAATAGCAACCTCACTCTTACCTTCAGGGGAGAGATTCCAATGGCCTAGTACCAACATCCCCACTCTTCTAGTACCACCAACCTCTCTTGCCTCATTTCTTTCCCATGGTGTTCCCTAATACCCAAAAATTTCCTTGGAAAAAAATACTATTAAAGTGAAATTAATTTTTAATGTTAAAAGTGAGATTTAAAATTGCTTATATTTTTTTCAAGCATAAGAAAGTAGGTCACCCAAAGGCATTTAACAAAATTGAAAATATTCCCATTACATACCATCAACAAGACAACCCAAAACCTAAAAAACTCTTATAAAAGTGAAGCTATGCCTATCTGACTTGACCTCATTTTCCTTCCTTAAATAAAATTAAACCTTCATTAACATATAGAATTTATAATTACCCCACTTTTTTGCACCACTAAAAGTCTCTATTTTGGAATAGGGTTTGGATCATTTTAATTCATTTATCAATAATTACTAAGTGGATGATAATAATTTAACCTCCATATAATATTACTCTATTCTAGAATATTCTTTCGTAGTACTCATGGATCAAAGGTTGAGATTTATGTCAAAAGTAGTTATATTGTTTTCACTCTTTTAATTAAATTGATTAATTAAAAACAAAGTCATATGAACATGAGTTATAATATTTTGTGCATATGGTATTCAAAGCCATGATATTGTAAGAAAGCCTATTTGCACATTAAGAATTTTCATGATAAAGTGACAGTAAACCTCCACCATTAAATATTTTATAATTATTAATAATAATCATATAAAATAAAATTATAATTTATTTTTACGCGGTAAGGCGTTCTCTTTGAAATCAATTGCCCAAATTTCCCCCGTGTACTGATTTGCACCGTCCAATGAAATGTTAGACGATTGGAGTTTTGTTGACCATCAAATTAATAGTTAATAATTGAGACAGTTACAACAAAAACTGTGTAACTCCCTTTCTCCCAGTTGAGATAGTTACGGCAAAAATGGTATGACTCCTTTCCTCCCTCACACGCACGCGCAGAGGCAAATCCATAACTGCAGAGTTTGGACCCATTCCATTTCTCACTAGGTTTAACTGATAGGTAAATTATATAAAAATAACTTTAATTAATAAATTAATGGTGAGTGTCGATGTGTCATCAGCGGAAGAGTTAAAAGGTACCGAGGCAGTAAATGAAGCTATGTGGTGGCCGCATGTAAAATTATATTAAATGGAGTCATGTAAGAAACAAAACGTTTATTAAAGTAACAAAGTTTAATTATATGTTTCTATATTTCTATATATATTAAAGAAACAAACCATTTATTTGTATATTTATTGTCTATGAAATTTCTAAATTAAATTGTAATAAATTATAATTTATTTTGTTATTTATTAGTTTTTTTTCTCATGTTTTTTTTAATATTTAAAATTTTTTTATATTAAATTGTTGGAACTTAGAGTGGATAAGAGTTAAACACTTGAATGGGATTGTCTTGCTTCTCATTTAAATTATTTAGTAAAACTCATAAATAATTTTATGGATGTATTTTTTTTTTTTGGTTTTCTAAATATGTTGAGTGTTTAGTTTGGATGTTTTTTGGAATAATTTCTTTATTTTAAATGTGGATTTTAAACAATTTTTTCTCTACGAAGTAATGATGTTCACATTGGTTTTTGGAATAATTTATTTATTTTAAATGTGGATTTCAAACAATTTTTCCTCTACAAAGTAATTATGTTCACATTCGTTATAAAAAAAATCTTTTACATTAATTGTTATTATTATTATTTTGTTTTAAACACATTGGCTATAAAAGGACTAATTAGCTTTAGTTTTTTTAATAAAATAAATTTTAAAAATCATGTAAAGTGCATTTTAAAAATAAAATTCAGAGATTAAACACTTACCACAAAGGATTGGATTTTCAATGTTAAAATATTTTTTTCCTATTTTTTTTCAAATTTGCATTGCATTGTTTGTTCTTTTGGAAATTCGTTTGTTGTTTCTTCTTCATTCCCGTCTATGACATTTCTAAATTAAATTGTAATGAATTATAATGCACATTGTTATTTATTATTTTTTCTTCTCAGTTTTTTATTTTATTTTTTGAATATTTAAGACAATTTATATTAAATTGTTGGAATTTATAGTGCACATTGTTTTCATTCAAGTCTAAGAATTTTCTAGATTAAATTGTAATAAATTATAATGCACATTGTTATTGATTATTTTTTCTTCTCAATTTTTTTATTATTTTTTTTCTTGAATATTTAAAAGAATTTTATATTAAATTGTAGGAATTTATAGTGCACATTATTTCTCATTCTAGCTAAGAGATTTCTATTTCTATGTTAGATCGTAAGAAATCATATAAATCATATAGTATATTAAGAGTTTTGACCCTTTGGTATCTGTATTGCAATTTTATTAATGCTTTTAATATGGATTTGGTTTTTAAATTATATATTTTTGTTTATTTTGTCAATTCTTTTAACTTTAGGAGTAATAAAATAATTAGATTATTTTTATACCATTGTAAAAGAAATTTTTTATAATCCAATAACTTGTTTTATTTTTAATGAAAGAATAATTCTAATAATTTTTAGTTTTTTTCTTCTGTTTTCTCTGGTTGCAAATAATCTTAGTAGGGTGTTTTTAGTGTGTAAGATCTATTTCTTATATCTAAATATTTAAAGAATATATTTTTGTAATTGTGGATTACAATTAAGGGGGGTTAGGTGTTTTTCAATATAGAGAGAAGTTGTCAAGAAAACATAATGTTACATAAAAAGTTCAACATAAGATCATATTGAAAAATTAAGAACATATAGATCTAATCTATCTTCTTTTTTTTTCATTTGTATCTAAAGGAATTGGCAATTGGACCAATCTCATACTCATGGGGTCGATTCCAACCACTACTACTATAACCTCCCACTACTATAACCTCTTGGCTAGACGCTTAGATCTGACCATTTTGCATATATATGTGAACTGGGGTGATGTGAACCAAAAACCTCTTCACATATAATACTTCATTTACATACACAACCATCATTAGTTGAGTTGTCCTAGGGCTACAAATCTACTCCATCATTAACAACATAAGATTAAATTATAAATATATATATATATATATATATATATATATATATATATATATATATATATATATATATATAGATAGATAGATTGTTATGCTCTTAACCTGCAAAGTAATACCCAAACACAGAATATGCGAAGAAAAGATACCCAGAACACAGAATAGCAATGATTTTATTATTCAGAGAGAAATGTTCACAGGCCTCTTCGAGGGGGCAACCTCCAATAGAGCAGAGCTCGATTACAAAAACAAGACACGATACTCCTCGCAGGGAGTCTCTATCCTTTATATATGACTCATACATGCAATACCATGGGCCAATACCGTGGGTTTTATTAATACCATCTATCTAATACTACCGCCCATTTACCATCTATCTAATACTATCGCCCATTTGCAATTAACTGTGGTCCCGTCATTAATTGCAGGTTAACCACTTACAAATATTAATATGGGCTTTATTGACTCTTAACTATGACGTGATCCCATGACATAAATAAGGGGGTTAGGGTGGGACCCTAACATGCCCTCCCCCTTAAGACTAGCCTTGTCCTCAAGGCTGAAGCTGCGGAAACTGCTGAAGAATAGTGGTTGGTTCCCAAGTTGCATGTTCCGGAGAGGTGTCTTTCCATTTGACGAGGACCTCCTTAATCATGCAGCCGCGCAGGTGCTTGTCTCGTGTGTCTAGAACCTGTTCAGGTTGAAGCCAGATTGACCCTTGTTTGTCCAATTCAGGTAGACTGGTTTGAACTCGGCAATTGTTCCCAATCACTTTCTTGAGGCACGATACATGGAAAACTGGGTGGATTTTTGCTGTAGGTGGCAAAGCCAAATTGTAAGCCACTTCTCCAATGCGCTGAAGTACTTGGTATGGTCCGTAGAATTTTGGAGAGAGCTTTTGACAACCCGTGTCTTTGAGTGATGTTTGCTTATATGGTTGCAGCCTCAAAAAGACCTGATCCCCTTCTTGAAATTGGCGCTCTGAGCGATGTTGGTCGGCCTGTTGCTTCATACGGTTCTGAGCTTGATGAAGATTCTCGCGCAGATGGGCGAGCATGGTTGCGCGGTGTTGTAGGAGTTGATCCACGGCTTGTACTTTGGAGCACCCCGTGAGATAAGAAGTAGGGGAAGGCAGAAGTTGACCATAGACTACTTCATAGGGAGTCATTTTGGTGGTGGCATGATAGTTGGTGTTATACCACCATTCAGCCAGAGGTAACCACTGTACCCAAAGGTGTTGCTTTTCTGAAGTGAAACACCTAAGGTAGGTTTCTAGACATTTGTTGACAGCTTCGGTTTGACCATCTATTTGCGGATGATATGAAGTACTGAGTTTGAGTTGAGTGCCTTGTATTCTGAAGAGTTCCTGCCAAAAATTACTAGTGAAGATCGGGTCGCGGTCGGACACAATAGAAGTGGGCATGCCATGCAATTTGAAGATCTGATCCATGAAAGTTTGAGCAACCAAAGTTGGTGTAAACGATTGGGGTAGGGCACAGAAATGAGCATACTTCGACAGTTGGTCCACAACCACCATGATGACTGACTTGTTCCCAGAATTTGGAAGACCTGTAATGAAATCCATGGAGACCTCCATCCAAATTGACGCTGGAATGGGCAATGGTTGTAATGTGCCTAGTGTGTTGACAGTTTCCCCTTTGTGGCGTTGACAGACGTCACATTCTGCTACGAAAGTAAGGATGTCCTGTTTCATGCCGGTCCAAAAAAATGATCTTCTGGTGCGAGCATACGTCTTCTGAAAGCCCGAATGTCCTGCAATGGGAGATGAGTGCAATTCTGCCAAAAAGTGACTTTTGAGGGTGGATGTTGGTGATATTACGACTCTGTCCTTGTAGCGAAGAATATCATTCTGCCACGAGTAGCCCTTGCTGGAATTAGGATCTACCTGCAATTGAGAAATGAGTTGGGAGAGCCCGGGATCTGAAAACCATTCCCTGCGAGCCTTTTCAATCCAATCTGGAATGGGGAGGGAAATTGCGAGCAGAGTACTTTCCTCCTCAAATTGGCGCGACAATGCATCTGCTACACTGTTGTCTTTCCCTTTCTTGTAAATGATCTCATAATCATATCCCAGCATTTTGGCTAACCATTTATTTTGTTGTGGGGAAGATAGGCGTTGCTCCAAAAAATATTTAAAACTGTGATGATCTGTGTGGATTTGGAAATGTCGCCCCAACAAGTAAGGTCGCCAGGTCTCGACTGCATGTAAGATGGCCATCATTTCCTTCTCGTAGGTAGATTGGCCCAGATTCCTCCCACTTAGTTGTTGGCTGGTGAAGGCCATTGGTCGCCCTTCCTGCATTAAGACCGCTCCAATACCTGTACCCGAAGCACCATATTCAATGACAAAGGATTTGGTGAAGTCAGGTAGTGCTAAGACGGGAGTGGAACACATGGCGGTTTTGAGAGCGGTAAATGTCTGTTGTGCTTCCTCGTTCCAGAAGAAGGAATTTTTCTTTAGGAGTTGAGTTAGGGGCTTCGCTATGCGGCCATAGTTTCGGACAAATTTACGATAATAGCCTGTGAGACCCAAAAATCCTCTCAAGCTTTTCAAGGTCTTAGGTTGAGGCCATTCTTGCATTGCCTGGATCTTTTTGGGGTCCAACTTGACACCTTCACGCCCCACAATGTGGCCCAAATACTCAACTTCTTCCATGCCAAACGAACACTTAGAAATCTTGACAAATAATTTATGTGTGCGGAGCAGTTGCAAGAGTAGATCTACATGCTGAAGATGTGCCGCCCAAGTGCCACTATAGATGAGGATGTCATCGAAGAAGACAAGGACAAATTTTCTGAGATATGGTTTGAGGAGGTGATTCATAAGGCTCTGAAAAGTAGAGGGGGCATTACAGAGACCAAATGGCATGATCAGGAACTCATAATCGCCTTCATGAGTTCTGAAAGCCGTCTTGGGAATGTCGACTTCCTTCATGCGAATTTGGTGGTAGCCTCAGCGAAGATCCAACTTAGTGAAGAATTGAGCCCCATTGAGTTCGTCCAGCAAATCGTCAACCACCGGGATGGGAAATTTATCTTTGACTGTCAACTTATTGAGGGCCCTGAAGTCGGGACACATTCGCCACTCCCCATCTTTCTTGAGGACCATGACCACTGGGGATGAATAAGGACTAATGCTGGGACGAATGACACCTGCTTCCAATAATTCCTTGACGATTTTTTCTATTTCATTCTTTTGGGTGAACGGATATCTGTATGGCCGCACATTTGGGGGTTTGGCCCCTGGAACCAATGTGATGCTATGATCATGTTCCCCTTGCGAGGGTGGAAGCTCATGAGGCTTGTCAAAGACCGTCCGATGTTTATTTAAAATCTGTTGCATCTCAGGATGAATTGGCAGAGACATGGTGTCGACTACCTGGATGGCATTAAATTGAGCTACCACTCCATGATGGCCCTTTTTTAACAATTTTTCCATCCTATGCGAGCTGATGATAGAGGGGGCTCCCGCCTGTAGCCCACGGAGGGTATGTGTGGAGTTGTTCTGCTTAAAACTCATATATAACTCTTGGAAATCCATTGTGATTGGCCCAAGAGTGTGGAGCCATTCCGCGCCTAGGACAATGTCGCAACCCCCCATGTGTATTACAAACATGTGGGTTTTCAATTGATAATCCCCCATTTGAAGTTTGACATTTTCACAGCGACCTTCACATTTAATTGTGCCCCCATCTGCAATCTGGACTTGGAAGTTAGAAACTGCCCGTACAAAACAATGTGTTGCTTCAGCGATATTTTGATGGATGAAATTATGGGTACTTCCACTATCAATCAAGACTACTACTGGGCGATGTTTAAGAAAACCCCTGATTTTGAGAGTTTGAGGGGAAGAAATTCCTGCCAAGGCATTTAGCGAAATAATTTGTTCATTAGATACAATCTCCTTTTGGTTATGTTCTTCGATCGCCTCCGGTTCCTCAAGTGGTGGATCTTCCTCGGTGGAGCTGTAGTCAGTGGCATCTATTTGAAAAAACTTGGGCTCTTTGCATTGATGACCCGGGGAATATTTTTCATCACAGTAGTAACATAGTCCTTGCTTCCTTCTTTCGGCCATTTCCGCAAGTGACACCTTTTGAATCTTAAGTGTCTGAGTCGTGTTGGGAGCCTGTGAGGGACGACCTTTAGCGGGGAAGTTGGGGTGGCTGGATTGCGCTTTCAATGCACGTTCCACCTTACGAGCTACCTGGCAAGCCTCTGTCCATGTGGGAGGGTGGTGGAGTAGAACCTGAGCTTTGATGGCTTCTTTAAGACCGTTGATAAAGCATTCCATGTAGAACTCATCTGTGAGACCCTTAGTGCGGAAGGCTAAGGCTTCAAAAGCAGTAATATATTCCTCCACTGTACCTGTCTGTCGGAGCTTAGTGAGACGCCCCAAAAAAGAGTCTTCCTGTTCAAAGCGATTTCGAAGAGCTTTGGCAAATTAGGCCCAATTCTGAAAATGTCCATTGCAATGCTGATGCCATTCCTTCCATTGCCATCGTTCATTGTCCAAGTACATGGTGCCCACCATAAGCTTATTCCCCTCATCTATGATATGATTCAATTGGAAATACTGCTCCATTTGTGCTAGCCATGCGGATGTGTGAGAACCGTCAAATTTATGCATATCCAACTTGGGAGGTCGCTGACTGGGTGGTGGGTGGGTGTGCCAGACGTGGGGAGAGTGGCTAGACTCACCCTCATGGTATTCATGACCATTATTCGCCTCCTCGTGGGCTGGCTCCTTGCCCTTCAGTGCGTTCTGTATCTGGATACTTATTCCTTTAATCTCATGTTGTATTTCGTTCACCGAAAATTGGATGGAGTTCACCTGGTCTTCAATTTTGTCCATCCTTTCATTGGCCATTGCTTGAGTGCGAGTTTCTACCATACACCAACCTGATGAAAAATTGGGACCGCCAAAAAATTTTTACTAAGAAATTGAATGGTACCACCTTGCTCAGCTCGTCGTCCTGATTCTGATGGGCTAGGTCACCAATAAGCGCCCCGGAAGATCTCAGACTCTTTTTTTTTTTTGGAAAACTCCTAACGGAGTTTTACTCCTTCCTGATCAATACTGCAGTCGCCAAATCCTCAAAATGTTAATGCCGCCAAAATTCCTGCGAAAATTATATCCAGGTACAGGAACCCTTCACTACTACTCCGATCTGGTGGATCTGAGAGATCTGAATGGTGGAACAACTGCTGCTGCTGATCTGATGGAGCTGCGGGACTGATGTCTGCTGCTGCTGCACTTGCTGATCTGGAATAGATGATGTGTGATCCCCTAATAGAAAGGGAACTATGGTCTTGAGGAGTGTCAGGTGCTATAGATCGCAATATACATAAGGGTTTGACAGTAGTACTCGGCCCAATGTTTCAGGGCTCTAACTAAGGAGGATCGACCGTACCCTTAGCCGTACAACCCGACTACCCTATCGTACGGGCGAGTAATCTCTCCGAGTGCTGTTCTCGGTGTACTATAGCCACAAGACGGTCGAAGGTTTATCTATGGCGAGGTTTCAAGGGAGCTAGGGGGCTTCCTATATACCCAGAGGGTACGTGGAAGACAGTCCGTGCGCGGTTCTGTCTAATGCGCTACTACTCGAAGGGGTACCCACAGGGGTTACAAGGGAGTCCAACAGTATTTCCTGCGTGCATGCCTCCCCAAATCCGCAGGTTTATGCACTTAACGACAGATCCCGTGGTTTAAAGACGTTGGAACACGTCTCTAGCCAAAAAAAAAATTTGCTAAAATTTAGAGATCCCACCGAGCCCTGGAAAGTGCTCTGATACAACTTGTTATGCTCTTAACCTGCAAAGTAATACCCAAACATATAATATGCGAAGAAAAGATACCCAGAACACAGAATATGCGAAGAAAAGATACCCAGAACACAGAATAGCAATGATTTTATTATTCAGAGAGAAATGTTCACAGACCTCTTCGAGGGGGCAACCTCCAATAGAGCAGAGCTCGATTACAAAAACAAGACACGATACTCCTCGCAGGGAGTCTCTATCCTTTATATATGACTCATACATGCAATACCACGGGCCAATACCGTGGGTTTTATTAATACCATCTATCTAATACTACCGCCCATTTACCATCTATCTAATACTACCACCCATTTGCAACTAATTGTGGTCCCGTCATTAATTGCGGGTTAACCACTTACAAATATTAATATGGGCTTTATTGACTCTTGACTATGACGTTATCCCATGACATAAATAAGGGGGTTAGGGTGGGACCCTAACATAGATATAGATATATATAAAAACATTTAAAAGAAGATATTTACTAATTAAAATATTTGATTCCTCCCATGCAATCACCCCTTTAAACATTTGCATGCCCTTCTCTCCTATCACCTAGGTCTACTCCAAGAAAGGATAGGCCAAGTCCTACTTTTGGGTGCCATATACATGTAATTTACAAATTTCCGTTTCCAAAGTAATATTTTTTTGTTATTATTATTTAGCACTTATGTGGCTATTCTCTTGTTTAACACACAGTTTCTCTCCTCTCTAGATCTCTCTTTTTTAGTTGCATATCACCGTACTAGACCTTTATATTTCCTCTCATACAATATTTATGTATGTAGGTAACCTTTTTATTTCCTCTCATACAATATTCATGTATGTAGGTAAAATCCCAATTAGGCTTCGCTATGTTAGTTTTAGCCTCAACATATAATGCTTTGACATTTGCAACCATCTTACATTTGGGTGCCATATACATGTAATTTACAATTTTCATCTCCAAAGTAATATTTATTTTTGTTATTTCTATTCAATAATTTACAAATTCCATTTCCAAAGTAATCTTTTTTTGTTATTATTATTATTATTCACTACTTATATTCTCTCATTTTAACACACAGTTGATCTCCTCACTAGATCTTACTTTTGTAGTTGCATATCACCCTACTAGACCTCTATTTCCTCTCATACAATATTCATGTATGTAGGTAAAATCCCAATCAGGCTTCTCTATGTTAGTTTTAGCCTCAACATATAATGCTTTGACATTTGCAACCATCATCTCCTTCTACAAGCCACAATCCCTTGGCTTTGAAACCACTTGTCAGTAAAAAATGAGATAGAAATAAATGTGTTTTATAATATATGATAACACATAAACAATTAAAAATACATGAACACCATATTTTACTCTCGAATATCTTAGGAGAAAATTGAATAATATATCTATTATTTCTCATGGCTTAAAACAGGCCAAACCAGCCAAAGTGAGCCCTCCACTCAATTCACGAATATTACAATAGAGAATCGTCAAGCTTTTAACAACTTCATCACATATAATCCACAGGCTCTAAGACCATGGGCCACAAAAGTGATGTGCCCACATTTATGATTTCCTTTTAAATTTATTATTACTTAGTATACAATCAAATGATGTAATCACGAGTCAAAAACATACTAAATTACTCCATAATGGCTTAGCTCATCATTTTTAATACTAATAAAAATATTTGTTATATCCCTTATAACTTTGAAAAGTCTTCTTTTAGTAAGAAGTCAACGAAAACTTCATATGGATGATCCAATTAAATACTTTCTATTAAATATTTATGGATGATCCAATTAAATACTTTCTTTTCAATATTTATCCAGTTTCTAAAATTTATCGAGTTTCTAAAATTTCTTATAACATACTATAGCCTTACGGTGTTTCCATTGCAACATGTGGTGCAATTGCTAGTTTATGATTTGCTCAATTTATATATGATGAACTAAATGTCTTAATACTTATAGATATTTACTAATGGTTTAATTTATATTAATATATTATTAATAATCTCTCGTCCATTTATATTGACCAATAATTTTTTTTTAATATTTTAAAAATAACTTCAAAATAAACCGATTATCAATAATTTTTTATTAGTAAAATCCACTTAATGCAAGACCACTACCATTTTGTTTAGCTCATCACTCATAATAGACTCTAGTTTATAGGCCGATCTTTTTCTCTCTCGACGTCGTGTCTAAATGTGGGATCGGGCTGTCCAAAATCTGCATTAATTATATTGAAAAGTGAAGCTTGCCGGAGGTAGATTGATCGAGTTGCCGGAAAGTCCATGGACATATATGGCACTCATGGACATGTATGACGTCATTGGATGCAGAGCGTACTGTCACAGGTACTTAAGCTCATTAAATAACCTATAGGGGTGGAAATAAGTCTCTCACATGTACTTAAGCTCATTAAATAATCTATAGGGGTGGAAATAAGGCCCACCATAAAAAAAAATGTGTATGCTATTCACAAAATACTACATGGTAGTGGCGCACTATGATTCCCTAAAAAACTAATTTATCTAAAAGCGTTGACTTAATTGCAAATCAGAGTAACAATAAATGTTCTTTTTTTTGTCACTTTCTTCATTTTGGAATATTTTTTTCCTTAATCTAGATAATAAGGTGAAAAATCTAATTGGCTACTAGTACTCTGGTCAATATTTAGGTATTTTCAATTTTACAGAGAGTGTATGACTTGCATTGGTTTGTGTAAGGTAATAAATAAGAGTAATAAGAATGTTTGTGTAAGGTAATAAATAAGAGTAATAAGAATGTTAAAATTTTGTTGAGTTAAATTTTAGAATATGATTTGTATTGGTTTGTGTAAGGTAATAAATGAAAGTACAAAATATTAAAATTGTGTTTAGTTAACTTTTGGAATATTAAAATAGTAATCATATTTTGTCAATGTTTCAAATTTTAAAGGGGATTTATCATGAAGACTTTTGAATGATTTATAGAAGAGCTAGAGGTCTAAAACTGAGGGGATACATGGAATGAGATCACTTTATTCAAAAAAATTAGGATTAAAGTTGCAGGAAGAACAAGGGACCTCGAATTTCTTAACTATTTATTTATCTTCCTTTGAATTTCTTATGGAGGGGATACATGGAATGTGATCACTTTACTAAAAAAAAAATTAGAATTAAAATTGCGCGGACCTTGAATTTCTTAACTATTTATTTATCTTCCCTTGAATGTTAATGTCTTATGGAGGGGATACATGGAATGTGATCACTTTACTTAAAAAAATTAGGATTAAAATTGCAAGAAGAACAACCAACCTTGAATTTCTTAACTATTTATCTATCTTCCCTTGAATTTCTTATGGAGGGGGTACTTGGAATGTCATCACTTTGCTAGAAAAATTTAGGATTAAAATTGCATGAAGAACATCGGACCTTGAATTTCTTAACTATTTATTTATCTTCCCTTGAATTTCTTATGAGGGGATATATGGAATGTGATCACTTTACTCGAAAAAATTAGGATTAAAATTGCACACAAAACAACCGATCTTGAATTTCTTAACTATTTATCTATCTTCCCTGGAATTTCTTACAAAGGGGATACATGGAATGTGATCACTTTACTGGAAAAATTTAGGATTAAAATTGAACGAAGAAAGCGGAACTTGAATTTCTTAACTATTTATTTATCTTCTGCTCTAGCTCTTCTATCATTCATTCAGAAATCCTGATGATGGATCCCCTTTGGGATTGACAAAGTATGATTACTACAAGGGATATTCTAGAATTTAACTCAACAGAAATTAACCACAGAAATATGAAAGAGAGGGAATACATGGAATGAGATCACTTTACTCGAAAAATTTAGGATTAAAATTTCACCAACAACAACAAACCTTGAATTTTTTTAAAATTGTAACTATTTCATCTTCAGCTCTAGCTCTTCTATCATTCATTTGATGATAGATCCCCTTTGGGATTTGAAACATCAACAAAGTATGATTACTACTGTGGATATTCTGAAATTTAACTCCACAGAAATCTGAAATCCAATATTAAAATTTTATATTTTGATTTAGATTTTTTCTTTTAAAATTTGATAGAGATTTTTTGAAATTATAAGTTTGAGTAGTGAACTCTCCATAATAGAAATAGTTTAAACCCTTTCATTAAATATAATAAAAAACTTTAAAATATAAAAAACATATATAACACTAAATTTTATTATTTAAAAAAAAAAAAATTCATTAAATAATAATAATAGATATTTTTATGTAATAATATTTTTCTATAACTTATATCTTTATTATTTAAATAATATTTTAAAATGTACAAATAAATTTAAAATTAAACATTTATATTATTAATTTTAGAGATATAATAATATTTATAAAACTTAATAAAAAGTAATAAGAATATAGAAACTTAAAATTTAAATTTTAGTTTTGTAAATGTAAAACCTTTTTTATTATAAGAATTTTTTATTTATTTTTATATATAAAGTTAAAGTGTGATGTCCCTATATCGTAGATGATATGATATGATAAGAGGTAATCCTAGTGATAATCAAATGGACAATAACCTTTTATACAATTTTAAAAAGTGAAAGATTAATTTTTGTTTTTAATTAATTTTAATTTTGGAAAATTTCATTTCGAATATATTGTAAGAATGAAAATTCTTGTGCATTATTGATTAATGATATAATTTTTCAAAATGTTGTTTTGAAAATTGATTGAAAATTAGTATTTTGATCGTGGATGTTTTTGAGTCACATTTAAAACTCGTCATCAAAACAATAATAACAAGTGCCACACAGTAACTTGTACTTGTTATATCTATCTATTAGTATAAGCTTTTCAATCAAGCAGTCAAGCAAGGGTTCCCTAAACCTTGGACTGAGAGCCTCATTATCCCTATTTTTAAAAGTGGGGATACAAATAACCCCTCTAATTATCGAACAATTATGATCAGCCCTCTCTTAGCCAAGTTATATGGTAGTATTTTAGAAAAGAAGTTAAGCATATGGCTTGAAAGTGAAGGTAAGCGGGCTAAAGGCCAAGCAGGTTTCAGAAGGCATCACTCAACAACAGACCACCTTGTTACGCTTAGGATCATTGCAGAGGAATGTCGTAATGATAAATCCAACTTATTTTGTTGCTTTGTGGACTTTAGAAAGGCTTTCGATACGGTTCCTAGATACAACCTTTGGAATAGATTAGAAGAGCTAAAGGTTCCTCTCGAGTTGAGAGCTGTTGCTATAAGGCTATACGAGAATGTAATTGCCAAGCTAAAGAGCAATGAAGGGTGGTCGAAAGATATTAAGTGTAACATCGGAGTTAAACAAGGTTGTCCCCTCTCCCCTACCCTATTTGGCATTTACATCGATAAGCTCGAAGGCTATTTAGAGGAAGCAAGATGTGATGGCATGATCTTAGCTGGGATAGTCGTCATCCTTCTTCTTTATGCTGACGATATTGTTCTTTTGGCAAGGTGCCCATCTGATCTTAATAAGAAACTCAGGCTTCTTAAGGATTTCTGCTCTACCATGGGTATGACTGTTAACACTGACAAAACAAAAGTTATGATTATCAAATCCAAGAAGGACACTTACGCTAATTTTATGTATGACAATAATAACTTGGAGGAAGTGTATTCTTACAAGTACCTAGGAATTGATATTCATCACAAGCTCAACTAGAACCATAGCATTGAGAAAAGGATTAATGGGGGGTGGAAAGCTTACTTTGGTCTTAAAAATAATTGTAAAATAGCAAACCTTGTAATGTGGGATAAAAAGAAGTTCCTCTTTGAAACTTTAGTCACTCCTGTTATCTTATATGGCTGTGAGGTTTGGGGTTGCATCATCTCCAGAGAATCATGGAGAAAGATTGAGCAAATCCAGAAGCGTTTTATAACTTATAACCTGAAAATTAAAAGTAATACACCCTATCATATTCTCCTTATAGAAGCAGGTCTCTATTGAGAGCCTAGCTATGCTTAGGTTTCTATTGTACAAGCACAAAATCAGTAACATAGACGATCATAGACTTCCTAAGCTAGCTTTAAATTCTAGCCAAAACCACCTAAGGCTCAATCGAGGGTGGCATAAAGACACAAGGGCATGGTTAAACTATTGGGAGATCAACGAAAATGATGCATTGCAAAACATAAATAACATTAAAGATATTGTTACTTCTAAGTTCAAAGAAAAAATGTGGTGTGAGAAAGACTTAGTGGCTAAAAGAAAATTAAGTTATTATAAGAAGGTCATCAACCCCACCCTAGAAGATCAAAAGTATCTCTCTATTTTAACTAGCTCAAAGAAGAAAAATAATATAGCAAAGATTAGAACGAATTCTCATGAGCTCCATAGTGAAACAGGTCGTTGGGCAGTTCCTAAAACGCCATGGATGGAAAGGATCTGCCATATATGTGAGAATAGAAACATCGAGGATGAAAACCACTTCCTCTTAGAGTGCCCCGCATATAACCACATTAGATCTCAATTTCACAATCTTTGTTACAATACTCACCTTCCTAGCCTTTTACAATGTCAAAATTATAGTGAGCTCGGGAGGCTTCTCTCCAAGCTTTTTGAGCATAGGAATAAAATCTTAAATCAAAATAGATAATTTGTTTCTTTAGGTCCGATAGACCATTATTTGGTCTCAGCGGACGTTAACCATCATCATCATCATCAAGAATAATTGCACATTTTATATATCTCATAGTTATCTTTCCGTTCCTAAATTAAGTCAAAGTATAGCATATAGATACCAATGAAAAATAATTAAATTCTAAGAATAACAAATTTTGTAATACTTGACTCGGCAAACTAATGGATGAGACTCTGCAAACTAATGGATGTGGATGAGGAAGCCCAACTGAGCATTTGAAGCTAGTTCTTTTGGACACCTGGCCCCCAACATCATTCATAAAATATGAGTGAATCCCAAATTCAACTTTGATACAACCACAAATCCCAATCTCTTAACAACTTGACCAATTTATATTGGATTTACAGATAAAATACTAGAGCGTGAATAAGAATGGTGATTTGTAGGTTACATATGTTTTTAGATAATTCACTAAAAATATGGTATAAAGTATACAAATGTTGGCAATAATCTTATCCAAAGGAGCTAGATCCATAAATTTTAGACTCATTGGAGTTCTCTTCCACTTCCACTTGCCTAATATTTTGATTATAAAACCAAAAAAAAGAAAGAAACAGTAGCCCAAAAAGAAAAGAAAAAGAAAAGAAACAGTGATAATTAAAAAAAAAAATTATATTTAATCTCATTTATATGAGAGTAATATTAAAATTTCACATCCACCTTTGAATGGATTATTTTTTTATATTGATATGAATTTTATATATTATGTTTTAATAGAAAAATAAAAATTAACAATTTTCTAATAAAATTTATTAGATCACAAATCATTTATAAAATCAAAATTAATATTGACTTTTTATAGATTTTTTTCAAAGAAATTTAAAAAAAAATCCTAACATTAAACTATAGATAAATGAAAAAAAAAATAGTCAAAAACATTAATCAATTAAATACCCAATTGAATGCCTTAAACCATACCTACCAAGTATAATAATATAGTTATCTTAATAATATAGTTATCTTTAATTATTGAATGCCTTAAACCATACCTACCAAGTATAATAATATAGTTATCTTTAATTAATGATAATAAGCTGACCACGATAACAAAAACAACCATGATGATTGTCCTTAATATTAAATTATATTTTTATAATAAATCTTACTGGTTCTCATTAAATTAAAAATAGAAGATAGGTACAGGATTCACTTCGGTGGACTGAAAACTACATCGTACGGGCCTTCCTTCAATATTTATTTTCTATCACTGCAGAGACTTTGACTTGGACTTTACTAATATTTCCGATTCGTCGAGTGAGTCCAGTCAGTCACATGATAAAGATGAGGAGCTTCGAAAGTTGAAGAATTTATAATAGTTTTCAATTCTGGCATACCACGGGGTACAGAGCTTGACATTCGGCACTCAGAAAGCGTCATTTTGGGTGAGCCATTGTTGAACCCGGCGAAGCAACACAGTTATGGTTTCCATTAGTTTTCATGAATTTGCCGATGCATCACAGTTATAGTTTCCGTCGATTTATTTATTTTCATGTTCTACTTTTAACATGGTTTCTTTGATTCTGGGTAGTCCCTATACGTTATTTATCCATACTGACCACATTTGTAACGCCCTGCGTTCTTGGGCACGGACGCGCGGTCCCTCCGTCGTGGAAATCGACTAAGTGTCATCACACTTGGGCGCACGAGTTATGTATGCGTGCAAAGGTTATATGCGATGAAGAATGGGAGACAAGCGTACTCCAAGCCGACGGGTGATAAATAAAGACTTGGGGGCGCTCATGTTAACATTTGGAGAGTCGGCCCAAGGTAATACGCACAAGTGTTATGCGTATATATAGAGGCGGGCTGTGGTTCATTTGGAGCAAGGAATCTCGCTCTCTCATCTACGCATAAAGGGGTAAAGACCTGCGCAGGGGTAAAGGAGAATACGCACTTCTTGTGCGTAGTTCATCCATAGTGCAGAGTTGGAGTTTTATGCCGGTTGAGGTGTGAAGGTTCGATTATGCGTGCAGGATTTGGTAGGAAGGTTGGGTGGCTCAGATGAGCACCTCTTCTTGTGCAAAGGTGCACGACATGGTTGTAAAAGGTTGTTCTATGCCTTGATTGTAAAATATTCTAAGTATAGACTTGGAGCTTTTGCCAAGTATACTTGCTGGTTGTACTATTGAAGAAATTGATATTCTTAATAAACTGTTGGGCAGACTTTTAGGGAGTTTCCCCTCCCTTTATACTTGTTTGCAATTGTTGATGTTCTCGGTTAATTGCATATGGATAATGAATGAGTATGGGCTTCATTAAAGTATAAAGGATAATACTTTTACTTGGTTGCGAAACACAAACTAAGTATGTTAATGTTGGAGTAGGCGTAGTCCACGAATGTTAGTATTTTTCAAAAGAAAGCGTTCGGTGGTGCCGCACCTCGCTACAAGCGGTTGGAAGACTACCGCAGGTGTAGGGGCGTGACAGTTGGTATCAGATCTCGGTCAGAGCTGGTGAGCAAAGGTTGCTCGTGGCAGTGATAAGGGTACTTGCAAGTGAAGGAAACCGTTTCACACGAAGTGGAACAAGGGTTGGTTTAGGTTGCAGGATACTCGGTGGAGTTGTTGAATGGTCGAGACTAGATCACAAAGGAAGAAGAAGCTGGTCGAGATGGCAGCTGGGTCTCAAGCCGGGTCTAGTCATGATGACAAGGATACTACTATTGGGTTCATTGAAAAGGCGTTGGAAAAGATAGAAAATATGGAGATTTCTTTGAAAGAAGAACTCGATGAACTCCGAACACAAAATGATGAGCTTAAGACAAAAAATGAGTACACTGATCTTAGGTGTGTACAACTTGAACAAAGGGTCAAAGAGGTTGAGGAATCAAGAAATCAAGGTCTTGCAGAGATCGTGAACTTGAAGAAGACTCTTGAAGATACAAAGAATGAGCTTACGGTTGTGAAAAAGGCCGTGGGGCATAACTCAGGTGGAGGAGTGCCTCATATGAAGGTCAAAGAACTAGAGTCTTATGATGGTACAAGGAAGGTAAAAACTCTTGGCAACTTCTTGTGGGACATGGAGCAGTACTTGGAGCGGTTGAACCTGGTTGATGGTGAAACACAAGTCAAGGTGGCTACTCAATTCCTAACAAAGGATGCTAAGATGTGGTGGCGAAGGAGGGTGGATCAGATTGTCAATGGCAGTGCTGATGACATCACTTCGTGGAGTGACTTGAAGAAGGCTTTGCAGACCCACTTTAGTCCTCAAGACGATACATGGGAAGCAAGGACAAAGATCAAATACATAAAGCAAACCGGAAGCCTACAAGAATATCAGCGAGAGTATTCAAGTGCAGCTTTGGAACTCCCTGACATGGCGGAGAAAGACAAGGTGTTCAACTTCATTATGGGATTGAAGCCTTGGGCACGCAATGAGGTAAGGAGGCAGAAGATTAGAACACTTGAAGAAGCTTTTGCTGCGGTTGATAGGTTGGTGGATCACTTTGATGAGACTTCTGATGACAAGAAGAAGAAGTCCGAAAAGCCAAAAGAGAAGAAGGATGATGGTGCTTCGAAAGCAGATGATGGTTCGAAGACAAAGAAGCCTTTGAAGTGTTGGATATGTGCAGGACCACACATGGTGAAGAATTGTCCCTCTAAACCGAAGGTGGCTGCTGTGGCACAATCCGAGGAAAAGAATGATGATGCTTCTGTGGGGATGATGCAGATACTTGGTGCTTCTGCTACTACAGAAGTAGTCTCTAAGAGGGACCCGGAAAGAAACAAGTTGGAGTATGTTCGAATGAAGGTTGGAGGTACTAATGTACTCACTATGGTGGATAGTGGGGCTTCTCACAACTTCATGGGAGAAGATACTGCAAGAAGAATTGGGCTGAAGTTTGTACCGGCAAAGGCACAAATGAAGACAGTGAATTCTCCTCCTATGGACATTCTTGGTATAGCTGAGAAGGTGGACACTACACTTGGTGAATGGACCGGAAAGGTGGACTTCACTATAGTGCGGATTGATGACTACGAAGCTGTATTGGGGATGGAGTTTATGAAACAATTCGATGCTATGATTGTACCACATTTGAAGAAGCTCTACATTTATGATGGAAGGGAAGATGTACCCATTGGTGTGCCTACCATTGGTGCAACGAGACCTGATTGTAAAGTAGGAGCAATGCAAATGGAAGATAAGGAGAAGGTGAACAAGCGGTTGTCCACTGTTGAGGCAAAGCTTGTGGAGCAGTCATTGGTCATCAAGACACTTTCAGATAGCATCTTGGATTTGACAAGAAGGCTAGAGCTGGTAGAAGATGATGATGATGATGAGCTATATGTGAGGCCGGATGTCTAGAAGGAAGACCGGGTTGCTTATCTACAAAGGATGGAGATTGAGGATCCTGATAGGTGGATCGAGTTGATTAGTGAGGGAGAGCCTTCAGGCTCTACTCCCTCTACATCTTCTTAGATGGATGAAGAAGATGGGACTCATTGTTAGCTACTCATGGCAGTGAGTCCTTAAACATGTTTGAGCAGGTATGATTGATGGTGCAGGGATGGCTTGGCATCAAGCATCATGACATGTTGCAGATGGGATGGATGGAGTTTCCATGGACCTGAGCATGGATTATGGAGATAGACTCTTGAGGAGTCAAGGATGTGGCAGATGTTTGAGGAACAGTTGATGATGACATGAGGATGTTCACTCTCATGGATTGGGTGTATGGTTGGACTGATCACCCAACTAGTTCAGACATGGGGACGCGTAGTGTACAGAGATGTGTTGGCATTATGCTGAAGTACCATGACAAGGTTCACATGGTGACATTTGGATCGAGATGACATCTTATGGAGAGCATACCGTGGAGGTGCATGCCTCGGTATGGTGAGCTTGGTGGCAGTGGTCACTGAGCTGGGACATAGTGGAGAAGAGTCTCTACATATGTTGCAAGGATGTTTGCCTTGCGAAGAAGAGTTCACATCACGGATAAGTGATGATCTTGGTGGATGGCTACCAGGATGGTATGTTGTCGAGGACGACAATGATTTCCAGTGGGGGAGAATGTAACGCCCTGCGTTCTTGGGCACGGGCGCGCGCTCCCTCCGTCGTGGAAATCGACTAAGTGTCATCGCACTTGGGCGCACGATTTATCTATGCGTGCGAAGGTTATATGCGATGAAGAATGGGAGACAAGCATACTCCAAGCCGACGGTGATAAACA
The DNA here is from genome assembly GCA_031772625.1 of Pinus tabuliformis. Taxonomy (NCBI): domain Eukaryota; kingdom Viridiplantae; phylum Streptophyta; class Pinopsida; order Pinales; family Pinaceae; genus Pinus; species Pinus tabuliformis. The sequence goes on from CM062808.1 coordinate 10,596,047, forward strand.
AAGACTTGGGGGCGCTCATGTTAACATTCGGAGGGTCGGCCCAAGGTAATACGCACAAGTGTTATGCGTATATATAGAGGCGGGTTGCGGTTCATTTGGAGCAAGGAATCTCGCTCTCTCATCTACACATAAAGGGGTAAAGATCGGCACAGGGGTAAAGGAGAATACGCACTTCTCGTGCGTAGTTCATCCATAGTGCAGAGTTGGAGTTTTATGCCGGTTGAGGTGTGAAGGTTCGGTTATGCGTGCAGGATTTGGTAGGAAGGTTGGGTGGCTCAGATGAGCACCTCTTCTTGTGCAAAGGTGCATGACATGGTTGTAAAAGGCTGTTCTATGCCTTGATTGTAAAATATTCTAAGTATAGACTTGGAGCTTTTGCCAAGTATACTTGTTGGTTGTACTATTGAAGAAATTGATATTCTTAATAAACTGTTGGGTAGACTTTTAGGGAGTTGCCCCTCTCTTTATACTTGTTTGCAATTGTTGATGTTCTCGGTTAATTGCATATGGATAATGAATGAGTATGGGCTTCATTAAAGTATAAAGGATAATGCTTTTACTTGGTTGCGAAACACAAACTAAGTATGTTAATGTTGGAGTAGGCGTAGTCCACGAATGTTAGTATTGTTAAAAAGAAAGCATTCGGTGGTGCCGCACCTCGCTACAAGCGGTTGGAAGACTACCGCAGGTGTAGGGGTGTGACAAAATTAAATCCATGGGAAACTTATAAACATGGTCTATGCATCTGCTGATTAAGCGTACATATAAGTGCAGACTCAGAGTAAATCAAAATTTTGAGAGGCACTGATATTGGAAAATCCTTGCACTGTAGGTTTTTCCATTCTCCATTGGCCATGACAATCCTCCATGGGAAAGTCTCATGGTCGACTCTCCTCGTGAGAGAAACTATTAAACTATCTTATGGAATGGCACTTCTCTTGATGATCATTACTCTTCAATCGCAGATTTGCAAGGCACATAATTATTCTACATGCCACCGCAATGTCAACTATACAAAAGGTTTGAGGAAAATCTGAATACAATGATGAATACGCTTATTAAAGACACGCTCCAGAAAAGGTTTAACACTTCTGAGTATGGACGAAGTCCTAACCAAATATATGGACTCCTACAATGTCGGGGAGATACAACACTCGACCAGTGCTACAGTTGTTCACAATAAGCAAACAATACTCTTCGACAAAGTTGTGGTAATGCAGCTGGAGGTTAAATTTGGTTTGATTACTGCTTTTTACTTTATGAGAACTATAATTTCATGGGGCAATTTGATACCACTCATGGATGGTATCTTGGGAATCTAGGGAATGTGTCACCTAGCACAGATGCCTTTGATGAGGCTGTTAGTAACCTATTGAACAAGTTGAAAGATGAAGCAATATTTGGATCTAAATTATATACTTCTGGAATGACTAATGATTCTTTGGTGTGGAAATGTAATTCCAACTGCAGTGCTGTTTTGCAAAACCGCCAATGTACCTCCCCGCACCGCTTTTGCTGAACATCGGTATTCCTTGGAGGGGCGGCGATCACATCCAGCTGCTCACACGTGCCCGGAACTGCACCGTTGTTTTGCAAAACCGCCAACGTACCTCCCCGCACCGCTTTTGCTAAACGTTGGTATTCCTTGGAGGGGCAACGATCACATCCAGCTGCTGACACGTGCCTGGAGCCACTGTTCCAAAACAGCCTTTCCTTGATGCTTTGACCTCCAGGGAATTACAAACAACCGTCAGATTAAATCAACGGTTGTGTACAAGCCTGCAGCATATGGATTTAACGTGAAGTGAAAGTTTCATTGACTGCTATTTTTGTCCATAAAGCAATTAAATGAAATTAATATAAATGTACTTCCGTGGGTAAAAGTAGGTAAATGTTTAATTTTGTTCTTTATTCACGGATATGTGATATGTAATGTTTTTTTTGTTCATTGTATATGGTATGTAATACGCAGTAGCAGCGTGAAAGGGAAAAATGCACAACAGTGCGAATGTAATGTTCTGTTGTTGAAATTTCAATGTAAGGGAATGCGCAGCAGCGCTGTGGTAATGTTTTTTTTGGGCATATGAAATGTAATGCAGTAGCAAGTGAATGATATGTTTTTTTTTTACACAGCAGTGTGTTAATTTCTTTTTCAAAAACAGAGTATTGCTCTTTGTTGCAGAGGCAGAGTAAATTTCTTTTTGGAATTGGTGTAATCCCTCTGTTGGAGGAAGAAGAAGATCTTATTTTGTAACAGCAGTATTTTTAATGAATAAAAGTGTTCCTTGTGCATGTGTACATCTCTGTCTTCAGCAAACAAATTTTTGATCCTGTGGTAAAAAACATAGCATTTTCTCTGTTCAAATTTTTGTTTGAAATTACCAGAAATTTCCAACATGGTATCAAAGCTTGTCCAGGCTCTTTGAATGTGTCAAAGAAGCTGAAGGAAGGATTTCTTGTTGCAGCGGCTTCTCCAGCAGAGTGAAGACTCAGTCAAAAATCAAAGGTATTTTTCAAGCCAGTTATTTAAATACTTGACTGTATTTTGAAACATACTTTAGAGTGCAAGAATGGCTGGCTCGAGCACCAGCACCAGCACTATCATGGGTATCTGTAATACCCAACTCCCACTATTTAATGGGAAAAACTATGACTATTGGACAATAACCATGAGAGCCCTGCTTGCCTCACAAGACTTATGGGAATTTGTTGAGGATGGTTTTGAAGAACCAGGAGATGAAAATGAGTTTAATAATTTAACTCAGGCAAAGAAAGATCTGTTGAAGAGCAATAAGAAGAAGGATTCTAAAGCCCTCCTCTTCTTATATCAAGCAGCGCATGAGAGTGTGTTTCCAAGGATAGTAGCAGCCAAGACATCCAAAGAAGCATGGAAAACTCTCAAGATAGCCTATCAAGGCATGGAGAAAGTGAAGACAGCAAAACTACAGTTGCTGAGGAGAGATTTTGAGAATCTATGCATGAAAGAGTCAGAAAATATTGACTCATTCTTCACACAGGTGATTGGTCTGGTCACACAAATAAGGTCTCATGGAAAGATTCTTGAAGAAAGGAGAATTGTGGAGAAACTATTGAGAGTCCTACCCTCAAAGTTCGATGTGATTGTTACCACCATAGAAGAGACAAAGGATCTCACAAATTTCTCAGTTGATGAACTACATGCATCACTAATAACACATGAGGAGAGATTGAGTAGAAATGAAAACTCATCTCTAGAGCATGCCTTTAAGACCCAAATGTATTTTGGAAGAGGAAGAGGTCAAGGGAGAGGAAACAAGAGAGGAAGAGGTAGAAGAAAAAACAGAGGTGGAAGAAACAGCCCATCAAACACTCAAGGAAGAGGCAGCAATCCAAATCAGAACCAAGGCCAAGGCAGCAACAAACAAAGTGGACAACATCATGATCAAGGACAAAGGTATGAAAAATCCAATGTCCAATGTTATTATTATAAAAAATATGGGCATTATGCAAATGAATGTAGGAAGACGAAGCATGATATGAGTAATAGAACTAGTGAAAATATCACTAGAGAAAATGTCAGCGAAGATAATTTGTTGTTAGCCTATAATATAGCTGAAACAAAGAATGATGATTTATGGTTTCTAGACTCCGGTTGCAGTAACCATATGACAAGAAACATAGCCCTGTTTTCTAAGTTAGATCAGAGTGTGAAGTCACAAGTCACACTAGGGACTGATAGTAAAGTTTTTGTTATGGGAAAAGGAGAAGTAAATATCCTAACAAAGAAAGGTGAAAAGAAAACCATAGCAGATGTCTATTATGTTCCTAGAATGAAGTGTAACCTCTTAAGTATTGGACAACTTGTTCAAAAGGGGTACAATGTTTTCTTTGAGAATGATGTATGCACCATCATGGATAGAAAACCCAGCAAACGATGTATTGCTGAAGTGAAAATGACAAGGAACAGGATGTTCCCTCTCAGGATAAAAGTTGATTTAAAAGATGGAGTAGAAATAGCAGCAGTTACACAAGAGGCTTTCCAAAGCGAACCAAAGGATGAAAATTGGTTGTGGCACTTGAGATTTGGACATCTCAACTTTGGAGGTCTTAACTTGTTGAGTAGAAAAGGAATGGTAAGAGTACTACCATTGATAGAGAAACCAAACAGCCTTTGTGAAGGTTATATCTTGGGAAAACAACACAAAGAAAGTTTTCCATCAGGGAAAAGCATAAGGGCAAAAGCACCCTTAGAGATTGTCCACTCAGACTTATGTGGACCGATGCAAACTCCATCACTAGCAGTTAACCAATATATTTTAACATTCATTGATGATTTTACTAGAAAAACTTGGGTATATTTTTGAAGAACAAAAATGGAGTGTTTGAAAAATTTCGCAATTTCAAAGCACTTGTAGAAAACCAAAGTGGGCTGCATATCAAAGTTCTATGAACTGATAGAGGAGGTGAGTATATCTCCAAAGAATTTCTATATTTTTGTAGAGAAAATGGAATTCATAAGCAATTTACCACAAGGTACACTCTGCAGCAAAATGGAGTTGCCGAAAGGAAGAATAGGAAAATCATGGATATGGCAAGGAGTATGCTAAAGGAAAAGCATTTACCAAATGATTATTGGGCTAAAGTTGTACACTGTGCAGTCTATATTTTGAATAGATGCCCTACAAAAGCAGTCATGAACAGAGTGTCGAAAGAAGCATGGAGTGGGACAAAGCAACGAGTCACCCACATGAAAGTTTTTGGATGTGTGGCTTATGCACACATTCCAGATCAGCTAAGGAAGAAGTTGGACAGCAAAGGAGAGAAATGTATTTTCATTGGATACAGTGAGGAATTCAAAGCTTATAGGTTGTATAACCCATCCACCAAGAAGTTTTTTGTGAGCAGAGATGTTCAGTTCAATGAGGAGGAAGCTTGGGATGGAAGCATAGAGAAAAAAGTGAATGTTAAAAGCTCTTTGTCACATGATGAAGATGATGAGGATATGGATGCAATACATCCCCAAACAACACCACCAACATAAGGGCAGCAAGAGACACCCTTGAGGAGAAATGAAAGTGCTTCTCCGAGCACATCACAAGGAGGAAATTCAAGTGCACCTTCAAGCACTTGTACACTAAATGAAAGAGGTAAGAAGTTCAGAAATTTAAGTGACATTTATGATGAAGGTATGAATTCTTTGTTTGCTTTATATTGTCATGTTGATGACCCTATTCATTTCGAAGATGCTATTAAGGATAGGAAATGGATAGAAGCTATGGATGAGGAGATCAATGCCATAGAAAGAAACAAGACATGGGATTTAGTTGAATTACCAAAAAGAAAAGAAGTCATTGGAGTTAAATGGGTCTACAAGACCAAGAGTAATGCTGAAGGAAAAATATAAGGACACAAGGCAAGACTTGTTGTTAAAGGATATAAGCAGCAGTATGGGAGAGACTATGAGGAAATTTTCTCATCGATTTCTAGAATGGAAACAGTGAAAGTAGTGTTGTCCATAGCAGCACAAAACAAGTGGAAAGTTTACCAAATGGACGTGAAGTCAACATTCCTAAATGGAGTGTTAATGGAAGAGGTTTACATTGAACAACCTCTAGGCTATGAAAAGAAAGGCCAAGAGCACAAAGTGTGCAGATTGAAGAAAACTCTTTATGGGCTGAAGCAAGCGCCAAGAGCATGGTAGAGTAGGATAGATTCCTATCTACTGGAAAGTGGATTTGAAAAGTGTGAGGGGGAACCCATCCTCTACATCAAAGAAAAGGATGGTAAAATACTAATTGTTGTGTTATATTTTGATGATGTTATTTTCACAGGTAATGATGATTATCTTATTGAAAATTTCAAAACAGTCATGAAAGAAGAATTTGAAATGACTGACATGGTTTTGCTGAAATACTTCTTAGGAATAGAGGTAGAACAAAATGGAAATGGGATTTTTATCTCACAAGCGAAATATGTTAATGAAGTGTTGAAAAGATTTAATATGCAGGAGAGCAAGGTAGCAATCACTCCCACAGTGATGAGATTAAAACTTAGGAAAGAGGACAACAACAAGGATTTTGATCCTAGGTTGTACAAGAGCATAGTTGGTAGCCTCATGTATTTGATAGCAACTAGGCCAGATATAATGCATGCTGTTAATTTAATTTCCAGATTCATGGAGAGGCCAAAAGAAGCACATTGATAGGCAGCAAAAAGGATTCTGAGGTATGTTAAAGGTACTAAAAGGTTTGGCATTTTATATACTACTTCAGAATGTTCAGATTTAATTGGATACACTGATAGTGATTGGGCTGGAAGTGTAGATGATCGGAAAAGCACATCTAGTTATGTTTTTCACATTGGTTTAGGAGCTATTTCACGAGCTTCTAAAAAACAGCCTATTATAGCATTGTCTACAGCAGAGGCAAAATATGTGGCAGCTACAACAGCAACATGTCAAGCAGTTTGGATGAGAAGGATGTTAAGAAGTTTATGCCAAGAGCAAGTAAAAGGAACTGTGAATTTTTGTGACAATAGCTCAGCTATTGCATTATCCAAGAATTCTGTGTTTCATAAGAGAACGAAACACATTGACACGAAGTTTCATTACATCAGAGAATTGGTAAGCAATGGAGAAATTGTTTTACAACACTGCAGAACTCAGGAGCAGGTTGCTGACATTTTGACCAAACCATTGGGACATAAAAGTTTTGAGTTTTTGAGGAAATGTCTGGGTATGACTGATAACCCAGCAGTTGAAATTAAAGGGGAGTGTTGAAATGTAATTCCAACTGCAACACTGTTTTGCAAAACCGCCAACGTACCTCCCCGCACTGATTTTGCTGAACGCCCGTATTCCTTGGAGGGGCAGCGATCACATCTAGCTGCTGACACGTGCCCGGATCCACTGTTCCAATCACCGACGCATAATGTTCATGCGATTTTGACCTCCGGGGAATTACAACAACCGTCAGATTAAATCAACGGTTGTGTACAAGCCTGCAGCATATGGATTTAACGTGAAGTGAAAGTTTTGTTGACCGCTATTTTTGTCCATAAAGCAATTAAATGAAATTAATATAAATGTACTTCAGTGGGTAAAAGTAGGTAAAAGTTTAATTTTGTTTTTTATTCACGGATATGTGATATGCAATGTTTTTTTCGTTCATTGTATATGGTATGTAATACGCAACAACAATGCGAAAGGGAAAAACGCACAGCAGTGTGAATGTAATGTTCTGTTGTCGAACTTGCAATGTAAGGGAATGCATAGCAGCACTGTGGTAATGTTTTTTTTGGGCATATGAAATGTAACGCAACAGTGAGTGAATAATATGTTTTTTTACATAGCAGTGTGTTAATTTTTTTTTTGAAAAATAGAGTATTGCTCTCTGTTGCAGAGACAGAGTAAATTTCTTTTTGGAACTGGTGTAATCCCTTTGTTGGAGGAAGAAGAAGATCTTATTTTGTAACAACAGTATTTTTAATGAATACAAGTGTTCTTTGTGCATGTGTAAATCTCTGTCTTCAGCAAACAAATTTTTGATCCTGTGGTAAAAAACAGAGCATTTTCTCTGTTTAGATTTTTGTTTGAAATTACCAGAAATTTCCAACACTTGGTTCGAAAGATTTACGCTCTGGTCCAGTGCATTAGAGATATATCTATTGACAACTGCACAACATTTCTGTCACAAACAATCTTATACATTTTTCAACAGTACACTGGAAGTCGAGGAGCTCAGGGTCTGATGGCAAACTGCATAGTTCGCTATGAAATGTATCCATTCTTTAATTCGATTTCGTCTCCTCCTCCTGCAGAAGCGCCAGCTAATACGCTGGTGCCTGCTACAGGATCGAATCAGATCACACCATCGAGTCATAGTACGCATAACAAAAGGTATTCAAACAAATTACCCATAATTCTAGGTGTTGCTGGCGGCTTGGTTCTAGTGTTATTATTGGTATGCGTATTTGCAACTTGGAGGAGATTGAATTCTCTAGTTGGAAGCAGATCTGGAGGTATTGTATAAATTATTTGGTTGGGCTTTGATTTGATGTATTTTAGATTTACTACATATAGAGGCAAACTAAGAGAGTTGATGGATCCCCTAAGTCCTTATGCGCATAACATAGAATGCGTCCTCTTATATCGCTATCAAAATATGATATTATGGATCATCACAGCTACAATTTATTTACTCTGCTAGACTATTGTTAAAGTTTAGCGAAATGATTGCAAGAGCAATTTAGACACATTCAATTTTTGCCCCTATTTTTTTTCTCATGTAGCTGTTTATTGTTGGGAATTTTTGATAATTCCAAACAAAAATTGAACAGAGAACAATGCTCTATTTTTATCACAGGATCTTAACACAGGGAAGCAAAAATTGTTTGGGAGAACAGAGTTCACACATACACACAAAAACTTATATTCATTAATAAAAACTGCCTGTTACAAAAGGATCTTCCTCTTAACAGAGGGATTACAACCAGAGACTACTTCTGATGCAGTTTCAAAAACCTTCACTGTCTCTCCTGAAATATACTCTATCTCATCTTGAAAAATGTTACACTGATGTGTGTAAAATTTTCATTACATTCACGCGCTGCTGCATTTCACATTACAAAAAAAAACATTCGTGTTGTTCTTCACAATGGCACCCAGGCCATAATATTTATCCTTCAAAATGGATACAATACAGTCTCTGCACTGCTGTGCATTTCAATAATAAATCTCTGTGATTCTGTTTGCAAGTTTACACTACTGTGTAAACAAAATTTCATTATATTCGTGCTGCAGCAAATTCCTTTTTTGTTTTCACAATGAACGAACAGCAACAAAAACAAAACATTACAATGCCTTTTTACTTTTGCCATAAAACCAAAAACTACACCCATGAAAAAAAACATTAAAATTAAAAACATTTACCTAGAATCTATGAACCATCGTAAATTACATTAATTGCATTACTGGAAAAAACGACGGTCAAATTGAAACTTTTACGTCACATCAAATTCATTTGCTGCAGGCCTGTACATAACCCTAGTTCAATCGGACGGACATCAAACTTGCTTTCAATCAGACCGCTGACGGCAATATCACACAACCACTTCTTGCCGAACATTATACTCCAGGAAAAAAGTTGTTTTCCAAAACTGCTCATCCACGTGTCAATCGATGGATGTTATCACTGCCATTTGAGAAAATACCACCAACTTGTGAAAAGCGGTGCGGGAAAGTACTGGCGGTTTTCAAAAATGTTTAAGCTTGTTGTTTTAACGGAGCTACAGTTGAAATTACCATTTCAACACTCCCCTTTAATTTCAATTGCTGGGTTATCATTCATACCCAAACATTTCCTCAAAAACTCAAAACCTTTCTGTCCCAATGGTTTGGTCACAATGTCTACAACCTACTCCTGAGTTCTACAGTGCTTTAAAACAATTTCTCCATTGTTTGCCAATTCTTTGATGTAATGAAACTTTGTGTCAATGTGTTTTGTTCTCTTATTAAACACAGAATTCTTGGATAATGCAATAGCTGAGCTATTGTCACAAAAAAACACAGTTCCTTTTGCTTGCTCTTGGCATAAACTCCTTAACATCCTTCTCATCCAAACTGCTTGACACGCTGTTGCTGTAGCTGCCACATATTTTGCGTCTGCTATAGACAATGCTACAATAGGTTGTTTTTTAGAAGCCCATGAAATGGCTCCTGAACCCATGTGAAAAACATAACCGAATGTGCTTTCCAATCATCTACACTTCCAGCCCAATCACTATTAGTGTATCCAATTAAATATGAACATTCTGAAACAATATATAAAATGCCAAACCTTTTAGTACCTTTAACATACCTCAGAATCCTTTTTGCTGCCTGCCAATGTGCTTCTTTTGGCCTCTCCATGAATCTGTAAATTAAACTAACATCATGCATTATATCCGGCCTAGTTGCAGTCAAATACATGAGGCAGCCAACTATGCTCTTGTACAAACTAGGATCAAAATCCTTGTTGTTGTCCTCTTTGCTGAGTTTTAATCCCATCACTGTGGGAGTGATTGCTGCTTTGCTCTCCTACATGTTAAATCTTTCCAACACTTCATTAACATATTTCGCTTGTGAGATAAAAATCCCATTTCCATTTTGTTCTACTTCCGTTCCTAAGAAGTATCTCAGCAAACCCATGTCAGTCATCTCAAATTCTTCTTTCATGATTGTTTTGAAATTTTCAATAAGATAATCATCATTACCTGTGAAAATAACATCATCAACATATAACACAACAATTAGTATTTTAGCATCCTTTTCTTTGATGTAGAGGGTGGGTTCTCCCTCACACTTTTCAAATCCTTTTTCTAGTAGATAGGAATCTATCCTACTGTACCATGCTCTTGGTGTTTGCTTCAGCCCATAAAGAGCTTTCTTCAATCTGCACACTTTGTGCTCTTGGCCTTTCTTTTCATAGCCTAAAGGTTGTTCAATGTAAACCTCTTCCATTAATACTCCATTTAGGAATGCTGACTTCACGTCCATTTGGTAAACTTTCCACTTGTTTTGTGCTGCTATGGAAAACACTACTCTCACGGTTTCCATTCTAGCAACAGGTGCAAAAGTTTCTTCATAGTCTCTCCCATACTACTGCTTATATCCTTTGACAACAAGTCTTTCCTTGTGTCTTTCTATTTTGTCTTCAGTGTTATTCTTGGTCTTGTAGACCCATTTAACTCCAATGACTTCTTTTCCTTTTGGTAGTTCTACTAAATCCCATGTCTTTTTTCTTTCTATGGCATTGATCTCCTCATCCATAGCTTCTATCCATTTCCTATGCACTTTCATTTCTCCTCAAGGTTGTCTCTTGCTACCCTTGTGTTGGTGCTGCTATTTGGGGATGTATTTCAGCGATCTCCTCATCATCTTCATCATGTGACAAAGAGTTTTTAACATTCATTGTTTTCTCTATGCTTCCATCCCAAGCTTCCTCCTCAATGAACTGAACATCTCTACTCGCAAAAAACTTCTTGGTGGATGGGTTATACAGACTATAAGCTTTGGATTCCTCACTGTTATACAATAATAATTAAACCATTAATCTCAAAAACTTAGTTAGAATGCACATATTGCATTTATGGATTCTAGAAACATGCTCTACTTAATGAAAAGTGTAAAAACTTCATAAAGATGAGTTTTATTAAATAGCCTCATAATCGTTTAGTTGAAAAAAATAAAAATAAATAAATAAAGATGAGAGGATGAAAATAAAAACATTGCTAGTAGTGTAATCGACTCTATGGTAAAGCGACTCTACAGTACTATAGGCCTTGATTTCATCGAGTATTGGGTCATGAATCTTTGGGGTTGAATTCTCCATTTGGTAATCATTCACCTGATTTCCTCATTGCTTAAATCTATGTCTCCATGCAAGTAGTTTTCCCCACTGCTTTCTCCATTTTCAACATTTGAGTGCTATGTTTTATCAATTAGCCAACTATTTGATGAAGGGAAGGGGAGGCAGATCTAGTGGTCTAGTAGTTTGAAAATGGGAAAGAGGTTGATATCATCTCTCGAGCTCCCAAAATATGTAGTGATCTAGGTCGTCAAATCCAACAGGACGAATTAGTGACAAAGTATGCACCTGCATCATAATGTATTTTTATGTCACGATTCTTCTCCAATTTATGTCTTATGGTCTTTCCTTTGCAACATTAGCTACAATTGCTAGTAGTTATAAACCATTAATCATATATCACATGTTTAAAAAAAGTTATCTATTTTTTTTTATTTATACTCCTAAAACTTTCAACTTTTAATATTGCTCAGCCTCTAACACCGATTTAAAAAAACAATAAATTTGAAACCACAAATGCCCTTTTATTTTATTTATTTTCCAAAAAATACCAAAAATGGTTTGGTCGTTCTTATCACCAAGAATTCCAATTTCAATTTTGAAACGAAATGCAAAGTAAAAAATCAAATTGTGCGACGAAAGGCAATCTAGATTCAACCAACTTACTGACTACACGAACGACACGTTAGCAATACAATTTCTGGGTGGAAAAGGCCACAAGTGGAGGAAGCAGCGACGAAAATTGCTTGCATGGAGATGTAGATTTAAGCAATGAGGAAATCGGGTGAATGATTTCCAAATGGAGAATTCAACCCCAAAGATTCATGATTCAATACTCAATGAAATCAAGCCCTATAATACCGTAGAGTCGCTTACACTGCTGTCAGTGTTTTTTATTTTCATCCTCTCATATTTTTAATTTTTTTGAACGAAAGGATTATGAGACTATTTAATAAAACTTGTTTATATATCTATATATATATATATATATATATATATATATATATATATATATATATATATATATATATATATATATATATATATATATATATTACACTTTTCATTTAGTAGAGCATTCTTTTGGAGATTTAAACCCATCACAGTGATAAACACAATATGTGCTTCTACCTTTTCGGCTCACCTCTTCTTCTACTTTGATTAACTTTTGGTATTTTGATTATTATTAATCCCCTTTGCATTCTCTTCAATTGTTAGGATAAAGATGATTAATGTCCACCATGAATGTGTGTGTTAATTATAGTGATTATGGCGTTTCCATACCTATCTCTACGTTATTAGATTAATTTTGTCTCTTAAATTTTATAGTATAGTATAGGTTAGCTACAACTAACATGAAAAGTTATTGTCTCCTATGTTGTTTAGGGTTGGTGGTGAATGTATTAATATTCATTGAGGGAATTTCCTTTTTCAAGTGCAAAAGTATTTTCGTATAGGAAAATAGGTGGAAAATAGGATGACCCTTCCTTCCTTGAATTCTTCAAGTAGTGTATGGAAGACTTTTTTTTAGAAAATGTTAGATCTCTTCCATGTGTGGTGTCATGAGAAACATGGATGATGGAAACCATCTTCTAGAGGCTAGTTTGGAAGGTTTTTATGGAGAATACAAAAGAGAGATCAATCCAGGATTCTCTGTGGGAACAAATTTCATCACCAATAACCAAATCAGAGGACTTTATTTTGCAACAGTTCATTCCTATCCTCTCATATGGTAAGTCTCTATCTTTTCTTCCCGTGTTTATATTGCATAGGAGAGATTAAAAGCTTGAGATTGATAGGTTCATACAAAGTTAGATCTATTATCTAGAATTCTATCTATATTTGAGATGTTGGGTTTTTACAGAAATTGATTGAGTCACAACAGTTGTTGCATTCATTCATGTAATCTTATAGGCATGTAGTTCATTATTATAGTAGCAAGTGTTCATTGCGTGGTCATAATGTTTGAGTTTGAAATAATATATTGAACTGTGATTTGAACTTTTAAAGGCTAGTTGGGGTAGATGAGGAGACCCAACTTTCATTTTTTCAGAGTTGGATAAAGAGCCAACTTGAAGATGGAAGCAGGATATTGAAAAAACCAGTTTTGTTTGCAGAGTTTGGGAAATCTTATAAAGACCCATGATTTCACATGAGTGAGAGAGACAATTTACTTGATGTGGTTTATAAACACGTATATGCATCTCCTAAATGGGGAGGAGCAGGTGGATGGGCCATGTTTTGGCAGATGGTGGAAAAAGGAATGAGTTCATATGGAGATGGGTATGAGATTGTTTTGTCTAAAAATCCATCCACAATAGCTTTGGTTTTTGGTATGTCTCATAAGTTGGTCATTTATTTACGAGGATGTATGAGTATAAGAATAAGAGGCAAATCCATGCACATCGCCCATGAAATCTATCAGAGGTTGATATTGATGGCCAAATTGTGTAAATATTTGTTTGAATGGCATTTGTTTACTAATTTTTATATTCAGTGATTTTCTATATGTCACGATTCTTCTAGAATTTATGCCTTACGGCGTTTCCTTTGCAACATTTGGTGCAAATGCTAGTTATGTCACTATGTTAGAATTGGACTATTATCCTTCTCAATTTGTATTAGTACTATAATTTAATTTTCATGTTACATGTTAAAATCTTTATTTTTTAAATTACACCTCTTTCCTTTTTAGGTAAAAAATTATCAATTTTATATATGATTATTTTGTTAGTGTATTATGATTTATTTATTAGTGTATTATTTTATTAGTTTGTATTAATTTGTAAAATTAATATACGTAATTTAATAAATTTGGTTAATATAAGTATAAATAGTTTTTAAGCCTATGTTATTTGATATTGTTTACCGTAGTTTCATAATTATATTAAGTAAAATATACATTAATAAAATTAATATATAAAATTCTATTATATATATATATATATATATATATTTAAAAAAAAATTCTAAGTAATTTTTTTTCCTTTATTAAAATTAAAAAAACCAACAATAATATTTAGAAAATTGGAAACTCCCATGTAAAATTATAGACCATTTAATTGGTAACATGGGATCAAACATTTACCCTACCATCTAATTGCTGACATGGGATCAAACATTTACCCCAGCAAGATAACTATTAAGAAAACATTTTTTAACAACAATTTTTAGCAAAATAATGAATTTAAGTGGTTTAAAATGAGCATAAATAAATTCAGCATCTAAAAATAAAATACAGGAGGCACTCTAAATTATGGTTCCAAAAATTTCTTACTAATATTTAACCAAAATTAATTAAAAAACAAAATAATCAAAATTAATTAAAAAACAAAATAATGTAGAAAATATCAATAACCTGAGTTGTTTTTAAGAACGAAGCTTCGGCATATGTGTGTAGCTGACTCTCTCCGCCTGAAGTTATCTTAATTTGAGATTTGGGTCATCCAAAGGTTAATTGAGCGCTCTAAAAGGTTAATTGTTGACTTTCTGGACCCTCGTATACTTGATTTGTGTGTTTTAAATATTTCGCAAATTTGAAAGTGAAGTTAGATCGTTGATTTAATTTTTTTTGTTTTTTTCAAAATAAATAGCTTTAAATGGGTTATAAAAATAAAAAAATGTGTAATTAAAATAAAGTCTAATGGATTGAAAAAAATCAACCATGGACTTTCTTCATCTTTCAATAACCCAAATTTATTATTAAATAACCAAATAAGATAGGGATATGATCAATTTTAAATTTGGTAAAGCGGACACCAATTCATGTCCATGAATAAAATTTTCTTCTCTTTTCAAAATATTTGAAATTTTATAATAAAAATAGGAATAATTTTACAATTAAAATTAAAATTAAATATATAAAACAATTCAACCATTTTTCAATTATTTAATAACCCAACTTTATGATAATTTTGTAATAACCCACATTTACAAGTATAAGAATATAATTCATTTGAAAATTTGGTCTTATCCACCTAACGTCGTGCCTATTCCAATTCATGGGGAAAAGCCGCCTTCTAATTTTTTCGATCACTTCGTAGTCAGATTTGAGCATTGAAGGAGCCCAAATGAGAGTAACGAAAGGTTACTTGTGGATTAGGTAGGGCCCTTTTGTGTTTAGCAAACAATCCGGGTTAAAATAAAGAGGGGTTGCCTTGTCTTCATATATGGAAATTTTGGAAATTAATATAAAAGTATGCAAATTTAATCATATAAATTAAATATATTTTATATTAGTTTAGATTTATCTTTAACTTTAAATTATATATGGAAATTAATATGACAAGTATATATAAATTAAATATATTTTATATTAGTTTAGATTTATCTTAACTCCGGATCTATCAAGTGTTCAGAGTGATCAAATCTCTTTTTACTCTAAAAGAGGTTTGCATCTCAAGGGGATTTGATCTTTCTAGGTGAGCCTCTGAAGATGGGTGAAGTATTCACTTGAAACGTCGAGCTCTACAAATATAATAAACAGGATTCTAGAAGTTCTAGAGTTATGATCTTTGGGTATGTGGTATTGATATGTCGTGATATTGGCCCATGGTATTGTTAGAAAACTTATTTAGAAGTTAATGGTATCCATGGTAAAATGGTGGTAAATATTCATGGTTTGTATGATCCGAATGTAAACAAGAACGCAACAAATTATAGATATAAACATAAATACAGAGATGCAGCAGAAATAGCACTTCATTTCATTAATACAAAAATATTGAACTATGCTTACAAACATAATGAGAATAAACTAGCTTGGGCGATGGTAGCTTATCTCTGAGAAGAGATGTGGTGTCTGCATGCCTCTGAACAGTGTTACAATGAGGCTCAAAGGACTATTTATTATTGAATAACAAGAGAAATCCTTAAACAAATAAAACCCTAACCCCAGAAGATGTAACGCCAAGAGTTTATGGGCCACGTTAGGGTTAGATGGGCAGCCAACTACATGGGGTCGTAACTTGGTCATATTATCTTCGTTTGGCATGTATGATACTTTGTTGGCAAGGCCTCTCTGAGTAGTACAAGATTTTTCGTAGGCCTTGCCTATGGCAATGGACCTGCATAGAAAAAAAACATCGTTTAGGGGGTCAAAACTACACCAGAAGTTCAAGACCCAAAAAACTACTAAAAATAGTAAACGCTGAAATAAACAAGGAAACAGATGAAACTGACTGGAGGTCTAGGTGGAATAGGCAGGTTGCCACCAATATCCACCTGGATCACTCCTCACCCCTTAGGAAGCAATGGTCCCCATTAGGTGCAGAGCCTCCATGAGGTGAGGAAATTTCTATTGAACCTAGTCCTTGGTGAACCACTTGCCATGGTGAAGGAGTTGGACTGCTTTGACAACTCAATATGGCTGGATCCTTTGTTGGTGAGTGTTCTTGACCTGCGTGTCCATGAGCTGATCAGTTGTGTCTTATTCCATGCAGTCCGGGTTGAGCTTTGTTGGTGTGATTTGTTATGCAATATCGGATCTGTTCAACAACGGTGGAAAGTATGGCCGAAGGCAGTGTACATTAAACACTGGGTACAAATCAAGGAATGAGGGGATGCTGACCTCGAAGGCATTGTCATCGACAACCTTGGTGATGGTGTATGCCCCTGATCGGAATCTAGATTTGGGGCAAAAATTAGCTCAAAAATAAAAGTTCTTGGAATCGCTTTAAACTAGAACAACCACATCTGTCTTGGCAAAACAATCCCAATGCAACTTGTTTCATTCAAAATAGAGTTTGTATGAAGAAGATAGAGCCCGCTGATCGCTTTGTCAAACATAAGAAATTATTGAAAAACATGCACAATCACTACACCGTCAGCAATTCGTATTACTAACATGGCAGGTGATTGTGCAAAGTCAACGGTGGTCAACGACTCAATCATAGTTCGCTAAGTGTCAAGTTTTTATTGGCTATCACGTTCGGTGCATTGGTAAGTTTTGATTGGTTTGAAAGTGGATCAATGAGGAGGGGACAAGTGGCAAGCCCAGAGGCCGCCACGTGTCCCTCCCCAAAGGACCGGTTATGGGAAGTGATAAAATTTTATGGCAGGATGGGTGGTCAAACTCGAGACCTGCTCCGCACAAACTTTGCGACATACCGTTGCACCCATGCTTTGGATATTAACCAACAAAGGTCTCTGCATATATTTGTTGTTGAATAAGTTTGGAGTTGAGGTAAACCGTTGGTAGTTACTGCCAACCCAAACCACAACATGTGACCACACCACACATAATTGGCGGCTTCACAAACCACAATAGTTAACCATAATTGCGATGGTTATTGCCTCCCATGAGAACACACCAACAAAACTCTGACGGTCAGGGCAAATGGTAACTAGAAACGATGGTCAACACAAACAGTAACCAGAAACGGCGGTGAGCAAACCGTAGCATTTACTGCTCCCCATGTGTTCACTCCACTAACCGCTGGGTTATATAAATCGTAACTGTTTGCAACTAACCGTGCCGGAAATGCCACCATGTGACCGCCTCCACTCAAACCTCCAAATCAACAGTTTTGGAACCATGTGGTATTAGCGCTAAGCACGATCAATGCTTAATTAATTTGCACTTAACCATTAATTAATTAGAAATTAAGGTTGGCGGACTTTTGGCGGTCCAATAATCTCGACACTAACTCCAAAAATAGCACGACTAACTAGAGTTCCTCCAATTTTAGAGGAGGTTTACTAGGGGGAAATTGTTTTGACCATAACTGGATCAAATCTGACCAAATTGAGGACATGAAAAGGTGTTCCTAGCTGACTTTGATGCTTTGAGTCCATTGAAGCATTTTTTAGGAGAAGTAGAGCATTGTAAACATAACGTTTTTCCATTTTGAGAAAATACATAGCCTCAAGCCATGGAAAATGGACCAAGGAGAGGTAGCCCAGGAGGGATGAACTCCTTTATTAAAACATTGTGTTAAGTGTTATTCTTGATGGTTTGTTGTACATTTACTTTATGTTGTTTAGAACTTGTCTTTCATGTTATTTTTCTTATGATTCTAACATAAAAATTGACATAAATTTACTTGTTTTGATTCATAAACACCACAAGGGAGCCTATGCACATGAAGCAATTGACAAGCATTTGTTTTTAATTCTGAAGTTGAAATTAGCACAAAAAAACTAGCATTCAACAACAAATCAAGTTGGTATTAGAGCAAAGGTTATTTGCTTGATTGCTTGAGTTTTGTGCAAGTAGGGTTTTAATGGTTGCAGATTTGTGAAGCTTTTTGATGCATTACAAGTGTAATGGCATCTTCAACAAGTAATGTTTCTAATCCCTCTTCCTTAGCAAGATTATTTGATGAAGAGATGTTGCAACAACTTATCATAATGATAGATATGGTGCAAGAGATGTATGAAGATAGGAAGGAGAACATTATACTTCAAGAGTAGTTGATGGCTACGAAGGAGGAGAAGCAAGAGCTTCTTGAAAAGATGCATGAGATGAAATTCAAATCCATGATGCCAAGGAAACGCTAGCCAAGTATGTGCATGAAAATGAGGTATGCAATTCAATTTCATCTTCAATTTCCTCTCAAAATGAATGTTTTGGTGCTTTTGAAAGACACACTAGAGGAATAGGGTCCAAATTATTGATAAATATGGGCTATGAACGTAAAGGGTTAGGCAAACATGCACAAGGCATAGTTGATCCAATTGTTGTTGAGGAAAGGCCTATGTATTTGGGTCTTGGTTATGGACAACATGATGGAGAATGCTCCAAAGCCAAGGAGGCACATGAAAGTGTTCCAAGTAGGACTTACATTACATGTTCATTACCTCAAGCTTGTGAAGTTTGTGTTCATGAGGAATGCAAAAGTTTTATACCCACTTTGCAAGAGGATGCTCATAATCATGCAACTAGTGGAAATGGAAAACAAGATGATGTTGAAAGCTCTAAGTTCATTGAAATCATTGTTCGTATTCCAAAGAGAGCCACTACCTCATCAAATTCACTTCCTCAAGAAGGTGAAAAAGGTGAATTTGCAAGGTATAAATCCACCTTTAATCAAGTTTCTTTTGATAATGATAAACATGGTAAATCTTCACATAAGATTTGGAGAAAATTTACATGTTACTTTTGTGGTTTGAATAACCATACTAATTCGAGGTGTTGGAAGAGGACAACCATACACAAGAAAATTTCAAAGCAAAAGGGACATAAATTGAAAGGTCCATTGGATAATGAAAACCATGTTGAAAAGAAGATGCAATTATTTTTCATTCATTGCCATAAGCAGGGCTATCTTGTAGACAAGTGTTGGACTTTGCATCCAATAAGTCATCCACGACATTTGAAGAAGGTGGAGAGACATTTTGGCAAGAATGGAAAAGAGGATTCCATAATTTATGAGGGTCAGGATGATACACATGATTACGTGCAACTGAAAGAAGCACCAATGAAATGGTTTGGAAAGATATGGTTAGATTTCTTAACCAAATAAGGCCTTGCATTTCTTTTGATAATTGATGCAAATAAAGCAAGATTTTCATTTCCTTGTTGATGAATTTCCTTATTATCTGGATGCACTTCTTTTCTCCTGAAAGTATGTTGCATATTTCATGAAGTAAGATGTTGGAAAAGTAGAGTTATGTTGACTCACTTAAATGCAGCAAAGATGGCAATTTCAAAATACAAATTTGCATGCATGATTGCATTCTTGAACTTGCATGTTTATGCCAAGAAGGTATTCGAAAGTGGAGTATTTTGACTCACTTTTTTGCAGCAAATTTCATCATTCCATCTCTTTAATTACTCGTACATACCCATGGGATTCTTCTACTTGTGATTGTACTTGTGAGAGAGTTAAGAATTGTTATACATGCATGAGAGTTTGTGTGTGTGAATAGTGGAATTTTTAATAGTTTCATTGTGTTTGCACATGCATGAGTGTTGGCTTGTGTGGTCGATTGATTGTACATGTATGTTATATCGACTTGGAAGAGTTGATTTTGTCTTAAAAGATAAAAGGGAGATGTGACGAATTGTTTCATGAGAATGTGGAATTTTGTTGTAAATCATCAATTTATATTCCTGCATGAGTGTTTTTCAAACACCAGTAACTTCAAAAAAAAAGATGAGTGTGTTTCTTGTGATAATATGTCATGGGATTTTGGAAGGTTCATGCTTGAGAAATAGGCTCATGATTAGCCTTCATTCTAAAATAATGACATGAGCAGAATGTTAATACTGGAGGATGATGGAATCAAGAAGTGAAAGTGGGCTAAAATGTCATTTGATGTGTTGATGCAAATAAGAGAAAGAGATGGAAAATGCATTATTCTAGATGTGGAATTTGGAACCATGAAGATGGGCTTAACTTGGAAAAGTGGTTTCCAAGGAGAAGCTTGCATCAAATGCATGTTTTGCAAAGGAGGAACTTGATTCTCAGTGGGAAGGCCATCAGTCAGCTTTCCAAGCACCAAGGGATTTCTTTGGTACAACAGGGTAATCAACAAGCAACCAGAAAGTGTTGGATTGGTTCAGCAGAAAAAGGAGAACATTGGTTGAAGTGCTAAGCCATTTGCAAGGTAGGGCATGTCAGTGAACCCTAGTGGTTGTCATGGAGATTTTTCCAAGTAGAATCAATTAATAGAACTTGGGAAGGAGAATA
This sequence comes from Pinus tabuliformis, assembly GCA_031772625.1. NCBI lineage: Eukaryota > Viridiplantae > Streptophyta > Pinopsida > Pinales > Pinaceae > Pinus > Pinus tabuliformis. The sequence goes on from CM062808.1 coordinate 10,617,006, forward strand.
ATATTCAACTCTCAATAGATAACCAACTTTTGTGGGTCCAAAAGCCTGTCAATGGGAAGGAGTGATCGGAATATGGATTTGGGGCAAAAATTAGCTCAAAAATAAAAGTTCTCTAAATCACTCGAAACCTAAACGACTGCGTCCATCTTGGCAAAACGATACCAATGCAACTCATTTTGTTCAAAACGGAGTTCGCATGAGGAAGATAGAGCCCGTTGACGGCTTTGCCAAACAAAAGAATTTTTTGAGAAAAGATGCACAATCATTGCACGATCAGCAGTCTGTACTTCTAATGTGGCAAGTGTTTGTGCAAGGTCAACGATGGTTAACAGCTCAATCATAGTTTTCCAAGTGTCAAGTTTTTATTGGTTGTCAGGTTTGGTGTGTTGGAAAGTTTTAATTGGTTTGAAAGTGGAATAATGAGGAGGGGACAAGTGGCAAGCCCGAAGGCCGCCATATGTCCCTCCCCAAAGGAACGGTTATGGGCAGTGATAAAATTTTATGGCAGGCTGGGGGGTTGAACCCTGGACCTACTCCGAACAAACTCCATGACATACCATTGCACCCATGCTTTGGATCTTAACCAAAAAAGGTCTCCCGCATATATTTGTTGTTGAATACGTTTGGAGTTGAGGTAAACCATTGGCGGTTACCGCCAACCCAAACCACAACATGTGACCACACCACACATAACTGGTGGCTTCGCAAACCACAACAATTAACCATAACAGTGACGGTTATTTCCTCCCATGTGAACACACCAACAAAACGCCGACGGTCAGTGCATACAGTAACCAGAAACGATGATCAGCAAACCATAGAATTTACTGGTCAGCATGTGTTCACTCCACTAACCGTCGGGTTATAGAAGCTGTAATTGTTTGCAACTAACCACGTCGGGAAATTCCACCATGTGACTGCCTCCACTCAAACCTCCAAGTCAATGGTTTCGGAACTGCACGGTATTAGAGCTAAGCACGATTAGTGCTTAATTAATCCACACTTAACCATTAATTAATTAGCAATTAAGGTTGGCGGACTTTTGGCGGTCCAATAATTTCGGTACTAACTCCAAAAATAGCGGGACTAATTGGAGTTCCTCTAGTTTTAGAGGAGTTTTACTAGGGCAAAACTGTTTTGACAATAACTGGAGCAAAATTTGACCAAATTGAGCTAAGGAAAAGGTGTTTCTAGATTATTTTGATGCTCTGAGTCTATTGAAGTAGGTTTTAGGAGTAGTAGAGCATTGTAAACAACATGTTTTTCCATTTTGAGCAAATAAAGAGGCCCAAGCCATGGAAGTTGGAGCAAGGAGAGGTAGCCCAGGAGGGGTGAACTCCTTTATAAAAACATTGTGTTAAGTGTTCTTCTTGATGGTTTGTTGTAGATTTACTTGTTTTTTTTTAGCACTAGTCTTTCATGCTATTTTGCTTATGATTCAAACATAAAAATTTACATAAATTTACTTGTTTTGATTCACAAACACCCTAAGGGAACCTACGCACATCAAGCAATTTGAAAGAATTTGTTTTTAATTCTATTGATGGTGCTAGACCTGCCAACATTCAGGGGATCACCCCTGTATGAAGTCCCAACTAAACCTCACACTGTTTGGTGTGGGAGTCCTATTCGATATGATGGATCAGTTTCCATTATCTTAAAGATTTGCCTCAACTCTTGCTTGTCAGCACAGGAGAGTGGTTTGACTTGTCTTTGAGAAGTGAGATTCATGTGCCTGGTGATTGTAAGTGTTACTTGTGTCAATGGTTCTTTCATTGCAAAGGGATAGGGTTGGAATGAGTCCCAAGTCGGTTGGGAGAAAGCCCAACTCTACCAAGAACACACAACACAACAAGCCGTGCACAACCTTTGGAGGAGTAGTCCACACGGATGCATCAGTCACAACGCAAAAGGGAAGATATGATGTACAACACTCAGCAGATGAGTCGACACGAGTGAAACGGTTGTTATAGCAAGTTTCATGTGAAAGGTTTGTCTGATGTTGGGGGGGATAGCCACCACATGCAGGACAACGTTAAAAAAATATACAACACATTTTCATTAATAGATTATATATTAAAACAAGTGAATTAGTTCAAGTGTGAAACACAGGTTAAAAAAACATGCATCACAAGTGTTCAAGATTAGTCTTACAACAGTTACAATACATTTGTGAAAACGTGTTGGCCTGTTTGCAGGCTTTTGAATTAAGTGAAAGTTCCAAGACACATCGTTACACCATACATCACTAACCCCATGGGTGGGGTGTTGGAGCCACTACTTACTCCTCAAAGAAAGTATTACAGAATCTATTGTCTTTGTGGGCCTTGACCTAGGTTCAGCCTTAGTCAGCCAAACAAATCCGTACACTACTGGCCCTTTCGGCATTAGCCCACGGAGTGCGGACCAAAGTCTCACCTGAAGAAGTATGGGGTGATGCTGGAACCAAGTTTCCACACCCTGAGATAGTCATGATGTCGGTTTATACCCCGTGCTCTTGCCTTCGCATAGGTCGCTAAGCCTTAGGGCTTATCGATCTACCCTCTATCCCGCCCTTCAGTACCTTCGCGAAGGTGTACAATTGACCTTCACGCAGCCCTAACCAATGGTTCAGGTACTTTCACGCTCCTATGACGATGTATTGTATAGGTTCCCAAGTTATCTCAAGTGTTTTACTTATTCTACCAATCAATTACAGGTATCGTCGTGTAAATTGATATTCTTACTTGTGTTTAATTAATAGATATAATCACATACATTCGCGCATGAAATAAAAATTGTAATATAAACCCCGATCGTAATGCAATATAATCAGATGCATTAACAGAGACTAAATACACAGTAATTGTAGAATACTTCTCTTTATTGATATCTCCAGTTTAATACAGACTCTATCCACCCTTCTCACACAGCTACAGGGGTCCGCGCACTCAGCTGCAGACTTCTACCCTAGGCCTTTGCGCCCTCAGCTGTAGATCCTCTACCTATGCTAAGACCTCAAAACACTTAGACTTCTCCAAGCTAGATCACTCTATAGAAACCATCTCCACTCTACTTCGCTAACTTACTTCTTAGAGTGTACTTACTTAGCTCCTTTTTATACAATCCCATGGTCTGCGAACCATGGGTAGATCTTTGCAGCCAGCTTGACACTTTACAAAATAAGGGCAGACAAGCCTTTATGACTCTTAACACCTTCGCACTCCATGAAAAAAAAATGTGGAGACTTTACAACTTTATTAAAAAATTGTCCCAAAACATGGGCTTTTAGCCCCAAAACTGCTCTTGGGGGAACCCATTCCTAACAGGCCCCCAACACAAACATGGTGACTTGCCCTCGAGTCACTATGTAGGCGCGACGATCTTGGCACAAAGACCTCTCAGCTTGACCTGTATGACTGCCACCTCGGTGGTGCACTGTGTAGCCGCTTGCTTCACTTCTTCGACCAATTGCTATGTCACTGGTCCTGAACTATCAACCTAAAGCTTCTACTAAGTCGCCTGTAGACTAGCAAGCTTGCCTTCAATGGAGGCCATGACCAAATAGGCCTCATCCAACCAAGGCTTCAAGTGCACCTTCAACACTACCTCTCCGTGCTCAGCTACATATACAAGTTCCTTCAGTGTTTTGGCCTCCTGCAGCTTCGCAAGTCTCTTTGTGAGGGCGACAGCGCACACTATTCCTTTCACCTTGTCGTAGCGTTGTTGTAGTTCTCGCACCTCTATCTCCAGCCTCTATACATTAGGATCTTCTTTCAGACTGGTCAGTACTTCAAACGATTGTTCAAATAGCCTTGTGTAGTCTTCTGCTACACTGTCTACTGCCACTATCACCTCTTTGACAACGATTGTGTGCTGCTCCTTTACTTCCAGTGGAGTTGATGACTGGGCCTTCAACTGCAACTCTGCAATATGGAGCTGAACCTTTTCCAACTCCGTGCGAGCATCACGCACCCGCATAGCAAATTTTCAAACGCGTACCTCTATCGGTTCTCCCTCAGGAATGGCCAACTCCGGGACCATTTGGCATGCTTCCTCTACAACCTGAACTATATTCTTATTTCAGTCGGTTACTTCATTCATGGTGGCGATAGCAGAGTCTCAATGTAGGGCCATCTGCACATTATTGATATTGTGCTCACTGACACCTGCAAAGCGCGTTGTTTGTGGGTCCTTAGCTCCGCGATCACTCCATTCTGTAGTAGGTGGAGTGCCTCGCCAGGAAGCACTTCCAAGTTCAGCCCTACTCCCTTGAGGGCACTGACAACGAGCCTGTTAGCTTCGATCTCTGTGGTCAATGCTCCCCCTGGCAACACTATTGCTTGGGATTCCTTTGCATGCAGCATCCTGACGGCTTTTGAAGTACCGATGGCAAGGCTGGTGGATGCCATGCCGATTTGTGATCTGCAGCTCATGCAGACCCATCTGGATGGCCCCCAATGCTTGTTGTTGCTGCTGCTCAAACTACTGTAGTACCTTCGTGGTGACATCCTGCATTGTATCTCCAATGTTGTTCAAATCTCCCTTTGTTAGGGTGATTGGGTCCAACAACGTCTTACTAGCCTTGGATTTCTTCCGTGCCCAACTTTTTACCATCCTCTTGGATGCTTGATATGGAATGACACCATCTACGGGTCCGTTTTGCGCTGCTCTGTTTGCTCATCCATTTCTTCCTCTGTTTTGGGCGAGGACGATCTCAGACCTTTGTCAGAGCCACATTCTACTCCACTTGTCTGCTCTTTCGCCTGCTCTGTGGCATTGCTCTCTACGTGGGCCTTGTCATCAACCTCCTTCCTCCTCTTCTCGGCTAGCTGCACCATCTTGTGCTTGACCTCCTCCATTTTGCATTACACGGTGGACTTGCTTGATCCCACTACTGAGTCTGAGGCAGTGCACCACTCTGCGGGCTAGTGATCAAGAATTGCATCGATCGTGTCATCAATTTCCAAGTAGGGAAATTCATGCCACTTCTACTTAGGGTCCTTCCATGCATTGATCGTTACGCGGTGAAAGTCTACCTTGAACTCCACGTACTCCTGCGGTTTGTCAAAAATAGTAAGCGATAATCGCGGCTTGCGGTTGATAATCATGTGTATATTCATTTCCATCAATATCCAAAAGATATTGCTATCCTTGATGCGCTGAGCATCCTTGGTCTTCCATAGCAAAGCATACTTCGCCACTTCTGGTAGGTTTGGCATGACCGAGGGGAATTGACTATATTCAGGTAGCTCCCAGGCTACCAACACAATGGACAACAAGAGCCACGCATAGTGGAAGGTCTTGTTGAGCTCCTGTGCCTCACGGTAGTTCACAAGGAACTCACCATGGAGATAGTGCACCCAATTAAACTAAACACCTTATGCGCATTGGGCCGCTAGAGCGACGACGAGTGTCAGAACTTCATCTGCGTGACACTTCTGCATAACTTTTCCTACCAAAATCTGAGTGGCCACCTTGACCACAGGATCATAGATACTCAAGATGACAAAGTCTCATGGCTTCTTCGCGAGATTGAGTTTCTCCTTCATGGTCTCCACGAGGGTATGCATGCCACCTTTTCTGCCAAATATCATGGCCGAATTTTCCCCTGTATATGGCAGCTGTGTGATCCTATGGATCAACATGTTGGTGATGGGTATCAGCTCTTCTAGCCACATAACCCATCATGCACCAAGCATAGTAGCTGCTTGATTACCAATAATCTAATGGGTGTGCAATTGTAGTGCGGCACCCATAACAAGTTGAGTAGACCTGCCTTGTCTACACCCTTGAGCCACTTCCATGTTTCCAACGCAGTCATCCTGGTGGTTGTATGAAAAACGTGGTGCATTAGTTTGTCTATTGCCAAATGAGGGAACTTCTCAGTGTCAGCTAAGTCCCAATCTTCCAATTTCAACAGCATAACCCACCCCAAGCGCAGTCCTTCAAAGAAAATCTCATCCGGCAGCAGAGGTATGTGCAAGGAAACCTTGCTTTCGTCAATGTACTTCAACACCTTGGTCTTGCCCTTGTGCGGAGGGACATATTCGGGAAACTTAGTAATAGGGTCAGAACCATCGACTTCAGTGTCCTCCACTTCCACCCCCATATCCTCATCACCCATTGGGATGTCCTCAATCTCTTCCTCCTCTGGTTCCAAGTTAATAGTTTTTCCCTTTTCTTGTGTAGTGGTCTTGTCCTTCTGTGGATTTCTTCTAGGCGATGTGCGAACCGATGTCGCAACCTGCTTGCCTTTTTTATCCTTCACACTCTCCTTGGTCGGGGTAGGATTTGGTCTAGGTGTCCGTGGTGACTTGGGGACTTCAGCTAGTACCTCTGCAACCTCTAGAGCAGCGCCCTCTACCTTGATAAAAACTTTTGGAACAACCCCCTCAACTGTCATTTCTTTGGCGTCCATAGCTTCTGATCCTAGGATAATGTCACAGATGATGTTGCGATCGGACTCTAGAAATCGATCAAATGCTGGCCAGTCAAGCAATTCTTCGAAAAATGCGCGGTTCATGCACGTCTGAGAGCTCACTAGCTCAATGCTCATAATGGCAAGTGTTTTTCGTTGGGCAGCCACATGTAATTTATAGGACATTTTGAATTCAAATCCAACTGTTCCCCCCAAATTCAGTTCATTTATGCTAGATTGGTGGCAGATTTTCAAGGATCTTACCCATAAATTTCGTCTTAAATGCCGCCTTCCCGCTCCATTTGGCCGCATTCTCATTGTCAAATCATGAACAGTGAATTTAATGATCACTTTCTCGCTAACCTGCATGTTTTTCCCTGGGTAACACAGCTCCCTTTGCGTTGTTGCAAATCCTGTGACATCTCCTCATTCCGTGCAATCCCCCAATCGCGCAGTTTCCCAACCCGGGCAGTGTAGTTTATAGTCCCGAACCTCCTTTCAGCTGCCTGGAGCGCTAAGACTATGATACCTTCATATAGTCACCTGGACTAATCATTGGTGTATGGCTTCAATCAGCTACCATTCACCTTTCTTGGGAAGGGATCTCCATTCAATTTAACCAACTGAACTGCTCCACCATCGGTAATATCCTTAATGACATAGGGCCCTAGCCAGTGCATCCTAAATTTCCCTGGAAATTTATCAAACTTGCTATCATATAACAAAACTAGATCATTTACCTTAAAGGTGCACAACTTAATGTGCCGATCATGCCATGCTTTCTCTCGTTGCTTTTGGAATTGTTGGTGAAATCCAGCCAGAAACCTTTCTTCCTCAAGCTCGGCAAGCTGCACAAGCCTCTCTTCCAAGGCTCCGCGATCTGTCATGCCCGTGAATGCCTCTATGTGCAGACTAGGCACAATGTATTCCATTGGCATCACTACTTCAACACCATATACAAGCCTAAAGGGTGTTTGTCTAGTCAACTTTTTTCACTTCGTTCGATAAGCCCATAGTACTGTGGGTACGTGTAGGTCCTAATAATTTCGCTAAGCATTGAAAACCTTGGTCAACACATTCTCCAGTACCTTATTGAATGCTTCCACTGTCCCATTAGCCTGTGGGTGATAAGGCATGCTTTTCTGGTGATATACCTGAAATTCAGCCGTCAGCGCGTTGATCGTTTTGTTCAGAAAGTACGTACTGTGATCACTCATCAAAATATTTGGACACCCAAATCGCATTAGTACATACTCAAAGAGAAACTTTGCAGTGGTCATGCCTGTGCAGTCCTTCATAGGTTGTGCCTCTGCCCATCAAGTCAAATACTTAGTCATGGTGATAATGTACCGCGCACCTCTCTTCTTTCCTTGAGGCTGAATGGGTTCGTCAAAATCTATTGCACATTTCTTGAAAGGTTGCAACGTCATCTGTGGGTTCAGAGGAAAGTCATCTCTCCACGATGGCCTGCCAGTCCTTTAACACATGTCACATGCCTTTCAATAGGCTTTTGAATCCTTAGGGAGGGTGGGCCAACACAACCTTATGCGTAGAATCTTCTGTACAGTCGCCCTTCTTGCATAATTCCCTCTCGCGGCACCCCCATGAATGTCCGCGAGGATACTGCTTCTTTCAAACTCTGGTACATATCATTGCAATACTTCATCAGACCCCATTTTGTACAGATGCCCTGCAATGATAGAAAAGTCTGTCACGCATACCACTAACTCCTTTTTCTGCTGGGTGGTGTAGCCTTCCGAGGCAGTTCATATCGTTAGGAAGTGTATGATGTCTTTAAAGTGACCATCTGTGACGTGCACTGCAAAGAGCTGCATGTCAGGCAATCCTTCCTCTATATTAGTGGGCTATTCTCCCATTTTGATGCACGACAGATGGTCTGGTCCTGTGTTCAGTCATCAAGGCTTCACAATAACTTCAAAATCATACTCCTGGAACAATAACAACAACCTGCAGATTCTCCCCCCCAACACAGGCTTATTGACCAAGTATTTCAACGTAGAATGATCCGTATACATCTTAATTTGTCCACCTAGCAAATAGTGTCTAAACTTTTGGAGCACGTATACCATGGCTAGTCCTTCGCGCTCTGTGGTGGAATAGTTCTTCTCAGCCTTGGATAGCTTCCTTCTTGTGAATGCTATAGGATGGTAAAATTCTCCTTCACCAGCCTGTGTTAGTACTACTCCTAGTGCTGTACATGACATGTATACATGTACATGAAACTCCTTCTCTCAATCTAGGAAGACTAAAATCAGCGCAATGAAAATTTTTCCTTTCATCACATCCAAGCTTCTCTGACAGTCCTCGTTCCAACAGAACGTGACATCCTTTTCCAACAACTTCTCCATAGGTGCAGTGATCTAGGCATAGCCTTTGATAAACTTCCTGTAGTACCCAGTATGTCCCAATGTTGTGCGCAACTATTTCACACTCCTTGGCGCCTCTAGGTTTATTATCACTGCGGTATTCATGGGGTCTACCATCAATCCCTGTCTTCATACCACATGACTCAGCAAAATCCCAAAATGGACACAAAACAAACATTTCTTCAGATTGAGCACAATCTAGTACCTTCGACAAGTATCTACCATTAAGCGCAAAATTGCCACATGGCATTTTACCAACCCAAACATAGTCCATTCATCAAATTGCACCTCCAGAAACTTATGAGTGAAGTATTTGAATGCAACAATGACTACGTGTGAAAAAATCATATGTGCATTCTTTAATCCGAAAGGAATTATGGTGTACTGAAAGCATACCCATTCAGTCGTGAAGGTCATATTGCTTCTATCTTCAGGTGAAACTTTGATCTAATGGTACCTGTAGAACCCATCAGTGAAGGAATACGCTTCCTGGCCACCTACATTATCCAATACCTCATCAGTGAACAAATTCGGGAAAGGATCATGAACGCAAGCGTAATTCAACTTCCTGCAATCTACACATATCCTTATTTCATTCTTCTGCTTCCTTTCCTGTACCACCATTGGGCTCACCCAATCAGATTCTTCTATGGGCTCAATGATGCCTACCATGAGCATCTTATCTAACTCTAAGCAGACCTTCTCCTTTTACTTCAGATTGGGATGGTAAGGTCTTTGCTTAATCGGCTTTGCGTTGGGTTTTAATGTGATCTTCATAATGCCCAGGTCTCCTATTATCCCCTTTAACTTCATAAACTCGGTAGGGAACAAATCATGGTATTCATGGAGCAATTTAGTGACCTTATCTACTGTCGCGTCATCCCAGTAATCTCCAATCTTCATGAATTTTGGCTTCGCCTTCGTGCCAATATTTATCTGTTTAGTTTTTAGTGGTGTGATTATATTAGGATTCTTGATCTGCAGTCCCTCGACCTTGCGGTGACCCTCGGTTTCAGGGATATTAATCTTTCGGGGGTCCTTGTATTCTTCTTCAACAGTCACGTTATAGCATTCCAGTATGTGGCTCAGTTGACTAGAACAATCGGGTTGAATCAGATCCAAATGATCTTGTAGTATCCTAAATATCGCTGCTTTAACTTCTTGTAGCGCTTCGTCAATACAGTCAAACTCGTCTTCGAAGTTGAATGTCATTAAGAACCCTTTGTGAAAAATATCCCATTCTTCTGTGCCATGGAGGAGCTCTGTCTCCAAGTACAAGTTCATTGGGATGACATCCAGGGTGTGATAGAACAAATGCACCCATTCCATTTGGGGCTCTGCTTGATAGGCCTTATCCCATTTAGACAAGTGTTTGCACGCATCATCCTTCCCGTCATACTTGTTCATCACTTGTACCTTTGGCTTCCCAAATCATGTTCTCATCATCCTCCTATACTTGCACCAATCATCAAAACTACCCATGTGTGTACCCCACCATCTCGTGGGCATAGCGCGCAATGCCTACTCCAAAGCCTGGAAGTGCTACTTCTCTAGTAATTTCCTCTCAAATGCATCCAAAAACACATTCACATCATTCAAGCCATCATAAGTGGGCATATTTCTTACCTATGACAACACACAACGCAGTGACTAGGTAATAATGTTATAGCTCAACGTAGTTACTTCATGTAGCCGATTCTACTAGCTCTCTAATTCTTCATTCGAGTCTGAAGTGCAGGAACTCTCGCGATCCCATGTAATTCATCCATCTGCTATCAGATTAACCCAATCTTGGTCTCACGCTGTTATCTTATATATGCAGTCCAAATCATCATTTCTTTCGTAATCACACACTGGTTCAATATAGCGTGATCCTTCTGCAAGATCTAGGGGTACTATTACTCAAACTGATTTCTTTTCAAATATGATATTTTGCTTCTTTAGGTTGATTACCCTGTTCATGTCAGTAGCCCAATCAATGTCAAGGAGCGCAGGGTAGGGGTTGCTGTAATCCACAATTTCCATTACTTCAAAATCAGCTAATGCAATCGTGCCTTCAATATCTATAGTTACTCCTTGCAACCATCCCATGGGGATGATCTTCTGCTAATTTTACATCCTTAACTGAATCAGAGACCACTACAGCATGGGTCTCCCCATCCGCTCCCAAGTCTTCTTTGGAAAAACATGTGCGTCTAACCCCAGATCTAGAATAACTTGATCCATTTCATATTCTCCTATCTGTGTGGTGAGTCTCATCTCACATCTTGTCCTTGCCTTATGCTTACCAATCTTCTGTACCACGCACAGTTTACCCGAAGTGTTTTCGACACATCTATTTATAAGTTCCTGTAACCCCTTCATAACCTTTCTATCGCACAACAGCTTCATGCAGGTCTCTAGAAAGGTCGTAAGCATAGAAGGGTCCATTTCCTGAACAGGTTTATCCCAGCTCCTTGAGGTAGAGGCCTCAACGAAGCTCTTCTTTGCTTCCATGAATGTTTCGCGTGCACACTCCAAATCAAATTCAGCCTCCTTCTCTGGAGATTTGTGAACCCATGTGTTGTCTTCAGGTTGTTTCCCCTTATCGTTGCTCGTTGCAATTCCACTTCAGAGCACTATATTCACATTCGGATCTTCATTGCGAGGCTCATCCCTCATCATATACAGGTTCTAAGTCAGCTACAGAGGTAGCATCCCTTTTTTGTGTATCCTTGCTATAAGTGTAGGACAATCCTCAGTCTCATGATCAAACTGAGTACAATATTTTCACGATGGACACGTTGGGTTAGTGCGTTCACGGGGATAGTGTCCTGGTCCTCCAAAATTGTAATAGATCAATTGTCCCCGACCTCTGCCAGGTCCTCCTCTGCCTCAGCCTCGTCCATGCTCCTGAAAGCCTGTCCATGCCATCCAAGCACCTTGGTTAGGAGGTCGTTTTTCTACCTGAACTTTATACGCGAGTGTTCTACCCATCATTGTTATAGACATTTTTGTGCCTTACAACTCTAAGCATGAAATGTCCATAATCCAAGGGATCCAAAGTCCCTAAAAGTGTTGTTCCTACCCCTAGAGGAACAAGGTCAACCAATTACAGCTTCTCCCAGAAGTTCTCCACCAGAAACTACTCAGAATCAATCAAATCAGGATCATTTCAGCTGCTCCACTAGCTACCTGCGTTGGATAGCACCCCAGTACACTAGCTAGGTGCATTGCAACGCACCTAAATGCACTACCAGGGTGCGCTGAGTGGGAAATGCCAAATGGCAATGTCATTCCGCGAGGTGGACAGACCATGGAAGCTTCCAAAATCTTCCTCAATGACACTTGCCTCACTGAGTTCAACCAAGGATGAGTAAGAGGCTCTCAACCTCCAAGTGGATGCAAGAACTGACAGAGAGAAGCCACAAGTCAAAACATAAGCTGACTCATCCTCTCTGCTTACATCTATATATGGATCCCTCATCCCAGAGATCCGGAGGCTGGAATTTTGTACTTTGCAGAGAATTGTTGTTGGTTTTGAGATTGAGATTAGTGCATTGGGTGATTTATGCTTTGTTGGAGGTGAAGAAGGGATTCCTTTGCTGGGAGGTAGATGCTGGATCGGGACTCACTTGGTTGTATCTCCTCCTGGATCTTCTTATCATATCAATAAAACTATTTGAGTTTCTCCTACATGCTTGTGTATCAATGATGTTTTGTTATATTTGCATGTTTAGCTTAAATCTGATCCTAAGCTATTTATGAATGTAAATCTATGTCTTTGTGTAGTTTTCCTCTTCTGTGATCTTGCAGGAACTTGGTGAAGCTGGGCAAGTAAGGGAGCAGGTAGCTGGAAGCCATCAAAGAGGAGAGCGATTGGATCAACAAACTAGCGCAAGACACAGGTTAGTCCGTCCTTCCTCTTCGTTTCCATTTCATAAAGAAGAATACGAAAGTAGTTTTCCTTGTTTGTTGCTAAGGCACTGTCACACCTTATAGTGGGATAGGGGCGTTCTGAGTAGATACTTTTCCCAACAACAAAATGGCGACTCCGCTGGGGACCGTATCTAGTTAGTTTGTTTGTGTTTCTCTTGTTGTTTGTTTCATAAACACAAAAGTAGCAATCAAACTGCATTTTCCATTTACAAATGCAAAGTAGACACCATCTACTTCAATCCACTCACTGGATTTGTTTATGATTTGAACAACTGATCCAAAAATGCTCTAATTTCCCTTTGTGATAGCCCTTAGTCCTCCTTTAAATCATCCCTCTAATTGTACCTTACTGATTGCTTTTACTCGGCCAAAATCCATAGATTAAACTGCAAACCGTGACCCAGAACCCGGATAGAAGTCTCCTTTCTGCCCCAGCGCAGGCTCTGTGAAGAGGTTCTGCATTTCAACGCAGGTCTTGAGAGGGCTACCTGCACTGCAATTCAGTTTCTCTGTGCAACAGATGCGCTGATCAGCCTTTGCCCTGTGCAGCTGAGGTTCTTTGCTTCATTTTGTTCAGTTTTATCTTTGATTTTTGCAGCCTGTTATCAGTGTGTGTACCTATATGAAAACCCCTTTTCTTTGCCTTAATTCCGCCTCATTTGTACAAAAAGACTGTAGGTGTTCTTTGTGTGTTTGTTACATCATTTACAGTTTTCCATTGAAAAGTAAAATAGTCATACTGTCGTCCTTAGATTTAGATCTGTCGTAAGTGTCGATTTTGATCTTAGGAGAAAGTTTCTTTGTTGTTGACAGTTGATTATACTTTTTACTTTTACCTTTGGTTTGAATTTGTCTCTTTCTAGTGTCGAAACGAGTGTTTATTTCAAAATCATAAAGTGTCGTAATCTTCTCTACCTTTTTGATTTCGAAAAGAAGCTTGTTTGTGTTTTTCACTTGAAAGCAAATTCAGATTTGTACATCAACTTTCTTTTTAGGCATCAATATTAAGAAAGTGAAAACAAATACATGCATATGTGCATTTGCATATTGATAGTTTGTATGGTTTGATTTAGGAAAAGTGCATTTACAGTGTGCTCTTTGCTCTTTGAGAAAAGATTGTGTCTTTCTTTTCCCCTTGTAGCTAGGATTTTCATTGTTGAAAAGAGATAAAAGCTTGCTTATCATCTTTAGATTGCATTAAGGAATTACATCTACATCTCGTGGTGATCCAAAAAGGCAAACTTCTAAGGAAGATCAACTTAAAATAAATTGAATGAATCTAACAACGCATTGGAACTTAACGCACAACATAGAGGTCTAGGCTAGAGACGTGTTCGGGCGTCGTAAAGCCTGGTAACTGTTGTCCTCACTGATGGTTAGGTGATTCCTCCACTGTGAGACGATAAGTGCCAGTACGAATTGTGCTCCGACGTACCGTTGAGTATATATTGGGAGACCCCTATAGGCTTAAAACATTTTATCCATAGGAAGCCGTGTCGGCTATCCTACTGATCGCAATGCACCGAACACAGCATTCGGGAAGATTGACTGCCGTACCGTAAAATGTATTCTGCAGTTTTGTGATTGGTTTGGCACACCCTCTACCTAGATTCAGAAACATATTTCCCCTTTGGTATTTTAGTTGATCGAGTAATCCGCAATCGTGGAAGAAAGTCAATTGAAACCCCGTTGTTCGCGGAGGCTTACAAGTCAACTGTCTTTGTCTCCGGAATCGAAACCAGTACGGACAAAGCGAACTCATTTAACCGGTTCCAAATCTCCTATTAAAGTTAGAACAAGTGTTCCAACAACATCCGAGATTTCGGTTACTCCAAACATTTCTGGAAACCCTGCCTCTACAGAATAAGTTCAACAGCCACAAAGGGATAGTGATACTGATCCTAGTCTGAGAGTAAACACTTGTGTTATTGAGCCAGTTACATCTACAACCAGTTCGGAGAGTCTTGCTCTTCAAACATCTGTCGCTGTCAATTCCACCCCTTCTTTGGCACCAGAAATATTTTACGGACCTGACGGTCTTCCCCTTCCACCTGGTTTTATTGCGATTGAAGAAATTGTAGAAGATCCTCAAACAAGTACTCCAACGCACTTTGGAGTCGGGTTCACTCTATGTCCTTCTTCATCAGAAGTTAGTCTACCACCAGTGGAAGTTCCTGTAGAATCGCTAGGTAATCTTTTGGATAGACTCCAAATGTCTGAACAACCGTCAACATCTAGGACTGTGTCGACTGACACAGCGACAACAGAACTCCCTGCCGTCACTCCGACAATGTTCGCCGGCATACCATCTGTCCCAACTAGCTCTCAAGCGCTGGAAGGAGCCCACTCAGGGGCTATTTCGACAGTCTGGGCCGTTCCCGTTAGTTCAACCAGAATAATATCCGGTAACTCTTATGTTGAGTCTCAACAAATTGATCCATTTGGAGGTCAATTTGGGCAATCCAGTCCCCAAGGGCAGACAATCCCCTTGAGTTCCGGATTACCACCGTATGGGGGGCAGTATGCCCTTTCATTACCCCCTCCAGGAGGATATCCATACGAGAGTTCACAACAATACTCAGGTTACACTGGAATCACCTCAAGTGGTTGGGTACCTATGCTACCTCAACAACCAAGAGTTGTGTATTCAATGCAACAATGTGTACCTATGTCGAACATCCCGACTACAACAACTATTGTGACGGTGTCACAAGTTCAAACGCTGCCTGTTGTATGCCAACATCAGATTTCTCAGGTTATAATGCAACAGCCCCTTGACCCTGTGACTCAACCACAATCGCCAACTAGTGGGGCGACACAGGTCCAGACGGGTACAATTACCGCACACCTTGGTCCAACGGTTAGTATAGTGCAACAGCACATGGCTTCACAACCGTGGCTGGTGCAATACCAACAACCACAATTCCAACAAGTATACCAGGGTTCTGAGCAACAGATCTTTGCGAACAGTGGACAACCGTACATTCAAAACGGTCAAAATCAACCATTTTACAATGGTCATCTCCACCAACCGTATCAGTCATACCAGCATCAACTACATTATGCTGGTATGCAAAGGCCAACTGCTCAGGCGATTCCATCGTATCCTGGATATGCTTCACCTAACCTGAATCAACAGTTACCATTCGTGGCAACCTTAGAGTTACCTGATTTACACCGGTTAACAAACGATCCAATTGCTTACGCCCCTTGGTGGCCAGCAATTCCGCATAAACTTCCATCAGATATTCCTAAATTTAATGGAAATCTGGGTGAAGATCCATCGAATCATGTGATGAAAATTCATCTATGGTGTTCATCAAACACCCTCAACGATGATTCGATAAGGCTTCACCTCTTCCAGAGGACGTTAACGGGTCCAGCGGAAAAATGGTATATTGAATTGCCTAGAGCTTCGTTCGACAACTTCAGTACCTTAGCCACAACCTTTTCAACCCATTTTCAATTACCGATAAGGTATGAAATGGGAACAAAACTCCTTACCAACTTCAAATAGACAACAACCACTCACATATCTGATCATATACATGAGTGGCGACGTCGTCGTAGGATGGTAAAAACGTACGTTCCCGATCAGCTATTAGCTTAATGGTTTATCAAGTCATTACTGCCTTTCATCACAGAAGATGTGGCAAAGGGGGGGGGGGGTCGTAACAGAAGAGCAAGTGATAGCTCGTGCACAATATCTGGATTTGATTTACACTCAGTCCGGCACGCTCTACGACAAAATACCTGATGCCCCTAGACCGGAATCCTCGATTCCTCCTCCTCCTAAATCAAACAATGACTCTCATGCCAGCGATGGCGTGATTGGCACGACAGACACGAGATCAACAAGGGCCGCATCCAAAAAGGCCCGTAAGGTTTTAGGTCAAAATGCAAAAGACGAACTTCTTGCTTCGGAAGTAAATTCCGTATCGACAGATAAAGGCAAAGAAACCAAACAACTAGGAAGCAAGAAGAAAGGAAAAGGGAAGAAGAAGAAACAAGATGAGCAATCTCCCGAAAAATCTTCTTCAAACCCTCCTGGGAATAGGAAACCCTCTACAGGTTGCATGATATGCGACGAGGATCATTGGACAAGAGAATGTCCATACAAAGCTGAGCTTAAGAGATTCTTTAAAAGTTCGAAAACCTCAGTAGTGTTAACCGATCCATTTCCGAATCCAGGAACAAATCTGGTTGAAAGTGGAAATGCTTCCCCGTCTCAAGTGCTAATGTTGTCGATTTCGAAACAACAAAATGATGCTTTGATCTCGACAAGGAACAAAGATTATGGGAATCCTTAGCTGTCGAACAACAAGGATAAAGATCAACCAAGTAGTTTGACAACAACTTCAACAGAAGTTGTACAACCCACCATCCCTGAATTGACAATAAAACCGCCAAAGGGAGTAGTACACAAGTCGACATTTAATCCTCATGCTAGAGCGGCGTAGCATTATAACATAGTGGAAGATTTGGCCCTATCGCCATCCGCTATGTCGACTCTTGAAGTACTACAAAACTGCCCATCCCAAAGGCAGGCTTTGTTATCAGCCATTGGTGGGATTGATCCAAAGGATTCCAATCTTGTATCCTTTGACCACAAAGGATACGATCCTCAGTTACCAGCTCAATTAGCTTTCCTTGTTCAAGTGAAAGCCCTCAACAAAACTGTTCACCGAACAATTATTGATGAGGGGGCATCTACATGTATCATGTCGATGAGCTGCTGGAAAACTTTAGGATCTCCAACCTTGTCGCGATCTGTGACAACATTAAAAGCTTTTGACGGAAGAACGTATACCCCGTACGGTATCCTCAATAACTTGAAAGTTGAACTAGGAGGGAAAAAAGTAGAAATAGATGTTGAAGTCATCGATGGGAATCTTGATTACAACATCCTACTAGGAAGATCGTGGATATATGCCATGGCAGCTGTTGTGTTGACCTATTTTAGAAAGATTGCATTTCCCTTTCAGGGAGGGATTACAATCGTCGACCAACAAAACTTCCTCCCCAATGGTTCACAAGTTATGGGAAGCATTCCCATGATCCATGAAAGCCCCCATTCGCTTCAGAATATCGGAGTAGGCCTACTAAAAGATCCTATACTAATGGGAACTTTCGCTCTTCCACCTCCAATCAATCTGGCGGAAGTAGCGTCAATATGAACTTGCAATATGATATCTTCCGCAAAGATCTCAGAAAACGATATCAGCATGGATCATGCAATGGTTTTGCCCCCAAGACCAATAGAAATATTATAGAAATCAATGTTTTTAGCATGGAAGGCAAACCCAAATCAACGCTCATCAAGCGTTTGGGTAGATAGGTCTAGAGAATATGGTACCCCTTCAGATCCTTGGTCACGAGTGGATGGAACCGATGAAGGAATTGTACAATCAATGTTGATTGGAGGGACACCATGGAATGACTGCCACCATCGTTCCCTTCTTCCGGATTATGAAGAAGATACTCAAGATGACCTTTATCATCCTTCAATTTTTGAATTCCTATCAAATACTGTAAATACAATGGATTCCGAGTGAAACTTATCCAACATTGAAGAGACTATAGCCATAAATATCTCGACTAAAACGGATGTTGTAGAGAATATTTATGTCGGCAAATGTTGTTCTCCTTCAGAACTGGAAATATACAATGCTCTTTTTCGCGAATTCAGAGATGTCTTTGCTTGGTCATATGATGAAATGCCAGGCATTGACTCAAGTATCGTTGAACACGAAATTAAGATGTATCCAGATGTCAAACTGGTACGACAACGGCTTAGGCAGGTGCACCCCAAGAAAGCTGCTGCCATTAAGGCAGAAGTTGAAAAACTTCTCCATGCTGGTTTCATCTACCCAGTTCCTCTAACCAATTGGGTATCGAATATTGTCCCTGTTATGAAGAAACAAGGGACAATTAGAGTGTGTGTCGATTATAGGGATGTAAATCAAGCTTGTCCAAAAGACAACTACCCTACACCCTTCATCGACCAGATAATTGATGAATGCGCCGGATGCGAAATCTTTTCATTCATGGATGGATTTTCCGGGTATAATCAAATAAATATCTGCCCACAGGACCAGTCAAAGACTGCATTCATTTGTCCATGGGGCACATTCACATATCAAAAATTACCCTTTGGTTTAAAGAACGCAGGAGCGACGTTTCAGAGGGCAATGAATTATGCCTTCCACGACATCAAAAACATCGTTCAACCATATCTCGACAACCTTCTGGCTCATTCGCGAAAGCGGACTGATCATCCGCAGCATTTAAGAGCGATATTTCTACATTGCCGACACTACAAGATACGACTCAATCCGCACAAATGTGTATTTTGCGTCAATTCTGGTCATTTACTTGGCTTTGTAGTCTCCAAGGATGGGATTCGTCTCGACCCCTGCAAGGTCCAGGCAATCATAAATTTGCCTCCACCTTCCAATTTTCTTCAGATTCAGAAACTCCAAGGGAAAGCCAACTTTCTGAGGAGGTTCATTCCAAATTACGCCGAACTTGCTAAAGGTTGTACACATCTTTTGAAAAAGGAGGTACCCTTTGTCTGGGATCAGGTTGCGCAAGCTTCCTTTGATGCTTTAAAAGATTCCTTAATGAAAGCATCATTAATGTACGCCCCCGATTATCAAAGAGATTTTAACCTGTATCTGGCTGCAACAGATACAACCATCGGAATGGTTTTAGTTCAAGAAGTCAATGGAATTGAACACCCTATATATTATTTAAGTAAAAACTTAAATGATACAGAAAGCAAATATTCTTATGTTGAAAAACTAGCGCTTGCAGCTGTTCAAGCGATACAAAGATTTCGACACTATGTCCTCTTCCGGAAAACTACCATTCTGTCAGATTGCAACCCCATGACTTATATATTGTCGCGACAGTTGCTGGGGGGCAAATATTCAAAATGGATAGCAATCCTTCAAGAGTTTGATCTGGAATTCGTAAAATCCAAATCAAAGAAAGCTCTAGTTTTTGCAGAATTATTATGTGATCTCCCATCGTCGTCCAACGATGAAACATCCGAAGAATCAATCGTGGATGAGAATTTTTTTCTGATATCTACAAGAAATGAGTGGTATGGAGATATAATAATTTATCTCCAAACCCAAAAGTTTAGGCCTAACACCTCTCACTCTGTACAAAAACGTATTAGATACCAAGCAAAAGACTACATGATCGTCGGTGATACACTATACCGTCGTGGTATCGATACAGTTCTGAGAAGGTGCCTCACCCATGAGGAGGCCGAGAAAGCCTTGAATGAGTGTCATTCAGGAGCTTGTGGGGGGCATCAATCTGGATATGCTACAGCACAAAAAATCTTACGAGCAGGATACTTATGGCCAACAATGTTCGAAGATTGCATAACCGCAGTCAGAAGTTGCCATGCTTGTCAAATTTTTGATAGCAAAACCAGAAGACCACCCGCACCTCTACAGCCAATAGTTGCTGTTGGGCCGTTCGCCAAATGGGGCATCAATTTCATGACATGTAGCCGCACCTCGACCGGGGGGCATGGGTATATCATAGTCGCAGTTGACTATTTTACCAAATGGGCCGAGGCAATGCCTACATTAGATAATACTGGTGAAACAGCTGCCCTTTTCTTTTTCAATCATGTAGTCGCCAGATTCGGCGTACCACAGGCTATAGTCACAGATCATGGATTGCATTTTCGCAATCACATGATGCTCGAATTAGCTGCCAAACTAGGATTGTCTCACGACAGCTCTACTCCGTATTATCCGCAAGCCAATGGACAAGTTGAAGCGATCAACAAGGTCCTGAAGCGCATGTTGCAAAGGATGATCAGAGTTCACAAAAGAAGGTGGCACCTAATCCTATACTCAGCCTTGTGGGCTTACCGAACATCGGTAAGGAATGCAACCGGGTTCACACCCTTCCAACTGGTATATGGCCTGGAAGCAGTCTTACCAGTCTAGTGCGAAATCTCGTCTCTTAAACTCGCAATCGATCTCCTCCCCGGAACTTCAGAAGAAGAGGCCTGTTTCTTGGAATTAATCCAATTGGATGAAACCCATCGTGATGCCGCTTTGGCTAACAAAGCCCATAAGAAACGAGTCAAGGCGTAGTTCGAAAAAAATGTCAAACCCCGTGTCTGCTCAGAAGATGACTTGGTCTTGCTTTACGACCAAGAATCTGATAAATTGGGAGCAGGTAAATTTAAGTCTTTATGGATGGGCCCCTATATTGTTAAACGGGTGTTAGCAAAAGGAGCCTACGAGTTAAAATATTATGACGGAATTCCACTGGCGCAACCTCGTAATGGGTTGTACCTCAAGCGTTACTATGCTTAAATAGTGACCAATATGCTTTTGTTGTATTTTGTTTTCGCTAAAGTGTTCGTTTTGGTCGAGTAATCCACCTTTTTACATTTATTGCAGATGTCAAACCTTTTGGAGACATGTTTTGGATATGCCGACGGAGCGAGTCGTAGTTCGCGGAACCTGTCCTCCGCAGCCTGGGGCATTTTTGATTCAAGTGGCGAGTTAGTAAGTTTCAGAGGTGTATGTATTGGTCAATCAACGAATAACATCGCTGAGTATAGCGCGTTGATAGAACTTCTCTCTAACGCCATCACCCATGGTATACGCCGACTAATCGTCAGGCTAGACTCACAACTCGTAATACTACAACTCAATGGTATATATTCTGTCTGAAACCCAACCATTTATCGCATGTTCCTAAGGGTTAAGATTTTGGAAAGACAATTTGATCTTATTCAATACCAACATATTTCCAGAAACTTAAACACATTAACCGACTCATTAGCAAACTATGTGTTAGATAGACATTTGCAACATTTATAAAAAGAAACACATCATCAATGTTTTACATGTGGATCATATAGCTCAACCAGAATAAAACCCCGAAAATCAAAATATATATATAACTGTTTATGGTTTACATATAATGTTCTGTAACCAAGACAAAATCGGTCACATGACCCAAAAACTCAAAATGCTAGGGGGCACCCTAGTCTAATGATGCTCATGATAGCAAGTCACAGCCTGTGCGATCGTGCGTAAGAGACAAGTCCATCGTCTAGGCACACCAGTAGTATGCCGCTGTAACTGCAAAGGTAGCTCGTCGATCCTCACATCTGGAATACCGAGAGTAAGGCTCTCGACCTGCTCCTGCACAACTGTGAGAGTCTCGGCCACATCAAGGTCACGAAGAATAACCCTCCCGGCAGCCTCTCCTGCTGGGGCAGCGGCTGGCACTCTCAGGCGAACTACTGGATGAACAGGACCAACATCTGCATGTACACATGAGTTTGATTAAAGTCTTGATAGAATAAAGCACAAGAACATTATAAATAAAAACAGTAAACAGTGATATGGTCAAAGATTTTACCAATAGTGCCCCACTACTCGCCATCTGGTAGTACTAAATCCGGATCACCCCGGAAGTCCATGCCAGCATATGGATACTCAGCATAAGCCATCTCCTGACGATCAAACCACCTGAAGAAGGTATCAGAAAACGAAATCTGAGATTGGCCAGCATGCCTAGACATATGGTCAACCCATCTCTGCATACGTGGTTCAGTAGGAGAAGGTAAGTCGAGTGCAATGTACTGCAGCTGCATCAGTGGTATCTTCTCCAAGGCAAAGGCGGTCAAAATAGAACCGAACCTGAAGTTCTTCAACCTCCCGTCCTTTATCTTGGTCAACTAATTTTTCATCACAAGAAGTACTGCATCACACCAGTTGAATATTTTCGGTTGGAGGCATTCCAAGGCATGCTGCATATAGGATCTATTGGCTACATGAAGAGACGCACTACCAGCCATCCTGCCAAAAGTAAACAGGATAGACCTAAGGGACCTGTCAATGACATCACGGATGATGATCTTGCCGTCTTTACTCGGCTGAGATCCTTCCCTGCAATACTGGCGGACATAATCTCTCACAGAGTCACTCCCTCGGGCCGAACCTGACAAAGAGATGGGGGCACCCCGCCTTGACAAGCCAGTCAAGAAGTAAATGTCTACTGCAGTCAAGGGGATAGATTTGCCCCTAATCTGGAAAACTTGATTGATAGGATCCCAAGCATTGAGAAAATACTGTAGTAGGTTAATCTGCTATCTCATGCTAGAGATGTGGAAGAACTTCAGCAAGCCACAGTTTCGCAGCGCGTTCACTGTAACCGGATCATGTAGGGCAATCATGTCTTCTTCTTCATGTTCTCGTTCTCGCAATGTAAGGGTCATTTTGCTCCGAGATCTCTGAAAATCAAACAAGAGAGGAGTTAGATCCTGATTTTGATGAGAAACAGGCAAAAAATTTCATCAAAAACTGTGCAACAAATCCCTTTTCTGCGCCCAACGCACCTGCAGCAGTGTTCCACCTGCGTTGAATGTCAAACTGCCTTCATACTGGTCAACATTCAGCGCAGGTTTCGATATGCCCAGGGTGCGTTGATGGCAGAACGAACCCATCAAACCCGAGGGGCTCAGAAAAGCAGAGAATGAAGCACAGAATGCAGAAAGGAAACCATGAAATGAAAGAGCTCAGGTTTAGCTCCTACCTGGTCCAGACGGTGCCGAGGATTGTCCACAGAATCTCCCGAAATCAGCTGATGAAAATCAAGGGGGAAGAGGCACCTCCAAAGCTCCAACAAACCAAGTTCAAATGAAATGGTAAAATGAGAGGTAAAAACACTTTTTAATTTCTTTTTACGTAGTTAGCGTTTTAATCTCATTTCCAAGCAAATGTTATTCATTTCTAACTAGTTTGATGAAGCAATTGAAAGTACAGCACTATCTTTGAAAGGGCGAAGCTATTTATGGTAAAAAAACAAAACTAGACCATGTTATCGAGCAGTTTTAGCACATAGTTCATGCTCATTAAAAAATAAACATAAGACCGAGCAAGTGTTTCAATCCGCGTTTAAGCTCGTTAAAAAATGAACTATCCTCTGGTAAATAACCACCGTGAATGTAACATTATCAGCCATTAAAGCCTTGGTTGTGTTTGCACCGTCACCTCCACTTTTCCATTGGCCGATCATTCACCTCCATTTGATTGTTTACCCATTTTGAGGAACAGTTGCGAAGAGTGATTTCACTAGCCATCCTTGTGACACTGTCGTGCTTGGAAAATTCCAACCCTTACCTGGAATCAGCTGCTACCCATTTTATCACTCGTTCCTCAAAAGACGAGTCTTCTTTAAGCTCTTTTCATCTGACTCGTAAAACATGAAAAGATTGCCAAGTTTTTGCCTTCCAGCTCGTTAAAGCGACCGTAAGTGCTATCCCTACTCTAGATTTTAATCTTTTTGGACCTGAGGGATTATTGCACAAAAAGATCGAGCGCTTGTTTTGTTCGGCTCGTTAAAACTATCGAAAATTCATCCCTTCTGTATTATTTTATAATTTTTCAGACTTAAGGGATTAGACGACGAAAAATGAATTCCGGAGTTAACTTTACGTACCTTTTCAAACTCTCTAAAAATGAAAAGGATCGAGTTATCTTTGTCGTTAAACTCGTTAAAAACATTAATAGCGACAAACTTGTCTTTAGACGAGAACGAGTTTCACTATCACTAGGCTCGTTAAAACATAGCAATGGGTTTGTCCGAAGGGAAAATTATAGAACAAGCATATGTTATCCTCCTCAAGCTTGACAAAAATAAAGAGGTACTGGTTAGCAATGACTGGGGAAAAATTGGGAAGAAACTCAAAGAATCTTTATTGGTAGCAAGTCTCTCTTGAACATGACACTTCCACTCTGTGCCAGAGTCGGGTTGGGTTGTTTCATTCACCGGTCACATCACCATGGTCACGCCATAGGATCCACATTTGGGGTAAATGCTACCGATCCATCACATAAGTGTCGCCGACATGTTCAAGAGAAGTCATCCAGAGAAGTCACCCGTGTCCCATCCACTACCATACATTATACTTCATTCTTTCATGACCGCCACCCTGAACCATATATCATCAGATCGTTTTCACCTCCATCAAAATCATTTGCTCTGTTCCGTCTCATTGATGTGGGATTCATTAAGGCCCTCCTATGACAGATCGCTTCTTGTCGACATCAACTCATTATCCGAGAAGTTGATCTAGGAACACCCCATTCAGTACTTTGAAGCTTGCATACCTCAATGGCAAGTTTCTCACTTCCGGCGACAGGTATACATCAATGACCTTCGACCGAAAGATTTTGCGTGGTGTTCGACGCCAAGTCCTTTATTCACACCACGTGAATTGTACTGCAGTACCTTGAGGGTCATCATCCTTATCGGTGATTCCTCTCGCGCTTGTTAACAGTTTACATCATTGACTCGTAATCAAGTGATGTCTTTCCATGTTCGACTTCAAAACATTTCTCACATGGATCGACTTGTACTTCGAGTGAAGATCGAACGAGATTGAATACCCCGGATCTAGTTTCATCCATCCGGGCTTCGATATATATTCAGAAAAATAAAGACATTGACATGTACAACATTGCAGCACAGATAATCATCCTACCAAAAGGATGATGACTTCATCAAAATCATCAGTCTACCATCAGACGATTGTCTGTCCTGTGTACATAAAAATGAATTTATAAAGCTGAGCATGGGAATGCCCGCCTCAGCTAGATCATGAAAACAGTATGAAAATAATTTATTGTATTGTATCTTATTACAGGTCTCCTCCCAGCGTTGAAAGAACTTCGGATCCTCCTAATAAAGCATTTCACCCGATAAACGGCCTCATACTTTAGGGGGCAACTGTTATAGACATTTTTGTGCCTTACAGCTCTAAGCATGAAATGTCCATAATCCAAGGGATCCAAAGTCCCTAAAAGTGTTGTTCCTACCCCTAGAGGAACAAGGTCAACCAATTACAGCTTCTCCCAGAAGTTCTCCACCAGAAACTACTCAGAATCAGTCAAATCAGGATCATTTCAGCTGCTCCACTAGCTACCTGCGTTGCATAGCACCCCCGTACACTAGCTAGGTGCGTTGCAACACACCTAAATGCACTACCAGGGTGCGCTGAGCAGGAAATGCCAAATGGCAATGTCATTCCGTGAGGTGCACAGACCATGGAAGCTTCCAGAATCTTCCTCAATGACACTTGCCTCACTGAATTCGACCAAGGATGAGTAAGAGGCTCTCAGCCTCCAACTGGAAGCAAGAACTGACAGAGAGAAGCCACAAGTCAAAACATAAGCTGACTCATCCTCTCTGCTTACATCTATATATGGATCCCTCATCCCAGAGATCCGGAGGCTGGAATTTTGTACTTTGCAGAGAATTGTTGTTGGTTTTGAGATTGAGATTAGTGCATTGGGTGATTTATGCTTTGTTGGAGGTGAAGAAGGGATTCCTTTGCTGGGAGGTAGATGTTGGATCGGGACTCACTTGGTTGTATCTCCTCCTGGATCTTCTTATCATATCAATAAAACTATTTGAGTTTCTCCTACATGCTTGTGTATCAATGATGTTTTGTTATATTTGCACGTTTAGCTTAAATCTGATCCTAAGCTATTTATGAATGTAAATCTATGTCTTTGTGTAGTTTTCCTCTTCTGTGATCTTGCAGGAACTTGGTGAAGCTGGGTAAGTAAGGGAGCAGGTAGCTGGAAGCTGTCAAAGAGGAGAGCGATTGGATCAACAAACTAGCGCAAGACACAGGTTAGTTCGTCCTTCCTGTTCGTTTACATTTCATAAAGAAGAATACGAAAGTAGTTTTCCTTGTTTGTTGCTAAGGCACTGTCACACCTTAGAGTGGGATAGGGGCATTCTGAGTAGATACTTTTCCCAACAACAATCATCAATTCATAATTTCAGCAATTGCGCTCATCATGCCCTACCGACCTACAGAAGTTGTAGAAAAGTTGTTGCGGTGTTTGTACAAAATTCTGTAGCAAATGACAATTATCAGTCATATGTTTGCCTGCTACCTGACATATAGCGCACCACAACGTAGGCCCCGCTCTCGACCCTGCTTGGGTTTCCGACCTGAAAGGCATCGGTCCTCCTCCTGCAATATATTTCGCAAAGATCGGGCAGTGGTCTTTGTCATGCCCATGACCTTTACATTTCAGGCACCATATCTCTTCGAAGGCCTCTCGCCGAACTGTACTGTCCTACTTCAAACTTTGCATTTCGAGGCAAAGATTTTGCAACTGCGCATGGATCTGATGAACCCCCAAACTAGGATCTTGCATCAGTGTTTCATGCAGCCTTATTGCAATCTCCAAGGCCTCTGCCTAAGTTGTAATCTTCTTTTGTGATAGTGCAACCCTTAGGTGAGGCAAGAGAGAAGCCACGAACCATTCGCGATGTTGCCCATCTGTTAAATTCATGTTAGCTTCACGGATTGTACACTTTAACCTCTAATCCAACTCCCAAGGTGTCTCACTTGGTTTCAGCATGATTACGTTGAACCCCACAATTAACTGTGCCTTGGATTTAGGCCTACGAAACTCTTTATTCAGCGGAGTCTGGATCTCTGCCCATGCAGCATTTCAGTTATCATTAGAGTACTTGATGTACCAAGTTAGTGCGTGATCCTTCAAAGCACTAACCAAAGTCGCCTTCTTCATGTGATCGTCTGCGATGCCCTGAGCTTCCCATATATATATTTTATGACGAACTAGAACTGGTCTAGGTCCTCATTTCCCAAGCCCTTAAACAATGGGAGCATCACTGAATTCACCATGTTGAATTGTGGTGGAGGTGGTTGTGGTGTGGATGAAGT
Source organism: Pinus tabuliformis (assembly GCA_031772625.1). Classification (NCBI taxonomy): domain Eukaryota; kingdom Viridiplantae; phylum Streptophyta; class Pinopsida; order Pinales; family Pinaceae; genus Pinus; species Pinus tabuliformis. The sequence continues at coordinate 10,644,472 of CM062808.1, forward strand.
TGCAGGTGACGGTGGTGAACGTGGAGGTGGTAGTTGTAGGAACCCTTGTTTTATCAACTGAACTACACTTCGCGGAGAAGCCTACACTACTCCCTCGTCATCACTCAAAGGTGGTGAAATCAGTGGTCTATATTCAGGACTCTTTATTCCTTCATTCCTGTAGGTCTTTCCACTTCACATGGCTCCAAACATCAAGATCGATGCATAACCCGCTTTTCACACAATAACATCTTAATCCAAGTATTTAAAGACTTCAAATACTTACCCCGCGGACCTTTGAAAAAGTGTCACTCTACCTCGTTGTAACTAACTGAGGTATCAACCTCGAATTTAGTCACAAACCCTCCTATGATACGATTGAGACAATGATCGACAACGGCGACAATCTAATCCTCAAAGGCCTCCAGTCTCTGTGCTAACTCTGGGGTCCAGACATTAGGATCGTCAAACCTCCACCTTGCTTGGCTATTTTCCAGCTTCGCAATCCATTCCTGTAACTCAACTGGATAGTAACATAAAAATATCTCGTGCATTTCTGTATATAGGTACCTGTCTAGCCATTGTTCCTTTGTCAGCCGTGGATTCCTGTTCTCCTGTGTCATAAATTCATGGATCTTCCTATCCAACCATCCTTCGATCTCTTTCTTAGTTGGATTCCAGTGATACGACATCGCACATCTCTGATGCAGATTCATGGTCCCAAAAATAGAACCATTTGTTGGATTTGTGGGCCCTGACCCAGGTTCAACATTAGTTGGCCAAACAAATCCCTACACTACTGGCCCTTTTAGCACCAGCCTACAGAGTGCGGACCGAAGTCTCACCTGAAGCAGTATGGGGGGATGCTGGATCCACATTTCCTCACCTTGAGATGGTCGTGACGTCGGTTTATACCCCCTACTCCTGCCTTCATGCAGGTCGCTAAGCCTTATGGCTTATCGATCTAACCTCTATCCCTCCCTTCAGTACCTTCGCGAAGGTGTATGATTGACCTTCGCACAACCCTAACCAGTGATTCAGGTACTTCCGTGCTCCTATGATGATGTATTGTATAAGTTCCCAAGTTATCTCAAGTGTTTTACTTATTCTATTGATCAATTATAGTTATCGTCGTGTAAAAGGATACTCTTACTTGTGTTCAATTAACAGATATAATCACATACATTCGTGCATGAAATAAACATTGTAATATAAACCCATATCATAACATAATATAATCAGATGCATTAACAGAGACTATATACATAGTAATTGCATAATACTTCTATTTATTGATATCTCCAGTTTAATACAGACTAAAGCCACCCTGCGCACATAGTTGTAGGGGTCCGTGCACTCAGCTGCAGACTTCTACCCTAGGCCTCTGTGCACTCAACTGCAGAGCCTATACCTACGCTAAGACCTAAAAACACTTAGACTTCTCCAAGCTAGATCACTTTGTAGAAACCATCTCCACTCTACTTTGCTAAATTACTTCTTAAAGCGTACTTACTGAGCTCCTTTTTATACAATTCCATGGTCCGCAGACCATGGGTAGATATTTACAGCCAACTTGACACTTTACAAAATAAGTGCAGACAACCCTTTATGACTCTTGACACCTTTGTGCTCCGCGACCACAAAATTTGGACACTTTACAACTTTATTACAAAATTGTCCCAAAACATGGGCTTTTAGCCCCAAAATTGCTCTTGGGGAACTCGTTCCCAACAGACTCTCTTGGATATGTGGGAGGAGCTAAGGTGAAAATTCCTTTGCATGTACAAATGAGTGGGTATTTATAGCCAAGGGTGAAACTGACCCTTGTGGCTGTTCGACTACACTCATGACTGTTTGACTTCCATGACTCTTCAACTTTACATGACTCTTCGTACAACAAGTGGGTCCCTTGGACTTCTACATTACACTACATTGATAGAGAATATGGCTTACAGTGGGGATGTGGACCACATGACTCATGACACAACTCGACATGACAATGCTGGTACATTCATGCTGCTGTTGGTGTGCATGTCAAGCTGCAGTTCTGTTGGGTGATGGATGTCCTCATGGTGTGTCCTAACTTCACCTCCACATGGAAAAGTGTGTGGAGTCTCCGATGGTCGTTTGTTCACTTGATGTTGCTTTCGCACATTGCTCCTTGCTTGTATGTTGGAAGGCTTGACAAGTTCATCTGTTAGCGAAAGGTGCATGTTTTTCCATTCGTCCATTTGTGAGCACATCTTGCATGTTCGCTCATCTGGTCCACAAACACATCTTTGAATGATCATCCGTTCATGAGCAGATCTCTTTTCATGCAACATTTGTTTGTCTGTTGGTGAACCTGTCCTTCTGCATGTGATCCATTCATTCATCCCATTCGTTGTCTCACGATGTTTGTTTGTGTACATCTTCATGCAATCACTGATGATGAGATGACGTCAAATCCAAAAACATCCTAGTCTACCATTTCACATGATCATTTCGGATGCAGGTGATCGGGAGAGGCAACAAAGTTGCGAGGCTAGATGGGGGCTCCATGAATTGCTGATGAAAACTGTGCAAGAGTCATTGGGTGATGAAGACAGGCAATCCATATTGACAGTGACTGTCTGCGAGGTCTAGCTCAGCTAGAGGACAAAACTGTGCAATTTTTGAGGGGAACAGTCTAGGCTACAGGAAGGCTGGGTAGGAAAAATCTGCATAGTTTTTGGAATGAGTAGGGGCTTGGTAGCAAAAACTACGTAATTTTTTGGAGACATGTCAAGCTGCAGGGAGGTTAGGCACACAAAAAATGCACAATTTTTTGGAGGAACAGGCCGAGTGTTATAGACATTTTTGTGCCTTACAGCATGAAGCATGAAATGTCAATAATCTAAGGGATCCCAAAGTCCCTAAACATGTTGTTCCTGCCCCTAGAGGAACAAGGTCAGCAAACCACAGCACTAAATATCAGTTCTCCACCTGAAAACACTCAAAAACAAGCTAATTCTGGATCATGTCAACTGCTCCACTGAGCATCTGCGCTGAATGTCAACTGCTCCACTGTGTACCTGCGCTAAATGTCAACTGCAAAGAAGGCTACCTGCCCTGGGTGAGTTTGGACAAGTGGCACAGTCATTCCTCAAAGTGTCAATGCCCAGGAAGCTTCCAAAATGACACTTGGATCAGGGAATTCGCCTTGTGATGAGTAAGAGGGTCTAGATCTCCAAGTGGAAGCAAGAACCTCCAAGTGGACTCAAGAACTGAAGAATAACTGAAGTGGGAGAGGACACTAGTCAGCTTCATGCCAGCCTCAAGCTGACTCATTCTTTCTCCAAAACTCTTATATATAGAGCTCTCTCATGAGGTCTAGGGAGGCTGGAATCTTGTGAATGTAAGGAAGTGTTGTTGGTTTGAGTATAGAACTATTGGGTGATTTTCTTGAAGGAGGTGAAGAGGAGATTTCTTTCTGCTGGGAGGTGATGCTGGATTGGGCCTTTTATGGTTGTATTACTTCCTGAACTTTACTTCTTCCATTAATAAAGCATTTGAGGTTCTTCTATATGCATGTGTCTCAATGGCGTATTGATACTTGTATATTTGATTTATTCTAATCCTTGAATCAATTATGAATGTATGCTTCTTGTAGTTTCCCCTTCTTGTTATTTTACAGGATCTTGGTGTAGCTGGGCCAGTGAAAGAGCAAGGAGCTGGGAGCAAGCAGCAAAGAGAGAAGATTGGATCAATCATTAGCGGAAGACAACGGTTAGTGGATCTCTTTCTCCCCTCTCTTACATCTCATAAAGAAGTAATCTCGAATAGCTTTGCTTTGATTGTTGCTGAGGTACTATCACCCTTAGAGTGGGATAGGGTCATTCCGTATTGGATACTTTTCCCAACAACAAATTGGCGACTCCGCTGGGGATCGTATCTTGTTGGTTGTTTGTGTTTTTGCTATTCATTTCATAAACACAGGGAGTACCGAATCGAACTGCATTTGGATCTTTCAAATGCAAAGTAGAGGGCAGCTACTCTAGCTCAGTTTCTGGGCATGTTTATGATTTGAAGAGCTGATCCACAAGGACTCTAAATAGCTCTTAGTGATAGCTTTTCATCCTCCTTTTCATCCCTTAGTGTGTACTTGACTGATAGCTTATGATTTGGCCAAAAACTGTGAATTTTTGAGCAATCTGTGACCCAGAAACTGAGAAAAACGAAAGTTTATCTCTTCAGTGCAGGCACTGTGAAGGCAATCTACATTTCAGCGTAGTTCCCAAAGGGGCTACCTGCGCTGAAGGTCAAACTACCAGTGTACTACCTGCGCTGAACCAGTTTTTCCTAGTGCTACTGGGGTTCCCTCCTGTTTATTGCCCTGTTTTCACTCTTGTTTTTGCAGCCTGTTACCAGTCAATGTACCTATCTGAAACCAACTTTCCTTGCCACTATTCCGCCTCGGTTGTATAAAGAAACTGTATTTGTTCTTTGTGTATTTCTTATATCATTTGCAGTTTCCCGTAACGAAAGTGAACTAGTCTTGCTGTGGCCTCTTAGATCTAGACCTGTGATAAGTGTCGTTTTGATCTTAAGAGTTAGTTTATTTGTTGTTCATAGCTGATTGAGATTTTTCTTTCATCATATGGTTTGAATTTATATATTTCTAGTGTCGAAACAAGTAAATCTTAAGGTGTCTTTTGATTTTGGACAAGCTTGTTTGCTTTCGCTTGAAATTGAATTCGAAATTATACAACAGCTTTCTTTTTGTATTACACCAACATTAAGAAAGAGAAAAGAAATACCTGCATTGTGCATGTGCATTTTGACAGTTTGCATGTTGATTTAGGGAAAAGTGCATTAGTGTGTGCTCTATGATCTGTGTGAAAAGATGATGTCTTTCTTTTCCCTCAGTAGTTAAGATTTTCAAAGTTGAAAGATTGAAAAGCTTGCTTATCATCTTAGACTGCATTTAGGAGTGTTACTATACATCTCGTGGTGATCCATAAAGGCAAACTGCTAAACAAGATCAACCTTAAAATAAATTGAATTTACATAACAACGCATTGAAACATAACGCAAACACATAGAGGTCTAAGCTAGAGACGTGTTCCGGCGTCGTTAAACGTGATATCTTAGCGTTGAGTGGTTGGGTGATTCCTCCACGGTGAAGCGATAATTTTCAATACGGACTTGTGCTCCCACGTACCGTCGCGTATATATTGGGAGAACCCTATAGGAATAAAGCCTTTATCCAATAGGAAACCGTGTCGGCCGCCCTACTGATCGCGATGCAGTGAACACAACATTCACGAAGATCGACCACTCGTACCGTAAAACGTATTCTGTGGTTTTGCGAAAAGTTTGGCACACCCTCTGCCTAGAACTCCAGAGTAGTTTCTTTTGGCCTTTTTCAAACTCTATAACTGAAAAAGTCCATTCGAGCATTTGTCACTTCAGGCTCGTTAAAACATTGAAGGAGACTAGAGTCATCTTTAGCTTTTTCTCGACTCTTAAAAAGTGAAAAAGCAAGTTGTGTCTAAAGCGTCGTTATAAAATTTATTTTAAATGGAACATAATCACCTCCTATTCCTGCATTGATCTGTAGGTTGAGAACATGGAACGCCCCAACCAAGGAATTCCACATGATGGAAATCCTAGTCCTTTCTCCTCTTGGGGAGAAGTTGGTGCGCCCCACATGGCCACATTGTCACTTCCAGGACTGACAATTGGCCTGCCAATTTGGCTATTCTCAACCAATGTAGTTCAGAACACCATGGTTCCTGAACAGTCGAGTCAACAGTTAGATCAGTCTAAAGCTGCCCACCAGCCTTCTACTTCCTATAACTCTTCCTCCAATCCTTCATCTTCGCAAGGTAGAGCCCACAAAAGCCAAGCTCCCATGGAGAAGAAGGAGAAGAAGAAGAAAGAGAAGAAGAAGAAGGAGCCTAAGGCGACTGGGGGCAAGCAAAAGACATCTAACAAAAATCCACACATAGCACAGACCGAGCCTAAATCACCATGTGTCATATGTAGAGGAGACCACTTCCATAGAGATTGTCCCTGTATTCCCCAGATACTAAGGGACTGGTCCCCTCGTTTGCAAAATTCGGGAGCATCAACCTCTGATAGCCATGTTGAATGCTTACCGTCAACCAGCGGAAGTGAAGGTTCAAGACAAAGAAGGGGAGCAAGATCCCCCTGCAGACTGTGTGAAGGCGATCACGCCATCCACCGTTGTCCCTTCTTAGACGAAGCGAAGAGAGTTTTGGAAGATCGCTCGGTTTCACCGTTGAGACTTCCTCCTGGATACAAAAAACTCGTGCCAAGTCCTTCGTTGGTTGAAAATACAACTGGCCCGCTCAAGTGGTCAGCTGAAGCGCCAGTCATTGAAAATGAACCTACTGAATCCAGACCAGACGAAAGTCTAAAGGTAGAAACGGCAGTTGACCTGGTTCTGCCTTCAGAGGTTTCATCTTCAAATGACACCGTCACTGAAGATTCATCTTCAAATGACACCCACACTGAAGAGAATAAGGATGACACCATCCAGATTCTTTTCATCAACACAGACTTTGATGAGCATCAGGGCAATGCGCCCATTCCTTTATCACAGGAAGGAACATCGTCAGGGTCATATCCGGCCGTGTATTTGGTCCCACCACCAAGCAACCTGGTTGTGTCCTTTGATTGGAACCAACTAGGCAGACCCTAGTTGCCAGCCAGTATACCATTCAGAATCATAGTCCAAATTTATAGAATGGTAATGGCTGGAACTATCATTGATGAAGGGGCATCTGTGAGTATCCTTTCCTCTATTGCTTGGAAAGCACTGGGTTCCCCGGAGCTTTTGCCTGAGATAAGAAATCTCTCGGGCTTTGATAAAGGAACCAGTCGACCATTAGGGATCCTCCCCAATGTACCTGTTACATTGAAAGGGAAGACCGTTCAAATGAACGTAATGGTCGTTCAAGGACCCTTGGATTATAACCTACTCCTTGGACGTGACTATATATATTGCATGGGAGCTATAGTCTCCTCACTCTTTAGAGTAATGTGTTTTCCACACGAAGGAAGAATGGTCAAGCTCGTAGACCAACTTTCATTTTCGGGATCACGCATCGCAAATAGTCACATACCAACCCTCAATGGTCTATTCACTCAAGAAATGTCTCCACCCCCAGTCCTCCTTCCCGATGAGTGCGAGTGATTCGGAAAGATGGGACTGGAACCAAGGGGGCATGCATCCTGGTCTGCTTCGGGCAGAGGAAACCCTAGGTATAAGGTAGAATTTCCGCGAAAGAATATGACTAGTCCGTACCCCGTCCGTGGATGGAAGAGGGGTTGTTCTAGAATAGGATTCTTTTGTCAAGGTTACTTGTTTGACAAAGGTCATTCACCATTGTCTACTTCGGTAGACAGTGCCGAGGAAATGTTTTAGTTTGATGGTGTTAACGAAACAATCTTTGGGTAACCAGAAAGAGGCAAGCCTCACCCTTTAAAACAAAAGTTTTATCGGATAAGTAGGGGCAGCCTTGAAATTATACTTTATACCTGGGGGCATGCAAACCTTTTGGAGTGCAAGCTAAGAGCGGTTATTTATCTGTTTTTGGGATTAGCCGTTTCCGAACTTTCATAAAGAAAGGAGGAGAGGGAGCATAGCTTATGTGAGGTGCAAGCTCTATAAAAAATGGAATCTTGCAGGAGACATTTCTTATCTTATGACTGGTATATCGAGCAGTTTTACCGCGGAATTTATGCTCGTTAAAAAATAGAAAAGCGAGATCCGAGCAGTTTTAGTACATAGTTCATGCTTGTTAAAAAATAAACATAAGGTTGAGCATTCAAGCTCATTAAAAAATGAACATACCCCGGTAAATAACCATTGTGATCATAAATTTATTAGCCATAAAAAGCCTTGGTCGTGTTTGCACCTGCCACCTCCATTCCATTTGGCCAATCGTTCACCTCCATATGATTGTTTACCTATTTTGAGGAACAGCTGCGAAGAGTGATTTCACTTAGCCATCCTTGTGACACTGCCGTGATTGGAAAATTCCAACTTGTACCTGGAATCTGCTGCTATCACTGTTTATCACTCGTTCCTCAAAAGACGAGTCTTCTTTGAGCTCTTTTCATCTAACTCGTAAAATATGAAAAGTTTGTCGAGTTTTGGCCTTCCAGCTCGTTAAAAGGACCGGAAGAGCTATCCCTCCCGTAGATTTTAATCTTTTTGGACCCGAGGGATTATTGCACAAAAAGGTCGAGCGCTTGTTTTATTCGGCTCGTTAAAGTTATCGAAAATTCATCCCTTCTGTATTGTTTTATAATTTTTCAGACTTAAGGGATTAGATGAAAAAAAAGGAATTTTGGAGTTAACTTTCCGTACCTTTTCAGACTCTCTAAAAATGAAAAGGACCGAGTTTTCCTTGTCGTTAGACTCGTTAAAATGATTAAACAGCGACAAACTTGTCTTTAGACGAGAACGAGTTTCCCTATCGCTAGGCTCGTTAAAACATAGCGATGGGCTTGCCCGAAGGGCAAGTTATAGAACAAGCATATGTTATCCTCCTTAAGCTTGACAAAAATAAAGAGGTACTGGTCAGAAATGACTGGGGAAAAATTGGGAGAACCTCAAAGCTTTAATGGTAGCAAGTCGCTCTTGAACATGACACTTTTCCTCCATATCACATCGGGTTGGGTTGTTTCATTCACCGGTCTCATCACCATGGTCCTCGCCAAACCATCCACATTTGGGGTAATGCTACCGATCCATCGCATCAGTGTCGTTATATGTTCAAGAGATGTTGTTCAGAAAGAGTCAACCGTGTCCCATCCACTGCCATACATTATCCTTCATCCATCCATGATCGTCACCCTGAATCATATGTCACAGATTGTTTTCACCTCCATTAAAATCATTAGCTCCGTTCCGCGTCACTGATGTGGGATTCATTAAGGCCCTCCTTTGACGGATCGCTTCTTGTCGACTTCAGCTCATTATCCAAGAAGTTGATCTAGGAACACCCCGCTCAGTACTTTGAAGCTTGCATGCCTCAATGGCAAGTTTCTCACTTCCGGCGACAGGTATACATCAATGACCTTCGACCAGAAGATTTTGCGTGGTGTTCAACGTCAAGTCCTTTATTCACACCACGTGAATTGTACTGCAGTACCTTGAGGGTCATTATCATTATCGGTGATTCCTCTCGCGCTTGTTAACGGTTTACATTATTGACCGGTAATCAAGCGATGTCTTTCCATGTTCGACTTCAGCGCAATTCTCACATGGATCGACTTGTACTTAGAGTGAAGATCGAACGAGTTTGAAGACCTCGGATCTAGTTTCATCCATCCGGGCTGCGATATATATTCAGGAAATATAAAGACATTTGACATGTACATCATTACAGCAGATGATCATCCTAATCAAAGGATGATAATTTTAGCAGAGAATTATCTGTCTACCATCAGACGATCGTCTGTTATATGTACCAAAATGAATTTATAAAGCTGAGCATGGGAATGCCCACCTCAGCTAGATCATGAAAGCAGAATGAAAAATAATGTATTGTATTGTATTTTATTATAGGTCACCTCTCAGCGATTGAATGAACTTCGGATCCTCCTGATAAAGCATTTCACCTGATAAACGACCTCATACTTTAGGGGGCAACTGTTATAGACATTTTTGTGCCTTACAGCATGAAGCATGAAATGTCAATAATCTAAGGGATCCCAAAGTCCCTAAACATGTTGTTCCTGCCCCTAGAGGAACAAGGTCAGCAAACCACAGCACTAAATATCAGTTCTCCACCTGAAAACACTCAAAAACAAGCTAATTCTGGATCATGTCATCTGCTCCACTGAGCATCTGCGCTGAATGTCAACTGCTCCACTGTGTACCTGCGCTGAATGTCAACTGCAAAGAAGGCTACCTGCGCTGGGCGAGTTTGGCCAAGTGGCACAGTCATTCCTCAAAGTGTCAATGCCCAGGAAGCTTCCAAAATGACACTTGGATCAGGGAATTCGCCTTGTGATGAGTAAGAGGGTCTAGATCTCCAAGTGGAAGCAAGAACCTCCAAGTGGACTCAAGAACTGAAGAATAACTGAAGTGGGAGAGGACACTAGTCAGCTTCATGCCATCCTCAAGATGACTCATCCTTTCTCCAAAACTCCTATATATAGAGCTCTCTCATGAGGTCTAGGGAGGCTGGAATCTTGTGAATGTAAGGAAGTGTTGTTGGTTTGAGTATAGAACTATTGGGTGATTTTCTTGAAGGAGGTGAAGAGGAGATTTCTTTCTGCTGGGAGGTGATGCTGGATTGGGCCTTTTATGGTTGTATTACTTCCTGAACTTTACTTCTTCCATTAATAAAGCATTTGAGGTTCTTCTATATGCATGTGTCTCAATGGCATATTGATACTTGTATATTTGATTTATTCTAATCCTTGAATCAATTATGAATGTATGCTTCTTGTAGTTTCCCCTTCTTGTTATTTTACAGGATCTTGGTGTAGCTGGGCCAGTGAAAGAGCAAGGAGCTGGGAGCAAGCAGCAAAGAGAGAAGATTGGATCAATCATTAGCGGAAGACAATGGTTAGTGGATCTCTTTCTCCCCTCTCTTACATCTCATAAAGAAGTAATCTCGAATAGCTTTGCTTTGATTGTTGCTGAGGTACTATCACCCTTAGAGTGGGATAGGGTCATTCCGTATTGGATACTTTTCCCAACAACACCGAGAGCTTGGAAGCCAAAATTGCGTAATTCCTTGAGGGAACTGGTAGCTGGCTGCTAGGTCTCTGGGAGCAGAAACTGCGCAATTCCTGAGGGGAACTGGCAATCAACTATCAGGAGCTTGGCAGCAAAAACTGCACAATTCCTAGAGGGAACTCGTAGTTTTCTGTTGGGAGCTACTGGTGAGAAAAATTGCGCTGATGTTGGGAGGTCGGCTTGTTGATCACCTCTGCACAATTTCTAGGCTGAGCGGACTATTGGGTAGCAGAGGGCCTGCTCATGAAATCTATGCAATTTTTTGGGTGAGCAACCGGTTGAATATCAGGATGGATGGCTGGAAAAATTGCACAATTTTCCGAGGGAGACAAGGACGGGCACTGGGTTTCTGTCTAGCATGTCTGCATAATTTTCTCAGTCAACAGAGTGGGAAATGCTTGTAGAATATGTGCAAGTTTTAGGGGAGTCAGTCATGGGGTGGATACCATGTCAAACTCTCCGATTGACCAACATGGAGACTAATTGACTTGCTTTTGAGCAACGCAACTTGAAATGACTTGCTTGTTGCTTCTGCGTTGTTCTGGGTGACAGTTCATCGAGTCGATGGCGGGGTGATGGTCCAGCAGTTAGAGGGGAATCAAGTCATGAGAACTTCAGCAAAATGACTAAGTGTGTGAATGAGTGAAATATGCATATGTGATCTTGCAAACACACACTTTCATGACTCGACAACAAGACGACTCAAACTATCAATATATACATGTTCAACATGACTGATTGATGGTACAAGTGACAAATGCGACAATTATGATTGATCATTTGTCGACCATGGCGATGCTTGTGCAATAGTGAATGTGACTCTGTGTTTGAGTGCGACAGATGTTTTCATAGAGAAAGCAACAAGTACACACGAAGCGAAGACCTTGAGCATGACTAGAACATGGTTGCAAGCATGAATTTGACATCAACATGCAAAACTTGGATGAAATGAACAAGCAAGGTGGATGCAAAGACTCACATGAGCTCACGGAGTGAACCCGAGTGTGTGCAGGCATCAAGCGAAACTCTCAAGGGAGGCTTCGAAATTTGGTGCAGGCCAAAATTTTGGAGGGTGGTTGTAGCCGCTACAATAGTTGGCAATGCATTGGTGGAACTCTAGCTTCTCTGTTTTGGCTCATTTCTAGCACAGGGCCTTGGTATTTCGTGGAGTATTGAATTGTTGTGCAGGTTACTTCGGCTTCCCCACTTCCCCATGGAAATACATGGTTCACCTTTTTCCAACTCAGTCAAACACAATCAAAATTTTAGCTTGATCACACTGTTTTGAATCCAGGAAGGGTAGTTTAGCTCGTGAGTTGAATATTTTCATAGTATAATCTTTCATCTCTAGTGTTGCTCCACTGCCAGCAGGCCTGGACAGTACCCCGATAGAGTCGCACAGTGTTGGCTATGTGGGGCCTGACCTAGGTTCAGCAGTGAGTTTAGCCAAGAAAATCCTAGTACTACTGGCCCTTTCGTTAATAGTCCGTGGAGCGCGGACTGAGGTCTCACCCGAGGTAGTATGGGAGGGTGCTGGAACCAGGTTTCCGCACCCTGGGGATGTCTGATATGGGATAGAGGAGCGTGATTCAACTGATGAGCCTCATAAATGGGCAGTTATATGGGCTCATTTTACCTCCTAACCTAGTCAAATCAACCATTCTCTTAGCTTATTATATTGATCTGAATGAAAAATGGCATCAACCCATGGTACTCATCCACCCATATTATTCATCGACCCATGGAATTTACCCATGGTATTGTAAATGGCATCCGCCCGTGGTATTGTAAAATCCACCCATGGTATTCATTCACCCATGGAATTTACCCATGGTATTGTAAATGGCATCTGCCCATGGTATTATAAAATCCACCCATGGTATTCATTCACCCATGGAATTGACCCTTGCATTGCCAGAAGAAAAATAGGAGAATGCCCAATAAACAAAACCACAAAGAAGCTTTTTTATTAAAACCGATAATAACTGTAAAGGCTACATTGTGGCGGACAATCTGTCCTTTTACAAAATGTGACTTGTTACTTATAGTATTTTTCAGTTACAATACCACGGGTCAATTCCATGGGTGAATGAATACCATGGGTGGATTTTACAATACCATGGACATATGCCATTTACAATACCATGGGTAAATTCCATGGGTGAATGAATACCATGGGTGGATTTTACAATACCACGGGCGGATGCCATTTACAATACCATGGGTAAATTCCATGGGTCGATGAATAATATGGGTGGATGAGTACCATGGGTTGATGCCATTTTTTATTCGGATCATTCCTCCCTCCTTAAGAAGCAATGGTCCCCATTGCGTAAAGTTCCCTCCTACAAAGCCTTTGTTGAATATGAAGATCCACTGAAGATAAGGGTTTTACGTGGTTAACCCAAAACCCTGATAAATGAAGATCCGAGGATAGAGATACCCTGTAATGCTTGTGACCAACTGTGATTCTGACAGTGTGTGGCCTAGCAAATGGACTTCGATGAACTGTGGGTTTGTGGATGACCCATAACCATGAAGAACGAAGATCCGAGGATAGAGATACCCTATAATGCTTGTGACCAACTGTGATACTAACAGTGTACGGCCTAGCAAATGAACTTCGATGAAGTGTGGGTTTGTGGATGACCCACAACCGTGATGTTGGTTGCTGATGAAGTAGCAGGTGCCTACATAGCCTGGGGTGGGAGGGCACATCTCCAAATAACCCAAGCCGATTGCTGCTATGTTGAAACTGATGAATGTGAAGCAGGTGCCTACTAAAGTGGGGTGGGAGGGCACGTCTCCAATGGAAACCCACTCTGAATGCTGCTCCAGAATTAAAATGGACATAACTCGGCCAATATAACTCAGAATATTAATTATAACCTGTTTTTGGAAGCAGAAGGACCATTTTTCATCTTCCCATGTGATGGAAATCCTTATCTGGGCACTTTGAGATCTCAGATTTGTGCTGCAACAGTTCCGCCGTCACAAAAATTCTGATAAAATATCTGATTTTAAATCAACAATATCTCCCACATCCGGACTCCGATTTGACCCATTTGTTTTTTGAAATTGGGTGATTTTTTGAGAAGAATCCAGATCTGCTATTTGACTTTGTAAATTTTGTACCAAATGTTTCAGATCTGATCTGCAAAGTCGCCGCCCAAAAAAAAAATCTTGCAAAAAAATGAGAAAAGAAAAATTCTTCCTGCTTGACCCAAGAAAGTGCTCTGTGGAGGTTGTAGTACATGCCTGAAGTTTGTTGAATATTGCTGCAAAATTTGAAACTGAAAAATGCATCAAACCCTCGTTCCCATGGAATCATAACATGCTCCGATACTATTGGTCAATTCCATGGGTGAATGAATACCATGGGTGGATTTTACAATACCATGGGCAGATGCCATTTACAATACCATGGGTAAATTCCATGGGTGAATGAATACCATGGGTGGATTTTACAATACCACGGGCAGATGCCATTTACAATACCATGGGTAAATTCCATGGGTCGATGAATAATATGGGTGGATGAGTACCATGGGTTGATGCCATTTTTCATTCGGATCATTTATGATTTTCTAATTATATTTATGCTTATAGGGTGAGTTGAGTTAGTTATTATGCCATTTGGTCTAACATGTATCTAATGCAGATTATTGAGGGATTTCGAGGTCAAAGTCAAGGATCCAAGGGTCAAATTGCAGCAATAACTCGAAGTAGACAGAGGAGAGGACTTATAGGAGGGAATCCCCCTCATTTATTACTCCTCACTTCGAATTCCCCTTCATTCAGCTCGGAGTATAAGCAGTCAAATCATGCACTAGAAGGCAACCGAGAAAGTGAAGGATGATTGGTAGTTATCTCGAGTTTTGGGAGCCAAGCCTCCCTAATTTTAAGGAAGATGTTTGTAGCTTCAGATGTATAAGTAGAGAGGCCTAGGGCCTCACTAGGGTCGGATTTTTTTTTTCTTATGTAAACTCTGCTCAAATTTCGAGCTTACTATTTTATGACAGTTTTATGTAATCTTGCTATTTTTTGATAATGAAGATGGAATCATTTTTGAGCTAGCACTGAGTTACTTCAGAGGGCTGAAGCTCTTTGGTTAGGACCCAATCCAAGTAGCCAAGATCCTCTTTACTTTTATTTTTATGCTTTGCTTCAATGTGTATATTAGTTTGCTATTAGATGTATTTCTCATATGGTTAAGAATAGGTTGCTTTTGATGATTTAGTAGTTTTCTTCCATTTTTGCTTTCTGTAGTAGGTTAAGCAGTGATCAACAAAGGTTTAAAAGGCTAGCAACAGTGCCTTGACCTCTCTTCCTCCCTCTGGGACCATGATTTCAGGCAAAGACTCTCTTGCTGCCCCAAAAACATAGATTTTCCTCATCCCTAGGACTTCTAGTGTTTGCAGCTCTTTAGTAGGTGGATATTCTAGTTTTTCTTTTATTTAGATCTTATTTATAATGTGCACTTCCTGATTTGCAATAGTTCTTTTTCATGCTTTCCTTTCTTGCAGCATTTCTCAGCATTTCCTTTCATACATCATAGTTTAGACCATTTTTATGCAAAACTCTGTTTTTCCTAAGATGCAGTCATTTCATTGGTTGCTTGATTTTCTTGGTTGACTGTCAGTTTCTATGTAGTAGATCTCTTCCAGAAGTAGGCCAGCTTACCATCAATCACACCCTCCATTTGATCCATTCCCTACAGGTCTCCCAAATCTCACCTCAATTCTGCCCTAGTTTCCTGCATTTTTTTATAAAACTTCTTCCTCTCTCCTTGAGCAAACCCAATCATATTTCTCTCTCCTGGTGATTCATGGTAGACCTTAGGCACTCTAACAACTCATTCCAACCTTCATTCAGCTTTTCCAACTACTCTCCACCCTAAAAACAACGAAAATTGCTCTCGGCCTCCTCCTGTAGGCCTCTTGTAGTTTCCATGTTTTCCTCCTGTAGTTTTCCTGTGTCCTCTTGTAATTTTTCCTATAGGATTTCTTTTGAAGTTCGAGTGTGGGAAAAGCCTCCAAAAGGCCACTTGGGACGTCCTAGGACCCATCCACACCATCCTACATCCTCCCAAGCTCCAGAACTGGCCTTTCACGCCACCTGCTCACTGCCACACTCACACACAATAAATTAGATGCATGTCAAATTCACATAAAAACACATAAAAATCCAAAAATATGTTTTTTTCTTATTTACTTCCAAAAATAGCATGGTTAGATGTTTTTTACTTCCTTGAGTAGGTAATGGCATTTCTTTCATGGTTTTCATAGTGTTTTTGGCAAAAGTATAATTAGCTTGTTAATTAGGGTTTACTAGGTTTTGCTTTACATTCTAGTCTTTCTCCTTTCTGCAGTTAGAGTAGCATTTGTAGAGTAATCTTATTTCCTTTCATCACACATAGAGCTTCTTCTGAAACCTATAGAAGTTGGCTTGAGCTCCTAGTGATCTCGCACTGGCTAACCAAGTGACAACCTATAGTGAGAACTAGTACTTGTGCATACAGGACTGACGCTTCCAAGTTTGTTACGAACTACCGGGTTGATAGTAGTAAAGTACGAAACCTAGGAGTTGCAACATTCTTGCTGCAATACTGGTGCTCACCAATTTTTGGCGCCATTTCCGAGGAAGCGTTAGAGTATCCTGTGATTACTGCTTTCTTTTATTTCCTATTGCAACATTATGCTAGTAGTTTATTTCGGCAAAAGTAGACTAGTCATTTCTTTTCTTTTAGGTTCTGCATTTCCTTGCTTTCCTTTTCAATTCTACAAATTTCATTTCAGCAAAAGTAGAATAATCATTTCTTTTCTTTCAGTTCTACACCTCCTTGCTTCCCTTTCAATTATGCAAATTTCTATTCAGCAAGTTCATTTCAGCTAGTTGCAATTTGTTTTATTCAATCAATTTCAGTTTCTGCAGGTTCTATCAGTGTGGGGAAAAAGAAACAAAAACAAACCAAAAATATTTCCTTTCATGCCTCGTAGGAATAGAGATAACTCAGGAAACTTTTTGCCCAACACCCCCACTACTTCACATATACAACCTTCTCTCTTCTTCGGTGGCTGCGATCAAGAAGAAGCCTTAGGTGAACAACCAAACATATTTGAAGAACCTATAGGGGAAGAAGAAGAAGAAAACATTCCTCTGGAAACCATGGCTAAAAACATAAATGCTAGGGGAAATGGAGAGAGAATAGAGGGTACTTTCCCCATTCGGGAGACCAATGGGGACACCAAAATCAAGAATATAAGTCCTTCAGCCCTACCTCATTTACATGGTCTGACTACAAAAGATCTTGACACCTTCTTGTTCAAGTTTGCTGTCATCTGTCGAACTTATGACTACGCAAAAGACGAGAAAAAGTTGAAACTGTTCCCTTCTACTGTCAAGGATGCAACATTGCATTGGTTCATAGGATTACCTAGAAATAACATCACAACTTGGGCTCAGATGCAGCAGGACTTTAACAACAAGTATCGAGACTATTGTAGGACAAAAGATACTAAAGAAGAAATCTTCCGAATGACCATGGGAAGTGATGAGTCCCTGGAATAATATGAAGAGAGGTTCCAACTCAATGACAAAAGGGCCGGGTGTACACTTGACCCTGAGTCTCTGAAGTTGGTCCTGCTTTGGGGAATTCGGGAAGACCTTTTTGACACCCTCCATCTACTGGTCGGGGGAGACATCTACCAACTATCCTATGAGGACATAAAGACTATTTTTAGAAACCATTCTAGAGCAGCCAGAAAGAAAGGTAGGGGGAGTCAACCCATAGCTAGTACCTCTTCCTCCAATTCATCCATTAAAGGAGAAATTGGAAACATGCTGGAAGACTTCAAGAGTGAGATGCTATAGATTCTTGCCATGCAAATGGATACCTTACATATCAAAAGAAAACAAGAGGAAGTAGAGAGGGCTTTGGCCATCTCCTATCCTAGATGCACTAGGAGGCATCCTAGGAATCAATGCCCATCGAAATTTATAGAGGTTTATTTAGTCTGTGAATAAAATCATTCTACAGATAAGTGCCCTTCCTTTCCTGGACTTAAAGATGTATAGCAAAGAGCCAAAGGAGTCACTGAATATATCTATTACATAAACCAAAGGAGGTCGCATGAACCTAAACCATACTAGCAAGGGATGCAAGGGACATCTCAATCATAATACAACCCCAACGAAGTCACCTCCACACCTTCTTGGGCCTGCCCTATTCATCCTTCCTGGCCCACACCTCCTCCTTGGTCCTTCACATCTCAATATCATGCCCAACCAGCCACCCATTCATTTCAATCCTATGCTCAGCCACAATCTCAGTGGAATGAATCTCATCAGGCGTGGAGGCCCCAATACAACTCTCTTCGATCTCTTCTACCACCACCACCTGCCCAACCACAACCGTTACCTCTTGCTCCACCAAGGCAACCCTAAATGCCTGCCCAGCCAAATCTAAACTCGAACAACAGACATGCTCAGCAAGTGTATAGTGGGGAACCATCATGCCCAACTTATGTTGTGGAGATTCAAGAAATTAACTTGTGATTTGGGAAAGTTCTCCCAGATAGCCAACCTCCACCCAGGCAGGTTAAGGAAGATAAAGAGGAAAGCAAACCTAAAGCAAATCCACCCTTTCCTGAGAGACTATCTATGACAACCCAGCCTACCTCAGAAGAGACTGAACTCCTGGGAGAATTGAAACATTTATGTGTGAAGATACCACTTCTCTAAGCCATAAAAGATGTGCCTATATACAATAGCCAGATCAAATAGAAGTGGTTTAGACATCCAGGAATGCGCAAGAGAGATGCCCCAACCATCAATTTTATAGGGCAACTGTCTGACCTGATGTTGGGGCAGATAATCTGTCCAAAATATCTAGATCCTGGAAGCCCAGTAGTTGATGTCCACATCAATGGCACAATGGTCCCACATACCTTGATTGATCTGGGAGTTTCCATTAATGTGCTGAAAAAGGACACAACGCTCAAACTTAATCTCCAGGGCTCCTTGAGAAAGACCACGGCAGTGCTGCAGCTAGCAAACCAATCCACCATGACCCTTGAGGGGATTATGGAAGACGTGATGGTCTCCGTTGATTCTTGGGAGTACCCTGCTGATTTCTTAGTTCTCTATCCAATGGCAAAGCTCACTGGGTATCCTCTCATTTTGGGAAGACCCTGGTTGGCTACAGTCGATGCCTACATCAGCTGCCAAGCTGGGAACATGGCCATAAAGAATGGGCACATGCCCAAGTAGTTAATCCTATATCCTCCTACCCAACCCTTTCTAGAACATGATCTACCTCTCTGGTTGGAGGAGGAAGATGAGGATGAAGTTTATTTTGCACCACTTTGCACATTAGAAATTTCTATGAGGGGGAAATCGCAAGATGAGGATGATATGATTGAAAATTTGATTTAGAATCCACCTCCGAGTGTATCACCATTAGAAGACATAGTAAGAGAAACCCAAAAAAACCCCTCAACTGATCTTTGTGTGGCCGACCCTACTTCCCTCCATGTCAAAAATATAGAGTTCTGCCCAGAAAGAACATTGAAAATCAATCCATCCCTATCTACTTCCCAGGAGAAGGAGTTATGCAATATACTGAGAAAACATCTAGATGCCTTCGCCTGGAGTTATAAGGAGACAAAGGGAGTGCACCCTTCAGTATGTACTCATCATATATACATCAGGGAAGGTTTCAAACCATTCAGGTAGCCTCAAAGGAGGATGAACCCAACAATTAGAGATATTGTTAAGGAAGAACTGCAAAAATTGCTTGATGCAGGATTCATCTATCCCATCTCTGACAGTGAATGGGTCTCTCCTCTAGTGCTAGTGCCAAAGAAAAATGGTAAGTGGAGAATTTGTGTTGACTATCGGGAATTGAAAAGCCACTAAAAAGGACCATTTTCCTTTACCTTTCATAGATCAAGTGTTAGACGGTCTGCAAGGAAAAAAGTTTTTCTCCTTCCTAGATGGGTTTAGTGGGCACAATCAGATTCAAATCAGCTCGGAAGACCAAGATAAGACCACTTTCACTTGTCCTTGGGGTACCTTTGCATACGGGTCCTTCCTTTCGATTTGTGCAATGCTCCAGCCACTTTCCAAAGAGCAGTATTGAGTATATTTTCTGAACTGTTTCATGATGCAGTAGAAATATACATGGATGATTTTACTCCCTATGGCTCTGACTTTCAAAAATCTTTATATAACCTTAGAAAAGCTCTAGATAAATGTATTGAGATGAAACTTTCGATCATTCTGGAAAAATGTGAATTCTTGATGACTGAAGGGGCCGTGCTAAGTCATGCAATATCTCAACAAGGACTACAGGTGGACCCCAACAAAATTGCCATCATCCAAAGGGTCCCACCTCCTCAAAAGGTGAGAGATGTCAGAAGTTTCCTAGGCTTAGCTGGATATTACAGGAGATTCATTAAAGACTTCAGAAAGATAGCCTCTCCTTTGTTTGGCATCCTAGGCAAAGATGTTGAGTTCATATGGTCGGAAAACTGTCAAGAAGCCCTAGATACCTTGAAGAGCAAGTTAGTGACTGCACCAATTCTCAGAGGCCCAAACTGGGCCCTACCCTTTCACATTCACACAGATGCCTCAGACAGAGCAATAGGAGTAGCCTTAGGACAGATTGATGAAAAGTTACCTTTTGCCATATACTTTATAAGCAAAAACTTGTCAAAGGCAGAGTTAAACTATACAGTGACCGAGAAGGAACTCCTAGCTGTCGTGCATTCCTTAAACAAATTCAGACATTATATCATAGGCTATCAAACCTTTGTGCACATTGATCATGTTGTAATTAGATATTTAATGAACAAACCAGATGTAAATGCTCACATTATTAGATGGTTGCTTTTACTGCAATAGTTTGATCTGACCATTATTGATAAGCCTGGTAAAGAGAATGTTGTTGCTGACTTTTTATCTAGAGTAAATTTGCCTGTAGGTGAAGAAGGAATGGTGGATGAACAAATGCCAGATGAGCACCTATTGCTATATCATCACTCTCTCCATGGTTTGTTGATATAGAAAACTACTTGGTTTCAACATAGTTCCCACCAAACCTATCCTCAAAAGAGAAGAGAAAGATAGTGATGAAAAGCACCCCTTTCACCTGGATTAGAGGCATTCTATTAAAACTTGGCCCAGATCAGATCTTGAGAAGATGTGTCAGGGAGGAGGAAGTCTTTGACATCCTCCTGACCTGTCATGATGGACCTTGTTGAGGTCATTTTGTAGAAAAAAGAACCGCCTTCAAGATATTGCAAGCAGGCTACTACTGGCCCACTCTTCATCAGGATGTGAGGAGATACACGAGCCAGTGTGATCGGTGTCAAAGGATGGGAAAACCCACTCCAAAGGATGAAATGCCCATGCAATCTCAAGTGACCTTTGAGCCATTTGAGAAGTGGGGCATCGACTTTATGGGGCCTATGAACCCCCCTTCAAAGCAGAAGAAGTACATCATTGTGTGCACCGACTACCTGACAAAATGGGCAAAGTCAAAAGCAATCAAAGCAGCAACAGAGGAAAAAGTAGCTGAGTTTTTTAGAGAAAACATATTCTACAAGTTTGGGTATCCAAGAGAGTTGGTCACAGACCAAGGCAGTCAGTTCACTTCCAGCCTGGTTGAAGACCTGCTCACACATCATAAGATCAAGCACAGAACTTCCACCCCTTACCATCCACAAGCCAATGGGCAAGTGGAGGTCACTAATAGAGCATTGGAGGGGATCCTAACCAAGGTAGTGAGCAGCAGTAGAAAATACTGGGCGACAGATTGGTTGAGGCCACTTCGGCCTACAACACCACATGGAAGACCACCAGCAGGTTCACACCCTAATTACTGGTTTATGGGAAGAAGGCTTTGTTGTCAACAGAGTTTGAATTCAGTACCCTAAGGATGGAAGCTTAGCTGGACCTAGACCTCTGCCATGCACAAAAGGAGAGATTACTTCATCTCAATGGATTGGATGAATACAGATTGCAATCCCTTCTCCATACATAGGTAGTTCAACTTCAGAGAAAGAGATGGCATGATAGAAATATCAGGGAGAAGCAATTCCAAGAGGGAGATTGGGCACTACTCTATGATTCAAGATACAAAGATTTCAAAGGCAAGCTGAGGATAAGATGGCTGGGACCTTACACTATGGAGAAATGCAATGAAAATGGTTCAGTTCTGATAAGAACCATTGATGATGAATCCATCCCCATGCTTGTCAATGAACATTGGTGGAAGGTCTACAAGAAACCCCTCTCCAAGCGAGAGTTTATTGAAGATTTGAATAAAACAGTGATGGTAGTCGAGCATGGCTTAGCCTCCACTTCACCCACTCACTGAAGAAAAAGAAAAAGGTAGTGGAGCATGTCTTAGCCTCCACTTCACCCATTCACTGAAGAAAAAGAAAAAGAGAAAAAATAAAAAAAGTAAGGACTCAAGTGAAAACCTCCATGAGGCGCTTGAATCCCATCATTGGGTTGAAAACCTCTTTTGAGGCGGCTCGGTGATGTCAAAAAAAAGGGGGGAAAAAAAGAGAATAATATCCCTAGGTGAAAACCTCCCTTGGAGGCACCTAGGGCAGGCAATTAGGGTGAGAACCTCTTTGAGGCACCCTAGTTGTTTTCAAAAAAAAAAAGGAGAAAGAAAAATGAATTTTTGTTGCATTGCAAGTTTGCAGGAGGACTACAGTGAGCAGAAGAAGATTCCAAGGGGACCCTGACATTCACACCAGCATCCATCTCAACTTCTCCAAACCTTCCTCCATCATTTTTGGCAACTCTTTCACCCCACTGTACATCTTCTTTCAAAACTGTGTTTTCTACACGAGGCTCCCGTAGGAATTATAGAGAGCCAAAAGTGTCTACAGAAGGTAGTTTGAGGGACCAGGATAACTTCATGAGGAACCTATAGTCACTCTTGCCATATTCAAACCTCCTTACCATCATTTCCAAGCCTGCATCACACTCCAAGCATCATTATTGTTTTCCCTATCCAAGAAAAAGCACACAAAAACAGTTTTTCAGTTTTGAAAACAAACAAAAAAAAAAAAAAAGGAGAAAAGGCACCCTCAACTTCACCTAAAGCTTACCTACTATCCCTCCATCTTTATCTACACCTCTGGCATCATTCTCGAGTTCCAAACACAGGAAAAAGCTGAAGTTTCAAGGGGAGAAGTAGCTACAGGAGCTCCTGTAGGAATTCCTGTAGCGGCTGATCCCATGGAAGTCCAGCACCAACAGCAAAAGAGTGCACATATGAAGGTTGGAAAGGCACATGCAGCTTAGCTCTAGCAAAGGAAGAACCTGAAAAACCACACAACTACACATCAGCAGGCAGGGACAACATGCATGAAGGAAAATGAAGGCATGCAGCAGAGAAAGCTACAACACCTCACAACAAATACACTTGGATCACAGGTAAGTAACTAAATCACTCCTCTATTTTCATTTGTGTAATTAGCAGTCATATGAAGGCAACGAGATGGTTGAGATCGAATGAGGAAAAGGTCGCCAGTTAACTTGGCCACCTTCAGTTAGTTGACTCCACTTATCCAAGATGTCACCCACACATGCGCACAGTACACTCAAGCATAAGATGCCAAGGACAGGTAGTGGGAGGAAGTGTGAACTCTGATGCAATAATGAGGGATGATTAAAAGGAGGGGCCATGATGATCAAGCAGGTGGGGACCAATGGTCTGAATATGGGCAACGTACACCTTGCCAGCTCAACACTCATAATTGAAAATATCCATAAAGGGTAATGAGTACTCCTCCCCGCACATTCTCACCACCTTTTCTTCATTCTTGTTGTGACCCCATAGCCTCGTAACCACCATCCTCCATCGATTTCTTCCATATTCTTTCTCTCGGCATTTTCTATAGGAGCCCCTACAGGAAATCTACAGGAGGAACAACGGGCTTCTATAGGAGGGGCAGTGAGTCATTTTGAAGGGAGAAAACATGATTTTTGGCACGAATTTCAGTCTGAAGAGGTAGGGTTCATGAATGCCCTCTGTTTAATATTGAAATAAGAAAGAATTGGTATTGATTTGAGGATGAAATAAGTCTTTAGGAGATTAGAAAATACATAAAAAAATTCTGTTTGTTTAAAAAAAAAAAACATAGTCTCCTCTGTTTCTCTGATTTTCCCAAAATTCCCTGTTTCCACCTACATATTTGGGTTTGAAAAGAAGTACAGGCAGTATGACAGGAGGGTTTATGAGAAAGGAGCCCACTAAATCCACTAGGCTCCATGCACATCCTCAATTGGTGGACATATTCACAAGGGCAAACTGGATGAATTTATTTGAGAAATTTCGAGGGTTTGATGATGAAATTGCCCAAGATCTGCTCTCTCTCTGGTCCCTCACACAAGAACTCATGCTACTATAACCATTAGAGGCCTATCCATGGAAATAATCCTTGAATTCATCTGTAGGGTCACTACCTTTCCTCTTGGGCTACCTTGGAGTAAAGATGAGAAACCAATTGGCCAAGTTGCCAAGAAGAATTTTTTCCAAAATAATGAAACCCCTGTTGAAGATAAAAATGGAATTAGAAGGGCTAGTATACCATATCCCTAGGATGAGGTTAGCTACCAAGTAATCAAATACATTTCTTGTGAGGGGAGGCACAACATTGTCTATGGATATCATTTCAGAATCCTCCATGACTTGAGATATGGCATGGATGCCCCAGCACCTCAAAAGCTTAGTATCCCTTACTTTCTCCTTTAGTCCCTCATTGACTCCAGAACCAAGGTACAAGCAGGAAATTCAGGGAAGTTAGCTCACCATATCCCTGAGATGAGGTTAGCTACCAAGTAATCAAATACATTTCTTGTGAGGGGAGGCACACCATTGTCTATGGATATCATTTCAGAATCCTCCATGACTTGAGATATGGCATGGATACCCCAGCACCTCAAAAGCTCAGTATCCCTTACTTTCTCCTTCAGTCCCTCATTGACTCCAACACCAAGGTACAAGCAGGAAATTTAGGGTAGTTAGCTCACCATGGCTTAATCAAAATCCTAGTAGAGGAAGCCCTCCATACCTTTACACTCCCTATAGCATGGGAAGTTTTCCAAAATATGACAACTGAGGATGACATAAAGGCATTAACCTATGATGTTAGTCCTACTAGCAGTGAGGAGGAAGAACAACAAAGAGGAGAAGATGAAGCCAGTGGTGACATGGCAGAGCAAGAAAGGAAGGAGGAAGGAAAAGAAACAAAGGAGGGAAAATTTGAAGAGAGACAAAAAGAGACAGAAGAAGGAGAAAAAGAGGCAGAGAAGGTAGATCAAAGAGAAGAGTCCCCTGAGACTTTGGAAATAAAAGTAGCAGCTACCCTCACTGCCCTCAATACACCAGTCAAGCCAAAGAAGAAGAGGAAAAGAAAGACCTCCATGTATTTCAGGGCAATGAAGAGAACAAGAATTAAAACAGGCAAACCTCAACCCTCTTCAAAAGTTCCCATTACCATTGAAGATTAACCATCTTCCAAGGTGAAATAATCTCCTTCCAAGACACCTATAACCTATGAAAGGGGGATTCCAAGATCTTCTACATGGAAGGGAAAAGCAGTACTACAGGACCCAAAACCAGACCTACAGGAGGCTCAGACAATCCTACAGGAGACACTGTCCAAACTACAGGAAACACAAAAGCTTGACAAAATGATAGGAGGACAGCCAGAGGTGAAGGAGGAAGAACAAGAGTTACAAGAACCTGACCCCTAGCCTAGTCTTGCCTCCTATTACAATCTACTTGACGGAGGCAAGATAATCCCACAGAAACTTGCAATTCCATTGTTTTTCAAATTGGAGAAAGAAAGAGTGAGAACACATAGGTGGATGTAGATAGCCAAATCCAAAGGAGTTGAGGATGTAGGCCATATGGAAAACAAACTCGGGGAAATGGGTAGAGAATTGAGTGCTCTCAGAGACAGAGAAGCCATCACAAGAAGCCACCTTGAGAAGGAGAATGAAATACTAAGGAGGCAGTTGCAAGAGAATGAGACTCATTTGGCATACATGGCCAGCTTATCCATGGAATCATTACAATGTAGAACACCAACCAAATCATATGGCCTCTATCTGAAGGATCATTGGCTTCAATTCAAAATAAAAACTTTGGCACAAAGAGGCACAATGCCTTTCCAAGACTACATGTAGTTCATGGATTTGTGTGACCAAAGCACCTCAGAGGATAAAGAAAAGTTGGCAGAGTTCTACCTACACAACATGGGCCTCACATACATGAATGTATGGGACCCCAATTCCAAGCTAGGGGATCTACAATTAATGGCCATGGCCTCATGAGTGAACCGTGAAGAATTGAGGGTAGTAGAAATGAAAATATTGCTAATAAAAGAGTAGAATGAACCATTGATGATAAGAGCTGAGCCATCAGATCCTATGGAACTCATCAACACACACAACCTACTTTCCAATGACCCTCAAAATGCCCCTAAATATCTAGCCAATCAAGAACAAGCCATTGCACACTTTGAAGATATGTTCAGGCTACTTGGGGAGGACTGTGTGCATGCATGCATGAGAATATGGAACACCCTACCTCACAGTTTACAGATCCAGGAATACCATTCCCCCATGAGGCTGAAGCAGGAATTAAAAAGAGTGCCAATGTACGAGCGCTCCATGCAAAGGCTGAAGGTCAATTGGATTGACATCAAACTGAGTCCTCCACTCATATTAGGCATGTTGGAAGGTAGAAGAGAAGAAGAAGAGGAGGAGCAATGGAAAGACATAGATAGAAAGGAAGGATTTTATGGGGAACATGAGTAGACCACATCAAAAGCTTGGGATGATAGGGAGGCCACCAGGGCCATAAAAGACGAAGATCTTGACTAATTTACTTAGAGGATGAGCAACACCTTCAGTAGGGGGGTGATGATGAGCCTCATAAATGGGTAATTATATGGGCTCATTTTACCTCCTAACCTAGTCAAATAAACCATTCTCTTAGCTTATTGTATGATTTTCTAATGATATTTATGCTTATAGGGTGAGTTGAGTTAGTTATTATGCCATGTGGTCTAACATGTACCTAATGCAGATTATTGAGGGATTTCGAGGTCAAAGTCAAGGATCCAGGGGTCAAATTGTAGCAATAAATCTAATTAGACAGAGGGGAGGACTTATAGGAGGGAATCCCCCTCATTTATTACTCTTCACTTTGAATTCCCCTTCATTCAGCTCGGAGTACAAGCAACCGAATCATGCACTAGAAGGCAGCCGAGCAAGTGAAAGATAATTGGTAGTTATCTCGAGTTTTGGGAGCCAAGCGTCCTTGATTTTAAGGAAGCCATTGGTAGCTTCAGATGTATAATTAGAGAGGCCTAGGGCCTCACTAGGGTTGGATTTTTTTTTTCTTATGTAAACTTTGCTCAAATTTCGAGCTTACTATTTTATGACAATTTTATGTAATCTTGCTATTTTTTGATAATGAATATGGAATCTTTTTTGAGCTAGCACTGAGTTACCTCAGAGGGCTGAAGCTCTTGGGTTAGGGCCCAATCCAAGCAACCAAGCTCCTCTTTACTTGTATTTGTATGCTTTGCTTCAATTTGTAGATTAGTTTGTTGTTAGATGTATTTCTCTTATGGTTAAGAATAGGTTGCTTTTGATGATTTAGTAGTTTGCTTCCATTTGTGCTTTCTGTAGCAGGTTAAGCAGTGATCAAAAAAGATTCAAAAGGCTAGCAATAGTGCCTTGTCCTCTCTTCCTCCCTCTGGGACCATGATTTGTGGCAAAGACTCTCTTGCTGCCCCAAAAACATAGATTTTCCTCATTCCTAGGACTTCTAGTGTTTGCAGCTCTTTAGTAGGTGGATAGTACAGTTTTTCTTTTCTTTAGATCTTCTTTATCATGTGCACTTCCTAATTGGCAATATTCCTTTTTCATGCTTTCCTTTCTTGCAGCATTTCTCAGCATTTCCTTTCATACATCATAGTTTAGACCATTTTTATGCAAAAACTTTGTTTTTCCTAGGATGCACTCATTTCATTGGTTGCTTGATTTTCTTGGTTGAATATCAGTTTGTATGTAGTAGATCTCCTCCAGAAGTAGGCCAACTTACTAAAAATCACACCCTCCATCTGATCCATGCCCTATAGGTCTCCAAATCTCACCTCAATTATGCCTTAGTTTCCTGCATTTTTCTCATAGAACTTCTTCCTCTCTCCTTGAGAAAATCCAATCATCTCTCTCTCTCCTGGTGATTCATGGTAGACATTAGGCATCCTAACTCCTCATTCAAACCTTCATCGACCTTTTCCACCCACTCTCACACCCTCAAAACAATGAAAATTGCTCTCGTCCTTCTCCTGTAGGCCTCCTATAGTTTCCCTATTTTCCTCCTGTAGTTTTCCTGTGTCCTCCTGTAGTTTTTCCTATAGGCTTTCTTTTGAAGGCCAAGTGTGGGAAAAGCCTCCAGAAGGCCACCTGGGACCTTCTAGGACCCATCCACACCATCCTACATCCTCCCAAGCTCCATAACCAGCCTTTCACGCCACCTGTTCACTGCCACACTCACACACAATAAATTAGGTGCATGTCAAATTCACATAAAAACACATAAAAATCCAAAAATATGTTTTTTGCTTATTTACTTCCAGAAATATCATGGTTAGATGTTGCTTACTTCCTTGAGCAGGTAATGGCATTTCTTTCATGGTTTTCATAGTGTTTTTGGCAAAATTAGAATTAGCTTGTTAATTAGGGTTTACTAGGTTTTGCTCTACATTCCAGTCTTTCTCCTTTCTGCAGTTAGAGTAGCATCTATAGAGTAATATTCTTTCCTTTCATCACACATAGAGATTCTTCTGAAGCCTATAGTAGTTGGCTTGAGCTCCTAGTGATCTTGCGCCGGCTGACCAAGTGACAACTTGTAGTGAGAACTAGTACTTGTGCATACAACACCGACGCTTCCAAGTTTGTTACGAACTACCGGGTTGATAATAGTAAATTAGGCAGCCCAGGAGTTGCAGTATTATTACTAAAATACTGGTGACCATCAACCTTCATGCCTACAAGGTTATGCACACCAGTGAGCTCCTTGTGTCTTGTGGGACTGCCTTCGTGCAAATCCCGTCGTAGTGCGACTAATATTAATTACCCAAGTCGTCCTTAGTTAGGTTCTGTTCATTAATTCCTTAGAAGGTTTTCATACATAAACATACATACAAGTGCGCACATATAAATAAACAGATACCATTAATGCCAAACATCAAAATATAGATCTATGAAACAGATGCACATAATATTGAATCAACTTAGATTTATTAATGATCCTTTTCAAGTTCAGTTCAATACAGACTCGACTCCGCCCTGCGCACTCAACTATAGGGGTCCGTGCACTCAGCTGTAGAATCTACTGGGCCTCTATGCACTCAGCTTCAGAACCTCTACCTGCTATTACGACCCAAGACACTTCAGATCCACTATGGTCTTGTAACCATGCCTTCACATCTATTTTCTTGCCAAAACTAAGATTCCCTTTACACTTAGAGCCTCGCTCTATTTATACAATCCCATGGTCCACGAACCATGGGTAGGCTGACACACTTGACATTAAATTACATTATTTTAGGGTGGAAAACCCTAGACTCTCGTGCTCTGCACCCACATTGCACAGGGTCTTTACATTACATTGACCAAAACTTGGGATTTAAGCCCCAAAAACTTGCTATGGGGGGATC
This sequence comes from Pinus tabuliformis, assembly GCA_031772625.1. Lineage (NCBI taxonomy): Eukaryota > Viridiplantae > Streptophyta > Pinopsida > Pinales > Pinaceae > Pinus > Pinus tabuliformis. The sequence continues at coordinate 10,673,965 of CM062808.1, forward strand.
CGCAGCACAAAACAGAGGAACACGTATTTCTCCACTACCAATGAGCCTGGTTAGTACCTCGGTGGAGTTGCATGCTTCACCTCTCTACACAAGAATCCTTTCTCTTCTTTCGCCTTTGTATTTTTTCAAGAGGACTTTGCATAGGCACTTATTTATTTTTGGAACGGATGAGAGATGCTGACTTATTGAGAGCATAAGAGTTTGTTCCTTCATAGAAGCATGTAATACCTTTGACATAGGTTTTCTCCTTTAGATTTTCCCCTTCCTCGTTTCTACTCGTTGGATGGGCTTGAACACACAGACCAGAAGGCTGAGTACAGGCATGGGGCTTCCCAGTGTGGACACAAGTTCATGGTTGGATGAAAACTTCCCTTGCAGACGACTCATATTTTCCGTCAAGACTTCATCGGCGGAAGGTTATAACCAAGCACAAAGAAGATGGATACAATATTGGCCAAGTTCTGCAGTGTCATAAGTGTCTTCATATTTCAATCACATACTCTATTCAAATGCAAAAACATAGTAGTTGGTAGCACTTAGTTCCAGAAACAAAAATAGTAATATATCAAGCAAACAAAACAAACGTAAACAAAAATAGTAAGAAGAACAAACAAAGTAAAAACAAAGATAGTAAGTAAAGAAAACCAAATGAAAACAACAAGTAGCAAGCAGACTATGTACATGGCACAGGGCGCAGCCCGACCTACTGAAAATAATGCTTGAGATCTTGGCCATTGACAGGAAGGTTGTCAATCCTCCCATCAAGTGATTTCAAATAATACATGTGTGGTACAAGCTTCTTATGTATCGTGTATGGACCAATCCACAGGGATTGGAAATTTGTATGTTTTCCCTTGTCTTCATGGGACTTATCCCATTTCAGAACTAGGTCACCAACATCGAAGTTAGCTTTCCCTGTAGACTTCTTATCGAACCATCTCTTGATACGGTTCTAGTGGAGTGTGAATTTTTACTTTTCTTTCATCCTTTCTTCCTGAAGCTTATGGAGAGCATCCATCCTACACTGAACTAGCTAGCAAGGCTTGCGTTGGGATTCTTAGGAAAGCTAAAGTGCAACAAAGTAGATATTTGGTAGAAGGATGGCTTATTTTCCATAAACCAGGAAGTATAGTGAGGTATTCAGAAAAGGTTTGGGTGTTACACAGTCAACCCATAATAAATTCGTCAAGGCGGTATGCGAGTTGCGCTGCTCAGAGAAAACAGTCTTCTTGATTATGTGGATGAGGTTTTTATTTGTGGATTTTGCGAGACCATTTTCTTGCGGGTAATAGTTAGATGAATTCTTTGGAAAAATACCATTATGTAATGCAAAATCATAGAGTTTAAAAGATGAAAATTAAGTTGCATTATAAAAAAGAAGTGATATCGGAACACCGAAGTGTGAGATGATGTTCTGCAGGACGAAGATGATGGCCTCTTGGTCATTCACTTGTTTGAGCAGAACTGCTTCTGTCCACTGTATGAAGTAATCAATTGCTATTAGAATGTAGCGGTGTTGCTTTGACGAATGTGGGAAGATTTCCTTGATGATGTCTAGGCGCCACTGTTGGAATGGTTTGGTCATTGCAACAGGGTACAGTGGGGCTGTTGATCTTCGTGTTCTACCAGTGCATCACTAACAGACTGGGAACTTGCAGGCATAAGCATGTGCATCCTTGAATAATGTGGGCCAGTAGAAACCGATTCACATAAATTTGTGCGTAGTGGTGTTTCCTGCAAAATGACCCCCAGCAGGTCCATCATGGAGATCTTGAAATACCTTCTATTATTCATGTGCCTCTAGGCACCTGAGAAAAACTCCATTACTGTGCTTTCTGTAAAGTACTTCGTGCACCGACTAATATGCTAAGGTTTTAAGGTGCAATGGCATCTTTTGTCTAATGGAAAAGTGAGAGGGTACGGTGACATGATCAAGGTACTGGCACATATCTGTGTACCAAGAGGTTTCTTCTTTAGTGGGTGTGGCTCACCTTATATCATACATCTCAATTTCATGCTCCCAGTCAGTGAGCTCTTTTACACTCTTCGATGCATGTACCGCTTCACCTGCAAGTCTACAGAGCCCATGTCCTTTGATTGTGTGAACTGGCTTGATTTCAAGATCATACTCTTGCAATCCTGTCATCTAGTTTGCATGTCGTTCACCCAGTTCTTGTTGTACAAGCAATGTGCGAACTACTGGGTGAGGGACAAAGACTATGTAGTGATTCTTCATCAAGTAGGGCCTAAAGTGTTTCACTGCCTTGTAAATTGCATAAGCTTGCTTGTCAATGATGGGATAGTTGAGTTCTAGTCCCTACATGCTGGCGCTCATGAAAGAGATTGGGCATTCATCATTCATCTCATTCTTCTGAGTGAGTATTGTAGCTAGTGAATTATCGAAGGTGAAGGTGTATAGTTTTTACATAGAATTTTGTCACTGTCCTTGTACTCCTCTTTCCTTGATCCTGGAAGACCTCTACAATGAACCCTACATGCTTTGCCTTCATGGAGAAACTACCATTATGTCCTTCTTCATGAGAAGATCATTTCCCTTTTGTACCATTTCCCTTGAAACTTCTGTTTTTCCAAATTTGCAAGACCGACGCTAATGATCTTTGTCTCCCCTGTGCCGATGTGCAGAGATTATCACTATTCCCCGCACTGATTGGTATGACTGAGCTATGTTCCAATCGTGCTGGTCCTGTTATGGAATTGTTTTTAAATTAGAGCTAAAGCTTCCATCTCTAGAAGCTCCATAATGGAAGTCTGGTAAATGGTTTGGCCGGATGGGGTCGAGGATGACAGTTTGGGCTCCTTTCCTCTATAATGATGGAACTACCCCAAGGGATAGCTCCTTCTCCCATGAGAAGAGGATCCATCTCCCATCCATATTTCCTATATAAACCTCCCTTCTTCCCAAGCACAAACTAGTGTGAAAATTAGAGTTAGAGTATTGGCTGAGTGTGAATATACTATTTTAGACAACCAAGCTATTACTATTTGTAGCCATCTAGTTGTGTGAGGGAGAAGTGTGTTTGGTTTGGAGTGAAGCCTAAAGGGAAGAATATTTAAACTATTGTTGTTTGGAGCCATCATGAAGTGCTAGCAGAAGTGTGTGGGAACCTGGTCTTGTTAGAGGAATATTGCGACGTCAAGATGAATGGTTGTAATCTCTCTTTGAATATTAATATATGCAACCATCGATTGATTTCCTACGTGTTTTGTTATATTACATATTTGTGTCTTAATGCTTGTTGACTTGTTAAGTAGGTTGAATTGCAATTTTTCTATTATTATGTTTGTGTGTTGTTTCTTTTTACTTGTTTCATGAGCTTGAAGAAGGAAGCGAGAGATTACTGGAGCGAGCAAGTGAGGACATCATCAAGAAGGATAAGAGACCAAGAGGTAGGCCCTCTTGATTGATTCTAACCTAAGGAAATATTCCATAGAATGTATCTATTGTGGCTAGATCCATTATCGAGCTAGAGGAATTTGTTCGCGTCCGCACTTATAATTTTACTTCACCGCAAATTGGCGACTCCGCTGCGGAGATCCCATCTTTTTGTTTATTTTGGATTTCATGATTTCATGAGAACTTTTCTGGTTTCACGTTTTCCCTTTTGTTCTGTTGCTTTTCTCCTACTTACTTTCTTAAGTCTAAAATCCATAGTAGCATATCTGGTCCCTATTTGAATTTTTATTTTTATTTTTTATTAGTTCCCTCGGACAACACGTTTAATCGGTTGACAGTTGTGTCGATCAACATGAATTGCATAGGAACAGTTGCGCTGACCTGCCTCTGGCGCTTGTTGTCAGTTAGGAAGTTGCGCCGATCCATGTAAGTGAAGATTAGGGATAGACCCCAATCTTGGCTAGTGTGTTTTGCTCTTGTATTTTTGACCCTGTGAGCCTTTTGACTGCTTTCTCCCTAATTAGAAAACTACTTTTCGTTTGGTTTTTTGTTTGCTTGTAGGCTTGTCATCTTGCTATTTTGATCGAGTCATTGGATGGCTAGCGACACTAGGGAATCTAGCTAGTCACCCACTCAGCAGCTTGTGGAATCATCGAGTCCGGTTGTAGGTGTGTCTGCTCCTTGCATTTGCTTTTGGTCCTCTCTACGATTTTGACCGCTTTTGCACAAGTTTGAAAAAGTTTTTCTTACTAGTTTGAATGCCTTTTTCCGACATAGATTACATTCTTGGTCTTGTGTTTGGTAAAGTCAGTGTTTCATTGATCTGAATGAAATTCTCTTTTTATGTTTTCATCTGCTTGAAGAGCTTATAGTCTCAAAAAAAAATTCATTTAAAGATTGTATGCGAGAAGTTTGTTTCGTTGTTTCATGAGAAAGTGCGAAATTATAGCTTGTTGCATCATTGTGATTCGCATCTCTTGAAAACTAAAATTGCATCGACATTTGAAAAGGAAGAGAAATTTTTTCATTTCGAAAGGAATGATAGATAAGTGCTTGTCAGGAAATTAGGAATTGGAATGCATTTTTCATTAGTTTATTTTTTGAAAAAGTGAAGTAGTGAAAGATCATTTCGTTTTCAGTTGCTTGATTGTTTGCATTTGATTGAGTAGTTTCTACCCTCTCTAGTGTAGGAATTTCATCGAATTGAAAGGATCTCGTCCAATTTAGTTGCATTTTAGGTTTTTCGAGTAGCATCACTAAGACCTGAAAACTGAAAATTAACTCAAGATAAACTCTAAAATGAATTCAATTTACCTAAGGCGCAATTGACATTAACAATCACATCTAGAAGGTCTAGGCTAGAGACATGTTCCGACGTCTGTAAACCTAGCAGCTGTCATTAGCTTCGACATTTGACAGTGCTAGCACGGATTTGTGCTCCCCATACTATTTTGTATATAATGGGAGACCACACTAGGCTGCAATTCTTTTATCCTTAGGAAGCCGAGTTAGCCGCCTTGCGAATGTGATACACCAAACACAGCATTCGGGGAGATTGCCTGCTCATACTTCTTGGTTCGCTAGGAGGTATTCTACAGTTCATGGTTGCCTGGTAATCATATTTACCTAGATCATCCAGAGTAGTCATTTGATCTTTTTGACTCATTAAACTTAAAATATCATCTGAGCGCTTGTCCTTTTGAGCTCGTTTCCAATCGAAAGCGATAGAGTCATCTTTGTTTCTTTCTCGACTCTTAAAAAATGAAAGAACATCAGTCATTTATGCATCTTAAATAATTGATTGCCCATGATCCAAAACATCCTGTTAGATTTTTTACCAAATCGTGAGTTCCCTTAAAAGGACATTTTAAAGCCTTGAAGTTATTTGTTCTGTCGACTAAGACAAGGTCATCGTGGCTGAACCATCTGGTTCACCCATTTCCTCTTCCTCTCCTCCATCTGAAAGATTTTCCGAGGAGCCACTTCTTGAGTTATCAGAGCCATTTGAGGACCAAAATGTTGAACTTGCAATTGTTTTGAGTGTTCAACCATTATCATCTCGTCCTCCACCTACTTTCGATTTAGGGTCATTTGCTGGTCTTGACTCGGAAACTCCAGATAATCTCGTTCGAACTCTAGAGAACTTGCCAACCACTAACGGTCATCTTGGACTGGTTATATATCCTTCGAACCCTCTATTTGATGCTGTTGAGATATCACTGCAACGCCCTTATAGTCTGTATGATCAACCATGTGTTCCTTTGGAACTATCCCCCAGTGCACATTTGACTATTCGTTGTCGTTTGTTTCTAGACATGTAACCCAAAGGCTATGCTCCAGTCACTTCTCCCGATGAGTCCGAAGTCTCAACTCCACACACTGTTGAGGGGGAAGAATCACAGTTTTAGTTCCCTCCTGAGGGTTTCCCTTATTCAGAAGGTATTCCCGCCAGCTTGCCACACAACTATGTGTCTTTAGGGCACCTAGTTTCAGGCTCACCTAGTGCCTCATCACTCTATCACAATTCTGTTTGGACATTAGGTGTCAGGACTACGTCAGGTACGTTCATCATGAACATGATCTCCCAACTAGTTGTTACTTCAGTCCTAGTGCAATCCACTGTCCTGAACACTCTTGTATCATTAATCCCAATTACGCGTTAGTCTCAACTGGCGATTTCAAATATTGTCTCTGCCAGTTCTTTTGTCCCGTTAGTCAGTGGCTAGATTGTGCCACCGCCTAGGGGTAGAACCTAAATGTCCCTATTGTGTCAGGTGCCACTAATGTGAGTTGCTCACAAGCTCACATGCTTGTTATAAACCAACCCTCTTTTGGTATTATTTACAACCCTACTGACCCTACTGGATTAAGCAATGTCCAATACCAACAGGTCTAGAATCCTAGTGGTCTATCTGGATTGAGTAATGTTCAGTATCAGTAGCCCTATGGGGGTCAAATCTAATACCAAAATCCTTATGTTCCATATGGTTCTCAAGAATTGGTTAATCAACCTTACACCATCCCATCTGGGCAGTAATCTAGCCTAGCTATGGCCAAATTCAGTTCGGTAATTTCTCGGGCACTATTCAAGTACTCTTGCAACAACAAGGAAAACTTTTGCAACAACTAGGGCAGTCTTTGTTACCCCAAGGGAAGCCTTTGTTGCAGCAAGGGATTTCCGTGCAACAACAAGGGCAAATCATCCTACGGCAAGTTCACCTGCAACAACCACAAGCTCAATCCTTTCAAGAGTTACAGCAGGCCACACAGCAGCAGATGCAATATGCTCTGCATACCTCTCAACCCATACCCTCGTAGGGCCAACCTCTACAGCCCCAGGGACAAATTTTGCAACCGCAAGGTCAACCCTTGCAACAAAAAAACCAACGAGGACAGTAGCAACCCTTGTATACCTATCAAAAAGGGCAACCCTTACAGGGATAGGTTCAAGGTAAAGTCCTGCAACAACAGGCGTAGAATCCTCTTATCCAGGGCCAACAGGATTAGAATCCTGCCGGCCAAGGGCACCAAGTACAAAATACCTACGTCCAAGGGCAACAAGCGTATCAACCTTATGCTCGAGGACTGTAGGTCCAGAACCCTCTTATTTAGGGACAAGAGGCCCAACAGCCCCATGTTCCAAGACAATAGGTCCCATACCCATATGTCCAAGATCAATAGGCTCAGCAGCCTTTTAACCCACACGTTGCCCATCAACAACCTATGCATGGACAATTTCAAGGTATTCAAGGTCCGAATCCTCCCTTTGGTCAAGGTAATCCGCAATAGGGCTAGCCTCAGATGCCATATGGCCAAAATCCACCACTGTGGAGTCAAAATCCTTACCAATAGAGATGGGCTCCTCCTGATGGGCCTGCCTATTGACCTCCCATGCCTTTTAACACTCAGTTACCTTTCTTGCCTACACTTGAGTTGCCAGATGTATCGTGTCTTATGAATGATCCGATTCTTCATTTGCTGTACTGACCTCCAGTGCCATCCAAGATACCAAGTGATTGCCCAAATTTTGATGGAAAAGCTAAAGAAGATCTGTAGGCCCATGTGATGACATATCACCTTTGGTGACCTCTGGTGCTCGTCAAACTCATACGTGGACAATTCCATTTGTCTTCATCCTTTCCAACGAACCCTCATGGGTGTTGTAGCAAAATGGTACATCGAGCTACCTCGAAGTACTTTTCATGACTTCAATTCGTTAGCCATGGCCTTTCTCATGCATTTTCAGTTGTCGATTCATTATGAAACGAGCACCTATCTTCTCACGTCGCTTAACCAAGACACTGCGATGCACATCTCTGATCATATCCATGAATGAAGACGTAGACGTCGACCGATCAAGTTTGAGATAGTTGATAAGTTGCTCACCGAATGGTTTACTAAATCATTCATAGCCCCAATTGCTCATGATATAGCCATGGGTGGATGCGACACAGAAGAGAAAGCCATTGCTCGTGCCCAGAACTTGGACCTGGTCTACTCTCAGTCTAGCACTTGATATGAATTATTACCCAATGCTTTGCGGCCATCATCCGATACCGTGACATCGAAGTCACTCCTTGTTCCTCCCATTGATGGAGTTATTGATTTAGTATCCAACGCCCTTGACAAAACTTCTTCCAAACATAAGTAGGTCTCAAACACTGCTTCTAACAGTTCATCTCAAAACCCTCCAGGCCTTATTAAAACCTCATAGGTCCATGCTGTTCAATATACCACAACGGACAAATCCTTGAAAGGAAAAAATAAAGGCAAAGGAAAAGCTAAAGTCGATGCCCCGAAATAGGGTCCTCCCAAATTGTCTGCTGGTGAATCTTCACAATGGAAACCTAAGTATCCTTGCCTCATTTGTGAGGAGGATCACTATACTAAGGATTGTCCACGATGATCTGAAGTTAGTCCTTTTCTCAAGGGGGCCCCTGATGTCCTCAAAGAGCCTTTTCCATCTCAACAAACTCAGATGGTAGACCAACCTCGATCTACTTCCTCTGGATCTCAAGTGTTCATGATGAGCACGCCCATTAATGTGGCTACCTGATTGAAGGATTATCAAACTCCAGCTCCCATGGCAGGGAAAGAAAAGAAACTCCACCTTCTTCTTCTACCCCGAGTTCTGGCCCTCTGAAAATCGAGCACCCTAACCCTGATTCCGCTACACGGCCACCTTCGCGAGGTGTGCTACGGAAATCCTCGTATAATCCCAATGCCTAAGCCACTCAACATTACAATATTGTTGAAGGTTTGGCTCAGGAGTCGTCAGCTATGTCGACTATCGAGGTACTCCAGAGCTGCCCATCACAGCAGAAATTTTTGCTATCAGCTATCGAGGGCATTGATCCCACCAATTCTAATTTGATCTGTTTCGATCTAAAGAACCATGTTCTGTGACTCCCTCATCAGATTTCCTTTCTTATTCAGGTTATCATTAATGAAAAGACCATCCATCGCACTGTCATCGATGAAGGTGCTTCTACCTACATCATGTCAACTGTGTGCTAGAAGGCTATTGGTTCCCCTTCACTTAACCAATCTCCGAACACTTTGGAAGCTTTTAATGGGCGCAATTCGTGACCATTTGGTGTCTTACCCAACCTTTCCATCACCCTGGAAGGCAAGACAGTGCAAGTCAAAGTAGATATTGTTGATGCCAATCTCAATTATAATCTTCTACTTGGCCGAAGTTGGACTCATGCCATGCATGTCGTGGCCTCCTCTTTGTTTCGTTTGATCTGTTTTCCCCATCAAGGGAGGATTGTCACTATTGATCAACTGTCTTTCTTTGCCTCTTCCTCATCTGATGGCAACGTTCCATATGTCAAGCACTCTGGTGTTCCCTCTGAGAGTGTGGGGGTAGGTCTCTTCAAATATTCTACCTTAATAGGGATTTTTCCACTCCCACCTCCTCATGTTGCCTCTGTCAACATGATCTGGGTCAAATCTGATCCCTCGGTCATACCTGCGCTAGATCTAGTTGATGCTTGGGGTGATGTCATGCCGCTTCATCCTGCCGAAATCAATTACATGGAAATTGTTTCGGCTGTGAACTCTACATCATTTGATTCTCATATCTCGAAGATCTCTATCAATATGTATTATCAATCCCCCTGGCTTGGCACTTTGGAATCATCCGATCCCTTAGTCGAGACCTTCCTTACCGATGAAGGTATCATGGAAATCATGTCTCTCAAGGAACCACCATGGATCGATACCTATCATCGCTCCTTGTTCCTACCTCTCCCAATAGTCATGTCTACCTCTTTTGAAGAGTCCTCTTCTCCATTTCCACCACTGACTGTTACTCATGAAGTATGGTTGGAAGGAAATTTGGGTAATATTACCCAAACGATACCGATTGACATTTCTATCAAACCGGTGTCGTTGAACACGTTCATATCGGGGTATCTTGTTCTCCAGACGAGATCAAGACGTATACTCGTCTTTTTCGAGAATCCTATGATGTGTTTGCATGGTCTTATGAAGAAATTCCTAGCATTGATCCCATCATTGTGGTGCATGAAATACCAACGTATCCGAATGCGAAACCTGCTTTGTTCGGTGCACCCTAGAAACTCCGCTGCTATTAAGGGAGAAGTCGAAAATCTTCTCAAAGCTGGGTTCATTTATCCCATTTCCCTTTTATATTGGGTGTCCAATATTATCCCGGTGACTAAAAAACAAGGCACGATTTACGTTTGCGTGGATTATCGAGATCTTAATTGTGCCTGTCCTAAAGACTACTATCCTACTCCCTTCGTTTATCAAATCATTGATTAATGTTCCAGGAGCAAGATATTTTCCTTTATGGATGGTTTTTCTGGTTATAACCAGATCAATATCGCACCGGCCGACCAAGAGAAGACAACCTTTATCCGCCCATGGGTTATGTCCACATACAAGAAGCTCCTTTTCAGCCTAAAAAATGTTGGGGCCACATTTCAACGGGCAATGTCCTATGCGTTTCATGATATTCGCAACATTTTCCAAACTTACTTAGATGAACTTCCTGCCCATTCTCGTAAGCGACGAGATCACCCAAACCACCTTTGACATATTTTTCTATGCTGCAGACACTATAACATCCGGTTAAATCTGCACAAATGTGTTTTCTTCGTGTAATCAGGACGACTCCTCGGCTTCATCATTTCCAAGGACGGGATTCACTTGGATCTACTAAAATTCAAGGCCATTGTAAACTTACCCCCTCCATCTTCACTGCACCAACTCTAGAGCCTCCAAGGAAAGGCCAATTTTCTTCTTCGTTTTATACCCAACTATGTCAGACTAGCTATAAGATTTACCCAGTTTCTCAAACAAGGAACACCATTTGCATGGGATGAGATAGCCCAAAAATGTTTTGATGACCTTAAGGATGTCCTCATAAATGCTCCTCTATTGCATCCACCAGACTATTGTCAAGATTACCTCCTTTACCTAGCTGCAGCCCCTAGCACCATAGCTATGGTGTTGGTTCAAGACGACGATGAAGGCGATGAACACGTGATCTACTACCTGAGTTGGAATCTCCTCGACAATGAAATACGTTATGCACGTCGAGAAGTTGGCTTTGGCTGCCATCTAGGCTATTCAACGTTTTCGGCATTATATTCTCTTATGAATGACTACAGTGATTTCTGAATGCAACCCTATGACCTACATCCTGACTAGTCAGTTGCTGGGGGGGCAAGAATTCTAAATGGATCGTTATCCTGCAAGAATTCGATTTGGTTTTCACTATGGCCAAATCTAAGAAGTCACTTGTTTTCGCGGAATTGATTTGTTCCCTTCCCTCCAAAGCTCTCCTTGCTGGTGTAGATGAATAACTCCCAGAAGAGACCCCTTTCCTGATTATCACCCTTGATCCATGGTACGATGATGTCATCATGTATCTCCATGTCATCACCTGGATTGAACCTCAGGCTGAAGGAAGGCAATGCCAGGGTAACCACAAACCACACTTAGCCAAGTAGCTAGCCCTACTAGGTCGGAAGAGGGCTCTCTCCGTAAGGATCTCAGCCCAGATGATTGGATCATGAAAAGGATATTAGGCTAGGTATAGTAGCACAAGGTTTGATTTGATTTTGAAGGGGTTTTGCTGGATCAGGAGGAGCTGGACAGTTTAGGGCTAGGGAATTAGGTCAAAATTGCAGGGTGTTCAATGGGGCAAGGTAGGCATAAGGTTTAGCACTCTAGGGCTTGATGGGTGAGATGTTTTAAGATTGGTGAGAGGCTAGGAAGAGCATGTGATTACCATGGATCCTTCCCAAACTGTAGAAAACATATAATGGTGAATATTTCCCCAAAGCAGAGCAGTGATGTAATGAATTCTTCCTATCAACTTGAAAACATTCACTTAGAAGCAATGAAATGATTAACGAAATACACAAAACATATTAACATATGATCACAAGAGAAGAAACTGTACTAAAACTCCAAACCACATAGATCCTGTTGTAGCTTATATTGTGTTTAAGCTTATTTATCACTTTTATCACAATGTGTGGTCTAAAAAATCACTACAAGGGTTCAACCTCAATGACGCTCCTTTATATTCTCTTCCCCTACAAAGCCTAAAAGTAAAGAAGTATTGTGCTTGTGATAATTATATATTGAAAATATATATCTATATCTATATATATATATATATATATATCTATATATATATATATATATATATATATATATATATATATATATATATATATATATATATATATATATATATATCTATATATATATATATATATCGCAAAGCACATTGTGCATTGGAAATACTAAAGAGAAACAAGTAATAAGGGCAGTGCTTTGGTCGTGATGCGATCAAATCGCAATTGCAAATCGTGGCGGCAGTTATATGAATCACAGTGGCACTTAACAAGAAAGAAACAAAGTAATATATCAGAATCACAAAAGAAACAAGTGTTGAAGTATTAAAGATCCAGACATGATATATATATATATATATATTATATTTAAAAGCCCGGTGGGTCCGACGTATCCCATAGCACCTCATCTTCCACTGATTGCGATTGTGATAGACAGACCCGAAACATATATACATTGTGTTTTAAAGTCCTGGTGGGTCCGCCACACCGCAGGGCTATAGATGTTGGTTCCGCCGATTGCGATTGCGATGGCCGGACCTGAAAGCATATATATCTTGTTTTATAATTTTAGTGGGTTCGTAAAGCTTTGAATGCATATGTATTGGTTCATTCACCGATTGCGATCTGCGATAAAGATGCCAGACCTGATAGTTTTTATATTATGTTCTATAACTTCGACGCGTCTGTCATATCACAAGTTGTAAAGGATTGGGTCGATATAAAATTTGAAATAGCCGATTGCGATTTGTGATGAGAAGTCAATGGAACATTGGATGGGTGGATAAGATGGGTTATGAAACAGAGTTAATTCTTTTGAGTTCCGCTTTGTGTCAACTTCACTGTGTAAAGGGAAGAATCAAAGTTTGAAATGAATATAAAGAAAAGGTGATTGGTTAGGTTTATTTGTATTTTCACCAATAAGAATACTCCTGACATATATGCAGCCACCTTTCAAAACTTTAGGTGCAGTTTAGAGTTTCAATATTTTATATGTAATAAAGTTGAATAATCTCAAATAGAAAATAATTTTGTAACTGTTATAAAGTAGTTTATTAGCTGTTTCAAGTAATCGGTTTCCAAAACTGATTTGATAGAAGAGATAAAAGCCTGAAAAGGAAATTGCAATGGTTGTTGTTGGAATTTTGGAGAACCTGGAGACTAGGCCACTGTATTCCTGATATAATTGTTGATCAATGAAAGAATCAGAAGTTTCCATGAACTGTTAGGTATAATTTTGTAACTTCTCTGTCATGTGTCATCTTATGTTTTCTTCTTTCAAGTATATTAATGAAGTTGCAGGTCTTTATTTTCTTATGTAGATAAAGTTAAAATTCCTTAAAAGAGCACTCTTGAATTTTTCACCTTCCTTTCTAAGTTATAGATAATAGTTTTTGTGTAAGATAGCATATTACCTTTAACTTCTCCAAGGGTCACAGATAGTAGTTTCTGTGTTAAGAAGCATTTTGTCTATGATTCAGTTCTCATTTTCATAATCCTTCTAAGTGAAAGATCGTAGTTTCTGCGTTAAGCAACATATTATATTTAGCTTCCCCTTCAAGCTTTCTTCATTTATCATTTATATCTAGCAACAAATGGCATTCTGAGATTTTCTGGTCACATATGTATTAAGGGTTAAAGACCAAGTTTTTCGGGTCCTTCATTTGAGAAAACAAAAAACAATAAAGTGACAGATAAGTGACAAAAGACAATAATTATTAATGTCTTAAGCACAATTTCTCTACAGCTAGGAAATTGGTTCCTTAAGGTACAACATTAATTAGCATTGTTGGCGGGGAGAGAAGACAAGAACACTTTTCCCTGGGTTTTTCATGTTTTCCTCTGGTTGTTCAGTGATGAGGAAATAATGGTTTGTAGATTTCTATGGTTTGGTTTTTGAGAGACTGAATTCAGATATTCCACAATGTTCATCTTTTATTTGTCGATGTTTCGAGTCTAGACCAAGACTCATCATCAGGACTGATTTACAGAGAAGTGAAAAGTGTGTAATAAATATGGTATAGGTGGGCTGTCAAGTTGGTAAGCCGACCATCTGACTATTTTAATTTTAATTTTAATTTTTACTTTGTTATAATGAAATTTATAATTAATTCTTGTAATTTATCATATTATATTTTTTTTTTTGCTGAAGCAAGAGCCAAACCTTCTATTTCATTAATTCAGAAGAAAAGTTACATAGTATACAAAAACCTATCCATTTATACAAACTCAGGAGAAAAGGTAATCCTGCCAATGTCACGAACCCCCCAACTTACACCACAAAACCCCAAACCCATGGGAAATAAACTCTGAAGGGCTACAAGAACCCCAACAACAAGGAAGAACAGGAAACATCACACCCCCCGGAGCCTACCAACCATGATGGTCACCCCCGATCACACAAAGCACGCAAAGGATGGAAAAGGAAAAGACGCGCCATCAGTATAAGAGTAAATGATCCACCTGGTCCCACATAACAACACAAACGATCCCAACTATCAATTCGGGCTGCAGGATCCAACGGCCAGGAGTCATTTCACTCTGCCTTACACGACCGAACCATAACACCCAATGGAGGGCAGTTTCCGAATCTACCCGCTGTCACGTGTTGTAATCCCTATGGGATCGCACCTGAAACTGTAATACCACTAGCCACTCAATAGATGTGCGATTGCTGGAAAACCAATTAGGTCCAAGTTTTCTAGCCTGAAAATGGATAGAGGGAAAATGCCAACTGCCGAAAAAAATTAACTGTCCTTTTTTCCTGTTCTTACCTAGGAGTCTAAACCCGATATAGAGTTTGTTTGGGAAATGACTCCACAAAGTGCCATCCAAAAACCTGGGGATCCCGGTCGACTTGCCCCGGGGTAAGGTGAGACTAAATTTGACTAGCCCTCCTTCCTGGTACATTCTGCTGAGCTGAGGTTGCACTTGCCGGCAAAGTCATTTCATGCTATTCAACCTAGCCCAAAATCAAAAAACTTCCCTGTCCTCTACCGCTTGATCATCGCAGAGAGCCTTAAGATGACTTTGAGGTATCTCCTACCACTTTCTTGCCAACCCCCAGTCTGAATTGCACACACCTTGATTGGCGAGTAAGTTCGCCAGCTTATTGGAATTTCGATGAACATGGTTGAAACTTACAGTTCAAAGTCCCTGGAGATGAAATTGAATTATTTGATAAACCTGGATAAGTTTCAGTGATTTGAGACTCTATCCGGCCAAGAACCACCACTGGTTCTTTTCACAGAGTTAATGGTTATCTCAGAGTCCGCTTCTATAATGACATTTGAGCGATGGTTCTGAATTAGAAACTCTAGACACTGCTTCAAAGTCATCAATTATACCATGTTATTGGTATATATTCCTAAATGGCAGTGGAAGATAAAGATAATATTGCCCTCTTCATCTCGTAAAACTCCTCCATAACTAGCTGTTCCCGGGTTGCCTTTGGAAGCACCATCGATGTTGTATTTTAGATAGCCTTTCGGTGGAGGTCGCCAGAAGTCCTTCTCTATAACTATAGTTGTATCCTTCCCATTTAGACCTTGAGGAATAATCCCTTGCAATCCCGGATGCCTGAGTGTTCTCAGTTCAGTTTCAGAGGGGGGATTCTTGGGGATATTGCGAACAGTGGAGCTGACTGTCTCCCTGAGCTATTTCAAGATAAGATCGAATAGTCGATGAGGGGAAGACTTTTCATTCTTGAAAATGTTTTTATTTCTTTCTTTCCAAACATTCCAGATAATTAAGCAAGGTGTGAAGGCCCAGGCCAAATTAAGGAACTCATTTTTTGTATAGTTTCTTCTCCATTTGTTTAGGGTATTTGTGATACTTCCTCTGTCCCTATCAGACTGATGGAAAATTAAAGAGAATGAATCCCACATCCAGGTGGTGTAAGAGCAGCTGTTGAGAATATGTTCCATTGTCTCCTCCTGCTCTTCATAAAGCTAGCATCTGGAAGGCCCCATAAATCATCTTTTCCTAATGTTGTCCCAAGTCAAGATTTTCTTATGATGAACCAACCACATAAAAAGCTTGATATTTATCCAGCCTTGGTGTCTCCAGAGATGCTACCAGGTCTTGTTTGGAACACTGGAATCAAGCCCAAGGAGAAAACCTTTTGCTTCCAAAATATTAAAGGTGCCTTTCTTGTTATTACCCCATCTCAATTGATCCTACCCCTCCATTACTAAGATCATTCTTTGCTTAAGTAAGCCCCCAGGTGCCTCTGCTTTAATTTTTAAGGGGTTTTCCTCTCTACAGTCAATGTTTCTCTAGCTTCTCCACTTTCTGGAGATATGACTAAGATCCCAAAAATCCTTAACTTTGATAAAACCTTGGGATTCTATTTCCTTCTTGAGGCTTAAAAAATTATCTATTAACAACATTGGTTCTTGTTGCCATTTGTCCTCCCAAAAGAGTGCTAGATCTCCTGCTCTAATTACCTAGAAACTATTATTTTGTACTAGGCTTCTATTTTTCCAGGCTCTATTCCATACATAGGAGCATTTTATAATTCCAGACATTCTTATGAGAACATTAATGTGCCAAGAGCTGGCATATTTCTCTTTCCAGATCTTGGCCCAATGGGCTTTTGGCTCTTGAATCCATCGCCACCAAAGCTTGGCTCCTAGAAATTTACTAACAATTTCCTGATCGTATAAGCCAAGACCCCCATGGGTCTTGGGTTTACAGTTTTTTTCCCAAGAAACCAGTGCCCATTTCTTCCTTGTTTCCTCCTTTCCCCAAAGGAAATCTCTTTGAATATTCCTGATTTTCTCTAAGACACCTTTGGGAGCTGGGAGAGCTGATAACATGAATACCGGGATAGATTGCAGAACCACCTTAGTTAGAACTAACCTGCCTGCCAGGTTCAAGGCATGGAAGGTCCATTTTTTGACTCTGTCTTGCAACTTATTAAGCACTGGTTCCCATATACTCTTGTGCATAGGTCTGGCTGTAAGAGGAACTCCTAAATACTTTGAGGGGAGGGAATCTCTTTGGAAGCCAAGAATTCTTGAGATATTTCTTTGAATAGCAATGTTAGTATTTAAGAAGAAGATTTTTGACTTGGAGAGATTGACTTCCATACCTGTAGCCATGGAAAAATCCTTTAGGATTTGATTGTAGGCCGAAGCCTCTTTGACTGCAGGGATTCCTTGCAGCAAGGTATCATCAACAAATTGTTGGTGAGTCAGAGCTAGACCATTCTCAGATACTCGAAGACCCTTGATTTTGCCCATGGCCTTGGCATGCTTAATGGAATGCCCAAGTCCTTCCATCATGAGAATGAAGAGAGCGGGTCTCCCTACCTGAGGCCTCTAGAAGGAGTGAAGATCTCTGAGGGATAGCCATTGACCAAAATTGAAAAGATGGAAGAAGTCACCAGCACCATGACCCATCTGACCCAGTTGTGGTCGAAACCAAAGGTAGTGAGAACCTTCTTGATTTAAATCCAATTCACCTTGTCATACGCTTTGGCAATATCCAATTGCATGATCATCCCCGCTTGCCTTTTGCTAGTTAGCATGTGAACCACCTCATGTGCTTGACTAATGTTGTTTAAAATCTGTCTGCCCTCCACATAACCTGATTGTTCCTCTGACACTAACAAGGGAAGGAGAGGTTTGAGTCTATTAGCCACTACCTTGGATATTATCTTGTAAACCACATTACATAAGGCTATAGGTCTATACTTATCTACAGTTTGAGCTGAGTCTTGTTTGGGGATCAGGGAGATGAAGGAGGTGTTGAGGGCTTTCAGGATAGTTTTGCTACCCCTGGAATCTTCTACCACATTCAAAATGTCCTTTTTGACAATGTTCCAACAAGCTTTAAAAAATCCACATTGAAACCATCCGGGCCTGGTGCTTTGCCATTCTGCATGTCTTTGAGAATGTCACTGACCTCCTCTTCAGTAATTGATCTATTGAGGTTAAAATTGTCCTCTCTGGACACGAGCTTAGGGATATGCCTTGTAATTCCCCTAATAGTATGATCCATGTTTGGATTTTTTTCCCGAGTGATGTTCCGAAAATGCTGAACAAGCACAACTTCAATATTCTTATGTGTGTTTTGAAACTCCCCATCCTTATCCTTAATCGTTGAGATTCTATTGTGAGCTCTGTTAGCCATAGTGGATCTATGGAAAAATCTTGTATTCTAATCTCCTTCCTTGAGCCATTGAACTCTGGACTGTTGTCTCCAAAATATTTCCTCTTGTTTGCATAACTTTTCCCATTCTAGATGGTATTTATCAGCCTGATCAGTTTTGACTTTGTTAAATCCATCTTTTATAAGAGCCTGGTTGAGTTCCTGAATTTTGATTTCCACTAATTTTTTGGCCACAAAAATGTTACAGAAATCCTTCTGGTTCCATTCTTTAAGTCTGAACTTAATGTGCTTTAGTCTTTTGTGAAGGAGGTACATTTTAGATCCTTGGATTTTCAAGTCTTTAGACCACCATTTTTCAATGTTACTGATGAAATCCGGGTGAGAGAGCCAGATGTTTTCGAATATGAAGGGTCTATTCTTGGGAGAATCTATACCCTGGATTTCCAATTGAACCTCCAAAGGGAATAACTCTTGCTGCTATTTCATTATTTATAAGCATCAACTCCTTTGATATCATAAACCTGTCTAACTTAGAGGCTACTAGTGCCTCAACTCCTCTTTTGTTGTTCCAAGTAAAAAGGCCATTACCTGATTTTGAATCAACCAATTTCATATTATCTATGAATGATTGGAAAACTAAGGAGTCTTTGTTAAGTGCTCTGGTACCTCCTTTTTTTCTGAGAGAGATTTTATCATGTTGAAATCCCCTCCCATGATCCAAGGAATTCCAGCCTGTCTGCTCCTAAGGTCGATAAGGGATTCTAGCAGTCTGAGTTTATCATCTATTCTTTGAGGACCGTAAACATTTGTGACCAGGAATGTTTCCGAAACCCCTATTGGTTGAATGACCACTGATAGGTAATTTCTTGATGCCTCTGCATTAATTATGCTGACCCTTTGGGGGTTCCAAAGAGTGAGAATACCCCCCACTGTGTTCTCAGCTTTAACCTCGTGAGAATACCCCCCACTGTGTTCTCAGCTTTAACCTCTAGAAACTCAAATCTATTGAGCCATTTTCTATGTATAAGTCTTATTTTTTGAATTGAACATTTCGTTTCCTGGATGAAGATCATATTCGGCATATCTTGTTTCATTCTATAACTAAGCATTCTTTGTTTTCTTTTACTACCTATACCTCTGATATTCCAAGATGTGAACTTCATATTTAAATACTTGTAAAGGAGTAACTGTTAGGTCTTTCATCTTACCCGAGTCTATCATTAGCTTTCCACACTCCATCAAAAGCTCCTTCTGCTTTTTCCTACCCCTCTTCTTGCCTACATTTCTAGTAGCTAATCCTGGAGTTGATTTCATTGTTTTCACTCCTTTGTTTTCCTGCTTGTCAGTGGTTTTTCCTATACCTAACTCCCTTTCCTGTGTCTTCCATAAAAACAACTACTGTATTTTGTTGCATTCCTCTTGAGGTAATGAATCTATCCCTCCCGTGGTTCCCTTCATCAAGAACCCTTCCAGATCTAGGTGTTCCTTGTCTAGTATTTCCTGAAGTTCATGGTCCTCCAAATCTGTTTCACTTTGGGTCATTTCCAGATCCATTTCTAGTTTAGTTTCACTCATCATAGTCTCTTTCTTATTACCAATCTCTTGTGTTGGGTTGTAGTTCTCTTCCTTCTCCTTTTCAATAGGGCTTTCCGCCATAGATTGGCCTTCATTTGTCCTTTCTTTGTTCTCTCCAAGTGCTTGAAACCTATTCTGGCTGGTCTTTTGCCCTCATTACA
This sequence comes from Pinus tabuliformis, assembly GCA_031772625.1. NCBI lineage: Eukaryota > Viridiplantae > Streptophyta > Pinopsida > Pinales > Pinaceae > Pinus > Pinus tabuliformis. The sequence goes on from CM062808.1 coordinate 10,693,851, forward strand.
TTGTTGCTTTGATCCTTTTATGCCTCCTTTTCCTTTACTTGCCACTTTCTGAAAGCTTTCTATGTCCTTCATTGCATTAGGTTTGCCCTTGTTGTCTGCTTTACTAAGAGGGCAGTCTCTGATCAAGTGACCATGTTCGCGGCATTTACGGCATCTGAACGGGATATGCTCGTAAACCACAGTTTGCACCCATATGAAAGAGCTCCTCATAGATCCATTTCTACAAAAATCCTAGCATAGGAAGTATATTTACCCCGTCTTGTGGCTTCCGAAGCTTTAACAAAATGACCTAGTTTATTGCCTATGGTAGCAAGTGATTCAATTTGCCTGTAATCAAGGGGTAGGAAATAAAGTCTTACCTAGATAGGTACCGAGTGATGAGCCCCAAAAATGAATAATTATATGGGTTCATTCAACCTCCTAATTCGACTTAATCCAACATTCTCATTAGTTTATTGCATGTTTTTGATTATATTTATGCTAATAGAGTGAATTGGGTTAGTCATTATGCCAATAAGTCTAATGTGTGGTTTCTGTAGTCTTTTTGGTCAATTTGGAGACAAAATCAAAGGTTTAAATGAGCACTTGGTATCCAAATTCGTGGAGAGGATTTTTAGGAAGCTGTCCCCTTCATTTATGGGCCCTTACTTCAAATTCTCCACCATCAGCTCGGAGTTAAAGGGCCACCAAATTGATTATCACAAGGGCAGCCAAGCAAGTCAAGTAGGACTACTGTTAACTACAAGTTTTGGGCAGCCGAGTCCCTAAAGTTTAGGAGGACTATTGGGGTCCTCAATTTGTATAAATAAGAAGGCTTAGGGCCTCATTTTGGTTAGCCAGTAGTTAGTCATTTTGTATTCATTTTGTAGTCATTTTGTAGTTCGGTTTTTAGGCAGTAGATTAGCTTTGCTTTTAGCACATTTTCAAGTTCTCCTTGTGGACAGTTTTTGGAATGTAACATTTCTTTTGATCAATAAAGATGAATCCAGCTTTGCACCGGCTCTAAATCTCTCTTAGGAGGCTGTAGCTCTTGGGTTTGGGCCCATCTCAAGTGCCCAGTAACTCCTTTGTTTACTTTCATGTGTCTTTGCTGCATTCTTAGAATAAAATCTGCTATTTAGATTTAAATCTTGTTTTATTATTTAGGTTGTTTTTGATGAGTAAAATAGCTTTTCATGCTCAGATTTAGTTGATAGGTTGTTAACAGAAAAAGCTTCAAGAAAAGGGCCAACAAACATCTGTGGTTTCACCTCTCCCTTAGTGGGATCAGGAGCTGTGACTAGGATGACTTTTCTGCCCACAAAAACAATGATTTTGCTTTGCCATGCAATCACTAGTGTTTGATCTTCATGTGTAGAAGTTGGTTACAAGTTCAGACTTTCGTTTTCTTAGTTGCATGAGTTAAAATACATGGTTTCATTGCAGGTCACACTTCTGTTCATTCTCTTTACTGGCAGCTAGCATATTAGGTCAACATAACTAGGTCTTTGAATTTACAAGTCTTTGTTGGTTCAGATTGGAAAAACGACTTGCAGAGCACCTGTACCACTTCTTCATCTGCTTATTCTCCATCAGCACCATCCACTCCACCCTCTACTTAGAATCCTTGCCTCACGTTTGCCATTTGCTCCCAAAACCCTAATTTTTGTGCAACATTGCTTCAGTCTTCCTTGAACAAATCCCACCATCCTTGCCACTCCTCAGCTCCATTCCCCAAGTCCTGGACCTCTTCACACCCCTATTTCACCTCCATACCCATTCCTCCATCTTTTTCCCTCCATCCATGCTCCAAAATCCCATTTCTGAACATCCTGTAGAAAAATTACAGAACATCCTGTAGAAATTCCTGAACATCCTGTAGAACCCCTGCAGACTTCCTGTAGAAGCTCACGAATGAGGTTTCTTGATAGCCAAACTCTGTGAAACTCTCTGGAAGGGTGTTAGGGACCCCTTAGGCCCTCTCTGAACCTTCCCGACCTCCTCCAAGCATTTCCTCTCGCCAATCCACCTCTGCACAGTCAAAAGCCAGTTAAAAGCACATGCATGATAATTCTAACAACTTATTCAAAAATACAAAAAGATGTTTTCTTCAGATAGTGATAACTTGGACACATGAATTTTACCTTCATAGAAGTAATGGAATCTCTTTCAGTAGTTTGCATTCTCTCCTTTGCATCAGTAGGACTAGCTGGTAGAATTAGGGTTTGCTAGGGTTTGTATTTCTTTTTGGCTTTCAGTTTCTTTCCACAAATAGATTAGCTTCCTTTGAGTTAGCTTTCATCCATCAGTTAAAAAGCTTCTTCTAAGAGCCCATAGAAGTTGGCTTAAGCCCCTAGCGGACTTGTGCCAGCTGACCAAGTGACAACTGTGGCAAGAGCTAGTACTTGTGCATACAGCACCGTCGCTTCCAAGTTTGTTACGAACTACCGGGTTGATAAAATTAAAGAAGGGAGTTCCAGGAGTTGCAGCATTATTGCTGCAATACTGGAGCCCACCATATTTTTGGCGCCGTTGCCGAGGAAGCGTCAGAGTATTGGTGATTGCTGCTTTTCTTCTATTTTCCACTACAATCTTCTGCTAAGTAGTTTATTTCATTTCCATTATGCAATTTCGTTTATGCAAAAGTAGATTAGCATTTCTCGCTTTCATAGATTAGCATTTCAATTCCGCAATTTCATTTCTGCAAGCGTAGATTAGCATTTCAATTCCACAAGCGTAGCCTAGCATTTCATTCCTGCAATTTCATTTGAGAAAAATAGATTAGTCCTTTCCTGCTTTCATTTCAATTACGCATTTTCATTTTAGTATGATAGTTAGTTGCAGTTCAATCTATTTCAGTTTTGCATGTAGAAGTAGAAAAAGCAAAAATCAACCAAAAAGATTTCATTTCATGCCTTGTAGGAGTAGAGATAAGTTAGAAAAATGATTGCACAACACCCCCACTGCTTCACATAGCCAACATTCTCTCTTCTTCGATGGCTGTGATTAAAGAACCCTTAGGTGGATAACAAGACATATTTGAAGAACCTCAAGGGAAGAAGAAGAAGAAACCATTCCTCTGGAGCAAATGGCTACAAGCAGAAATGTTGGGAGAAGCACCTTGTCCAAAGACGAATTTGAAGATCAGATGGAAGATTTCAAGAGTGATATGAGGCAGTTTCTTGCCATGCAATTGGATACCCTGTGGATCCAAAAGAAGCAAGAGGAAGCCAAGAGGGCTTTGGCCATCTTTTGTCCCAAGTGCACTAGAAAGCATCCTAGGGACGAATGTCCAATGCACTCCCTAGAAGTGTGTTTCATCTGTGAAGAATACCATCCTACAAATCAGTGCCCTTCCTTGCCTGGAATCAAAGCTGCACATCAGAGGGCAAAAGGAGCCTCTGAATCACTCTACTATATGAACCAAAGGAGGCCACATGAACCTAGATCTTATCAGCAAGAACTGCAAGGGACATCCGAGACCTATTATGACCCCTATCAAGCCACTTTCGTGCCTTCTTGGGGTCCCCCTGCTCATCCTTCCTGGTTCACACCTCCTCCTTGTTCCTTCATAGATCCATATTATGCCCAACCAGCTGCTCATTCGTTTCACTCTTATGCTCAGCCACAGCCTCAGTGGAATGCACCTCATCAGGGGTGGAGGCCCCAATACAACACTCCTCCCGCTTCTTTTCCTCCACCACCTGCTCGTCCACAACCATCGCCTCCTGCTCCACCAAGGCAACCCCAAATGCCTACCCAACCACAACCCCATCCACATCCATCTCAAATCTATGCCCCCACTTAGCTACCCATACCACCATTTCCAAACCTGTCCATTGGAGTAGCTAAAAAAAATTGCAATGCTGGGACACAACATGTCCAAATGACTCCTCTTGAGCTCAATGATCTTCACCATAGCTCAGGAAGAGTGTTGCAAAGCAGAGATTATGTTGACAACATTGAAGGACCAAAGGCAAAAGAAGATTCAAAAGAAGAGATCAAAGAACCCTGGGCTGCACTTGATGAAGAGAAGACATCAGAACCAGAGATTAAGAAAGCTCCCTCGTGGTTACCATCAAATCTTCCATGTATTCAAGAGAAAGATCAGCAAAAAGAGGAAGATGTGAAGGTCATGATAGAAGGTGACACGAAGAATGATCCAAATCAGCAAAAGGACCAAGGATATCAGAGCTATATTGAGATATGGTTCCAGACAGTCACTAAGTTGCAACGGTACTCTCTTCCTCAACTATGTTTGATCCCTTCAAAGTCAGATCATTTGGTCTCTGAAATCAGGATAGCTGTCAAAGCATGCATTTCGAGCCTCCACTTCATCTTGTCTCTAATCTCGATGTGCACATGGCTCCATTGGAAGTATTCTTATACTTGAAAATGATATTGTTTTTCAAGTAGGGTAGGGTGGAAAAAAGAGAAAAAAAAAAGAAAAAAAAGAAAAAAAATGAAAATAAGAGGAAAAATCTAAGGTGAAAACCTCCTCGGAGGCGCCTTAGATTGGGTCATTGATTGAAAACCTCCATGAGGTGGTTAATGGGTTGGAAAGAAGAGAAAATAAGAAGAGAATGAGATCCCTGGGTGAAAACCTCCCTTGGAGGCGCCCAGGGTAGGCAATTAGGGTGAAAACCTCCATGAGGCGCCCTAGTTGTTTCTCAAAAAAAAGAGAGAAAAAGAAAAGAAAAATAAAGCTAATTTCAATTGAATAATTGCAGGTTGCAAGAAGGACATTTCAGGTCAGGAGGATCACTCAAAACAAAGACAAAGGAAGTTCTATGCCTTCTACAGGAAGTTCTGTGTCTTCTACAGGAAGCCTACAAACGAGCCAAAATTGATCTCCAAAGAGGACTTGAAGGCCGAGAACCTATCGATGACACCTGCAAGCATCCATGTTTCCATCCCTCCCCCTTCTCCATCAATTTTTCCATCTCATTGTGCTTCTTTCCTCAAAATTGTGTGTTCTACAGGAAGTTCCTGTAGAAATTACAGGATTTCTACAGGAAGCTAGAAATGAATGTGAAAAAGGTCTTTTGGAAACCATGAGAGCTTCCTCAAGGGGTCAGAAGTCCTCCTGCAATCTTCAAACTCCTCCTCCATCATCTCCATGCCTGCATCACAACCCAAGCTTAGTTTTTCTTACCATGCAAAAACTTGCAGAATGCTTTGAAGAAAAAATACATAGAACAGAATTTGTTTTTGCCCTAACTTGGAAACCGTGCATCCATTTGAAAAACCGTTTTACAGGTAATTGTATAGGGATGATGGAAACATGCCCGAGCAGTTTCAGCCCATTTTGATGCACAGTTTCCAAGAAATCTGCCTCCATCACCATCAGCCATTTTTGTATTTTCTCCATATCCGTGCATCCATTTTAAAACCTATTTCATGGGGAGATGCATATGGGTGATAGTAACCTACCCAAGCAGTTTCAGCTGATTCTGATGCACGGTTTCCGAGAAATTTATCTCTGAAATCTTCAGCCATTTTCCATTGTTCTCTAAATATGTGCATCCATTGGTCTCAATTTTGCTATGGGAGGTGCATCATGATGATAGGAACATGCTCAGCAAGTTTCAGATCGATCCGATCTATCGTTCGGGAGCAATGGCGAAAACAAGTTTTGGTCCTTTGAAAATTCAACAGCAGCAGCTTGAGGGTGCAGATCTGAATGTGGAAACGAACTCCTGCAGCTTAGATCCGGCTAGAGGATACTTGCACAAGCAAAATAACCACACATCAGACAGCAAAGAGCTTATAGCACAAAGGATCCATCATGCAACCACCGAAACAGATGCATGCAGCAGCAAAAAGCACCTCACAACAACCATTTGACTTCAGGTACGTGACTAAAACTTGTTCCTCTATTGCATGAATCTAATCGAAGAACTACATGAATGAATGGAATGGTGGGGTAAGCCACGAATCTAGCAAGGTTAAGCTGATTGCCTTCTCTAGCACTCAGTCGGAAGTCACGCAGTACACATGGACAACTGACTCACATGAAAATTAAAGCAACCAGGAGTGTTGGCTGTTTAAAACTTAGTTCAATTGACGGCAGTGATTACAGGGGAAAAACACATAGTTCTGGAACAACACTTCCAGTTGCATGTGGCCACGTACACCTAGCCACTTCACTCCCTCACCACAAATCACGCTGAAATTAAATGATGCTCAGCTGAAATTCTCACCACCCTCTGTTCAACTGCGGTCAACTGGAGCACGTGTCCACCACGTCCAGATCAGTTAACCAGTGATCCTCTGCAATATTCCTACCTGGTTTCTCGAGATTTCTACCGTTTCTTAAAAAATTCCGGCCTGTCGCGCTCTACAGGTGTTTCTACAGGAAGTCTTCTATAGGAAACACAGAAAACAGCCTTCTAGAGCAGAAAAGCCTGGATTTTTCTTCGAATGGGAGTTTCAAAGAGAGGTAGGCTCAAAAAATGCCATACCCGTGCATGAAATTCCAAAAGGTGGTAAATTAAATTGTTTGGAGTAGGGGAATTCGAGACAAGTCTACCGTGAATCAAAAACAACAGTTTTCCTGTGTTGCATGGAATTTCTCGGTTGCAGGAACACAATGCAGAAAGGAGGCCTCCCAACACAAGGACAAGGGCCCCTACCAAGTTACCAGGCATCCTCACCTCCACTCCCTCCATGAACACTCATTTTTTTCAGGGTTTGGACACAATCTGGTCATGGTTCAACCTTCTACAGGAAGCTACAGGACTTTCTACAGGAAGTTCTATATTTCTACCAGAAACATCCTGTATAACCTTTGGGCAGGCTAGAATCGATTACGAAGAGGGATTTGAAGCTTGAAGTCTATTGAGGAAGCATGAAACCACTCTTTTCTTCCATCCTCCACTGGCTTCATTGCCTTTCACCACCAATGCCACCATCTGGTTGAATATACCTGCACCGTCATACCAGAACCCTGTTTTCTCAAATAGAAATTTGTTTTTTTAAGTGGAAAATAAAGCATGCAGAGGCCCGCACACCTTACCTGTCAAGGTACCTTCAGGACACTTCATCCGTGAACGCAACTTTGTTTGTTTCAGCATGCACCCCAGGAGGAGAAATGACTACAGGATGTCCTACAGGAATCCTGTAGCAGCTGATCTGGCTGGAGCACATACCATGGAGACACCAGTAGCTCACATCAAACGAAGCCAGTGCATGCAGCATTCACCACTAGAGAGTCGGGTCTCAAGGTCTTGGAACCAGCATCAGCCAATGGAAGAAGAGCACCAGCACCTAGCAACCAACTCTCAGGCCCTGTTAGAGTACATGGATCGGCAGGCTCAGGCCATAACACACTTCGAGGATATGGAGCGACTATTGGGGGATAATTGTGTTCATGCTTGCACCTGTAGGTGGAACACATTGTCCCACACCCTCAAAATCAGGGAATACCACACTCCAACTAGAATGAGGGAGGCCTTGGCACGAGTGCCTCCCTACAGAAAGTCTATGCAGAATCTCTAGGCCAGCTAGATAGGCCTCAAGTTAAGTTCCCCTTTGCTTTTGGGATTGTTAGAAGGAGGCACAAAAGAAGAAGAGTATAAGCAGTGGGAAGAGGAAACCGCAGCAAAATTGAAGAAGAAGACACCCCTAGCCATGCAAGCCAAATCAGGGAAAACTGTTTCTACAGGAAGACAAAAAACTGCATCTACAGGAAGCCAGAAAATGGCCACTACAAGACTTTCTATAGGAAGTCTGGGGAAAGGGCAGCAGAAGGAGAAATTGGTCGAGATTTTAACTATGGAGGTAGCAGTTGTGCTGGCCACCCTAAGCACATCCCCCAAGCAGAATGAGAAGTGAAAGAGGGAGCCTTCCATGTATTTTAAGGCGAGAAGGAGCACACGGATCAAAGTGGGCAGACCCAAACCACAGGAAAAGGAGAAAATTGTCATTAAGGACACAAAAGCTAAACAAAATGAGGAGCCTCCTTCAAGGATGTCCATCACCTATGAATGAGGAAGCCAAAAACCTTCACTTGGAGAGAGAAAATTCAGATAATGAACTCAAAGACAGTTCTACAGGATGTTGAGACAGTTCTACAGGAAGTTGAGAATTCTCTAGGAAAAGAAGCACAGGCAGTGGGAAGGAGTAGAGAGAAAAGCATGGTTTCATGACCGAGAAGAGGAAATCACTTCAGAAGCTTGGAATGACAGGGAGGCCACCAGGGCCATCAAAGATGAGGAGATAGATTAGTTGCTCAGAGGATGAGCAACACTTTCAGTAGGGGGAGATGATGAGCCCCAAAAATGGATAATTATATGGGCTCATTCAACCTCCTAATTCGACTTAATCCACCATTCTCATTAGTTTATTGCATGTTTTTGATTATATTTATGCTAATAGAGTGAATTGGGTTAGTCATTATGCCAACAAGTCTAATGTGTGCTTTGTGTAGTCTTTTTGGTCAATTTGGAGACAAAATCAAAGGTTTAAATGAGCACTTGGCAGCCAAATTCGTGGAGAGGATTTTTAGGAAGGTGTCCCCTTCATTTATGGGCCCTTACCTCAAATTCTCCACCATCATCTCGGAGTTCAAGGGCCACCAAATCGATTATCACCAGGGCAGCCAAGCAAGTCAAGTAGGACTGTTGTTAACTACAAGTTTTGGGCAGCCGAGTCCCTAAAGTTTAGGAGGACTATTGGGGTCCTCAATTTGTATAAATAAGAAGGCTTAGGGCCTCATTTTGGTTAGCCAGTAGTTAGTCATTTTGTATTCATTTTGTAGTCATTTTGTAGTTCGATTTTTAGGCAGTAGATTAGCTTTGCTTTCAGCACATTTTCAAGTTCTCTTTGTGGACAGTTTTTGGAATGTAACATTTATTTTGATCAATAAAGATGGCTCCAGCTTTGCACCAGCTCTAAATCTCTCTTAGGAGGCTGTATCTCTTGGGTTTGGGCCCATCTCAAGTGCCCAGTACCTCCTTTGTTTACTTTCATGTGTCTTTGCTACATTCTTAGAATAAAATCTGCTATTTAGATTTAAATCTTGTCTTATTATTTAGGTTGTTTTTGATGAGTAAAATAGCTTTTCATGCTCAGATTTAGTTGATAGGTTGTTAAAAAAAAGCTTCAAGAAAAGGGCCAACAAACATCTGTGGTTTCACCTCTCCCTTAGTGGGATCAGGAGCTGTGACTAGGATGACTTTGCTGCCCACAAAAACACTGATTTTGCTTTGCCATGCAATCACTAGTGTTTGATCTTCATGTGTAGAAGTTGGTTACAATTTCAGACTTTCGTTTTCTTAGTTGCATGAGTTAAAATACATGGTTTCATTGCAGGTCACACTTCTGTTCATTCTCTTTACTGGTAGCTAGCATATTAGGTCAACGTAACTAGGTCTTTGAATTTACAAGTCTTTGTTGGTTCAGATTGGAAAAACAACTTGCAGAGCACCTATACCATTTCTTCATTTGCTTATTCTCCATTAGCACCATCCACTCCACCCTCTACTTAGAGTCCTTGCCTCACGTTTGCCATTTGCTCCCAAAACCCTAATTTTTGTGCAACATTGCTTCAGTCTTCCTTGAACAAATCCCACCATCCTTGCCACTCCTCAGCTCCATTCCCCAAGTCCTAGACCTCTTCACACCCCTATTTCACCTCCATACCCATTCATCCATCTTTTTCCCTCCATCCATGCTCCAAAATTCTATTTTTGAACATCCTGTAGAAAAATTACAGAACATCCTGTAGAAATTCTTGAACATCTTGTAGAACCCCTGCAGACTTCTTGTAGAAGCTCACGAATGAGATTTCTTGATAGCCAAACTCTGTGAAACTCTCTGGAAGGGTGTTAGGGACCCCTTATACCCTCTCTGAACCTTCCCGACCTCCTCCAAGCATTTCCTCTTGCCAATCCACCTTTGCACAGTCAAAAGCCAGTTAAAAGCACATGCATGATGATTCTAAAAACTTATTCAAAAATACAAAAGGATGTTTTCTTCAGATAGTGATAACTTGGACACATGAATTTTACCTTCATAGAAGTAATGGCATCTGTTTCAGTAGTTTTCATTCTCTCCTTTACATCAGTAGGACTAGTTGGTAGAATTAGGGTTTGCTAGGGTTTGTATTTCTTTTTGGCTTTCAGTTTCTTTCTGCAAATAGATTAGCTTCCTTCGAGTTAGCTTTCATCCATCAGTTAAAAGGCTTCTTCTAAGAGACCATAGAAGTTGGCTTAAGCCCCTAGCGGACTTGTGCCAGCTGACCAAGTGACAGCTGCGGCAAGAGCTAGTACTTGTGCATACAACACCGTCGCTTCCAAGTTTGTTACGAACTACCGGGTTGATAAAATTAAAGAAGGGAGTTCCAGGAGTTGCAGCGTTATTGCTGCAATACTGGAGCCCACCACCGAGGTGAAAGTCTCCTACTCTGGAACGAAGTTCATCATCCACGGCCGCATATAGAGGCCCACTACTGCATAAAAGTAGGGTCCTCCTGCGAATATTCTGTCTTTGTCTTCGATGTTTGTAAATACCACGGTAAAAAATCCCTTTGACCCAAGATGGAGATCAATACTACCTTTGGGTTTCTAGTGGTATTTGATCCATGTCTGTAATGCCTTTTCAGTGGGCCATAATCCCATGAATTTGTAGATTATGGTGTAAGTCCCCATGTGTTCCTTGTGCACCTGCAGTGCAGGATCATTTAACACTACTCTAGGAGTAATCTCCATTTTGGGTTTGCACGGTCCCTTTTGATTTTTTTTCCCTTGTTCCCTGGCTTTTGTCTTCTTCCTCCTTATCCTTAGTGCTGCTATTTTCCTTGGACTTGGCCCCATCTGACTCCTTTTCATTATATTTTTTTTCCTCTTCTTTAGATCCTCTGACATTACCCAGTGGTGACTTGCCTTTGCTGGCAACAACTTCATTGTAGGAGGGAGTGGAGCTCCCTCCTCTGCTGCGCTCCATTAGGAGCAGACTCTAAGCACCTCTGTAACCCTATCTGTGTGTTCCTGAGTCCACGCACGTTCTCCAGCAAATTTCCCTCTTCATCCCAATTTATCATATTATATTTATTATTGAATGTATTACTTTCTATGTGTTCTTAATTTTATTAAAGAGATTCTTTTTAATTTATTGTATTTTAATTAAATATAATTAGTTTTGTTTTTAAATTTTTATTCTTAATTGTCAATTAATGTTTAAGTTAATTAAATTTTTAAGTTAATGTTTGTTGATTTTGCGTTTGTGCAATGTTAATTAGGTTCAATTATTATAAATGCAATAAGTTTTTATATATTTTAATTATAATATTATTCTAAATGTAATTACAAAGTTATGAATTGTTTAATTTAATTTTGAATAAATGCTTAACCTAATTTAATTTTTGTTAATGTTCATTGGTTATAAGCTTATGTTCTCTTTAACCCTTTTCTATGTTAATTAGGTTTTATTATTATTAATGTAATAAGTTTTCTTATTATTTTTTAATTTTACTATTAATTAAAAATGAAAAATTAGTTTTATATTGTTTTATTTAATTAATTTAATTAATTTTAAAAGCTATATTTTAAACTAGATTCAAAATCCTTAAGTGTTAGAGTTAATGGATTATTGTTAATGTATTTTGAGTAGGGTTTTATTTCTATTTAAAGTGAAGTCTAGATATATTAAGATGCAAATGCAATATTTCTTGTTGGCTTATATGGGCCTAACCCAGGTTCGGAAGAATTATTTAGCCAAGCAAATCCCACAACTACTTGCCCTTTCGACAACAGCCCGCGAAGCGCGGATTGAGGTCTCACTCAAGGTAGCAGGGGAGCATGCTAGAACCAGGTTTCCGCACCCTTGGGATGTCAAGATGTGGTTTGAGGGGTCCGCATGCTGGTCTGTAGCCTCGCGCTGCTCTAGATCCACGCAGATCCAGATGATCTTAGCTTTTCTTCTTACTGTGCTGATTACAGATCTAATCTATTTGATTAATTATTATAACCCTGATCTACTTAGAGGGGTCTTTAAGCAAACATTTATTACTTTCATTTAGTTCATGTATTAAGATTAAACCCAATTCACAAGTATTTAATAAGCATGTGCGCAGTTCAAACAATTTCATTCATCATAACAGAATAGAGTTGCAATAGAATTAACACAGAATTCATAAGAACTTATCTTTACTTCCACTTATCACCCTTACATCTAGATCTACCCTGGGCACTCAGCTACAGGGGTCCACGCAAACAGCTGTGGACTCTTCGAGGCCTTTGCGCACACAGCTGTAGAGCCTCTATCCTCTACCCAACACCCTCGACTTGGACTTATAGATGCATCCAAACTACCCTTCTCAGATACCCATTACGTATTCGATCTCCAAAATCATACTCAAAACAAGATCTACTTTCCCCCCCATAGAGCCATGCTCTATTTATACCTAACTATGGTCCGCAGACCGACTTACTCCCTATTAGTTTACATCATTTCTTAGGCAAACAACCCTTTGACTAACCTTTTACATTTCGCGCTCCGCATACTTCGAAGTTTTTACAATAATTTACTCCTAATTTGTAGGCTTTCTGTCTCAAAACTATTACATGAGACCTTCGCTACCCAACAGTCCCCCAACACCATCATCGTGACTCATCCCAAGTCACTCCTTGGCGCGGCGAGATGCTCTACCTTGGCTTCACCTTTCGCCTCCCCTTGAGTGACGCTCATCGTCCCGCTGCTCCTTTGTTGTCATCTGCAATGCTTCGTCTTGCTCTGGCTTCGCTATTTCTTTTACTTCCTGCAATCAATAATGCTCATTTTTCTCTGCTCGGTTAACATAGAAAACGCCCTGACAAGATTTTAGCATGAGCGGGGTAGCCACCTACGGGACCCCTTGGTACCACCACAGTCGCTTCTGACCTTCATAGCTTCTCTTAGCACTATCTGATGCAGCTTGTGTTTCAATTTTGCAAAGACCTTTGCTGTTGTCCGGAAGATCCCAATTTTGAAGAGATAACAGAGCCGAATTAGTATCTGCATATCTACCCATGGTCTCCATCTGTCGATCCTTTCTCTTTTCTGGTGTAGTTCGCTAGCCATCCCCTGGGTAGGGTGACGGCATCCGGACCAATTCTACTTCCTGTCTCCCTTCCATATCGATACCTAGTATAGGTTTTCCAGGAGTGAATGTCACCCAGTGGATGCCCCTTGGTGATTTATAAGTCATGCGAATTCCAAATTTACTGATTCCGGCCTATTCTACTGTCATCGTGTAAAATATGTGGCAGCTCGTGCCATATCTGACTCATCCTTTCGTTCTTAATTTCCCACCGCCCGCTCCCTTTTGCCATAATGTAGACATCATGTCATGAACAGTAACAAATATGGTCACCTTTCTTGGTAGCCATGCAGTGGCATACTTTTGGTCGCACGACCCCAAACTTATCACTGATCTAGCTTGATGCGTAGCCCAGTACACACACCTTCCCCCATACTGCTTTACCGTCCTGTGCTCTCTTTCAACTGGTTGGAGCAGTGAGACGGTTCCTTGAACAGTTAGTTAGGTGGCCAACCTGCCCTTGTAGAGCTTCAGGAGACTTCCATTCACTTAGCCTCGGAAGGGGTCTCCATTAAGTTTAGCCAGCTGAACCGTGCCCCCATCAATAACTTCTTTGACAACATAGGGTCCCAACCAATGCATTCAAAGTTTGCCAGGGAACTTCTCGAATTTACTGTCGTATAGCAATACTAGATCATTCTCCTTGAAGGTGTGTACCTTGATATGGTGATCATGCCACGTTTTTTCCCGCTATTTATGCACTTGCTAATGGAATCCAGCCAAAAATCGTTCCTCCTCCATTTCCTCGAGCTGCGTGAGCCTTTCCTCCAAAGCCCCGCGATCTGCCATACCTGTCATCGCTGTGATCCGCAGACTAGGTACAATATATTCCATAGGCATGACAACCTCCTTGCCATAGACTAACTGAAAAAGTGTCTGGCCCACCAATTTCTTGCACGTGGTTCGATATGCCCATAGCACAGTAGGGATGCACAAGTCCCAGTCATTTCATCATGTATTATAGACCTTGGTCAATACAGTCTCCAAGATTTTGTTGAATGCCTCCACGGTTGCATTTTCTTGTGGGTGGTATGGCGTACTCTATTGATGATATATTTGGAATTCCTCAATGAGTGCACTAATGGTTTCATTCAAAAAATGCGTTCCCAGATCGCTCATAAGGATTTTGGGACAACCAAACCTTGTCAGTATATTTTCGAACAAAAACTTCGTAGTTGTGGTAGTCGTGCAATATTTAACCGGTTGTGCCTTGACCCATCGGGTTAAATAATTTGTTGCAGTAATGATATAGCATCCGCCCTTTTTTCCTCGCGGCTCAATAGATACTACGAAGTCGATTGCCCACTTCTCGAAGGGTTGTAGTGTCATCTATGGTTGGAGCGGCATTTCATCTCTCCGCGATGGTTTCCCTGTCCGTTGACAGACGTCGCAGGCTCGGTAGTGAGCTTTCGAATCCTGATGTAGAGTGGGCCACCATAATCCTGCATGAAGTATCTTCTGGGCTGTGGCACGACCAGCATAGTGTCCACTATCAACCCCCCCATGGGATTTGACCAAGATTTGTCCTCGCTCAAACTCTGGGACATACTGATGCAGGATCTCATTGTTGCCATTTTATAGAGGTGTCCTGCAATCATGGTGAAGTCTACTGCACGTATCACCAATTCCTTCTTCTGCTGAATGGAGTATCCCTACGGTGTAGTCCCTATAGTTAACAAATGGATTATATCTTCAAAATGACCATCTGCTACGCGCACCGTATAAAGCTGAGCATTCGGAAGTCTGTCTTCTAGATTTGTGGGTTCTTCGCCAGTCTCAATTCGGGCCAAATTATCTGGGCCTGCATTCAGACGTCCCAGCTTGACGACGACCTCAAAGTCAAACTCCTGGAATAACAACAGCCAGCAACAGATTCGCCCCCCCCAACACAGGTTTATTCACTAGGTATTTTAACGTCGAGTGATCAGTATACATCTTAAAGTGACCTCCTAGGAGATAATGGCAGAATTTTTGAAGTGTGTACTAATCCCTCGTGCTCAATGGTGGAGTAATTCTTTTCAACTTTTGACTACCGGCGACTTGTGAATGCAATCGGATGGACCAGTCCCTCCACTCCTGGTTGAGTAAGTACCGCTCCCAGTGCGATATATGACGCATCAACATGCACATGAAACTCGATGTCCCATTTCAGAAAGACCAATATAGGGGCTGAAGCCATTTTCTCCTTAAGCGTCTCTAGGCTTTTGTTGCATTCCTCATTCTAGCAATAACTAGCATCCTTCTTCAGCAATTGTTCCATCGGAGCCGTGATCTGGGCGTAACTTTTGATGAAATTCCGATAGTAGCCCGTGTGAACCAAAGTAGAGTGTAATTGTTTAACACTCCACGGTGCTTGCAGATTGAGTATGACAATGATCTTTGCCAGGTCCACCATCAAGCCTTTCTTACAAACCACATGACCTGTCAGGTTCCTGAACGGGACAAGGAAAGTACACTTGTTAAGATTCAGTGCAATCTGATGTCGCCGACAAGTATCTAGCATTAATCGTAAGCTTGCTACATGCTTCTTGGCCAGTCCAAACGCAGTCCAGTTGTCCAGATAGACCTCTAAAAACTTGTGTATAAATTCTTTGAACGCTGCTACCACTATTCATGAAAATATCGCCGGCGTGTTCTTTAGACCAAAGGGCATCACCGTGTACTGAAAGCAACCCCATTCGGTAGCGAACGTTGTTTTACTCCTATCTTTTGCCACAAGCTCCTCCCAGGGTCCAGCAAGAAGTCTCCTCTACTTTGACAAGTTTCACTCTCTTCCCAATGAAGCCAAAAGGTATGTAATCTATCCTCTCAAGCTTAAATAGGAAGTCTCAATTCCAATAGCATTTACCCTAAAAAATGTTCAGCTTCTAACCTCCCCAGCAACTAGCCCAATGCCTTAATTTATAGTGCAATGGAGGGAAGTTACTAGGTCCACCTTCAAAGGGATAAAGCACTCCTTCAAAGGGATAAGCTCCTCTTATCAAGGGATTAGCTCCTTCAATTTTGGGATGCATGAACCACCTAGGAGCGAACCATCCACATCAATATTCCTTCTAGAATCATCCAGAATTAACCACAAGTGAGTTTTTAAGAATAAACTTGCGCCTTTTTGACTTTCACAGGGGTCCGCACCCACTCCTTTACACATAGAGCGGGCAGGTCTGCAAGTAATATGAACAAGGGGTGCGGGACCGCAGGCAACAGTGAGAGAAAGTGCGGAACTAGAGCTTTATTGATTTTCAAAGTCTTTCTCTCATTTTTAAAGCATGACATGAAGAGCTGAGGTTTGAGACTTGCTTAGGAGGACAATATGAATGATGATAGACCCATACTGACTGCAAATAGTCATGGTGACAATATTTTGTGTAACAGATTGCCCCCTAAAGTGCGAAGTCTGTAGTAGATGAGGATTTCATTTATCATCTAAGAAGAGTGAAGTACTTTATCATTTCGAGGATCATCTTGTGGAGAGCCCGGTTGGAACCTGTAGAAACATTCAATGCAAAATATATATATGAAATCATATGATCGCTGAGGTAATCATTCCCATACTCAGATAAAAACTAACTAGAAAACTAACTACTGCTCTGATATAGGAACGATCTTGTAATACATCACAAGTATAGACACATGTAGACACAGTATGGACGCAGCCATCTGTTTATGAATAGTCCACTATATAATGAGTACAAAATTCCTCGCAGCCTGGATGGTGGAAACTAGATCCAGGGTCTTGATTTCTACTTTCCGAAATAGTACGATTCTATCCATGCGAATGAATGTGTCAAAGTCGAACATGGTAGAAACCACTTGATTACCAGTCAATGATGTAAACTATTAACAAGTGTGAGAGAAACCACCATTAATGTCAATGGCTCTCAAAGTACTCAGTACAATCCATGAGATGTGAATAGATGTGTTGATGTCGAACATGTCATGGAATCCTTTGATCGAAGGTCAATGATGCAACCTGTCATCGAAGGCAAGAAACTTGCCATTGAGGCATGCATATCCCAAGGTACTGACGATTTCTAGATCATCTTTCTAGATAATGAGCCGAAGTCGATAGAAAGTGATCCGTCGTAGGCAAGCTCACAACACGAAATCATAGATCAAGTTTGAAGAAATTTAGTTGCAAGGACTGACTCACGGATGGTTAGGATGGATGACATATATTTTGCAGATGAATGGTTTATTTGCATTGACCTCTTGAACACATAACGACACAACAGATGGTTTGGTGACAATTGACCCAAAGTTAATACCCAGAAACTGGCTGAAGACTTTCAATATGGTTTGATCAACTGTTAGGCAAAGGATTTCCCAACCTAGGTGAATAAAAGTGTCGTGTTCAAGAGTGGTTACAAAGTACGACAAAGAGGCTCATTTTTCTCTCTTTTCCCCCACCATTTCTGGCAAGTACCTCTTTATTTTTGACAAGCTTGAGGAGGATAACATTTGCTTGATTATAACCTCATCCTTCGGATGAGTCCAACTTAGTTTAAATTCGAACCCTAAGAAGGAGTGGTCTGTTCCTATTTGTAATTGAACAGGTCCTTTATTGTTAAATTTTAATGAGTCCAATATAGGAGAAACTTGGCATTTTTCAATTTTAGAGAGTCTGAAAAAACTTAAGAAAACTCCATGGTTGTCCTTTTTCGTAAATTTGTGTCTCCCAAGCCTGAAAAGTATAAAATAATACTTGAGAGAACCGCTTGACCATTACGATCAAGGATTACTTTTCATAATTAGTGCCTCTGATCGGAAAAAGTAAAAAAGCGATCAATGACAAGTCGTTTTATAACCAATATCGAATTTGAAACAACAAAAATCTAGCAATCTTTTCATGTTTTTATGGTAAGAAAAGAGCTGTAAGTGGACCGTCTTTTTAGTTCTGTTTTAACGAGATTAAAAAGAAAAACTCGGCAATCTTTTCATGTTTTAGGAGTCAGAAAAGAGCTTAAAGGCGACTCTAATGTTTTTTGTCGAAAATGACCGATTTTGCCTGAAAAATCCGTTATCCTGCACAAAAACTCAAACATTACTCGTACCTGTTTAAAATAGATAAAAATGCTTCAAACGTTGCCTCCTTATAGTGAAAAAGAAACAAATTAAAAACTCATTTATTCAAAAAATATTATAAAAAGGGCTTTCGTAAATTCATTTTTATTGACTTCAGATTGAGAAAAGAGAACTTTTGGTCAGAAACTTCCCGTGAAGATTGCGAAAAATCCGTCAGTTGGAATCGAACACCGTCTCCTCCAGGTAATCTACATCATCCTACTCTTTCATTTCATCCGTTTCAATTTTTTTTTTAGGCTTTGATTCCGTTTTTTAAGGAATTTTTAGGTTAAAAACCTGCGCGCGGGGGTCCACAGGCATAGCACAGGTAACCTGCAGACGTCGAATTTTTCGTAAAAGGAAAAAATTCAGGGGTCCGCACCTGCCATGAAGGAAAAGTGCGGACCCATGCACTGTCTCTAACAGAGAGGGTGTGGTCCCCGCAACAAAGTTTTTCAAACCTAAATTTCTCAAATTTCACCCAAAAATTGTGATTTTAGATATTCTAATTCGCCTTTCTATTGTATGTAGGGTATACGTCATGCTTGATTGGTGAAAATGGGAACACGAGGATGTAGATCTCGCTGCGATATATGATCAACCTTTGATTGATGCATTGAAGGCATGCGGTTTATACAAATTCTGGGCCATACCTGGCATGAGAGCCCAGGTGGACCTTTTGTAGTGGCTGGTAGATAGGTGGAACATACAGGACCAGTGCTTCTTCATTGGTGGCCACTAGCTCGAAATGGAACCGGAGGATATTTACTTTCTAACTGGTTTGCCTAAGAGAGGTGAACATTTGACTCTATTCGGGACTAGGCCAGGTGGCCAGTCTGGCGATATCCTCCGGCTAGAGTTCTATAATGACCAAACTAGAGACAAAGGGATATATATCAAAACCATATCCCGTCTTGAGTTGAAAGTGATTGCGTTTACTATTACCAGGCTCTGCGGAAGCACAGCACTACATATAGCCACTGGATCCCAAATGCGGATGGCAATTGACTGCTTTCGAGGCACCATCTTCAACTGGTGCGATGCTGTGTTGGCTAATATAAAAGGCCAACTGACTAGAGCAAAGAACGGACAATTGAAGACCTTTGGATATGGTGCTTTAGTTGTGAGCTTTGGTTTGGAGAGGGTTCCAATGTTGGTCCCATATCATCTCACTATTGGAGCTGGACTTCCCCGAGAGCCCAAACTGATGCGTTGGGTTGCAGTTATGGCCCGTCATCCTGAGGAGGGGGCAGAAGTCGTTCGATTCAC
The DNA here is from genome assembly GCA_031772625.1 of Pinus tabuliformis. NCBI lineage: Eukaryota > Viridiplantae > Streptophyta > Pinopsida > Pinales > Pinaceae > Pinus > Pinus tabuliformis. The sequence continues at coordinate 10,713,241 of CM062808.1, forward strand.
GCCTGAGTATTTTCATTGGTTGGAGAACCACGTTTTTGCTATTCAAGACTTTCCTTATGCTGGGGTAGATTATCGTGGTGAACCAGACATGGCTCTTCCACCAGGAGAGTAATGGGATGAATCAAGTAAAATAATTTTCAACATTTTCTAATTAATTTTTTTTTTGTTTTTACCTCGTCCCAAAATTGATAGTAAAAGTTTCAAATGCAGATGTAGGTCCACAGCGACCAGCCACTCTCCGGCCCTATGAGAGGAAACAACCAGCTGCAGCAGCACCAGCCCCACAGGACGAATCTACAGAGACCTTGGCCGAATTGGAGAGTCATCTAGAGCATTTGACAGCAGACATTCCGGAGACCAGCATAGATGACATTCCTCTTAGGTTACAGTGCTATGTGATTGGGGTCCCAAGACCTTTCAAGAGATTCCTTTGTAGGGTGGCCCGTACAGTGGTTTCTTATCGTGATCATCACCAGTGATAGGATGATCGCCTGTTGTAGACACATATGACATTTTTTGCTTTTTGTACTATCATTTTTGCCGATCATAAGGTGTTTTTCAACCTATGATCGAAGACGATGTATATTTGACACACTTTTATGCTATACTATATCACTATTACCAGCTTATCTTGTAAAACATGTTATGGAATGTTTTTAAATTTAGTTGTATGATTATTGCAAATATCTACTTAACATTCAAGAAGAAATTGCATCTGCTAATGTATTTAAATATTTTGCAATATGTTGATATTCAATATAGTCAAATTCACATTCCAAGAGACGAACTCTCGAAAATAATCTCAATAACACTGGATTTCTAATGGCATATACTCTATTAAGTTGTAATACAATGAGTTCAGAATCTAACCTCACTATCAAACTCCGAATCCCAAATGAGATGGATTCAGATAATAACTCAACCACTACACTATACTCAGCAATGTTCTTCTTTGTTTGATCGAGGCTTACCCCATGCATAGATACCAACTCATCAGAGGGTGAATAGATAACCCAAGCTGCGGAAGAAATGTTCTGTGTATTACGACAAGCACCATCAGCAAAACCAATGTATGTTTGGAGAGGCGTCGACATCTACAAAATCAAGAGTAAAATCAAGATAAGCAGGAATAATGACAAAAAACACTCTCTAAGCTAAGCACACTTTTTAATCTAAAACACACTAGCTAGAAAGAAAACTGACCTAACTAAAAAATCTCCACACCCATATTTAAGCATAATACCTCTTCAGGTAAAGACCATTTCTGGGTTTACCTAAAGAGACCCCGTCAAAGTCTACCAATTCATAGGCCCCTTTTTCCAGCTTTTGCTTAACAACATAAGGACCATGCCACATGGGTACAAATTTTCCAGCGCCTAATTTATCATTTGCTTGATCGTACAATAAGACTAGGTCTCCTTCCGAAAAATTATGAGGGGTAACATTTCGATCATACTGAGCTTTAATATGTTTGGCATGAGTTTCGATTGCTAATGCAGCATCACGTCGATTCTCATCTAGCTGAGCCAAGTACAACAAACGTTTTTCCTCTTCGGAAGTGGCTGGAAGTAATTCGATGGCCATTTGCAATGACGGGATTTCGCATTCAATGGGTAACACAACTTCCAGACCATAAACTAGTTGGAAAGGAGTGAAACCGGTTGACGTTTTCACTGAGGTTCGATATGCCCAAAGCGCTGAAAATAACATGTTATGCCAATTCGACCTATGAATCCCAATGATTCGTCGGATCATGATGACTAGAACTTTGTTGATGGCTTCAACCAGACCATTAGCCTGTGGATAATATGGAGTTGAACTATCATGACGCAAGCCAAGTTGGTCTGTAAGTTCAGTCATCATAATATTTCGAAAATGACGCCCATGATCAATGATAATCGCTTGTGGAACACCAAACCTAGCAATTATATGATTGAACACGAAAATCGCAGCAGTTCTGCCATCTGCCTCAAATGTAGGCATTGCCTCAGCCCACTTGGTAAAATAATCTACCGCAAGGATGATATACACATGCCCCCCGACCGAGTTAGGGTTACATGTAATAAAATCGATACCCCATTTCGCAAAAGGACCAATGGAAATTATAGGGTGGAGAAGAGCAGGTGGAGCGCACATCTTTCGATAAGAAATTTGGCAGTTGTGGCATTTTCGGACCGCGTTAATACAATCTTTAAACAAAGACGAACAAAAATAGCCAGTGCGCAATATCTTTTGGGCTGTGGCAAACCCAGACATATGACTGCCACACACTCCAGAGTGACAGTCATTTAGAACCCTTTCAGCTTCCTCATGAGTTAAACAACGTCGGAAAACAGAGTCCGCCCCACGACGATAAAGTGTATCCCCAATAATTTTGAATTGTTGGGACTGGAATCGTATTTTCCGACATTCTGATCTTGAAATTTCTGGCTGAAAGGATTGGGTTTGGAGATAGACTATGATATCCCCATACCAAGGATCTAAAGTGTTGATTATAAACAAGGATTCGTCCGCAATGGGCTCCTCCGCCACAGTTTCCGTGTCAGCACACGGGAAGTCACACATCAACTCCGCAAAAACTAAAGATTTCTTTGACTTAGACTTTTCAAATTCCAAGTCGAACTCCTGCAGGATCACAATCCATTTAGAGTACTTGCCCCCTAGCAATTTTTTGGTCAAAACATAGATCATAGGGTTGCAATCAGAAATTATTGTAGTTTTTCGTAGTACAATGTAATGACGAAAACGTTGGACTGCTTGAACAGCTGCCAATGCCAATTTCTCCACATGTGAGTATTTTAGCTCAGTTGGATTTAAAGTGCGACTAAGGTAATATATCACATGTTTAGTACCAAATTCATCTTCCTGAACTAACACCATTCCTATGGTGGAATGCGAAGCGGCGAGATATAAGAAGTAGTCCTGGTTGTAGTTGGGAGGATGCAATAACAGTGCATGGGTCAACGCGTGTTTTAGTGCATCAAAAGATTTATCAGCTATCTCATCCCAAAAGAATGGAGTATTCTGTTTCAACAACCGGGTAAAACCCTTTGTGATCTCGGCGTATTTAGGAATGAATCGACGTAAAAAATTTTGCTTTCCCCAGCAAACTTTGGAGTTGGCGAAGACTCGAAGGAGGAGGCAATTTGACAATAGCTTCAACCTTCGAGGGATCGACGCGAATTCCGGCTTTCAAAACAACAAACCCCAGTAACTGATCCGTTTCTATATAGAAAAAACACTTGTGTGGATTCAACCTAATCCTATAATGCCTACATCTCATAAAGATTGCTCATAAATGGATGAGATGGTCAGCTCGATGTAATGAATGAGCAGGTAAATCATCGAGATAGGGTTGCACAATGTGTTTGATGTCATGAAAAGCGTAAGACATGGCTCTTTGAAAAGTTTCCCCGGCGTTCTTGAGCCAAAAAGGTAATTTTCAATAAGCAAATGTCCCCCATGGACAAATGAAAGCCGTTTTTGGTTGATTAGCAAGTAGAATATTTATTTGATTGTGCCGGCACAATCATCAATGATTTGATTGATATAGGGAGTTGGGTAATTGTCTTTTGGACAGGCTCAATTAATATCCCTATAATCGATACATATTCTTATTGTTCCTTGCTTTTTGTTAATAGGAACAATATTTGATACCCAATCCGTTAATGGAATTGGATAAATGAAACCTGCTTTTAGTAATTTTTCAACTTCTGCTTTAATAGCAGCAGCTTTTCGCGGGTGGATCTAACGCAAATGTTGCCGGACAGGTTTAGCATCCGAGTAAGTTTTGATTTCATGAACAACAATTGCTGGTTCAATTCCTGGCATTTCCTCATATGACCAGGCAAACACGTCACAGAATTCTTGAAATAGGGCATTATATGTTTGAAATTCATCTTCCGTACAAGAGGCACCTATATGAATGTTTTCAACATTTCCATGCTTAACCGAAATATCAATAGGAATAGTTCGAGAAATGTTTCCCAAATTTAACTCAGAATCAGGATTTTTCATTGGATTCTGAGGTTCCTTGACATATTCAGTCGTAATAATAGATGAAAAATCATCTTCAAAGCGATCAATCTCAGGTAAAAATGAAGATCTATGATGAAGATCTTCCCATGGTAAATCATCAACACACAAGATTTCACGAATTTGCTCATCAGTGTGAACAAGTTCGGAAAACGTTGTTGAATCTGAGTTTGATGTTGAAAGTGATTCTTCATGGACCACATTCATTAAGTCAATTTCGGTTGAAGAAGGGTCGGAAAACGACTGCACAGTCTGATATGCAATTTCATATGGACTCAAAGGCATAACATCACCAAATAAATCTATCTCAGATTCGGAAGGTACGATCCAAGGATCATCATAAACAATAGTATCTGATGAAATCATATGAATGGTTGCAGTAGAAGATGATGCATTGATAGGAGGAAAAGAAAAAGTTCCTAGTAAACCAGAGTCTTTAACTAGTCCTACTCCAACATCCTTATAAGGGATAGTTGTTTTGCCGACATGCTAGATACTTTCAGAAGAGGCTAGGTTGGATGAAAAGTAAGTTAGCTGGTCTATAGTTACGATCTTTCCATTATGAGGGAACTTTACAAGCCGAAAGACCGATGAGATAACAACAGTCATAGCATAAGACCAACTACGACCCAAGTGAAGGTTGTAATCTAGAGGGGCATCAACCACCTCCACATCTAGATGAACAGTTTTGCCTTCAACCCTTATAGGTAAATCCTCTAGAATGCCAAATGGATAGAACCCACGACCATCAAAGGCCTTTAGAATCATCGGGGATTGATTAAGTGTAGGAGAACCAAGCGATCTCCAACACTAGATCGACATAATACACGTTGAGGCTCCCTCATCAATCACAGTCCTATAACAAGGTATGTTTTTGACTAACACTAGAATCTGGAAAGCCATTTGATGAGGTAAGCGAGGTGTACTATTTTCTAGATCGAAAATTATAAGGTTCGAGTTCTGAACATCAACAACTCCTATAGCTGACAATAGCAATTTATGCTGTGCTGGACATGATTGCAGCACTTCCAAAGCCGACATTGCTAAAGGTGAAATAGCCAAATCTTCAACAATGTTATAGTTCTGAGCTGCTCTCGCGTGTGGATTGAAAGCTGGCTTTCGAAGTATACCCTTGGTGGGCGGTTTGATTACTAAGTCTGGGTTAGGTTTCTCGATTTGTAGTGGATCGGAATCGAGAGTTGAAGTTGATGGGTTTGAACTAGAAGATTATGCTTCCTTACCACCAACAGGACTTTTACTTCCATAATCTTGCGATCGAGTCGCAATCCTAACATGGAACATCATCATTATGGGTTCTTCAGAGGCATTTGAGGAAGAACCTATCATCTTACTATCTTTACTAGGAAAATGATCCTTCAAAACAACAGGCATTTGGGAACCTTTGATGATTTTCGCAACCTCAGCGCGATGAGGGCAGTCTCTTGTAAAATGCTCTTCGTCACAAATGAGACAAGGATAACGAGGTTTGCGTTTCTCATCAGTTGATTCCATTTTTTTTTGTTTCTCTTTTTAATTTTTATCTATTTTATTTTTCTTCTTCCCCTTCTTTTTACCGCCGGATTTTGATTTCGCCGTAGATGACTCCACAACATGAAGATTGGCAGAAATTTCGATGGAAGAATCTCTTGTCGGGGAATCTGGTAAAGTTATGATAGGAGAAGAATTCTTGGAAGATTTCTTCTTACTTTTGGTATTAACCGTACCAATCATACCATCAGTGGCATGAGACCCTGAAGGAGCTGTAGTTATTTGATTTTGTTTAGGAAGCTCAGGGATTTTCTTGTGTAACGTACCTGACTGCGTATAAACTAAGTCAAGGTACTAAGCTTGAGAAATTACTTGCTCTTCAGTAACGACTCCTGCCATAGCTACATCCTCAGTGATTTTAGGTAATAAAGATTTTACAAACCATTCAACTAAGATCTGATCCGGAATAAAAACCTTCACTAAATGTCGTCGACGTCTCCATTCATGAATGTGATCTGAAATGTAAGTGGACGTTGACTATTTTAATGAAGTTAATAATTCCGTGCCATTGTCATATCTGACTGGCAACTAAAAATGAGTTAAAAACGAAGTAGATAACTGACTAAAGTTATAAAAAGTGGCTCGCGGTAACGCAATGTACCACTTGGCCGCAAGACCAATTAGAGTGCATTGAAAAAGCCTTAAACGGATTGAATCATATGAAATGGAGTTAGACACACACCGGAGGTGATAAGTCATCACATGTTTCAACGGGTCCTCTCCTAATTTGCCTTCAAACTTAGGAATATCACTAGGCAACTTATTCGGCATTGGCGGCCAAAACAAAAGATAGTTAACTGGATCGTTCGTAAGGCGCGACAAGTCAGGCAAGTCCAAAGTTGCAATGAACGGTAACTGACGATTAGGGTCCCTGAAACTCTGGGTCATGAGACTAGCCCCAAGAGGAGGATATCTAGGGTAACTAGGAATTGGAATTGCATTTAGGATATTATATCCTCCTGGAAAACTAGGATTAACCAGACTATACTGGGGTTGTTGAGGTTGTTGATATGTATACCCAGGGTACGGTTGACACTGATAGACTAGCTGCTGCACAGCAAGACCGAATTGGTATTGTCCCTGGTACGGTTGATAAGTAAATTGAGGTTGACTTTTGACAACCGTACTTGGACCAAGTTGTCCTACAGGCATTTGAACCGAAGTCTAAATCGTGGATCCAGACTGAGGTAAAGATGCTTGAGGAGTTGTTATAGGAATAGTAGAAACCGGAGCTGTTGATACTCCAGAAGTAGGTGGGGTAGATTGAACAGATGTTGCAGCAGTTGTAGCAGAAGTTTGAGGCGGAGTACGAGGCGTACTAGGCCTAGTCTAAGAAACTATAGAAGGTGCAGAAGTTTGAATAGTAGACTGGATAGGTTGTTGGGTTGAATCAGAAACCAAGGGTTGTCCAGATTGAGATGACAACTACACATTCGGTTGCAAGATCTGTTGAGATTGAGATGGATCCCACACTAAATTCATTCCGGGGTACGAACCCATAGCAGGTTGAGAATATTGAGGACCATAACTGGGTTGAGGGTAGGGTTGATAATTCAAAGGTACATTTCCAGCTCCTTAGACAAATGATTGACCAGAAGGTGGTTGGAAACCTTGGGTTGGGTACTGACCTTGAGGTTGATAACCTTGAGGCACGTACTGATACTGGGGTCGAACTTGAGGTACATATTGATACTGGGGTTGACCTTGAGGTACATACTGAGTCTGGGGTTGACCTTGAGGAATGTGCTATCTCGTAAGTATGTACTGTCCTTGAGGTTTTCCCCCAGGCGGTAATTGGGTACCTTGAGGTTTCCCTCCAAGCGATAATTGAGGACCTTGAGGCTGCCCCCCAGGCGGTAACTGGCCACCTTGAGGTTGTGGATTAGGAATAGTACCTGACATCATAATAATATCTTCTACGCTCAACGGCTTAGTTCTGTTATTACTAGTTAATAACCCTTGTTCAATAGGTTGAGGAGATGCTCCCGAAAAAGTACCAGTAAGTGACTGATACCCAGAGGGAACAGAAGGACCGCCGTATAAAAAGGTTTATGGAGATTGATAAAACATGGACGACTGTCTTGACATATTTAATGGAGGATAATAAACCCTAGGTGTTGGGTGAAAAGGAATGTGAGGTGGTGAAAAACTTAGTCCCGGGTTTTCCAAAAAATTGGTCAATGAAAGATACCAAGCGTCACTCCTAGGTGGACTGTAAAAGATCGATTCACACTTCCTAAGTTCTATAACTGGTTTATTTTTAGGGATAGGGATATCTTCTTCCTGAGTAACAAGTTCTTCAATACCAATAAGTCCAGAAGGAAGATTTTGGGTAATGACTCTTTCTACCAGGACCACTAGAAGTTGGAGAGGCAGATCCCGATGTTAGAGTAGCAGCAGGTTCAGTTTCAGGTTCATATATTTCAGGTTCCTCAGCTAAATCACTAGTAGATAAAAAACTACCAGTAACTTTGGAAAATGAAATAGATTGCGGATTATAATATGCTACTAGAGCTTGATAATCAGGGTGTACAATCAATGAAGACTCTCCTTCTTCAGGTGACCCAACTCTAATATCTCTAGGAGTTACAAGGGCTCGTAGCCCTTCAGGTTGGCTCGGTGAAAACTCAGGAGGTTGGCCTCGAAGTCTACGGGACTTCCTCAGTAATTCAGCCACGATGAAATATTTTAACTACTTCACACACAAACAAAGAAAAATCTCAATGAAAACCACCTAAAGCCTCTAAAGAACCAAACAATTTTGAATCACATGCCTAAAGAATCTAGGAGGTCAAACCACACACAAAAAATAACTTTCCATACCGAAAACACTAGTTGGTGATGAAATCCAACGTCGCAGAATTCAATACAGAAATGGCGATTGGAACAGTTACCCCGGCAACCTGCTTAATGAATAGACTGGCACAAGTTTCTCCACTAAACCGTCTCGAGTGAAGAGAACCCCCCAGAAAATCCAAGTGAGTCTAGCCGATGTCTGCTCTGGGTACAGTGGGATCTTCCCTCCACCATCATCTTAGGAAAGAATCCTATAGAATATGGCCACTATGGTTACCAACGGAAACAAATATACCTGGGGAAATAGTCTACGATCCGATACGCACGCAAGGGCAGAGTAACAAGCTCAATCCCCTTGAAGGCTCCTTGACACAATTCAAGGTTTACCAGTAAGTGACCCCAGGCTCCTCGACAATGGTTAATCCGAGGTTTACCGTTTTTAATACGTGAATATCTTGTATCGTTCCCAATGAGGAAGGTTTGATTACCCCACTGGTTCAGACACGATCTCGTGCTTCTCCTTTAAGAGGAGCTTTCCCAGAGCATAGATGTAACAATTGGAATTTATCTCGTACCGCAAGATACAACTACTTGTTTGTTTTACTATCTTGGAGAGTTAATTACTCCCTACTCCAAGATACTAGCCTAAGCTATGTTGCTGATATAGAGCCCTAGAAATAAAAAGATTACTAGATAGATTTTACTTTAAGCGTTATTTTTATTGGTTTTTTCTTATGTCAAAAGGTGCAGAGATGAAACTTGTGGTGTGAAGACTCGACTCCAAATCAATAAAAAATGCACTTAAGATGATAAGCAATCTTTCCCCTTCAATGAATTTCTAGCTAGAAAAGAGTTGAGAATGCAAATGCTTGTAAAAACAAATCTTTCCTTAAAAAACAAATCAAAAGAAGAGCTTTTTTTCTTTTCCAATACACTCAAAAACGAGACAACTAGTTATGCTCACGAAAAGTTCCCTTTTCTTTCAAACACTCAAATACTACAAAAACAAAATTTTTCCAAAAGAGATTTTTTTTTATTTTTTTATAAAGCACTCAAAACTATGGAGAAAACTAATGTTGAGATCTATAAATTCTAAAAACTATTTGAAGTAAAAGCTTACAAGATTTCTTTTCAAGGATGTTTTACTTAGCTATAAGAAAGCTAAGGACTAATTTGTCCAGAATCACAAATCAGTCAAAAAACAACCAATTTTTGTTTTCTTTTCTAAAAATGAAATACAAAACTTCCAACACAAGTCTTTTCAAAGTTTCACAAAGAGAAACACAAGATGGATTCCTCGACAAAGGAAGATTTTACAAAAATGGTCAGACTCATAAGAAAACCAGTAAAAACCAAGGTGATATGAGGCTTCTAAGGCTTCTAAGCTTTGAGCTACTACAAGACCAAAATGAAAATCAAGCCCGACAACCAAAACTTCTAGGAATTTCACCTAAAACCCTAATGCCAATGGAATTAACCTAAGAAAAGTTCTTGACAAGTCACGTGCAGGTCTGGGCATAGGCTAAAAACACTTAAACAAATCCTAAGCTGACTGAAAGAAAAAATCTTAAGTTTTTCAAAATTTTGACAGGGTCCGCAGGCTCCCAGTTTTCAAGATCTACTAAACCTACCCAATCCCACACACATCAAGCTAAAAACAGAAACAAAAACACAGTTTCTCAAGTCAAAGTAAAAACAAAGGACAAATCAAACATTCAATTCCCCAGCGGAGTCGCCAATTTTTCGACCGGATAAGTCGTTATTGCGGAAAAGACCGACCTCCCTAGTATCTAATGATATCTAGCGACAAGCAAACCAAACAAATTCTATCTTTCTGTAAATATGCAATTTATAAATAAAGGCATACAAGTGTTTTAGGCCTACCTTGGGTCCAGTGCAAGTTTGTGGAAGCCATGCTCCGTTGATCCAAATGAGCTCCCTTGTAGAGAATCTACAAACACAAACAAGCACACAAATTAAATAGCACCTGAAAAGCCAATATAATAAAGCATATTCATCATCATGATCAAGGAATTCATGAAAAAAATCAAATAAGACAATTTGTTGAGAAAAATGAATCTGATTATATTAACTTTAATCAAAGAAGAACTTTACAATGTTGGTGCCTTGATGCTGTACAAGCTCCTCCCAGGGTCCAGCAAGAAGTCTCCTCTACTTTGACAAGTTTCACTCTCTTCCCAATGAATCCAAAATGTATGTAATCTCTCCTCTCAAGCTTAACTAGGAAGTCTCAATTCCAATAGCATTTACCCTCAAAAATGTTTAGCTTCTAACCTCCCCAGCAACCAGCCCAATGCCTTAATTTATAGTGCAATGTAGGGAAGTTACTAGGTCCACTTTCAAAGGATAAAGCCCTCCTTCAAAGGGATAAGCTCCTCTCATCAAGGGATTAGCTCCTTCAATTTGGGATGCATGAACCACCTAGGAGCGAACCATCCACGTCAAGATTCCTTCTAGAATCATCCATAATTAACCACAAGTGAGTTTTTAAGAATAAACTTGCGCCTTTTTGACTTTCACAGGGGTCCGCACCCACTCCTTTACACACAGAGCGGGCAGGTCCACAGGTAACATGAACAATGGGTGCGGGACTGCAGGTAACAGTGAGAGAAAGTGCGGAACTAGAGCTTTATTGATTTTCAAACTCTTTCTCTCATTTTTAAATCTTGACATGAAGAGCTGAGGTTTGAGACTTGCTTAGGAGGACAATATGAATGATGATAGACCCATAATGACTGCAAATAGTCATGGTGACAATATTTTGTGTAACACTAACTTCAACATAAACAAACTAAAATAACATTTCCTCACATCCCAACATAAAATATGCTTTTCTACTAGTCATTTAATCACATAGAAATTCCTTCGAAATTATGGAAACAAGAAATTTATGATGTTACCAATTTGGCTTAAGTTTTTATAATCCAAGTTATACAACTACATGGGTTACCTACAAAAATCATTACTAATAGAGACTCTTACTTTATATCTATATTTTGGACAAGTTTGCAGACATATTTAGGGACATATTTGAACCTGAGCACTACATATCATCCAAAAACAAATGGGTAGATTGAAAGAGTGAAATAGATTATGGAAAATATGCTTAGAATGTATGTCATGGATAATCAGACTTAGTGGGAAAGGTACTTACAATTGGTATAGTTTTCCCATAATAATAGTTACTAAAGATCAATTGGGATGCCTCCTTATCAAGCTTTATGTTGGTGGTCATGCAGGACACCATTGAGTTGGGAAAGGTTGGAGGACAGAGTAATAGTCAGGCCAAAATTGGTTTAAGAAATGGAGGAACAAGTAAAAAAAAAATCAACAAAGGTTAAAGGAAGCATAAGAGAGGAATAAGAGTTATGTTGATGCACATAGGACTGATCAAAGTTATGAAGTGGGAGAGCAACCTTTTATTCATATTTGACCCAACAAAAAGCAGTATTTAATTTTGGAAAAGGACAAAGTTGTCACCTCAATTTATAGGACGTTTTAGAATCACAAGGATAATTGGATCAGTTGCCTATCATCTTATATTTCCACCCCATTAGCATAAAACTCATTATTTTTTGCATGTATCTATTATATGATAGTATGTTTCTAATGAATCTCAAAAACTCAATTGGAAGGAATTGCAAGTCTCTGACGAGGGAATCGTAATGCTAAAACTATCATGTATATTGGAATGTAGTGTTTAACAATTGAGATGTTGCATGGTGCAGCAATTTAAGGTCTAATGTGACGAGTATAACCTTGGTTATGCTACATGGGAGGATGAATAAACTATACATTGTGACTACTCCTCACTTTATAACCATTTGTGATGCCCATTTTGACCTAGTTAGCCACCAATGTCGAGGCCCTATTTGTATTTTCATGTTGTTTCATTTATGAATGCTATGTGATATTGGTGCATTTCAATTGGATAGATGAAATTACTTATATAAGGCACTTGATGAATTATGTTTTGTTGATTAAATTTGATGCATGACTTATCTAATTTATGATTGATTTGATGTAAGATTTACTTTCAACATCCTAATGAAATTATGGGTTTATGGATATTGAGCCTAATAACATAATGATTATGATAACATGTATATATATATATATATGCTTGGATGAGAACTAACTTGATACCCGAAGTCTAGGTTAGTGATTGGGGGATGCCAAGTGTTGTTGGGAAAAGTATCCAATACGGAATGACCCTATCCCACTCTAAGGGTGATAGTACCTCAGCAACAATCAAAGCAAAGCTATTCAAGATTACTTCTTTATGAGATGTAAGAGAGAGGAGAAAGAGATCCACTAACCGTTATCTTCCGCTAATGATTGATCCAATCTTCCCTCTTTGCTGCTTGCTCCCAGCTCCTTGCTCTTTCACTGGCCCAGCTACACAAAGATCCTGCAAAAGCACAAGAAAAGGAAACTACAAGAAGCATACATCCATAATTGATTCAAGGATTAGAATAAATCAAATATACAAGCATCAATACGCCACAGAGACACATGCATATAGAAGAACCTCAAATACTTTATTAATGGAAGAAGTAAAGTTCTGAGAGTGTTACAACCATAAGAGGCCCAATCCAGCAACACCTCCCAGTAGAAAGAAATCTCCTCTTCACCTCCCTCAAAGCAATCACCCAATAGTTCTATACTCAAACCAACAGCACTTCCTTACATTCACAAGATTCCAGCCTCCTTAGACCTCATGAGAGAGCTCTATATATAGGAGATTTGGAGAAAGGATGAGTCAGCTTGAGGCTGGCATGAAGCTGACTAGTGTCCTCTCCCACTTCAGTTATTCTTCAGTTCTTGAGTCCACTTGGAGTTTCTTGCTTCCACTTGGAGATCTAGATCCTCTTACTCATCACAAGGCGAATTCCCTGATCCAAGTGTCATTTTGGAAGCTTCCTGGGCATTTGACACTTTGCAGAATGACTGTGCCACTTGGCCAATCTCGCCCAGGGCAGGTAGCCTTCATTAGAGTTGACATTCAGCGCAGGTACAGAGTGGAGCAGTTGACATTCAGCGCGGATGCTCAGTGGAGCAGCTGACATGATCCAGAATTAGCTTGTTTTTGAGTGCTTTCAGGTGGAGAACTGATTTTTAGTGTTGTGGTTTGCTGACCTTGTTCCTCTAGGGGTAGGAACAACATGTTTAGGGACTTTGGATCCCTCGGATTATCGACATTTCATGATTCATGCTGTAAGGCACAAAAATGTCTATAACAGTTGCCCCCTAAAGTATGAGGTCGTTTATCGGGTGAAATGCTTTATCAGGAGGATCCGAAGTTTGTTCAATCGCTGAGGGGTGCCCTGTAATAAAATACAATACAATACATTATTTTTCATTCTGCTTTCATGATCTAGCTGAGGCGGGCATTCCCATGCTCAGCTTTATAAATTCATTTTGGTACATAGAACAGATGATCGTCTGATGGTAGACTGATAATTCTCTGCTGAAATTATCATCCTTTGAGTAGGATGATCATCTGCTGCAATGATGTACATATCAAATGTCTTTATATTTCCTGAATATATATTGCAGCCCGGATGGATGAAACTAGATCTGGGGTCTTCAAACTCGTTCGATCTTCACTCTAAGTACAAGTCGATCCATGTGAGAATTGCGTTGAAGTCGAACATGGAAAGACATCACTTGATTACCGGTCGATAATGTAAATCGTTAACAAGCGCGAGAGGAATCACCAATAATGACAATGATCCTCAAGGTACTGCAGTACAATTCACGTGGTGTGAATAAAAGACTTGGCGTCGAACACCACGCAAAATCTTCTGGTCGAAGGTCATTGACGTATACCTGCCGCCAGAAGTGAGAAACTTGCCATTGAGGCATGCAAGCTTCAAAGTACTGAGGGGGTTGTTCCTAGATCAACTTCTTGGATAATGAGCTGAAGTCGACAAGAAGCAATCCGTCAAAGGAGGGCCTTAATGAATCCCACATCAGTGACACGGAACGGAGCTAATGATTTTAGTGGAGGTGAAAACAATCTGTGAAATATGATTCAGGGTGGCGATCATGGGTGGATGAAGGATAATGTATGGCAGTGGATGGGACACGGTTGACTCTTTCTGAACAACATCTCTTGAACATATAACGACACTGATGTGATGGATCGGTAGCATTACCCCAAATGCGGATGGTTTGGCGAGGACCATGGTGATGAGACCGGTGAATGAAAACAACCCAACCCGATGTGATATGGAGGACAAAGTGTCATGTTTAAGAGCGACTTGCTACCATTAAAGCTTTGAGGTTCTCCCAATTTTTCCCCAGTCATTTCTGACCAGTACCTCTTTATTTTTGTCAAGGTTGAGGAGGATAACATATGCTTGTTCTATAACCTGCCCTTCGGGCAAGCCCATCGCTATGTTTTAACGAGCCTAGCGATAGGGAAACTCATTCTCGTCTAAAGACAAGTTTGTCGCTATTTAATCATTTTAACGAGTCTAACGACAAGGAAAACTCGGTCCTTTTCATTTTTAGAGAGTCTGAAAAGGTATAGAAAGTCAACTCCAAAATTCCTTTTTCGTCATCTAATCCCTTAAGTCCGAAAAAGTATAAAACAATACAGAAGGGATGAGTTTTCGATAACTTTAACGAGCCGAATAAAACAAGCGCTCGACCTTTTTGCGTAATAATCCCTCAGGTCCAAAAAGATTAAAATCTAGAGGAGGGATAGCTCTTCCGGTCACTTTAATGAGCTGGAAGGCCAAAACTCGGCAAACTTTTCATATTTTACGAGTTAGATGAAAAGAGCTCAAAGAAGACTCGTCTTTTGAGGAACGAGTGATAAACAGGGATAGCAGCAGATTCCAGGTACAGGCTGGAATTTTCCAATCACGACAGTGTCCCAAGGATGGCTAGGTGAAATCACTCTTCGCAGCTGTTCCTCAAAATAGGTAAACAATCATATGGAGGTGAACGATTGGCCAAATGGAATGGAGGTGGCGGGTGCAAACACGACCAAGGCTTTTTATGGCTAATAATTTTACGATCACAAATGGTTATTTATCGGTATTGGGTTCATTTTTTAAAGAGCTTGAATGCGCCAAAACACTGCTCAATCTTATGTTTATTTTTTAACGAGCATGAACTATGTGTTAAAACTGCTCGGATCTTGCTTTTCTATTTTTTAACGAGCATAAATTACGCAGTAAAACTGCTCAATTATACCAGTCATAAGATAAGAATGTCTCTTGTGAGATAGCTATTTTTTATGGAGCTTTATCTCACGAAGCTATGCTCCTAATTTGGCAAATTTTGACCTTTGCCCCACATCCTTTCTTTATGCAAGTTAGGAAACGACTAATCCAAAAAACAGATAAATAACCGCTCTTTGCTTGCACTCCAAAAGGTTTGCATGCCCCCAGGTATAAAATACAATTTCAAGGCTGCCCCTACTTATCCGATAAAACATTTGTTTTAAAGGGTGAGGCTTACCTCTTTCAGGTTACCCAAAGATTATTCTGTTAATCTTTCAAACTGAACACTTCTTCGGCGATGTCTACTGAAATAGACAAAGGTGGGTGAAAAACAGATTATTTCACTCACATAACTTTGACAAAAGAATCTTATTCCAGAACAACCCCTCTTCCTAGACGGACGGGGTACGGACTAGTCATATCCTTCTGCGGAAATCTACTCTATACCCAAGGTTTTCTCTGCCCAAAGCAGACCAGGATGCATGCCCCCTGGGTTCCAGTCTCATCTTTCTGAATCACTCGCACTCATCGGGAAGGAGGACTGGGGGTGGAGACATTTCTTGGGTGAATAGACCATTGAGGGTTGGTATGTGACTATTTGCGATGCGTGATCCCGGAAATGAAAGTTGGTCTACGAGCTTGACCATTCTTCCTTCGTGTGGAAAACACATTACTCTAAAGAGTGAGGAGACTATAGCTCCCATGCAATATATATAGTCTCGTCCAAGGAGTAGGTTATAATCCAAGGGTCCTTGAACGACCATCACGTTCATTTGAACAGTCTTCCCTTTCAATGTAACAGGCACATTGGGGAGGATCCCTAATGGTTGACTGGTTCCTTTATCAAAACCCGAGAGATTTCTTATCTCAGGCAAAAGCTCTGGGGAACCCAGTGCTTTCCAAGCAATAGAGGAAAGGATACTCACAGATGCCCCTTCATCAATGATAGTTCCAGCCATTACCATCCTGTAAATTTGGACGATGATTCTGAATGGTATACTGGCTGGTAACCGGGGTCTGCCTAGTTGGTTCCAATCAAAGGACACAACCAGGTTGCTTGGTGGTGGGACCGAATACACGGCCGGATATGACTCTGACGATGTTCCTTCCTGTGATAAAGGAATGGGCACATTGCCCTGATGCTCATCAGAATCTGTGTTGATGAAAAGAATCTGGATGGTGTCATCCTTATTCTCTTCAGTGAGGGTGTCATTTGAAGATGAATCTTCATTGACGGTGTCATTTGAAGATGAAACCTCTGAAGGAGGAACCGGGTCAACTGCCGTATCGACCTTTAGACTTTCGTCTGGTCTGGATTCAGTAGGTTCATTTTCAATGACTAACACTTCAGCTGACCACTTGAGCAGGGTAGCTGTATTTTCAACCAACGAAGGACTTGGCACGAGTTTTTTGTATCCAGGAGGAAGCATTACCGGTGAAATCGGACAATCTTCCAAAACTCTCTTCGCTTCGTCTAAGAAGGGACAACGATGGATGGTGTGATCGCCTTCACACAGTCTGTAGGGGGATCTTGCTCCCCCTCTTTGTCTTGAACCTTCACTTTCGCTGGTTGACGGTAAGCAATCAACATGGCTATCAGAGGTTGATGCCCCCGAATTGTGCAAACGAGGGGACCAGTCCCTTAGTATCCGGGGAATACAGGGACAATCTCTATGGAAGTGGTCTCCTCTACATATGAAACATGGCGATTTAGGCCCGGTCTGTGCTGTGTGTGGATTTTTGTCAGATGTCTTTTGCTTACCCCCAATCGCCTTAGGCTCCTTCTTCTTCTTCTCCTTCTTCTACTTCTCCTTCTTCTCCATGGGAGCTTGGCTTTTGCCGGCTCTACCTTGCGATGATGAAGGATTAGAGGAAGAGTTATAGGAAGTAGAAGGCTGGTGGGCAGCTCTAGACTGATCTAACTATTGACTTGACTGTTCAGGAACCATGGTGTTCTGAACTACATTGGTTGAGAATAGCCAGATTGGCAGGCCAATTGTCAGTCCTGGAAGCGACAATGTGGCCATGTGGGGCGCACCAACTTCTCCCCAAGAGGAGAAAGGACTAGGATTTCCATCCTGTAGAATTCCTTGGTTGGGGCGTTCCATGTTCTCAACCTACAGATCAACGCGGGAATAGGAGGTGATTATGTTCCGTTTAAAATAAATTTTATAACGACGCTTTAGACACAACTTGCTTTTTCACTTTTTAAGAGTCGAGAAAAAGCTAAAGATGACTCTAGTCTCCTTCGATGTTTTAATGAGCCCGAAGTGACAAATTCTCGGATGGACTTTTTCAGTTATAGAGTTTGAAAAAGGCCAAAAGAAACTGCTCTGGATTTCTAGGCAGAGGGTGTGCCAAACTTTTCGCAAAACCACAGAATACGTTTTACGGTACGAGTGGTCGATCTTCATGAATGCTGTGTTCACTGCATTGCGATCAGTAGGGCAGTCGACACGGCTTCCTATGGATAAAGGCTTTGTTCCTATAGGGGTCTCCCAATATATACGTGACGGTACGTGGGAGCACAAGTCCGTATTGATACTTATCGCTTCACTGTGGAGGAATCACCCAACCACTCAACGCTAAGATATCACGTTTAACGACGCCGGAACACGTCTCTAGCTTAGACCTCTAGATGTTTGCGTTATGTTTCAAAGCGTTGTTATGTAAATTCAATTTATTTTAAGGTTGATCTTGTTTAGCAGTTTGCCTTTATGGATCACCACGAGATGCATGATAACACTCCTAAATGCAGTCTAAGATGATAAGCAAGCTTTTCAATCTTTCAACTTTGAAAATCTTAACTACTGAGGGAAAAGAAAGATAACATCTTTTCACACAGATCATAGAGAACACACTAATGCACTTTTCCCTAAATCAACATGCAAGCTGTCATAATGCACATGCACAATGCAAGTATTTATTTTCTCTTTCTTAATGTTTGTGCGACACAAAATGAAAGCTGTTGTATAACTTTGAATTCAATTTCAAGTGAAAGCAAACAAGATTGTCCAAAATCGAAAGACACCTTAAGATTTACTTGTTTCGACACTAGAAATATATAAATTCAAACCAAATGACGAAAGTAAAAGCTCAATCAGCTATGAACAACAAACAAACTAACTCTTAAGATCAAAACGACACTTTATCACAGGACTAGATCTAAGAGGTCACAGCAAGACTAGCTCACTTTCGTTATGGGAAACTGTAAATGATACAAGAAATACACAAAGAAAAAACACAGTTTCTTTATACAACCGAGGCGGAATAGTGGCAAGGAAAGTTGGTTTCAGATAGGCACATTGACTGGTAACAGGCAGCAAAAACAAGGGTGAAAACAGGGCAAGAAACAGCAGGAAACCCCAGTAGCACAAGGCAAGACTGGTCCAGCGCAGGTGGGACACTGTCTATTTGACCTTCAGCGTAGGTAGCCCCTTCGGGAACTGCGCTGAAATGTAGACAGCCTTCACAGCAGTTGCACTGAAGAACGAAACTTTCGTTTCTCTTGGTTTCCGGGTCACAGATTGCTCAAAAATTCACAGTTTTTGGCCAAATCAACAGCTATCAGTCAAGGACACACTAAGGGATGACAAGGAGGATGAAAAGCTATCACTAAGAGCTTATTGGAGTCCTTGTGGATCAGCTCTTCAAATCATAAACTTGCCCAGAAACTGAGCTAGAGTAGCTGCCCTCTACTTTGCATTTGAAAGATCCAAATGCAGTTCGATTCGGTACTCCCTTTGTTTATGAAATGAATAGCAAAAACACAAACAACCAACAAGATACGATCCCCAGCGGAGTCGCCAATTTGTTGTTGGGAAAAGTATCCAATACGGAATGACCCTATCGCACTCTAAGGGTGATAGTACCTCAGCAACAATCAAAGCAAAGCTATTCAAGATTACTTCTTTATGAGATGTAAGAGAGAGGAGAAAGAGATCCACTAACCGTTATCTTCCGCTAATGATTGATCCAATATTCCCTCTTTGCTGCTTGCTCCCAGCTCCTTGCTCTTTCACTGGCCCAGCTACACAAAGATCCTGCAAAAGCACAAGAAAAGGAAACTACAAGAAGCATACATCCATAATTGATTCAAGGATTAGAATACATCAAATATACAAGCATCAATACGCCACAGAGACACATGCATATAGAAGAACCTCAAATACTTTATTAATGGAAGAGGTAAAGTTCTGAGAGTGTTACAACCATAAGAGGCCCAATCCAGCAACACCTCCCAGCAGAAAGAAATCTCCTCTTCACCTCCCTCAAAGCAATCACCCAATAGTTCTATACTCAAACCAACAACACTTCCTTACATTCACAAGATTCCAGCCTCCTTAGACCTCATGAGAGAGCTCTATATATAGGAGATTTGGAGAAAGGATGAGTCAGCTTGAGGCTGGCATGAAGCTGACTAGTGTCCTCTCCCACTTCAGTTATTCTTCAGTTCTTGAGTCCACTTGGAGTTTCTTGCTTCCACTTGGAGATCTAGATCCTCTTACTCATCACAAGGCGAATTCCCTGATCCAAGTGTCATTTTGGAAGCTTCCTGGGCATTTGACACTTTGCAGAATGACTGTGCCACTTGGCCAATCTCGCCCAGCGCAGGTAGCCTTCATTAGAGTTGACATTCAGCGCAGGTACAGAGTGGAGCAGTTGACATTCAGCGCAGATGCTCAGTGGAGCAGCTGACATGATCCAGAATTAGCTTGTTTTTGAGTGCTTTCAGGTGGAGAACTGATTTTTAGTGCTGTGGTTTGCTGACCTTGTTCCTCTAGGGGTAGGAACAACATGTTTAGGGACTTTGGATCCCTCGGATTATTGACATTTCATGCTTCATGCTGTAAGGCACAAAAATGTCTATAACACCAAGACATCCAATAAGGAATGGTATGATGCACATTATTATATTACATTTCATATTTACTTGATATGTAATATTATGACATGGGTAAAGTACATATTGTAGATGACATGACTTCCAAATGGATTATTCGATGACAAATATCCAACCAACATCATAGTGTGGTCCATATTAAGGTGTTGATCCTAGTTCTTTGTGGACGAGTGGTGGCATTGCCCACTGTGTAACATTAAAGACAAGAATCGTGGGAGGGAAGTGATGGACATGCTCCCATAGATGTGCGATGACAATTTCTAGTTTTCTACTGAGGAATTTCGGTCGGTATAGTTGACATCTCCACCATATTGGTTCTATCAATGGTTAGATTGGTATAGTCAATGTCATAGTATATTGAAGTAGAGGATGGATAAGAAGAGAGCATAAGTAGGTTAGGGAGGATAGGATTATATAGGTTAGGTGGAGACTCTATATGGAAACTGGTATCCTTGCTTGACTTAGTTTGACTACTATATATCTTTTTTTTTTAATTTTGTTATGACTTATTGTGATCTAGGAGGATCTCGTTAGACCAATTGCACAGGTCATCATCAATGTTTGTATAAACTTCTTATTTCTTATACAGAGATAGACTGTAGGGGCATTCACCGGACATGTCACCTCTAAAAAGAGGATGAGTTCCAGAGGCTACCTGGCCCTCTACAAGCTCTGCCTAAAGAAATAACAAAGTAAACACTTAGAAGTCTTTGACATACACTGTTCAGTGTCGTCGTCAATTCAGTTCGGTTTCGTCAGTTTTGACAGTGTTGGTTATGGATCAAGTTGTTCAAGTAATATGGTTTTTCATGGCATTCAGTTGAGATGGTTTAACACCTGGTTGTCGACATGAGTTTTTTTCCAATTCTGCTAGGATATGGTCGTCGACATGTGTTTGTCGTTTGCCTCACAGGATTTGGGGTTTTGTCGTCCACTCGCAGGTTGATCATTGACATGGGTGTGTCATCCGTTGTAGAGGTTCGATATGGTTCGTCGTCAGGTTGTCATCGCAAATGTCACTTGTGTTGATGACGTGCATTTGGTTTTATGTCACATGTTTCTAATGTCGCTTTGTGACATTTGGGGACAAATGGGTTTTTTTTTAATCTATTTTGATGAAAAGTCCTAAAAACCCTAACCTAATACATTACATTCCAAATGCATTAAAAAAGAACCATTCCCTAAATCTAAAACCCTAAAACTATTGCAATACAACACTATGTGCTAAAAGCTAATGCTAAAAAAAGCCTAAGTCTAAAACCCATTTTAGCTCTCGGGCTATGTTGTTGTAAATACATTATAAAACATTATAATACACAATTCAGTCCTAACCACATCCGAGATCTTAACCGCAACTGTTAGCATGTGATCACAGTGTATATGAGAACTGTCGGAGTATTACGTCCTCGAGTTAACCGTAGTCAGTTAACCGCAGGAAACCATGTCGGAAAGTGGTCATGTGAACGAGAAAGCAGTCAGGTTTGGAGTTGACCACGTGGGGTTTCCAAACTGTAACAGGCCACATGTGAACGTGATGGATAGACCGCCAGTCTGAAACCATCAGCGGAACCGCCAACACCCAAACCATGGCTTTGGTCACCGCTCACATGAGCTGTCCAACCTCTGCCTGGTTAACCTGACCAAAGCAGTTATGTAGTTATCATAATGTTTATTTTTTGTTTTTATATGGTTTTTGTTAAAACAAACTAATTGCAATGACCTTAGGAACCTAGCCTAGGTGTCATGCAACAACAAGATCGAGCTTCAAACCATCCAGAAACAAACCAAATTCATCCTGAATTCAGCCAAGGAGGTTTTGATGCATCTACAGACCTATAAGAGGTGGATTTTCCTTCATTGATCAGGAGAGTGGTTTTGACTTCTGTTTGCAGATTCTAAAGGTCATAAGCAATTTTGTTTTCAGTGTAACAGGAGATTGGGAACTGTGACAGGCGTTGGAAACCTAGTTCAGAGGGTTATCTGATGACGGTGATCAGAAGTGCCCATGTGCACATTTAGACTGATCAAATCTCTGTGTAATTGACCTCATCTATTTCAATCCTAATAAAGAAGTTTCTCATCTTGAAAGTGGATCCAGAGACGTAGTCCATCAAGGATGAAATCTGTAATCAATTTTTCTGTCTGGTATCACTATGTTTTTATTGTTTTCACTTTTGTTATGCATCTATCTTGTGTTCAATTAGCTATCATAAAGTCTTCTTCTCAAGAAGTGTTCCTCGATTTTCGTGCTTTGAGCTAACATTCAATTCATTAATGGCTAATCAATTCTACATCAGTTTTAGTCTATGATCATTTCAGATCATATAATTTGGTATCAGAGCAGGCCGCGTTTGTAGAATTTGGCATTGAATGTTAACCAGTTCAAAGTCGCAACGAGGAGAAGGAATCCTTGAGTAGAACGATCCAGAGATTGGAAAGTGACGAGTCGTTAATAAATCGACCATGACAGGATATGATGTAGGTGAAAACACTGAAACTAAGATGAGTGATGAATAGTTTCAACAAGCGTTCTTGACTATGCAGCAAATGTTGGGAGAACTGTATGAAGACAAGAAGGCAAGAGATGCAGCTTCTTCTTCAAAGACATCGAAGAAGGACAAAGGTAAAGGCAAGGTTGATAAACCTCCTTCACCTCCATCATCTCCATCATCTTTTTCTTCTTCTTCTTTTTCCAGTGCAGAATCTGAAACAGAAAAGAAACCTAAGAAAACATCTCTTTTTAAACTTGATGTGAAATTTGAGTTACCTATTTATGATGGTGAAATGAATCCTGAAAAGATAGATAACTAGATTAAGAAGTTAGAAGTGTATTGTCGCATTCAAAACATTTTTAGCGATAAAACTAAAATTTATTTAGCTACACTTAGAATGGGGGGAACAAATTTAATATGGTTGGAAAGTAAAAAGCAGATAGATGTAAAGCATAAAGGAAAAGTCATCTCTTCATGGTCTAAGTTTTTAAAAGCTCTTAGGAAACAATTCTATCCTTTAGGATACATGCATCAAGCTGTTATTGATTGGAAACATCTGAGGCAAGGTAAAGGGCAAAGTGTTCAAGAGTTTACTCAGAAATTCAAAAAGAAAGCATTGGCACTTAGTATTTCATTGGATACACGTGAAACTTTGTTAAAATACATCAGCAGTTTACATTCATATTTGCAGCATACATTATTGATGTTTAATCTTAATGATTTTGATGAAGTGTGTGTTAAGGCCATACATATTGAATCAGGTGGCAGACCATTCAAGTTTTCATCATACTCATCCAAAGAGTTGGAAATAAAATATTCCAATGACAATAAAGGGAAGAACAATTCGAAGAGAAAGAAATCAGTGATAGTTTAGAAGGAGACCTATTTGTTCTCATTGCCAGAGAATTAGTCATGATGAATCTAAGTGTTGGAAACTTCATCCAGAAATTAAGCCCAAAAATTTCCTTAAGGAGAATGATGAAAAGAAGGCCATTGCAGCAGTCCAGCAAGATTTAGGTTCAGATTCAGGTGATGAAAGGAGGATAACTGCCATGGTTACGATAGGTAAAATTTCTGACACTGGTTCAAGTTCGAAAACTATTGCATCTTCATCAAACATAAATCCTTCAAATGAGTATAAAAGAGTTGAATTGTTTAACATAAGGATAAATTCTAAGCATACAAAGATAGATACAATGTTTGACAGTGGATCAAAAGCAAATTTAATCTTTGAATATTTAGTTAAAAGTTTGGGTTTGGAAACACGAAATCATCCAAGACTTTACCCATTAGGATGGCTAAATAAATCAAATCAGATAAAATTCAACAAACAGTGTCAATTAAGATTTGCCATTATAGCTAATTACATTGATAAAGTGGAATTAGATGTGGTTCCAGTAGACATGTGGAGTTGTCTTAGTAATTCCTTATCTTTATGATCGTGATGCAATATTTTACAGGAGAGAACATAAATATCACCTTAAGAAATATGGGGTTGAATTTATTTTTAGGTGGTGAGCAGCAGTATTGCATCAATAATGCTGCAACTCTTGGGCTACCTACTTTACTCTTATCAACCCGGTAGTTCGTAACAAACTTGGAAGCGTCGGTGCTGTATACACAAGTACTAGTTCTCACTACAGGTTGTCACTTGGTCAGCCGACGCAAGATCACTAGGAGCTCAAGCCAACTTCTATGGATTCCAGAAGAAACTCTATATGTGATGAAAGAAAAGAAAGATTACTCTACAGATTCTATTCTAAGTGCAGAAAGGAGAAAGAATGAAATGTAAAGCAAACCTAGTAAACCCTAATTAACCAACTAATTCTACTTTTGCAGAAAGCACTATGAAAACCATGAAAGGAATGCCATTACCTACTCAAGGAAGTAAAAAACATCTAACTATGCTATTTCTAGAAGTAAATAAAGAAAAAACATATTTTTGGTTTTTTAGTATTTTTATGTGAATTTGACATGCATGTAATTTATTGTGTGTGAGTCTGGCAGCGAATAGGTTACGTTGAAGGTTGGTTTTGGGACTTGAGAGGATGTAGGATGGTGTGGATGGGTCCTAGGACGTCTCAGGTGGCCTTCTGGAAGCTTTTCTGACACTCGGCCTTCAAAAGAAAGCTTATAGGAAAATCTGCAGGAGGACACAGGAAAACTACAGGAGGAAAACAAGGAAACTACAAGGAGGAGGCCGAGAGCAGTTTTCACTGTTTTGAGGGTGTGAGAGTGGGTGAGAAAGGTGGATGGAGGTTGGAATGAGGTGTTAGGGTGCCTAAGGTCTACCATGAATCACCAGGAGAGAGAAAGATGATTGCGTTTTCTCAAGGAGAGAGGAAGAATTTCTATGGAAAAATGCTGGGAACTAGGGCAGAATTGAGGTGAGAATTGGGAGACCTATAGGGCATGGATCAGATAGAGGGTGTGATTGTTGATAAGCTGGCCTACTTATGGAAGAGATATTCTGCATAGAAACTAATAGTCAACCAAGGAAATCAAGCAACAAGTGAAATGAATGAATTTGGGAAAAACAAAGTTTTGCATAAAAATGGTCTAAACTATGATCTATGAAAGGAAATGCTGAGAAATGTTGTAGGAAAGGAAAGCATGAAAGAAGACTATTGCAAATCATGAAGTGAGCATGATGAAGAAGATCTAAAGCAAAGCAAAGCTGGACTATTAAAAAGCTGCAAACACTAGAAGTCCTATGAATGAGGAAAATCTGTGTTTTTGAGGCAGCAAGAGAGTCTTTGCCTCAAATCATAGTCCCAGAGGGAGGAAGAGAGGCCAAGGCACTATTTCTAGCCTTTTGAATCTTCTCTTTATCACTGCTTAACGTTCTATAGAGCACAAATGGAAGAAAACTACTAAATCATCCAGAGCAACCTATTCTTAACCGTAAGAGAAGTACATCTAACAACAAACTAATCGACAAATTGAAACAAGGCATAAAAATACAAGTAAAGAGGAGATTGGCTACTTGGATTGGGTCCTAACCCAAGAGCTTCAGCCCTTTGAGGTAACTCAGTGCTAGCTCAAAAAGGATTCCATCTTTATTTTCAAAACAATAACAAGATTACATGGAATTGTCACAAAAATAATAAGATCGAAATTTGAGCAGAGTTTACATAAGCAAGAAATCTGACCATAGTGAGGCCCTAGACCTCTCTACTTTTACAAATGAAGCTACCAATAGCTTCCTTAAAATTAGGGAGGCTTGCTCCCAAAACTCGAGATAATCATAAGTCAGCCTCCACTTGCTCAACTGCCTTCTAGTGCATAATTCGACTGCCTGTACTACGAGCTGAATGAAGGGGAATTCGAAGTGAGGAGTAATAAATGAGGGGGATTCCCTCCTATATGTCCTCTCCTCTATCCACTTCGAGTTATTGCTGCCATTTGTCCACTGGATCCTTGACTTTGACCTCGAAATCCATCAATAATCTGCATTAAGTACATGTTAGACCACATGACACAATAACTAACTTATCTCACTCTATAAGCATAAATATAATCATAAAATCATACAATAAGTTAAGAGAATGTTTGATTTGACTAGGTTAGGAGGTAAAATGAGCCCATATAATTACCCATTTATGAGGCCCATCATCAGGGCACATCAAAACAAAAATCACTTGAATTCAGTTAATGTTAATCATACGAAGTGATTAATAAGTTCAACTAAAAGATTTGTAATCATGTGCGTGAAAGGATAACATAACAATCTACATGATGGTTGTTTAAGTTATGAGACTCAGGTTAAAGATGGTTTGATTAAAGAAATAGAAATTATTCGAGTTCTATGTAAAACCAAACATCTTATTCCTAAGCAGGGATTGCAATATGAATTACAGTTTGTGCCTAAAGCTCCTCTTCTAATGTTAGAATGAATCAATTCAGTCCAAGTTTGGAAATAAAAAGTTGCAGGGATATAGGTCAATATTGGGGAAAATCAGTGTTCAATTTCTCTTGTATTGTGTCACCATGTCATGTTTCAAATAGTTTGGAAACCTCTTTTCAAGTGGAGAGGAAACCTATTTTTTTTCATATCAAAGCCTTTTCTAAAGCAGTGTCAAAGTGTCTAAGGGAAACTTATGCATCAGGGGAAAGTGCTAATCAATGGAAACATCATTTAATGAATAAGGAAAAAGTAATTCAAACAAATCAACAGCTAATTCAATACTTTCAAAGACAAACTAAGTTGCAGCAGTTTTCAAATTACAGTTTGATGGGTTCATTGCAGCAAGTTCACTTAGTAATTGGGAAGTAGGAAAGTATGTCAAGTCAAGTAGCTGGTTTGATGTCAATAGTATCTTTGATTGTCTTTTTTATTCCACAAAATAGATTGTTAATACATGTTGATGGTATTGAACAATATCCTATAGAGACTGTTTTCAAATATGTGTATGAATCACTAACTCATGGTTCTTCATGGAAAGAAATCAGTTTCCATGTTCATAACATGTTGTTTTCCCATCGTCGCAAGTTGTTCATACTACAAATGGAGAGAACACCGATTCAAAATGTACCATGGTCAGCATCATCAGGGTCATCACTTGTAGGTGATTGATCCAATGTATTGGTACATCATTAGGTTAAGGTGGAAAGAGAGGGAGTTCTTCCCTCATTGACTATTTGTTTAGTCAAAATTTTGGTGGTCCAAACACTTTTTAGCTCTTAGGCTATGTTGTTGTCAATACATTATAAAACATTATAATACACAGTTCAGTCCTAACCGCTTCAGAGGTCTTAACTGCAACCGTCAGCATGTGATCAAAGTGTGTATGAGAACCGTCAGAGTATTACGCTGTCGAGTTAACCGCAGGAAGCCATGTCGGAAAGTGGTCAGGTTTGGAGTTGACCGCGTGGGGTTTCCAAACTGCAAAAGGCCACATGTGAATGTGATGGATAGACCGCCAGTTTGAAACTGTCAGCGGAACCACCGGCACCCAAACCATGGGTTCAATCACCGCTCATATGAGCTATCCAACCTCCGCCCAGTTAACCTAACCGCAGTAGTTATGTAGTTATCATAATGTTTATTTTTGGGTTTTATATGGTTTTTGTTAAAGAAACTAATTGCAATGACCTTAGGAACCTATCCTAAGTGTCATGCAACAACAAGACCGAGCTTCAAACCATCCAAAAAAAACCAAATTCATCCTAAATTCAACTAAGGATGTTTTGATGCATCTACAGGCCTATAAGAGGCGGATTTTCCTTCATTGATCAGGAGAGTGGTTTTGACTTTTGTTTGCAAATTCTGGAGGTCATATGCAGTTTTGTTTTCAGTGTAACAGGAGCATCCGAAGTCGGAATTGGGAACTGTGATAGGCGTTGGAAAATGCGTTCAGAGGGTTATCTGATGACAATGATCAGAAGTGCCCGTGTGCACATTCAGACTGACCAAATCTCTGTGTAATCGACCTCATATATTTCAATCCTAATAAAGTGGCGGCCCTTCTTGAAAGCAGACCCGGAGACGTAGTCCATCCGGGACAAAATCCGTAATCAATTTTACTGTCTGGTATCACTATGTTTTTATTGATTTCACTTCTGTTATGCATCTATCTTGTGTTCAATTAGTTGTCATAAAGTCTTCTTCTCAAGACGTTTTCCTCGATTTCCATACTTTAAGCTAACATTCAATTCATTAATGGCTAATCAATTCTACATCAATTTTAATCTATGATCATTTCAGATCATATTGTCATACTACTTCCACATAGTTTGTAACCTTTTGACTCTATTCAAGAATAATTTTTCTAAAGGAGGGGTGTATGTAATTCCCTTACCTGGTTGTATTATCTTACATTATTTATTAGCCTACTTGTTGAGTGATTGAATTTTTGTGCTTGATTCCAATAAGTATTATTAGTATACATACAAGGTATGTGTATGCTAGCTACATACCCACACATTGCATGAATACCTTAGTATTCTAAATCTTAAACTGCTTGATGATTAAATAGATGGTTAAGCTTGATTAATGATCAAGATTATGGTTAGCCTCAAGCTCTATTAATGGATAATCTTGATTAGTGTTTAATTAACCTTAAAATCTTCATTTGCAATAATTAAGTTATATTTGAATATGCTTATTAATATTAAATTGATTACATTCTTGTGAATCTGTAATATTTTTTTAGGTCCCTTTAATACTAGTGTATCCCCCTTATTATTATTATTATTATTAGTGTAGCCCCCTTATTTTCATTGTTAGTGTAGCCCCTATTGGTATTGTTGTACCCATGTAGCCCCCATATTGTTATTTTTATGCCCCATAGAAGCTGACTATTTTTATTGTTGTTCCCTTACATTATTACTGTTATGTAAGATTTGATTATATTGTGACCCCTTAGACTCTTATATATACCAAGGAGGTCTTATCATTTGTATCATCCAAGAATTATTCATTTGTGTGATGTAAAGGGGGCTTCCCCCTCGAAGAGGCTAATTCTCAAGTCATTGATCTATCTTTCCTTCTATTTTGTGATATGGTTGGATAACATTTGGTATCAGGGCATGAAAAAGCTTTTGAAGAAAGAACAACATCACGTAATTGCACAATTATGCTCAATATAGGTTCAAACATCGAAATAATTTATTTCTCCATATCTCCAAAAATTCTTGGACAATTATTCTAAGGTATTTGAGACTCGCAAAGGCCTCCCACCTATTCATGATTATGATCATGCTATTCACTTCATTCCTGGAAGTGTTCCTCCAAACACCAGGCCTTACAGATATCAATATGCCAAAAAGAGTGAAATTGAATGTATGGTTGTAGAAATTCTAGAGGTTGGTATAATTAAACATAGTCAAAGTTCTTTCTCTGCTCTAGTAGTGTTGGTGCACAAAAAGGAAGGATCATGGCGTATGTGTCAAGATTATAGGGGGCTGAACAAGCTCACTATTAAAGATAAATTTCCCAATCCTGTCATTGATGAATTGTTGGATGAATTACATGGAGCAATTTACTTCACCAACTTGGATCTTCATTCAGGATATCATCAAATTAGAATGAACACTAAAGACGTTATGAAAAAAACATTTCAAAACTCATGAAAGTCATTATGAATTTTTGGTCATGCCTTTTGGCATTACTAATGCACCTTCCACATTTCAAGGTTTTGATTAATTCCATTTTCAAACCCATCCTTAGAAAATGTATGTTAGTAGTTGTTTGATGATATACTAATCTACAACAAGCCTTGGAAGGATAATGTTTAACATGTTGACAGGGTGCTCAAACTATTGGAGGAGAAACAATTATATGCAAAAACCTCCAAATGTTTCTTTGGAGTACAGGAGGTGAAATATTTGGGTCATATTGTATCTCATGAGGGTGTTCTGGTAGACCCTGGAATGGAAAATCCCCACAACCCTAGAGCATCTTCGAGGATTTCTCAGGTTGACAAGGTATTATCACAAGTTTGTTAAGAATTATGGGAAATATAAATGTCTCTAACAACATTATTGAAATAAGGTGCATTTTATTGGACTCTAGAAACATCTAAGGCCTTTGAACATCTTAGAGATGAAATGTGCCAAGCACTGATCTTAGCTACTCTAGACTTCACAAAAACCTTTATTACGGAGTCGGATGCCTCATGAAATGAAATTGGTGTTGTTTTAATGCAAGAAGGAAGATCCATTTCTTTTGAAAGTTATCTAATCAAGGTAAAATATTTGCACAAACTTATTTATGAGAAGGAAATGTTGGCAATACTACATGCACTAAAGTAATGGAGACCTTACCTAATGGGAAGACACTTCAAGGTAAAAGCAAATCACGATACTATTAAATAATTTTTGGAACAAAAATGATCTTTATAAGAGAGACAAGAATGGGTCACAAAGACATTGGATTATGACTTTGAAATATCTACAAAAAAGGGAAGAAAAATGTTGTTGCAGATGCACTCTCAAGAAAGGATGAGTATGTGGAAGCATTTCTCTGTGTCATTTCTAT
Organism: Pinus tabuliformis; assembly: GCA_031772625.1. Lineage (NCBI taxonomy): Eukaryota > Viridiplantae > Streptophyta > Pinopsida > Pinales > Pinaceae > Pinus > Pinus tabuliformis. Next base: position 10,744,255 of record CM062808.1, read on the forward strand.
TATCTGACATGATTGGATAATTGAAGAAAGGGATGAATGGAAGAATGACAAAGATGTGTGGACACTCATTCAAAAGATACAACAAGATCTCAGTACATCTAATACATTTATCTGGTAAAATAATTCATTATGGTACAAAGTTCACTTATATATCTGTAAGAATTCCCAACACAAAAAAAATATTCTTTTGGAATTGCATACCTCCCCCTTCGAAGGGCACTCGGGATTTTTAAAAACTTACCACGATCTGGATTTAAACAGGAATGCAACATATTACAGAGATAACCATAAACAAAGATATGTAGTGGAAATAATACTTCATTTTCGTTAATGTAAAATACTGAAATATGCTTATAAAACAACAATGGAAATAAACCAGCTAGGGCAATGGTAGCTTATCTCTAAGAAGAGATGTGGCAGCTACATGCCTCTGAACTATCTTACAATGAGGCTCGAAGGCGTATTTATTGTTGAGAAACAATGGAAAATCCTAAACATCCAAAAACCTAACCCTAGAAGATGAAATGCCAAACTATGGGCCCATTTGGGTAAATCGATACATCAACTTCCCAGGGTCGTAACTTTGGCATATGATCTCCATTTGACGTGCACAATATCTCGTTAGAAATATCTATCTGAGAACTACAACTTTGGGGAGAGAAAAATCGATCTATGGACCCATGTTTCTCCCAGTTTTCCCAAAAAGCGTCATTTAGGGCCTCAAAACGGCTCTGGAAGTTCAAGACCCGAAAAACTGCTAAAAATAGTAACTTGTGCTACAATTAAGGAAACTGAAAATGCTAAGAGAAATAATGGTGGGCATCCAAGTGGACTTGGAAAGTGGCCACCAATTTCCACCTGGATCATTCCTCCCCCCTTTGGAAGCAATGGTCCCCATTGCGTTGAGTTCCTCCATGAGATGAGGAAGCTTCTGCTGAATTTGGTCCCTGGTGAGCCACTTGCCCTGGTGAAGGAGTTGGCCTGCTTTGACAAATCGATACAGTTGTAAATTCTGTTGGTGAGTGTTCTTGATCTGTGTGTCCATGATCCGATCAATTGCAGCTTGTTCCATGCAATCTGGATTTAATTCTATGGGTGTGAGCTGTTTGGCAATGTCAGATGTGTCTAGTAATGGTCGAAAGTATGGCTGAAGGCGGTCCACATTGAACACTAGGTGCAGGCCAAGGAATGGTGGAATGCTGAGCTCAAATTCATTGTCTCCCACAGCCTTAGTAATGGTGTAAGGACCATAATGGAGTGGTCTCAGTTTCCGATAGGCTCCAGTAAGGCGTTCCTTTTGCAAATTCAACCATACTTTGTTGCCCACCTGAAACTTTTGTGGTGTTGGGTTGTGTTATATTCTTTCCATGTAGTTAATAGGGGGTTTGAAGGGCACCCGTAACCCCACTTTATGGGGTCTGGGGTAGCGCCGCGGAAAATTTTGGTTTTGGACCATATGTTAGGTTGGGCGGACCCACCTATGGTTTTGTGCATGATTTTCGCACATGTTTTTTGGACGCGATAGTTTTCGGTCCATGGTATTGGACGCGATGGTTTTTGGTCCATGGTATTGGATGCTTCGGCATGTATAAATATGTATTGTAACATTGAAGGGAACATAATGAAAAATCAAGCTGGTAGTCCGATTTTGGGATCCAGGGAAAAATCTTTGTGCATATGTTTTTATGGGTTATGTTCTCGCATTGTTTATTTTCTTTGTTTAAGAATTCGTATGCAGGTAATTTCTGTACAGGGTTAAAATATCGGAGGTGTTTTGGCTTCAAGGGAACGCCTTTTTTGCTGAGGGGTTTCGCTCGGGCCTGTGGTAGACCCTGTTCAGTGGGAGATCTGCAAGATCGATTTTGGCGGTGAAAGAAGATGGTGAACAGTGAGAAGTTCAATGGTCAGAATTTTGAGTTGTGGAAACTCAAGATGGAGGATTTGTTGGTGGATAAAGATCCGTGGATCGCGGTAGATCCGGGTACTAAACCATCGGGAGTGACCGATGAAGAATGGAAGAAGTTGGATCGGAAGGCAAAGAGCACAATACGATTGTGTGTCTCAGATTCAATATTGCTGAATGTATCAGGGGAAGCTACGGCAAAGGCTTTGTGGGTCAAGTTAGGGACTTTGTACCAATCTAAGTCTCTGGTGAATAAACTATTCCTGCGGAAAAAGCTGTATAACCTGAGGATGAAAGATGGAGACTCGATGACAGAGCATCTGAATGCGTTTAATACTATGGTATGTCAGTTATTATCTATTGATATTAAAATTTCAGATGACGATAAGTGCATCAGTCTGTTGTGTTCTCTACCAGATTCGTGGGATAGTCTGGTTATTGCAATAGGTAGCAATGCAACTGCTTTGCAGTTTGATGAAATAGTCTCAGCCTTGCTGACGGAGGAGATGAGACAGAAAAATATGGACAAACAGAATGGTGATGCCTTGTCTGTACGAGGACGGTCCCAGAACAGAAACAAAAATAAGTCATCGAGTGGGAGATCTAAATCTAGAGGGAGATCTAAATCTCCAGGAAAACCTACAAAGGTGGTGTGCTGGAAATGCGGAAAGGAAGGGCACTTCAGAAGGGATTGTAAATCTAAAGCTCCTGATAAAGGAAAGGGATCTGATGATGCTCCTTCTGCAGAGGCGAAAACCACCTCAGATGAAGGTGGGGATGTGTACTTGGCTTCTTCAACTACACATGTAGATCATGAGGCATGGTTGATTGACTCAGGTGCATCCTTTCACTTCACTCCCCATAGAGAGTGGTTCTGTGAGTATGAGAAATACGATGGTGGTGATGTCTTCTTAGGAGATGATAGGAAGGCTAGAATCATTGGTCGGGGAAAAGTAAAGTTGAAGTTGCAAGGTGGAAGGGTTAGAACACTTCTGGGTGTTCTACATATTCCTGCATTGGCTAGAAATCTGATTTCTGTAAGCAAGTTGGATGATGCAGGTGTAAAGACGGTGTTCGAGAAAGATACCTGCAAGATGGTTTGAGGAGCACTGATATTGATGCGGGGAGTTCAGATTGGAACTCTGTACAAGCTGCAAGGTAGCACTGTTGTTGATGGGTGCAATAGTTCTATGGTTCCTGAAAATGGAGTAGAAATCTAGTGGTCTCTAGAGAGAAGACCATGTTGTGGCATCAAAGGCTTGGACATATTGGAGAGAAGGGCCTTCGAATACTTCATGGTAAAGGTATGGTAGAAATTATGAATGATAGCTCTCTGGATTTTGATTTCTGTGAAAATTGTGTGTATGGGAAGCAAAATCGGGTGAGTTTCCCCTCTGGTGGTAAGAGGACAAAATAGATATTAGATCTTGTGCACAGTGATGTGTTTGGACCTGTGAAGGTTCCATCACTGGGTAAGTCTGTGTACTATGTATCATTTATAGATGACTTGTCAAGGAATACATGGATATATTTCCTTAAGAAGAAATCTGAAGTCTTTGACAGGTTTAAAGAATTTAAGGTTCTGGTGGAAAATCAGACAGAGAAGAAGATAAAGGTGTTGAGGACAGATAATGGTGGAGAATTTTGCAGCAAGGAATTTGAAGAATTCTGTAAGAAGTGTGGTATAGCACGGTAGAATACTACTCCATATACACCTCAGAAAAATGGAGTCGCAGAAAGAATGAACAAGACATTGATGGAAAGGGCAAGAAGCATGCTCAGTGGTGCTGGGTTAGGACAGGAATTCTGGGCAGAGGTGGTGGATACTGCATGTTACCTGGTCAACAGGTCACCTTCATGAGCGTTGGAGGATAAGACTCCAGAAGAAGTATGGACTGGTAAGAAACCCTCTCTTTCACATCTGAGGGTATTTGGATGTGATGCATATGTACATGTTCCAAAGGAGAAACGAACCAAGTTGGATAGTAAATCTGAAAAGTGCATCTTTATTGGGTATAAGGATGGTTTAAAGGGTTATAAGCTTTGGAACCCAGTCACATGGAAGGTTGTGTACAGTCGAGATGTGTTGCTCAGAGAGGTAAAAGATGTTATTCAACATGAAGTCCAACCAAAGGAACCTGAGAAGATAGAGTTTGAGCCAAAGGAGGAAGAATCAGACTCTGCAGCAGAGGAGGAATCAAAAGATGAAGAGCCACAAACTCCGGCTGTGAGAAGATCAGTTCGAGAAAGAAGGCAGCCAAAAAGGTATAGTCCATCTGCTTTCAGTTCAAATTTTGCTTTGTCTGTTACTGATAATGATCCCAGAACTGTGAAGGAAGTAGTGGATTCAGAGGATGGAAAACTCTGGAAAGAGGCCATGGTCGATGAAATGTCATCTTTGCACAAAAATGAGGCTTGGGATCTGGTGGAGTTTCCGGCTGGAAGGAAACCCATTGGCAAAAAATGGGTGTTCAAGAAGAAGACAAATGCAGAAGGAAAGGTGGAGAAATACAAAGCTCGGTCAGTAGAAAAAGGTTATTCCCAGGTGCCGGGAATTGATTTTGGTGATATTTTTTCTCCTGTTGCCAAGGTAACTTCTATTAGATTACTTTTATCTGTTGCTGCTTCTTTTGATTTTGAGGTAGAACAGATGGATGTGAAGAAAACATTTCTTCATGGGGATTTGGAAGAGGAAATCTACATGAAGCAACCTGAAGGCTTTGCGGTGAAGGGTAAGAAAGAATTGGTATGCAAGTTAAAGAAGTCTCTGTATGGGTTAAAACAGTCACCAAGGATGTGGTATCAGAAATTTGATACATTTATACGGGGACTTGGCTTCACCAGAAGCAAAGCAGATCATTGTGTGTATTTTAAACTAATTGGTGACCGTATTATTTATCTAGTCTTGTATGTGGATGATATGTTGCTGGTTGGAAATGACAAAGAAATTATCCAGGATTTGAAGACCCAATTGTCCTCCAAATTCGACACGAAAGATCTTGGTGCTGCAAACTATATTTTGGGCATGGAAATTAAAAGAGATCACTCAAAGAGGAAGCTCTGGTTAAACCAGAGGAAGTACGTTGAGACAATACTCCAGAGGTTTAATATGCAGGATAGTAAACCGGTGAAGGTTCCTATTCCTGTAGGTGTGAGGTTATCTGCTGAATAGTGTCCCAAGACACAAGAAGAGGAAGAGGACATGTCCTGTGTTCCATATGCAAGTGCAGTGGGTAGCCTGATGTATGCAATGGTCTGTACTAGACCAGACATTGCACATGCAGTGGGAGTATTGAGCAGGTTTATGTCAAAACCTAGGAAGGAGCACTGGACAGCAGTGAAGTGGGTTTTTAGGTATTTGCGTGGCACTAGTGATTATGGTTTGTGATACCAATGAAGACCAGGATTGGACAGAGTGTTGGATATTCATGGCTTTGTTGATGCAGACTGGGCTGGAGATCTGGATCAGAGAAGATATACAAGTGGGTATGTGTTTAACCTATTTGGAAGTGCAGTCAGTTGGATGAGTAAGAAACAATCTGTAGTGGCACTATCAGCTACAGAGGCAGAATACATGGCAGCCACTCATGCAATCAAGGAAGCATTTTGGTTGCAGAGATTGTGTTCAAGTATGGGGTTAGTACAGGGAGTTATAAGAATAGACTGTGACAGCTAAAGTGAAATTTTCTTGGCAAAGAATCCTGCTTATCATTCAAAGACAAAGCACATTGATGTTCAGTATCACTTTGTGAGGGATATGATAGAAGATAGAAAGGTGTTGCTGGTAAAGGTGGACACTTTGAAGAATACTGCAGATGCATTGACAAAATCTGTGAGCTCTGAGAAGTTCTCTTGGTGTAGAGAAGCAATGGGAATCTCAGGGCTGAAAAAATGACTAAGCTCTCCTGTGGCCCCCTGTGGAAAGAAAACAACAAGTGGGAGATTGTTGGGTTGTGTTATATTCTTTCCACGTAGTTAATAGGGGGTTTGAAGGGCACCCGTAACCCCACTTTATGGGGTCCAGGTCAGCGCCGCGGAAAATTTTGGTTTTGGACCATATGTTAGGTTGGGCGGACCCACCTATGGTTTTGTGCATGATTTTCGCACATGTTTTTTGGACGCGATGGTTTTCGGTCCATGGTATTGGACGTGATGATTTTCGGTCCATGGTATTGGATGTTTCGGCATGTATAAATATGTATTGTAACATTGAAAGGAACATAATGAAAAATCAAGCTGGTAGTCTCGGTTTTGGGATCCAGGGAAAAATCTCTGTGCATATGTTTTTATGGGTTATGCTCTCGCATTGTTTATTTTCTTTGTTTAAGAATTCGTATGCAGGTAATTTCTGTACAGGGTTAAAACCTACATGTGGCACCCAATGTTGATCATGTCGCTACTTGTACTTGGCATTCAATTTCTACAGAATGTCATGGACATACTGGCGAATATGTTGGATGTGCTCAATGAAGCTGGTTGCCTTGTCTGTTTTGGACTTGACATGAGCTGAATCTGTGTGAGTAGTTGTAAGTAGCATGGCCACATCAATGGGGCATAGTGGCTAGAATCCCAAGCCCACCTGAAAAGGGCTATGGCCAGTCAAGCTGTGAAGAGATTGGTTGTAGCTATGCTGAACATAGGGGAGGCTCTCGTCCCATGTGCATGGATGCTTTGAGTTGTACATGCTCAAAATGTGTATAATCATCCTGTTGACAACCTCTGTTTGGCCATCAGTTTGAGGATGGAAGGCTATGGACTTAGTGAGTTTGGTGTCCAGCATTGACAAAAGACTGGACCAAAATGTACTGAGGAACCGACTGTCCCAATCTGAGATGAAAGACTGTGGGATCCCAAAGTGCACCAACACTTGTTCAAAGAAGAGTTTAGCAGTGGCTTCTGCTGTGATATTCTTCTTGCAGGCCACCATAATTTCCATATTTGAGAACCTATCGACGACCACAAAAACAAAGTTGTTTCCATGCTTAGTGGAAGGAAGGCCTGACATGTAATCCATGGAGATGGATTCCCAAGGTCGAATAGGGGTAGGCAGTGGGGTATAGAGGCCTTGCTTCTTGATGGTACGTTTGGCAATGGCACAGGCAATACATGATCTGATGTACTTCCCGACATCCTGTTGAAGAATCGGCCAATAGAAACACTTTTACAGTACTGCCACCATTTTCTCAACCCCGAAATGCCCAGCATCTCGACTATAGTGTGCTTCCCAAATCATCTTGGCATGCTCGCTTGAAAGAACACAAAGGTGACCCAGGTGGCATAACAGGGCATCCTGGAGGTGAAAATCTGGAACATGCCAACCCTCCAAGGGTGTCTGGTATGTGTGGCCAAATTTTGGGTTGCTTTTGTAGAGAAGTGGCCAATCAGAAGTCTCATGCCCACAAGAGTTGAGAACAGTGGTTAACGCCATGATTGGTGGTCAACTTAGGCAATCTGCAACATTATTGGTGCTGCCCTTCTTATACTTGATATTCAAATGGAACTGTTGCAGGTATGTAGACCACTTCTGATGGCGATCATTCTAAAAATTTCCCTTGGGTCTGTATGAACTGCAGAGGTCGGTAGCTTGTGTGGATGACCATTTCCTTCCCCAAAATGTAATGCTTCCATTGTCGATGGGCCTGTACAATGGAATACATCTCTTTGTCATAAGTGGGATACTTTCAGACTATGTCTGAAAGTGTCTCACTGTGATATGCCACTGGATGCTCGTGTTGAGTAAGGACTGCCCCAATAGCATAGTCAGAGGCATCTGTCTTGACCTCAAATGGTTGTTGCAAATTTGGTAACGCGAGCACTGGTGCCATGCAGAGGCGATATTTCAACTCTGTGAATGCCTTCTGTTGAGATTCAGACCAAAATAATTTTTCCTTCACTCCTCCCTTGGTCACTTGACTCAAGGGCCAAGTGATATGAGAAAACCCCAACACGAACCTATGGTAGAAGTTGGCAAGACCTAGAAAGTTGCGAAGCTTTGTCAGAGTGGTTGGAGATGGCCAATCCCGAATGACTTGGATCTTGGCTAGATACACATGCACCCCCTGTACATCAATAATGTATCCCAAATATTGAACCTGGGTCATGCCAAAAGTACATTTCTCCAAATTGGCACATAGCTTGTGTTGCCGCAGTGTTTGGAGAACATGTTGGATGTGGTGGTGGTGCTCTTCCCAACTTTGGCTAAAGATCAGAATGTCATCCAAGTATACCACTACAAATGAGTTGGTGAATGGCCACAAGATGTCATACATTAGCCTCATGAAGGTTGCAGGAGCATTTGTCAATCCGAAAGGCATAACCAACCATTTGAAAAGGCCCTCCTTGGCTTTGAAGGTAGTCTTCCACACATCAAAGGGTTCGATTGGTACCTGGTGATATCCTGACTTCAAATCGATCTTACTGAAATATTTTTCCCCCTTTAGTTGGTCTAGGAGGTCAGAAATCCGCGGAATCGGGTACCTATTACGGACAATGATCTTGTTCAGTGCCCGCTAGTCAATACAGAGTCTCCAAGTCGCATCCTTCTTCTATACCAACACGATCGGGCTCCCACAAGGTGATGAACTCGGATGAATGTGACCTTTCTGCAGCAACTCCTGAATCCGCCTCTTGATTTCACCATTCTGCAAGATGGCGTGCCGATAGATTGGTCCATTGGGTAGCGGCGCACCTGGGGTCAGATCAATGGAGTGATTTACGTGACAGTGCAGAGGAACCCCTGTGGCGGAGGTGAAGATGTCCTCTTACTCCTCCACGACCTTGTCCATCTGTAGTTGTCGTGCAAAGGGGCCCCGTCTGGAGGTCACGACCATAGTCTTCTTCTTTCCTTGAGGGTGTATCATCAGAAAAATAAATTTCCCAGTTTTGGAAATGAGCTTACTGCATTGTTTTGCAGTAACCAAAGAGATAGCGGTAGGCGGTGCTACCTCCGGTATCCTGTACAAATTATTTCCCAATGTAACAATAATAGCACGGGGCCATGATTCATACACAGCATGTCGCTTCCACAAGTATGGTTGTCCTAATAATACATCACAAACTTCAAGGGGATTAATGTCACACCATACCTCATCCGTGAAGGGCTTGATGTTGTATGGAAGGTGACACTGCTGGCTCACGCGAAGTTCCCATCCTTGGTGAAGCCGCCCAATGGTGTACAGTTGTGGATGTGCTGTGGTCAGTAGGCCCAACCGCTTCACGACCTCTACAAAAATGAGGTTCTTTTGGCTCCCGCTATCGACAATGAACTTTAGCGGGGAGCCCTTTACCCACATCTGGGAGTGGAAGAGACGCTCCTCCTCCTCTGGATCTTTGGGTTCCTCCTTCAGTATCTTCGTGGTGGCAACGGGCTCCGCATCGATAATCTGCTTCCCTTTGTCATTCCCCTTGTCAGGTTCTAACTCAAAGTTGGAACATGCATCTGATTCTGAAACCTTTAGCTCATCCACCAGTGACTGCTTGGCCTGTCACTCACATGTGTTGTGAGTGGAGCTCTTATGGAACTCACACCATTTTCCTGTGTCCTTTTTCGGCTTCGCGGCACTGTTCTTTGCTTGCAGCTTTGGCGGGTTGTCTTAGGATGCCCTGCCTTGGCTTTGTCCTTTGTTCTATGGTTTAGGGGCACCTTTCCCTTGCTTCAGATTTGCAGATCCAAAGTCTCGCTTCTTCTGTTTAAACTTTTACTCGACCTTGACAACATATCGGTATGCTATGCTGAGCGAGGAGATGTTCAGGAATTCTATTTCTTCCTGGATGTACTTGTGCAGGCAGCCACTGTATTATAGTATCAAATGCTGCTCTGAATCCTTGATACCCAACTTTGTGCGAAGGGTATGGAAAATATTGGTAAACTCCGGCACGTCTTGGTCCTTTCCCTACCGTAGTGTGGTCCACTTTATGTATTGATCCTCATAGCTTCCGAAAGGGTAGTACTGCTCCTTGATGGCATCCCAGAATGAATTCTAGGTGGGTGTGGCTGAAAATAGTGAGCCAATATTTTCATCCTTTTGCTCGCAGTAGGTTTCCCACTAGTCCTTGACATGGGGGGCTGCTTTGAGAAGAGTGAAAACAATATTTTCCCGACTCGAAAATTCATGAACAGAAAAATAACCCTCTAGTAGATTTAACCATTTATCTATGGCATCTGCGTCTATCTGACCCTCGAATATGGGGATTTCAAAATTAACTTGTACCTTAAAGGGCATGGTGTTTCTAGAGTAGCTGCTGGAAGCTGATGCGTCGCTTCTGGGTATCCGCTGAAGGATTTGCGCAAAGCTGTCCATCATAGCATTCCTTTGTCGCTTGAGGGCTTCTTCGAGAAAGATTTTGATAAGATCTCCTGCCCCCTCGTCTTTCTTCTCATTCGCCATGGGAGGTCGTCGAGATTTGCGAGGCTGGTCTTGCAAAGGTTCAACCAGTTCAAGCCCGAACTCCTTATATCTCGACCTCGTTGGGGACATGCAAAGAAAAACAGAGAAAAGGAAGACCGCTTTGATACCACTGATCTGGATTTAAACAGGAATGCAAAAAATTACATAGATAACCATAAACACAGATATGCAGTGGAAATAATACTTCAATTCATTAATAGAAAATACTGAAATATGCTTACAAACAGTAATGGAAATAAACTAGCTAAGGCGATGGTAGCTTATCTTTGAGAAGAGATGTGGCGGCTACATGCCTCTGAACTATCTTACAATGAGGTTCGAAGGCCTATTTATTGTTGAGAAACAATGGAAAACCCTAAACATCCAAAAGCCTAACCCTAGAAGATGAAACGCCAAACTATTGGCCCATTTGGTTAAATCGGTACATCAACTTCCCAGGGTCATAACTTTGGCATGTGATCTCCATTTGATGTGCACAATATCTTGTTAGAAAGATCTATCCGAGAACTACAACATTGGGAAGAGCAACATCAGTCCATGGACCCATGTGTTATAGACATTTTTGGGCCCTACAACCCCAAGCATGAAATGTCCATAAATCAAGGGCTCCTAAGTCCCTAAAAGTGTTGTTCTAACCCCTAAAGGAACAAGGTCAACAGATTACAGCTTCTCCTAGAAGTTCTCCACGAAAAACTGCTAAGAATTGGTCAAAACAGGATCATTTCAGCTGCTCCACTGGCTAAGTGCGTTGCATCTCACCTAAATACACTGTGTGGGTGCGTTGCATTTCAAAAATCCCTTCTGTGGGTGCGATGGGTGAGAAATTACAAATGGCTGTGTCATTCCGTGAGGTGGAGAGGCAATGGAAGCTTCCAGAATCTTCTCCTGTGACACTTGCCTCACTGAATTTGACCAAGGATGAGTAAGAGACCATCAATCTCCAAGTGGAAGCAAGAACTATCAGAGGGAAGAAACTAATCAAATCATGAGCTGACTCATCTCCATTACAAACATCTATATATGGATCCCTCATCCCAGAGATCCAGAGGCTGGAATTTTGCATATTGTAAGGAATTGTTGTTGGTTTCTTGAGACAAACATTAGATTGTTGGGTGATCTAAGCTTTGTTTGAGGTGAAGAGGGGCTTCTATGCTAGGAGGTTGATGCTGGGTCAGAACAACTGGTTGTAACTCCTCTTGGCTCTTTTCTTGTTTATCAATAAAAGCTATTCAAGTCTTCCTCCATGCTTTTGTGTCATTGATGCTTGCTACATTTGTATGGTCAATTTACATCTGATCCTAGAGTTTTTATGATTATAGATCCATGTCTTTGTATAGTGTTATGCTTCTGTGATCTTACAGGTACTTTGTGAAGCTGGGCGTGCAAGGGAGCAGGTAGCTGAAGACTATCAAAGAAGAGAGGAATCAAATCAGGAGATTAGCGAAAGACAAAGGTTGGTCTTTCTGTTCCTCTCTATCTATAATTCATAAAGGAAGAACGAAAGTATCTTTTCTCTATTTGTTTCTAAGGCAGTTGTCACACCTTAGTGGGATAGAGCAGTTCTATATAGACAGTTTTCCCTGTAGAAAAATGGCGACTCCACTGGGGAGATAATTAGTTGGTTTGTTTGTCATTCTTTGTTGTCTATTTCATAAACTTACAGGTAGCATTCGAACTGCATTTGACATAAAAAATGTAAAGTAGATAACTTCTACTTCAATCCATCTACTGGATCTGTTTATGATTTAAACAACTGATTCACAAACTATCTGATTGCCCTTGTGATAGCTCTTAGATCCTCCTTAGATCTACCCCTGATTGTTGCATTACTGATTGCTTTTTTGCTCGGCCAAAACCCAAGAACTGAACTGCAAATTGTGACCCAGAACCCGAGCAGAGTCTCGTTTCTGGCCCAACACAGGTACTGTTTAGAGAATCTAAATTTCAGCGCACTTCCCGAGTGGACAAGCTGTGCTGCATTTCAAATTCTCTGTGTTACAGGTGCGCTGATCAGACTAACTCTGTGCAATTTTGGCTTCTGTGGTTCATTCTTTCCAGTTCTATTCCTGAATTTTGCTGCCTGTGATCAGTATATGTCTGTTTGAAACCCCTTTTCCTTGCTGTTATTCTGCCTCCTTTATACAAAAGAACTGTAGATGTTTTTGTGTGTTTGTTGAGTCATTTACAGTTCTCCTTTGCAAAAGTAGCATAATCGTACTGTCGTCCTTTGATTTGAAACTGTCGCAAGTGTCGATTTCAATCGTAGGAAAGAGTTTGATTGCTGTTGATGGTTGATTATCCTGTTACTATTGCTTTTGGTCTGAATTTGTAATTTTCTAGTGTCAAAAACAAGTATTCATTTCAAAATCGTAAGGTGTTGTGTTTGTCTCCATTTTTTATTTCAAAAAGAAACTTGTTGATATTTGTCGCTTGAAAAGAAATTCAGATTTGTGCATCAACTTTCTTTTTAGCATTCATATATTAAGAAAGTCGAAAACAAATATATGCATGTGCATTTGCATATAGACAGTCTGATTGGCTTGATTTAGGAAAGTGCATTTAGAGTATGCTCTTTGCTCTTTGTGAAGAGATTATGTCTTTCTTTCCTTAGTAGCTAGGATTTTCATTGCACAAAGAAGATAAAAAGTTTGTTTATCATCTTAGATTGCATTTTAGGAATTAAACCTACATCTCGTGGTGAACCTGAAAGGCAAACTTCATAAACAAGATCAACTTAAAATAAATTCAATGAATCTAACAACGCTTTGGAACTTAACGCACAACATTTAGAAGTCTAGGCTAGAGACGTATTCCAGCGTTGTAAAGCCTAGTAACTGTTGTTCTCACTGATGGTTGGGTGATTCCTGCACTTTGAGACGATAAGTGCCAGTACGGACTTGTGCTCCCACGTACCGTCGAGTATATTTTGGGAGACCCCAATAGGCTTAATCCTTTATCCATAGGAAGCCGTGTCTCCGCCCTATCGATCGCAATGCACTGAACACAACATTCGGGAAGATTGACTGCCGTACCGTAAAAATTATTCTGTAGTTTTGCGATTGGTTTGGTAATCCCTCTACCTAGATTTCCAGAGCAGTCTCTTTCTTTCCTTTTCATACTTCTTAACAGAAAAGGTCCATCTGAGCACTTGTCACTTTAGGCTCATTAAAAATCGAAGGAGACTAGAGTCATATTTTGTTTTTTCTCGACTCTTAAAAATTGAAAAAATAAGTTGTGTCAAAGCATCTAAAATTTATTTTAAACGGAATATTCATTACCCTTTCCTACGTTGATCTTGGGTTGAGAAAAATGGAATCCACCAACCAAGGGATTCCCCTTGGAGGAAATCCTAGTCCCTTCTCCTCTTGGGGAGATGTTGGTGCACCCCATATGGCCACATTGTCGTTTCCAGGACTGACAATTGGTTTGCCTGTATGGCTCTTCTCAACCTCTGTCGTTCAGAACACCACAATTCCTGAATAATCGAATCAGCAACTAGACGAGTCCAGAGTTACCCACCAGCATTCTACTTCCTCTAATTCTTCCTCTCCTCCTTCCTCTTTGCTTGATGGGGCTGGTAAAGCCAAAAGTCAAGTACCTAAAGAGAAGAAGGAAAAGAAGAAGAAAGAGAAGAAGAAGAAGGAGCCAAAATCGAATGGGGGCAAACGAGTGTCCTCTAGCGAAAATCCAGACACTGCACCGACCAGGCCTAAATCGCCATGTGTCATTTGTAAAGGAGACCACTATCACAGATATTGTCCTTGCATCCCTCAGATCTTAAGGGACTGGTCTCCTCTTTTGCACAACCTGGTGTCGTCAACCTCTGATGGTCATGTTGAAAACACACCATCGACTAGTGAAAGTGAATCCCCAGGACAAAAAGGAAAATATAGATTTCCTTGTAAACTGTGCAAAGGCGATCATGCCATCCACCGTTGTCCCTTCTTAGACGAAGCTAAAAGAGTTTTGGACGATCGTCTGGTTTCACTGTTACGACTTCCTACTGGATATAAAAAACTCTTGCCGAGTCCGTCACTAGTTGAAAATCCGGCTGGCCCGCTCAAGTGGTCGGCCGAAGCATCTACCATTGAAGATAAACCATCTGAATCCATACCAGACGAAAGTCAAAAGGTCGAGGTGGCAGGTGACCCGGTCTTGCCTTCAGAGATTCCATCTTCAGATGATATAGTCACTGAAGAGAACAAGGATGACACCGTCTAAATTCTTTTCATAAGAACAGACTCCAACGAACATGGGGGCAATTTACCTGTTCCTTTACTGCAGGAAGGAAGTTCGTCAGAGTCGTACCCGGCCGTCTATTCGGTCCCACCTCCAAGCAACCTAGTTGTCTCCTTCGACTGGAATCAACTAGGCAGACCCCGTTTACCAGCTAGTGTACCATTCTGAATCATTGTTCAAATATATAGAATGGTTATGGCTGGTACCATCATAGATGAGGGGGCTTCTGTGAATATCCTTTCCTCAACTGCTTGGAAAGAACTTGGTTCGCCATCGCTTTTGCCTGAGATGAGAAATCTAACAAGTTTTGATAAAGGAACTAGTCGACCGTTAGGGATCCTTCCCGATGTGCCCATACATTGAGAGGGAAAACTGTTCACATGAACGTAATGGTAGTCCAAGGACCCCTAGATTACAATCTACTCCTTGGACGAGACTATATTTATTGCATGGGAGCAATTGTCTCCTCACTCTTTAGAGTAATGTGTTTTCCGCACGAAGGAAGAGTGGTCAAGCTCGTAGACCAGCTTTCATTTCTCGGATCATATAGAGCAAATAGTCATATACCATCCCTGAATGGTCTTTTCACGCAATAAATGTCTCAATGTCCAGTTCGTCCACCCGATGAGTGCGATTGATTCAGGGGGAAATGACTGAAACCTAGGGGGCATGCACCCTGGTCTGCTTCGGCAGGAAAACTTTGGGTATAGGGTAGGTTTCCGCGAGAGAATATGACTAGTCTGTACTCCTGTCCATGATTGGAAGAGGGGGTTATTCTAGAACAAGATTCTCTTGTCAAAGTTATGTGAGTGGAGTAGCCTCCTTCACTCACCTGTGTCTATTTCGGTAGACATCGCCGAAGAAGTGTCTTATTTGCGCTGTGAATAGAACGATCTTTGTGTAACCCGTAAGAGGTAGGCCTCTCTCGGTAAAACAAATGTTTTAACAGACTAAAGAAGGGGTAACCTTGAAACTCTGTTTTATGCCTGGGGGCATGCAAACCTTTTGTCTTGCAAGCGAAGAGCGACTATTTATTTTTTAAATTTGTAGGTCCTCTAACCCTTTAAACTCGTAGGATTGGTCGTTTCCTAACTTTCATAAAGAAAGGATGTGGGGAAAAAATCTAGAAGTTGCCATTTTTATATGAGACATTCTTATCACACGACTGGATTAATCGAGTAGTTTTAGCACATAGTTCAAGCTCGTTAAAAAATAAACATAAGCCATGAGCAAATGTTTCCCCCTGCATTTAAGCTTGTTAAAAAATGAACTATTCACCGATAAATAACCATCGTGAATGTAGTACTTCAGCAATTAAAGCCTTGGTCGTGTTTGCACCATCACCTCCACTTTTGCATTGGCCGATCATTCACCCCCATTTGATTGCTTACCCATTTTGAGGAACAGCTGCGAAGAGTGATTTCACTAGCCATCCTTGTACACTGCCATGATTGGAAAATTCCAAACCTTACCTAGAATCATCTGCTACCCATTTTATCACTCGTTCCTCAAAAGACGAGTCTCCTTTAAGCTCTTTTCAACTGACTCGTAAAAAATGAAAAGAGTGCCGAGCCATTGGCCTCTCCAGCTCGTGAAAGGGACAGGAAGTGCTATCCCTCCTCTAAATTTTAATCTTTTTGGACCTGAGGGATTATTACACAAAAATATCGAGCGCTTGTTTTGTTCGGCTCATTAAAAGTATCGAAAATTCATCCCTTCTGTATTGTTTTATACTTTTTCGAACTTAAGGGATTAGATGACGAAAAAGGAATTTTGGAGTTACCTTTACGTTCCTCTTCAGACTCTCTAAAATTGAAAAGGACTGAGTTATCTTTGTCGTTAAACTCATTAAAATTTTAATAGCGACAAACTTGTCTATAGACGAGAACGAGTTTCACTATCGCTAGGCTCGTTAAAACATAGCGATGGGTTTGCCCGAAGGGAAAATTATAGAACAAGCATATGTTATCCTCCTCAAGCTTGACAAAAATAAAGAGGTACTGGTTAGCAATGACTGGGGAAAATTGGGAAGAAAACTTGAAGAAACTTTGTTGGTAGCAAGTTGCTCTTGAACATGACACTTCCACTCCGTGTCCGAGTCGAGTTGGGTTGTTTCATTCACCGGTCACATCACCATGGTCCCATCATACCATCCACATTTGGGGTTAATGCTACCAATCCATCACATCAGTGTCACCGATATGTTCAAGAGAAGTCATTCATAGAATTCACCTGTGTCTCACCAACTACCATACACTTATCCTCCACTCTTTCATGACCGCCACCCTGAACCTTATATCACCAGATCGTTTTCACCTCCATTAAAATCATTTGCTCCGTTCCGTGTCATTGATGTGGGATTCATTAAGGCCCTCCTGTGATGGATCACTTCTTGTAGACATCAGCTCATTATCCAAGAAGTTGATCTAGGAACACCCCATTTAATACTTTGAAGCTTGCATGCCTCAATGGAAAGTTTCTCACTTCCGGTGACAGGTTTACATCAATGGCCTTCGACCGAAAGATTTTGCGTGGTGTTCGATGCCAAGTCTTTTATTCACACCACGTAAATTGTACTGCAGTACCTTGAGGGTCATTATCATTATCAGTGATTCCTCTCGCGCTTGTTAATAGTTTACATCATTGGCTGGTAATCAAGTGAGGTCTTTCCATGTTCGACTTCAGAACATTTCTCACATGGATCGACTTGTACTCCGAGTGAAGATCGAACGAGATTGAAGACCCCGGATCTAGTTTCATCCATCCGGGCTGCGATATATATTCAGGGAAAATAAAGACATCAAATGTACATCATTGCTGCACAGATAATCATCCAATCAAAAGGATGATGGCTCTATCAGAATCACCAGTCTACACTCAGACGATTGTCTGTCCTATGTACATGAAAATGAATTTATAAAGCTGAGCATGGGAATGCCTGCCTCAGCTAGATCATGAAAATATTATGATGATAATGTATTGTATTGTATCTTATTACAGGTCTCCTCCCAGCATTGAAAGAACTTCAGATCCTCATAATAAAGCATTTCACCCGACATCAAAAAGATTAACGACCTCATGCTTTAGGGGGAAACTGTTATAGACATTTTTGGGCCCTACAACCCCAAGCATGAAATTTCCATAAATCAAGGGCTCCTAAGTCCCTAAAAGTGTTGTTGTAACCCCTAAAGGAACAAGGTCAACAGATTACAACTTCTCCCAGAAGTTCTCCACGAAAAACTGCTCAGAATTGGTCAAAACAAGATCATTTCAGCTGCTCCACTGGCTAAGTGCGTTGCATCTCACCTAAATACACTGTGTGGGTGCGTTGCATTTCAAAAATCCCTTCTGTGGGGTGCGATGGGCGAGAAATGACAAATGGCAGTGTCATTCCGTGAGGTGGAGAGGCAATGGAAGCTTCCAGAATCTTCTCATGTGACACTTGCCTCACTGAACTCGACCAAGGATGAGTAAGAGACCATCAATCTCCAAGTGTAAGCAAGAACTATCAGAGGGAAGACACTAATCAAATCATGAGCTGACTCATCTCCATTACAAACATCTATATATGGATCCCTCATCCCAGAGATCTAGAGGCTAGAATTTTGCATATTGTAAGGAATTGCTGTTGGTTTCTTGAGACAAACATCAGATTGTTGGGTGATCTAAGCTTTGTTTGAGGTGAAGAGGGTCTTCTTTGCTAGGAGGTTGATGCTGCGTTAGAACAACTGGTTGTAACTCCTCTTGGCTCTTTTCTTGTTTATCAATAAAAGCTATTCAAGTCTTCCTCCATGCTTTTGTGTCATTGATGCTTGCTACATTTGTATGGTCAATTTACATCTGATCCTATATTGTTTATGATTATAGATCCATGTCTTTGTATAGTGCTATGCTTCTGTGATCTTACAGGTACTTTGTGAAGCTGGGCGTGCAAGGGAGCAGGTAGCTGAAGACTATCAAAGAAGAGAGGAATCAAATCAGGAGATTAGCGAAAGACAGAGGTTGGTCTTTCTGTTCCTCTCTATCTATAATTCATAAAGGAAAAACGAAAGTAGCTTTTCTCTGTTTGTTTCTAAGGTAGCTGTCACACCTTAGTGGGATAGAGCAGTTGTATATAGACACTTTTCCCTGTAACACCATGTTGCTCCCAGTTTTCCCAAAAAACATCGTTTAGGGCCTCAAAACAACTCCAGAAGTTTAGGACCTGAAAAACTGCTAAAAATAGTAAGTTGTGCTACAATTAAGGAAATTGAAAATACTAAGAGAAACAATGGTGGGGCTCCAAGTGGACTTGGCAAGTGGCCACCAATGTCCACCTAGATCATACCGTAGGGCCAAGAAGGAATATTTTTTGGATGACCATAAATCTGATATTTTGAAATTTGTGGCAGAATGTTTGGTTCTCTAGGAAAATAAAGTTAAGACAATTAAGACCGAAGGTCTATTACAAACTTTAGCCGTTCCATGTCAGTGTTGGGAGGAGATCTTAATGTATTTTATCATTGGTTTACCCAAGGTTGAAGGAAAGAGTGTCATCATGGTGGTAGTTGATATACTTACCAAATATGCACATTTTTGTGCATTATCTCACCCTTTAAAAGCTAATACAATTGTTATTTCATTTACGGAAACAATTCAAAAGCTACATGGAAACCAAAATATTTTTGTAAGTGATAGAGATCCCATTTTCATTGGAAATTTTTGGATGGAATTATTTTCTTGCATTGGTACTTATTAACTCATAGCTCATCTTATCATCCACAATCTGAGGGGAAATTTTTTGTAGTGAACAAATGATTAGAAGGATATCTTCATTGCTTTGTATCTGATACACAAACATAATGGGTCAAGTGGTTACCTCTAGTTGAATGGTGGTATAACACTTCGTTTCATACTACAACAAAAATGACCCCATTTATGGAACTTTATGGATATCATACACCGTCCATCACATCATATTTAAGAGAAAATTCTAAGGTTCAAGCAGTGGAAGATCACATCAAGCATCAACAACAAGTTCACCTACTCTTAAAAGATAACCTCACTCTAGCATAAAGTTAAATGAAACTATAGACATATAACCAACATAGTGAAAGAAGTTTTGATGTAGGAGACTGGGTATTTTTAAGGCTATGTTAGCCTCCTATTGCAATAGGTGTTCATATTTCATGATTGACTATTTTACATGCCAAATATGTCATTCTTTCCATGCTGCAAAGGTTACATATTTCCTATAAAACTCGGAAAATTTAAAAAATGTTAAGAGGGTATGCCCTAAAAGAATAATCAAAGGGCAAGAAAAGGAAGAATTGGCCAAAGAGAAAAATAAATGAAATGAACCCCAAACAAAAGGCCAGGAAAGTGTGCTAGCTCAAATGCCACTACTATATTCCATTTTTGAAGAACTATTCCATTTTTGAAGAGTTTCATAGTTAAGGGAAGGCCAAACAGCTTAATCTTGGCTTCCCTAGGTTTAAATTGCTTGTTTTAGAAGATAGAGAATGAATATCTGTCCAAACTGTTTAATCTTGGCAGATTTGTAGATAGGTAGAGAATCTTGGGCGCTCAATAGCTTAATTTGAGCCCCGGAAGAAATAAGGATCGATTTAGATAGGAGGATAGCAAAAAGAAACGTTGTAAAGCTGGGTTTGCTAGTTCAACTGCAACCAAACCAAAAAGAAGATAAAATGTTAGGTAAGTAGGCTGGGTAGGTAGTTTTGTGGTTGCAGAATGATGATTTGTGATCAATTTCATGTTTCGAAGTGTTATATCTATTCACATCACAAGTATAAGGCAAAGTCCATTTGGAGGAGCTCAAGCGAGGCATGTCTAACTTCCCCTTCTCCCTTTTCCCCAAAACACTCACTAACTTCCCCTAAAGAGGTCAATATCTATTTGATATCTCTTAAATTCATCATGTTTCATATAATTTCCCCTAGTAAAGATCTGCTTTACTTAAAGGAGTGTTCATATGTGCTCTACAAAGTTCTATCTCCCCTTTCAAGCCTAAGATTTCTAAAACTTAGCACTTTCTTCACACTTTCATGTTAACTACTAACTCTATTATATAAATCCTCATCTATTTTCCCTTCCCCTTACTAAATATGTATAAAATCCCCCTATTTACATATCCCCTCCCTTTGGTTGAAATATAACCATAAATATGCCTTGGGAATTACTAAGTTTATTTGAAACTTAGTAAGAACCCTCATTTTCCTCCTTAAAACCCTCTTTCCATGCTTCAGACTCCTCTGATGCATTAACAACCTTCCTCCGATTTCATTTTACCTTTTTCCAAAGGCAAAAAACCCTTCTGATGCTTTATAACCCCCTTCTATACATATAAACCCTCCTCCGATTGGAAATCCCCCCCTCCGACGCGATATCGCTGTCGGAGGTTATAACAGTGATTACCTTTTAACATATATAACACCATTCCCCCTTGCTCCGATGCGATATCGCTATCGCATCCGAAGCGATATCGCTATCGGGAGTCATTCCTGCCATATATTCCCATATATACCCGCATGCATGCATTTCATCGTTAACCCGCTTTATCATTAAAAAACCTAAGTTTTTTATAAAACTTAGGTTTTAATGTAAAAACCCCGCTTTACCGCAATATTTCCCCGCTTCATCGCATATCACATCGCTATCACAATACACATAAAAACCCGCCCCCCTAGTTTCCCCGATGGCGAAACAACAATTTTATCGCAGCCGTCCATCGCCCCCGCCCAGATCAATGGCCCAGATCATTTCGGCGATCGCATATATATAATTCCCGCACCCATGCTTCCTGCCGACACGAAACGCCGATTTAATCGCAGCCGCCCATTTTAGCCTTCAGATCAACGACCCATATTTAGTCGCGGCCCTATATATCATCGCTTTTTCCGGAGCCGAAATGTTTTAAAGTGCATCATATAAAGACGTCGGGTCCGAAAGGGGCCTTTGCACAGCCAAGTGAGAAAGCTCCGACTGGCTGGAGCCGAAAATGTATAAAGAAAAGTTTGAAGGGAATTTCAGGTCCGATGACCCATTTCTTTATAAATCCGTCGATAAGGGTTCGCCGATGGGCCGGACCTGACATAAATAAAAGGTGAGCCTATAAGCATTTCGGGTCCACGGGGTTCATCGCTCATTGGAGGTCTTATGGTTGGGATCCACCGATCCGCCAATCACCAATTTAGCGCCAGCCGTTGGATCTGCCTTCGCACGATCCAACGGCCCGGATTTAATTCTTTCCCATTTCTTCAATATTGGTCGCTCCCGCTTGTAAATGCGCCTGTTTCCTTTGTAATATGGTTTTTGCCTTTTATAAGGTGGAAAGGTCATTTCTTCATTATTTACAGTTCGGCGCCCGCGCGCTCCAATTTCAAAGGGTCCAACATCATTTCTTCGGCCATTTTTCGTCACTTCAGTCCAAAATTGCTCTAGATAGCCAGCTTTGGCCTCAGCACAGTCATCAGCATGCAGTCTCCCTCTGTTATGCATTATTTCTCTTTTTTGGTAAAGTTTTGATCGGCCAAGCACCAATACTCATCCAAAGCCCGCAGAGGTGCCATCATAGCTATTTTTTGCCATAAAGTGGCCATAAAGGGGAGATTTTGAAGCGGCAAAGTGTATCAGTGAAAGAAAAGGTCCCGATTCAATGTTAAAGAGTATCAGTGTTGCGGCAAAGTGTATCAATTGATATTTTTCAGTGGAAATCTTTATTTCCAACGCAGATGAACATTAAAAGCCCCAAGCAAAGTCAAAGGAGCAGTTCTGAGCCATTAAGGCTCACCAGATCACAGTTAATGCGCATTAAGTGTTAGAAAATTATATATTACGGAGCAATGGAACACATAAAATATTGCAGAAATATAAACACAGAAAACACACAAAACAAGAGAGACACAGATATACATGGTTAACCCAGTTTGGGCTACGTCCACCCCGAACAGCCAATCCTTCCTTTCTATTATCCAGCAAAATGAAGAGACACCACCTACAGCAAATCCACTATAATATCCTCTGTTTTCTCTCACAGTCTCACCACTCTGTTTCTCGCTCACAGAATACACATCTATCACTCAACCTCAAATACAATGCCCTCATACAAAGAGAGGGGGTTTCCTTCTAGGGCAAAAAACCCTAAACTAAACATAAGTTCTATCGTCAGATCATCCGCCTAATGAATGACTCAGATTGACTAGAAATTACTATACTTTTACAAGGCAATTTTACATCTGTTTTTAGCTTCGGGGGCGCTGCCCCCGAAACCCCCCGCCAGGGGGGGGCTCCCAAAGGTCGCAGCCGCCCCCCCCCCCCCCCCCAGACCCCCCCTGCAGCAAATATTTTACCAGCGGCATTGCCGCCCCCATTTCAAACTGGGGTCCTATGTGGCAATACCTTTGAATATAGAAGGTAATCAGGCTCCACACCCAACAATCTCCCACTTGGAGACTGATTGTAGCAACCCCAACACTGCTCCATTTGATGGACAATGACTCCTCTTTGGACCTGGCTGTTTCTCATCTTCATCATCATACTTGAAGACCAACTGAAACTGAGCATATTCTCAGTTTCTCCTTGGTTACAACTTTTGTTAGCATATTTGCAGGATTCTGGCTAGTGTGTATCTTTTCTAGCTTCAACTCTCCATCTTCCAACACTGATCGTATGAAATGGTACTTGAGTTGTATGTGTTTAGTCCTGGAATGAAATGTTGATTTCTTTGCAAGATGAATGGCACTTTGGCTATCACTGTATAACGTGCCCATATCATGCTCCTTACCCAATTCAACCATAAACCTTTGTAACCAAATCATTTCTTTACTAGCCTCTGTAGCAGCAACATACTCTGCTTTTGTTGTTGAAAGTGCAACAAAACTTTGGATTTTTGAAACCCAAATGACAGCTGTTCCTCCAACAGTAAATACATATCCTGTAGTGCTCCTCCTGTTATCTCTATCACCTTCCATATCTGCATCAACGTATCCTTGTAGGCAGATGTTTGAACCACCAAAGCATAATGCTTGATTTGTAATACCTTTCAAATATCTGAGAATCCATTTCACTGCCATCCAATGTTCCTTTCATGGATTGTTCATGTACCTGCTTACAACTCCCACTGCATGTGCAATATCAGGCCTTGTGCAGACCATTGCATACATTAAGCTTCCAACTAATGATGCATATGGAACTTTATAATCCATGTCTTCTTGGGTCTTTGGGCACATTTCCTTGCTAAGTTTGAAATGGCTAGCAAAAGGTGTACTAACTAGTTTTGCATTGTGCATGTTAAATCTTTTCAACACCTTTTGTATGCACTCATTCTGAGACAATGTTAATTTACGATTTTTTCTGTCTCTAGTTATTCTCATACCAAGGATTTGTTTTGCGGCTCCCAAATCCTTCATTGCAAATGAATTTTCCAATTTTCTTTTGAGCACATTTATTTCCTGCATGTTAGATCCTGCAACAAGCATGTCATATACATATAATAACAATATAATATAGCTGCCATCATTTTGCTTTTTCAAATAAACACAATGATCAGAGTGACATCTAGTATAACCTTTTTCAGACATGAACTTGTCAAATTTTAGATACCACTGCCTTGGAGCCTGTTTTAAGCCATACAAGCTCTTCTTCAACCTGCACACTAGTTTCTCCTTCCCTTTCACCTCATATCCTTGTGGCTGCTGCATATATATCTCTTCCTCCAAATCCCCATGGAGAAAGGTTGTCTTTACATCTAACTGCTCAAGATGCAATCTTCAGCTGCTACAAGACTTAAAATAGTTCTGATTGAAGTCATTTTAACAACAGGAGAAAATATTTCATCAAAATCAATACCTTTCTTCTGTGAAAACCCCTTCACCACAAGTCTAGCTTTATACCTCTGTTTTCCTCCATCTTCTTCCTTCAGCCTGTAAACCCATTTGTTCTTCAATGTAGTTTTTCCTACAGGCAACCTGACTAAATCCCAAGTCTGGTTATGCATTAAGGAGTCCATCTCTTCTTCCATGGCTACCTCCCACTTCTTCCTGCTTTCAACCTGCATTGCCTCTTCATAACATTCGGGTTCACCGAAATCAGTCAACAATAAATAATATAATGAAGGATAGTATCGTTCAGGGGGTCTAATTATCCTGGTAGATCTTCTAACACCACTTTCAGGTGTTTGGGGTGCCTGTTGTTGTTGTGGTGGTTGCTGTTGTTGTGGTTGTTGATTATTATTATTTTCAGGCACCTTTACTTTTTCAGTGATTTCATCAAGAACTGCGTATTCCTTGTTTTCCTTTTCCTGTTTCTTTTCCTGCAACTGATTCTTATACAAGACCTTATCATTGAATATTACATCTTTGCTCCTAATGATTTTGTGATTTTCCTAATCATATAAGCGATAACCAAAATCATTAACACCATATCTAATAAAGGTACATCTCTTTGACTTTGCCTCAAGCTTTGTTCTATTTTCTTTATCAATATGGACAAAGGCATCACAACCAAAAGGCTTTAAAATAGAGTAGTTTACCTTTTTACCTGTCCATGCTTCCTCTGGAACACCACCATCCAAGGAACTTGAAGGCCCTCTGTTTATTAGATAAAAAACAATATCTACAGCATCTGCCCAAAACTGTAAAGGCAATCCTGCATGCAATCTCATGCACCTTGCACGCTCCATGATTGTTCTGTTCATCCTTTCTGACACACCATTTTCTTGTGGCGTTCTTGGAACTGTCTTCTCTCTACGAATTCCATGCTCTGAACAGTACCTATCAAACTCTTTGCTGCAATATTCACCTCCATTGTCTGATCTAAGACACTTCAATTTCTTTCCTGTCTCAATCTAACCCAAAGCTTTCCATTTCTTGAAAGTATCAAATACATCAAATTTATTCTTAATACAATAAATCCAAATTTTTCTAGTTGCATCATCAATAAAAGTAACATAATAATGAGAGCCACCGAGAGATGATACCTGAGAAGGTCCCCATACATCTGTATGCACAAGCTCTAATTTTTCATTCTTATTTTCTTTCCCAACTCTGAGAAATCTAACTCTCTTCTGTTTTCCATAAATGCAATTCTCACAGAAGTCCAAATCAACATTCTTCAAACCTGGCAACGAATTCCTTGAGTGAAGAATCTTCATCCCCTTTTCACTCATGTGTCCAAGCCTATGATGCCATAATGGTGCATTTGCTCCTTTGGAAGTTAAAGCATTAACAGAGTTAGAAATACCATTGCATAAATACAATGTACCAACCTTTTCGCCTTTTGCTATTACCAGGGCTCCTTTAGTGACCTTCCAAGCTTTATCTGTGAAAGTTGTCACACAACCTTCACCGCCTAACTGCCCTGTTGAAATCAGATTTTTCTTTAGATCTGGAACATGCCTTACCTCCTTTAATAGCCATTGGTTTCCATTCTGCTGTTTTACAAGAACCTTACCCATTCCAACGATTTTACAGGGTTTATCATCACCCAGACGAACTTGTCCAAAATCTCCTTGAACATAGTCATGAAAGTATTTCTTATCAGGTGTGGCATGGAGTGAAGCCCCTGAATCTACCACCCAGGAATCAGTAATATTTTCGAAAGAAAAAATCAAAGCATCTTGTAACACCTCACCTATCACATTTGCTTCATGATTGTTTTCTTGTTGTGGATCTCCTTCTTTTCCCTTCCAAGATCTACAGTCTTTCTTTAGGTGTCCTTTCTTTCCACATTTCCAGCACACTATCCCCGATCTGGACTTAGATCTGCCTTTCCTTGATTTATTGCGATATCCTGAGCTCTTTCCTCTTTCCATTTTTCTTCCTCTAGACTCTGCACTCAAAGCATTTCCCGATGTCTCACCGGAGCTTTTCCGTCGCATTTCCTCACTAAGGATAGCACCGACAACATCATCAAACTTTAAAGTACTAGATCCAGAAATAGAGTTACTAATGGCCATTACCAAACCATTCCAACTTTATGGTAATGAGCACAAGAATAACAGAGCTTTAACTTCATCATCAAAGCTTACTCCTACAGAACTTAACTGACTTGTAACTATATTAAAATCATTTAAATGGTTTGCAACAGATCCACCTTTCGACATATTCATAGTAAATAACCGTTTCATAAGAAATACCTTGTTTGAGGCCGAGGGTTTTTCATATAGTTTCAACAACGTCTGCATCAAACCCTCTGTCATGGTTTCCTTCGAAATTTTGAAGGTGACTAATGCAGCAAGGCACAAACGTATTGTTCCAAGTGCCTTTCTATTGAGAAGGTTCCATTCTTCGTCTTTCATACCCGTCGACATCTTTGTTTTTCCACCCAATGGTAGGTATAGATATTTCTGATACAGATAATCTTCCATCTGCATCTTCCACAGCGAGAAGTTTTGGCCGTTAAATTTCTCGACCCTAAACTTACCATCTTCTGCCATTGCTCCCACTCGAACCAGGAACCCTTCTTTCTTGTCAGCCAAATAGACCTTCGGCTCTGATACCAGTTGTTAGAAAATTATATATGACGGAGCAATGGAACACATAAAATATTGCAGAAATATAAACACAGAAAACGCACAAAATAAGAGAGACACAGATATACGTGGTTCACCCAGTTTGGGCTACGTCCACCCCGAACAGCCAGTCCTTCGTTTCTATTATCCAGCAAAATGAAGAGACACAACCTACAACAAATCCGCTGTAATATCCTCTGTTTTCTCTCACAGTCTCACCTCTCTGTTTCTCGCTCACAGAATACACATCTATCACTCAGCCTCAAACACAATGCCCACATACAAAGACAGGGGGTTTTCTTCTATGGCAAAAAACCCTAAACTAAACATAAGTTCTACCGTCAGATCATCCGCCTAATGAACGGCTCAGATTGACTAGAAATTACTATACTTTTACAAGGCAATTTTACAGCTGTTTTTAGCTTCAGGGGTGCTGCCCCCGAAACCCCCCACTAGGGGGGGCTACCAAAGGTCGCAGCCACCCCCCCATGGACCCCCCTGCAGCAAATATTTTACCAGCGGCGTTGCCGCCCCTATTTCGAACTGGGGTCCTATGTGGCGATACCTTTGAATATAGAAGATAATCAGGCTCCAAACCCAACATTAAGGCCACCCAAGAGCAGCAGAGCCGAATATAAAGAAGCAGAACTATTGTTAAAGCACAATTATGATAAATTGGCTAGCGCAGAGCTCAAAGGACACCATATTTACTCATTTTGAATGCTGTTGCCTCCAGTGCAGCTCATATAGATATTTTGGCATTTATTTTAGCAGATGGTTAGGTTAAGACACTTATTTCATGAGATTTGTCTCAGATCTATTATTGGTAGATATTTTCTCTATATATACTGCCCTCAGTGATGTAGAAAGGGTTGGTTGGTTGATAATTCTCTTTCTGGACTTACGCTGTATACTTCGAGAGATTTAATGAAAAAAGATTGCTGGAATGTTGGATTATGGACTGTCTCTTTGTGGATTTGATGGCTAAAGATCTGATTGCAGAATTCTAATGCTTTCTTCATGGAACAATAAGTCTTTCTCCCTTGTTTTCTGTTTCTATGTATGCTATATCATCTATATGTCATGATCTAAATTGCAGGAAGAAAGAATAGTCCAGATGTTGCTTATTTGTATTCTGTTCTCAATTCCTGTTATTTCTCCATGTTTTCCTCTAAATTAGTCCTAAATATGAATACTTATTTGCTCATATTTACACTATTTCTTTCATATATTACTGTTATTTAGGAATCCTTGATTGCTCCTATATAATGTTCACTCGCCTTCCCTCTGTTAGCATAATGAAAGCTACTTAGCTATCTTTCATTCCCTGACATCCATTTCATCCTTATTCCAGCTTTGATATTGTTCCTTGTTTAAACTATAGTGCTCTGTAGTTCCTCTTGTGACCAAGAAAACACACCAGCAGCCTTAACCCTTGACTCCATGCCCAATGGTCTAAACTTCTCTCACTATGCAAGCCAACTCTGTCTGAACTATCATCCATCCCACCAAATTTCAAACAAAACCCAAGTGCACCATAACTAGCCTAAAATCATACCAAAACAAAGCTAAATTATAAAGAGAGAGCCCTCTCTGATTGCAGGTAGGCTAGGACCTGCAATCCAAAGATTGGTTTGTGGTTACCTCGGCCGTATCCCTTAAGGAGCCAAGGGACAACCTGAGTGATAACATACTGGCGACTCCACTGGGGAATCTTCAGAAAATTCCAAAAAATAAGTTAGAAGCTGGCTCCCAAGAAGAATTCACATTATACAAGGTCAAATCCAGACCCAAATCCCCCAGCTGCTTTTGAAAATCCCAATATAATCCCAAGGAACCTCAGGAAGCTAGAGCGAAGAGAAGATTTTGCTGATTCTAGTCCTGAAACAGTTCAGCCAAGCTGTGTTCCAACCCCTGTCAAAGTTTTATTTCGTTCAACCCCTACTTCCCCTAGTTCATCATCCACCTCTCAAAGCACCTTTTCCACTCCTCCATTCACTACACATACTACTCCCATTACCACTGTTATTACTACTGTTCCAGTCGTTCCATTTATCCCTGCTATTCCACTCATCCCAGTAAATATGGCTAACAAATATGCCCCTTTACAGTTACCTGCTAATCCTGGGGCTATGCCTCAGGATTACCAAACTAAAATCACATATTTTGATGGTACTGGTTCTTGCACAGCCCTACAACACACCAAGAAAATGCAGGACTATTTTGAGAGTTATGAAATAGATGATGATCACGTAAGAATGAAGATTTTTGTCCAAAGTCTCACAAGTGATGTAAGACCCTGGTTTAGAGCTCTCCCTACAAATTCCATAGATGATCCAGAGGCTCTTTACCAAACATTCCTTAACAAATGGGAGAAAAAGAAGGATCCCCTGCACATATTATCAGAATATGATACTATCAAAAGAGGCCCTCAAGAGGCTGTCTTAGACTATTGTGCAAGATTTAACAATGTTTATAACGCAATCCCACAAAACCTCAGACCTCCACCTGACCTTGCTTTGTATAAATTCCCTAATGGTTTTGATACCGACATGGCATATCAATTAAGGGAGAGAGCTCCTCAAAGCCTAGCAGACATGCAGAATGTAGCTATCACTGTGGAGGCAAATCTGATTGCCAAACGAAATAGAGCAAGAGCCAAGAGAAGAACCACTTTTAAAGAAGAACCTCCAGCATTTGACCAAAAGTTGGATGCAATCTTAAATAAAGTGAACAATTTTGAAGATAGAATGGGAACCATGGAAAGAAAAACATCATGGGAAGGAAAACAAACCAATACTATCAGAAACCCAAATTTTAGGAAAAACCAAAACCCAAATGTTGGAAGGGCTAGCCCCGACCATGATATAAGACCTCCTTTTCATGAAAACTATGCTGAAGCATCCACATCTAGTGAGCAGACAGAGGACACTCACATAAACTTGATGGGTTTGAAGGGTGAGCAACAAGTTTTTCTAACCCAAGAAGACCAAGATGACCATGATATAAATCAATTTCAGACTAAGTCTGGTGAGTCTTTTGACTTTAAACAAGGTTATGATTCAGCTGTTTATGAGGTCCACAAACAGTATAAGCTGAGGACAAGAACCATAGATGTGCCCGAAAAGGTTAAACCAGATGATACCAAGCAGCCTAAGAAGATCAAAGAAAAGGCTTCCCCCATAGAAGCTGCTGATAAAACAGTCCCAAATCCAAAAGAAGTGACCATAGAGGATGTCACAGATATTCAGCTCTAACAATCAGCCTTTTGTATCTTTTCCCTCAAAGGAAAATGTAAACAACACTCCTAAACACCTTTCCAAATCAGAAATAGTTCAAGAAATCAATGAAGAACAAGAGCAAATCGCTGATACTCCAATGGAAAAAGGGAAGCCTGCCTCTCACAATACTAAAACCCAATCAGATAAACCATTTGATTTAGAGGCAGAAATAGGTAAACTGAAGATATCTATGCCTCTCTCTGAACTTGCCAAGCATGATGTATACAGGCAGCAAATCAAAAGATCGCTGCAAATGCCAGAGAATAGGGATGATGTGAATGTATTAGATGATCAACCTAAGCTCCTTTTCGGACCTGAAGTCGATGGAAAATCAACACATGGAGTTGTTCTACCCTTTTATGTCAGTTTACACATACATGATAAAGTCTTGCATAATGCCATGTTTGATTCAGGTGCCTCACACAACCTTATGCCCAAAGCTGTAATGGAGAAGCTAAACCTTGATGTTACAAGACCCTACAAAGACTTATTCTCCTTTGACTCAAGTTAGGTCAAGTGTTTAGGCTTAATCAAAGACTTATGTGTGTCTTTAGTCCAATATCCCAACAAAACAATTCTAATGGACGTGGTGGTTGCTGACATTCCACCAAAGTATGGCATGCTGTTGTCAAGATCATGGGGAGAAAAACTCCAAGGATCTCTCCAATTAGACCTCTCTTATGCCACTATATCAGTCTTTGGGCAACCAAAGAGACTGTATAGGGAAACACTTATGAAATATGTGGTAAGTAGTGAGGAAAAGCCCCAAAACTTTCCAATTTACTCAATCCATTCTGATATGGATTCTTTTATTTTGTTTAATGATGAAACAAGTCCTCCAACTGATGATAAGCCTTTGGCTTTAGAACAAGAAACATGCATAAATGAAGAATCGGTTGCCCATACCCATGAAACTGTCAAAACAATCAATGCAACCAGCACACAAGAAGAACCTCCCAAAACAAAAAATTCAAATCTGCCCACTCCGACAATGATTGAAACTCCTAATAACAATCAAGAGCAAGAAATCCTATGGTATTTGGAGCTTGATGGTTCAGTTAATAAGCTAGGAGCAGGGGTAGGAGTGTGGATCCATAATACTCAAAACAGTCATGCAGAGGGTCATGCTTATAGATTAAACTTTAGATGTACCAACAACATGGCGGAGTATGAAGCCCTCCTTTTAGGCCTTAAGCTAATCAAATCTCTAGGAGCTACCAAAGTTTCCATTCTAGGTGACTCCGACCTAATCATACAGCAAATGAAAGGCAATTTTGTCACTAATGATAGAAGGCTAAGAGCTTATAGGACTGCTGCCACTGCAATACTCAATACCTTCACTGAATCCCAGCTTGCTAAAATTCCAAGAAGCCATAACCTACATGCACACAGCCTAGCTACTTTTGCTAGCACTTGCAAGCTTCCTTTTGAGCCCAATCACCACTTTACTACTGAGATAAAGCACAGGCCTGCAGTCCCTAACAATGTCAAAGACTGGCAAGTGTTTGAAAACGATGCACAGATTAACAATTTCTTGACTTTACAGCAAGAATTTTCAAGCTTAAACATTGATATGGATGCCATGGATGATCCACAACAAGCAGTAAACCAAAATGAGCAGACTATAACAGCTGAAGCAGCAAAACAAATGCTGCACCCAACCATTTTTTATGAGAAAAACATAGAAGATCTGAAACAAATGAATTTGAATGAAATAGCTGAAGCAGAGGCCGAAATTATTGAACTGAAAGACAATTTCCTGCCCATAGGCCTGACTCCCTTAGGAGATATTTTGATTCAAACGATGTCCCAAAAAAGCCAAAGATGCAACCCTTAAACGCTGCAATTGAAGACTGCAATATTGGGACAGCTGAAAAACCCAAAATGATAAAACTGTCCAAGTCTTTGCCACCTGATCAAAAGCCAAAATATGTTGACTTGTTTAAAGAGTTCCAAGATGTCTTTGCATGGAGTTATGAGGACCTCAAGTCCTATGACACCTCAGTTATTCAACATACCATTCCCTTAAAGCCAAATCAAAAGCCCTTCAAACAGAAACTAAGGAGAATCAATCCTGTGCTTCTCCCTTTGATTGAGTAAGAAGTGAAAAGAATGTTTGAGGCTGGTATCATAGCATGCATTAGATTTTCAGAATGGGTTTCCAATCTTGTTCCCACAAGAAAGAAAATAGGTGAGATTAGGCTATGTGTAGACTTAAGAAATCTAAACCAATTCTCCCTTAAAGATCACTACCCATTGCCAAAAATGGACCATCTAGAATTTCATTGCTTGATGGCTTTTCAAGTTTCAATCAAATACTTGTTCATCCGGATGATCAGGATAAAACAGCATTCACAACACCGTGGGGAACCTTTAAATATGTCAAAATGCCTTTTGGGCTAAAGAATGTAGGTGCCAATTTTCAAAGGGCAATGGATATTGCCTTTGCCAAAGAAATCCATGATTTCTTAGTAGTTTACCTTGATGACTTAACCCCTTTCTCAAAATCTGATCAAGAGCACCTTAAACACCTAAGGCAAGTGTTCCTAACCTGTAGGAAATATGGCATATATTTAAACCCCAAGAAATCCATGCTTGGCTTAGAGGAAGGCAAATTGCTGGGCCATATTATCTCAAAAGATGGGATTAGAATAGATCCGGGAAGGATCCAAGCCATTTTGCAAATCCCTTATCCAAGAAACATCAAGGAAGTGCAAGCATTCCTAGGAAAGATCAATTTCCTAAGGAGATTTATCCCAAACTTGGCCGAGCTGATAAGAATACTAAATAACATGTTAAAGAAGGATTCCAAGGTAAAATGGACCTTAGAAGCCAAGCAAGCCTTTGAGGGCATAAAATCTGCCTTAACCCAAGCACCAGTCCTCACAAGCCATCAACATGATAAGGATTTCATCATTTTTTCATTTGCATCTGAACACACCATAGCTGCTGTCCTTTTGCAAAAGGATGATCAAGGAAATGAAAAGCCCATTGCTTTCTTTAGCCGAGCCCTTAGAGATGCCCCTTTGAAGTATCAAATAATGGAAAAGCAGGCCTATGCCCTTGTTAAGGCCATCAAGGACTTCCGAGTTTACATTTTATATTCACATGTGATTGCTTATGTCCCAAACTCTGTTGTAAAAGACATATTAACTCAAGAAGGGATAGAGGGAAAAAGAGGCAAATGGATTGCCAATATCCTTGAGTATGACATTGAGATAAAACCCACCAAGCTCATAAAGGGACAAGGTTTATCCAAACTGATGTGCGAAACCAATTTTCAAGCCTTAGACATTAATGAACTGGACAATGAACAGGAGCTGGCGACTCCACAGATCAGTGAAGCGTTTTTGAAATCCCCATGGTATGCTGATATATGTTTTATATTGTTAAACCTGTGTGCTCCTCCAGGGTTGTCCAGAACCAAAAAAAGATTTTTAAAGATGAAAGCATCAAAGTTTTGTGTCTTATATAGTGCCCTATTTTGGAAGAATCATGAAGGAATTTTGCTGAACTGTTTAACCTCAAATGAAATTGACAGTGTCATGAAAGAATTCCATGTAGGGGATTGTGGAGGGCACTTATATTGGAAGTACACTGCTAACAAGATTTTAAGGGCTGGTTTCTATTGGCCCTCTTTGTTTTCTGATGTGAGAAAGTTTGTTGTTTCATGCCACAAATTCCAAATCTTTGAAGGCAAAAGAAAATTGCTGCCCTTGCCCCTTAAGCCCATTTCAACCGAGAAGCCTTTTCAACAATGGGGTCTTGACTTCATTGGAGAAATCCATCCATCCTCTTTTGGCCAACATAAGTAGATTCTAACAGCCACAGATTACTTTACAAGTGGATTGAAGCCATCCCATGTAGGCAAGCCAATTACTCCACCATTATCCAATTCCTTGAAACCAACATTCCATCTAGATTCGGCTGCCCTGAAAAGATCATTACAGACAACGCTGCTGCCTTCAAATCCAAGAAAATGATCAATTTTCGCCACAAATTCCACATTACCTTCGGTCACTCCACAGCCTATTACCCTCAAGGTAATGGCTTGGCCGAATCATCCAACAAAAGTCTGATTAACATCATTAAGAAAGTGCTGGAAGAAAACAAGAAGAACTGGCACAAAAAGCTTGTAAATGCCCTATGGGCAGACAGATTGTCAACCAAGAGATCCATTGGAATGAGCCCATATGAGCTAGTATATGGCATGGAGGCCAGATTTCCTTCATCTTTGGGCATTCCTATCATCAAGCTGCTGCAAGAGATTCAAGCTGAGCCAAATGATATACAAAGGAGAATAAACCAAACCATTCATTTGCAGCAGACAAGAGAGCAAGTTTACCACAGAAGTCAGATTTTGCAAGAAAGGCTAAAGAAAATGTTTGATAGAAGAACCAAGGCCGAAGATTTTCTCATCGGCAACAAAGTTTTAAGATGGGATTCAAGAAGAGAGGACAAAGGAAAGCACGACAAATTCGACTCCCTGTGGAAAGGCCCCTTTATTATTTCAGTTGTGCAAGGCAATAATACATATTTTCTGAAGAGTTTGGATGGCACAGAAGCTGAAGAAGGCCCTGTCAATGGCCGAATGCTAAAGCACTATCAAGACCCCTTTTTACATAAATAATGCATCTGTATATTATCTTTTTACATTACTATTTGTATTTTCAGCATGTCTAGTTACAGCAGTTCGATAAGGGAATAACGCAGCAAATTTTGAAGGAAGGATCAAAGCAAATGCACCATTTGATCTCTGTTTTGAATTCATCTCAAAAAGAAGTGCTCAGGAAGATTTGAATATGTTTACAAGCACCCAAAAGGCAAGAAGCAGAGCTGTAGTTTTTCTGCAAATCAGCTCAAAGTAATACTGCATAACAGCTTACAAGAATTCAGTCAAAAGCATCAAAGAATAGGAAGTTTTTAGATTATAGCAACAGTTGAAGATCAAGGAAGTATGACCTGTTGTTCTTGGCTTTTCACATGGAAAATCCATCCCCAAGTGGAGCCACTGTTAGCCTCCTATTGCAATAGGTGTTCATATTTCATGATTGACTGTTTTACATGCCAAATATGTCATTCTTTCCATGCTGCAAAGGTTCCATATTTCCTAGAAAACTCAGAAAATTTAAAAAATGTAAAGAGGGTATGCCCTAAAAGAATAATCAAAGGGCAAGAAAAAGAAGAATTGGCCAAAGAGAAAAATAAATGAAATGAACCCCAAACAAAAGGCCAGGAAAGTGTGCTAGCTCAAATGCCACTACTATATTCCATTTTTGAAGAACTATTCCATTTTTGAAGAGTTTCATAGTTAAGGGAAGGCCAAACAACTTAATCTTGGCTTCCCTAGGTTTAAATTGCTTGTTTTAGAAGATATAGAATGCATATCTGTCCAAACTCTCTAATCTTGGCAGATTTGTAGATAGGTAGAGAATCTTGGGCGCTCAATAGCTTAATCTGAGCCCCGGAAGAAATAAGGATCGATTTAGATAGGAGGATAGCCAAAAGAAAAGTTGTAAAGCTGGGTTTGCTAGTTCAAGTGCACCCAAGCCAAAAAGAAGACAAAATGTTAGGTAAGTAGGCCGGGTAGGTAGTTTTGTGGTTGCAGAATGATGATTTGTGATCCATTTCATGTTTTCAAGTGTTATATCTATTCAGATCACAAGTATAAGGCAAAGTCCATTTGGAGGATCTCAAGTGAGGCATGTCTAACTTCCCCTTCTCCCTTTTCCCCAAAACACTCACTAACTTCCCCTAAAGAGGTCAAGATCTACTTGATATCTCTTAAATTCATCATGTTTCATATCATTTCCCTTAGTAAAGATCTACTTTACTTAAAGGAGTGTTCATATGTCCTCTACAAAGTTCTATCTCCCCTTTCAAGCCTAAGATTTCTAAAACTTAGCGCTTTCGTCGCACTTTCATGTTAACTACTAACTCTATTATATAAATCCCCATCTATTTCCCCTTCCCCTTACTAAAAATGTATAAAATCCCCCTATTTACATATCCCCTCCCTTTGGTTGAAATATAACCATAAATATGCCTTGGGAATTACTAAGTTTATTTGAAACTTTGTAAGAACCCTCATTTTCCTCCTTAAAACCCTCTTTCCATGCTTCAGACCCCTTCCGATGCATTAACAACCTTCCTTCAATTTCATTTTACCTTTTTCCAAAGGCAAAAAACCCTTCCGATGCTTTATAACCCCCTTCTATACATATAAACCCTCCTCCGATTGGAAATCCCCCCCTCCGACGCGATATCGCTGTCGGAGGTTATAACAGTGATGACCTTTTAACATATATAACACCATTCCCCCTTGCTCCGATGCGATATCACTATCGCATCCGAAGCGATATCGCTATCGGGAGCCATTCCTGCCATATATTCCCATATATACCCGCATGCATGCATTTCATCGTTAACCCACTTTATCGTTAAAAAACCTAAGTTTTTTATAAAACTTAGGTTTTAACGTGAAAACCCCGCTTTACCGCAATATTTCCCCGCTTCATCACATATCGCATGGCTATCGCAATACACATAAAAACCCGCCCCCCTAGTTTCCCCGATGGTGAAACAACGATTTTATCGCAGCTGTCCATCGCCCCCACCCAGATCAATGGCCTAGATCATTTCGGCGATCACCCATTTCGGCGATCGCATATATATAATGCCCCGCACCCATGCTTCCTGCCGATGCAAAACGCCGACTTAATCGCAGCCACCCATTTTAGCCTTCAGATCAACGACCCATATTTAGTTGCGGCCCTATATATCATCACTTTTTTGGGGACCGAAATGTTTTAAAGTGCAGCATATAAAGGCGTCGGGTCCGAAAGGGGCCTTTGCACAGCCAAGTGAGAAAGCTCTGACTGGCCGGAGCCGAAAATGCATAAAGAATAGTTTGAAGGGCATTTCGGGTCCGATGACCCATTTCTTTATAAATCCACCGATAAGGGTTCGCTGATGGGCTGGACCCGAAATAAATAAAAGGTGAGCCTATAAGAATTTCGGGTCCGCGGGGTTCATCGCTCATCAGAGGTCTTATGGTTGGGATCTGCCGATCCTCCGATCGCCAATTTAGCGCCAGCCGTTGGATCTGCCTTTGCGCAATCCAATGGCCCGGATTTAATTCTTTCCCATTTCTTCAATATTGATCGCTCCCCCTTGTAAATGCGCCAATTTCCTTTGTATTACGGTTTTTGCCTTTTATAAGGCGGAAAGGCCATTTCTTCATTATTTACAGTTCGGCGCCCACGCGCTCCAAAGCCAAAGGGTCCAACATCATTTCTTCGGCCATTTTTCGTCGCTTCAGTCCAAAATTGCTCCAGATAGCCAGCTTCGGCCTCAGCACAGTCATCAGCATGTAGTCTCCCTCTGTTATGTAGTATTTCTCCTTTTTGGTAAAGTTTTGATTGGCCAAGCGCCGATACTCATCCAAAGCCCGCAGAGGTGCCACCATAGCTATTTTTTGCCATAAAGTGGCCATAAAGGGGCGATTTTGAAGCGGCAAAGTGTATCAGTGAAATAAAAGGTCCCGATTCAATGTTAAAGAGTATCAGTGTTGCGGCAAAGTGTATCAGTTGATATTTTTCAGTGGAAATCTTTATTTCCAACGCAGATTAACATTAAAAGCCTCAAGCAAAGTCAAAGGAGCAGTTCTGAGCCATTAAGGCTCACCAGATCACAGTTAATGTGCGTTAAGGCCACCCAAGAGCAGCAGAGCCGAATATAAAGAAGCAAAACTATTGTTAAAGCATAGTTATGATAAATTGGCCAGCGCAGAGCTCAAAGGACACCATATTTACTCATTTTGAATGTTGCTACCTCAGCACAGCTCATATAGATATTTTGGCATTTATTTTAGCAGATGGTTAGGTTAAGACACTTATTTCATGAGATCTATATCAGATTTGTTGTTTGTAGATATTTTCTCTATATATACCGCCCTCAGTGATGTACAAAGGGTTGGTTGGTTGATAATCCTCTTTCTGGACTTGCGCTATATACTTCGAGAGATTTAATGAACAAAGATTGCTGGAATGTTGGCTTATGGACTGTCTCTTTGTGGATTTGATGGCTAAAGATCTGATTGCAGAATTCTAATGCTTTCTTCATGGAACAATAAGTCTTTCTCCCTTGTTTTCTGTTTATATGTATGCTATATCACCTATATGTCATGATCTTCATGGAACAATAAGTCTTTCTCCCTTGTTTTCTGTTTATATGTATGCTATATCACCTATATGTCATGATCTAAATTGCAGGAAGAAAGAATAGTCAAGATGTTTCTTATTTGTATTCTGTTCTCAATTCCTGTTATTTCTCCATGTTTTCCTCTGAATTAGTCCTAAATATGAATACTTCTTTGCTCATATTTACACTAGTTCTTTCATATATGACTGTTATTTAGGAATCCTTGATTGCTCCTATATAATGTTCACTCGCCTTCCCTCTGTTAGCATAATGAAAGCTGCTTAGCTATCTTTCATTCCCTGACATCCATTTCATCCTTATTCCAGCTTTGATATTGTTCCTTGTTTAAACTATAGTGCTCTGTAGTTCCTCTTGTGACCAAGAAAATGCACCAACAGCCTTAACCCTTGACTCCATGCCCAATGGTCTAAACGTCTCCCACTATGCAGGCCAACCCTGTCTGAACTATCATCCATCCCACCAAATTTCAAACAAAACCCAAGTACACCATAACTAGCCTAAAATCATACCAAAACAAAGCTAAATTATAAAGAGAGAGCCCTCTCTGATTGCAGGTAGGCTAGGACCTGCAATCCA
The DNA here is from genome assembly GCA_031772625.1 of Pinus tabuliformis. Classification (NCBI taxonomy): domain Eukaryota; kingdom Viridiplantae; phylum Streptophyta; class Pinopsida; order Pinales; family Pinaceae; genus Pinus; species Pinus tabuliformis. The sequence goes on from CM062808.1 coordinate 10,783,393, forward strand.
AAGATTGGTTTGTGGTTACCTCGGCCGTATCCCTTAAGGAGCCAAGGGACAGCCTGAGTGATAACAGGCTACAACCATATAAAAAATTATCCCTCAAGCAAGCTAAGAAGGATAATAAATAATCACCCAAGTATTATGGTCCTTACAAAGTGTTGCAAAAAATTGGTACCATGGCATACAAATTGGAGTTACCTGCATCTTCATGAGTACAACTTGTTTTCCATGTTTCATGATTAAATAAGGTTATCGATGACAAGCTCTCATTTCAATCAATATTGCCAAAACTTGATGAAGAAGAAGAAATCATATTAGAGCCTGAAGCAGTCACAAAAATAAGAACCTGACAGCTACGAAATCGATCAATTTCAGAGTATCACATTAACTGGAAGAAATTACCTGCTGAAGATTCACATGGGAGGATGTGAATTTTATACATAAGCGTCCAGAACTACTCAAGTGTCGAGGACAACACTTTTTGAAGGAGAGGGGCATGTTAGGTCCCTATAATACTGGTGTAACCCCCTTATTTCTATTATTAGTGTATCCCCCTTATTGTTATTGTTAGTGTAGCCCCCTATTGTTATTGTTGTGCCCATGTAGCCCTCATATCATTATGGTTGTGCCCCATAGAAACCCATTATTTTTTTTGTTGTGACCTTCTATTATTATTGTTATGTAAGCTCTAATTATATTGTGACCCCTTAGACTCCTATATATACCAAGGAGGTCTTGTCATTTGTATCATCCAAGAATTGTTCTTTTATGTGATGTGAAGGAGGTTGCCCCTTCGAAGAGGCTAATTCTTAAGTTGTTGACCTATCTTTTTCTGTTTTGTGATTTGGTTGCATAACAAATTTACTATTATGACATTTTATTATTACTTTATTATTTATTATTTATTTTATTTCCTAATTCTCTCCTCAAATTTAATTCAAGATTAAATATTATTTGGTTTTTATTTGAAGATTAAAATTAGGCTTATAATTCTTATGGAAAAAAATTCTTATAATTTATCTATATCTATATATATATATATATATATATATATATATATATATATATATATATATATATATATATATAGAAAATTATGCTGTAAAGGTTTTAAATAATTGTTGTTTTTTTCTTTTTGTTGGACATTACAATGATATCTATAAAGTAATACTATATTTTGTTTTCCTTTAAAAAAAGGCATTACAATTGTTTGAGCAAGTGAATCAATTACCTTAAAAGAAACTATAAGAAAAAAGAACAATTTAATTTCATTGGAGGAATGATGTCAAGGATATAAAAGAGTAAATGGTCTTATTGAATTCCATTCTTATGATTGGTATATCGACTATAAATAAATGGTTCAATTGAATTTCCTCCATATGATTCCTACATAGAGTGTAATTATTAAATTCTTTTCTTATGATTCCTATATAAATTGTATTACTGGTGAATCAAAGTTGAACCAATGAACATGTGTCATTTATGTTTACTCATTCAAGGGTACCTCAACACAATATGAGGTTTAATGTGTGAGGTATACATTAAAATTTAAACTATTTTTCATTTTTTTATTTGTAAGTTAGGAAGCATTTCTATTACTCACTCATAAAGAAACACATATCATGTCCAATAACATATGAGTGAAACTTTTTTCCATTTGAACAATTTTAGCATGATTATTAAACCTAAAAGATAATACACTCTATGAACATTTTATTGGCAAATTTAGAGCTATCAACACCTAGAATTATAGCAAGGTTGATACTAACATATATAACAAAAGAGAAAGGAAAGGCATCTATCTAGACAAATAATCCAATTGAATGGTATAACTTATGTCATCGTCCTCTTAGAAGGTGGCCATAATCGAGACTCTATCAATTGAATTCTTCATCTGCTTTTGCATTTATCTCTTGTTTGGTTTCAAAGCATTCTACTAAAACTCTACCCATGATAGTCTTCAAAAATACAATTTTCATTTTCATATGAAAGGAATACTTTACTTTAACTTAACAATCTTGAAAATTCAAAATGAAATTAACCCTTCAAATTGAAATGTAACTCTTCCGTTCAAATTTGATCCCTACACCTTAGTTAACCAAAATTACTCATAGTCAATCATGATTGATTAATCCCCTATCATTGAACAAGAGACACATTGTATAACCTAGTATGAAGGAGATGTGTAATTCCTTCCATGCTCAAAATAAAGTTGATACATGCACCTTTTAAAACAAAAATTTAATTTAATTTAATTAAAAAACAAGTTCCCCTATAATAAAACAAAAACAAATGAATATACATATTTTGTTAGTTTTAATTAAAAGCATTGTAAAACATGAATAATTACACTCTTCCTGCTAGATTGGTTGTTAATATTACAACCTCATAAAAATATTTTACTTTCACTTTGAAAGCCATAAATAAAATATTTTGATTTCTATATTAAGTAATATAAATTTATATTAACTTTGGACAGATAGAGTAATTTAAAAAAAATTGTATTTACCTTATAAATTGTTTGAATATCCATATTAACTAATATATTTCAATCTAAAATGTGTGTGTGTTTTCATTATAGTAAATTATTTCAATGCCAAAAAGGATGAAGTAATTAAAATTGAAATAATTGAGTTAGTTTTTAATAAGAGAGAGATGTGTAATTCATTCAATTCTTCATATGAAATTGATAAGTGACATCCAAAAATATTACTAGTAATAAAAAAAAATTTAATGCGTGTTATAAATAAAATATTTTAAAGATTAAGTAGTATAGACTATGTATTTAAAAATATATTATTAACATAAAGAAAAAATAAAATGACAATGTGATCCATAAATAAAACATTTCAATGTTCATATTAAGTAAAATATTTCAATGTCAACTATGTATATATGTATATATTATATAAGAAAACTATAGAAATTCTTATGATAAAAACATTTAAAAACATTTCAATTAGTTTTACTATTTTAAAGGACAAAATAAAAATAAAATATCTCTGTCCCTCTTAAAATTAAAATAAAATTCTCTCGATAGAAAAACAATATAGACTATGTTCATATATATATTTATATATAGAAAAAAAAATGTTAAAGAAAATATTTAAATGTTGTATAGAATAAAATATCCAATGTAGATTATGAATAAAATATTTTAATATGAATTAGTATTGACGTATACTTAAAAATATATTATTAACAAAAAAAACTAGTTTAATGTGAGTTGATAAAATAGCTCAATGTACAAATTATGTAATCTTTATAACATTAAAAAATACAATTTAAACAATAAAAAATTGCACATTGCTTTTGCACTGTAAAATAAGTTTGCACCTGGAGAAATTTGATTCCTCTCGGCTCATGTTACATTTGTAGTTAAGATGGATCTATAGTGGTATTTTTAAGTCAATTTTGACTAAAACCTAATAATGATTTGTTAGAATTGGAAAGCCAAAAGAGAGTTTCAAAGCATTATATCCATTTATGTATTCAAAAAAGCAATTTACACAATGAAAAATTAAGTAATATACATATATATATATATATATATATATATATATATATATATATATATATATATATATATATATATATATATATATATATATATATATATATATATATATATATATAAAGAGAGAAAACTAACTAGTATGGATGCATGCTAATTACAATTTTTTTCAATTGCAGAGAGATTACATCTCTTGAAGTGTAAGTTTTGCATTGTAAATAAGGTTTGCATATCAAGATATTTAACTCTCTTAATACTTGGTAGATATCTATATTTGTTAATTAAGACAACTATGTTAACAATGATGGAAATGAATTTTCAATTTAAACCAGTATAGATCCATCTTAAGTACGAATCTAACATGAGTGAGAGGGATCAAATTTCTTCAAGTGCAAACTTTTTTAGAGTGCAAAATACAATGTGTTATTTTTCATTGTTTAAATTGTATTTTTGAATATTAAATAAGGTATATATGACAAAATAATTTTTTTAACCATCAAAACATTTTTTTCCTATATATAAATATATATATAATTGATATGGACATAAATTAGTAGGAGAGTGAAATTTAAAAACGTTTGATGTTTAACTTGGTGAGCGAAAGCCATAGAGTATATATAGGACCAAATAAGCAACCATAAAAACCTAATTTTTTAATAATATATAGATAATATTTTTAAAATGATATATAATATATATGTAATTGACATTAAAATATTTTACTTACATCCACACATTTTATTATTAATATATTTTTAAGGATATGCCAATATTAATTTCTATTAAAATGTTTTATTGATAAGCCACATTGAATATATTTTTATATACCACTTAAAAATATTTTATTTTAACATTGTTTTTATATATATATGTCAATTTGAAATATCTTTGAAAAGTTTGCGATTTAAACATCTTACTCGCACAATTTTTTTACTTCTAATTACTTTACAACATATTGAGTTTTTTTAATTATAACTAACATTATTTTCCTATTTAGAACATTATTTTTATTTTAAAGGGGGACAGATGGAAGTGCATACTTACACATCCCCTCACACTGGGTTGTAGAATGAGTGGGTTGTAGAATGATCCTCTCAACTCATACTTACACATCCCCTATTTCTCTCTAGCTAGATGAGGACCTCTATTTAGCTAGTAGATTCAAGTGAAACTTTGAAGACCTAATCCACAATTTATTTGGTAATGAGTTAGTCAAACTTTGTAGTTCTCAAGACCTTATAATTTGTAATGGTGTAATCAATTGGCCAAAATCCAACCAAATGACTTGTATTCATGGGATTGAAAGTAATGTTGTAAATTATGTGATATCTAATATCCTTGTTTTTAACCAAATTGTAACCTCTTAAATGATGGTGACTCTAACTTTGACCATAGACCTTTAGCTTTAACTATAGCATTTTCAATACAAAGAAACCACATGTACGAGAATTTTAAGTAAAATCCACCTATATTTTTACAAGATTCAAATGGTTCTCTCCTTAAAGGATTTAGATAGAGATTTAGACCCCTTAACTTATAAGGATAACATTGAAAATCTTAATCATAATTTTAAAATAACTCTCTCTCTCTCTCTTACCATTAGTAAGTCCTCTACCATTGTGCCATATAAAAAGAATAATAGAACTACCAACTCTTGTTATGATATTGATTGTAAAATTGCTAGAAAGTCAATTAGGATGCTCATAACAAAACCTTGAAGCTAGATAAGATAAGTACATACAAAGCTCTAATTCATAAAAGAAAAGATATTATATAAGTAGAAAGCAAGAGCATTTATTGCACCTCTCTAAGTTTGATCCTAGAAAGCTTTGGAGGAAAAATTTGATTCATAAGTTTAAAGAAAACCACTTGATTCCATAGAAGAACTAGAATATTTATCATAAAACCTCTATGAATCTCCTAATACCATGGACACAATCTTGAATTATCCTATATAGTGTTGATGCTCATCAACGATTTTAAAGATTCCACAAGTCATTGTGAGTGTTGGTCTTCCCATTTCCAACTCTATCTTCATCATCTGAATAATCTGTCACGAGCCTTCACAAAATTTGAAAGAAAGAGAAATATTGTCCTCCTACCTCTAAAGCAAAAAGATATCCATATCTCCTATTCAAGAATGGACTTCACAACCTATCATAAAGTCAAACAATAGATGGGCTTGCCATGAATAATTTCATACCTTGGTCCCATTGGCATTGTCGAGAGTAAAAACAAAATTGCTCATTTATCATTTTTTTTCTTTAAAAGTTTATGATATTGAAAGAAAAAAAGTCCTCCTTATAGCACATATACCCACATTAATTTATTCTTCCTACTAATTTGAGTCTTCTTTGGGTCACAATCAAAAGTATTAAAATATTGAGCCTATTATCTTATGCATAAAGGGGTGCTATATATATCTCAACTTTTATTTTTAGGCCTATTATGTATCTTAATATGCTTTCATTTTGCCTCGTTTTCACATGTCCATTATATATGAATTCATTTTATTTTTTGTTTTTAAAAATTTATACTATTGAAAGAAAATAATTCCTCCTTATAGCACATATACCCATATTCATTTATTCTTCCTGCTGATTTGAGTCTTCTTTGGGTCACAATCAAAAGTATTAAATTATTGAGCCTATTATCCTATGCATAAAAGGGTGCTCTATATATCTCAACCTTTGTTTTAAGGCCTATTATGTATCCTAATATGCTTTCATTTTGCCTCATTTTCACATGTTCATTATATATGAATTCATTTTATAATGAGTTTGAAACAAAATGAGACCTGTCAGTCCCATGATACATCTATGGGAGCATGTCGTATATCACACTTCAAGTTCAAAAATTCACTTTAAGGTATAACAAAATTAAGATTCCCTCGTCATCTTCCTACTGATTTGAGTCTTCTTTGGGTCATAATCAAAAGTATTAAAGTATTAATCCTATTATCCTATTCATAAACGGGTGCTCTATATATCTCAACTTTTGATTTTAAACCTATTATGTATCTTAATATGCTTTCATTTTGCCTTGTTTTCACATGTCCATTATATATGAATTCATTTTATTTTTTGTCTTTAAAAATTTATGTTATTGAAAGAAAAAAAATCCTCTTTATAGCACATATACCCACATTCATTTATTCTTCCTACTGATTTGAGTCTTCTTTGAGTCACAATCAAAAGTATTAAAATATGACTCTATTATCCTATACATAAAAAGGTGCTCTATATATCTCAACCTTTGCTTTTAGACTTATTATATATCCTAATATGCTCTCATTTTTCCTCATTTTCACATGTCCATTATATATGAATTCATTTTCTAAGGAGTTCAAAACAAAATGAGACCTCCCCGAAGACCTACCAACAATTGAAAATAATTAATATTATATTTTATTAATGGACAAATGGTTACATGGTTGTAACGTAACTCCTTAAGTTAGGATTAGCTCCTATTTTGTAGGATTTTGTTCTCACCTCCCTATTCTTTTGAGATGTATTTATTGTCTCATATTTGATTAATTGAAGATGAGAGTGTAGGCTCTAGTTTGTGTAGTCTCTAGGTGCAACTTGCTCACCTGTGAGCTGCTAGTTAATTCAATTCATGTTTTTCTTTCCAGTTTTCTAACATGGTATCAAAGCTCAAATCTGGTGAGCCTAATTTACCTGCAGAGCCTTATTGGCTACATTAGGGCCCTAGTGGCTACAGTCCCCCAGTGGAAACATAGGAGCCTCAGTGGTCTAAGTGGTTGGAGTGACATACCTTACTCATACGGCGACATTTATTTTCTCACATGTCTCAGCATATATCCAACTTAGCACAAAGCGGTCATCGCAATTTTTAGATTAATAGTAGCAATGATCATCGCAGATATGAAGGTCAAACCCATGATGATCAGATCTTTACTTTGAGCGATTTTTTTCATTGCCCCCAAAAAACATTGTTTTTAAGTCTAAAAGAATGATGACGTGTTTTTTATGGTTCCGAACTTCATATGTTTCCAGTTTGGTGGTGAATCTGAGATGCAGACATAGAGATTGGGCAATTTGGTGGCAAATCAACCAAATCGGAGGCAGATCGGGAAATTTAGTGGTAGATCTGTTGAAAATGAAAAATTTCACAGAATCTTATCTAAAAAAGAATAACAAACTCGATGGGACCAATTATACCAATTGGAAATTAAAGCTACAGACGTTTCTTGAGGGATCACGCGCTTGGTCGATTGTTAGTGGCGATGAGGAGAAATCGACCATGGAAGAAGGCGGCACGACAAAACTAATGTAGGACTGGGATAAAAGGGAGAATAAGGTGAAAGTCTTATTGAATATGTTTGTTAAAGGAAATATTATCCCGCATATCAGAGACTATAAATCGTCTAATGACATATGAACTACACTCAAGAACCTCTACCAGACATAGAACACCAATCGCATCTTGTCGCTCAAAGGCAAGTTGTTTTCCATGAGGATGGAGGAGCATGAATCTGTTGTCGGATTCATTGCACGGGTCAAGGACCAGAAGGACAGATTGGGAGACATCAGGGAGAAGGTGTCTGATTCTGATCTTGTCACAATTACATTGAACGGGATGACGGATGAATACCAAATTTTCATCACAGGCTTGTCTGCAAGGAAGGAAACCCATGCATTTGAAGAGCTAACAGGAATCATGATACAGGAAGAAGAGCGGTGGAAAAATTTGAGACAACAGAGTGTTGATATTGCTCTGATGGCAAAGAAGAAGTCATACAAAGGGAGACCACCACAGGGATAGAAAGGCAGTGGAATTTTTTAGAAGAGACCATTTAGAGGTATGTATCCAAGTAAAAATGGTAATAAATATGACATTAAATGTTTTTATTGTGGGAAAACCAGTCATTGTGCTAATTTTTTTTAAGAGAAAAACATATGAGGCTAGAAATAAATAGAGAAAACACACAGGGCACTTTGCCGATGAAGGTCACAATCATGATATTCGATTATTTGTAGATGATTATGCTCTTTCAACTATTGAGGAGGATGAGTCTAAAATATGGTTCGTAGATTCAGGCACGTCTTCACATATGACAGGTAATAGACATTGGTTCGAAAATTTTGAAGAAACTGCTTGTGGAGCTAACATATATCTAGGTGATGACAGAGGTTATCAAATCAAGGGGTATGGTGATATTTCAGTGATGTTACCTGATGGTAATATCAGATATATTAAAAATGTGATGTATGTACCCGAGATCAAGAAGAACTTGATCTTTGTTTCAATGATGGCAGATCAGGACCTGTAAGTCAAATTCTTCAGATCATATTGTGTCATAAAGGACAACAAGAAGGAACCAGTTGCATCAAGAGTGCATTTGGGAGGCATGTATAGGTTGAATTTCAAGAGCATGCCACACCAAGCTTTGGCTTCAATAGGACTGACAACTGAGAATCTTTGGCATCAAAGATTCGGTCATCTTAACCTACAAGATCTCATGTTGCTACAAAGAAAAGGTATGGTTGATGGACTACCTGCTTTTCAGAATGTTCATTTAGATTGTGATGGATGTGCATTAGGGAAAATGCATAGGGAAGAGTTTCCTTTGAATGTTGATAGGAAGAAAAGAGATATTCTAGAGCTTGTGCATACATATATATGTGGACCTATGCAGACTAGGTCGCTAGGTGGTGCATATTATTTTCTACTCTTTATTGATGATTGCACTAGATTCTCTTGGGTATATTTTATTAGAAACAAGATTCAAACATTTCAATGCTTTAAATAATTCAAGGATATGGTGGAAAAGAAGATAGGGAAATTCATCAAGATTCTCGGCTCTGATCAAGAGGGAGAATACAAATTGGGAGATTTCATGAAATTTTGTAGGAATCATGGGATTATTCAATAGTTCACAGTACCTCACACTCTGCAGCAGAATGGAGTTCTTGAGAGAAAGAACAAAACCCTTGTGGAGTGCACACGAAGTATGATTCAAGGTAAGGGTCCATCTAATGGTTTTTGGGTTGAAGCCATGAACACTGTAGTTTACTTGAAAAATAGGAGTCCAACTAAAAGTCTCAATTTTAAAACTCCTTTTGAAGCATTTTATGGATATAAGCCTGCAGTGAATCATTTAAGGGTTTTTGGGTCGAAATCCTTGCCCATATTCCCAAGGATAATAGGAAGAATTTAGACCCTAAGGCCACGAAATGCATCTTTGTAGGATACTGTACTGAGTTTAAAGCTTATAAATTGTTTAATCCGTTGATTCATAAAGTTTTTATGAGTCGAGATGTGTTATTTCATGAGTAGGTTGAGGAAGGAAATAAGGAGAACAACCATGAAGAGTGGCACATTCCATTGTTGATGGAAGAAAGTAGTGAGGACATGTAGCAATAGCAACAACAACAATAGAAAGAGGAAGAGATAGGTGAGATAATTAGTAAGTTGAGCTCACTAAGGTCTGAAGTAGACACATTTGAGCTGGGTATGTTACCGAGAAGATCAAGTAGGTTGTTGGCTTGAGGGGGCCTGACCCAGATTCAACATTAATTAGCTAAACAAATCCCTACACTACTGGCCTTTTTGGCATCATCTCGCGGAGCATGGACCGAAGTCTTATCCGAAGTAGTATGGGGGGATGCTGGAACCAAGTTTCCGCACCCTAATATGGTTGTGATGTCATTTGATTCCTTCTATCCTTGCCTTCATGCAGGTCACTTCGCTCTAGGGCTTGCAAGACTAGCCCTCTATTCCGTCCTTCCATACCACCACGAAAGGGTATGATTGACCTTCATGCAGCCCTAACCTACTTCTCAGGTACTTTCGTGCTGCTATGGCAGCGTGCCATGTAGATTCCCCAATTAGTCTAAGTGATTTGGTTATCTCATCAAATACTTAAAGTTAACACCGTGTAAGAAGATATTCATAATTGTGTTCAATTATTCAATGTAATTGCATTCATTCGTGCATCATATAAGCATAATAAAGGAAATTCATACATAAAATATCCAGGGACATCAACAGAACAAAGACACAGAAATTGCAGAATATATCCTTTTATTAATATCTTCCAAGTGTTACAACTTTTGTCTGCCCTACGTACATAGCTGCAGGGGTTTACGCACTCAGCTGCAGACTTCTACCCTAGGCCTATGCACACTCAGTAGCAAAGCCTCTACCTACACTATGACCCAAGACTAAGACTTCTTCTTTAGAGCTATCACTCTATTACATGATCTTCCATTCTCTATGTTTCTATCTTTTTTATGCCTTTAACTACTTAGAGATTAACTCCTTTTATACAATCCCATGGTTTGCAGACCATGGGTAGGTCTCTTACAGTTGACTTTACTTTACAAAACTAAGGGCAGAATACGCTTTTTGACACATATACCTTCGCGCTCCGTGACCACAGAATGCGGAGTCTTTACAATTATATTACAAATAATTGACTTAAACATGGGCTTTTAGCCCCAAAACTGCCCTTGGGGGATCCCACTCCTAACAGGCCCTCAACACAAACATTGTGACTCGCCCTCGAGTCACTCGGTAGGCACGAAGATCTTTAGGCCAAGCCCATCCAGCTCGAGTCGGATGATCGCAACTTCGGCCATGCACTGAGCTATTGCCTGCTTCACATGTTCAACTGTCTTCTCGGTTACTTCTCCTGTGCTGTCAGCCTAAAGCTTTTGTTGGTTGTTTTCGGTCTTGGTGTTCTTGATGATTTAGGGACCTCCACCAATACTTCGACCACTTCCAGAGAAGCTACTTCTAGAGTAGCTAATTCGGCCTCCATATCTATTTCTTGCACATTCTCCTCGGCTTCCACTTCTGCGCATGTCGACATGAAGCTATTTACTAGTTCATGTGTCTCCTTTGAAAATTGTTCAAACGCCAGACTTGCTATCAGATCTTGAAATAATTCACAGTTCATATGCCCCTGAGAGCGCAACAACTCAATTCTCAAAATTCCAAGTGTTTTTCACTGGACAACCACTTGTAATTCATAGGGAAATTCGAATTCAAATCCGACCGTTCCCCCCAAAATTGGTTCATTAATGTCGTATTGGCAGCATATTTTCAAGGATCTAAGCCATAAATTTCGTCCTAAATGCTGGACACCTGCTCCATTTGGCCTCATTTCTGTCGTTTTTTCATGAACAATGACTTTAAGGTCACTTTCCGGCTAACCTGCACGATTTCTCCCTTGGTAGCGTAGTTTCCTCCGCGTTGTCGCGGACTCAGTGACACATCCTTGCTTCACACCATCTTCCAATTGCGTAGCCCCCCAACCTAGGTAGTGTAGTTTATAGTCCCACACCTCCTTTCAACTGTCTGGAGTGCTAAGACTGTGCTACTTTCATTTAGTCACATGGCCGGATCACCGGTGTATGGCTTCAAGCAACTACCATTCATCTTTACTGGGAAGGGTTTACCATTCAATTTGACTAGCTATACCACTCCGTCGTCGGTAATCTCCTTAATAACATAAGGCCCTAACCAGTGCATCCTGAACTTCCCTGGAAATTTATCAAAATTACTATCATATAACAAAACTAGGTTATTTACCTTAAAGGTGTGCAGCTTGATGTGTTGATCATGCCGTGTCATTTCGCGCTGCTTTTGGACCTGTTGGTGAAATCCAGCCAAAAATATTTCTTCCTCTAGTTCATCCAGTTGTGCGAGCCTCTCCTCTAGGGCTCCACGATCCATCATACCTGTGAGCGCTGCTATGCGCAGACTAGGCATAATGTATTCCATAGGCATTACTGCTTCAACACCATAGGTAAGCCGAAAAGGGGTTTGTCCAGTCAACTTCTTGCATGTAATTCGATAATCCCACAATACTACATGTACGCGTTGGTCCCAATCACTTAGTTGAGAATTACAAACCTTGGTCAACATGTTTTTGAGCACTTTATTGAACGCTTCCACCGTCCTATTAGCCTGTGGGTGATAAGGTGTATTCTTTTGGTGGTATACCTGAAATTCCTTCGTCAGCGCGCTGATTGTCTCATTCAAGAAGTGCGTACCTCGATCACTCATCAAGATCTTTGGACAACCAAATCGTGTCAGTACATGCTCAAAGAGGAACTTTGCAGCAGTCGCACCTGTGCAATCCCTCACAGGTTGTGCCTCTTCCCAATTATTCAAATACTCCATTATGGTGATAATATACCTTGCTCTTGTCTTTCCTTGTGGCTAAATAGGTCCCACAAAATCTATCGCCCACTTCTCGAAGGGTTGCAATGTCATTTGTGGATTCAAAGGCATCTCATCCCTCCATGATGGCTTTCCAGTCCTTTGACACACATCGCATGCCTTGCAGTATGCTTTTGAGTCCTGATGAAGGGTTGGCCACCACAACCCAGTGCGTAGAATATTCTGCGTAGTTGCTCTCCCTGCATAATGGCCTCCTGCGGCGCCCCCATGAGCATCCGCGAGGATTCTGCTTCTTTTGAACTTAGGTACATATCGTCACAATATCTCATCTGTCACCATCTTGTATAGATGCCCAGCAATGACAGAGAAATCTGTTGCGTGCACCACTAGTTCCTTCTTTTGTTGTATAGTGTATCCTTCGGGAGCAATCCCTGTTGTTAGGAAGTGTATTATATCTTCGAAATGACCATCTGCGACATGCACTGCAAATAGTTGCACGTCAGGCAGTCCTTCTTCCAAATTAGTAGGTTCCTCCACTGTTTTGATGCGCGACAGATGCTCTGGTCATGCGTTCAAGCGTCCAAGCTTCACAATTACTTCAAAATCATACTCCTGAAAGAGTAAGAGCCATCTACAGATTCTCCCCACCAACACAGGCTTATTGACCAGGTACTTTAGTGTGGAGTGATTCGTATACATCTTGAAATGGCCTCCCAGCAAGTAGTGCCTATACTTCTGGAGCGCATACACCATAGCTAGCCCTTCGCGCTCAGTGGTGGAATAATTCTTCTCCGCTTTCAATAATATTTTACTTGCAAATGCGATAGGATGGTCCAAGCCTTCTCCACCAGCCTGTGTTAGTGCTGCTCCCAGTGCTATATAGGATGCATCGACATGCACATGAAACTCTTTCTTCCAGTCTGGGAAGACTAGAATCGGCACTGTGACCATCTTTTTTTTCAATATATCCAAGATCTTCTTGCAATCATCATTCCAACAGAAGGTGACATCCTTCTTCAGCAATTTCTCCATATGCGTGGTGATTTGGGCATAGCCTTTGATAAACTTTATGTAATATCTCATATGTCCCAGGGTAGCACACAGTTGCTTCACACTCCTTGGCGCTTCCAAGTTTAGTATCACCGTGATCTTCGCAGGGTCTACCATCAGTCCCTGTCTGCAAACCACATGCCCCAACAGGTTCCCAAAAGGAACAAAAAACAAACACTTCTTAAGATTGAGTGTGATTTGGTATCTCCGACAGGTATCCAGCATCAGACACAAGCTTGCTACATGGCGTTTAACCAGCCCAAATACATTCCAGTCATCAAAATATACCTCCAAGAACTTATGAATAAATTCCTTGAACGCAACAACAACTACGCACGAGAAGATTGCAGGCACATTCTTCAATACAAATGGCATTACAGTGTAATGAAAACAACCCCACTCAATCGTGAAGGTTGTCTTGCTCCTATCCTCTGGCGCGATTTTGATTTGGTGGTACCTAGAGAACCCATTAGTGAAGGAATATGCTTCTTGGCCACCTACATTGTCAAACACTTCATCAGTGAATGGATTCAGGAAAGGATCATGTACACAAGCGTCATTCAGCTACATGAGATCCACACATATCCTTATTTCATCCTTCTGCTTCTTTTCCTGTACCACCATTGGACTTACCCAGTCAAATTCTTCCATAGGCTCAATGATGCCTACTGCGAGCATCTTATCCAGTGCTAATCAGACCTTTTCCTTATACTTCAGATTGAGACAGTAAGGTCTTTTCTTAACCGACTTTGCGTCGGTTTTCAATGTAATCTTCATCATACCTAGGTCCTCGATTATCCCTTTCAAGTCTGTAAACCTGGTAGGGAATAAATCCTGGTATTCCCGAAGCAATTTAGCGACCTTATCCACTGCCACATCGTCCTGGTAATCTCCAATCTTTATGAATTTGGGTTCTGCCTCGATACCAATGTTTACTTGTTTCATTTTCAACGGTGTGGTTATATCAAGGTTCTCAATCTGTGGTCCTTGAACTGTGCGATCACCCTCTATTTTTGGAATATTAATCTTCCATGGGTCTTCGTCCTCTTCTTCAATAGTTACATTATAAAATTCTAGCGTGCAACTCATCTAAGTAACCCATTCAGTCTGAATCGGGTCTAAAGGATCTTGCGATATCCTAAAGATTGTTGTTTTCATTGTTGGCCCTCAATTTTGGTTTATTTTTGCTAAAGGAAACTTACTTAATCCATATATTTTCCATCTCATTTCCACTATATCCATCCCATTTTGATGTATTTCATATCTATTTAGGTATTTAATTTTAATTTTTCAAATTCTAAAGTTTTTATGAAAATTTGATTTCAAGTGCAAATTTTGACACATTCAGAAATTCCCGTAATAGCTATATGGATGGCATGTTTACAGGACACTTGGGCACGAGTTTGATGCATGGATGGATAGCTTGGGAACTAGAACTAATCTAACTCCACTTGGTTCGATCAGAACAAGCTTTATTAGGCCCATTTAAGGCTGGTCAACCATGACTAGTCACTCAGAAAATCCATAGAAATAGAGAAATTCTGTGATTTTATGGGATTGACCATATTTTTTGGGATGGAATTGATAAATTTGACTTAGATAGGTGAATATGAGTAGATATTTTTTTTAGAAATATTCTAGATCAGTTTGTTTCACAAAACTTCTATTTAAAGCCAAGACTTTGATGGCTTAAGTAGTGACTTTTGTATAATTTCATGCTGAGACATTTTGGTGTTGAAATCTAATTTGAAGAACATGTTCTACTACTATTTTGTTGTTCAATAATGTGGATGTGTGACTGAAGTTTAAGCTTCTGATATCAATCTTCAAGTGTGCAAAGCAAGGGTGGAGGGCCCCCATTCCAAGCTAAGTACACTTCTTTGTTTAGACTAGTTTAATTTTCCATAATCTGATTATTTTAGAACTTATTTACATGCTTTGTTTCAGATTGGTTTATGGTTAATGTGTGATGATTTATTTCATTGAATCTTAGTTTTTTCATCACTTTATTAAGATGGAATAACAAGGTGTTCAAGTTGAGCACTCCTTCTGTTAAATTGGTGGATTGAAACTAGTTTTTCCTTGATTACATGCAAGCAGTTTTCTTATGTATTTTTCAGTTTTCAATTGATAGCGTTATGGTGAATGAATTGTGATGGAAAATAATAAAGGTCTCTTAAGTTAAGAGCCTCCCTTCATTGATGATTTGTCCATCTTAAGCTATTGAAAGTTCATGGTTTCTAATTTCTGTTCATCAAGTAATAATTGAGGAAGAATTGGACCTCTTAAGTTAAGAGCCATTTCAGCTTTCCTTCTTTACAAAGTGAATTGGAAATTGTTAATGTAGGTTATATTTGTAATATGCACTTCTTTAGTTTTTGAAAACTTGTCTTTCAAGCTTGATTATATCTGATATTCATATATAGTGGACTTGCCTTCAAGTATTACCAACCTAGATTGATAAAGAATATTTGTGTTAATTTGTGTGAATAAATTAGCTCAACATTTTGGCGTCGTTGCTAGAGAGGCAATTATCAGCATAGTCAATAGGAAGATAAGCAAAAACTCTAAAAATTTCATAAAACAAAAAAAAAAAATTAGTTACATTTCTTTTGGTTATGTTTCTTTATGCCTAGAAATAGAGATCCTCAAGGTAGATTTATTAAAAACCCCCCACAAATAGAGGTAGGACCATCAAAGCTAACAACACCAGTTACTGGTAAACCAACAATTGAGGAATTGGAAGAAAAACAAAGAACTGGACAAAGGTTAACTTTAATTGAGAGGAAAACTTTGTTAGCCTGGGAGGTAAAAAGAAAACAATCATCAACTTCAGGAAAACAAAAAGAAATTGTTAAAGAAAAGCAACCTATTATTGAATCTATAGGTCAACCTATCTTTGAACAACCTGAACCTCAAATTGACATTGAAACAATTAAAGCTATGGCAGAAGAGGGACATGGATCTGTTATTCTTACTTCTGAACAAATACTTGAATATTAGAGACAACAAAGAGAATGGAGAAGACAAAGAGAGGAAGAGGAAAAATGAGAAAATGATACAAAAGGTAGAAGAGGATAGGAAAAGACAAAAAGATGGTGGTGATCAGGAAACTACCTTTGGCTTTCCAATAGTAGATACAAGTGCAATATTACGAGAAGAGGTGAAAATGAAAAATATTCCACCTTCTGTATTGCCAAATTTTTATGGAATGTTAACAGAAGATCCTGATTCTTTTATGTTTGAATTTGATATCCTATGTAGAACATATGGATACACTGATGATTCACACAAACTTCGTCTCTTTCTTACTACATTGAAAGCAACAGCGTTAAAATGGTTCATGGGTTTAGGAGAGAAAACAATAGCTTGTTGGGATGATATGAGATCAATCTTTATTAAAAAGTATCAAGCCTATTGTAGGCCTAGGGACTCCAAGGAAGATGTTTTTAGAATGACACAACAAGAGGAAGAAAGTCTAGAAGAATACTTAGAAATATTTGCATATAATCTACAAAAATCCAAACAACACTCTCTAAATCAAGAAGCCATTCAAATAATCTTTCTCAAAGGCATAAGAGATGAATATCTTGACATTCTGAATGTGATGGGCAAGGGAGATATTTCAAAGTTGCCATTTAATGAAATTGCTGAATTATGTCAAAAGGATTATAGAGGAAGATCAAAATCTGGAAAGAGAGATTGGAGTTCAAAAGCAACAAAATCAACAGCAGGAGGAGTAACAAGAGCAAAGATAGGAAGTTTGTTAGAAAACTTCAAAACTGACCTCCTAAGTACATTAGGAACTCAGGTAAATGTTCTAAAAGCAAATAAGAAGAAAGAAGAACAAGAACAAGCTTTAGCAATCTTTTGTTCCAAATGTAGAAAGAAACATCCATTAAGAGAATGTCCTTTGGATAGTATTCAAGTATGTGGTCTTTGTACAGAAAACTATTCAACATAAAATTGTCAAAGGTTGAAAGAATTGCAAATGAATCCAATGGAAGAAGTGCAAGGAACAGAAGGTTTCTATTATGTGGCACCACGAAGACCTTGGCAACCAAGGATTCCTCAACAAAATCTGCATTAGTTCCCTCAACAAAACTATCCATATCCGCCTCAAAATTCTCGGAATACTCAAATGCCATGGCAAGCTTGGCCTCCACAACAATATCAAAACCAACTTGCACAAGGATGGAGAGGATATGGTTATGGAAACCAGCCACCTCAACAATACCAACAACAATACCAACAACAATATCAATAACCATTTCCATATCAACAATATCCGCAGTCCATGCCATTTCCGCAACAAAATTTTGCATATCCGCAATCCATGCCATTTCCACAATATAATTCTCCACCATTACTAACACAACCACAACAGTTACAGCTACCTTCGAACCAACCCAGACCAACTCAATTACCAGCACAACCAGTGGCAAATCCAAACAATAAGATGGATAAACCTGCATACACTATAGAAGAAGCAGCATATTTTCCAACAAATTCTATTCTTCCCGTAAATGATGTCCATTTAAGGTCTGGAAAGGTTCTTACAAAGAATTCTCCTCCAATCATAAAAGAGCCAATTGAGCAAGGAGAACAACTTGAAACACCACAATCTAAAGCACAAATTCAAAAAGGAAAAACTATTATAACTCAAACACCACCCTATCCTGAGAGGTTATTAGAGCAACAAAAACAAATGAGCCTTCTTTCATTTGATATTTTGAATGAATTGAAAAATGCTTATGTAAACATTCCTTTATTGAAAGCAATCAAAGAGATACCAATATATGCTAAAACAATAAAGGAATTATGCATTAAGAAAACTGGTAAAAAGAAGAAGGATCCTACTACAATCCAAGTCATTGGCAAATTAGCAAGCCTCATGTCAACACAAACAATGGTAGAGAAATATATTGATCCTGGTATCCCTATGGTTACTATTTCAATAAATAATTTCTCAGTTCCAAACACATTAATAGATTTGGGAGCCGCTATAAATGTAATGACTATGGAGACAATGAAAAATCTGCATTTAAACAACATTAGATCAACCTCTACAATTCTAGAGTTAGCAGACAGATCTAAAGTTGTACCAGAAGGAATACTAGAAGATATCATAGTCTCTTTGGATTCATGGGAATATCTTGTTGACTTCCTCATCTTGCAGCCAAAAACAAATTTGGGAGGACATCCTCTAATCTTAGGCAGACCATGGTTAGCCATGGTTGATGCCTCTATAGGATGCAGATCTGGAAGTATGATTATTTCACATGGAGATGAATGGAAATACATTACACTTTATTCACTTGCACAATCACCTTCTTTAGAATCAATACTTGAAACCCAAGAACAATTGCAAACTAAATCAGTTTTAAGTATAAATCAAGTTTTTGACCTTAGAGAAGAAGAAGAGAATGAGGATTTAATGGATCTTTTCATCTCAAAACCAAATATTTTAGAGCAGCTTAGAGAGATTCAATATGAAGTTGCAAGTAATCTTTTGAATCAATATTTTTAGGAAATTTGTACAATTCAATCCTTGCGAAGCTCTTTTACAAACATTTTTCCTGTAAACACAATTACCAATTCAACAACAAAAACAATTAAGATATATCTTGGAAAACATTTGAACATTGGAAACCATTTGCAATCGTCACAAGAACAAGAGGTAACTGCATTATTACAAAAATACTCAAAAGCTTTTGCTTGGGATTACAAAGACATGCAAGGAATCCATCCCAATACATGTATCCACCACATCTATACAGATGATTAGATCAAACCAGTAAGGCAACCTCAAAGACGAATGAATCCCATGATGAAAGAAATAGTGAAGGAAGAACTGCAGAAATTGCTTAAAGTTGGGTTCATCTATCCTATTTCAGATAGTCAATGGGTTTCTCCATTGGTAATAGTACCAAAGAAAAACGAGAAGTGGAGGATATGTGTAGATTACCGGGAATTAAACAAAGCAACATTAAAAGATCATTTTCCACTACCATTCATTGACCAGGTTCTAGACTCATTAGCTGGAAAGAAAGTTTTCTCCTTCCTAGATGGGTTTAGTGGGTACAATCATATTAGAATAGCAACAAAAGACCAAGACAAAACAACATTCACCTGCCCATGGGGAACCAATGCATATAATGTCTTTCCATTTGGGTTATGTAATGCACCTACAACTTTCCAAAGAGAAGTGCTTGCAATATTTTCTGATTTAATCCACGAATGTGTAGAAGTTTACATGGATGACTTCACGGTATATGGAAACACATATGACGATTTCCTCAACAATCTTGAGAAAGTTTTGAAGCGATGCATAGAAACAAATTTGTTATTGAGTAACGAAAAATGCTATATGATGTTGATAGAAGGCATAGTTTGGGGACACCATATTTCCGCCTCAGGAATTAAGGTGGATCCAGCTAAAATACAAGTAGTTGTGAATTTAATGCCACCTACAACACAAAAAGAGGTAAGGAGTTTCCTGGGTCATGCAGGCTACTATAGAAGATTCATAGAAAACTTTAGTAAAATAACCCAACCTTTATTCAAGTTATTAGTAAGAGATGTTGAATTTTAATGGACAAATCACTGTCAAAATGCATTCCAGACATTGAAAGAAAAACTATCAATTGCACCCATTCTTCGTGGACAAAACTGGTCTCTTCCATTTCATATTTCAACTACTACATCTGATACTGCAATAGGTGCATCACTTGGGTAGAAAGAGAACCTATTCAATTATGCAATATATTACATAAGCAAAAACTTAACACTTGCATAATTGAATTATACAGTTATAGAAAAAGAAATGTTAGTTGTATTACATGCAGTAAATAAATTTAGGCATTACATAACAGGATATCAAATATTTATTCATACACACCATTCAGCAATAAAATACTTAATGAATAAATCTATCACAAATGGGAGAATAACAAGATGGTTACTGTTAATGCAAGAATTTAACATTACAATTCAAGATCGACCAGGTAAAGAAAATCAAGTGGCTGACTTTCTTTCACGAATACATTCACCTAATGATCCAAATCCAGTTGTAGATAACTTTCCAGATGAACATTTGTTTGCAATAGCAGTAAAAACACCATGGTTTGCAGACATAGCAAACTATCTATCTTCTGGGAAATTTCCAACACAGTTCTCAAAGAAACAAAAACAAAAAATCATTAAAGAAAGTTCTAGATATAGTTGGGTAAATGGCGATTTGTTTTATACTGGTTCAGATTTAATAATAAGAAAATGTGTGAGAGAAGATGAGATATTAGAAATTCTGAAAGCATGTCATGATGAACCATGTGGCGATCATTTTGCAGACAAACGAACAGCCTACAAAGTGTTGCAATTAGGCTACTATTGGCCAGCGATATTCAACGATTCCAAGGCATATGTCGAGCGGTGTGACAGTTGCCAAAGAATAGGGAGACCAATAGTATCAGATGAGATGCCACTCAAACCACAAGTTCTAATAGAACCATTTGAGCAATGGGCTCTAGATTTTGTGGGACCAATAAATCCACCATCAAATGGCAAGAGGTACATCTTGGTATGTACAAATTACGTCACTAAATGGGTGGAGGCAAAGGCAGTCACAAAAGCAATAGAAAACACAGTGG
The DNA here is from genome assembly GCA_031772625.1 of Pinus tabuliformis. Classification (NCBI taxonomy): domain Eukaryota; kingdom Viridiplantae; phylum Streptophyta; class Pinopsida; order Pinales; family Pinaceae; genus Pinus; species Pinus tabuliformis. The sequence goes on from CM062808.1 coordinate 10,804,756, forward strand.
TCACCTTCCTCTTTGAAGAAATATTTGTAAGATATGGAGTGCCAAGATAGATTGTAACCGACTAAGGAGCACAGTTTACTTCAAAACTTGTTCGGGATCTTACAGAAAAATATAAGATAAAGCACTGGAAGTCCACACCGTATCATCCTCAGGAAAACGGACAAGTGGAAGCAACAAACAAAGTCCTAGAGAACATAATGACCAAAACAGTACAGTTGAACAGAAAGGATTGGTCAGAAAAACTAAGGGATGCACTATGGGCATACAAAATCACATGGAAAAACACAACTGGATTTAGTCCATACCAGTTAGTGTATGGAAAAGAGGTCTTACTGCCCATAGAATTTCAGATACACACATATAAATTGGCAGCCGAACTAGGACTAGAACTGTCTGAAGCACAATAGCAGCAGATAATGGAATTAAATCAACTAGATGAACATCACCAACAGGCAATAGAACACACAACATTGGTACAGCAACAACAAATGAAATGGCATGACAGATTCATCAAGAACAAGACATTCAACAAAGGAGACTGGGCATTACTGTTCGACTCCAAATTCAAATATTTCAAGGCCAAATTCACAACACACTGGTTAGGGCCATATGAGATAGAGGAAATCTTTGATAATGGAGCTGTTCAAATCAAGACAATTGACGAGGAGTCTACATCATTTTTGGTAAATTGACATAGGCTCAAAGTTTACAACAGGCCTATTGACAAAGAAGAATCCATGAAACCACTGATACAAGAAACAGAACTGGAAATAATGGCACAATAGAGCCATCCATCTTCCAGGGCTACAGAAGAATAATAAAAAATAAATAAATAAATAAATATATATATATATATATATATATATATAATAAAAAATATAAAAAATAAATAAAACTGTTTGCTAGTGAAAACCAGGAAACTGGCACCAAGAAAACAAGAATTCATAGAGGAAAACCAACTTGTTTTGGACTATACGAATTCACACTTTCTTGTTCTATTTTTATCACAACTATGATTTGCATGATATTCTCCATACAAGCATGACTTGAGGATAAGTCAAACGACAAGCAAGGGGGAAGGGTGCACAAGAAATTTAGTTGTGCAACTGAATTGATGACAGAACTTGTATTGTTCATAGTTGGGACCTGAAACAATGGTAGAAGGACCTGAAATATTAGCAAAAACATGTACATATTTCATAAAAGTGTCCATGATAGTTGGGACCTGAGTGATGAAATAATTGCAGAGGGACCTGAACGACAACTAGCAATTCAAGAAGCAGAACCAATGAAGAATGTAGAACAGGAAGTAGAAATAAATTCTATCTTTCAATCTATCTAATACATTTGATCAAAATACTTCATCCAGTTTGTAAAGAATAGTAGAGATCATCCAATACTTTTAGGGAAGTACAAGTATAGTAAGTACGCAATTTTTCTCTTTTAAATTCAATTTTTTTTTAAGAAATTTTTAGTCTTTGTTAAAATTGAGATTAGTACTTGAAGTATATATTTTCCATTACCTCCAGCCATTATCCTAAGTATCATCTTACATTTATGCATATCCTATAACCTGCAACCATAACCTTGTACATCCTATATTCATTTCATATTCATAACCTTAAGCCTATACCCCTAAGTATTTTTCCTCAAAGCAAAAATGGATCAAAAGAGAATGCAACATGATGGTACCTGCACAAACAATTCAAACATTAGACATGGAGATAATTTTAAACATGACTTAGGTGGTCATTTTAAAACTATGAGAAATATTTAAACAAGGGAATATATGTGCATTTTGAAAGGAAATACAAAAAGGAAATGTATTAAACATAACATTTTTGCGTGCATAACAAAAGTGGCAAACCATGAAATGATATTAGGCGGGGGGATATAATTATAACGGGCTTGCAATAATATGATTTCACAGTACACAGTTCATATTATAATGAGATTGAAGTCATGGGTAGTGGCATGAACACAAACGGAGTTATGATGCACACAAAAAATCATAAACTTGCATGGATGATGCGTTCAAATAATTCAATAGATGATGTGTTGGCAGGGCCGTAAACGGTATAGAAGGACAACCACGACCCGCATACAGACAAGCTCGAATTTAAATCATGGAAACAGTCAGGGCATAACAATGAAACGGTAGGTGCGACTGGTCAAAGGACCGACCACAGGCATCATCCAATAAGATGTGCTTACGGCTTACTTAGTCAGAGCACAGTAAAAAATGTTGAAAATGGTCAAGAAACTTAAAAACCAAAACCTCTGCGCCTCTCAGAACCATTCTGCCGATTGCTCAAACACATTTGTTTGCCATCATCGCCCTTAAGAGCTCAGGAGAATAGTGGCGAAAGCACTAAACATTTTGACAGAGGAAGCGAGGGAAAAACATAACTGAGGCTATGGAGAGATAAGTAGGTAAATTAACGGAGATAGCGCAAGTCAGTTACCTAGAATCTCATGAAAATTTCAAGTAAGACGAGATTTGATTTGCTTCCATAAGATCACAAAGGTGAAGTTGGGATTACAATCACCGATTTTTTTGTAGGAACTACCTGTCATCTAAACGTTTATATATCTGTTTATGCCACCAGTCAGCACGCTAAGGCATTGAAACGAAGCTTGAGGAGATATGGGTAATGTGGAGTGCCATTAAAATAGTCCATGAGTCCAACAGGTAGCCAGGTAAACGCCGAAAAATCACCATGATTCTAGGAGGTTATAAATGCAAGGTTTAGATAAACAAATAGTGAAGTTAATGGAACAAAGAATAAATAGTCATGCATTGCTGATAAAGGGTCTATTCATAAGTGTTAATTGCATAAAATAAGGATTTGAATAAGAATGGATCACGTAATTTGTGTTAAAAAAACAGTTAATTACACCTATGCATATAATCAGGTAGTTCGATCAAATCCTAGTTTGATGCATGAAAATGTATAAATAAAACAGAGTATTTGGGTCTGTATTGTGCGTTTTTAATACACAAATAGAGCAGGGGTTTGTATGAGTTATTAAACGATGAACATAAGAGTTTTTTTTATGGTGTTGTTACAACCAGGGTAGAGTTGAAACTAAAAAAAAATCGGTTATATACAGTGCTGAAGATTAGGTTTGCATGGTGAATTGTACAGAGAAACAAATGCCTTGAGATTACATTAAGAAACACAAAATTATGATAAGATTATTTTGTTTTCTTATATATTCTATTTCAAAACAGAGTATAGTTTTTTTTACAGAGATATATGAGGCAAAATGTTTGAATTTTTGAACAAAACAGGGGATTAAAAGAGAAATTGTGCTGCTGCAAAAGAAAAAAAACAGAGGCCAAAGTAGATTGAATTAAGTTGTTGAACAAGGCAGGTAAGCTTCTCTGACTTAATTTTTTTTTTTTTTTACGAAACAATATTTTTTATTTGTCATTACAAAAGATGAATTTAATGACAACAGAGGCTTACATTCAATGGTTTACAGAAACAATGGAAACAAGGATAGAACCAAAGTTTCAAATAGAAAACTGGAAGAAAGAAACCATAGTTTAGCTATACCAAGCAGGACTGATAGGATTTTTGCAGAGATTTAGTGGCCACAGTGAAGAAGTAGCCAGGGAATTTATAAACAATTACACCCAAGAACAAACAAGGGTAGGAAATATAATAATTCCCGTGACTAAGGAATTGCTTTCACAAGCACTAGACCTCCCAATGATAGGAGAGAATTATCATAAAGGCCTGCATTTCACGGAGAAAGAGTTGACTTTCTTCCTTGAAAAGAATAGAAAAGTAACCTTTGACAGGACCAAAGGTATACCAAGGGAATGGTTCAATGAACCATGGGCCGAATTGGTTCTAGTTATACAAAAATTCCTTACATGTGATAGGGGATATAGTGTTGCCCATCTATATCACATCTGACTCCTAAAACACATTAAGGGGGAAGATAAGATTAATCTGCCATACTTTCTCTTTAGAAGCCTCCTAAAGATGATAGAGTCAGTAAAACATGAACATAAGCCCAAAGAAGCAAAAATTTATCACCAGGGGTTGATAAAAATCTTGGTTGAATATCAAGTAAGATCACAAGGGATGATTTGGAGAGAATTCATGAGTCAAAACCAGTTCAATGAACAGGTTAATGAGGGACAGAACAAGGTAGAATAGGAAACCAGGGGGATGATGAGCTCACATTTCTATTCCAGGACTAGAGCCAAGAAGCAAAACAATACAGTTATGCATGAAAATGAAGTGTCCATCATGTCCATTCCTAGGAGGTTTGGAAACAAAAGTCCAACTGAGATAAATAGCAAAGCAAAATAAGTTCAGATAGTAGACACATGTTCAACAGAAAAACAAGCAGAGGATGATATTGAAAAAGAAGCATTGGAGAGAGATTCCTACTATGATGATGCAGCAACAACATCATTAATAAAAACTACACAAGAGCTTGAAAAGGAAATAAATTTGGGCAAGATTAGGGAGTTAAGAGATCAAATAGAAATCAACAAAATCTTGGAGAAACATTTGAAAGAAGAAAACAAAGCAAGAAAAAAGAATATTGCTAGATTGGTTAAAGAAAATGAAATATTAAATGAAGAAATAGGAATATTGAAAATAAAGAATGATCTGTTCTCCAAACAGGCATTCAAATGGCTAAAAGAGAAGAACATGTGGAAGGCTAAGTATGAGAAGCAGAAAGTTAAGGCCACTTTATATAGAGAAGGACATGATACAGGTATGGACTATTTGATTAGAGCAGCACAACAGGAAGCATTAGAGACAAGAAATGCATCTATAACAGGGGTCAGGAGATTAAAAATGAATAAGCAAGCATGAGGACATGCTTGATGATCAGCAAGGGGGAGATGTTGGCCCTCGATTTTGATGTACATCATGTCTATTCAGGTATTTAATTTTATTTTTTCAAATTCTAAAGTTTTTATGAAAATTTGATTTCAAGTGCAAATTTTGACAGATCCAGAAATTCTCGTAATAGCTATATGGATGACATGTTTGCAGGATGCTTGGGCATGAGCTTGATGCATGGATGGATAGTTTGGGAACTAGGGCTAAGCTAACTCCACTTGGTTCGATCAGAATGAGCTTTATTAGGCCCATTTAAGGCTGGTCAACCATGACTAGTCACTCGGAAAATCCACAGAAATATAGCAGTTTTGAGATTTTATGGGATAGACCATATTTATTGGGATGGAATTGATGAATTTGACTTAGATAGGTGAATATGAGTAGATATTTTTGTTAGAAATATTCTAGATCAGTTTGTTTCACAAAACTTCTATTTAAAGCCAAGACTTTGATGGCTTAAGTAGTGACTTTTGTATAATTTCATGCTGAGACATTTTGGAGTTGAAAGATAATTTGAAGACCCTGTTCTACTTCTATTTTGCTGTTCAATAATGTGGATGTGTGACTGAAGCTTAAGCTTCTGATATCAATCTTCAAGTGTGTAAAGCAAGGGTGGAGGGCCCCCATTCCAAGCTAAGTACACTTCTTTGTTTAGACTAGTTTAATTTTCCATAATCTGATTATTTTAGAACTTATTTACATGCTTTGTTTCAGATTGGTTTATGGTTAATGTGTGATGATTTATTTCATTAAATCTTAGTTTTTTCATCACTTTAGTAACATGGGATAACAAAGTGTTCAATTTGAGCACTCCTTCTGTTAAATTGGTGGATTGAAATTAGTTTTTCCTTGATTACATGCAAGTCGTTTTCTTATGTATTTTCAGTTTTCAATTGATAGCATTATGGTGAATGAATTGTGATGGAAAATACTAAAGGTCTCTTACATTAAGAGCCTCCCTTCATTGATGATTTTTCCATCTTAAGATATTGAAATTTTATGGTTTTTAATTTCTGTTGATCAAGTAATAATTGAGGAAGAATTGGACCTCTTAAGTTAAGAGCCATTTCAGCTTTCCCTCTTTACAAAGTGAATTGGAAATTGTTAATATAGGTTATATTTGTAATATGCACTTCTTTTGTTTTCAAAAAAACTTGTCTTTCATGCTTGATTGTATCTGATATTCATATATAGTGGACTTTCCTTCAAGTATTACCAACCCAAATTGATAAAGAATATTTGTGTTAATTTGTGTGAATAAATTAGCTCAACATTCACCTCTTGTATTGCTTCATCAATACTGTCAAACCCGTCCTCAAAACTGAATGTCATCATGAATCCTTCGTGCAGGATATTCCATTCGCTTGTCCCATGGCAGAGCGCTATTTCTATGTAACAATTCATCGGGACCACATCCAGGGTATGACAGAACAAGTGCACCCACTCAGGTTGGGACTTTTCTCCATAAGCCTAGGTCCATTTGTCCAAATGCGCACGTAGATCATCTTGCCCATCATACTTGTTTGTCGTTCTCATCTTAGGCTTCTAAAATCGTGTTCTCATCATCCTCCTACATTCAGGCCAATCATCAAAGCTTCCTTTATGCGTACCCCACCATCTTGCGGGCATAGCGCACATTGCCCAGTCCAACGCCTGGAAGCGCTGCTTTTCTAGTACCTCCCTTCCAAATGCATCCAAAAAGATATCTACCTCATTCAAACCATCATAAGTAGGTATATTTCTTACCTTTGACGACACACAGTGCAGCGACCGGTTCATCATGTTGAAATTTTGCGTAGTTACTTTATGTAACCGATTCTGCCAGCGTTCTATTTCTTCATCGGAGTTCGAAGTGTAGGAACTCTCACGATCCGATGTAACATGTCCATCCATGGTGGGATTCACCAAATCTTGGTCTCGTGTTGTTGTCTTATAGATATAGTCCAAGTCGTCATCACTCTCATAATCACAAATTTTTTCAGTGTAGCACAATCCTTCAGCAGGATCGAGGGGTACTATTATGCATAGCGATTTGTTCTTAAAGATCATATTTCGCTTCTTCAGATTGATTGCCCCGTTCATATCAGTAGCCCGGTCAATTCCCAGGAGAGCAGGATAGGGATTTCTATCATCCACTATTTCTATTACTTCAAAATCAGCTAGCGTGCTCACTCCCTCAATATCCATGGTCAGCCGCTGCAACTGCCCCATGGGGATGATCTTCTGCTGATTCGCCATCCTTAGCTGAACCAGAGACCATTGCAGTGCAGGTCTCCCCATTTGTTCCCAAGTCTGCTTCGGTAGGACGTTCGTGTCTGACCCCAAGTCCAAAATAACATGATCCATTTCATACTTTCCTATATGCGTGGTCAGTCTCATCTCTCATCCTGTCCTTGTTTTATGCTTGCCAATATTTTGTACTACGCGCAACTCACCCAGCGCGGTTCCAGTTTATCTATTGATGATCTCTTATAACCCTTTCACAGCTTTACTATCACGTAGTAACTTCATACAGGTCTCCAGGAAAGTTGTGATCATAGAAGGGTCCATCTCCTGCTCAGGCTTATCCTTGCTTCCTGAGGTGGAGCCCTCAGCGAAGCTCTTCTTAGCTTCCATGAAGGTTTCGCATGCACACTCCAAATCAAACTCAACCTCCTTCACTAGAGCTTTGTGAACCCATGTATTGTCTTTTGGATATTTCCCCTTGTCATCTCCTGTCATGATTCCACTTCTAAGCACTATATTTACATTTGGATCTTCCTTGCGTAACTCAGACCTCATCATCTGCAGGTTCTGAGTCGGTGGAGGTGGTAGCACCCCTTTGTCACGTATCCTAGCTATTAATGTAGGAAATTCTTTTGTTTCATGATCAAACAACATGCAATACTTGCACGATGGATGCGTTGGATTAGTGCAATCGCGGGCATAGTGTCTTGGTCCTCCTCGCCTCAGTCTCATCCGCACCCCTGAAATCATGTCCATGCCATCTTTGTGCTCTGGTCAAGGGGCCATGTTTCAGCCTGAACCCTATAGGCAGGAATTCTATCAATCATCAATTCATAGCTCCTGCAAGTACGCTCATCATGTCCTACTGGCCTACAAAAGTTGTAGACCAATTGTTGTTGTGCCTGTACAAACTTCTGTAGCAAGTGACAGTTATCCATGGCATGTTTTCTGACTACCTGCTAGATAGCACACCATAATGTAGGCCCCGCACTAGGTCCTGCTTGAGCTTTTGGCCTTAAAGGCATCGATCCTCCTCTTGCAATATAGTTCGCAAAGACTGGGCAATGGTCTTTGTCATGACCCTAACTCTTGCATTTCAAGCACCATACCTCCTCGCGCACCTCTGGTCGAACCATCCTATCCTACTTCAGACTTTGCATCTCAAGGCATAGATTCTTCAGCTACGCATGGATCTGTTGAACTCCTAGATTTGAATCTTGCATCAAGGTTTCATGTAGCCTCATGGCAGTCTCCAAGGCCTCTACCTTAGTTGTTATCTTCTATTGCGATAGCGCACCCCCTAATTGCCTCATGGCAGTCTCCAAGGCCTCTACCTTAGTTGTTATCTTCTATTGCGATAGCGCACCCCCTAATTGTGGTAGTAGCGAAGCTACAAACCACTCGCGATGTTGTCCATCTGTCAAATTCATGTTGGCTTCGCGGATTGTACACTTCAACCTTTGATCTAGTTCCTAAGGCATCCCATATGGTTGCATCACGATTTCTTTGAATCCCACAATTGAATGCACCTCAGATTTAGGCCTACTAAATCCTCTATTCAGTGCCGCCTGGATGTCTGCCACTCCAGCATTCGGGTTATCATTAGAGTACTTAATATACTAGGTTAGCGCGTAATCTTGCAGAGCACTAACCAACGTCACCTTCTTTATATGATCCTCTGTAACACCTTGAGCTTCCCATATAGCCCTTACAATGAACCAAAATTGGTTCGAGTCCTCATTTCCCAAGCCTTTGAACAAAGGCAGCTTCACTGTATTTTCCATACTGAACTGCAGTGGATTTGGAGGTGGTATGCATGAAGTTGTAGGTGATGGTGGCGAAGTTGGAGGTGGTGTGGGTGGAGGTGGTATTCGTGGGAATCCTTGTCTTATTAACTGAATAACACTTCATGGAGAAACCTTCACTATCCATTCTTCATTACCTTGCGAAGGTGAAATCAAGGCGTTATACTCTGGACCATATTTTCCTTCATTACTGTAATTTTTTCCACTTCACGTAGTCCCAAACATCAAGGTATCTACACAACTCGTTTTTCACATAATAACAATTTACTCCAGGTATTCAAAGATTTTACGTACTTAGCTCGCGGTCCTTTGAAAAAGCGATGCTCTGCCTCGTTGTAGCCGACTGAAGTGTTGACTGTGAATTCAGTCACAAATCCTTCTATGATGCGATCGAGCCAATGATCAACAGTGCGAACGATCTTATCCTCCGACGCTTCCAAACTTTGCACTAGCTCTGGGGTCCATGCAATAGGACCATCAAGTTTCCATCTTCCTTGGCTATCTGCTAACTTCATGATCCACTCGTATAGCTCAATAGGGAAGGAGCAGAAAATGATCTCGTGCATCTCTGTATACATGTATCTATCCAACCACTGTTCCTTTGTTAATCGCGGGTTCCTATTCTCCTGCATCATGAATTCGTGGATCTTCCTATCCAACTAGTCTCCAATCTCCTTCTTAGTTGGATTCTAGTGATACAACATCACACATCTCTTATGCAGATTCCGGTCCCGACAACGGAACCATTTGCTGCCTTGAGGGGCACTGACCCAGGTTTAGCGTTAATTAGCCAAACAGATCCCTACACTACTGCCCTTTTTGGCATCATCTCGTGGAGCATGGACTGAAGTCTCACCCGAAGCAGTATGGGGGGATGCTGGAGCCAAGTTTCCGCACCCTGATATGGTTGTGATGTTGTTTGTTTCCTTCTATCCCTGCCTTTGCATAGTTCACTTCGCTCTAGGGCTTGCAAGACTAGCCCTCTATTTCATTCTTTCGTACCACCGCGAAAGGGTATGATCGACATTTGTGTAGCCCAAACCTGCTACTCAGGTACTTTCGCACTGCTATGGTAGCGTGCCATGCAGATTCCCCAATTAGTCTAAGTGATTTTCTTATCTCATCAAATACTTAAAGTTAACACTGCGTAAGCAGATATTCGTAATTGCGTTCAATTATTCAATGTAACTGCATTCATTCGTGCATCATATAAGCATAATAAAGGAAATTCATACATAAAATATCTAGACACATCAACAGAACAAAGAAATAGAAATTGCAGAATATCTCCTCTTATTAATATCTTCCAAGTGTTACAACTTCTGTCCACCTTGCGCACACAGCTGCAGGGGTCCGCACACTCATTTGAGGACTTCTACCCTAGGCCTCTGCGCACTCAGCTGCAGAGCCTCTACCTATGCTATGACCCAAGACTAAGACTTCTTCTTCAAAGCTATCACTCTATTACATGATCTACCATTCTCTATGTTTCTATCTTTTTTATGTCTCTAACTACTTAGAGCTTAGCTCTTTTTATACAATCCCATGGTCCGTGGACCATGGGTAGGTCTCTTACAACGGACTTTACTTTACAAAACTAAGGGAGGACTACCATTTTTGACACATAATACCTTCATGCTCTGCGACCACAAAATGTGGAGTATTTACAATTATATTATAAATAATTGACTTAAACATGGGCTTTTAGCCCCAAAACTTCCCTTGGGCGATCTTGCTCCCAACAGAGGCAGACTCAACTACCAGTCATATTGAAAGATTATGTTTTAATGTCAAACATTTTAAATGTTATAGATCCTGTTGTAGCTTATATTGTGTTTAAGCTTGTTTATCACTTTATTCACAATGTGTGGTTTAAAAATCATTGCAGGGGTTCAACCTTAATGAAGCTCTCTTATATTCTTTACATCCGCAGAGTCTAAGGGAAATGAAGTATTTTGTTTATTATACATTGAAATCGCAAAAGAAAGAATTGTAAAAGAATCGGCCCCGGAGTAGCCAAAGTTACTATACAAACAAATCAAGTCATTATATAAACAGTTATATGGAGCTAGACCTAATATATATATATATATATATATATATATATATATATATATATATATATATATATATATATATATATATATATATATATATATAAGTGCATATTGAAACGAGAAAGAAATAAAGAAATATATCAGATTTACAAAGGAAACAAGTGTTAAAGTGTTAACACCAGACCCGAAATACTATAAGTTGTGTTTTATAAAGTTCGGTGGGTCCACAATGATATGTATGATTGGTTCTGCTGATAGCGAGATTGCGATTTGCGATCGCGGGCCGGATCCAATATATATATATATATATATATATATATATATATATATATTATATTTAAAAGCTTGGCGGGTCCGTAAAGTGTTGAATGCATATGTATTGGTTCATTCACCGATTACCGATTATGATTCACGATAGCCAGACCTGAAAGGTATACACATCGTGGTTTTAAGTCCCATCAGGTCTGCCACACCACTGAGCTATGTATGTTGGGTTTTGCCAATTGCGACATGCGATGGCCGAACCCGATATGATATACAATGTATTTAATAACTCTGGCGGGTCCGTAAAGCACCTTACGTATACGTTAACAGCACCAATTACGATTTGCGATTGGGTTACAAACTTGATATTATATATACCATATTTTATACTTCCAACGGGTCCACTATATTATAGTTTGTTAAGGTTTTTGGGTTAATACCCCAATTGAAAGCACTGATTGCGATTGCAATAAAGGTATCCTTGATAGTAGTGCATAGCCTGTATTAAAAGAGGAAAAAGCATGTTTTATGCCATATTTCTATTATAAAAGAGATATAATAGAAATAACACAAATATGAAGGATTTATGTGTAAATCCAATGTTACGTTGATATAACAATGAAAAGCATCGATTGTGATATGCGATGGGATTAAGTATCCGATGGATTTATGAAACAAATTCAATCCTTTTTTAGTTCCACGGTAAACTAAAGGTTTGCGTTATTTTCATTATATGAAGGGAAAATCAATGTTAAAGCTAGATTTGAAGAAAAAGGCAGTTGGTCGAATTTCTTGGTGTTTTGGCCAATTGAAATGCACCTGATACATGTGTAAGCCCAGGTTATGCACAAGTCAAACACAGTTTATTATGATTAAAGCAGATTAATTATTATTAAGGCACATACAGAGGAATTGGGCAGTAGATTAACAGAGCCGAAATGCCAACAGTTATTGTCATTGTTGAGTTGTTTTTTGTTATTTTATATTCTTTGAGATGTCCTTACCCTCTGTGTAATATTTTGTAACAATTCTTACTTCATATAGTTAGAGAAGCATTTTTAGTAGTTTGACAATTTTAGAGATCAGGAATTGTTTCATAAACGTATAAAAGGAGGAAAATTTACAGAGAAAGGGTTGATGGTTCGAATTTTGGAGAACCTTGAGACTAGGCCACTGTTTCCTGATATAATTGTTGATTAATGAAAGAATAAAAAATTTCCATGAATTGTTGGGTATAATTTTGTAACCATCTCTGTTATGTGTCATCTTATGTTTTCTTCCTTCAACTATAGTAATGAAGTTGCAGGTCTTTATTTGCTTATGTAGATAAAGTTAAAATTCCTTAAAAGAGCGCTAATATACTTGAAGTTTCCACCTTCCTTTCTAAGTTATAGATAATAGTTTCTGTGAAAGACCAGCATATTATACTTAACTTCTCCAAGAGTCACAGATAGTAGTTTCTGTGTTAAACAACATATTGTCTATGAATTAGTTCTCAGTTTCATATTTCTTCTAAGTTATAGATAGTAGTTTCTGTGAAAGATCAACATATTATCTTTAACTTCTCCTTCAAGCATTCTTCATTCATCATTTATATCTAGCAACAAATGGCATTCTGAGATGTTCTGGTCATACATGTATTAAGGGTTAAACCCCAAGTTCTCTGGGTCCTTCATTTGAGGACACAGCAAACAATAAAGTGACAAAGAAGTGACAGTAAATAATATTTATTAATGTCTTAAGCACAATTTCTCTACAACAAGGAAATTGGTTTCTTAAGGAACAAAATTAATTGGCGCTACTGCTGGGGAGAGAAGACAAGAACACTTTTCCTTGGGTTTTCAATATTTTCCTTTGGTTGTTCAGTGAGGACGAAATACTTGGCTGTTTCGAATAAAAGTAGTAAAAGGCGACTCCATTGTAATAAAGACCACAACTTGCAAATCAATAGAATAAGAAAACTTTTCTAGGGTTCATTAAGTTTGAAGTTGATTCTTGAGAGTGACAAGTTTCAAAAGTTGGTTGTACATTCACACTTGTGGTTTTCACTTACCACATTGATTGGTGGCTCCACTGTACTTTGAAGTTTTCTTTTCTGGGTTTTAATGACTCTCCCTACATTTTTAGTCCATAAATTTGATCCATTTGATTTTACTGGGATTACCAGCTATCCTCATGACATGCCTACATATTATGTCTGGGATGAGTATCTTCCAAAATTCAGTAGAAAGGAATATGAAGATCTAACTCAACATCTCTAAGAGTTTCATTAATGCATGGACTAGCAGGGTATCATTCATGAAGATGTGAAGATGAAGTTGTTTTTCTTTTCTTTAGACCTAGAATCTAGGGCTTCGTTCATGTCTCTGCCTCTTTCAAGCAATTCATCTTTGAAAGATATCCATTTAGTATTCAATTATTATTGTAGAACTTATTATCCACACAAGTTTCTTTTTGAAGGTTGTTGTGAATAGTATGATTTTAAAGAAACTTTAAAAACTCATGATAATCCTGTTGAGGAAACTGATGATATTGTTGATAATATATCAAACATTCAGAGAGATTATAGCCAGATTAACTATGAGAAAGTCTCTGAAAATGAGGGACTATTATTTTCTCAAAATGATGCAGAGAAGTTTATAAAGCATTCTTCTTCAATAATCTCCCAAGTAAAGAATTGGTTGACTATGTTCCAAGCAGATCGAACATCATTTTCTCAAAATGATGTGGAGAAATTTATAGAACATTTCTCTCCAATAATCTCCCAAGCAGAGAATTGTTTGACTCTGTTCTATGCAAATCAAGAGATTATTCAAATGGAGGAAATTTCAAACATGCATGAAGAATCTCTGCTCAGTAGTCGAGAAGAGGACGGAATGATTAAGTTGCAAATAAATCCCCAGAGTTCCTATTTTGTTAAATTTGATGATCCTCCTATTTATAACGAAAATGGTTTAAATGGGGAGCAGGATGAAGCTCTTCAAGTTCATCAGTTGGGTGTTGAACATACAGGAAGAAACCAGCAAGAGGGATATGTTGGACAACAATATATTGAGCCATCTATCATAGAAAAAGAGGCTATCTCATGTAAAAAGGAAGCTGATAAAGAGGTTGTATATCATTGCATTGAAGAACACAATGATGCCCATGGATCAAAGGTAAACAATATATTTGAAGTTGATCGTATGTCATATAGTAATGTGAAAAAATTTCTTTTTCTTCCTAAGGCTATAATTACAAATTATTTTCAATTAAAGCTTAAAGATGAAAAGTGGAGACATGAAAGTGACATAGATCATTTTCTTAAAGATGTTGCTGATTGTTCTGTTGAACATATTATCCCAACAAAAGGTTTAATCGAGTAGAAACCTTCATACATGGAGAATTTATTTTTTGAAGCTGATCAAGAACATATTTTTTCTCATACTTTTGAAGATCCCATGGAAGATTACATGGAAGAATTTATTAGCAGTCTACACATATCATTTTGTGGATATACTCCTAATTTTTATTGTGAGCTGCCTTCATACATAGTTTATTGTTCATTCAAGATGAATTGTTTTTTAAAGATTCACTGGCAGAATGGTTCTAGATTAAGCACTCAAATGCTAACCTGGTACCATTGGAAGATTGACTTCACCTGATGGAGATCAATCATGTACATATGTAGGAACTTGTACATAAATAAGCTCAAGTGTTGAGCATTTGGTTTCTAGTTGCAGTTCTTCAGTTTAATCATTAGTTGATGAATAAGGGTGACTTTCCCAGTTGGAAACTGGTTTGTAGAGGTGTCAGACTTCAAGATTGTCAGGTTTCAGTTGTCAGATTTTAGGGTTTTCACAGTTTTGGACTCCATGCCCAACTAAGGCTACTGATCTATGATTCTCAATATTTTGTTATCAGAACGCAAGCATCTAATCACTACAGATATTGGTGTGGGTTCACTGTACAAATTTTCACACAGTTAATCTTGGTGAAGAAATATATGACTCCATGCCCAATGGATAAGGCACTAATCTATGGTTCTTAGTGCTTCTGTGGCAAAAGCACTATCCCCAGTTGGAGCTAGATGTTGTAGCTTATATTGTGTTTAAGCTTGTTTATCACTTTATTCACAATGTGTGGTTTAAAAATCATTGCAGGGGTTCAACCTTAATGAAGCTCTCTTATTTCTTTTTACATCCGTAGAGTCTAAGGGAAATGAAGTATTTTGTTTATTATACATTGAAATCGCAAAAGAAAGAATTGTAAAAGAATCAGCCCCGGAGTAGGCAGAGTTACTATACAACAAATCAAGTCATTATATAAACGGTTATATAGAGCTAGACCCGATATATATGTATATATCTATATATATATATATATATATATATATATATATATATATATATAAGTGCATATCGACACGATAAAGAAATAACGAAATATATCGGATTTACAAAGGAAACAAGTGTTAAAGTGTTAACACCGGACCCAAAATACTATAAGTTGTGTTTTATAAAGTTTGGTGGGTCCGCAATAATATGTATGATTGGTTCCGCTGATAGCGTCGATTTCGATCTGTGTTCGCGGGCCAGACCCAAAATATATATATTACATTTAAAAGCCTGGCAGGTCCGTAAAGCGTTGAATGCATATATATTGGTTCATTCACCGATTTCTGATTTCGATTCACGATAGTCAGACCTGAAAGGTATATACATTGTGGTTTGAAGTCCCGTCGGGTCTGCTACACCACTGAGCTATGTATGTTGGGTTCCTCCGATTACGACATGTGATGGCTGGACCTGATATGATATACAATGTATTTAATAACTCTGGTAGGTCCGTAAAGCGCCTTACATATATGTTAACAATGCCGATTGTGATTTGCGATTGGGTTACAGACCCGATATTATATATACCATATTTTATACTTTCGGCGGGTCCGCTATATTGCAGTTTGTTAAGGTTTTTGGGTTAATACCCCAATTGAAAGCGCCGATTGCGATTGCGATAAAGGTATCCTCGATAGTTGTGTAGAGCCCATATTAAAAGCAGAAAAAGCATGTTTTATGGCATATTTCTATTATAAAAGAGATATAATAGAAATAACGCAAATATGAAGGATTTATTCGTAAGTCCAACATTACGTTGATATAACAATGAAAAGCATTGATTGCGATATGCGATGGGATTCAGGATCCGATGGATTTATGAAACAGATTTAATTCTTTTTGAGTTCCACGGTAAACTAAAGGTTTGCATTATTTTCGTTATATAAAGGGAAAATCAGTGTTAAAGCCAGATTTGAAGAAAAAGGCAGTTGGTCGAATTTCTTGGTGTTTTGGCCAATTGAAATGCGCCCGATACATGCGTAAGCCCAGGTTATGCACAAGTAAAGCACAATTTATTATGATTAAAGCAGATTAATTATTATTAAGGCACATACAGAGGAATCCTGCAGCAGATTAACAGAGCTGAAAGGCCAGTAGTTATTGTCATTGTTTAGTTGTTTTTTGTTATTTTATGTTCTTTGGGATGTCTTTACCCTCTGTGTAATATTTTGTAATAATTCTTACTTCAGATAGTTAGAGAAGCAGTTTTAGTAGTTTGACAGTTTCAAAGATCAGCAACTGTTTCACAAATGTATAAAAGGAGGAAAATTTACAGAGAAAGGGTTGGTGGTTCGAATTTTGGAGAACCCTCAGACTAGGCCATTGTATTCCTGATATAATTGTTGATTAATGAAAGAATCAGAAGTTTCCATGAATTTTTGGGTATAAATTTGTAACCCTCTATGTTATGTGTCATCTTATGTTTTCTTCCTTCAAGTATAGTAATGAAGTTGTAGGTCCTTGTTTGCTTATGTAGACAAAGGTAAAATTCCTTAAAAGAGCATTCATATACTTGAAGTTTCCACCTTCCTTTCTAATTTATAGATAATAGTTTTTGTGAAAGACCAACATATTATCTTTAACTTCTCCAAGAGTCACAAATAGTAGTTTCTGTGTTAAACAACATATTGTCTATGATTCAATTCTCAGTTTCATAATTCTTCTAAGTTACAGATAGTAGTTTCTGTGAAAGATCAACATATTATCTTTAACTTCTCCTTCAAGCATTCTTCATTCATCATTTATATCTAGCAACAAATGGCATTCTGAGATGTTCTGGTCATACATGTATTAAGGGTTAAAGACCAAGTTCTCCAGGTCCTTCATTTGAGGAAACAACAAACAATAAAGTGAAAAATAAGTGACAATAAATAATATTTATTAATGTCTTAAGCACAGTTTCTCTACAACTAGGAAATTGGTTTCTTAAGGAATAACAGAGCCCACAAATTATAAAGAAGCTAGTCAATCTCATGAGTGGAGGGCTGCAATGAATGAAGAATTTGAATCTATAATAAAAAACAATACTTGGGAACTGGCTGAATTGCCTGAAGGAAAAATACCCATAGGTTTCAAGTGGCTTTATAAACCTAAATTTAATGCATAAGGGAGTATAAAAAAATTTAAAGTTAGACTGGCAGGAAAGGGTTATTCATAGAAAGAGGGAATTGACTATGACGAAACCTTTTCTCTAGTAACCAAATTGAATACTATTAGAATGTTAATTGTTGTAGCTACAAAATATTAGTGGAAGCTACACCAGTTAGATGTTAAGCCTGCATTTTTAAATGGTGATTTAAAGGAGGAGGTTTATTTAATGTAGCCTAAAGGGTTTGTTAAAGAAGGGAAGGAGCATTTAGTTTGTAGATTGAAAAAGGCTCTTTATGGTTTAAAACAGACACCCAGGTCTTGGTACGAGAAGATTGATTCATTTTTCTTACAACATGGTTTTCATAGGAGCAAGAATGATCCAAATCTATATACCATGTATGATGAACAGGCGCATATAATTTTGATTTCCTTATATGTGGATGACATGATTATAATAGGTAATGTAGATGCATTAATCAAAGAAATCAAATTGCATATGTCACATGTGTTTGAGATGAAAGACCTCAGAAGTTTATATTATTGTCTAGGTTTGGGAGTGTGGAGAGATGTAGGGCAGACTTTCCTTACTCAAGCGAAGTATGTTAGAGGGTTGCTCAAAAATTTCAAAATAGAATAGTGTAAGACAACATCAGTACCTTTGCAGTAGAACCTGAAATTATGCAGAGACGATGGCTCTAAGGAGGTGGAAGCTACTTTGTATAGGCAACTAGTTGGTAGTCTGATATATATGACTACAACTAGACCAGACTTAGCATACTCTGTTAGTGTGTTGAGCCAGTTTATATCTAAACCTCTTTAATGTCATTGGGTTGCAACAAAAAGTGTATTGAGGTATCTTCATGGTACTAGTGATTATGGCATTTTATAAACTGATACATCTGATGTTACTTTAGCAAGATTTTCAGACTTTGATTGGGCAGGTAACCTAGATGATCAACGATCTATCACGGGTTACGCATTCAATATTGGATATGGCGTAATAGCATGGAGCAGCAAAAAGCAGAACATTGTGTCTTTATCTTCAGTTGAAGTTGAGTACCAAGCAGTATCCACAACGACATGTGAAGCTATCTGGTTGAGGAGGTTTCTCCATGATGTAGGAGAAGAGCAGAAAGAAGCGACCATCATCAATTTTGACAACCAGAGTTCCATTAAGTTGACGAACAACCCAATGTTTCATAAGAACACGAAACACATAGATACTCAGTTTCACTTTGTAAGAGAAAAGGTCCAGTCAAAAGAAATTTTTATTGAATACTGTAAAACATGTGACAATATGGTTGATATTTTTACAAAGCCTCTTTGGAAAGTGAAGTTTTAATTGTTTAGGGGGATGTTAGGACTTCACGATAATCCTTTCTCCATTAAGGGGGAGAGTTGAAAATAATTAATATTGTATTGTATTAATGGAGAAACGGTTACATGGTTGTAATATAACTCCTTAAGTTAGGATTAGTTCCTAGGTTATCGGAGTTTGTTCTCACCTCCCTATTCTTTTCAGATGTATTTATTGTCTCATCTTTGATTAATCGAAGATGAGAGTGTATGCTTTATTTTGTGTAGTCTCCAGGTGTAGCTTGCTCACCTATGAGCTGCTAGTTAATTCAATTCATGCTTTTCTTTCCAGTTTTCTAACAATAATATGCAATTATGGAGATTGCAATATCCCTTTTAAAAAAGTATTAATGGTTTTGTAATCAATTTGTTTATATATGTAAATTGGAATTTTCCAACATGCTTGTATGAATAACCAATCAAAAATTTCTTATTATCAATGTTGAATTATAAATAACCAAATACCTCAATTTACCAACCAGTGAAATCTATATTAACTCGATTTTAAACCTTAACACTAACTAGAATTAGATATTTTTAATTTAATTTAGTTACATTTAAACTAAACCACACAACATAACTACAATATAACCTTTATTATTGTTTTAATGACCAATTTTGAATATGACTTAAAAACATCCACAATCAAAATACTAATTTTCAATCAATTTCCAAAACAACATTTTGAAAATATATTGATTAATGAACATGAAATTTTATTCTTACAATATATTTGAAATGAAAATTTAAAAATGAAGGTTAGTTAAATAAAATATTAATCTTTGAAATTTTTAGATGGTATAAAAAGTTATTGTCCATTTGATTATCACTATGACCACGTCTTATCATCATATCATCTACGATATAGGAACATCACACTTAACTTTATATATAAAATTAGAAAGTTTCTTATAATATAAAATGTTTTACGTTTTACAAAACTAAAATTAAATTTTTAAGTTTTCTATATATTATTATAAGTGTAAATTTTAATAATTTAAATGTTGCAAAAATGTTTAATTTTAAATTTATTTATACATTTTAAAATATTTTTTAAATAACAAATATATAAAGTATAGAAGAATATTACATAAAAATATTTATCATCATAATTATTTATTGATATTTTGAAGAGTTGGCTGAGTCTTTCACGTGTTAACTCTGTGACAACTAACTCAACAACTTTTAACTTATGTTCATTCAATTTTTATTTTTTATTTATAAACCCCAATTTTATATTATTATTGGTAAATAGGTCAACAATCAGTTCGACCGGAGATATGTATGGAAAATTAATTAACTTAATTTATGTATATTCGTTATTTAATAACATATAATTATATGATTATAGAAAGGTTTGTAAATCCGATTCTAACTTCATCGCGAACACAACGATAGAGTTGGATGAGTTATTTGCATGGGGTCAACTACATGGTTATTGGAAAGGAAGACAACTTAGTCACATTTTAGTTGAAGGTAGAGTTGAAGCAAAAGTAGTGAGGGCTCAAAATTTTGTTGGATTTTTTAGACCGAGCTTAAAAAATTAGGTATGGAAAATGTTTTCTTTTCCATTTTCATTGTTTTCATTTTTGTTGGCGGGTTCGCTTAGTTTTGGGAGGTTGGGGAGGATCGAAATAGGTGTCTAGTAGTAGAGGCTCTACTACGAGCCATTGGGAACAAGAAGGTTTGAGGTGGGGGTGGGGTGGATACCTTTTCTTATTTAGATACTAGAACTAAGGATGTGTTAGGGGTTTTGTCATTTATTTTGACTCACGTTTTTTATAACTTTCGAGGAGGTGATTTCATTGTTGATTTCATAGTTTTTTTTGGCAGAGTTTATATAAACATGGTGCTGGGAGAAGTTCCATTAGTGTTACAAAAAAATATCGTCACCATGATTATTTTTAGTCAGTATGGGTCTATCATCACTTGTACTGTCCTCCTAAGCAAGTCTCAGACCTCATCTCTTCAAATCAAGGTTTGGAAATGAGAGAAAGACATTAAAAATCAATGTAACTCTGGTTCCGCACTTTCTCTCATGGTCACCTACGGTCCCACACCTTCTGTGTACAAAATCTGCGGACCTGCCCGCTCTTTCCCTAACGGTGTAGGTGCAGACCCTTGTGAAAGTTAAAAGGTGCAAGTTTTATCTTAAAAAACTCACTTTGGGTTAATTCTAGAGGTTTCTAGAAGGAATTTTGACGTGGATTGTTCGCTCTGAGGTGGTTCATGCATCCCAAAAGAGAAGGAGCTAATCCCTTGATGAGAGGAGCTATCCCTTTGAAGGAGGGCTTTATCCCTTTGAAGGAGGACCTAATAACCTCCCTCCATTGCACTATAAATACAAGCATTAGGCTGGTTGCTAGGGAGGTTAGAAGCTGAACATTTTTTAGGGTAAATGCTGGTGAAATCAAGACTTCCTAGTTGAGCTTAAGGGGAGAGATCTCACATCTTTTTGGCTTCATTGGGGAGTGAGTGAAACTCATCAAAGTAGAGGAGACTTCTTGCTGGACCCTGGTAGGAGCTTGTACAACGTCAACGCAAAGGTTGTAAAGTTCTTCTTCTTTTGAATTAATACAATCAAACTCATTTTTCTCAACAAGTATCTCATGTTATTTGTTTCATGGACTCCATGACTTTCATGTTAAATATGTTTTATGCAATTGGCTTTTCAGGTGCTATTAAATTTGTTTGCCTTGTTTGTGTTTGCAGATTCACGAAACGGAGCTCATTTGGATCGAAGGAGCGAGGGCATCCACAAGCTTGCGTTGGACCTAAGGTAGGCCCTAAAAACACTTGTTTGCTATTGTTTATCAAAGCATATTTAGAGAAAGATAGTGTCTGGTTGGTTTGCTTGTCATTAGGTCTTCTTTAGATTCTAGGAAGGTCTATCTTGTCCGCAAGATCGACTTATTCCATGTGACAAAATGGCGACTCCGCTGGGGACTTGATTGTTTTCCTTGTTTTTACTTTGACCTGAGAAACTCTATTTTTGTTTCTGTTTTTGGCTTGTTGTGTGTAAAATTAGGTAGAGTTTGTAGATCCAGGGTTATTTTTTGTTTTTCATAGCTTTAGGAGAGGACAGCACCCTAGCCGTTTGACACAGTGTGTACCTACCCGTAGCTTGGCTTTTAGCATAGAGCGGGACCGCCCCTGTGCCAACTGTCGGCCTGCGGACCATGTCAAAATTTTGAAAACCCTAAGATTTCCTCTGTTAGTCAGCTTAGTTTGTGTTTAGAAATTGTTATCCACTACCCAGACCTGCATATAACTTGTCAAAAGCTTTCCTTGGATTGATTTCATTAGTGTTAGGGTTTTAGGTGAAATTCCTAGGAGTTTTGCTTGTTGGGTTTGTTTTTCATTGTGGTTGTGTAGTGGCTCTGAGCTTAGAAGCTGTAGGGACTTCAGATCACCTTAGTGTCTACCAGCCTTCTTATGAGTCTGACCATTGATGAAATCTCCCCTTGTTTGAGGAATCCGCTTTGAGTTTTCTCTTTACAAAACTTTGAAAAGCTTGTGTTTGAAAGTTTGGATTTTCATTTTCAAAAACAAACAAAAAATTAGTTGTTCTTGACTTATTTGTGATTCTGCATAAATTGGTCCTTAGCTTACATCTAGCTAAGTAAAACATCCTTAAAGAAGACTTTTAGTAGGCTTTGACTTCAAATAGGTTTTGATAATTTGTAGATCTCAAAGTTAGTCATTTTCATAGTTTTGAGTGTTTTATTAAAAAATATAAAAATCTCTTTTTGAAAAAAGTTTGTTTTGTAGTGTTTGAGTGCTTTGAAACGAAAAGGGAATTTTTTTTGAAATAACTCGTTGTCTCGTTTTGAGTGCTTTGGAAAGGAAAAAGTTCTTCTTTTAATTTGTTTAATTGAGAAAGATTTGTGTTTACAAAGTATTTGCATTCTCAAACTCTTTCTTAGTTTAGAAGTTCATCGAAGAGAAAAAGATTGTTTACATCATCTTAGGTGCATTTTTAGTGATTTTGAGTCAAATCTTCATACCACGAGTTTCATCTCCGCACCTTTTGACTTAAACAAAAACCACTAAAATTAACGCTTAAAGTAAAATTTACCCAGTAACATTTTTATTTCTAGGGCTCTGATACACCAACTTAGCTTAGGCTAGTGTCTTGGAGTAGGAGAGTAATTAACTCTCCAAGACAGTAAAAACAAACAAGTAGTTGTATCTTATGGTAGGGAAGAAATCCAATTGTTGCATTTATGCTCCGGGAAAGCTCCTCTTAAAGGAGAAGCACGAGATCATGTCCGAACCAGTGTGGGAATCAATCCTTCCTCATTGGGAATGACGCCAGATATTCACGTATTAAAAACGGTAAACCTCGGATTAACCATTGTCGAGGAGCCTGGGGTCACTTGTTGGTAAACCTTGGATTATGTCAAGGAGCCTTCAAGGGGATTGAGCTTGCTACTCTTCCCTTGCATGCATATCGGATCGTATACTGTTCCCCCAGGTATATTTGTCTCAGTTGGTAACCTTAGTGGCCATATTATTTAGGACTCTTCATGAGGTGAGAGTGGTAGGAAGATCCCACTGTACCTGGAGCAGACGCTGGCTAAACTCGCTTGGACTTTCTGGGGGGTTCACTTCACTCGAGACGGCTAAGTGGAGGAACTTGTGCCAGTATATTTATTAAGCAAGTTGCCAGGGTAGCTATTCCAACTGCCATTTCTGTATTGAACTCTGTGACATTGGATTTCATCACCAACTAGTGTCTTCGGTACGGAAAGTTACTGTTTGTGTGTGTTTGATCTCCTAGATTCTTTAGGCGTGTGATTCAAATTTGTTTGGTTCCTTAGAGACTTTAGGTGCTTTTCATTGAGATTTTACTTTTTTTGCGTGTGAAGTAGTTAAAGTTTTCAACTGTGGTTGAATTACCAAGACAGTCCCGTAGACTTCGGGGCCAGTCTCCTAAGTTTGTAAACGTGGCTGAGTTACTGAGGAAGTCCCGTAGACTTCGGGGCCAACCTCCTGAGGAATTACTGAGCCAGCTCGAAGGCTTGAAAGTCCTCATAACTCCTAGAGACAGTAGAGTTGGATCACCTGAGGAAGGAGAATCTTCTTTGATAGTACATCCTGATTTTCAACCGTTAGTAGCAGAGTATAATCCACAGTCAGTGTCTGTTTCCGAAATCGCTCGTAGCTTTTCATCTACTAGTGATATAGGTGAAGAACCCGAAATATCCAAGCCTGAAAGTGAATTTGCTGCTACTCCGACATCGGGGTTTGTTTCTCCAACTTCTAGTGGTCCTGGTTCACCTAGGGTAGAAAGAGTAATCACCCAAGATCTTCCCTCTGGACTTATTGCTATTGAAAAGAGTAATCACCCAAGATCTTCCCTCTGGACTTATTGCTTCGGAAGAGGAAGTAGGCATCCCTATCCTTGAAAATCAACCTGTTATTGAACTAAGGGAGCGTGAATCAATTTTTTACAGTCTACCTAGGAGTAGTTCTTGGTATCTTTCTTTGACTAATTTTCTAGAAAACTCAGGGTTAAGTTTTTCACCACCTCGTGCTCTTTATCACCCAACACCTAGAGGTTTTTATACTCCCGTCAATATGGCAGGACAGTCATCCATGTTTACTCAATCGCCCGAATCTTTTTTGTACGGCGGTCCTTCTGTTCCCTCCGGGTATCAGTCACTTTCTGGTACTTTTTCGGGAGCATCTCCTTAACCCATTGAGCAAGGGTTGTTAACTGGAAACAATGGTACTAAGCCATTGAGTGTAGAAGACATTCTTATGATGTCAGGTTCTATTCCCAATCCTCAACATCAAGGTGGCTAGTTACCGCCTGGGGGGTAGCCTCAATTAACGCCTGGGGGGCAACCTCAAGAACAATACATACCTATGGGACAGTACGTTCCTCAAGGTCAACCCTAGACTCAATATGTACCCCAAGGTCAACCCCAGTATCAATTTATACCTCAAGGTCAACCCCAGTATCAGTATATGCCTCAAGTGTATCAACCCCAAGGTCAATACTCGAATCAAGGTTTCCAACCACCCCAAGGTCAAACGTATGTTCAAGGAATGGGAAATGTACCTTTCAATTATCAATCCTACCCTCAACCCGGTTATGGCCCTCAGTATTCTCAACCTGTTATGGGTCAGTACCCCAGAATGAATATAGTGTGGGATCCATCGCAAAATCAACAGGTATTGCAGCCAAGTGTACAGCTGTCATCTCAAACTGGACAACCCTTAGTTTCTGGTACATCCCAGCAACTAGTCCAGTCTAACATTCAAACTTCTGTACCTTCGGTAGTTTCTCAGCCTCGGCCTAGTACACCTCGTACTCTTCCTCAAACGACTTCTACAACTGCCGCAACATCTGTTCAATCTACCCCACCTACTTCTGGAGTATCGACAGCTCCAGTTTCTACTGTTCCTGTATCTACTCCTCAGAGATCTTTAACACTATCTGGATCTACGATTCAAACTTCGGTTCAGATGCCTGTAGGAGAACCTGGTTTAAGTACGATTGTTACAAGTCAACCACAATTCACCTATCAACCGTACCAGGGACAGTACCAATTCGGTCCTGCTGTGCAGCAGCCAGTCTATCAGTATCAACCGTATCCTGGGTACGCTTATCAACAACCTCAACAACCCCAGTACGGTTCGGTTAATCCTGGTTTTCCAGGAGGATATAATATCCCGAACGCGATTCCTATTCCTAGTTATCCTGGATATCCTCCTCCTGGGGCTGGTCTCATGACCCAGAGTTTCAGGGATCCTAATCGGCAGTTACCGTTTGTCGCAACTTTGGACTTACCTGACTTGTTGCGCCTAACGAACGATCCCATTAATTATCTTCCGTTTTGGCCGCCAATGTCGAATAAGTTGCCCAGTGACATTCCCAAGTTTGAAGGTAAATCAGGAGAGGACCCATCAAACCATGTGATGACTTACCACCTCTGGTGTGCGTCTAACTCCATCACAGATGATTCAATCCATCTTAGACTTTTCCAGCGCACTCTAATTGGTCTCGTGGCCAAGTGGTACATTGAGTTACTGTGAGGCACTTTTTATAATTTTAGTCAGTTAGCTACCTCGTTTTTTACTCATTTTCAGTTGCCAGTCCAATATGACAATGGCATGGAATTGTTAACTTCGCTAAAACAATCGACATCCACTTACATTTCAGATCATATTCATGAGTGGAGACGTCGACGACGTTTAGTGAAGGTATTTATTCTAGATCAGATCTTGGCTGAGTGGTTTGTAAAATCTTTGTTGCCAAAGATCACTGAAGATGTTGCTAAAGCCGGAGTTGTTACTGAGGAGCAAGTAATTGCTCAAGCACAGTACCTTGACTTGGTCTCTACTCAGTCAGGTACGTTACACGAAAAAATCCACGATCTTCCCAAGCAAAATCAAATCACCGCAGCTCCTTCGGGATCTCATGCCGCCGATGGTATGATTGGCACAGTTAACACTAAAAGTAAGAAGAAGTCCTCCAAGAATTCTTCCCCTATCATAACCTTGCTTGATTCCCTAACAGGAGATTCTTCTGCAGAGATCTCCGTCGATATTCACGTTGTAGAGTCATCTACAGCGAAATCAAAATCCGGTGGGAAGAAGAAAGAAAAGAAGAAGAATAAAACAGACAAAAGTTCAAAGGAGAAACCTGAAAAGGCGGAATCCAATGATGAAAAGCGCAAACCTCGTTATCCTTGTCTCATCTGTGATGATGAACATTTTACAAGAGACTGCGCTCATCGTGCAGAGGTTGCGAAGATTGTCAAGGGTTCCCAAACTCCTGCTGTTTTGAAGGATCCTTTTCCGACTCAAGACAGTAAGATGATAGGTTCATCCTCAAATGCCAATGAAGAACCCATACTGATGATGTCCCATGTTAGGATTGTGACTTGATCGCAAGATTATGGTAGTAAAAGTCCTGTTGATGGTAAAGAAGCAGAATCTTCTCATTCTAATCCATCAACCTCAGCTCCCGGTTCCGATCCACTACAGATCGAGAAACCTAATCTAGACTTGGTAATCAAACCGCCCGCCAAGGGTATACTTCAAAAGTCAACTTTCAATCCACATGTGAGAGTGGCTTAGAATTATAACATTGTTGAGGATTTAGCTATTTCACCCTTAGCATTGTCGGCTTTGGAAGTGCTGCAATCATGTCCAGCACAGCGTAAATTGCTTTTGTCGGCTATAGGAGCTGTTGATGTTCAGGACCCGAACCTAATAATCTTCGATCTAGAAAATAGTACACCACGTTTGCCTCATAAAATGGCTTTCCAGATTCCAGTGATAGTAAAAAACAGTCCTATTCATCGGACTGTAATTGATGAGGGAGCCTCAACGTGTATTATGTCGATACAGTGTTGGAGATTGCTTGGTTCTCCTTCGCTAAATCAATCCTTGACGATTCTAAAGGCCTTTCATGGCCGTGGGTTTCATCCTTTTTGCATTCGACAGGATTTACCTATAGGGGTTGAAGGAAAAACCGTTAGTCTATATGTGGAGGTGGTTGATGCCCCTCTAGATTATAACCTTCTCTTGGGTCGAAGTTGGTCTTACGCTATGACAGCGGTCGTTTCATCGGTCTTTCGAGTAATAAAGTTTCCACACAATGGGAAGGTCGTAACAATAGACCAGCTGGCTTACTTTTCATCCGACCCAGCCTCTTCGGAGAGTATTCAGCATGTTGGTAAAACGACTATCCCATATAAGGATGTTGGAGTAGGATTAGTTAAAGATGTCGGTTTACTGGGAACTTTTCCTTTTTCTCCAATCAACGCATCGTCTTCATTTGCAACTATTCATATGATTACATCAGGCACCATTGTTTATGATGATCCCTGGATCATTCCTTCTGAATCTGAGATAGACTCATTTGGTCATGCCATACCTTTAAGTCGATATGAAATTGCCTATGAAGCCGTGCAGTCTTTTGCCGACCCATTTTCAACCGAAAATGACTTAATGAATGTGGTTCGTAAGGAATCACTTTTCACATCAACCTCAGATTTGACCACGTTTTCTGAACTTGTTCACTCTGATGAGCAAATTCATGAAATCCTATGTGTAGATGATTTACCATGGGAAGATCTCCATCACAGATCTTCGTTTTTACCTGAGGATGATCATTTTGAAAATGATTTCTCATCAATTTTTACGACTGAATATGTCAAGGAACCTTAGAATCCAATGAAACATCTTGATTCAGAGTTAAATTTGGGAAACATCTCTCGAACTATTCCTATTGACATTTCGGTTAAGCCCGGAATTGTTGAGAACATTCATATAGGTGCCTCGTGTACAAATGACGAAATTCAATTATATAAGGCCCTATTTCAAGAATTCTACGACGTGTTTGCCTGGTCCTATGAGGAAATGCCAGGAATTGATCCCATGATTGTAGTTCATGAGATCAAGACTTACCCGGATGCTAAACCCGTCCGGCAATGTTTGCGTCAGATTCACCCACAAAAAGCTGCTGCAATTAAAGCAGAAGTTGAAAAATTATTGAAAGCAGGTTTCATTTATCCGATCCCGTTAACGGATTGGGTATCGAATATTGTTCCGGTTAACAAAAAATAGGGAACAATAAGAATATGCATCGATTATAGGGACATTAATCGAGCCTATCAAAAGGACAATTACCCAACTCCCTATATCGATCAAATCATTGATGATTGTGCCGGCAGCAAAATATTTTCCTTCATGGATGGTTTTTCCGGATACAATCAAATCAATATTCTACCTGCCGATCAACCAAAAACGGCTTTCATTTGTCCATGGGGGACATTTGCTTATTGCAAGTTACCTTTTGGGCTTAAGAATGTCGGAGCAACTTTTCAAAGGGCAATGTCTTATGTGTTTCATGACATCAAACACATTGTGCAACCATATCTCAATGACTTGCTTGCTCATTCCTTACATCGAGCTGATCACCTTGTCCATTTACGAGCAATTTTTATGAGGTGTAGGCATTATCGGATTCGGTTGAACCCACACAAATGTGTCTTCTGTATAGAAATGAGTCGATTACTAGGATTTGTAGTTTCAAAAGCCGGCATTCATGTTGATCCCTCGAAGGTTGAAGCTATCATCAAATTGCCTCCTCCTTCGAGTCTTCGCCAACTCCAAAGTTTATAGGGGAAAGCAAACGTTTTACAATGATTCATTCCTAACTATGTCGAGGTTACAAAGGATTTTACCCGGTTGTTGAAGCAAAATACTCCATTCTATTGGGATGAGATAGCTCAGAAATCTTTTGATGCACTCAAACAGGCGTTGACCCATGCACTGTTGTTGCATCCTCCCAACTACAACCAGGATTACTTCTTGTATCTCGCCGCCTCTCATTCCACCATTAGAATGGTCTTAGTTCAGGAAGATGAATTCGGAATGGAACATGTGATATATTACCTTAGTCGAACTTTAAATCCAACTGAGCTAAAATACTCACATGTGGAGAAATTGGCATTGGCAGATCTTCAAGTTGTCCAACATTTTCGTCACTACATTCTACTACGCAAAACTACGGTAATTTCGGATTGCAACCCTATGATCTACATTTTGACCAAGCAATTGCTAGGGGGAAAGTACTCTAAATGGATCATTATCCTATAGGAGTTTGACTTGGAATTTGAGAAATCTAAGTCTAAGAAATCTTTAGTTTTTGCGGAGTTAATGTGTGACTTCTCGCGTGCTGACATGGAAATTGTGGCGGAGGAGCCCATTGCAGATGAATCCTTGTTTCTAATCAGCACTTTAGACCCGTGGTATGGGGATATCATCGTTTATCTCCAGACCCAATCCTTTCGGCCAGAAATTTCAAGGTCAGAACGTCGAAAAATTCGATTCCAATCCCAACAATTCAGGATTATTGGAGATACTCTTTATCGCCGTGGGGCGGATTCTGTTTTTCGACATTGCTTAACTCACGAGGAAGCTGAAAGGGTTCTAAATGACTGTCACTTTGGAGCATGTGGCAGTCATATGTCTGGGTTTGCCACAACCCAAAAGATATTGCGCGCTGTCTACTCCTGGCCGTCTTTATTTAAAGATTGTATTACGACAGTCCGAAAATGCCACAATTGCCAAATTTTTGATCGTAAGATGCGCGCTCCACCTGCTCCTCTCCACCCTATAATTGCCGTTGGTCCTTTTGCCAAATGGGGTATCAATTTTATTACATGTAACCCTCATTCGGCTGGGGGGCATGTGTATATCATCCTTGCGGTAGATTATTTTACTAAGTGGGCCGAGGTGATGCCTACATTTGAGGCAGATGGCAAGACAACTGCAATTTTCGTGTTCAATCATATAATTGCTAGGTTTTGTGTCCCGCAAGCGATAATCACTGATCATGGGCGTCATTTTCGAAACGTTATGATGACCGAACTTACAGGCCAGCTTGGTTTACGTCACGATAGTTCAACTCCTTATTATCCACAAGCGAAGGGTCTCGTCGAATCCATCAATAAAGTTTTAGTTATCATGATCCGACGAATCATTGGGATTCATCGGTCGAATTGGAACAAAATTCTATTTTCAGCGCTTTGGGCGTACCGAACTTCAGTAAAAACATCAACAGGGTTCACTCCTTTCCAACTAGTCTACGATTTGGAAGCTGTGTTACCCATTGAATGCGAAATCCCGTCACTGCAAATGGCCATCGAGTTACTTCCAGCCACTTCCGAAGAGGAAAAGAGTTTGTTATACTTGGCTCAATTAGATGAGAATCGACGTGATGCTGCATTGGCGATCGAGACTCACGCAAAACGAATGAAAGCTCAGTATGATCGAAATGTGACCCCTCGAAATTTTTCGGAAGGAGATCTAGTCTTAGTTTATGATCAAGCTAATTATAAATTAGGCACTGGAAAATTCGTTCCTATGTGGCATGGTCCCTATGTTGTCAAGCAAAATCTAGCCAAAGGGGCCTATGAATTGGTAGACTTTGATGGGGACTCTTTGGGTAAACCCAGAAATGGCCTTTACTTGAAGAGGTATTATGCTTAAAAGAATGGGTATGGAGATTTAGTTAGGATAGTTTTTCTTTCTAGCTGGTGTGTTTTAGTTTAAACAGTGTGCTTAGCTTAGAGAGTGTTTTTCGTCATTATTCCTGCTTATCTTGGTTTTACTCTTGATATTGCAAATGTAGATGCCTCTCCAAACATACATTCGTTTCACTGATGGTGCTTGTCGTAATACACGGAACATCTCTTCCGCAGCTTGGGTTATCTATTCGCCCTCTGACGAGTTAGTATCTATGCATGGGGTAAGCCTCGGTCAAACAACAAACAACATTGAGGAGTATAGTGTAGTGATTGAGTTATTATCTGAATCTATTTCATTTGGGATTCGGAGTTTGATAGTGAGGTTAGATTCTAAACTCGTTGTATTACAGCTTAATAGAGTGTATGCCATTAGAAATCCAGTGTTATTAAGATTATTTTTGAGAGTGCGTCTCTTGGAACGTGAATTTGATTATATTGAATATCAGCATATTCCAAGGTCTTTAAATACATTAGCAGATGCAATTGCTTCTCGAATGTTAGATAGACATTTGCAATAATCATACATGTAAATTTAAAACCATTCCATCACATGATTTACAAGATAAGCCAGTAATAGTGATATATATATATATAGGAGTGTGTCAGAAAATACATCGTCCTCGATCATAGGTTGAAAAACACCTTATGATCGGCAAAAATGATAAGTACAAAAAACAAAAATGTCACATGTGCCCACAATAGGCGATCATCCTATCACTGGTGATGATCTCTATAAGAAACCACTGCATGGGCCACCTTGCAAAGGAACCTCCTAAAAGGTCCCGGGACCCCAATCACATAGTGCTGAAGTCGACGAGGAATGTCGTCTATAGTGGTGTCAGGAATATCTCCTGTCAAGCGCTTGAGATGACCCTCCAACTCGGACAAAACCTCTGTTGATTCATCCTGTGGGGCTGGCGCAGGTGTAACTGGTTGCCTCCTCTTGTAAGGCCGGAGAGCAGCTGGTCGCTGTGGACCCATAGCTGCATTTGAATTTTTTACTATCAGTTTTGAGACGATAAAAAAAAAAAAAAAAAAAAATTAAAATAGAAAAAATGTTGAAAAGGATTTTACCTGACTCGTCCCACTGCTCTCCTGGTGGAAGAACCATGTCTGGGTCACCACGAAAATCTATCCCAGCGTAAGGGAAGTCCTGAATAGAAAAGACCTAGTTTTCCAGCCATTGGAAATACTCAGGTTTGAATTGAGCAACCTCTGTCCTCTCGTCCGGGTGACGGGCCATGACTGCGACCCATCGCATTAGTTTTGGCTCTCGAGGAAGCCCAGCTCCAACAGTAAGGTGTTGTGGGATTAGCATAGGAACCCTCTCCAGGCCAAAATTCACGACCAAAGCCCCATAACCAAGGTCTTTAGTTGTCCGTTTTTGGCCCTAGTCAGTTGGCCTTTCAGATTGGCCAACACGGCATCGCACCAGTTGAAGATGGTGCCTTGAAAGCAATCAACTGCCATACGCATCTGGGATCCGGTGGCAATATGTAATGCGGCAGCTCCGCAAAGTCTAGTGACAGTGAACGCAATCACCATGAGCTCAGGACGGGATATGGTCTTTATGTCTATCCCTTTGTGTCTAGCCTGGCTGTTGTAGTACTCTAGCCTAAGGCTATTGACAGACTGGCCACCTGGCCTAGCCCCAAACAGAGTCAAGTCTTCGCCTCTCTTAGGCAAACCAGTCAAGAAATATATGTCCGCTGGCTCGATTTCGAGCTGGTGGCCACCAATGAAGAAGCACTGGTCCTGTATGCTCCATCTGTCAACCAACCACTGTAAGAAATCCACCTGAGCCCTCATTCCAGGAATGGCCCAATATTTGTACAATCCGCACGCCCTCAAAGCATCAAGTGAAGGCTGATGATTCCATGCAGCAGCATCCACGTCCTCATGCTCTTGTTCATGCCAATCTAGCATGATGTACTCTCTGCATCAAGCATAAAGATGAATTAAATTGCTAGAAATTATTTTGTGTGGTCCATTTTTGAGAATTTTTGGGTTAAAAAACCCTTGCGGCGGGGACCGCACGCTCCAGGTTAGACACAGTGCGTGGGACCGCACTTTGTCTACACGGAAGGTGCAGACGCCGAGCTTTTTCCCAATGGAGAAAAAGTCGAGGTCCACAGGCCCACAATGGTAAACCTGTGGGCCCCTGCGCGCGGGTTTTGTGCCTAAAAACCCTCCCAAAAATGAAAATAAATGACTAAAACAAGAAATTAAACAGTTAAAAATGAAGAGTGGGATGATGTGGATTACCTGGAGAAGACGGCGTTTGATTCCGACGGTTGGATTTTCCGCAATCTTCACGAGAAGTTTTCTAAGCAAAAGCACTATTTTCTCACCCAAACTCAAACGGTAAAAATGAATTGACAAAACCCCTTTTTATAAGTTTTTTGAGTAAATAAATTGCAAATTTGTTTATGTTTCACTTTGAAAAGGTATTTTGCGACATTTTTATCCATTTCAAACAGGTATGAGTAATGTTTGTGTTTTTTTGTAGAATAAAGGATTATTCAGGCAAAATCTATCATTTTTGACAAAAAAACATGTAGAGTCATCTTTAAGCTCTTTTTTGACTCCTAAAACATGAAAAGATTGTCGAGTGTTTCTTTTAAACTCGTTAAAATGGAATTAAAAGATGGTCCACTTACACCTCTTTTTTGAACGTAAAAACATGAAAAGATTGCGGGATTTTTGTCATTTCAAATTCGATATCGATCATAAAACGACGTGTCATTGATCGCTTTTTTACTTTTTCGGGTCAAGGGCACTAATGATGAAAAGTACTCCTTGGTCGTAAAAGATCAAGCGGTTCTCTCAAGTATTATTTTATACTTTTTCGGGCTTGGAGACACAAATTTACGAAAATGGTCAACCCTGGAGTCTTCTTAAGTTTTTCAGACTCTCTAAAATTGAAAAACGCCGAGTTTCTCCTATACTGGACTCGTTACAATTTCATAATAAAGGACCTGTTCAATTACAAACAGGAACAAACCACTCCTTCTTAGGGTTCGAATTTAAACTAAGTTGGACTCATCTGAAGGATGAGCTTATAATCAAGCAAATGTTATCCTCCTCAAGCTTGTCAAAAAATAAAGAGGTACTTGCTAGAAATGGTGGGGGAAAAGAGAGAAAAATGAGCCTGTTTGTCATACTTTGTAACCACTCTTGAAGACAACACTTTTATTCACCTGGGTTGGGAAATCCTTTGCCTAACAGTTGATCAAACCACATTGGAAGTCTTCAGCCGGTTTCTGGGTATTAACTTTGGGTCAATTGTCACCAAGCCATCTGTCGTGTCGTTATGTGTTCAAGAGATCACTGCCAATAAGCCATTCATCTGCAAAATATCTGTCATCCATCTTGACAATCTCTGAGTCAGTCCTTGCATCTAAAATTCTTCAACTTGATCTATGATTTCGTGTTGTGGGCTTGCCTACGACGGAACGCTTTCTATCGACATCAGCTCATCATCTAGAAAGATGATCTAGAAATCGTCAGTACCTTGAGATCTGCATGCCTCAATGGCAGGTTTCTCGCCTTTGACGACAGTTTACATCATTGACTTTCGATCAAAGGATTCCATGACATGTTCGACATCAATACATTTATTCGCATCTCATGGATTGTACTGGGTACTTTGAGAGCCATTGACATCACTGGTGGTTTCTCTCACACTTGTTAACAGTTCACATCATTGACTGGTAATAAAGTGGTTTCTACCATGTTCGACATCAACGCATTCATTCGCATGGATAGAATCGTACTGTTTCGGGAAGTAGAAATGAAGACCCTAGATCTAGTTTCCACAATCCAGGCTGCGAGGAATTTTGTATTCATTATATAATGGACTATTCATAAACAGATGGCTGCGTCCATACTGTGTCCACATGAGTCTATACTTGTGATGTTTTACAAGATCATTCCTGTATCAGAGTTGTAGTTAGTTTTTCTAGTCAGTTTTGATTTGAGTATGGGAATACCTACCTCAACGATGATATGATTTCATATATATATATCTTGCATTGAATGTTTTTACAGGTTCCAACCGGGCTCTCCACAAGATGATCCTCGAAATGATAAAGTACTTCACTCTTCCTAAATGATAAGAAATCCTCATCTACTATAGACTTCGCACTTTAGGGGGCAATCTGTTACACAAAAATATCGTCACCATGATTATTTGCAGTCAGTATGGGTCTATCATCACTTGTACTGTCCTCCTAAGCAAGTCTCAGACCTCAGCTCTTCAAATCAAGCTTTGGAAATGAGAGAAAGACATTAAAAATCAATGTAACTCTGGTTCCACACTTTCTCTCATGGTCACCTACGGTCCCGCACCTTCTGTGTACAAAATCTGCAGACCTGCCTGCTCTGTCCCTAACGGTGTAGGTGCGGACCCCTGTGAAAGTCAAAAGGCGAAAGTTTTATCTTAAAAAAATCACTTTGGGTTAATTCTAGAGGTTTCTAGAAGGAATTTTGACGTGGATTGTTCGCTCTGAGGTGGTTCATGCATCCCAAAAGAGAAGGAGCTAATCCCTTGATGAGAGGAGCTATCCCTTTGAAGGAGGGCTTTATCCCTTTGAAGGAGGACCTAGTAACCTCCCTCCATTGCACTATAAATACAGGCATTGGGCTGCTTGCTAGGGAGGTTAGAAGCTGAACATTTTTTAGGGTAAATGCTGGTGAAATCAAGACTTCCTAGTTGAGCTTAAGAGGAGAGATCTCACATCTTTTTGGCTTCATTGGGGAGTGAGTGAAACTTGTCAAAGTAGAGGAGACTTCTTGCTGGACCCTGGGAGGAGCTTGTACAGCGTCAAGGCAAAGGTTGTAAAGTTCTTCTTCTTTTGAATTAATACAATCAAACTCATTTTTCTCAAAAAGTATCTCATGTTATTTGTTTCATGGACTCCTTGACTTTCATGTTAAATATGTTTTATGCAATTGGCCTTTCAGGTGCTATTTAATTTGTTTGCCTTGTTTGTGTTTGTAGATTCGCGAAAAGGAGCTCATTTGGATCGAAGGAGCGAGGGCATCCACAAGCTTGCATTGGACCTAAGGTAGGCCCTAAAAACACTTGTTTGTTATTGTTTATCAAAGCATATTTAGAGAAAAATAGTGTCTGGTTGGTTTGCTTGTCATTAGGTCTTCTTTAGATTCTAGGAAGGTCTATCTTGTCCGCAAGATTGACTTATTCCGTGTGACAATTAGTCTCAATGAAGAAGTGTCTTAAACGCAACATTTTGTTTCATTGCTTTGTAGTGGGGACATGAGGTTGGTGCACACAGGGCCACTAGCCTAACTCTATAATCGAAGACGGAAGTGGTTGAGTATTTTAAGAAATTAGGTTATCTTAATGCCTGGAATGTTGGAGGGTTGAGTAGCATAGGAGAAGTTGGGGACTCAACCGCTTTGCATGGTACTTTGGAAGAAGTAACACAATTTAAGGAACCAAAGGCCAAGTACAAAAATCATTTTCTTACAATTTCAATTGTTCAAGGCTACTTCTCATTGATTCTGGATTCAATTATGGGGCCTCTCAAGACTAAGGAGTTTAGGAAAACTCATAGTTGCTTCAATTGGGTCTCATGGTGTGGATGGTGGTATTCAACAGGTTTCCCATCTCACTTATTCTCCATGAGGGAGGGGTGTAGGGAATGCAAGGATTTTTCATTCTAGTAATGATCTAGGTGGCTTTGGAAAAGTTCAAAAATCAATGTCACTGGATTGAAGTGGAACCAAGGTCAAATTGAATATTTCAACTCAAGCTTTCCAATGACGTGAATGACACCCCAATATGAATTTGTATGTGAAAGTTATGGCCGATCAACATTTTGGTCAAACTAGACCCATTAACAGCCAATAACGAGTCAACAATTTGGCATTTACTGGCACACGGATTTCAGCTGCCAGAACGGGAAAATTTGTCACCTCCTTAAATTGCCCGATAAAACCAAAAATCCAATCAATTTTCTTTTAATAAATTGTTTTATATAAAATGAAAATATAAAAAAAGAGGTGGCGGCCACCACCCCCGCCACCCCACCACATATATATTATAATCAAATATGGTTGGCGGGATGTCAAACCCTGCCAACCCACAAACACCATATATATATATATATATATATATATATATATGGGCCAATGGCCCGTCATTTAAATGGTCGTGACATCCACTATATGTGTGGGGTCGACAGGACTTGAACTAGCATCAATCGGTGGTCGGCCTGCCCCACGCGATGCCTCCATAACACACCAACCAAAAAACGTTACAACCGCCCAAAAATTTTAATGCGTCATATTTAAAATTATTGCTATCAAATAATGGGGGGAGACCCGCAGGTTTGACGCCAAGACCTCCACCCCTCAATTTTACCCGCCGACGGTTACACCAAGTGGTAGGACTTGGTAAAGTTTGCGAACTTCGAAATATTTAAACCCTGCATATTTTGTCATTCGCCAAGAAAAAAAGGCCGAACTGAACAATGAGTGTGTCTGTTGAGGTGTGGAACCCTGATGTGCGGGAACAATGACTAGGGCAGAACTATGTCAACACAAATTTCGAGACAGATTCTCAAGGAATCTTTGTGGGAATATTGTTTTAAGCTCGAGGAATATTTAGATTCCCTTGGAGGCTGATTTTTCACATAGACATAATGATACCAAATTTATAGCTTCTCATAATTTTGCAAGGAACGTGATGGTGTGATCAGTTTCCTCAACTCAACAACAAAATTTAAGGCAATGAGTAGTAAGGAATCTTTGAGATTCCCAAGGGCCTAGATTTTGACAGTGTCAGAAAGGGTTTGAGTTTACAATCATTCAACATGATTTCATGCCACAAATTCAATGGTGTAGTCCATTTTGTCAATAGAGATGTGCATTTTTAGGCCATCCCCAGAAGTTGAGCTAATGATGCAGTGATGCCATGTCTTTCTTTTGATTTGCTGAGATGATGATTTCGCTGTTGAGATCCTTGTTACCATTATGTTGAAGGATACTTGTATGCCACGTCATGTGAGAATTTATTATCTTGTCATGCTAAAGGAGGGTCCATATGAGTGAGAGTTCCTATAGGAGAACGTCTCGTGGAGAGACATGGCACTCTAGTTGAGGGAGTTTATCCTTGTAATGACAAAGAATGTACCATGTACTCATCATCATCTTGCAACATTTAATGAAATGACCTCCCCACTCTTGACACCGAGCCCAGAGACGTAACCACAATGGGTGAACTTCGTTATCAATGTGTGTATGTGTTTTGATTTGATGTTTGTCATTGTGTTTCCTCTTCTTTAAAGTATGCACATGTGGTTTTTCATACTCTTTCACATGCAATGATCCTAACATCACAGAAGTAAAAGATCTTGGTTACTTATGGTAGTTTAGAGATCTAGATCAAGTTTGGTATTAGAGAGGTCTTCTTGCTAATGTGAATTGTGAGTGTGAATGATTGAACATGCAGTGAGAAAGAAAATGGAAGATTACAGAGATATCTATGAAGCGTTCTATAGGATGGCCAACATGGTTGATTTAATGTATGCAAATTATGAGGAGAAAATGGCAAGAGAGGAACATGAGAAAGAAAGAGCAGAGGACGATGCTCCATCTTCATCTTCCAGTGATTTTTCATCTTCTTCATTATCTTCTGATCATTCATATTAGGAGATTAATCAGAGACTTCAAGCAAAGAATGTTGAATTGAGGAGACTTGTACAAGAAGAAAGAAAGGAGAAGCAGAGATTGCAACTTCACTTACGAGCCACGGAAGAGGCCTTGGAAAAGTTGAAGTGCAACTAAGGTATTGTATCTCGGTCTAGCACAGCTAAAATTTCAAACATCTTCAAGAAAGTTCTAACACGAGATTAAAACTGGCAAATTTGATGGCACCTGATAATATTTTCTAAAAGCTCTACAAAGGGAAGACATTCTTGTTTTTATGAAAAATGATAAGAATGATAAAATATCTCCTGGTTCCATTTCAAATATTTGGAAAGGGAAACAAATTTATGGAAGCTATTTAATATCAGCTCCCATATATTGTTTTCCCTGGTGTAACTCTTATAGGTTCTACTCTTGTCTCACTCATTCAAGATTATATTATGCATCTATCTCAGGCAAACATCCCTGCAACATATCTCAGTGGAAATATGGAGTGGTCGGAACAATAACAAAATCTAAATGAGCTTGGTCCAAATTGTTGTAAATTTAAGATGCTATATGTGATGTCAGAGAAGATTGCAAGAAGTGATAATTTTCTAAGACATCTCGAAAGATTGCATCGAAGGGATTTTCTCACTTGAATTGTAATTGACAAATTAGGAGGAAACCCAGCTAAATTTGGTGGACCTCCAAATAAAGTTAACAGTGCCTCTACATTTGGCAGAATCGCCAAATATGGTAGAACTCTACCAACTTTCGGGATAGTTGGGTGGCCCTATTAGTGGGTGCCACGTGGTAACCCGAAAATGGCTAATAAAGCGTGGGTTCCACACTAGGAAATGATTACGATATGGGATTTAAATTTAAAAAAATATATATAATAAAAGAAGGGTTGGTGGGTGGTCAAACCCCACCAACCTTATTTCATTATATATATATATATATATATATAAATATATATATATATATATATATATATATATATATATATATATATATATATATATATATATATATATATATATATATATATATTGCAGCATATGTTAAGGTCGGCGGGCTTCCAACCCCACCAAACTGATGGTTAGTTGCAAATAGACATCCAAAATGGGAGTGGTGGGTTTCGGCCCCAAACCACTCCATAACCAATTTCCAAACATGAACCCTCCAACAAAACCATCTAGTCAGCTGGCTTTGAAGACTCTGTCACCAAGTTACTATAAAAGCCATGTTTAATGTGCGACTGAGCAGAGGAGAGGAGAGGAGGGTGACAGAAGTGGCACAAAAACCAAGGCTAAAGGAACTAGAACAGTGAAAAACCATGCATGGTGGAATAGTAATAGGGTGGAACCATGAGCGGGCATGAAGTACGAGACTATAATATCTTGGAGGTGAATCTGCAAGGAATCTAGAAGATTCCCTAGAGGGCCAAATTTGACAATGTTAAAATGGGGTCGAGTTTATACTCATTCTTCATTATTTTTACAAGTATCACAATGGTGCAATCCATTTTGGCATTTTTGCATCCCATTTTTCAGGTCATCCTTAGAATTGAAGATATAAGATGCATTTTGTCATGTATTTTCCTTTCATTTTCCAAAGAGATGAATGTATGTTGTAGGTGATATTTGTATGCTACAAGAAGGCAACAAGATTTGAACTATTGCAGGGAATTCATCCTCTTAGACTTTTCATGCAAGCCAAGGTGGTACAGTGTTGAGAAAAGGCCATGTTGACACTTTTTCCAAAAGTAATCATGTTTATAGTCACTGGTCTCAGAATTGCAAGATGATTATTATAGTGATGAGTATCATTTGAATCTGACCAACAAATTCAAGAGGACCTATTGCCACTTATGTGAGAGTGTCCATTTTATGCCACTTTTGTGAGAAGTCATTTTTTTGTCTCATCAAAGGAGAATCGTTCTATTTGAGTGAGAGTTCTTTGTAGGAGAACGTCTCTTTGTAGGAGAGACACTACCACTTGAGATGAGAGTTCTGTGCTTGTGTTGATAGAGATTTTTCTATGTACTCAAATTCTTTTTTCAAATATTAATAAATATGCCTCCCCCACTATTGAAGCAGGGCCTAGAGACGTAGTCCACACTAGATGAACTTCATTATCACATCTTGTGTTATG
Organism: Pinus tabuliformis; assembly: GCA_031772625.1. Taxonomy (NCBI): domain Eukaryota; kingdom Viridiplantae; phylum Streptophyta; class Pinopsida; order Pinales; family Pinaceae; genus Pinus; species Pinus tabuliformis. The sequence continues at coordinate 10,845,677 of CM062808.1, forward strand.
TTTGCTTCTTGTTTATGTTGATAGATTGGTGAAAAAATTGTTCAATGTATGTTCTTTCTCATGTTCACATGAAAATATAAGTGTCAGTTAAAAGTCCTACAATGAATATTTTTGTTTAAGTAAATACTAACAATTTTTTTTGGATCAAACAAGAATTTTATTTTTCAAGGCTCCTAGGCTCTTCTCACTTATATGGTCCAATCTTTAATGCCATAAAATTGTCTTATCTGTAGGAAATTTTCTATCTAAAGCACATGCTCCTTTGGTTACTAAGAAAGCATGGACCTTGGGAGTTGATTCAACTCTCCTCTTTTATGTTAGTTTTTTTGATGAAAGTGCAATTCTATAGATATATTCATTGTAGGAATTGAAGAACTATTATAGTAAATCTGGCATGCATTAAGCTGAATAGAGAGCCCTCGTAATGACCCTTAGCAAGGACCATATTACACCATCCATTAGAAAAAATATCATGCACATCCACATCATTAAGTGCATTTACTAAACATAAGTTTCATGTCAAACCTAAAATGTGCATAAATCTATTGATCCCCTTCACTCTTACTTTAGATTTGATCCAGAGTCCACCACAACCAATAATAATAAGATGAGAATAATTACTAAGGTATACCTTTCCACTATCATATTTCTCCTACAGTAGAAACAACTCTTGATGGGTAGCCATGTGGTTGGAAGGTCTATAATATATCAACCCTACATTCTGACATGCAGGGGTACCTAAGTCCACAACAAAGGCAGCTCCACCATTCTCCTAAGAATTTTTTTGATCCATTATCAAATTCATATTCTTTTTCTTTCTTTCTCCATTTTTCTCTTCCTTGTAGTCTCTTATGTAATATTGACCTTGCCACAATTCCAACATCTTGCCTTGGAATTTCTAGGAGACTTAGATCCCCCACAAGATTTATATCTTCCCTTCTCCCTTTTATTTCCTTTTTCTTTCATCTTCCTTGAACAACAAGGGCATCCATGGAGGATTCAAAATCCTTCCACCTCATCTCCCGTGAAATTATTTATTTGTGATGCTTCCAACAACCATTTCCAAGTTGTCTCATGTATTTAACAAAGAAAATAGGAGGGTCAAGCAATGATCCTTCTTATTAATCTTGAATTCAATTAAGTTAAACTAGGTCACACCAATATTAAACCCAATCTATTACTTGACTATTGAATTACCATCACCCATTCTCATGGCATATAAGAAGGATGATGGTGATTGTTGACTATGAATTTTGCATAGTACATGTCCCCCAACTTCTTCCAAATTTTCACTAGAATGTATTCTCAACATTAAATCAACCAAAAAAAGATTGATAAGGCTCCTTTCCTTTTTTTTCAGTGGTTCCTATTGTTAGTTTTTCATAGTAGAGGATGTCCTCCATCACAAATATTCCATTAAATATTCCATTTTTCAAAAAACAATATTTCTTCTATGCAAGCTCTCATTCAAACCATGATTAGAAAAAAACAAAACCTTTTTCCTAATACCCAATGATCATTTTCTAAAAAAAGCTATTTAAAATTATCAATATATTATTCTACAAACATTACAATATATTTAAAAATATTTTCATAAAAGTTAACAAGATTTTATTTTATATAAAAATTTCAATACATTTCATAAATTCATACCATATTACCGATCAAAATACTCAAAATATATACAGTGGTAATAAAACAGCAAATCATATATAATTTCTAAAACCAATAGCTATTATAAGCATCCATTTCCATTTTAATATTATAAAATCTCCATCCATGAATCACGCCGTGTTAATTTTCATCACATTCATTGAAAATGGATAAGAGTAACACATGATATGCTCTCCCAGTCATGCATGTAATGCCTACAAGGTAGCCTACCATTCATTATAACTTAAAAGAAAACATAAGTACATGTTCTTCTTAACATGTAAGTTATATGACATATTAATATCAACACAATTCAATAAAAATAAAATGACATTTTTATCCGATCGGCATATTAATTTTAGAATAAGGTATTTAAAATTTTTATTTAATTATTAAAAAAAAATTAAGTGGAATAATATTTTAGAATATTTTTTTTTATAGTTTACACAAATCAAAGATTAATTTATTTCTAAAGCAGTGATGCTTTTTTCATTTTTTAATTAAATTCATAAATAAACAAATTACATATAAACAAGTGCCATATGAAATGAGTTATGATTTTTTAGGTATGTGGTATTCATAAGCCATGGTATTGGCTCACAATATTGATATTGTAACAAACCTTATTTATAGATTAAGAATCTCCATGATAAGTGGGGATAAATATTCATGGTTAAGAATCTTGTTATATATATATATATATATATATATATATATATATATAGATATAGATATATTACTTAGATTTTATTATTTTTGTATTTTAATTGCACCCAGAGGCATTCTCTAATTGCATCCTCTGGCTAGATGAGGACTTTGACTTAGCTAGTAGATTCAAAAGAAATTTTGAAGACATAACAAAGAACTTATTTGGTATCGAGCTAATCATGCTCTATAATTCCCAAGATTTGATAATTTGTAATGGAATTAATAAGTGTCCAACCTCCATCCATATGAGTTTTATTCATGGGCTTGGCATTCGTGTGTATTATGAAATATCTGATATCCATGTCCTTAACCATATTTTTAACCTTTACCTACTAAATAACTGCGAGCCTGATTTTGACCATAGACTTGTAACCTTAACTCTAAGCCTTGACATACACACCATCCACATGCAAGAGATTTGTGAAATTCAAAGGAATATGTGTTTTGGCAAAATTAAAATGGATGTTTTCGTAAAGGATGTAAATAGGGATTTATATTTCTTAACATATAATGATAAAATTGATCAAATCTACCACAATTTTACTACAGGCTTTTCCACTACCATTAACAATTTCTCTACAAAGGTTTCTTATAAGAAGAATAATATTTCTTCTAACCCTTGGTATGATAATTATTGTAAAATTGCTAGAAGAGTGATTAGGGATAGTCCTAGCGAAACCATAGTGCTTGAAAAAGTAAATATATGCAAAGCTCTTATCAAAAAATTAAGAAAAAATCCTATATAAACAGGAGGCAAGAACATCTTCTTTATCTTTTGAAAGTTGAGCCCAGAATGTTTTGGAAGAAAATTCTTGTTTATAAAACAAAAGAAAATAATGTGATCCCTTAAAAGGACTACGATATATATCATAAGAATCTTGAAAATTCCCTTGACACCATGGGAACTATCTTGAACACTCATAAATATAAGGATATTTTTTCTTTGGAATGTATTGAGTTTAGGATTAAGAAACTTGCTAATGGGAAAGCTAGGGATATTGAACATTACCAAGCTAAAATTTTCAAAATGTGAAGCTTTGTCATCATGCATCATATACACAAACTCCTCGATTTGGTAGTGAAACAAGGTCTCCGTAAACCTTGGATGCAAAGCCTTATTGAGCTTATCTTTAAAAGTGGGGATAAAAATATTCTCTCTAACTATGGGAAGATTATGATCAAGCACATTTTAGCCAAGCTATATTTTCTCATTTTGGAAAAGAAGATTATCCTTTGGCTTGAAATCCATGGTAAAAAACTAAATGGAAAGTTGGGTGTTACATAGTAATTTATCATCGCCTTCACTCCCGATCCTTTCACTGTGTCATGTGTCCAAGGCAAACATGCTCATGTTGAACAAATGCTCTCCTATGTTTCCAATTGACCCACTTTTCCTAAGTTATTTGCCTCATTGCGGCTATGGGCTGAATAAACACGCTAAACGGCGCTCATGAATAGTCCATCTGCGCTGCCAGCGTGGAAGTACATCTGATTCCCGTGATGGCCCGATTTTATGCACCAGCGCGGGGCTATGTGTTAGCTTCAGCGATGATCTGACTAGCTGCACTGATCACTAGCGATGTCAGCACTGAAGCTCAGTTTTGTTCCCGCGATGATCCAGATTGGGTGAATTTGTTCCAACAGTCGGCCTTCCAGATGACTCCAAACCTGGTTGTTGGCCTAGTTTATGTTGCCCTTCCTTCCCTGGTGTGGCAGTTCCGTCAATTGTGCTACCTTCCTTGATGATAAGCTCTCCCTTCCACCTTTCATGGAGACTCCTTCTCCTATTTAAACTCTCACCATTGCTATGCATTGCTAGTTTCTGATAGTTGGCTAGTTGAGCAGTGCTGTTAGTGTTTTGTGAGTTTGCTAGATAGCTGGTGTGAGTGTGGCAAGTGTGGGATTATTGATAGCTTGTGGAAGGTTGTGAAGTGCCCTTAATCTTGTGTAAAATGTATGAGTGAGAGAGCTCTTGTATGTTGGGAGATCCATCTCCAAAGAGTGAATGCTTGAAGAACATGCTGGCTGGACCCTTCTGAGAAGGCTTGTGACGTCAAGACTTTGGTTGTAAGCTGACTCTTATTTCATTATTAATGCAATCAATGATGTTTTCCTATGTCTCATATGTAATGTACTTGATAGCTCATGACTTCTTGACATTATGAGTAAATAGTTCATTGTTGTTTCCGGTTACGTGCTTTGTTGTATTTCCTTTGCTTTGTTTCAGGGCAATTACTCATTGAGGAGAAGGAAGTGGAAGCTGGAGCAGCGCAACGGAACTCCATTGACCACCGGTTGAGGTGGGCCTCCAACTTTAACTATTTAAGGAAAGCTATCGTTGATCTGTCCTTGTTTGTGACTAGACCCACTCTAGGGCTAGAGGGGTTGCCTCTGTTTGCAGAGGGAACATTTCCTGCATCACAAATTGGCGACTCCATTGGGGAGGCTTTGGCCTTTGTTTTTTTCTTGTTTGCTCTTGTCTTGATTTTTGGATTTGGTCTCTTTTGTAGTTTTTGGGATTAGTTATCAGTTCTCTGAGTTTCCTGGGTTGATCTAGAAATACCCCTATTTGATTGAAGGATTGACTGTTTTTGATTTGGGAGTTTTGGTTCGCTTGTCATTGTTTTGAACATCATCGCAGATTTAATTTTAATAGTTGCGCTGTCATCGCGCTCACCCTTTTGTAACATCCTATTCATCGCGTAATTACGCCTCACAGTTGCGACGGTTATGAAATTGGACCATCGCGGGAAAAGCATGTACTTCCGTGCTGACATTGCTTTGTTGCTGCGGTAAGTGCTTTATCAGTGCTTGTTGCTTGTGTATTACCCGTGCTGATTGCTGTAGAATTGATTTTCTCAATTCTACCTCCTGAGTCCATCAGTCCTACTGGTCCCTTGCTTTTCTCACTTGCTTGATGACTTGTTTTTCACTGTTCATGGTTAAGGCACTCTCTTGTGAGCTTTGTTGAATGAATCTTGTTTTTTTGCTTATGTGACCTGGATCATTATTTCAAGTTCCTTGAATCAGTTCACTTGGTTACTTGTTTGCTCAAGGTTCGTTTGCAACTTTTTGTTGGTTTGATTGAGCCTTCCCCTTTGCCTGTTTTTGGTTGATTGTTTAGTGAATGTTATTGAACCAATCTTTGGCATTGATTCGATTTCTTTTTGCTACCGAACATAGATCACAATTGTTTGGATCAACCGGGTTTTTCCACACTTGCTTGTCGCTTATTAGTTTTTCTAGATTTAAAGACATCAAAATCGAAAGGATTGCATTCATTTAGTACGAAAGTGAAAGTGAATTTACATTTCAAGTTTGCATATTGGGAAGCGAATGATAAGATCTATCATTAGTAGTATTCGCGCACTTTAGGAATTGATGTCTGTATGCACTAAGTGACTGCCTTTGTTGTCTTGGTTTTCTTGGTCTGGGAATGATCTCTCTACCCTCCCATAGGTAGGTGTTCATTGAAGAAAAAGGATTTTTCATTCATTCTAGCTACATCCTAGGATTTATTATATACATACGGTAAGGCCTGAAAACTAAAACATAATCCAAGACCAACTCTAAAATAAACTGAATAAATCTAACAACGCATTGGAACATAACGCACATTATTTAGAGGTCTAGGCTAGAGATGTGCTTCGTTGTCGTTAAACTAGTCACTTTTGTTTCCACTCAAGGTTGGGTGATTCCTCCTTCTGTGACTCAATAGTGGTCTAGTACAGAATTGTGCTCCCATGTACCATCGAGTATATGTTGGGAGACCCCACTAGGTTTATCATCCTTTATCCATAGGAAGCCATGTCTGCCGCCTTACAAACCATAATGCACCGAACATAGCATTCGGGAAGATTGACTGTCGTACGGAAAGTCCTTGGTTTTCATATGATTGCCAAGGTGTATATGCAGTTTTACGGATTGTCTGGTAAACCTTTTGCCTAGTTCTCCAAAGTAGTCACTTTCGCTCCTTTTCAGACTCCCTAAAAGAGAAGGTTCATTTGAGCACTTGTCGTTTCAGGCTCATTAAACCTCGAAAGAGATAGAATCACCTTTTCGTCCTTTTCTCGACTCTTTAAAGATGAAAAGGTCAAGTTTTGTTCCTGCATCATAAAATTTACTGCCCATGAAATATTCTTGGTAAAAGTTCGAGTTCTTGGTTGTGATAAGAGTGTTTTTCGGCTCGTTCTCGATGGCAACATTCCCCGAGTCTACCGGCCAAGGTTTTCCCCCAGATGGAAATCCTGGTCCGTTTCCTTCATTTGGAAATTTCGGTGCTCCGTATATGGCAACATTGTCTTTGCCTGGGTTAACCATCGGTTTGCCCGTATGGTTGTTTTCAACCTCGGTGGTCCTGAGCATCATGACTCCTATTCCACTGTCTCCTTCGTCTGAACCACGACATGTTGATTCCAAGGTTGAGCCTATGCCTTCTTCCCCTGTTTCTTCCTCCTCCTCTCCTCCTTCGCTTGGTGAAAGTTTCACATCTAGTAACCAGGAGACTAAGAAGAAGAAGAAGATGAAGAAGAAGAAGAAGTTTGATAAATGTGAGGCCACCTGTCCAGCTATTGCTCCGAGTACATATTAGGTTGGACAACCTCCTACTCCTCCACGGAAGGTCAAGTTCCCTTTTAAATTGTGCAAGGGTGACCATCTTCTTCGTGATTGTCCTGGCATTCCTAGGAACTTAGAAGCATGGTCTCACAATCTGGCTCGTCCCTCATCGTCCTCTGAAGCTCATGGCACTGCTACCCTATCAACTGGAAATGGTAAGAAGAAAGGGAAGATTCGATTCCCCTGTAGGCTATGTGAAGGAAACCATCCCCTTCACCTTTTTCCGCTCCTGGATAAAGCTTCTGCCATTTTGGAAAGTCTTACAGCTTCTTCGCCTCGACTTCCCATTGGTTATCAGAGGCTCTCTTCAGACCCTCTCCTCATCGACAAAGAGATTAACTTAGATTCTTCTCTTGTCTGTCCTCCTCTTTCCGAACCCGGATGTGCCAAGCCTACTCCAGACCAACCATTGGTCAGAGAGAGTGTTGACTTGGGTTCACCACCTGTTGATCACTCTGTTTCGGAAGAGAATCATGCTCATGTTCTTCTCATCTCATCAGATTCTCCTGAGTCCAAAAACGACCCTCCTATCCCCGTTGGTCAAGAGAGTCCTTCTTCGGTTCCTGTAGAGCATGGGGGCAATCATACGACACCCGCACCAAGTAGTTCAGTCGTTTCCTTCGACTGGAGTCATTTGACTGCCTTCCGCCTTCCATCCCATGTGCCTTTCCAGATTATAGTACATGCCTATGATAAGGCAGTACCTAGCACTGTTTTGGATGAGGGTGCGTCTGTCAGTCTTATGCCTTCCACTACTTGGCAAGATTTGGGTTCCCCACAGCTTGTGCCAGTCACACAAAATCTGTTGGAATTCGACGGAGGAACCAGTCAACCATTAGGGATCCTTCCAAAGTTCCCCATTACTTTGGGAGGCAAAACCGTCTATATAGATGTACTAATTGTCCAAGGTGCTTTAGATTTCAGTCTTCTCTTTGGTCATGACTATGTTTATGCCATGGGAGCCCTTGTCTCTTCGCTTTTCCATGTGGTTTGTTTTCCACATGATGGAAGAATGGTGACCATAGATCAATTATCATTCTTTAGTCCCCCGGTGCCTCCTGTGCAACCTTCATTCCCTCTCGGTTCTTGCTCGCAAGCAGTACCTTCCTTGCCACAGGTCAATTATGTGGCTACCTGTTTCGTCTCCGCCTTTACTGATGATCATGCAGATGGTCTCGTACATCATGTACTGGGGGCATTGGAACCTGATCTGTCATTAGTGCCTCATGACATGTATTCCTCCCAGAGTGCGTCCCTTCCAGATCTCTTGGGAGCCATGTTCTCATATGGCCAATGAACCATGGTGTACGAGGATAGTTTTTTCCTGTCTCAACCTCGTTAAAAAATGAAACACCTCCCCTTTCCAAATCGAGTCTTTGATTAAGATCTTATAAAATCCAAGTCGAGTCTTTCCAAGATCTTGGAAGTGAACCTTCATTCCATCCACCTTGTTGAATGCAATGAAGCTTGGGGGGCATGTACCTCGACTTGCATCATTATGCTGAGGGCATGCAAACTTATAACAAGCATAGTTTTTTGTTTCAAGCTTGTGTAAACATGAAACCGAATCCAAGCATAGTTCTCCATGGTTCAAGCTTGTGTAAAAATGAACCCATACTTGATTTACATCTCGTGATTGCCTTTTATCCGCTAAATTTTTCTAGATGAGCCTTGATTGTTTCATTCCATTGCTACCATCTCTTTGGCCGATCATATGCTTTCACTTGGTTGTTTTTCCTTTCCTGAGGAACCACAGTGATGAGTGGTTTTATTAGCCAGCCTCATGACCATTACATGTTTTGAGTAGTTCCACCATTACCAGAACCAGTTTCTACCCTTTATACCACTCGTTCCTCCACGACGAGTCTCCTTTAAGCTCTTTTTTGACTCGTAAAATATGAAAAGATTGCCGAGAATTTTTCCCTTTTTGACTCGTTAAAAAGAATAAAAATTGAGGTCTTCTTTAAGCTCTTTTCCAACTGTGTAAATGAGAAAAGATTGCCAGGCTTTTGTCGTTTCAGGCTTGTTATTGGTTACGAAACGACGTGATTTCGATCGCTTTTCTACTTTTTCAGGTCGAGGTCACTAATCATGAAAAGTACTCCTTGATCGTAATGGTCAAGCGGTTCTTTCGAGTATCGTTTTATACTTTTTCGGGCTTGAGAGACACAAATTTACGAAAAAGGACCCCCCTGGAGTTTTCTTTTCCGTGTCTTTTTCAAACTCTCTAAACATGAAAAAGACTCCGAGTTTTACCTATGTCGGACTCGTTAAACCCTGACGACATTGGACTCGTCACCATGACGAGACTCGAGCTTCTCCTCCCTAGGGCTCGTTAAACTATTACTAGGTTGGATTCAACAACAGGTTTATCATTGATTGTCTATGGCAGCAAGTCACTCTTGAACATCGACACTTTTACTTCTTGTCGGGTTGGGATATCCATACATCATCATTTTGCCTTCCGCGGGTTGGGTTGTCATTTAGCCTTATTCCATTTGATCTATGCCGTCTCCATTAAAGCCTCTGATCCCCTAGTACCTGAATGCTGCCACCCTCTGGAGTCGTGTCGCCGACATGTTCAAGAGTATAATCCTTCTGCAGTTTACACCTCTGTCTCCTTCTCTGATACTCTGTTTCACCATCTACCTCTTATTCCTCGTCTCGTGTCATTGATGGGGGAAACATTATGGTCCTCCTGCGATGGATCGTCTCATGTCGATTTTAGCTAATTATCCAGGAGATTTATCTAGAGACCCCTTTTGGTACCTTGGAGATGGCATGCCTCAATGGAAAGTTCTTCGCACCTGACAGTCAACTTGCATCATTGGTCGTCAATTGGGTGATTCCACGAGTGTTCGACTCCAGCTCCTTCTTCACACTTCGTGGATTGTACTAGACAGTACCTTGAGAACCATTGGCATTATTGGTGGTTTCTCTCGCGCTTGTTAACGATTTACATCATCGACTGGTAATCAAGCAACTTTCTCTCATGCTCTACTTCAGCACTGCTATTCGCATGTTAGAATTTGTACTATGGTCGGTTGGGTTCAAGACCCCGAACTTAGATTACACATGTTCGGGCTGCGTGGATTGGTTCGTGATTACATGGCTCATTAATGGATGGCTGTGACCATACCTTTGTCATTATCATGGTCTTATTAGCTGGATGGTTGTGTCCATACCACAGACCTTGTTTATATGTCTTTTGGATGGCTGCATCCATGCCTAGACTACATGTACTTCACTATCAGAGATATTGTACTTGCGCCTACAGGTTCTTCCAGATGGTGTTCCAGCTCAGTTGTTTTGTAAAGCATTTCACCCCTCCCACTCTCTCGGGCTTCATACTTTAGGGGGCATCTGTTACACAGTAATTTATCACCGCCTTCACTCCTAGTCCTTTCACTGTGTCATGTGTCCAAGTCAAACATGCTCATGTTGAACAAATGCTCTCCTATGCTGCCAATTGACCCACTTTTCCTAAGTTATCTGCCTCATCGTAGCTATGGGCTGAATAAACACGCTGAAAGGTGCTCATGAACAGTCCATCCGCGTTGCCAACGCAGAAGTACATCTGATTCCCGTGATGGCCCGATTTCATGCACCAGCACGGGGCTATGTGTTAGCTTCAGCAATGATCTAACTAGCTGCACTGATCACTAGCGATGTCAACACTGAAGCTCAGTTTAATGCCCGTAATGATCTAGATTGGGCGAATTTGTTCCAACAGTCGGCCTTCCAGATGACTCCAGACCTGGTTGTTGGCCTAGTTTATGTCGCCCTTCCTTCCCTAGTGTGGTAGTTCCGTCAATTGTGCTACCTTCCTTGATGATAAGCTCACTCTTCCAGCTCTCATGGAGACTCCTTCTCCTATGTAAACTCTCACCATTGCTATGCATTGCTAGTTTCTGATAGTTGGCTAATTAAGCAGTGTTGTTAGTGTTTTGTGAGTTTCCTAGATAACTGGTGTGAGTGTGACAAGTGTGGGATTGTTGATAGCTTGTGGAAGGTTGTGAAGTGCCCTTAATCTTGTGTAAAACTTATGAGCGAGAGAGCTTTTGTATGTTGGAATATCCATCTCCAAAGAGTGAATGCTTGAAGAACATGCTGGCTGGACCCTTCTGAGAAGGCTTGTGACGTCAAGACTTTGGTTGTAAGCTGACTCTTATTTCATTATTAATGCAATCAATGATGTTTTCCTATGTCTTTTATGTAATGTACTTGATAGCTCATGACTTCTTGATTTTGTATGTAAATAGTTCATTGTTGTTTCCGGTTACGTGCTTTGTTGTATTTCCTTTGCTTTGTTTTAGGTCGATTTCTCATTGAGGAGAAGGAAGCGGAAGCGGAAGCTAGAGTAGTGCAACGGAACTCCATCAACCACCGGTTGAGGTAGGCCTCCAACTTTAACTATTTAAGGAAAGCTATTGTTGATCTGTCCTTGTTTGTGACTAGACCCACTCTAGGGCTAGAGGGGTTTCCTCTGTCCGCAGAGGGAACACTTTCCTGCATCACATTGGGTTTATGAGACATCACTCAACTATAAGTCATCTTGTTACTCTTACGATAATTACAGAGGAATGTCGCAATAATAAAAATGATCCCTTATGTTTTTTTTATTATAGCTTTAGAAAAGTGTTTGACAATACTCCTCAAGATATTAAAGCTATTGAAGATGGTAGAAGAGATAATGGTTATTATCGAGTTGATGGTTATTGTGACTAGGCTATACAAGAAAGTTATTGCAACACTTAGGAACATTGAGAGTTGTTCAGAAGAAATTAAATGCAATATTAGAGCTAAGAAAAGGTGTCCCTTATCCCCTATCCTTTATGACATTTATATTGATAAGCTCAAAGAGTGTTTATGATCTGAATCTTAGGGGGAGGCCCCCATGATATGAAAAATTGAAATGATAAAAAAATATGAGAACACATAGTAAACAAAACCACAAAGAAACTTTTTTATTAAAATAGGGAATAATTGTTAAAGCTACATTGTGGTGAACAATCTGCCCATTTAAAATATGCGACTTGTTACTTATAGCATTTTTTGGTTACAATACCATAAGTAAATTCCATGTGTGGATAAATACCATGGTGAATGAATATTATGGGTGGATGCCACTTACAATACCATGGGTAAATACCATGGTTGAATGAATACCATGGGTGGATGCCACTTACAATACCATGGTTAAATTCCATGCGTGGATAAATACCATGGGTGGATGAATACCATTGGTGGATGCCACTTTCCATTCAGATCATTACTCCCTCCTTAAGAAGTAATGGTCCCCATTGTGCGAATTTCCCTCATGAGAATCCTTCGTTGAATATGAAGAGCCACTAAAGAGAAGGGTTTTGTGTGGTTAACCCATACCCGTGATTAACAAAGATCCGAGGATAGAGATACCCTATAATGCTTGTGACCAACTGTGATACTGACAGTGTGTAGCCTATCAAATGGACTTTGATGAAGTTTGAATTTGTGGATGAAACATAATGATGACAAACAAAGATCCGAGGATAGAGATACCCTATAATGCTTGTGACCAACTGTGATACTAATAGTATATGGCCTAGCAAATGGACTTCAATGACAAGGGTTTTGTGTAGTTGACCCATAACCTTGGCATTGTGGGTGACCCATAACTGTGATGCTTGTCAGTATACTTGGTAAAAGTATGGTGGTTTTTCTGGTAGATTCTCCTATCCAAGGAGATGTTGTAAAGGCTTCTTTCACATTATAGACCCCTTGCTACAACTTTGTTGATAACTTCTGCTACAGAAGATGAAATAAAATTATGTCAAAGACCCATTTGAGGTATTGAAGAGATATTTCTATTGATAAAGAAAATTGAACTTTGATGACAAGTGGAGTGAGAAAATGATTCCAGAAACTCATCGTATGCGCAGTGGCACAACATTCTAGACATGAGTAGCTTCAATTGCTCATATCTCTCAAACCAGGAAAGGAAATCAAATTTCGTAAAGAACCCATTTGAGATAATAGAAAATAATTTCAAATGAGATATTTTGAACCTTCTAAAATGCTTTGAGGAGGTAGTGTAACTTGCATAAATTATTATGAATATTGCTACAAAACTTTGGAACTCAAATATGCTTCAAACCCTCATTCCCATGAAGTCATAACCTAATTATAATACCACTGATTCAGATCTTGGGGGGAGACCCGAAAGATATAAGAATTGAAATGATAAAAAAATATGAGAACATACAGTAAACAAAACCACAAAGAATCTTTTTAATTAAAACGAAGAATAATTGTAAAAGTTACATTCTGGTGAAAAATATGTCCTTTTAAAATATGCGATTTGTTACTTATATTCTTTTTTAGTTACAATACCACAAGTAAATTCCATGCGTGGGTAAATACCATGGTTGAATGAATACCATGGGTGGATACCACTTACACTGCCATGGGTGAATGAATGCCATGGGTGGATGTCACTTAGAATACCATGGGTAAATTCCATGGGTGGATAAATACCATGGGTGGATGAATACCATAGGTGGATTCCACTTTCACTTCGGATCAGTTTGGAATATATAGGATGTGATGGAAGCAAGATTATTTGTATAGTGATTACTCATTCCCTTTATGCTAGTAATAATGTTCTTTTATCCAAGAGTCATGACTATCTTGTCAAGCAATTTAGAATGCTCCAGGGTTACTACTCCAAGATGGGTATCATTGTTAGCATTAACAAGATCAACTATGATAATTTTACATATGATAATAACTACTTGGATAAAGCTTTTTCGTACAAATATCTAGGAATCAACATTCATCATCAACTCAATTGGAATTATAGAATCAATAAAAGGATGATTGGAGGCTAGAAATATTATTATGGACTTGAAAACAATTGGAAGTTGACGGATCTTTGGATATGGAGTAAAAAAATCCTCTTTAAGACTCTCATCACCCCTGTTATTCATATTAATGTGAGGTTTGAGTTTACAAATTATATAGCTAATCATGGAGGAAGATTGAGCTAATCCAAAGGTAATTTATAACCTACAACCTCAAGTTTAATACTCCCTACCCTATCCTCTTGATTGAAGCTGTCATTTTACCCATTGAAAGAATGATTATGACTAGGTATCTCATGTATAAAAATAAGTTATACAACATGGAAGCCAAGAAGATTCCTAAAATTACTTCTAACTCTAGCTAAAACCCTTACCTCTAGTGTTAAACACATAAGAATAATGGACAACCAAATAGGATAAATGTGAATTACATTTCTATTAACAAAGATATACATTTATAATACATTCTTGTGACCCTTGGTATTCATATACCAAGGTTTCTCTTGGACTTTGGTGACTCTTCACATTCCACACCAACCCTTAGCAGATTAGGTGTCCAACATTCCCCCCTTAATCCGAAGGGGTATATATGAGTCCAATAATAGACTCTAATACAAAAATACAACAATGCATGACAAAAATAAGTTGAAGGTTATCTCTTAGATAATTACATAAGGTGGGAGAAATCTAAGTCTCAACTGGCGATGGTTTAAGGATAACCACGAACACTGGAACGCTTAGTGTAGTTCCTGTAACTCTTCTAAATATGGCTAGAAGTTCAAGTCTTCTGCTAGAGGAAGTGCTCCTTAATTATTTGAAGAGGGAGACCTTCAAACTAGAAAAAGGGAGGTCTTCAAACTACGGTGGTTTAAGGAAGGCTACCAACCAAAGGAACGCTTAGTGTGATTCCCAAAACTCTTCCAAATCTGGCAAGAATTTGAAGTCTTCTGCTAGAGGAAGTGCTCCTTAATTCTTTGAAGAGGGAGACCTTCAACTTGGAAAAGGGGGTTCTACAACCTGCAGTGGTTTAAGGAAGACCACTAACCAAATGCATGCTCAAAGGCTTCTTTGTGTCTCTAGCTACAAATTGGAATCTGGGTATGCCTGTCTCTAGTTGTAGGCTCAGGAAGGAGGTTCAGGTTGTGGCTCAAACTCACTTGATTTATCTTTGAAACTTGTAGATGACCATCAATTACCCCCTATAAGATACAAGGTGAGAATATGAGGAAATCAACAACAAGACTTTTCAAAACTCGAGAACAAATTATGTGATACGAGTGAAATATCTTTTTGGCTATTGAAGCACATTGCCAAGAAGCGATCCATCC
Source organism: Pinus tabuliformis (assembly GCA_031772625.1). Taxonomy (NCBI): domain Eukaryota; kingdom Viridiplantae; phylum Streptophyta; class Pinopsida; order Pinales; family Pinaceae; genus Pinus; species Pinus tabuliformis. The sequence continues at coordinate 10,860,825 of CM062808.1, forward strand.
AAGGTAAATATTTGTTCTTGCAGGAGGCTTGTTTCTGAAGCGTATATTTGAATCATGATTGTGTTGACTACAATTCTCACATGGATAAGATCAAAACAATGATCTTTTGCATGGCCAACTTTGTGGCATTTGATAATTTTTTGTTGCGGAGGAGGAGTAGGTGATTATGAGTTGTCCTTAAGAAATCTAGCACTTTAAAATTGGATTCGCATAGAATAGTTTGGATTATGAAAGGAAACATCCTTGTCATGTCCAAGATCAATTTTTTTCTTACTTTTGACAAGCTCTTCCCAAGGTTTGATGATGGGCTTGGGAAGTGCACGCTAAATTTATACTTCGGCATGTAAATTTTTTCTCAAATCAACCTCAACTTTACTATCTTGATTAATTTTTTTATGTTGATCGGAGTCAAATTGAAACCAAAAAAGGGGATTTTTCTGAACAAAAACAAGTTCAAAATGATGAATATTTTGTTGTAATTCCTCTCGCTATAGTTATGACTCAAGCTGCAAAAACTCTATCTTTCCTTGTGCATTTTGCAAGCAAGTTTGAAAAGATTTTCCTTACTGACTTTTACCATCCCATCAATAGTGGAATGGATTAGGGTATTCAATAGCTTTAATGCATCATCAAGTCGATCCAATTCACAACAATTCTTCAAGTAAAAATGCACTTGCTTAGAATGTAAAATTACTAGTGAACTTATGAATAGATATTTTATACAATGCCAAATAACTGCAACTTTAATGAATATAAATAGTCCCTAATGCATATCAAAGTTGTGCACCAATATCATTAATTGCATGGGGTTCTAGAAGCACTAATAGGAGTAAAAATCTCACTATGCAATACTTACTGAACTTGTGGTTAGAGGAGCATCAATATTATACTACTTACATAAGATTTTCAGAGTATCTCCTTCCAATCCTTTAAAGTGAGAAAGGTTCACATGGAATACCTAGATAATTCAGCCTAGACTTTATCTTACATTCAAACAGTGGTTCGAACTCGTAAGATTCTTCTCAGGTATCTCAAGGGAATGTTTGTGCATATCCCACACTTATGAATGTAGAATGCAAGGGGCGAAAGTTTCATAAAATAACTTTCATGATTCTTGTTAAATGAGACCCACAAATGATAGAAACATGTAGGTAGCCCATGGCTACTCCATCCTTCAATATAAATGTGCAATTCTTACCATAGTCGCAGCTCGAGTGCCATTCACATATTTCACTCTTGTTCACCTCTTGCAAGACTTCTTCTCTGACGCTTCTTTTGGTTAAGTGCGAGAAAGGTGGAATCTCAGGTTTGTTTTAAAATATTGGGTTAGCACACACAATATGAAATATAGCATTGACGATCACATAACAAACAAATATATATATATATATATATATATATATATATATATATATATATATATATATATATATATATATATATATATATATATATATATATATATATATATATATATATATATGTATATATATATATCATGCACAATATGCAGAGCCTATTAGATGTGGCTCACTGAAATACTTCCTTAATGTGCGCATCTAACAATCGCAGTGAACGCTCCACTACGACAGAGCTCGGTCGTTTTTGTGATGGAAGTAAACGTCGACCTCAACATCAAGAAAATTTTCAAATTCAACGCACATATGAACAATGACACCGATAAAATTCAATGCACATATGAAGGAGATAAACTAACGCACCGCAATCAACATATTTTAACGCACCTCCAGGTGTTCAAGCTCAATGCATTATAACTTCTATGTTGCATAAATATGAACCAGTGCATCCCATCATACAGGAATCAACGTATGCCATCATACATCGTACATGAACCAATGTATATGCAAATTTCGTGCCAGCATATAATATGAACCGAGATAGGTTCGACCAACAGACATTACAATAATGTAAACATATGAATGTCAATGCATATATAACTTCAACGCAGGATTTTAATTAACTCATGCAAAACTAAACTATTCAACTAAGTTATACCCTTCACCATAGTCCAGCACATATTTAATGACCAACCACTACAACACACTGTTCAATGCATATAAATCATCAATTAATACTTAGAAATGGTTGATATTAAATGCACATACCATGATTTAATTAACCCGTATGACATACACCTATCAACAATCTCTGGTTGAAAATGTTGAATTCAACAATATGTGTGAATCGTTAGGAATTACGCATGGAAACTGCGCACTGGGGCATTCCAAACATTCAAACTTTTACCAATATGTGTTGTTGGGAAAAGTATCTATTCAGAATGCCCCTATCCCACTCTAAGGTGTGTTGTGGGGAAAAATGCCTATGCAGGATGATCCTATCCACCTAAGGTGTGACAGTGCCTTAGCAACAAACAGAGACAGCTATTCTGGTTTCTTCCTTTATGAAATGTGAAAGAAGATAGATCAATAGACTTACCGGTGTCTTCTGTTTGTCCCTCGATCTGGTCTCTCTTCTCTTTGGGTGTTCACAGCTACTTGCCTTCTTGCTTATCCAGCTTCAACGGATTCCTGCAAGATCACAAGAGAACAGCTACTTGCGACAAGAGAAGAACACTACACAAAGACAGATATTCACATTCATAACTAGTTTAGGATTAGAAATAAACTAAATACACTAATGCATTCATACATCAAAAATACATCAGCATATAGGAGAAACCAAGATAGCTTTATTGATGAATAACAAGGTTCAGGAAGAGATACAACCCAGAGGGCTCCAATCCAGCATCTCCTTCCCAACAAATGGAATTCCTATCTTCACCCCCTTCAAAGCATTAAGCACCCAATGATTCCAGTCTCAAACCAACAGCAATTCTTTGCAATAACAAAATTCCAGCCTCCAGATCTCATGGAGGAGAGATCCATATATATATGTTTGGAGAGAGGATGAGTCAGCTTGAGATCTGACTAGTGTCCTCTCCCTCTGTCAGTTCTTGAGTCCACTTGGAGGTTCTTGCTTCCACTTGGAGACTTGGAACCTCTTACTCATCACTAGTCGAATTCCCTGAGGCAAGTGTCATTTTGGAAACTTCCTGGGTTTTGACACCTTAAGAAATGAGCCTGCCACATGTCCACTCTCGTTCAGCGCAGGTAGCCAGTGTTCCAGTTGACATTCAATGCAGGTAGCCAGTGTTGGCTTTGACATTCAGCGCAAACAGCTCGTGTAGCCATTGAAATGATCCTGAATTGACTTGTTTTTGAGCAGTTTCTGGTGGAGAACTTCTGTGAAATGCTGTGGTTTGTTAGCCTTGTTCCTCGAGGGGTAGGAAAAACATGTTTAGGGACTTTGGATCCCTTAGATTATGGACATTTCATGCTCAATGCTGTAAGGCACAAAAATGTCTATAACAAGGTGTGATAGTGCCTTAGCAACAAACAAGGAAAACTACTTGAGTATTCTTCTTTATGAAATGCAAATGAAGAGGAAGGATGTAACTAACCTGTGTCTTTCGCTAGTTTGTTGATCCAATCGCTCCTCTCTTCAATAGTTCCCAGCTCCCTTCTCCCTTACCGACCTAGCTTCACCGAATTCCTGCAAGATCACAAGAGAGAGAAACTACACGAAGATATAGATATACATTCATAAAAAGCTCTGGATCAGATTAAGCTAAACATGCAAATATAACAAAACATCATTGATACACAGCATGTAGGAGAAACTCAAATAGTTTATTGATATGATAATAAAGTCCAAGAGGAGATACAACCAAGTGAGTCCCGATCCAGCATCTACCTCCCAGCAAAGGAATCCCTTCCTCTCCTCCAACAAAGCATAAATCACCCAATGTACTAATCTCAATCTCAAACCAACAGCAATTCTTTGCAAAGTACAAAATTCCAGCCTCTGGATCTCTGGGATGAGGGATCCATATATATATGTAAGCAGAGAGGATGAGTCAGCTTATGTTTTGACTTGTGGCTTCTCTCTGTCAGTTCTTGATTCCACTTGGAGGCTGAGAGCCTCTTACTCATCACTGGTCGAATTCATTGAGGCAAGTGTCATCGAGGAAGATTCTAGAAGCTTCCAGTGCCTGTACACCTCGCGGAATGATACTGCCATTTGGCATTTCTCGCTCAGCGCACCCTGGTAGTGCATTTAGGTGTGTTGCAATGCACCTAGCTAGTGTACTGGGGTGCATTGCAACGCAGGCAGCTAGTAGAGCATCTGAATTGATCCTGAATTGACTGTTTCTGAGTAGTTCTTGGTGGAGAACTTCTGGGAGAAGCTGTCATTGGTTGACCTTGTTCCTTTAGGGGTAGGAACAACTCTTTTAGGGACTTTGGATCCCTTGGATTATGGACATTTCATGCTCAATGCTGTAAGGCACAAAAATGTCTATAACAGTTGCCCCCTAAAGTATGAGGCCGTTTATCGGGTGAAATGCTTTATTAGGAGGATCCGAAGTTCATTCAATGCTGGGAGGAGACCTGTAATAAGATAAAATACAATACATTATTTTTCATACTGTTCTCATGATCTAGCTGAGGCGGGCATTCCCATGCTCAGCTTTATAAATTCATTTTTATGTACATAGGACAGACAGTCGTCTGATGGTAGACTGATGATCCTGCTGAAATCATCATCCCTTTGGTAGGATGATTGTCTGTGTTTCAATGTTGTACATGTCAATGTCTTTATTTTTCCTGAATATATATCGCAGCCCGGATGGATGAAACTAGATCCGGGGTCTTCAATCTCGTCCGATCTTCACTCTAAGTACAAGTCGATCCATGTGAGAAATGTTTTGAAGTCGAACATGGAAAGACATCACTTGATTACCAGTCAATGATGTAAACTGTTAACAAGCGCGCGAGGAATCACCGATAATGATGATGACCCTCAAGGTACTGCAGTACAATTCACATGGTGTGAATAAAGGACTTGGTGTCGAACACCACGCAAAATCTTTCGGTCGAAGGTCATTGATGTATACCTATCGTCGGAAGTGAGAAACTTGCCATTGAGGCATGCAAGCTTCAAAGTACTGAACGGGGTGTTCCTAGATCAACTTCTTGGATAATGAGCTGATGTCAACAAGAAGTGATCTGTCAAAGGAGGGACTTGATGTATCCCACATCAGTGACACGGAACAGATCAAATGATTTTGATGGAGGTGAAAACGATCTGATGATATATGGTTCAGGGTGGCGGTCATGAAAGAATGAAGTATAATGTATGGTAGTGGATGGGACACGGTTGACTTCTCTGGATGACTTCTCTTGAACATATCGGCGACACTTATATGATGGATTGGTAGCATTTACCCCGAAGATGGATGGTATGGCGAGACCATGGTGATGTGACCGGTGGATGAAACAACCCAACCCGACTCAGGCACGGAGTGGAAGTGTCATGTTCAAGAGCGACTTGCTACCAATAAAGGTTCTTTGGGTTTCTTCCCAATTTTTCCCCAGTCATTGCTGACCAGTACCTCTTTATTTTTGTCAAGCTTGAGGAGGATAACATATGCTTTTTCTATAATTTGCCCTTCGGGCAAACCCATCGCTATGTTTTAACGAGCCTAGCGATAGTGAAACTCGTTCTCGTCTAAAGACAAGTTTGTCGCTATTAATTCTTTTAACGAGTCTAACGACAAAGATAACTCGGTCCTTTTGATTTTTAGAGAGTCTGAAAAGGTACGTAAAGTTAACTCCGAAAGTCCTTTTTCGTCATCTAATCCCTTAAGTCCGAAAAAGTATAAAACAATACAGAAGGGATGAATTTTCGATAGTTTTAACGAGCCAAACAAAACAAGCGCTCGATCTTTTTGTGCAATAATCCCTCAGGTCCAAAAATATTAAAATCTAGAGGAGGGATAGCTCTTCCGGTCGCTTTAACGAGCTGGGAGGCCAAAACTCGGCAATCTTTTCATATTTTACGAGTCAGATGAAAAGAGCTTAAAGAAGACTCGTCTTTTGAGGAACGAGTGATAAAATGGGTAGCAGCTCATTCCTGGTAAGGGTTGGAATTTTCCAAGCACGACAGTGTCACAAGGATGGCTAGTGAAATCACTCTTCGCAGCTATTCCTCAAAATGGGTAAACAATCAAATGGAGGTGAATGATCGGCCAATGGAAAAGTGGAGGTGACGGTGCAAACACGACCAAGGCTTTAATGGCTGATAATGTTACATTCACGGTGGTTATTTACCGGAGGATAGTTCATTTTTTAACGAGCTTAAACACAGGTTGAAACACTTGCTCGATTTTATGTTTATTTTTTAACGAGCATGAACTATGCACTAAAACTACTTGATCTTATGTTTATTTTTTAACGAGCATGAACTATGTGCTAAAACTGCTTGGTCTTATGTTTATTTTTAACGAGCATGAACTATGTGCTAAAACGACTCGATTAATCCAGTCATATGATAAGAATTTCTCATGTAAGATGCCATTTTTTATCGAGCTTGCGCCTTACAAAGCTATGCCCCGCATCCTTTCGTTATGCAAGTTCGGAAACGACTAATCCTACGAGTTTAAAGGGTTAGACCTACGGGTTTAAAGGGAGGACCTAAAAATTTAAAAAATAAATAGCCGCCCCTTGCTTTCACTCCAAAAGGTTTGCATGCCCCCAGGTATAAAACAGAGTTTCAAGGTTACCTCTACTTCACTTCCGCCAAAACAATTTTTTTACCGAGAGAGGCCTACCTCTTTCAGGTCACCCAAAGATTGTTCTGTTAATCTTTCAAACAAAACACTTCTTCGGTGATGTCTACCGATATAAACAAAGGTGAGTGACAACGAGCGCCAAACACATGACTTTGACAAAAGAATCTTATTCTAGAACAACCCCTCTTCCAATCACGGATGGGGTACGGACTAGTCATATTCTCCCGCGGAAACCTACCTTATACCCAAAGTTTTCCTGCCGAAGCAGACCAGGATGCATGCCCCCTGGGTTCCAGTCATATCCCTCTGAATTACTCGCGCTCATCGGGAGGACGGACCATGGGTTGAGACATTTCTTGCGTGAAGAGACCATTTAGGGACGGTATATGACTATTTGCGATGCGTGATCCGGGAAATGAAAGCTGGTCGATGAGCTTGACCACTCTTCCTTCGTGCGGAAAACACATTACTCTAAAGAGTGAGGAGATGATGGCTCCCATGCAATAAATATAGTCTCGTCCAAGGAGTATGTTATAATCCAAGGGTCCTTGAACGACCATCACGTTCATTTGAATGGTCTTCCCTTTCAATGTGATAGGCACATTGGGGAGCATCCCTAAAGGTCGACTGGTTCCTTTATCGAAGCCTGTCAGATTTCTCATCTCAGGCAAAAGCGATTGTGAACCAAGTGCTTTCCAAGCAATAGAGGAAAGGATACTCACAGATGCCCCCTCATCAATGATGGTGCCAGCCATGACCATTCTGTATATTTGAACGATAATTCGGAATGGTATGCTTGCTGGCAAACGGGGTCTGCCTAGTTGGTTTCAATCGAAGGATACAACTAGGTTGCTTGGTGGTGGGACCGAGTAGACGACCGGGTATGGCTCTGACGAACTTCCTTCCTATGATAAAGGAATGGGTGGATTGCCCCCGTGTTCGTCGGAGTCTGTGTTGATGAAGAGAATTTGGACGGTGTCATCCATATTCTCCTGAGTGACTGTATCATTCGAAGATAAAACCTCTGAAGGCAAGACCGGGTCGACTGCCGCCTCGACCTTTTGACTTTCGCCGGGTATGGATTCAGTTGGTTCATCTTCAATGACCAACGCTTCAGTTGACCACTTGAGCGGGCTAGCTAGATTTTCAACTAACGAAGGACTCGGCAAGAGTTTTTTATATCTAGGAGGAAGTCGTAACGGTGAAACCGGACGATCTTCCAAGACTCTTTTAGCCTCGTCTAAGAAGGGACAACGGTGGAGGGCATGGTTGCCTTCGCACAGTCTATAGGGAGATCTAGCTCACCCTTTTTGTCCTGGGACTTCACTTTCACTAGTTGACGGTGTGCTTTCAACATGGCTATCAGAGGTTGACGCCACCGGATTGTGCAAACGGGGAGACCAGTCCCTTAGTATCCGAGGGATGCAGGGACAATCTCTGTGAAAGTGGTCTCCCTTGCATATGACACATGGCGATTTAGGCCTAGTCAGTGCTGTGTGTGGATTTTCGTTAGATGACACTCGTTTGCCCCCAGTCGCTTTTGGCTCCTTCTTCTTCTTCTCTTTCTTCTTCTTTTCCTTCTTCTCCTTAGGAACTTGACTTTTGGCTTTGCCAGCCCCATCAAGCGAAGAGGAAGGAGGAGAGGAAGAATTAGAGGAAGTAGAAGGCTGGTGGGTAACCCTGGACTGGTCTAACTGCTGATTCGACTGTTCAGGAACAGTGGTGTTCTGAACGACATTGGTTGAGAAGAGCCAGACCGGCAAGCCAATTATCGGTCTTGGCAGCGACAATGTGGCCATATGGGGTGCACCAACATCTCCCCAAGAGGAGAAGGGACTAGGATTTCCACCAAGGGGAATTCCTTGGTTGGTAGGCTCCATTTTCTCAACCTAAAGATCAACGCAGGAAAAGGGGTATGAATATTCCGTTTAAAATAAATTTTAACGACGCTTGGACACAACTTGCTTTTTCAATTTTAAAGAGTCGAGAAAAAGCAAAAGATGACTCTAGTCTCCTTCAATTTTTAATGAGCCTGAAGTGACAAGTGCTCAGATGGACCTTTTCCGTTAAGGAGTCTGAAAAGGAACGAAAGGGACTACTCTGGAGTTCTAGGTAGAGGGTGTGCCAAACCAATCGCAAAACCGCAGAATACTTTTTAAGGTACGGGCGGTCAGTCTTCCCGAATGTTGTGTTCAGTGCATTGCGATCAGTAGGGCGACCGACATGGCTTCCTATGGATAAAGGTTTTATGCCTATAGGGGTCTCCCAATATATACTCGACGGTACGTGGGAGCACAATCCATACTGGTGCTTATCGTCTCTCAGGAGGAATCACCCAACCATCAGCGAGACCGACAGTCACCAGGTTTTACGACGCCGGAACACGTCTCTAGCCTAGACCTCTATGTTGTGCGTTAAGTTCCAAAACGTTGTTAAGTTAATTCATTTTATTTTAGGTTGATCTTTCTTAGAAGTTTGCCTTTTTGGATCACCACGAGATGTAGATACAATTCCTAAATGCAGTCTAAAGATGATAAGCAATCTTTTATCTCTTTTCAACAATGAAAATCCTAGCTACAAGGGGAAAAGAAAGACACAATCTTTTCTCAAAGAGCATAGAGCACACTGTAAATGCACTTTTCCTAAATCAAACCATACAAAATATCAATATGCAAATGCACAAATGCATGTATTTGTTTTCACTTTCTTAATATTGATGCCTAAAAAGAAAGTTGTTGTACAAATTTGAATTCGATTTCAAGTGAAAAACACAAACAAGCTTCTTTTTGAAAACGAAAAGACGATTACGACACTTATAATTTTGAAGTAAACACTTGTTTCGACACTAGAAATTCATAAATTCAAAACAAAAGACAAAAGTAAAAGTGTAATCAACTGTGAACAGCAAACAAACTCACTCCTAAGATCAAAACGACACTTACAACAGGTCTAGATCTAAGGGCGACAGTACGACCAGATTACTTTTGTAATGGGAAACTGCAAATGATGTAACAAATACACAAAAACAAATATAGTTTCTTTTATACAACTGAGGCGGAATTGAGGCAAAGAAAAGGGGTTTTCAGATAGGTACACTCACTGATAACAGGCTGCAAAAACAGAGATAAAACTGAGCAAAAAGAAGCAGAGAACCACAGCTGGACAAGGCAAAGGCTGATCAGCGCACCCCCAGCACAGAGAAACTGAATTGCAGCGCAGGTACCCCTCTCGGGACCTGTGTTGAAATGCAGAACCTCTTCACAGAGCCTGCGCTGAAGCAGAAACGAGAATTGTCTCTGGGTTTTGGGTCACGGTTTACAGTTTAATCTACGGTTTTTGGCCGGATAAAAGCTATAAATAAGGTACAATTAGAAGGATGATTTAAAGGAGGACTAAGAGCTATCACATAGGGCAGTTAGAGCATTTGTGGATCAGCTTGTTCAGATCATAAACAGGCCCAGTGAATGGACTAGAGTAGCAGATCTCTACTTTGCATTTGTAAATGGCAAATGCAGTTCGATTCGCCACTCCTAAGTTTATGAGGAGAACAACAATAGAAACACAAATAAAATAACTATATATGATCCCCAGTGGAGTCGCCAATTTTTTGTTGGGAAAAGTATCTATTCAGAACGCCCTTATCCCACTCTAAGGTGTGATAGTGCCTTAGCAACAAACAAGGAAAACTACTTAAGTATTCTTCTTTATGAAATGCAAATGAAGAGGAAGGATGTAACTAACCTGTGTCTTTCGCTAGTTTGTTGATCCAATCGCTCCTCTCTTCAATAGTTCCCAGCTCCCTGCTCCCTTACCAGCCCAGCTTCACCGAATTCCTGCAAGATCACAAGAGAGAGAAACTACACAAATATATAGATATACATTCATAAAAAGCTTCGGATCAGATTAAGCTAAACATGCAAATATAACAAAACATCATTGATACATAGCATGTAGGAGAAACTCAAATAGTTTATTGATATGATAATAAAGTCCAAGAGGAGATACAACCAAGTGAGTCCCGATCCAGCATCTACCTTCCAGCAAAGGAATCCCTTCCTCTCCTCCAACAAAGCATAAATCACCCAATGTACTAATCTCAATCTCAAACCAACAGCGATTCTCTGCAAAGTACAAAATTCCAGCCTCTGGATCTCTGGGATGAGGGATCCATATATAGATGTAAGCAGAGAGGATGAGTCAGCTTATGTTTTGACTTGTGGCTTCTCTCTGTCAGTTCTTGCTTCCACTTGGAGGCTGAGAGCCTCTTACTCATCACTGGTCGAATTCATTGAGGCAAGTGTCATTGAGGAATATTCTGGAAGCTTCTAGTGCCTGTACACCTCGCGGAATGATACTGCCATTTGGAATTTCTCGCTCAACGCACCCTGGTAGTGCATTTAGGTGCATTGCAACACACCTAGCTAGTGTACTAGGGTGCATTGCAACGCAGGCAGCTAGTAGAGCATCTGAATTGATCCTGAATTGACTGTTTCTGAGTAGTTCTTGGTGGAGAACTTCTGGGAGAAGCTGTCATTGGTTGACCTTGTTCCTTTAGGGGCAGGAACAACTCTTTTAGGGAATTTGGATCCCTTGGATTATGGACATTTCATGCTCAATTTTGTAAGGCACAAAAATGTCTATAACAATATGTAGTGGTTGTTATGCAGCCAATGGCATACTAACAGTTCAAATCCTTATGAACGCATGCCATCCCCATCGGGGTTGTGCCCTAGCTTTTCAAGCCGGTATTTTGAATGACCTCTGCTAGCAGGTATACAGTCCAAAATATGTCAGTGAAATGTGGATGCTTGCAAATTAGCAAAGAATATAATTGAAAAAACATAAGTAGGAGACATTTATAAAATGTTTGGTGCACCCACTGGCAGGAGAATAATCAACTGACGGACATAGTTGGTAGGGAGCATTAGGGGTTTTTCTTTTTAAGATGTAAGAGTTAAGAGACCAGTGAACGTTGAGAAAACAAAGGTGAAACTTTATAGAAGTGGTCAGATCCATAAAGGCCACAAAACAAGTGGCTCAAATTAGAACACTCACTTGAATATCATGTTAAACATACAACAATAATGGACAACCAAATAGGATAAATGTGAATTACATTTCTATTAAAAAAAATATACATTTATAATACATTCTTGTGACCTTTGGTCCTCATATACCAAGTGGTCTCTTGGACTCCAGTGACTTTTCACATTCCACACTAACCCTTAGTGGATTAGGTGTCCAACATCTAGCTCAAGCGAGGTTAGCATAAATATGCCTAGTCTTGGGTAGACTATTGAGGAGTAAAGGAGGAGATAATCTTGAAGAATAAGGCTAATATTAAAAGTATTATTAATTTCAAATTTAAGGATAACATATAGGACAATGAGGAGTTAGAGAGAAAAAGGAAGCTAAGATACTATGAGGAGGTGATCAAGCTCACTCTTGAAAACTAAAATTATCTTTCTATCATGACCAATGCTAAGAAGAAAATGAACATTGCCAAGATAATAACTAACTTCCATATGATCTTGAAAATGAAATTGAATGTTGGTCAATCTCCAAAACACCTTGGGATGAAAGAGTCTTCCACCTTTGCAATACTAAGAGGCTTGAAAAAGAAAATAATTTTCTCTTGGATTGTCCAACTCTTACTCACATCCATTCTAATTTTCAAAATCTCCCTTCTTTTTTTATCATAGAAATAAAATGTTAAAGAATCTTAATTAAACTCTTACTTTCTTAAAGTCAAGTAGGCCATATAGGTCTTAGTGGATGTTAATCATCATCATCAAGTAAAACATTTTGACTCATCAAAAGAAAAAAAATAAAATAAATAAATAAATAAATTTATTAATTATTAATAATTAAACTAGCCTAGATCCATCTTAATTTTGGATCTATCAAAGGCCGAGAGGGACAAAATCTCTCAAGGTGCAAACTTTTCTTCAAGTTTACACTAAAAATAGGTTTGCACATTGAGATATTTGATCTCTCTAATCGCTTGATAGATCCCGAATTAAGATAGATGTAAGTCAGTTTAATTATTAATAATTAATAATTATACTTATTTATTTATAGATTGATTTAACAATTTGAGGATGATCCTTTGTTTTTATGGGAAGCATTATATAGGTGACATGGCTCGTCAAGCGTACAATTCAAGAGCATGTTGCAGACATTAAGCATAATCACTCTCACTCTTCGGCTCTTGTTGAGCATTCTACAAAGACTAAGCATCACATTTGTGTTGAGGATGATCATGTCCTTGACAAGATCCCTCATTATCATTATAGTAAGTTGTGGGAAGTCATTGATATAAAGAAGTGGGTCACAAAAAATCTTAATAGGGATGATGGTTGGAGAATCAATAGAAATTGGATCCCCACTCTCTCTTCGAGTCATTATTCTTCTTAATTTTAATCTTTAATTTGTACATATTTATTGTTATTTTTATTCCATTCTATTTTTTTTTTTACCTTTAGTTAATTATATTACCTTGCACGGTCATAACTTTTGGATGGCGGAGGCTCTGCAACTTGATCTAGGGTTGGCGTTAGGGTTTGAATTTGGGTACCATGGCGGGAGGCGCAGGGGGGAGTGCTGCTCCCTCCTATAGTCAAGCAGTCACGGATAGAAGCAAGGACACTAGAAAGCAGCATTTCAAGAAACCTTTGGAGAAGACAACAAAGGCAAGTAACATGGAAATATTGCGAAGAAACAGACCTCATGAACATGAAGGGGATCAACAGGAAGCTAGTAAGGAGAAGGAGAAAGGGGATAGCAGTAAAAAACCTACTTCTATAAGGACAACTAGGGTATGCAAACCCAAGGCGAACATCATTCCCTGGGTCATCTTAAGCGACCTGGTGCTACAAGCACATAGGGATCATATGGCGAAATACACGGTTATGTGCAAATTAATGGGGATATGGCCGACGGAGAGGGCGCTGCACATATGGATAAGGAGTCACTGGAAACCAAAGGGGGAAATAAACCTTCATCTGGGATCTAAGGGCTTCTTCACAGTAGTGTGTTGGGTTGTGTTATATTCTTTCCACGACTAACCTACGTAGTGTTGGATTGGACAGAGTGTTGGATATTCATGGTTTTGTTGATGCAGACTGGGCTGGAGATCTGGATCAGAGAAGATCTACAAGTGGGTATGTGTTTAACCTATTTGGAGGTGCAGTCAGTTGGATGAGTAAGAAACAATCTGTAGTGGCACTATCAACTACAGAGGCAGAATACATGGCAGCCACTCATGCAAGCAAGGAAGCAGTTTGGTTGCAAAGATTGTGTTCAAGTATGGGGTTAGTACAGGGAGCTATAAGAATAGCCTGTGACAGCCAAAGTGCAATTTTCTTGGCAAAGAACCCTGCTTATCATTCAAAGACAAAGCACATTGATGTTCAATATCACTTTGTGAGGGATATGATAGAAGACAAAAAGGTGTTGCTGGTAAAGGTGGACACTTTAAAGAATACTGCAGATGCATTGACAAAATCTGTGAGCTCTGAGAAGTTCTCTTGGTGTAGAGAAACAATGGGTGTTTCAGGGCTGTAAAAATGACTAAGCTCTCCTGTGGCCCCCTGTGGAAAGAAAACAACAAGTGGGAGATTGTTGGGTTGTGTTATATTCTTTCCACGACTAACCTACGTAGTTAAACGGGGGGTTAGAGGGGGGCGAAAGCCCCCCTTCGTTGCGCCGATTGCACAGCGGGAGGGTCACAGGGGGGGCGGCAGCCCCCCCTGTCCGGGTGGTTTGAGGGGGGCGGGTAGCCCCCCTCTACGGGGTCCGGGGCAGCGCCCTGGGAAAATTTGTTTTGGACCCTATATTAGGTTGGGCGAACCTACCTATGGTTTTGTGCATGTTGTTCACACATGGTATTGGACGGGATGGTTTTTCGGTCCATGGTATTGGATGCTTCGGCATGTATAAATATGTATTGTAACATTGAAAGGAACATAATGAAAAATCAACCTGGTAATCCCGGTTTTGGGATCCAGGGAAAAATCTCTGTGCATATGTGTTTTATGGGTTATGCTCTCGCATTGTTTATTTTCTTTGTTTAAGAATTCGTATGCAGGTAATTTCTGTACAGGGTTAAAACCTACATAGTGTTCACAAGCCTAGAGGATAAAGATAGAGTGTTCGAAGGAGGACCATATTTCTACACGGCTGCAGGCCTCCACATGTGGCCATGGATGATGAACTTTGTCCTAGAACATGAAACATTCACATCAGTACCATTATGGATTAGACTATACTCCCTTCCTCTAGATTACTGGCTACTGAAATCTTTGAAAACAATAGGCAACAAACTGGTGCATTTTCTAAAGATCTCAGATGCAACTCTGAAAGGAAAATACACCTCCTTCCCCCAGATATGTGTGGAAATGGACTTCTCTGGAGCACTTCCAGACGCGATAATTTTAGAAGTATATGATGAAGAATGGGTGCAGGCGGTGGACTATGAGCACATCCCATTTAGGTGCTGCAAATTCCATGAGCATGGGCATCTATATAGAGACTGCCCAACAAACAATATGGATAGAAATGTGAAAACCACTACAGATAAAAATCTTGAGGGTTTAACCAAGGTTGGGGGCAAAGGGAAAGGTAGGAAGCAGCCACAAAAAAATATCAATGAGGAAAGACAACCGAGCCACAATAGCTTTAAGATCCTAGAAGAAGAAGATGGAAATAAAGAAACAAACTAGGAAGCGGAGAACATTATCACTAAGAAGGAAAGGGATGCTAGCATGGAAGATATCATAGAAAAGAGCTAGCAAAAGGAGGATCTACCAAGAATTATGGAGATAAGTAGGGACGATGAGATGACTCCAAGTGAGGCAGGAACAGAGAACCATGAATTGCAGGAGATTCTAGAAAGGGAAAATCTAGATCTAGAGAAAATCCTGGAATAGGGGACGACCAAAGGAGTGGATTCCCTGCCAAAAGAGGAATATGATAGAGTTCAACAACTCTTCCTATGGAGATCACAATTGAAGGGCTCTGGAGTCAAAAGAAATCATGAAAGCTAGGAGCATAGAGGGGTCAAAATGATGGAGGAGATACAGGCACAATCTCCAAAGAACCCAGGCAGGAAAAGAGGAAGAAAAAGACAGAATGAGTTGCTGAACGAATGTGGGAAACTCTTGATCAACTCAGGTAAGATGAAAGATCTCACCAGTTATTCCTTTACAAACCTTTCTTAATGAAGCTCACAACCTGGAATATTAGAGGCATAGGAAATAGAAGGAAACAAAGAAATCTCAGTAATAGAATAAAAGAAGAAAAACCAGATATGGTTTTTATTCAGGAGACAAAATGTTCGATGGATAAGATTAGAGAAATTCATAATAAATGGCTAATCAAGTATGAGTATCTAGAGGTTAAAGCAAATAACTCGGCGGGGGGGATTCTCATGCTCTGGGATCCCCAGAAATTTGGAATCTTGGATGTTGAAGCGTCAAGGAACTATCTTTCTTTGGTATGTCAACCTTTAGGGGATTAGAAGATATACATGATCACAAATGTCTTTGGAACTCAAAAGCAAGAAGATAAACTCAAGTTTCTCACCTCCCTTGAGGAACTAAGAGCAAGACACCCCAATATGCCCTGGATTGTTGCAGGAGATTTCAATATGATAAGATCTCTTACAGAAAAAAAGGCAGTATCAGACAGCTAGGAAAAGACTCCATGGCCTTCCAGAACTTCATAAGGAACATGGGATTAGTGGACACTGAAACAATCAATGGGACCTTCACCTGGAACAACAAGAGGGGAGGGGCTTCACAAGTTGCCTCTAAACTCGATAGATTTATTATTTCAGAGGACCTCTTTCTTTTAGGCCCTGCCATGTCAGCTTCTATTCTTCCCTTTGGAGGTTCATACCATTGGCTTGTAAAACTAGAAGCCACTTTCATGGATACACCAAGAAACAAACCCTTCAGATTTGAAAATGCTTGGCTCTCTCACCCTGAATTCACCAGCAATATTGACAAATGGTGGAGAGAGGATCTGAACATTCAAGGCACTAGAATGTTCCTGCTCCAACAGAAACTTAAACATATCAAATCCAGGCTTAAAGATTGGAACAAAAAGGAATTTGGAAATATATTCAAAGCCAAAAGAGAAGTTGAGTAGAAACTCCAGGAGATCAATCAGATCAGCGTCACAGATGGCTTTATCAAGGAGCAGAAAAAGCTAGCTGACTCTTTGCAGGAAGAATGGGAATATTAGTGCATGCAAGAGAAAATATTCTGGAGACATAAATTGAGGGTGCAGTGGATTAGAGAGGGAGAAAGAAACATGAATTTCTTTCATAAATCCACCATGGATCACAGGACACACAACAAAATCACAAAGCGCAAATATTCTCAAGGGATAGAACTCGTCTCTCACAAAGATCTGGAATCTATCTTTGTTCAACACTTCCTTAGTATAGTAGAGGAGCCTCTGGTGGATAGATCCATGTTCATCAACAATTTCACTAAGTACATCCCTTAGTTGGTCACCAGAGAGGACAACCACAATCTTAATAGGTTAGTGTCAGAAGAGGAGGTTAGTGAAGTTATTATTGAAATGCAAAATGGAAAAGCTCTAGGCCCAGATGGGTTCAATGTAGACTTCTTCAAAGCCTACTGGAAAATAGTCAAACAATATATCCTTGAGCTGGTGGAAGACTCAAGAAGATCCAAAAAGGTAGTGAAGGCTCTTAATGCTTCCTTCATAGCTTTGATCCCAAAACAGGAAAAAGCCATGACTCCGAAGGGCTTCAGACCCATAGCTTTATGTAATGTGGTGTACAAAATTATTTCCAAAGTGATCGCCAATAGACTCAAGCCCCTTTTACCAGTTCTCATCTTAGAGGAGCAAACAGGATATGTGGAAGGAAGAAAAATCCTCAATAACATCATCCAAGCTCATGAGGTGGTACACTCTCTCAAAAGCAACAAACAAGCTGGTATGATCATTCAGCTAGACCTAGCGAAAGCTTACGACAAGCTAAGTTGGTCTTATATAAGGGAAGTTCTAAGAGCATATGGCTTCGACCAAAACTGGATAAGATGGGTTATGGCACTAGTTACCATGACCAGTTTTTCCATCCTGCTCAATGGCACTCCTTCAAGAACCTTCACACCCTCCAGAGGTCTCAGACAAGGGGATCTGCTCTCACCCTTCCTCTTTGTTCTCATGATGGAAGGGCTAGGCAGAGCGATTAAAATGGAAAATGCCGAAGGAAGAATTCAAAGTATCAAACTCACATTGGATGGAGTGGCAAATACTCATCAATAATTGTGGATGACACAATTTTGTAGGGCATACCCACAGTCAGGGAAGCCAGAGCAATCAAACAAATCTTAAATGACTTTGCTATGGCAGCTGGCACAGAGGTAAGCCTCAACAAATCAAAAGTTTTTTTCTTTAACATTGACATTGCTATTCAGAGAAACATCACCAAGATTCTTGGGTTTCGAAGGGACCGATTACCTTCCAAGTATCTGGGCATACCTCTTATGGATAAGCCTCTAAGCAAATGAGTATGGGAGCCAATAATAAATAAACTTCAGGATAGGATCAGAAAACCAGGTCTTTAAATTTGGTAAGGTGCCTTGTGCTCACACAGGCTGTCTTGCAGGCAATTCCCATTTTCATGTTCCTAGCTCTTCCTACTCCTAAAGGAGTTCAGCAACAGATCAGGAGTATACAAATGGATTTTCTATGGGGTAGAGGAGAAGAAAACGAAATGGGCTCTAGTGGCTTGGGACAAGATATGCAAACCCAAGATCCATGGTGGTTTGGGGCTTCATGACCTTGAAACCCTCAGCAGAGGTTCGGGAGCTAAACTCTCGTGGAGGTGTATCAAGGAATTGGCAACCCCCTAGGCCAGGCTTTGGAAACAAAAATATGCCAAGAATTGGTAGGAGAAGGATCACATTGGAATGTCACGACATATTAAGGGCTCCCACATTTGGAACCTTGCTTGGGAAAATAAAGGTATTGTTCAGCAACATAGTTTCTAGGAGATCCGAGATGGGAACCTAGCTCGGTTTTGGGAGGATAAATGGCAACAAGAACCCAACATGTATAAGGATGAATTAGCATCTCTCAAGCATGATACCGATAACAAAGGTCTATTCATGGTAAATGACTTCTGGGACCAGGTAAGGAACAATGGAAAATGGAGAATTTGGAAGGATCTAGGCCACAGTGAAGAGAGCCCTCTGAAGGCCCAGGCAGACTCTCTTGCTCAAGATCTAGAACATAGGAGGATTTTGGTATCCTCCTTTCCTGACCAACTAAGATGGGGAAGGAACACCGAAGGAAACTTCAACCTCAAAGAAGCTAAACAGGTAGTAATAGGGTTTTATTACCAAAACCCTCATCAAGTATGGAATAATTTTTGGCAGAGCCCCCACTGGATGAAAATAAAGTTATTCATTTGGCTAGTTCATCAAAGGAAAATTTTAACTTGGGAGAATCTCCTTAAAAACGACTTCACTGGCCCATCCATATGTTACCTATGTGGTTTACAAGAGGAGATGATGGATCACCTTCTCAACCTCTGCCCTTTCACCTCTATTGTGTGGGAATGGGTGGCTTCAATATTTAGGCACACTAATAGGGATAGACTCAGCATCTCCAACACTTTGAAGAATTGGAGGAAAAACTTCTCAGGGAATGAAATCATCAATAAAGCTTGGAATTTGGTTCCAGGATTTGTTATCTAGAATTTTTGGAAAGAATGTAATAGTAGGATCTTCAAGAGCAAAGAAAGCAAGCCCCAACACATAATTAATCAAATTTTAAGGCAACTCAAAGACACTGTCAGAAGCTTGTTGTGGAAACTTCCCAAGGACCCTCCTCTGCCCCAAGATGTGTGTATACTACTACATTTGGGTCTCCATTCTATAAGCCCACAGGTCATAATTAAGGGTGAGCCAAATAAATGCAGATATAAATATTTGGAAGCCTCCTCCACATGGTTTCTTAAAACTCAATATAGACGAAGCGTCTAAGGGCAACCCAGGGTTAGCTAGTTTTGCGGGTGTTATAAGAGATGAACAAGGATGAATAAAGGAAATCTTTCATTGCCACTTGTGGAAGGCCACTAATAACATGGCAGAACTTATGGACTTAGAGCAATGCATGGAAATATTGGTGGACTCAAATTCACACAATGTCGTCATTGACGCAGATTCAGAATTAATTATTAGAGCGGCCAAGAAAATATGCAATGGTACGGCACCGGCTAAAGTGTCGAAACATTGGAGGCTATCGCAGGTCTTTCTCCATATTTATACCCACCTACAAACCTTAAAAACTATAAACTTTGTACATGTGAAAAGAAAAGCTAATATGTTAACTGATCGTCTGGTAAATGAAGGAGTGATTAGTAAGGAAAGGGACACTCAGCTCTTGGGAGCTAATATCCCCAGGCAAACTGTTAGAGGATTGTCTCTGTCATGCTGCCAAAGATAGGGAACGATGGTTTGACAGGCTGGATCGATGAGGCTCAGGAGACAAGTGGGAGTACATGGATGCTTAAACTGTTTGCTTGTTGATTGGCAACAGTCCGCAGATTGTATTGGCATCCGTATTCCAACGGATTTGAGCGGACAATCGAGATTAGTAGAGGAAGACCATGGACGTAGTGGCGTGGAGATTGACTTTGGACTGATAGATCTCAGTGGAGTTAGATCTATGGTGTTTGGGAGAGGGAGTTACGTGACGGTTAATGAGTAGAAGTGGGTTGGAGAAACCCATAAGTGGATTTTGGGCAGAGGAAGGGCCGTAAGTGGTAATTCCTCGTTGGCTCAGATTCCATACACACAGTGACACGTAGCAGCAAGATGAGAGAGGGAAACTGCTTTTCGGGCGGATTTGGAGTGTGCAAGTGTTATAGACATTTTTGTGCCTTACAGCTATAATCATAAAATGTCCATAATCTAAGGGATCCAAAGTCCCTAAACATGTTGTTCCTACCCCTAAAGGAATAAGGCTAACAAACCACAACAATTCACAGAAGTTCTCCACCAGAAACTGCTCAAAAAACAAGTCAATTCAGGATCAATTCAGTGGCTCCACTAGCTGTCTGTGCTGAATGTCAAAGCCAACACTGGCTACCTACGCTGAATGTCAAAGCCAACACTGGCTACCTGCGCTAAGTGAGAGTTGACATGTGGAAAGTTCATTCCACGAGGTGTCAAAACCCAGGAAGCTTCCAGAATCTTCCTCAATGACACTTGCCTCAGTGAATTCGACTAGTGATGAGTAAGAGGTTCCAAATCTCCAAGTGGAAGCAAGAACCTCCAAGTGGAATCAAGAACTGACAGAGGGAGAGGACACTAGTCAGATCTCAAGCTGACTCATCCTCTCTCCAAACATCTATATATGGATCTCTCCTCCATGAGATCTAGGGGGCTGGAATTTTGTTGTTGCAAAGAATTGCTGTTGGTTTGAGATTGGAATCATTGTGTGCTTAATTCTTTGAAGGGGGTGAAGATAGGAATTCCATTTACTGGGAAGGAGATGTTGGATTGGAGCCCTCTGGGTTGTATCTCTTCCTGAACCTTGTTATTCATCAATAAATCTATCTTGGTTTCTCCTATATACTGATGTATCTTTGATGTAGGATTGCATTAGTATGTTTAGTTTATTTCTAATGCTGAACTAGTTATGAATATGAATCCATGTCTTGTGTAGCGTTCTCTTCTTGTGATCTTGCAGAAACCTCTTGAAGCTGGGCGAGCGAGAAGGCAAGTAGCTGGGAACTCTCCAAGAGAAGAGAAACCGGATCGAGGGACAAACGGAAGACATCGGTTAGTCCATCCATCTCTCTTCATTCTCAATTCATAAAGGAAAAATACTAGAATAGCTGTGTCTGTTTGTTGCTAAGGCACTGTCACACCTTAGGTGGATAGGATTGTCCTGCATAGGCATTTTTCCCCACAACAAATTGGTGACTCCGCTGGGGAGATCTGTTTAGTCATTTTATTTTTGTTTCCATCATTGTTTGTTTCATAGACTTGATAGCAACAATCGAATTGCATCTGCTATTCCCAGATGCAAAGTAGATAGTTGCTTCTTTGCTCCAATCACTGGACTTGTCTATGATCTAAACAATGGGCTCACAAATGATTTGATGATCCTTTGTGATAGATCTTAGTACTCCCTCAAAGCATCCCTTTGATTGCACCTTGCTTGTTGCTTTTATTTGGCCTGAAACTGTAGATTAAATAGCAATCTGTGACCCAGAACCCAATGAGAAACGAGAGTTTCTCCTTCAGCGCAGACCCTGTGAAGGGATTCTGCATTTCAACGCAAGTCCCGTGAAGGCTACCTGCGCTGAATGTCAAAACCCCTGTGTTGAGGTTGCGCTGAACCAGTTTGGCCTTGTGCAGCTGGGGTTCTCTGCTCTGTTTTACCTTGTTTTGATCTCTGATTTTTGCAGCCTATAACCAGCATAGGTACCAGTCTGATAACTCCTTTTCTCTGCTTAAATTCCGCCTCCTTTTGTACAAAAATACTGTGAGTGTTTTTATGTGTTTGTGGCATCATTTACAGTTTTCCTTTGCATGAGTGAAATAATCATCCTGTAGCCCTTGATTCAGATCTGTTGATTGTGATCTTAGGATAGAGTTCATTGGTTGTTTGCAGTTGATTATACATTTACTCTTGCTTATTGGTTTGAGTTTGTCTTTTTTAAGTGTCGAAACAAGTATTCATTTCGAAAATCGTTAAGTGTTGTAATCTCTTCTACCCTCTCTGATTTCGAAAAAGTAAAATTGTTTGTATTTGTCATTTAAAAGCAAATTCAAAGTTGTACAAAAAGCTTTCTATGTAGGCATCAATACTAAGAAAGCAGAAAACAAACACCTGCATTGTGCATTTGCATCTTGATAGTTTTGCATGTTTGATTTAGGAAAAGTGCATTAGAGTGTGTTGATTGCTCTTTGAGAAAAGATGGTGTCTTTCTTTTCCCTTAGTAGCTAGGATTTTCAAAGTTGAAAAGATATAAAGCTTGCTTATCATCTTTAGACTGCATTTAGGAATTGTATCATACATCTCGTGGTGAACCTCAAAAGGAAAACTTCTAAAAAGATCAACCTAAAATAAATTGAATGAACTTAACAACGCTTTGCAACATAACGCACAACATAGAGGTCTAGGCTAGAGACGTGTTCCGACGTCGTAAAGCCTGGTGACTGTCGATCTCGTTGATGGTGGGTGATTCCTCCTAAGGGATGATAGCGCCAGTACGGATTGTGCTCCCACGTACCGTCACGTATATATTGGGAGACCCCTGTAGGCATAAAACCTTTATCCTTAGGAAACTGTGTCGGCCGCCCTACTGATCACAATGCACTGAACACAGCATTCAGGAAGATCGACCGCCCGTACCCTAAAAAGTATTCTGCGGTTTTGCGAAAAATTTGGCACACCCTCTGCCTAGAACTCTAGAGCAGTTCCTTTTGGCCTTTTTTAGACTCTATAACGGAAAAAGTCCATCTGAGCATTTGTCACTTTGGGCTCGTTAAAACATCGAAGGAGACTAGAGTCATCTTTAGCTTTTTCTCGACTCTTTAAAACTGAAAAAGCAAGTTTTGTCTAAGCGTAGTTAAAAATTTATTTTAAACGGAACAATCACCCCTATTCCTGCGTTGATCTTTAGGTTGAAAAAATGGAGCACACCAACCAAGGAATTCCCCTTGGTGGAAATCCTAGTCCCTTCTCCTCTTGGGGAGATGTTGGTGCGCCCCATATGGCCAGATTGTCGCTTCCAGGACTGACAATTGGCCTGCTGGTCTGGCTCTTTTCAACCAATGTCGTTCAGAACACCACTATTCCTGAACAGTCGAGTCAACAGTTAGACCAGACCAGAGTTGCCCACCAGCCTTCTACTTCATCTAATTCTTCCTCTCCTCCTTCCTCTTCGCTTGACGGAACTGGTAAACAAAAAACCAAGTTCCTAAGGAGAAGAAGGAAAAGAAGAAGAAAGAGAAGAAGAAGAAGGAGCCAAAAGCGACTAGGGGCAAACAAGTGTCGTCTGACAAAAATCCACACACAGCACTGACTAGGCCTAAATCGCCATGTGTCATTTGCAAGGGAGACCACTTCCACAAATATTGTCCCTACATCCCTCGGATTCTAAGGGACTGGTCTCCCCGTTTGCACAATTCAGTGGCGTCAACCTCTGATAGCCATGTTGACAGCTCACCGTCAACTAGTGAAAGTGAAGTCCCAGGACAGAGAGGGAAAGCTAGATTTCCCTGCAAACTGTGTGAAGGCGACCATGCCATCCACCGTTGTCCCTTCTTAGACGAGGCTAAAAGAGTTTTGGAAGATCGCCCGATTCTACGAGCGCAACTTCCTCCTGGATATCAAAAACTCCTGCCAAGTCCTTCACTAGTTGAGAACCCGGCTGGCCCGCCCAGGTGGTCAGCCGAAGCACCTATCATTGAAGATGAACCATCTGAATCCATACCTGACGAAAGTCAAAAGGTTGAGGCGGCAGTTGAACCGGTTTTGCCTTCAGAGGCTCTATCTTCGAATGATACCATCACAGAGGAGAATAAAGACGACACCGTCCAAATTCTTTTCATCAACATGGACTCCGACGAACAAGGGGGCAATTTGCCCATTCCTTTGTCGCAGGAAGGAACTTCGTCAGAGTCATACCCAGCCGTCTATTCGGTCCCACCACCAAGCAACCTAGTTGTCTCGTTCGACTGGAACCAACTAGGCAGACCCCAGTTGCCAGCAAGCATACCATTCAGAATTATCGTTCAAATATACAGAATGGTAATGGCTGGCACTATCATTGATGAGGGGGCATCTGTGAGTATCCTCTCCTCTATTGCTTGGAAAGCGCTTGGTTCACCAGCGCTTTTGCCTGAAATGAGAAATCTATCAGGTTTTGATAAAGGAACCAGTCGACCTTTAGGGATCCTCCCCAATGTGCCCATAACATTGAAAGGGAAGACCGTTCAAATGAACGTGATGGTCGTTCAAGGACCCTTGGATTATAACCTACTCCTTGGACGAGACTATATATATTGCATGGGAGCCATCGTCTCCTCACTCTTTAGAGTAATGTGTTTTCCGCATGAAGGAAGAGTGGTCAAGCTCGTGGACCAACTTTCATTTCCCGGATCACGCATCACAAATAGTCATGTACCATCCCTAAATGGTCTTTTCATGCAAGAAATGTCTCAACCCACGGTCTGTCCTCCTGATGAGCGCAAGTAATCCGGGAGGATATGACTGGAACCCAGGGGGCATGCGTCCTGGTCTGCTTCAGCAGGAAACCTTTGGGTATAAGGTAGGTTTCCGCGGGAGAATATGACTAGTCTGTACCCCGCCCATGCCAGAAGAGGGTTATTCTACAATAAGATTCTCTTGTCAAAGCTACGTGTTTGGCACTAAGGTCATTCACCTTTGTCTATCTCGGTAGACACCGCCGAAGAAGTGTTTTGTTTGAAAGATTAACAGAACAATCTTTGGATAGCCTGAAAGAGGTACGCCTTTCCTGGTAGAACAAATGTTTTACTTGCAAATTGAGGGGTAACTTTGAAATCATACTTTATACCTGGGGGCATGCAAACCTTTTGGAATGCAAGCAAGGGGTGGCTATTTATTTTTTAAATTTTTAGGTCCTCCCTTTAAACCTGTAGGTCTAAACCTTTAAACTCATAGGATTGGTCGTTTCCAAACTTGCATAACGAAAGGATCCGGAGCAAAGCTTTGTGAGATGAAGCTCCATAAAAAATAACATCTTCACTGAGACATTCTTATCATATGACTGGGTATTCGAGCAGTTTTAGCACACAATTCATGCTCGTTAAATAATAAACGCAAAATCGAACAGTTTTAGCACACAGTTCATGCTTGTTAAAAAATAAACGCAAGATCCGAGCAGTTTTAACGTGGACTTCATGCTCGTTAAAAAATAAACGTAAGCAATGAGCAAGTGTTTCCACCAGCGTTTAAGCTCATTTTAAAATAAAAAATGAACCACTACCCAGTAAATAACCACTGTGAATGTAATATCATCAGCCATTAAAGCCTTGGTCGTGTTTGCACCGTCACCTCCACTTTTCCATTGGCCGATCGTTCACCTCCATATGTTTGTTTACCCATTTTGAGGAACAACTGCGAAGAGTGATTTCACTAGCTATCCTTGTGACACTACCGTGATTGGAAAATTCCAACCTGTACCTGGAATCAGCTGCTAACCCGTTTTATCACTCGTTCCTCAAAAGACGAGTCTTCTTTAAGCTCTTTTCGTCTGACTCGTAAAATATGAAAATATTGTCGAGTCCTTGGCCTTCCAGCTCGTTAAAGGGACAGGAAGTGCTATCCCTCCTCTAGATTTTAATCTTTTTGGACCTGAGGGATTATTGCACAAAACGATCGAGCGCTTGTTTTATTCGGCTCGTTAAAACTATCGAAACCTCATCCCTTCTGTATTGTTTTATACTTTTTCGGACCTAAGGGATTAGATGATGAAAAAGGACTTTTGGAGTTAACTTTATGTATCTTTTCAGACTCTCTAAAAATGAAAAGGACCGAGTTATCTTTGTCGTTAGACTCGTTAAAATCATTAAATAGCGACAAACTTGTCTTTAGACGAGAACGAGTTTCACTATCGCTAGGCTCGTTAAAACATAGCGATGGGCTTGCCCGAACGGCAGGTTATAGAACAAGCATATGTTATCCTCCTCAAGCTTGACAAAAATAAAGAGGTATTGGTCAGCAATGACTGGGGAAAAATTGGGAGAAACTCAAGAAAACTTTGATGGTAGCAGGTCGCTCTTGAACATGACACTTTTCCTCCGTACCACAATCGGGTTGGGTTGTTTCATTCACCGGTCACATCACCATGGTCTCGCCATACCATCCATATTTTGGGGTAATGCTACCGATCCATCGCATCAGTGTCGCCATATGTTCAAGAGAAGTCGTTTAGAAAAGTCAACCGTGTCCCATCCACTGCCGTACATTATCCTTCATCCTTTCATGACCGCCACCCTGAATCATATGTCACAAATTGTTTTCACCTCCATCAAAATCATTAGCTCCGTTTCGTGTCACTGATGTGGGATTCATTAAGGCCCTCCTTTGACGGATCGCTTCTTGTCGACATCAGCTCATTATCCAAGAAGTTGATCTAGGAACAACCCCTTCAGTACTTTGAAGCTTGCATGCCTCAATGGCATGTTTCTCACTTCCGGCGACAGGTATACATCAATGACCTTCGACCGAAAGATTTTGCGTGGTGTTCGACGCCAAGTCCTTTATTCACACCACGTGAATTGTACTGCAATACCTTGAGGGTCATTATCATTATCAGTGATTCCTCTCGCGCTTGTTAACAATTTACCTCATTGACCGGTAATCAAGCGATGTCTTTCCATGTTCGACTTCAGAACATTTCTCACATGGATCGACTTGTACTTAGAGTGAAGATCGAACGAGTTTGAAGACCCCGGATCTAGTTTCATCCATCCGGGCTACGATATATATTCAGGAAAGATAAAGACATTGACATGTACATCATTGCAGCAGATAATCATCCTACCCCAAAGGATGATAATTTCATCAAAATTATCAGTCTACCACCAGACGATTGTCTGTTCTATGTATAGAAAAATGAATTTATAAAGCTGATCATGGGAATGCCCACCTCAGCTAGATCATGAAAGCAGTATGAAAAATAATGTAGTGTATTGTATCTTATTACAGGTCTCCTCCCAGCATTGGATGAACTTCGGATCCCCCTGATAAAGCATTTCACCCGATAAACGGCCTCATACTTTAGGGGGCAACTGTTATAGACATTTTTGTGCCTTACAGCTATAAGCATGAAATGTCCATAATCTAAGGGATCCAAAGTCCCTAAACATGTTGTTCCTACCCCTAGAGGAATAAGGCTAACAAACCACAGCAATTCACAGAAGTTCTCCACCAGAAACTGCTCAGAAAACAAGTCAATTCAGGATCAATTCAGTGGCTCCACTAGCTGTCTGCGCTGAATGTCAAAGCCAACACTGGCTACCTGCGCTGAATGTCAAAGACAACACTGGCTACCTGCGCTGAGCGAGAGTTGACATGTGGCAAGTTCATTCCACGAGGTGCCAAAACCCAAGAAGCTTCCAGAATCTTCCTCAATGACACTTGCCTCGGTGAATTCGACTAGTGATGAGTAAGAGGTTCCAAATCTCTAAGTGGAAGCAAGAACCTCCAAGTGGAATCAAGAACTGACAGAGGGAGAGGACACTAGTCATATCTCAAGCTGACTCATCCTCTCTCCAAACATCTATATATGGCTCTCCTCCATGAGATCTAGGGGGCTGTAATTTTGTTGTTGCAAAGAATTGCTGTTGGTTTGAGATTGGAATCATTGGGTGCTTAATGCTTTGAAGGGGTGAAGATAGGAATTCCATTTGCTGGGAAGGAGATGCTGGATTGGATCCCTCTGGGTTGTATCTCTTCCTGAACCTTGTTATTCATCAATAAAGCTATCTTGGTTTCTCCTATATACTGATGTATCTTTGATGTAGGATTGCATTAGTATGTTTAGTTTATTTCTAATCCTGAACTAGTTATGAATATGAATCCATGTCTTGTGTAGCGTTCTCTTCTTGTGATCTTGCAGAAACCTCTTGAAGCTGGGTGAGCGAGAAGGCAAGTAGCTGGGAACTCTCCAAGAGAAGAGAAACCGGATCGAGGGACAAACAGAAGACATCAGTTAGTCCATCCATCTCTCTTCATTCTTAATTCATAAAGGAAAAATACTAGAATAGCTGTCTCTGTTTGTTGCTAAGGCACTGTCACACCTTAGGTGGATAGGATCGTCCTGCATAGGCATTTTTCCCCACAACACCAAGTCAACCGGCTGAAAT
This sequence comes from Pinus tabuliformis, assembly GCA_031772625.1. Taxonomy (NCBI): domain Eukaryota; kingdom Viridiplantae; phylum Streptophyta; class Pinopsida; order Pinales; family Pinaceae; genus Pinus; species Pinus tabuliformis. The sequence continues at coordinate 10,889,394 of CM062808.1, forward strand.
AGGTGTCAGCCGTTAGATCTGGTGGAGCGAGATCGACGGTTGACAAGAGAAGAGCAAGTTTCAAAGTTACCAAGTGTTGTGACCATTGGATCTTGTATAGATCAATTGTGTAGAAGTGCTAACGTTTCTTTAGAAGGGAAGATTTCAAACTTTTTTAAACTTTGGTTTGAGTTACAGTCGGGTCCGTTAAGTAGAAACAGGTTGAGAAACCCACAAGTGGATTTCAGCCGGATGAAAAGCCGTAAATGGTATTACCGAGTTGGCTCCAATTCCACTCACTCAGTGACATGTATCAATGAAGTTAGAGAGGGATACCGCTTTTTGGGCAGATTTGAAGTGCGCAAGTTAACCGGCCGAAATACGTGTGAGCTGTTAGATTTGGTGGAGCGAGATCGACAGTTGAGAGACGAGGTGCATGTTTCGAAGTCGGGAAGTGTTGTGACCATTGGATCTTGGATAGATCAATGGTGAAGAAGTGTCAAATTTTCTTTAGAGGGGTGTATTTCAAACTCTTTAAACCATGGTTTGTGTTAGTAGTAGTTTAGCAGAACTATGTGACTTTTGGAGAGGTCTGTTAGCTTAGCGGAAGCTCTAAAGTTGTCAGTGGATGACAGAGAGCCCTTGGGAGTTTAACACTCATTGTTTAAATTTTTTTAGAAATTCATGAAAATTGGTTTGATCCTAGCTTTTATTTTTCCTATTGATGGCATTCCCACAACAGGCTAGTTCTTGTTTGGGTCTTTGCATTTGCAAAGACATGTAACATATGTAATGTATAATAGAAATATCCATTCTTACTTGACCAAAAAAAAATTATATTACCTTTCACTAATATTAATATTAATTTATCTATTGTTAATAATAATAATTTATTTATAAAAATATTATTATTAATTTCTATATTTTATTTGACTTAATTTTTATTTATTTACTTATTTATTTCTTAATTTTGATTTCTTTAAAATAAAAATTTTGATTTCTCCATTATTTAAGTTGTTACCCTTAATGTTTTTTTGACTTAATTTATTTATTTAATGATTTTATTTATATTTATTTAATGACTTTTATTTTTAATTGTTGGGTAGCAGAAGCCCCACGCAATGATTAAAGGGCCCGAAGTCAGAGCTTTTGGGTAAAGTTAGGATAAAGATTCCGCTAGAAGCGCGAATCATAATAGGTCGATTCAAAGCGTAGTCCACCCAAAAATATTGTAAATAGAGTTGGCTCGCATAGGGATCGCTGGCCAAATAAGGGTATAAATAGAGCGAGGCTTTATGGGTAGAGAGAGTAGAGTTTTGATAATATGAAATGTAATGGGTTCTTGAAAAGATATTTGGAAAGCGTCTGTAAGTCCGAGTCGAGGGATTGGGGTAGTAGGTAGAGGCTCTGCAGCTGTGTGCATGGAACCCTATAGCTGAGTGCGCAGGGTAGATCTGGATGTATTAAGGACAAAGTGGAAATAAAGATAAGTTTCTTCTGGAATTCTGTGTTTCTTCTGAACTGTCATAATATCTGTTTAATCTTATCTGCTTATGGTTGGAATGAGTATAAATCTGGGTTTATTTTAATACGCGAATCAATTGTGTTGGTTAAATGTTTTCTTAAAGACCTTGGTAATTGATAACCACATCATTTAATGGAATGGCACACTAATAAGGAAGATATTCTCAAGCTGGATCTGTGCAAATACCGAGCATCGCGGAGCTGTAAACCAGTGAGTGAAACCTCCAGACCACAACAAGACATCCATAGGGTGTGGAAACCTGGTTCCAGCACCCTCCCCTACTACCTCAGGTGAGACCTCAGTCCGCGCTCTGCGGGCTGTTGCCGAAAGGGCTGGTAGCTGCGGGATTTGTTTGGCTAAATAACTCTTCCAAACTTGGGTCAGGCCCATATAAGCCAACAAATGGTTCCATTGTCGGGACTGGGATCTACCTAAGGGGTGTCTAATGTGGGAACACTGGAATCCTACGAAGAAAGAACTCAAAGATTGGTGGGATCTGAAGCTTCACGAGTTCGCGGTTCAGGAAAACAAAAACTTGCAGATATCGAAGGAATAGTGGTTGGATCACTATATATTCACGGATATACACGAGATCTTCTTCGTAACATTCCCGATAGAATTGTATGAGTGGATCGCGAAGTTAGGTGATAGTGTGGGAAGGTGCAGATTAGACCAGTCGATAGTGTGGACTCCGGAACTGGTGTGTAGGCTGGAAGCTAGCGAAGATAAACTTGCGCGTGCAGTAGACCACTAGTTAGATCATATTATAGTGGGATTTATCACTGAATTCATGATAGATACAACCGTAAGTTACAGTGAAGCAGAAAGGCAATTTCTCCAAGGACCGTGGGGTAGATACATCAAATCATTGAATACTTGGATTAAGATGTTGTTGTGCGAAAAACAGATCCTGCGTGTATATTGATGTCTGGAGTAACGCAGAGTGGAAGGGGTTATCGAAGAACAAGAGAAGTAGAAAACAACCCTTTGATTTCTATCTCACGAGAAAGCGAGGAGGACCTCACTAGGTTCTCGCCAGGAAGTGCAATCTGATTGATTAAAGAATTCTTCCCACTGATACTATTATCACTCAGGTTGTCCTTAAGCTCCTGAAAGGATACGGCCGAGGTAACCACAAACCAATCTTTGGACTGCAGGTTCTAGCCCACCTGCAATCAGAGAGGGCTCTCTCTTTCTGATTTAGCTTTGTTTAGGATGATTTTAGGCTAGCTATTGAGTTCAGGGGTTTTGTTTAAGTTTGGTGGGAAGGATGATGCTTTTCAAGTAGAGATGCAAAGCGTAGTCCGGTAAGTTTCAAGCCATTGGGCATGGAGTCATGGAGTAAGACTGCTGGTGCGTTTTCTTGGTCACAAGAGGAATGAGGAGCAAGATAGCTGCTCACGAAACAACATTTAAGCTTAAAAGGATGGAGTGAATGCTAAGGAATGAGAGGCAACAAAGAATCTCTCGATGAGGTTAGTAGAAGGAAGATGAATGAACTCTATCTGGGAGCATCTACGAATTCCTAGACAATAGTCATTCATATGTGAAATAGATCAAACATGAGCCATAAAATAATTCATATTTATGCCTAGATCAAGAGGAAAACATTAAAAAAGCCACAGAACCTGAGCATAGAGTGAAGCTAAGCAAATTCTAAATGAATCCTTTGTTATGTGACTTGAGCATATATGAAATTGAAATAACAGAGGTAAGGAACACTTATTGATTCATATTGCAGCACAAGAATTCCACATTCATTTCTTCAGAACCATTAACAACACATCAAACAGTCCATTCTCCAAGCTTGTAAGCAGCCTTTGATTATAGAACATATCAGATATGCAATGCGAGTCTCTCTTGGAGTACATTAGCCGACCAACCCTTTTAACAATGCAGAGGGTGGTATTTATATAAAAACTAGATACAAAAATATCTAGATGATGAGTTAATAGCTCATAACTTCTTTACCAACTCCTAAGGAGCGGTTGATGAGAAAGTAAATGCTGAAATAAAGACAAATGTAACAGCTGTTCTTTTTTGTCAGCGAATGTTGACCTTTGAGTTCATTCGAGTCGGTTGGACTGCGCTTTCAAAAATCCGCGCTCTTAGGCTGAACGTCCCAGCTCTTTGCTTTGTGACTACTCCAACCTGTTTTGCGTGTTCCTTAACTGCACTATCCGGTGCCTTCGTGCCTTATCCTGTGCTTGCTGCTGACCTGTAGCTGACTGAGATTTTGAAATAAACAAAAAGGGGCAAAAACTGAAATTACCTGGGCAAAATGGCCAACATAGCTTGCCACCAATCCTCAGGAGGTAATTGACGCTTCTATATTTTGACAAGTGTCTCATCGGCCTCTGTATACTTGTAATAGTTGGGTGGCATCTCAAACAGATGGTTAACTTCATGTTCCATGTAAAATAAGTGTTCCAGCTTGTCATAGAGGGTCTGTCCTGAAGGAGGTCCCGCCTGTGCTGGAGAACTTGATGAAGCAGTAAGCTGATTTATGACAAAATTGTTGATCTTGGTTGCATATTGGTCACGTCTCAATAACTTGCCAGCGCTGGTTAGTAGGCTGGGCAATCCTTTAGTTTGTAGTGCTGCAAGCTTTATTTCAAAATTTTCCACATCCCTTTGTATTTCCCGACATCTTGCTTCCAGAGTTTGCACAAAGCTTCTCAATGTGGGCACCCTCTTTGCTGTCAATATGGCATCTATTCTATTCATGATATGAAATGTTGCCAACTCTTCCTTGGTCTGATGATTTAAGAAATTGATCATTCTGTTGGCCTGCTCAGGCATATTCCCTAATGCTACTTTGGCTCTCTGAGTTTCAAACTGAGCAAGGCCAATTAGTTCTACCTGTTCATACATTGCTTGAATTGATCTCCATTGGCTGGTGATTGACTGACTAAATTTGGCCCACAGAATTTTCTTTATTTCAGCCAGGGCCTTGTCCAAAGACAGCTGTTTCTCCAAGGTTTTAACTTTGTCCTTCACGGCCTTAATTTCCCTTATCTGCTCAGCCACTGTCTTCTTGGACTTATCATATTTTTCTTCCAGTTTAGCCAGCTTTTCTTTGGCCTTGTTTATCTTTGTTGCCTGAAGCTCTAGCTCCTTGATGGCATTTGTCAAATCATCCACGCTCATGCTAGACTCAGGAGCTGTTGTTGTTGCCGCTATAGCATCTATAGCTATTTTGGTTGCTGGAACAATTGGAGGGGTCGCTGCTGCTTGTGCAGGAAGAACAGCAACAACAGTTGGAACTGTTTGAGATGTCTGGGAGGTCGACTCTCCCTGCTTTCCTTGTAGTGCTCTTTCCAATTCTCCTTCCATCTCAATTACTCTCTGGTTCAATTGCATCAGCAAATCCAATGTATCCTCAGCTTCTTTCTATTTGACCAGTTCTCCTGTTTGAGGGTGCTCAGTAGGAAGCAACCTCAATCGCTTTTTCAATGCAACAATATCATCATCTTTCTTTTTCATAAGGGCCCTCACACCCTTAGGATCCTTAGGATCATGTCCTAAGTCAATAATAATGTCCTCCAATGTTCTAATTCTATTGTCTTTGGTTGTGGAGGACATTCCTTCTAAATCCAGCTGAGTGTTGGTATTCTTTAAAGATTCCTTCAACTCATGGGCCAATGTGGCCTTCTTTGCAAGGGTGGCATAAAGAATCTCCGCTGTCTGTTTGTGTAACTCTATTTGATCCATGGGGTGGATGTCCTTGGCCAGGACCTCTAACCTTGTCTTAACAAAGTCTGCAGCTGACTGTGGCTGCTGAACTTTGGGCTTGAAGTGGCTGAGAATCATCTTTTCTTGTTTGATGTCATATGCTGCAATCAACCTTTCCTGCTTGGCAGGTGTTGCTTTTATGAATTGCTTATACAATTGCACTCTTAGTAGCTCATTTTGAGCCTTAATTTCTTGAAAGTTGGCTTTGATGCTAGCTGGTTTCATGCCTTTTTGTGTGGAGGAAGACACCTCTATGCCGTGTTGTCTGTCTTGCTCTTGATAAAAAGAGCTTGTCTGACTTACGGTTCTATGACCTCTTCACTGACCTCCTCCTCAATTGGAGGATCAACTCTTTGCCTCTTAGTTTCGGGCTGCTGTGTGGACCAACTAGCAGGTGTGGAGTCTTCTCGGTCTCGTTTTCTGCCTCTTTCTTCATTGACAGGAGTCTGTAAAACTGGCATTTGGGGTGCCTGTGTTTGTTGTGGAGGGGCCTGTTCTTGGGAGTGCTCCATTGGAGTGGCAGGCTATTCTGTGACCATTTCTTGCTCTGTCTCCATTGGCTCCTTTCCCTTAGCTGTACCTGTTGCTGATGTAGATGCTGCTTGGGCAACTTGTGAGGTTGCATCTGTAGATGTGCCCTCTTCAACTTGGTATGGCAGCTTGAAAGTTACCTGGTCAGCAAAATCCAAGTCAAGAGTTTTTTCAAGATCTTTAGCAGTTTGCTCCAAAATTTCCTCCTAAGTGAATTCTTCAACTAAAGTGTCTTGTGCCCATGCATCTTGATTAGCATATTTTTCAATGTGTGGGAATTTGCAGTGTTCATAGGGTGTCAATCTATATTTGACCCTTCTGGCATTAATAAAGCCAAGCGGGTCATAAGGGACCCACCAAAAACTTCTTTTCAACTTAAGTTGATCTTTGAGTATCAGGTCACCATCTTGCCAACCTTCCTTCTTGTTCATGATGAAGGGGCCTAGATGGTCTTTAAATTTTAGTTGAGCCTTCTTCTTGGTGCTCTAAAAGTGAGTCAGATCTGAATTGATAAGTTGCCTGTAGTATTCCAAGGCAAACAGCCTCATTTGTACATACCTTGGGAGCCTATAAGGACAAACCTCACAGCCATAGATTCTGATGACAGTGTGATCCTGGTATAGGTACCAATCACCTAATTTGTAGTTCTTAGATAGCTGCAATATCTTCTGCATCTCAAGTTATTCTGGGAGGAGGAGCTTTCATTAAGAGGCAGGAGACTGGATAAACAAATTGGTCAATGAACTCACAGTACGAGTAAGGAGAATGTTGGACTTGATGGAACACTGATGACCAGAAGACAACATATCTTCTTTCTCCCTTTGAATCCAATTTCTTGATGGGGCATTGGAAGCATTCAGACTGGTAATACATGAAAAAATGATAGATGTATGAGGAATATTTGAAAACTCACTGCCTGTCTAGCTTAATGAGCTGGTCATGGATTTTATTTGCTATGAACCTGGCATAATTATACTTGACAGTAGGAGGTTGTCCTTGGTTGAATGTAGACAACAGAACCAACACTATCTCATCTACATGTTCACTTGTTGTGAAGCCTAACACATAGGATATCATGTCTACAAGTAACTTTCCCACCTCATTGAAATGGTCATATAAGAATGGAGGTGGTTCCTTAGGCTGGCAATCTGCCCTTATAAATGTCTTAGCAATTCTTTCAATCTTGGGGCCAGGGAGCCAGGAGGCTTCTTCCAGCAAGTTATTTATCGAGAAGGGAAATAGTATCTGAGTCTGCTTGAAATTCAACATTTGGTTGATGGAGTCAGGAGTGATAAAGAAAAGTATGCTCCCAGATGGAGACTTAACAGCCCTCTGACTTGGCTCATAATTTGCAGCACACAAGTGAATAATCTCAGGAAAAATATTGACAGAGGGGAGGAAATAATGTGGCAAATTGGACTCCCATATGCCATACATGTCAGAGTTGTTTAAAAAACTGTTTCTCAGCTGGTAGTAAGTATGCAGATGATTCCTGTTCCCAACTAGGTCCTGAATAAGATAGTCTGTGTCAGCCAGAGCCATTGACTCAAGCTCTTTACTTGGTGGGTTCATGGGAGTGATGTTCAGAGCAGATGGAGTGGCCATTACGCAACTTTTGAATGCTTGAGCTGAAAGGAGGACTAATGCTGTGAGAGACCAACTTTGCAGAGTTTTGTGTCAACTTTCTTTCTCTTAGTAAATTCTCTAGAGCTAGAGACTATGAGGAACAATGCAAAGGGGCCGAGGACAATTATAGTTTCAATGGATTGACTTAAACAGCGGAATAAGGTAAAATAGGGCAATGCTGAGCTGTTGCGAGGTTTTTTCCTGGAGGCTGAGCTCTAAAAGGAACTCGCCAGTGAAATTGTAAATGGGCACAAGGTTTACGAGGCTTTTTCTGAAGTGAAGGGTTTCCAGTGGTTTTGGATGAAGATTTAAGCACGGCAGAGTTGCCAAGTGGGGAAATATGCAGGCTTACAGTATGTGCAGTGGATAAAATGAAGAACAGGAGCGAAAAAGGGGAAGATATAACAAATACCTGGTTCAGACAGCGCCGAGAGTGGACGAGCTAGAGCGAAGGTAGGTTATGAAGCCGAAATGCAGGTCACAGCATCTTAGTTGGTCAAATTCAAGCTTTGGGAATGAGGAAATGAATAAAACAGTGAACTGGAGCCTTCAAATGAACCAATAGAAGTGAAATACAACGGTCGTTTGTGCGCTTCTTTTAAGCAAAAATTGAAATTTTGGCGCTTTTGTCGCTTTTTCGGGATGACGTCAGCGTGACATCATCGGTAGGTCCCGGGGTACGGATAAGTGACGTGGCAACTGACGGGGCGGTGATGTGGAAATTACAGGGTGGCAGGGCACGGGCACGAAAGGGATGAGGTGGCGGCAACGTGGCACAACAACAGAGGCGAGGAGATGACGTCAAAGGGGAAGACATGGCACCGACGTCACCCAGGGGAGAGTGGTTTGTGGTTTTGGGCGCACCACCTTTGCACTGAAGCGGTTTCGTAGGATGGGGCTCCGCCACAGCCAGGAGAGTGACGCGTGGCGGGAGTACGACGGGAAAACCGCCGATCTCCTGGACGCTAACCCTCGGCGTGTTGGCGTGTGAAAATACCCGCCCACCGTAGATCTTGGGCGGGCCAGATCTAACGGCCAATGGGACAGGTAAGGTGACGGGGGATAGGGATGGGACCTGCCCGATTTATAAAATAATAATGTGCTGCGGGGGTTCAAAATCTTTGGAAAATGCAGGTTTTATGGGTTAAGCGCGCCATAATCATTTAATGTTAAATCAAACATTTTAAACACCAATCATTAATAATGAGCGCTTACAAGGGTTAGGTGTATATACAAAAGGGGAAGACCATGGTTATTGTTTTAACCAAAGGTTAAAACAACCCCGGTTTTAGAACGCGGAAGGGTTAACAGTAGTCCCAGATAGACTACTATTTCACGGACTAAAAACATATGGCTATAGTGCCAAGGGGGGGTTATTTAATATTTTTGGGGGTTTCATATAATTTTAGTAGTAAATGGGGATGGGGAAATAGTTAGGGAGCTACATAGTACAATTAGAAGTTAATATGGCTTAATGAGGTGAAAGTAGAGCAGAAGGCTAAGTTTCAAAAGTAAAACTTAGACATAGGGGTAAATGAGAGTGAGAAGTGATTTTACACAAGAAATGTGGCTTCTTTTTATTGGAGACAACCAACATTTACCTTGATGATTCACAGAAATGAAATAAGACTAGGACTTGTTGGGCAAATCCCAAGGTCCTTTGGGGGGGTGTTAGTCAGAGACTTTTTAGGGAGAATGAAGGGAAATTAGACATGCTTCCAAAATTCTGCCATCAAAACACTGCTTTTCTACCTTTGTCACTAATGAGATGAGCTTTCTTTGTCCAGGCCAAGACTGAAGATAATCTTGCTTCTGCAATCCTAGGCTACCTACCCAGCCTAATACACCTAGCATTTTTTGTTACTTCAGGAAGGGTGCACTTAGACTTGCAAACCCTGATTGCCTTTTTTCTTTTAGCTACCCTCCTATCTAAAAACTACCCTTATCTCTTCCAAGGGCCCAGATTAAGTAGTTGGGCTCTTTCAATTCTCTACCTAGCTACTGATCTGCCAAGCTTAAGCTATTTGGACAGATTTTAATTCTCTATCTTCTAAAGCAAGAAATTTAAACCTAGGGAAACCAAGCTTAGGCTATTTGGCTTTCCCTTAACTGAGAAATCTTTCAAAAATGGAACTTTTGCAGCATGAAAAAGATGGACATTTTTGGCACTTCCACTGTCAATCATGAAATATGAAACCTATTGCAATAGGAAGCTAACAGCGGCTCCACTTGGGGATGGCTTTTCCTTGTAAAAATCCAAGAACAACAGGTCAGAATGCCTTAATCTTCAATTATTTTCTATATTCTAAAAAGTTTCCCTTTGTTGGCTGCTTTATTTATATATATGACAGCAGACTTGAAGAGCTTAGGGCCTTCCCTTCGGGATTCAACTGCATCAAGCTGCTATCCAAACAAAAAACTGAAAACCTACCTACCTACCCTAATCAACACCTGTTTGCTGATTAGGTAAAATGAAACAACCAGTGCAACCACTTAAGCACTTGTAGAAAGAAACAAATTGTTTGACTTACAGTTGGTGAAATCAGAAACATTGTTTGGTCATGTACCCCCATAATCAAAATTGTGACACATAAAGGCCACTGTTGAACTACTTGGTCCTCATAGAGAAAATATGTTAAAGATTTTGAGTTGAGAAGATCCTCCATGTAATCAGCTACAGGATCTACAAAAGAATTATGTGGGAGAGTTTCTTCTAGGCCTTCTTTGTCTGATGGAACAACTGCATCCTCAGTAACAAACTCTGTAGCCAATACTTCAGTCCTTGTCTCAAAAGCTTGATTATCCTCAATCTGTAAGTCAAAAGGTAGTACAATTTCCTCATGACTTGGAGAAGGAAGATCTTGGAAAAAATCTTTAGGATCGTGAAAATCATATGACTAGATTTGAGAATGCAAAAGTTCAATCTCATTTTCATGTTCTTCCATAAATAAATCAAGAAGACACCTTTTGATTTGAGGTTGTTGTATTGCTTTGACCTTTAACAACACCAATCTAAAAAAAAATTCATCAAGTTCATATTCTGATAACAACTTCCTGAATTCATTTACGGCTTGCTCAACTTCATCTTCCACACACCTGGTCATCCTGTCTGACTATTAACACTTTGAAATGGGATTACTTGGCTGTAGTGGTGTTCAAAATCTTGAAACTTTCTCTTTTAGGTTCGCTCCTCCAGTGGAGTCTTGATTGTGAAGATGATGTGGAGTCACCAGGTGGATGATTCAACTTTGGAGTGCCTCATCTGTGTCCACCATCACAGATCAGGACTGAACTTGTAAAATGGTTCTGAAAAAGAAAGATAACCTTCTCCAGAAAACGAGAAAGGAACTATTGATGGTCTGGTTCTTCCCCAGTGGAGCTTTCCAACTTGATTTATGAAATTATATGAGCATGATTGTTCCCCAGTGGAGTCTCCATTATGTTATCACTCAGGTTGTCCTTAAGCTCCTGAAAGGATACGGCCGAGGTAACCACAAACAATTCTTTGGACTGCAGGTTCTAGCCCACCTGCAATCAGAGAGGGCTCTCTCTTTCTGATTTAGCTTTGTTGAGGATGATTTTAGGCTAGCTATTGAGTTCAGGGGTTTTGTTTAAGTTTGATGGGAAGGATGATGCTTTTCAAGTAGAGAGGCAAAGCGTAGTCTGGTAAGTTTCAAACCATTAGGCATGGAGTCATGGAGTAAGACTGTTGGTGCATTTTCTTGGTCACAAGAGGAATGAGGAGCAAGGTAGCTGCTCATGAAACAACATTTAAGCTTAAAAGGATGGATTGAATGCTAAGGAATAAGAGGCAACAAATAATCTCTCGATCAGGTTAGCAGAAGGAAGATGAATGAACTCTATCTGGGAGCAGCTAAGAATTCCTAGATAACAGTCATTCATATGTGAAATAGATCAAACATGAGCCATAAAAGAATTCATATTTATGCCTAGATCAAGAGGAAAACATTAAAAAAGCCACAAAACCTGAGCATAGAGTGTAGCTAAGCAAATTCTAAACCAATCCTTTGTTATGTGACTTGAGCATATATGAAATTGAAATAACAAAGGTAAGGAACACTTATTGATTCATATTGCAACACAAGAATTCCACATTCATTTCTTCAGAACCTTTAACAACACATCAAACAGTCCATTCTCCAAGCTTGTAAGCAGCCTTTGATTATAGAACATATCAGATATACAGTGCGAGTCTCTCTTGGAGTACATTAGCCGACCAACCCTTTTAACAATGTAGAGGGTGGTATTTATATAAAAACTAGATACAAAAATATCTAGATGATGAGTTAATAGCTCATAACTTCTTTACCAACTCCTAAGGAGCGGTTGATGAGAAAGTAAATGCTGAAATAAAGACAAATGTAACAATTGTTATTTTCTGTCAGCGAATGTTGACCTTTGAGTTCATTCGAGTCGGTTGGACTACGCTTTCAAAAATCCACGCTCTTAGGCTTGACGTCCCAGCTCTTTGCTTTGTGACTGCTCCAACCTGTTTTGCGTGTTCCTTAACTGCCCTGTCTGGTGCCTTCGTGCCTTATCCTGTGCTTGCTGTTGACCTATAGCTGACTGAGATTTTGAAATAAACAAAAAGGGGCAAAACTGAAATTACCTGGGCAAAATGGCCAGCATAGCTTGCCACCAATCCTCGAGAGGTAACTAATGCTTCTGTATTTTGACAAGTGTCTCATCGGCCTCTGTATACTTGTAATAGTTGGGTGGCATCTCAAACAGATGGTTAACTTCATGTTCCATGTAAAATAAGTGTTCCAACTTGTCATAGAGGGCCTGCCCTAAAGGAGGTCCCGCCTGTGCTGGAGAACTTGATGAAGCAGTAAGTTGATTTATGACAAAATTGTTGATCTTGGTTGCATATTGGTCACGTGTCAATAACTTGCCAGCGCTGGTCAGTAGGCTGGGAAATCCTTTAGTCTGTAGTGCTGCAAGCTTTATTTTAGAATTGTCCACATCCCTTTGTATTTGCCGACATCTTGCTTCCAGAGTTTGCACAAAGCTTCTCAATGTGAGCACCCTCTTTGCTGTCAATATGGCATCTGTTCTGTTCATGATATGCAATGCTGCCAACTCTTCCTTGGTCTGATGATTTAAGAATTTGATCATTCCGTTGGCCTGCTCAGGCATATTCCCTAATGCTGCTTTGGCTCTCTGAGTTTCAAACTGAGCAGGGCCAATTAGTTCTACCTGTTCATACATTGCCTGAATTGATCTCCATTGGCTGGTGATTGACTGACTAATTTTGGCACACAAAATTTTGTTTATTTTAGCCAGGGCCTTGTCCAAAGACAACTCTTTCTCCAAGGTTTTAACTTTGTCCTTCAGGGCCTTAATTTCCCTTATCTGCTCAGCCACTGTCATCTTGGACTTATCATATTTTTCTTCCAATTTGGCCAGCTTTTCTTTGGCCTCTTTTATCTCTGTTTCCTGAAGCTCTAGCTCCTTGATGGCTTTTGTCAAATCACCCATGCTCATGCTAGACTCAGGAGGTGTTGTTGTTGTCGTTGTAGCATCTATAGCTGTTGTGGTTGCTGGAACAATTGGAGGGGTCGCTGCTGCTTGTGCAGGAGGAACAACAACAACAGTTGGAACTGTTTGAGGTGGCTGGGAGGTTGACTCTCCCTGCTTTCCTTGTAGTGCTCTTTCCGATTCTCCTTCCATCTCAATTACTCTCTGGTTCAATTGCATCAGCAAATCCAATGTATCCTCAGCTTCTTTCTCTTTGACCAGTTCTCCTGTTTGAGGGTGCTCAGTAGGAAGCAACCTCAATCGCTTTTTCAATGCAACAATATAATCATCTTTATTTTTCATAAGGGCCCTCACACCCTTAGGATCCTTAGGATCATGTCCTAAGTCAATAATAATGTCCTCCAATGTTTTAATTCTATTGTGAAGCTAAGCAAATTCTAAACGAATCCTTTGTTATGTGACTTGAGCATATATGAAATTGAAATAACAGAGGTAAGGAACACTTATTGATTCATATTGCAGCACAAGAATTCCACATTCATTTCTTTAGAACCATTAACAACACATCAAACAGTCCATTCTCCAAGCTTTTAAGCAGCCTTTGATTATAGAACATATCAGATATACAATGCGAGTCTCTCTTGGAGTACATTAGCCGACCAACCCTTTTAACAATGCAGAGGGTGGTATTTATATAAAAACTAGATACAAAAATATCTAGATGATGAGTTAATAGCTCATAACTTCTTTACCAACTCCTAAGGAGCGGTTGATGAGAAAGTAAATGCTGAAATAAAGACAAATGTAACAGCTGTTCTTTTCTGTCAGCGAATGTTGACCTTTGAGTTCATTCGAGTCGGTTGGACTGCGCTTTCAAAAATCCGCGCTCTTAGGCTGAACGTCCCAGCTCTTTGCTTTGTGACTGCTCCAACCTGTTTTGCGTGTTCCTTAACTGCACTATCCGGTGCCTTCGTGCCTTATCCTGTGCTTGCTGCTGACCTGTAGCTGACTGAGATTTTGAAATAAACAAAAAGGGGCAAAAACTGAAATTACCTGGGCAAAATGGCCAACATAGCTTGCCACCAATCCTCAGGAGGTAACTGACGCTTCTATATTTTGACAAGTGTCTCATCGGCCTCTGTATACTTGTAATAGTTGGGTGGCATCTCAAACAGATGGTTAACTTCATGTTCCATGTAAAATAAGTGTTCCAGCTTGTCATAGAGGGTCTGTCCTGAAGGAGGTCCCGCCTGTGCTGGAGAACTTGATGAAGCAGTAAGCTGATTTATGACAAAATTGTTGATCTTGGTTGCATATTGGTCATGTCTCAATAACTTGCTAGCGTTGGTCAGTAGGCTGGGCAATCCTTTAGTTTGTAGTGCTGCAAGCTTTATTTCAAAATTGTCCACATCCCTTTGTATTTCCCGACATCTTGCTTCCAGAGTTTGCACAAAGCTTCTCAATGTGAGCACCCTCTTTGCTGTCAATATGGCATCTGTTCTGTTCATGATATGAAATGTTGCCAACTCTTCCTTGGTCTGATGATTTAAGAAATTGATCATTCTGTTGGCCTGCTCAGGCATATTCCCTAATGCTGCTTTGGCTCTCTGAGTTTCAAACTGAGCAAGGCCAATTAGTTCTACCTGTTCATACATTGCTTGAATTGATCTCCATTGGCTGGTGATTGACTGACTAATTTTGGCCCACAGAATTTTCTTTATTTCAGCCAGGGCCTTGTCCAAAGACAGCTGTTTCTCCAAGGTTTTAACTTTGTCCTTCACGGCCTTAATTTCCCTTATCTGCTCAGCCACTGTCATCTTGGACTTATCATATTTTTCTTCCAGTTTAGCCAGCTTTTCTTTGGCCTCGTTTATCTCTGTTGCCTGAAGCTCTAGCTCCTTGACGACTTTTGTCAAATCATCCACGCTCATGCTAGACTCAGGAGTTGTTGTTGTTGCCGCTGTAGCATCTATAGCTATTTTGGTTGCTGGAACAATTGGAGGGGTCGCTGCTGCTTGTGCAGGAGGAACAGCAACAACAGTTGGAACTGTTTGAGATGTCTGGGAGGTCGACTCTCCCTGCTTTCCTTGTAGTGCTGTTGTGGGGAAAAGTATCTGACTCGGAATGACCCTATCCCGACTCTAAGGGTGACAGTTCCTTAGCAACAACTGCAAGTAAAGCTTTGATATTTTCCTTTATGAAAGTACAGAGAAGGAAGAAAAGATTAACCAACCGGTGTCTTTCGCTTTTATCGATCCTGTCCTCTCTCTTTGTCTCTTGTTCCCAGCTCCTTGCTCTCTTTGCCGGCCCAGCTACACACAGATCCTGCACAAACAAGAGAGGGAAACTACAAGAAACATATACTCATAACTGATGCATGGATTAGAGTGAATCAGATATACAAGTAAATACAATACATCAATACAATACAAGTATATAGGAGAACATTCAAAGCTTTATTGATAGAAGCAAAAGGGTTCTGAGAAGGTTACAACCATCAATGGCTCCAATCCAGCAGCACCTCCCCAACAGCAAGAAATCTCCTCTTCACCTCTATAAAAGCAATCACCCAATAGCTCTAACTGTAAACCAACAGCACTTTCTTGCTTTGCACAAAATTCCAGCCTCCCTAGACCTCATGAGAGAGCTCTATCTATAGGAGATTTGGAGAAAGGATGAGTCAGCTTGAGGCTGGCATAAAGCTGACTAGTGTCCTCTCCCACTTTAGTTAAACTTCAGTTCTTGAGTCCACTTGGAGATCCTTGCTTACACATGGAGATCAAGTACCTCTTACTCATCACAGGGTGAATCCCTTGAACCAAGTGTCAGTTTGGAAGCTTCCTGGGCAGTTGACACCTTGCAGAATGACTGTGCCACTTGGCCAATCTCGCCCAGTGCAGGTAGCCTTCATTGGTTTTGACTTTCAGCGCAGGTACAAGGAGGAGCAGTTGACATTCAGCGCAGTTGCTCAGTGGAGCAGCTGACATGATCCAAAAATAGCCTGTTTTGAGTGTTTTTCAGGTGGAGAACTGATGGGAAGTGCTGTGGTTTGCTGACCTTGTTCTTCTAGGGGTAAGAACAACATGTTTAGGGACTGAGGATCCCTGTAATTATTGACATTTCATGCTCCATGCTGCGAGGCACAAAAATGTCTGTAACAGTTGCCCCCTAAAGTATGAGGCCGTTTATCGGGTGAAATGCTTTATCTAGAGGGTCCGAAGTTCATTCCAGTGCTGAGGAGGCGCCCTGTAATACAATACAATACAATACATTATTTTTCATTCTATTTTCATGATCTAGCTGAGGCGGGCATTCCCATGCTCAGCTTTATAAATACATTTTGGTACATAGAACAGACGATCGTCTGATGGTAGACCGATAATTCTCTGCTGGAATTATCATCCTTTGAGTAGGATGATCATCTGCTGCAATGATGTACATGACAAATGCTTTTATATTTCCTAATATGTATCGCAGCCCGGATGGATGAAACTAGATCCGGGGTCTTCAAACTCGTTCGATCTTCACTCTAAGTACAAGCCGATCCATGTGAGAATTTCGCTGAAGTCGAACATGGAAAGACATCGCTTGATTACCGGTCAATGATGAAAACCGTTAACAAGCGCGAGAGGAATCACCGATAATGATAATGACCCTCAAGGTACCGCAGTACAATTCACGTGGCGTGAATAAAGGACTTGGCGTCGAACACCACGCAAAATATTCTGGTCGAAGGTCATTGATGTATACCTGTCGCCGGAAGTGAGAAACTTGCCATTGAGGCATGCAAGCTTCAAAGTACTGATGGGGTTGTTCCTAGATCAACTCCTTGGATAATGAGCTGAAGTCGACAAGAAGCGATCCGTCAAAGGAGGGCCTTAATGAATCCCACATCAATGACATGGAACGGAGCTAATGATTTTAGTGGAGGTGAAAACAAACTGTGACATATGATTCAGGGTGGCGATCATGAATGGATGAAGGATAATGTATGGCAGTGGATGGGACACGGTTGACACTTTCAGAATGACCTCTCTTGAACATATAACGACACTGATGCGATGGATCGGTAGCATTACCCCAAAATGTGGATGGTTTGGCGAAGACCATGGTGATGACACCGATGAATGAAACAACCCAACCCGATGTGGTACGGAAGAAAAGTGTCATGTTCAAGAGCGACTTGCTACCGTTAAGCTTTGATGTTCTCCCAATTTTTCCCCAGTCATTTCTGACCAGTACCTCTTTATTTTTGTCAAGCTTGAGGAGGATAACATATGCTTGTTCTATAACCCGCCCTTCGGGCAAGCCCATCGCTATGATTTAACGAGCTTAGCGATAGGGAAACTCGTTCTCATCTAAAGACAAGTTTGTCGCTATTTAATCATTTTAACGAGTCTAACGACAAGGAAAACTCGGTCCTTTTCATTTTTAGAGAGTCTGAAAAGGTACATAAAGTCAACTCCAAAATTCCTTTTTCGTCATCTAATCCCTTAAGTCCGAAAAAGTATAAAAAAATACAGAAGGGATGGGTGTTCGGTACTTTTAACGAGCCGAACAAAACAAGCGCTCGATCTTTTTATGCAATAATCCCTCAGGTCCAAAAAGATTAAAATCTAGAGGAGGGATAGCTCTTCCGGTCGCTTTAACGAGCTGGAAGGCCAAAACTCGGCAAACTTTTCATATTTTACGAGTCAGTGAAAAGAGCTCAAAGAAGACTCGTCTTTTGAGGAACGAGTGATAAACAGGGATAGCAACTGATTCCAGGTACAAGTTGGAATGTTCCAATCACGGCAGTGTCACAAGGATGGCTAAGTGAAATCACTCTTCGCAGATGTTGCTCAAAAAGGGTAAACACACAAATGGAAGTGAATGATCGGCCAAATGACGGTGGAGGTGACGGTGCACAAACACGACCAAGGCTTTTATGGCTGATGAATTTACGATCTCAGAAGGGTATTTACCGGTTCATTTTTTCTGAATGAGCTTGAACTCTAAAGGACAGCCTGCTCATAAACTTATGTTTATTTTTTAACGAGCATGAACTATGCGCTAAAACTGCTCGGATCTTGCGTTTATTTTTTAACGAGCATGAACTATGTGCTAAAACTGCTCGATGATAAGTTTGCATGCCCCCAGCATAATAATGAAAATCGAGGTGCATGCCCCCCAAGCTTCATTGCATTCAACTCGGTGGTTGGAATGAAGGTTTACCTTTGAGATTTGGAAAGGGGATTTGTTTCATTTTTTAACGAGGTTGACATGAGATAGGAACTATCCTCGAAGCCCACTGTATTTACAGTATTTCTATTAGGGCGATGATCCATGCTGACAAAATGTTTAGGAATCTTCCGAATCCATTAGATATAGAAGATTTCATATTGTAGGTTTCCACTGTGGCCACCTCCGCCAGATTACTTGCAGGCGGTAGGGAAAAAGTACCCATTAAGGCAGGGTCTTTTAGGAGACCTACTCCAATATTTTGAAGCGAATGATCGCTTCCATGTGTCATTGGAATGCTTCCCGTAACTTGTGAACTGTCGGGGAGGAAAGTTTGTTGGTCGATGACTGTAATCCCTCCTTGAAAGGGAAATGCAATCTTCCTGAAGTAGGTCGACATGACTGCGGCCATGGCATATATCCAGGGCCTTCCTAGTAGGATGTTGTAATCGAAGTTTCCATCAATTACTTCAACATCGACTTCTACTGTTTTGCCCCTCAGTTCAACTTGCAAGTTACCTAAAATCCCGTAGGGAGTGTATGATCATCCATCAAATGCTTTTAAGGTCGTTGACGATTTCGACAAGGGTGGTGAGCCTAAATTTTTCCAGCAACTCATCGACATAAGACATGTAGATGCCCCCTCATCAATAATTGTTCGATGAACAGTTTTGTTGAGGGCTTTCACTTGAATAAGGAAAGCTAGTTGAGCTGGTAACTTAGGGTCATATCCTTTATGATCAAAGGCCACAAGATTGGAATCCATTGGGCCAATCCCACCTATTGCTGATAATAAAGTTTGCTCTTGGGAGGGACAATTTTGCGGTACCTCAAGTGTCGACATAGCGGATGGCGATTGGGCCAGGTCCTCTATTATATTATAATTCTGTGCTATTTTGGCACGAGGATTAAATGTCGATTTGTGTACTACTCCCTTTGGCAACTTTACCATTGGTTCAGGAATGATGGGTGGCACAACTTTGGTCAAAGCTGTCGTCGAACTACTAGGTTTTTCATTAGCCTTGTTATTTGACAGCCATGGATTCCCGTAATCTTTATTCCTTGTCAAAGCATTATTCTGCTGCTTTGAGGTAGACAACATAAGCACTTGGGATCGGGAAGCATTTTGATTAGCAACCAGATTTTGACCAGGATTAGGAAACGGATCAGTCAACACAGCTGAGGTTTTCAGACTCTTAAAGAATCTTTTAAGCTCAGCTTTGCATGGACAATCTGTTGTCCAATGATCCCCATCGCATATATGACACCCCGAAGGGGGTTTCCCTTTTCTCCCTTTCTTTTTCTTCTTGTCTCCTGGTTGCTTCAGTTGTTTGCCCTTGTCGTCCGACACGGCACTTACTTCCAAGGCAAGAAGTTCTTCATTTGCATTTTGATTCGAAGTCTTACGGGTTTTCTTAGACGAATCCCGTGTTGACTTTGCATTTGCAGTGCCAATCACACCATTGTCGGCATGAGAGTCACTATTTGATCCAGGAGGGGGAGGAATTGAAAATTCCGGTCTAGGGGCGTCAGGTATCTTGTCATAGAGCGTGCCAGACTGAGTATATATTAAGTCTAAATACTGGGCACGAGCAATAACTTGCTCCTCTGTTACGACGCCTCCCTTGGCCACATCTTCTGTTATAGCAGGAAGAAGCGACTTTATAAACCACTCAGCTAAAAGCTGATCTGGAACATAAGTCTTTACCATTCTGCGACGACGACGCCACTCATGTATATGATCTGATATATGTGTGGCCGTTGTCTGCTTGAAATTGGTTAAGATCTCGGTTCCAGTTTCGTACCTTATAGGTAACTGAAAGTGTGTTAAGAAAGTCGTGGCTAGGGAACTAAAATTGTCGAAAGAGGCTCTAGGTAATTCAATATACCATTTAGCCGCCGGACCAGTCAATGTCCTCTGGAAAAGGCGAAGCCTTAT
This sequence comes from Pinus tabuliformis, assembly GCA_031772625.1. NCBI lineage: Eukaryota > Viridiplantae > Streptophyta > Pinopsida > Pinales > Pinaceae > Pinus > Pinus tabuliformis. The sequence continues at coordinate 10,909,451 of CM062808.1, forward strand.
CGAATCATCATTCAAGGTATTCGACGAACACCACAGATGGAAAGTCATCACATGATTCGACGGGTCTTCGCCAGGATTTCCATTGAATTTAGGAATGTCCGAAGGAAGTTTGTGAGGAATCGCTGGCCACCAATGGGCATAGGCAATTGGATCATTCGTCAATCGATGTAAATCTAGTAATTCTAGAGTCGCCACGAATGGCAACTGCTGATTTAGGTTTGGCGAGGCGTACCCAGGATACGATGGAATCGCCTGAGCAGTAGGCCTTTGCATACCAGCATAATGCAACTGATGTTGATAGGACTGATATGGCTGGTGGGCTTGGCCACTGTAAAGTGGTTGATTTAACCCGTTCTGAATATAGGGTTGCCCACTATTTGTAAAGATCTGTGGCTCAGATCCCTGGTACACCTGTTGAAACTGAGGTTGTTGGTATTGCATCATCCATGGCTGCGAAGCCATGTTTTGCTGTGCGATACTAACCGACGGACCAAGATGCGGGGTTATGGTTCCCGTTTGTATCTGTGTCGTCCCGACAGTTGGCGATTGTGGTTGTGTTGTAGGGTCAAGGGGCTGTTGCATTACAACTTGGGGTTGACATACAACAGGCATCGATTGAACTTGCAACACGGTTACAATTGCTGGCGTCGTCGGGATGCTAGACATAGGTACACATTGTTGCATGGAATATACAACTCTCGGTTGTTGGGGCAACATAGGCACCCAACCACTCGTCGTAACTTCAGTCAAACCTGAATGCGGTTGAAAACTGCCGTATGGGTATCCTCCCCGAGGGGGAAGTGAAAGGGCATATTGCCCCCCATACGGTAACAATCCAGAGCTCAAGGGTATAGATTCCCTTTGAGGACTGGATGGTCCAAACTGATTTCCAAAGGGATCAATTTGTCTAGTTTCAACATAAGAATTACTGGGTATTATACCGGAAGAACAAACTGGAACAGACCAAGTTGTCATAATAGTCCCTGGGTGGACTCCTTCTAGCTGTTGAGAGCTAGTCGGGACAGCTGGTATGCCGGCAAACATCGTCGGAGTGACAGCAGGAGCTTCTGCTGTCGCTGTGTCATTTGGCACAGTCCTAGATGTCGATGGTTGCTCAGACATTTTAAGTCTATCCAATAAACTGCCTAACGATTCTACAGGAACTTCCACTGGCGATGGACAAACTTCTGATGCAGAAGGAAAAAGAGTGATGCCTACTCCAAAATGAGTTGGAGTATTTGCTTGCTGGTCCTCTACGATTTCCTCTATTGCAATCAGACCAGGAGGAAGAGGAAGACCGTCAGGTCCGTAAAAGATTTCTGGTGCCGAAGAAGGGGTTGCTTCGACAGCGACAGTTGTTTGAGCAACAAGACTCTGTGGACCGGTTTCAGATGGAACTGGTTCAGTTATGCAAGTACTTGTTCTCAGACTAGGATCAGTACAACTGTCCCTCTGTCGCTGTTGAACTTCTTCAATAGAGGCAGGGATTCCAGAAATATTAGGAGTGACCAGAATCTCAGATGTAGTTGGAACTGTTGTTCTAACTTTAATGGGAGATTTTGACCCGGTCAAGCGAGTTTGCTTCGTCCGTACTACTCTCGATTCCAGAGACAAAGACGGTTGACTCGCGAGTCTCCTCGAACGACGGAGTTCTAATTGACTTTCCTCCACGGTTGCGGATTACTCGATCAACTAAAATACAAAAAGGGGAATTATGTTTCCGTATTGAATGAATTTTATTAGACGCTTTTAGACACAACTTTGCTTTTTCATGTTTTAAGAGTCGAGAAAAAGCTAAAGATGACTCTAGTCGCCTTCGATGTATTAACGAGCCCGAAGTGACAAATGCTCGGTTGGACTTTTTCAGTTATAGAGTTTGAAAAAGGCCAAAAGAAACTGCTCTGGAGATCTAGGCAGAGGGTGTGCCAAACCTTTCGCGAAACCACAGAATACGTTTTACGGTACGGGTGGTCGATCTTCGTGAATGTTGTGTTCACTGCATCGCGATCAGTAGGGTGGCCGACACGGCTTCCTAAGGATAAAGGATAAATGCCTATAGGGGTCTCCCAATATACGTGACGGTACGCGGGAGCACAAGTCCGTATTAGTGCTATCGTCCCTCAGGAGGAATCACCCTCCTTCGTAGAGATCGACAGTCACTACGTTTAACGACACCGGAACACGTCTCTACCTAGACCTCTATTGTGAGCGTTATGTTACAAAGCGTTTTTAGATTCATTCAATATATTTTAAGTTGATCTTGTTTAGCAGTTTGTCTTTCAGGATCACCACGAGATGTATTGGTACAAATTCCTAAATGCAGCTAAAATGATAAGCAAGCTTTTCAATCTTTTTAGCTTTGAAAATCCTAACTACTGAGGGAAAAGAAAGACATTATCTTTCCACACAGAGCACAAAGCACAAACTAATGCACTTTCCCCTAGATCAATCACGCAAACTTATCAAAAAATGCAAATCCAAGATGCATGTATTTCTTTTCTTTTCCCTTAATGTTGATGTAGACAAAAGGAAACTGTCGTATAATTTTTGAATTCAATTTGAAGCGTAAACAAACAAGTTTTGTCTAAAATCAAAAGACACCTTACAGGTACTTGTTTCGACACTAAAAATGTATGAATTCAAACCATAAAATGAAAAACAAACAAACTCAAACAGCCATGAACAGTAATAAAACTAGCTCTTAAGATCACAAAGACACTTTTACAGTTCAGGATCTAAGAGGACACAGCTATACTGGTTTGCTTTTCACAATGGGAAACTGTAACTGAAACAAGAAATACTGAAAGAACAATCACAGTTTCATCACACAACTGAGGCGGAATAATGTCAAGGAAAGTTGGTTTACAGCAAGTACAAATGACAAGCAATCAGCAGCAAAATAACAGTGAAAACAGGGCCAAGACTCAGTGGGAAACCTCAGGAAGACATAGCCTAACTGGTTCAACGCAGGCTCTGGTCTGTCAAACTGACTCTCAGCGCAGTTCCCGAAGGGAGTACCTGCGCTGAAATGCAGACTGCCTTTGGACAGCCTGCACTGAGACACGAGAGTTGCGTTTACAAGGGTTTCCGGGTCATAAAAAGCTCAAAAATTCACTGTTTTTGCTGAAATAAAAAGCTATAGGTCAAGTACAAGCAAAGGGATGATCAAGAGGATGAAAAACTATCACAAAGAGCACAAGAGTCTTTTGTAGATCAGCTCTTCAAATCATGAATCTGCTCAGAAAATGAGCAAGAGTAGCAGCCCCTCTACTTCACTTTTGATATAGTCAAAAGCTTTTCGATTTGGTACTCTTTTCTTCAGGAAATGAATAGCAAAGATACTACAAACACCAACAAGATACTAGGCTCCCCAGCAGAGTCGCCAGTTTGTTGTGGGGAAAAGTATCCGACTCGGAATGACCCTATCCCGACTCTAAGGGTGACAGTTCCTTAGCAACAACTGAAAGTAAAGCTTTGATATTTTCCTTTATGAAAGTACAGAGAAGGAAGAAAAGATTAACCAACCGGTGTCTTTCGCTTTTATTGATCCTGTCCTCTCTCTTTGTCTCTTGTTCCCAGCTCCTTGCTCTCTTTGCCGGCCCAGCTACACACAGATCCTGCACAAACAAGAGAGGGAAACTACAAGAAACATGTACTCATAACTGATGCATGGATTAGAGTGAATCAGATATACAAGTAAATACAATACATCAATACAATACAAGTATATAGGAGAACATTCAAAGCTTTATTGATAGAAGCAAAAGGGTTCTGAGAAGGTTACAACCATCAATGGCTCCAATCCAGCAGCACCTCCCCAGCAGCAAGAAATCTCCTCTTCACCTCTATAAAAGCAATCACCCAATAGCTCTAACTGTAAACCAACAGCACTTCCTTGCTTTGCACAAAATTCCAGCCTCCCTAGACCTCATGAGAGAGCTCTATATATAGGAGATTTGGAGAAAGGATGAGTCAGCTTGAGGCTGGCATAAAGCTGACTAGTGTCCTCTCCCACTTTAGTTAAACTTCAGTTCTTGAGTCCACTTGGAGATCCTTGCTTACACATGGAGATCAAGTACCTCTTACTCATCACAGGGCGAATCCCTTGAACCAAGTGTCAGTTTGGAAGCTTCCTGGGCAGTTGACACCTTGCAGAATGACTGTGCCACTTGGCCAATCTCGCCCAGCGCAGGTAGCCTTCATTGGTTTTGACTTTCAGCGCAGGTACAAGGAGGAGTAGTTGACATTCAGCGCAGTTGCTCAGTGGAGCAGCTGACATGATCCAAAAATAGCCTGTTTTGAGTGTTTTTCAGGTGGAGAACTGATGGGAAGTGCTGTGGTTTGCTGACCTTGTTCTTCTAGGGGTAAGAACAACATGTTTAGGGACTGAGGATCCCTGTAATTATTGACATTTCATGCTCCATGCTGCGAGGCACAAAAATGTCTATAACAAGTGCTCTTTCCAATTCTCCTTCCATCTCAATTACTCTCTGGTTCAATTGCATCAACAAATCCAATGTATCCTCAGCTTCTTTCTATTTGACCAGTTCTCCTGTTTGAGGGTGCTCAGTAGGAAGCAACCTCAATCACTTTTTCAATGCAACAATATCATCATCTTTCTTTTTCATAAGGGCCCTCACACCCTTAGGATCCTTAGGATCATGTCCTAAGTCAATAATAATGTCCTCCAATGTTCTAATTCTATTGTCTTTGGTTGTGGAGGACAATCCTTCTAAATCCAGCTGAGTGTTGGTATTCTTTAAAGATTCCTTCAACTCATCGGCCAATGTGGCCTTCTCTGCAAGGGTGGCATAAAGCATCTCCGTTGTCTGCTTGTGTAACTCTATTTGATCCATGGGGTGGATGTCCTTGGACATGACCTCTAACCTTGTCTTAACAAAGTCTGCAGCTGATTGTGGCTGCTGAACTTTGGGATTGAAGTGGCTGAGAATCATCTTTTCTTGTTTGATGTCATATGCTGTCATCAACCTTTCCTGCTTGGCAGGTGTTGCTTTTAGGAATTGCTCATACAATTGCACTCTTAGTAGCTCATTTTGAGCCTTAATTTCTTTAAATATGGCTTTGATGCTAGCTGGTTTCTTGCCTTTTTGTGTGGAGGAAGACACCTCTATGCCGTGCTGTCTGTCTTTCTCTTTCAGAAAAGAGTTTGTTGGTGTATGCTGGCTTGCTTCCCTTCTCGAGCTTTCTATGACCTCTTCACTGACCTCCTCCTCAATTGGAGGATCAACTCTTTGCCTCTTAGTTTCAGGTTGCTGTGTAGACCCACTTGCAGGTGTGGAGTCTTCTCAGTCTCATTTTCTGCCTCTTTCTTCATTGACAGGAGTCTGTAAAACTAGCATTTGGGGTGCTTGTGTTTGTTGTGGAGGGGCATGTTCTTGGGAGTGCTCCATTGGAGTGGCAGGCTATTCTGTGACCATTTCTTGCTCTGTCTCCATTGGCTCCTTTCCCTTAGTTGTACCTGTTGCTGATGTAGATGTTGCTTGGGCAACTTGTGAGGTTGCAGCTGTAGATGTGCCCTCTTCAACTTGGTATGGTAGCTTGAAAGTTACCTGGTCAGCAGAATCCAAGTCAAGATTTTTTTCAAGATCTTTAGCAGTTTTCTCCAAAATTTCCTCCTGAGTGAATTCTTCAACTAAAGTGCCTTGTGCCCATGCATCTTGATTAGCATATTTTTCAATGTGTGGGAATTTGCAGTGTGCATAGGGTGTCAATCTATATTTGACCCTTCTGGCATTAATAAAGCCAAGCGGGTCATAAGGGACCCACCAAAACTTCTTTTCAACTTAAGTTGATCTTTGAGTATCAGGTCAGCATCTTGCCAACCTTCTTTCTTGTTCATGATGAAGGGGCCTAGATGGTCTTTAAATTTTAGTTGAGCCTTCTTCTTGGTGCTGTGAAAGTGAGTTAGATCTGAATTGATAAGCTGCCTGTAGTATTCCAAGGCAAACATCCTCATTGGTACATACCTTCGGAGCATGTAAGGAAAAAGCTCGCAGCCATAGATTCTCATGACAGTTTGATCCTGGTATAGGTACCAATCACCTAATTTTTAGTTCTTAGATAGCTGCAATATCTTCTGCATCTCAAAATGTATTCTGGGAGGACGAGCTTTCATTAAGAGGCAGGAGACTGGATAAACAAATTGGTCAATGAACTCACAGTACGAGTAAGGAGAATGTTGGACATGATGTAACACTGATGACCAGAAGACAACAGATCTTCTTTCTCCCTTTGAATCCAATTTCTTGATGGGGCATTGGAAGCATTCAGACTGGTAATACATGAACAAATGATAGATGTATGAGGAATATTTGAAAACTCCCTACCTGTCGAGATTAATGAGTTGGTCATGGATTTTACTTGCTATGAACCTGGCATAATTATACTTGACAGCAGGAGGCTGTCGTTGGCTGAACGTAGACAACAGAACCAACACTGTCTCATCTACATGTTCACTTGTTGTGAAGCCTAACACATAGGATATCATGTCTACAAGTAACTTTTCCACCTCATTGAAATGGTGATATAAGAATGGAGGTGGTTCCTTAGGCTGGCAATCTGCCCTCATAAATGTCTTAGAAATTCTTTCAATCTTGGGGCCAGGGAGCCAGGAGGCTTCTTCCAGCAAGTTATTTATGGAGAAGGGCAATAGTATCTGAGTCTGCTTGAAATTCAACATCTGGTTGATGGAATCAGGAGTGATGTAGAAACGTATGCTCCCTTATGGAGACTTAACAGCCCTCTAACTTGGCTCATAATTTGCAGTAGACAGGTGAATAATCTCAAGAATAATATTGACAGAGGGGAGGAAATAATGTGGCAAATTGGGCTCCCATATGCCATACATGTCAGAGTTGTTTAAAAAATTGTTTCTCAGCTGGCAGTAGGTATGCAGATGATTCATGTTCCCAACTAGGTCCTGAATAAGATAGTCTGTGTTAGCCAGAGCCATTGACTCAAGCTCTTTACTTGGTGGGTTCATGGGAGTGATGTTCAGAGTAGATGGAGTGGCCATTACGCATCTTTCGAATGCTTGAGCTGAAAGGAGGACTAATGCTGTGAGAGACCAACTTTGCGGAGTTTTGGGTCAACTTTCCTTCTTTTAGTAATTCTCTAGAGCTAGAGACTGTGAGGAACAATGCAAAGGGGCCGAGGACAATTATAGTTTCAGTGGATTGACTTAAACAGTGGAATAAGGTAAAATAGGGCAATGCTGAGCTGCTGCGAGGTTTTTTCCTGGAGGTCGAGCTCTAAATGGAACTCGCCAGTGAAATTGTAAATGGGCACAAGGTTTACGAGGCTGTTTCTGAAGTGAAGGGTTTCCAGTGGTTTTGGATGAAGATTTAAGCACGACAGAGCTGTCAAGTGGGGAAATCTGGAGGCTTACAGTATGTGCAGTGGATAAAATGAAGAATAGGAGTGAAAAAAGGGGAAGATATGACAAATACCTGGTTGAGACAGCGCTGAGAATGGATGAGCTGGAGTGAAGGTAGGTTATGAAGCCGAATTGCAGGTCACAGCAGCTTAGTTGGTCGAATTCAAGCTTTGGGAATGAGGAAATGAATAAAACAGTGAACCGGAGCCTTCAAATGAACCAATAGAAGTGAAATACAATAGTCGTTTGTGCGCTTCTTTTAAGCAAAAATTGACATTTTGGCGCTTTTGTCGCTTTTTCAGGATGATGTTAGCGTGACGTCATTGGCAGGTCCCGGGGTACGGATAAGTGACGTGGCAGCTAATGGGGCGGTGACGTGGAAATGACAGGGTGGTAGGGCGCGGGTACGAAAGGGTTGAGGTGGCGACAACGTGTCACAGCAGTGGAGGCGAGGAGGTGACGTCAAAGGGGAAGACGTGGCGCCGACGTCACCCGGGGGAGAGCGGTTTGTGGTTTCGGGCACACCGCCTTTGCACTAAAGCGGTTTCGGGTTTAGGGTTTAGGGTTTAGGGTTTAGGGTTAACAGTAGTCCCAGATAGACTACTATTTCCCGGACTAAAAACATATGGCTATAGTGCCAGGGGGGGTTATTTAGTATTTTTGGGGGTTTCATATAATTTTAGTAGTAAATGGGGATGGGGAAATAGTTAGGGAGCTACATAGTACAATTAGAAGTTAATATGGCTTAATGAGGTGAAAGTAGAGCAGAAGGCTAAGTTTCAAAAGTAAAACTTAGACATAGGGGTAAATGAGAGTGAGAAGTGATTTTACACAAGAAATGTGGCGTCTTTTTATTGGAGACAGCCAACATTTACCTTGATGATTCATAGAAATGAAATAAGACTAGGACTTGTTGGGCAGATCCCAAGGTCCTTTGGGGGGATGTTAGTCAGAGACTTTTTAGGGAGAATGAAGGGAAATTAGACATGCTTCCAGAATGCTGCCATCAAAACACTGCTTTATTACCTCTGTCACTGATGAGATGAGCTTTCTTTATCAAGGCTAAGACTGAAGATAATCTTGCTTCTACAATCCCAGGCTACCTACCCAGCCTAATACACCTAGCATTTTTTGTTACTTCAGGAAGGGTGCACTTAGACTTGCAAACCCGGATTTCCTTTTTTATTTTAGCTGCCCTCCTATCTAAAAACTACCCTTATCTCTTCCAAGGGCCCAGATTAAGTAGTTGGGCTCTTTCAATTCTCTACCTAGCTACTGATCTGCCAAGCTTAAGCTGTTTGGATAGATTTTGATTCTCTATCTTCTAAAGCAAGAAATTTAAACCTAGGGAAACCAAGCTTAGGCTATTTGGCTTTCCCTTAACTAAGAAATCTTTCAAAAATGGAACTTTTGCAGCATGAAAAAGATGGACATTTTTGGCACTTCCACTGTCAATCATGAAATATGAAACCTATTGCAATAGGAAGCTAACAGATACCACCTCTGTCTACACTGCCACCCGCTTCACCCGCGTCGAGTTCATCCACACCAACACCCCCTCCACCCCCTCCACCACCAAAAGCTGGGATGGCGACCGCAGTCAAGTTACCGAAATTTCAGGGTGTAGGGAATGAAGAGCCAAGTCGATTCTGGTTTGTGATAAAATTTGTATGGGACACGCAAGGCATAACGGATGAAAACATTAAAAAGGCCACACTGTTCAGTGCACTACAGGACCGTGCACTGACATGGTACATAAAATACTCAACTGACCATCTGAATGAGGGGATAGCGGCGATACAGGACGCACTTAATAATGTGTTTGGCCGACCAAAGTCTGAAACCCAGTCGGTCATTGGGTTCAAGGAGATAGAAATGTTGTCTGGTGAAACTCTGTGGGATCTGGACCAGAGATTAAAGAGTGCTATCTGTGAAGCTAACATGACTTTGATAGATGGGTAGCATTGCATGTGGTTTGTGGCGTTCTTGATGCCCCATCTTAGGATGGCTTTTTCACAACATAAGATCTCAACCCAAGCGAGGCACTGGAAACAGAAATGAGGTTACACGCGACCCCAATACTGGACCCAGGGTTGGGAGTTCAGCAAATCCACGTACAACTTCAAAACTTGAGCTTGGAAGTGCAGAGTCTGAAGCAAGGAAGAGTGTCCTGACCAGAGGTACGACTGGAGGTAGGTTGTATTAAATGTAAGAGCCAAGCGCACGACAAGGACCATTGTCCAGTTTTCTCGAACCATCTGGCAGAAGGAGGCCCGATGCCGTTAAAAGTGGAGGTACAAGCAGGGTCGAGTGCTCCGCCTATTCTTTAGTGTGCAATTTGCTAGGTAGGAGGAAAGCATGCCACGGACAACTGCCACCTATTGCCGAACTTACGACAACCTCCTCAACACTTATTTTGTAACTTCTGCAGAATGATGGGTCACGAGGAAAGGGATTGCTGCATGTTGATGGATCGACCACCTATGTATAGGATGAAAATAGAGACGCACGGGTAGAACCCAGCTACACCATTCGCGCATGAGGGATTCCTGATACGTGGATGGGGGTGCAGAGGATGGGGCCCCAGACGGGGCCACGGACAGTTGATCTGTTATAATTGTGGTGGACAAGTACATTACGCTTGGGATTGTATGAATCCAACTAAAGCCTGTTGTCCATCATGCTACTAGTTTGATCACGATGCAGTCGATTTCCCTATGCTGATCACTCAATTACGGGAAAAAGGAGTGCTCCCAGCCAGCCCCACCCAGAATGTCTAGATGATGAAGGCTGAACCACGCACTGAAGACCCCAACATAAACATGATGCTCAGAAGTGGTGTAGCTACAAGGGAAGATAAGGGGAAGAAGTTGGAAGAGGATACATGGGTTCGTAAGGCTCCCGCAAAACAACCAGAATTTGATTTGGCGCAAGCAAAGGAAACCTTTTTGGAGGCTAAGAAAAATTTTGCAGAAGCATCGACTTCAGGTAGTAAAGGGCAATTAGAACTAGAACAGGAAAGGTCTTTGATAACTACCTTCTTAGAAACCTGTATGAAGCTTTTAAGGGATGCTAATGCAGTGAGAGGGTTACAAGAATTAATAAATAGATGTGTTGGGGCAGATGAACTGCGCTTGATCCGCAAATTGGGCAAACATGTTTTGCATACTGGTTGGGAGATGCGACTGACTGTCCATATTGGCGACTATGATATGGACCAGGTCATGTTAGATCTGGGGTCCGACACAAATGACCTACCAAAACAGACTTAGGGATGCATGGGCAGGCCTATGCTGCAATGGTTCCCGATCCAATTATGAATGGCCAACCAGTAAGAGATTTTGCCTATGGGAAGGCTGCAAGTGGTTACCGTGGACATCAACGGTGCCAGCACACAAAAAGATTTTGAATTCATTGAAATCATGGATGACAATAACCCATATCTAGCATTACTAGGGATAGATTGGGCAACAGACATGAATGGAATCATCAACCTTAAGAAACGAAAAATGATCTTTGAAAAGAATTCTCTTCGAGTAGTAATTCCATTGGATCCAGCTGAAGGAACACATTATACTGAACCTATGCATGACGATGACAGTGATGGGGAACTAGACTGTATCTATCAGCTCACAGCACGAGATCGGGACAGGGTGAATCCAACAACAAACGGTCAACTCTCATGGGACCGCGATAGCTCTTGCACGTCAGATTTGGATGAAGAGGTTGAACGATGGTAGAACCGACTGCATGAAGTAACCACATTAAATTGCAACAGGATGGTTGCGACAGGAGCCATAGAACCATCCGCGGAGGAAGCCGAAAAACTGGTTGCCTCGGTGAGGTTGAAACCAGGTGCACCGATAATATCTATGGTAGCACCCCGAACGACCTTGGCTTCGGCAAAAAGGGCAGTCGTAATAAAGCAAAGAAGAAAGCATGAAGGTCGTGGATAGGCGCAGGCACAAGTGGCCAAAAAAACTAAGGGAAGTAGCCTAAAGTGACTTTGGTCGCCAGTAGCCAACGACAGCATCCACAGGGACTCAAGGGGTAGCCCACATCGTGGCCGTCCAATAACACAAACCTTTTGGAAGTTGCAAATACCGTAACCTAGATGGGTCTAGAGTAAGCGATGGAAGAAAGCTCAGAGGAAGCCGGATAGTTGCAGGCCCTGCATTGACAGCACACCCTAGGTACGGTTGAGAGACAAAAGAGCGATATGTGGGAATGGATTCAGTAGAATGTCACACTGCGATACTCACAACAGCGTAGCCCCTCTGCACATAAGGTGCTTCGGACCGCTTAGGAATACTGCTAAGAACAACTGAGCTATGACCCTGCTGGGAGGCACACATCCTCAGAATGGAAAAATAGCTACCCGAGTGACTGAGTGGTGCTCGCAGCCCAGGCTTGCAGGGACATTACGACGATGCACCAGCGGTGCGAACACCTGACTAGTGGTCGACGCTACGGTCTCAGCACCCCGAGCAGTTACAAGAAGGCGTGGGACTATAAACAAGTTTGCAGGAAGTCAGTCTGGCGAAGCACTTCCCTCCCAACCACAGCAGTGCCCAAGGAACTGCGCTACCTCGCGGACCAGTCAAGAGATGACCATTAACACCACTATTCATGACAAGGACGTTACAATATGGTAGAAAGGAGCAGGCAATGGACCCTTAAGGCGAAGGTTCCGAGCCGTATCCTCTAAGATCTGCCAAGGGGATGGTAGCCCTATGCCAGAAAAGGAGGGAAGAAAGTCGTTCAAAATCTCAGCTTTATTTTATGATTGAGGCACGACACAGATGTATTGGCACTACACGTTAGAGTAGAGTAGGAAACAGTCATCTCCCAGAGAACCCATGAGTACCATGGCTAGAACCTAAGCACGATTCGCGGAAGAAAAGCAACTGAATCCAGAAGAGCCAGAGGGTGGGAGTCAGGTTCTGGGGGTTCCAAAATCCCCACCCACACTGTGAAAGAAGAAGACTAAGAAAAAGACATGAACAATTTGAGCCTCACCACGGTTCACCAAGCAATCCATAATAGATAAGGGCAAAGCCGTTTCCATCGAAACTGACGAGGATGACGATGCTCTCCAAGAATTGCTTGACCAGATAGATGCACAGGCCGAGGAAGAGGTAGATGCATTCCAACTCCCATCATTACCTCCATATATTTCTCCATGGCAAGGGTCAACCAAGGTACCCAAGGACTTGGATGTTGCGAAGGCTGAGCTTCAGGCCCCGCTTCTTCCTGATGACATAAGGTTTGAAGGCTTTCTGTTGGGGTGCGTTCTGAGCCTCAAGTTTGAATATTTGGATCTGGCCGACTGCGATAAGTTCCCTATTCTATTTGAAGACATGTTATTGCCATGGGTATGGCTACTAGGTGTGGCGAAGGTGGGCATCCTCAACCTGATATGGCTACCTCACTACCACCATGTGACTATCACCACATTTGTAATTCGACAACTACTCTGTCTGGTACATGATGGATTCCTGTGGTTGGAAGAGTTGATCCTGATCACAGCTAAACTCATCCATCGAATAACACACCTACCGCTGAAAGGAAAGGATCCTGCTGACACCACAGGAACTAGTAGCGAGGTAGGATTTGCCAAAACAACAAAAAATCGATATCAGTTGGAGAAAGGTAAGCACATATATGTCATAGCCAGCATTAACAACCAAGCCGTCCGAGTCGCTACCCAGCTCCTTGCTTGTAAAATTATGAGGAGATGCCATGCAGAGGAAGTAACCACTTTTGTCATTGCACTGGCTAGACATTGTGCCGAAGGAGTTCAGTTTAATTGGGCACAGTTCTTGTGCAACGAATTCTTGACCAATTGTCAAGAAGCACAGGACAAAGGTAAGACATTTCACTATGCATGGTTTCTTTTGTCAATGCTCTTGGTTATCGGTAAACTACCGTAGGATAGCCAGTTCCCTAGCATTACAGATGACCTCCTTGAGGCAGTGTGGTATTTGGCACTAGGCGGTACCAGGGATGCAACAAGGGTTTTTGCAATTCGTGCATTTTGGACCTCTATTGAAGGAAGCATAAGGACAAGGATTTATCGACAACTGTAAATGTCTCCCACGATCTATAATAATTTCCAAAGCATGGTCGAGTTTAAAGCCAACATGCATCACTTGTACATCTGGGCATGGAAGGATCCAAAACAGTCCTGGGTCACACTCCCGTTCATGGTAACCGATGAGGCAATCTATGTAGTTTTGGTAGCATGGCCGCTCGAATTGCATGCCCCAGATAAGGCCATCCTTGACCAACTCACCGTGCAACAATAGAAGAAGGACCGCTAGCAGCGGCTCATGCACTTGGCAGAAAAGGCATGACAGGAACAATAGATGGCCTTGCAGCACCAAGCGTCCAAGAATCCACCAGCAGAAGAGATCGCGACATAGTAGATATTGGAGCGAGACCAGGAAACAGAGACACAAGACCACGCTGACCAATTCAAGCGATCGTGCACACAGAACTCACCAACTGGCCGGATAAAATTCCAAAATAGTGAAGGCTTTGGAGAAAGAATTCACAGTCAGTCCTACCACTGCTAGTTCCTTGCTCACTTTAATTACAGAGCAAACGATTGTGTTGGGGGAGATCAGGATGAAATTGGAGGAAATGTAAGCGCGCTTTTTGGGTAGGGTCCTCCTCGTCGACAATACAGTCACAGCTGAGTAGATGGTGCACGTGCCCACACTGAATACTGTACAGTTTCCAGCCAATGCTATCCTAGCCAAAGGCACCGATGACGACCATAGTTGGGAGTTAAATCTAGTTGCCCTACCCAGGGGGTTGCTCTACCAACTATAGGACGGAATCACTGACGAACTTTGGGCTAGGGAAAGTTTCACCCTTCACACTTTAAGGGAGCAAAAATCCGAATTAGAATAGGTAAATCTTCAGCACGCTGCCTTGGTCGAACGTTATCGGGATGTTGAACAAGCCGTGAAAGAAGCATGCAGCACGATTCTGGCGTTAGATATCCCCATGGACCTTCCAGCTGTTACCAAGGTTCAACACATGGCCACAGGAGCCCGCATGGCCCAAGAGGCAACCGCAAAAGCACAAGGGGAGCTTACTTGACAAATAGCAGAGCTCAGACTCTAGGCGCAACAACCATTGGCAGACTGTGAACAATGTCGTGTGGAAATTCAAGCAGGCATAGAAACAATGAGGTGCGCTGTCCGTGAATATTCGGGGCTCTTAGATCAGTCGATTGGTATACTTACATCTCTCCAAGAGGACCCCACCATACAACGCGTAGAAGCTAAGGCGCGTGCACTGCAACAGGCCTATGATATAGCTTGCGGTGATGCATAGATGGTCGCTCTCACACAACGGCTGGCTAAAATGTGGGAGGCCCAAGCTCTCAAAGCTCAAATGGAAATTGCATGGTAGCAAGAGGTAGAGCTTAAAGAATGCATTCAACCTTGGTTCAATGAAGCATTTGCTGTCTCTACAACGATTGAGAGCAAGTTAGCACATATGCAGGCAGTATGCGATTCTAAGCAGGTGAATCCAATTGACACGGATGCATTAGTGACTCGGGTGTAACAGGTACAATGGATCGCCAAAGAGTTTTTTGAAGAAACACACGTTGTGCAGAAGCTAGTAACCAACCTCAGTGAGAAGATCGCCCCACTAGCCGAGTGACTCGGGACGAGTCACAATGATTGTGTTCAGGGATTGTTTGGTAGCGGAAGCCCCGTGCAACGATTAAAGGGCGCAAAGCCAGATCTTTTGGGTAAAGTTAGGATAAAGATTCCGCTGGAAGTGCAGAGCGTGAATCATAATAGGTCGAGTCAAAGGGTAGTCCACCCAAAAATAATGTAAATAGAGTCGGCCCGCGTAGGGATCGCGGGCCAAAGAAGGGTATAAATAGAGCAAGGCTCTATGGGTAGAGAGAGTAGAGTTTTGATAATATGAAATGTAATGGGTTCTTGAAAAAGATATTTGGAAAGCGTCTGTAAGTCCGAGTCGAGGGATTGGGGTAGTAGGTAGAGGCTCTACAGCTGTGTGCATAGAGGCCTGGAAAGTCCGCAGCTGTGTGCGCGGACCCCTGTAGTTGAGTGCGCAGGGCAGATCTGGATGTATTAAGGACAAAGTGGAAATAAAGATAAGTTTCTTCTAGAATTCTGTGTTTCTTCTGAACTGTCATAATATCTGTTTAATATTATTTGCTTATGGTTGGAATGAGTATAAATCTAGGTTTATTTTAATATGCGAATCAAGTGTGTTGGTTAAATGTTTGCTTAAAGACCTTGGTAATTGATAACCTCATCATTTAATAGAATAGCGCACTAATAAGGAAGATATACTCAAGCTGGATCTATGTGAATACCGAGTAGCGCGGAGCTGTAAACCAGTGCACGAAACCTCTAGACCACACCAAGACATCCCTAGGGTGCGGAAACCTGGTTCCAGCACCCTCCCCTGCTACCTTGGGTGAGACCTCAGTCCACGCTCCACGGGCTGTTGCCGAAAGGGCCGGTAGCTACAGGATTTGTTTGGCTAAATAACTCTTCCAAACTTGGGTCAGGCCCATATAAGCCAACATTAATATATATTGTATTAATTTTATTACCTTTATTTTATATAATTAATACTTATATAGTTTGAATATTTTTATTTTTATTAATAAAATTACAAACAATTATGTGTATATATATATATATATATATATATATATATATATATATCACATTAAAATATATAACACATAAATATTAGTTATAATGATCCAGGTGGATATTGGTGGCCACCCGCCTATTCCACCTAGACCTCCAGTCAATTTCATTTGTTTCCTTGTTTATTTCAACATTTACTATTTTCAACAGTTTTTTGGGTCTTGAACTTCTAGAGCAGTTTTGACCCCCTAAACGACGTTTTTTGAGGTTCGCTATAGGCCCATCGCCTTAGGGCAGAAAATCTTGTAGTACTCAGAGAGACCTTTCCAACATGGTATCGTATGCGCCAAACAGAGATAATATGACCAAGTTATGACCCCAGGAAGTTGGTTGCCCAACTAACCCCAACATGGCCCAGAAACGCTTGACGTTACATCTTCTGGGGTTAAGGTTTTGGTTATTTAAGGTTTTCTCTTGTTATTCAATAATAAATAGGCCCTTGAGCCTCATTGTAACATAGTTCAGAGGCATGTAGCTGCCACATCTCTTCTCAGAGATAAGCTACCATTGCCCGAGCTAGTTTATTTCCATTATGTTTGTAAGCATAGTTTAATATTTTTCTATTAATTAAATGAAGTGTTATTTCTGCTGCATTTTTGTAATTTTTTGCATTCCTGTTTAAGTTCAGAAAAGTGGTATCAGAGTGGTCTACTCTTTCTCTATTTTTCTTTGCATGTCCCCAATGAGGTCAAGGTATAAGGAGTTAGGGCTTGATCTGGTTGAACCTTTGCAGGACTAGCCTTACAAACCTCGACGACCTCCCATGGCAGAAGAGAAGAAAGATGAAGGGGTAGGAGATCCTTTCAAAATGTTGCTTGAGGAAGCCCTCGAGCAACAGAAGAACATGATGATGGATAAATTTAACCAGATCCTTCGATGGCTACTCACAAGTGAGGCATGTTCATCCAACAACCTCTTTGGAGGCGCCAGTCCTTTTAAGGTACAAGTTAACTTCGATATTCCCATATTTGAGGGCTAGATAGATGCAGACATCATAGATAAATGGTTGAATCTATTGGAAGGATATTTTTCAGTTGATTACTTTTCCAATTGGGAGAACATTACTTTTTCACTTCTCAAATCCGCCCCACAACTCAAGGACTGGTGGCAAACCTACTGTGAACAAAAGAACGAGAGTGAACCCCCGCTATTTTCAGTTGCACCCACTTTGTATTCTTTTTGAGACGCCATCAAGGGACAATATTACCCTGTCGGGAGCTATTGGCTTGATGGGCCCTGACCCAGGTTCAATGTTAGTCATCCAAGCAAATCCCTACACCACTAGCCCTTTCGACATCAATTCGTGGAGCGCGCACTAAAGTCTCACCCGAAGCAGTATGGGGGGATGCAGGAACCAAGTTACCGCACCCTGAGATGGTTTTGATATCGGTTTTATACCTTCAACTCTGTCCTCACGCAGATTGATAAGTCGTTTAGGGCTTATCGATACACTTCTCTTATTCGTCCCTTGATCCTCCGCGAAGGTATACGATCATTCTTCGCGCAACCATAATAGGTGAGTCAGACACTTATGCACCTCTATAACTACTCTACTATATAATTACTTGAATTATCTTAAGTATTGAAAAACTCTAACATGCATTTATGATTATCTTCCGCAAACGTATATCTTTTCTTGTGTTCATATAACAAAGGGAAACATATAGATTGACGCATCAGAATAACAATTAAATATAAACCCCGTGCTCAACATAACATAATCACATGCATTTACTATAAGTAAATACACAGGAATTTCAAAATACTTCTCTTTATTAATGATCCAAATATCTAGTACAGACTCTAACTACCCTACGCACACAACTGCAAGGGTCCACGCACTCAGCTGCGGACTTCAACCCTAGGCCTCTACGCACTTAGCTATAGAGCCTCTTTCCTACACTAAGATTCTTGCTCTTAGCTCTTCACAGACCCATTACATCCATGAATCAAACTTACTTAGCTATTATGACTACTAAGAGACTCTTCTAACACTTCTTTTTATACAATCCCATGGTCCACGGACCATGGGTAGATCTCTACGCCAATGTGACTTATACAAAAGAAGTGTGGAAAACCCTTGGTGAATTTTTACATCTTCACGCTCCGTGACCACAAAATGCAGATTACACTCTTTTATACAAATTTTGGGCTTTCTAAGGGAACTCGTTCCCAACAGCAAGTCACTCTGCTGGCACGAAGATATTGTCATGAAGACCTCCCAACTCCACTTGGACTACTACGACTTCGGTCGTGCACTGTGTTGCTTCCTGCTTCATCTGTTCGACTAGTTGTTCCATCACTGGCCCTGCACTATCCGCCTATACTTGCTACTGTGTTCCCAGCAGACTAGCCAATTTTCCTTCAATGGAGGCTGTGAGCACATATGCTTTGTCTAGCCAAGGCTTCAAGTGAGCCTTCAATACTACTTGCTTGTGCTGTGATGTGTACACCTGCTCTTTCAGTGCCTTTGCTTCCTGTAGCTTCACTAGCCTTTTGGTAATGGCGTCGGTGCACGCCATTGCTTTAACTTCTTCATATCGCTGTTGAAACTGCTGTTCTTCTATTTCCAACCTCTGCACATTGGGATCCTTCTGTAGGTTGGTGACTACTTCGACCGACTGCTTGAAGATTGAAGTGAAATACTTTACTGCACTATATACTACTGCAATGACGTCCTTAATAGCTACCTCGCACTTCTCTTCGAATTCTGGCTAAGTCAAAGGCTAGGCCTTCAACCGCGGTTCTACAATCTTAAGGTTTAGTTCAAATTGAACCTTTGCCAACTCTGTTCTTGCTTCGCGCACGTCGGTAGCGAGCTTTCGAATCTGCACATCCACCGACTCATCCTCGGGAATGTCAAACTCTAGGACAGGCCTACAAACCTCAGCCACAACCTTGGCCGTGCACTCATTATTGTCCATGATGGGCTTAACAAGATAAATAACATTTTTTTTTTGTGCAGCCATCTGAGCATTGTTCACCTTCTGTTCAATGATAACGTGAAGCGCGCATTGTTCGTAGGCCCAAAGTTTTGTGATCATACCATCCTGCAAAGTGTGAAGGGATTCACTTGGAAGTGCAGACAAATTGAGTCCAACCCCCTTGAGGGCTCTGACAGTGGGACTGTCAGCTTCTATTTCTATAGTCAGCGCTCCATCCGACAGTGCTATTTCCCGGGGATCTAGTGTGCGCACTATACCTACTTCTTCTAAGGTGCCATGCGCCAAATTAGTTGACATTGCGCTACTTCATCCCACACTGGTCTGTACCTATGACGTTTGGATCTATAGCTCACAAAGACCCGTCTGAATGGTGCCCAAGGCCTACTTCTGCTACTGCTTGAACTGCTATAGTAGTTCTGCGGTCGCATCCCTCACTGCGTCACCAATGTAATTCAAATCACCTTCTGTGAAGGTGATTAGATCGAGGGAGGTTTTGTTGGCCTTGGACTTCTTCTACAACCCTACTTTCTCCTATTATGTGTTGTGCTTAACCTAGAATACAGTAGTCTACAGGTCCGCTCCTCCCTGCTCTGACTATTGTTCCTTCTCCTCTGTCTCTGGGGAAGGCAACTTCTGACTCTTGTCAGAGCCGTGCTCCTCCTCTTATTCCTATCCCCCTATCTCCTTTGCGGTGGTGCACTCTACCTTGGCTTTGTCTTTAGCTTCCTTCTTCCTCATCGTGGCCAATTGTTCCATCTTTAGCTTGGCCCCTTCCTTCTTTCGCTATGCTACAGACTTGCTAGACCCAGTTGTCAAGTCCAAAGCAGCGCACCAATCTGCCGACCAATGGTTGAGGACTGCTGTGATCGCGTCGTCTGTGGCCAAGTATGGAAGTTCATACCATTTTTATTAGGGTCCTTCCACGTTTTCATGGAGACATGGTGGAAGTTCCCCTTGAACTCCACATACTCTATTAGCTGATAAAACGCTATCGGCGATAACTGCGGCTTGCAGTTTATGGCCATCTGGATACTCATCTCCATCAAGATTCCAAAGATCTTGCTATCCTTGACCCTTTGGGGGTCCTTCGTAGCCCAGAGCGAAGCAAACTTCATTGCTTCTAGTAGGTCCTGCACGACCGGAGGAAACTGACTGTCCTCCGAAAACTCCCACGCAACCAGAACTTTGGATAGCAGTGGCCATGCATAGTAGAAAGTTTTTCTTTGATCCTGCACCTCTCTATAGTTCACGAGGAACTCACTACAGAGGTAGCGTGCCTAGTTAAACTATATGCCCTCTACGCACTGGGTAGCTAATGATACCGCTAGTGCCGACACTTTGTCTGTGTGACACTTCCTCATGATCTTTCTTGCTAAGATCTAAGTGGCGACTTTGACCACAGGGTCGGTTATGCTAGTGATGGTGTAGCCACGCAGTTTCTTTGCAAGCTTAAATTTATCCTTCATTTCTTTGGTGAGGTCGCACTCACCTGTCTTTTCACCAAATGCCATGGCTAGATTTTCCCCTAAGTGCGGCAGCCAAGTGATCCTATGGATCAGCATGTCAATGATGGGTATCGACTCTTCTAGACACAGGCACCCATCATGCACCAAGCACAACAACTACTTGATCACTATCATGGTGATGGGCACATGGTTGTAATGAGGCACCCATAGCAGGTTGAGTAGTCCTACCTTGTCCATGCCTTTTAGCCACTTCCTTGGCTCCAAGGCAGTCACACCATAGTTTTTGTAGAAGATGTGGAGCATAAGTTTATTTGTCGCTAAGTGGGGGAAGTGTTCCATATCATCCAAATCCCAATCCTTCAATTTTAAATGGGGGAAACACCCCAAGCGTGGTCCTTCAAAGATGATTTTGTCCAGCAGTAAGGGTGTATGCAGTGTGACCTTACTTTCATCAATGTCCTTCGGAACCTTTGTCTTGCCTCTACGCGGAGGAATTTACTCGGGAATTTTACAGATAGGGTTATACCCCTCCACATTAACATCCTTTGCCCCCATATCAATATCTTCCTCACCCATATGGATATCTTCAACATCTTCTTCATGCTCCAGGTCAACGACCTTGCCCTTCTCCTGCGCGGTGGTATTTTCCTTCTGTGGGTGCTTCCCGAGTGATGTGCGCACCAACTATGGCATCATTGTCTGTACTTCAACACTCGGCTTGGGTGACCTTGGTGATTCAGGCACCTTTGTCGGTACTTCAACACTCACAACCTCTAGGGAAACTCCCTCGAATGTCATTACTACCTTTGGGGCAGTTCCCTCAGCTGCCATTATTTCTCCAGCGATTGCAGTCTTTACGGGGCCTGGTCCTAGCATAATTTCATGGATGATCTTGCGGTCGGACTCTGGAAATTGATCGAACACTGGGTAGTCAAGCAATTCTTCGAAGAAAATGTGGTTCATGGACAACAGATTGCACAACTCAAAAATTATCAAAATGAAAGGTGTTTACCGCTGGGCGGCCATTAGTAATTTATAGGCATTTTTGAATTCAAATATGACAGTTCCCCCCAAAATATGATCATAAATGCTATATTGGTGGCATATTTTCAAAGATCTTACCCTTAAATTCCGACTAAAATGTCGCCCCCCACTCCATTTAGCCATTTTTTCACCGTCAAAACATGAATAATGACCATAACGATCACTTTTCGACTGCCCTGCGCAGTTTATTCCTTGATAGCATAGCTCCCTGTGCACTTTTTCTGACCCTATGACATTCCTTCGTTCCATGCAGTTCCCCAATCGTGCAGCTCCCTAACCTGGGTAGTGTAGTTTATAGTCCCGCAACTCCTTTCAGCTGCCTGGGGCACTAAGACTATGCTTTCATTGTGTAGTCATCTAGTCGGATTGCCGATGTATGGCTTCAATCAACTACCATTCACCTTCCTTGGGAAGGGTTCTCCATTCAACTTTACCAACTGAACTGCTCCACCATCAGTAATTTCCTTGATGACATATGGCCCCAATCAATGCATCCTAAATTTCCCTGGAAATTTATCAAACTTGTTGTCATATAATAATACAAAATCATTTACCTTGAAGGTGCACAATTTGATGTGTCAATTGTGCCATGCCTTTTTTCTCTCCTTTTGAACTTGTTGATGGAATCCAGTTATAAATATATCCTCTTCAATCTCTATTAGTTGCAAGAACCTCTCTTCCAGGGCTCTATGATCCGCCATTCCTGTGACTGCCGCTATGCATAGACTAGGTACAATGTACTCCATCGGCATCACAACTTCTATACCATAAACCAACCTGAAAGGCATTTGCCTCCTCAACTTCTTGCAAGTCGTTTTATAAGCTCATAGCATTGTGGGTAGATTCACATCCTAGTCATTTCTTTGAGCATTGAAAACCTTTTTCAGTGCACTCTCCAATATTTTATTGAATGCTTCCAACGTCCCATTGGCCTGCGGATGACATGGCGTACTCTTCTGATGGCACACCTGCAATTCCTATGTCAATGTGTTGATCATCTCATTAAGAAAATGCGTACCATGGTTGCTCATCAAAATCTTCAGACAACCAAACCTCGTCAGAACATACTAAAAAATGAACTTTGTTGTTGTTGCATCTGTGCAGTCTTTCACAGGCTGTGCCTCCACCCATCTGGTTAAATACTCAATCGCAGTGATGATGTATCGCACACTTGTCTTCTTTCCTGGAGGCTGAATTGGTCCTACTAAGTCAATCGCCCATTTCTCAAATGGTTATAACGTCACTTGTAGATTCAAAGGTATCTCATCCCTTCGCGATGGCCTTCTAGTCCTTGGGCATGCATTGCATGCCCTACAATATGCTTTCGAATCCTTATGCAGGGTTGGGCACCACAACCCTACGCGTAGAATCTTTTTCATTGTTTCTTTTCCCGCATAAATTCCTCCCACGGCTCCCCCATGAGCCTCAGCATGTATGATGATTCATTCAAACTCTGCTACATAACGTCGTATTATTTCATCCGATCCCATTTTCTACAAGTTCCTTGCAATGACAGAAAATTCTGCCGCGTGCACCACCAATTCCTTCTTCTGATGGCTTGTATATCCTTTTGGAGTTGTTCCCGTCATCTGGAAGTGTATTATATCTTCAAAGTGACTATCCTTGACGTGTATTGAAAATAGTTGCGCGTCAGGTAGTCCTTCCTCTAAATTATTAGGTTCTTCTCCGATTTCAATGCGCGACAGATGATCAGGTCCTGCATTCAATCGTCCTGGTTTCATAATGACTTCAAAATCATACTCTTGGAACAACAACATCCACCTACATATCTTCCCCCCCAACACAGGCTTGTTGACCAGGTACTTCAACGTGGAATGGTCCATATACATCTTAAAATGTCTGCCCAACAAATAATGCCTGAACTTCTGGAGCACATACACCATAGCTAGTCCTTCGTGCTCTGTTGTGGAATAATTTTTCTCATCTTTGGACAGTTTCCTACTTGTGAACACTCCTACTTTCGAAGTCTCCCTCATCGGCTTATGTTAGTACTGCTCCCAATGCAATACATGACACGTCCACATGCACATGAAATTCCTTCTTCTAATCTATGAAGACTAGGATGGAACGGTGACCATTTTCTCTTTTAGCACATCCAAGCTCCTATGACATTCTTCATTCAAACAAAAGGTAATATTCTTCTTCAACAGTTTTTCCATTGGTACGGTGATCTGGGCATAGTTATTGATGAATTTCCTATAGTATCTAGTATGCCCCAGTGTTACGCGCAACTGTTTCACACTCCTTGGCACCTCCAAGTTGATTATAGCTGCGATCTTCGCAGGGTCTACCATCAAGCCTTGTTTGCATACCACATGGCCCAACAAGATCTCAAAAGGGACACAAAACAAACATTTCTTCAGATGAAGCGTGATCTGGTACCTCCTACATGTATCTAGCATCAAGAGTAGACTTGCCACATGGCGCTTTACTAATCCAAACATTGTCCAATCATCAAAGTATACCTCCAGAAATTTATGAATGAAGTCCTTGAACGCTGCAATGATTATGCATGAAAACATTGCCGACGCATTCTTCAGCCCAAAAGGAATTACAGTGCACTGAATGCATCCCCATTAGGTCATGAAGGTTGTCTTACTTCTATCCTCAGGCACGATTTTGATCTGATGGTACCTAGATAACCCATCAGTGAATGAATATGCTTCCTGACTGCCCACCTTATCCAGTTCCTCATCAGTAGATGGAGTCAGGAAAGGATCATGCATGCAAGCATCATTCAACTTCCTGAGATCTACACATATCCTTATTTCATCCTTCTGCTTCTTTTCTTGGACTACCATTGGGCTTACCCAATCAGATTCTTCTACTGGTCCAATAATGCCTGCCACGAGCATCTTATCCAACTCCAAGCAGACCTTCTCTTTATACTTTGGATTGAGGCGGTAAGGCCTTTGCTTGACTGGCTTCGTGTTCGGTTTTAAAGTAATCTTCATAATGCCCAGGTCCCCTATTATCCCTTTTAGGTCTGAAAACTTCGTAGGGAACAAGTCCTGGTATTCACGGAGAAATTCAGTGACCTTATCCACCGTTGCGCCATCCTAGTAGTCTCCAATTTTTTCAAATTTTGGCTCCGCTTTTGTGCCAATGTTTACTTGTCTAGTTTTGAGCGGTGTGGTTATGCCAAGATTCTCTATTTGAGGTCCTTCAACTTCGCGGTGACCTTCAGTCTCTAGAATATTAATCCTTCTTGGATCTTCATCTTCTTCTTCAATAATGATCATGTTATAACACTCCAGTGTGTGGCTCAACTGAGTAGCCCAATCCATTTGAATCAGATCTAAAGGATCCTGCGGTATCCTGAAGATCACTGCTTTGACTTCTTATAGCGCTTCATCAATACACTTAAATCTGTCCTGAAAGATGAATGTCATTACGAACCCTTGGCAAAAAATATCCCATTCTTCAGTACCATGGTGGAGCTCTGTGTCCAAGTACCAATTCATCGGTATCACATCTAAAGTATGGCAGAACAAATGCACCCATTCAGGCTAAGGCTCTGCTCCATAAATGTTAGTCCATTTGGCCAAGTGATCATGCAGATCGTCCCTGCCATCATATTTTTTTGCTAATCACACTTTCGGCTATCCAAATCTTATTCTCATCATCTTCCTATATTCATGCCAATCATCAAAACTATCCTTGTGTGTACCCAACCATCTTGCAGGCATAGCGCACAATGCCCAATCCAATGCCTGGAAGTGATGCTTCTCTAGCACTTCCATTTCAAATGCATCAAAAAAGGTATCTACATTAGTCAAACTATCATAAGAGGGAAAATTCCTTACCTCCTACAATAAACAATGCAACAATTTAGTCATCATATTACAGCACAGTGTAGACACTTCATGTAATCAATTTTTCCATTGCTCCAATTCTTTGACCGAGTCTGATGTGCAGGAACTTTCGCAGTCCCATGCAATACATCCATCTACGGTCAGGTTCACCTAATGTTGATCTTGCGCTGTTATCTTATATATATGGTCCAAATCATCATCACTTTCATAATCACAGACTGGTTCAATATAACGCGGACCTTCTGCAGGATCCAGGGGTACTACGATGTGAAGCAACTTATTTTGAAATGTCATCTTTCACTTCTTCAGGTTAATCACCCCATTCATGTTAGTATCCCAATCAATCCCAAGGAGCACGGGGTAGGGGTTTCTGTCATCCACAATCTCTATTACTTCGAAATCAGCCAACACACTTGCACCTTCAATATCTACTGTTACTCCTTACAGTCGTCCCATGGGGATGATCTTCTGCTGATTTTCCATCCTCAACTGAATTGGAGACCATTGCATCACAGGTCTCCCCATTCGTTCCCACGTTTGTTTAGGCAAAAAATTAGCGTTTGGCCCTAGATCCAAAATGACTTGGCCCATTTCATATTCTCCTATCTGTGTGGTGAGTCTCATCTCACGCCTCGTCCTTGCCTTATTCTTACCAATATTTTTGACAACACGCAGTTCACAGGAGCATTTTCTTTTCCAACACACCTATTTATTAGCTCCTGTAATCCCTTTACAACCTTTCTATCGTGCAACAGCTTCATGTAGGTCTCTAAGAAGGTAGTAAGCATAGAAGGATCCATTTCTTTCATGAGTTTATCCTAGCTTCTTGAGGTAGAGGCCTCAGCGAAGCTTTAGTTCGCTTCCATAAATGTTTCACGTGCGCGCTCCATATCAAATTCAACCTCCTTTTCTAGGGCTTTGCAGACCCACGTACTTTCTTTAGGCTACTTCCCCTTATCTTTTTCCATTGTAACTCCACTTTGCAGCACTATATTTACGTTTGGATCCTCTTTGCGGGGCTCAACCCTCATCATCTACAATTTTTAGGTCCGTTGCGGAGGTTGCGCCCCCTTCTCCCGTATTCTTGCTAGTAGTAAGGGGAAATCTTCAGTGTCTTGGTCAAACTGAGTACAATATCGGCATGACAAACACGTTGGGTTCATGCATTCTCATGCGTAGTTTCCTGGTCCTCCACAATTTTAGCAGATTACCTTCCCTGACCTCTTCTAGGTCCTCCTCCACCTCCGCCTTGTCTGTGCCCCTGAAAGCCTATTTGCGCTACCCTAGTGCCCTGATTATGAGGTTGTGTTTCTGCCTAAACTCTATATGCAGGTGTTCTTTCCATCATTAACTCGTTGCTATGGAAATTGCGCTCATCGTGACCCACCAATTGACAGAAGTTGCAGAAGAGTTGTTGTATTATCCGTACAAATTTTTGCAGCAAATGGCAATTGTTAGTCACGTGTTTTCCTGCTACCTGACAGATAACACACCATAGTGCAGGCGCTGTGCTTTGTCCTTCTTGAGCTTCCAGTCTTAGAGGCATTGGTCCTCCTGTAACATAATTCGCAAAGACTAGGCAGTGATCGTTGTCATACCCCTGACCTTTGCACTTCAGGTACCAAATCTCTTCGCGCACCTCTAGCTGAACTGTTCTATTGTTCTTCAAACTTTGTATTTCTAAGCAGAGGTTTTGCAACCGCACATGGATCTATTGAACCCCTAGATTTGGGTCTTGCATCAACATTTCATGTAATCTCATTGCAATCTCCAAGGCTTATACCTGGGTCCCAATCTTCTGTTGCGATAACACAACCCTTAAGTGGGGTAGGAGCGAAGCCACAAACCATTCACGATGTTGCCCATCTGTCAAATTTATATTAGCTACACGGATCTTACACTTCAACCTCTGATCCAGCTCCCAGGGCGTCTCACCTAGTTTCATCGTGATTTCTTTGAATCCCACAATTGGCTACACTTTAGACTTAGGTCTAATAAATTCCTTATTTAGCGTGGTTTGGATATCTGCCAACATAGTTGTTGGGTTATCAGTGAAATACTTAATGTACCAGGTTAGCGCACGTTCTTGTAAAGCACTAACCAAGGTTTCCTTCTTCATTTTATCATCTGTGATATACTGAGCTTCCCATATAGCCTTCACGATGAACCAAAATTGGTTTGGATCCTCATTTCCAAGCCCTTTAACAGAGATATCTTGACTGAATTTTCCATATTGAACTATGGTGGGGGTGGCGGTGGTGTGGGCGAGGGTATCAATGGTGGAGGTGAAGATTGAGGCAGTGTAGGTGGATGTGGTATTCGCGGGAACCCCTGTCTTATCAACTCAACAGTGCTATGCGAAGAGGTCTGCACTGCTCCTTCGTCATCACACAAAGGAGGTTCAATCAATGAGCCATATTCAGGGCCTCTTGTCCCTCCATTCCTGTAAGTCCTTCCACTTCGCATAGTCCCAAACATCAAGGTAACTATATAACCCGCTTTTCACACAATAACATCTTAATCCAATTATTTAAAGGCCTTAAATGCTTACCTCACGGCCCTTTGAAGAAGCGTCACTCTGCTTCGTTGTAACTAACCAAAGTATCAACAGTGAACCCTGTTACAAACCCTCCTATGTTACGATCAAGCCAATGATCAATAGAGCATGTGATCTTATCTTCGGAGGCTTCCAATATTCGCACTAACTCCTGGGTCCAAACAATCAAACCGTCAAGCCTCCACCTCCCTTTGTTGTCTACTAACTTTGCGATCCACTCATATAATTCCACAGGGAAGGAACAAAAGGAGATTTCATGAATCTCTGTGTACATATATTTGTCTAACCAGTTTTTTTCTGTTAATCGCAAATTCCTCTTCTCCTATGTTGTGAATTCGTGGATCTTTCTATTCAACTAGTCTTCAATCTCTTTCTTAGTTGGATTCCAGTGATGTGACATCACGCATCTCTCATGTAGATCCCAATCCCTACAATAGAACCATTTTTTTGCTTGATGGGCCCTAACCTAGGTTTAGCGTTAGTTAGCCAAGAAAATCCCTACACTACTAGCCCTTTCAGCATCAATCTGTGGAGCACAGACTGAATTCCCACCCGAATCAGTATGGGGGGGTGCAGGAACCAAATTTTTTCACCCTGAGATGGTTGTGATGTCAGTTTTATACCTTCAACTCTGTCCTCGCACAGATCGATAAGCCTTTTAGGGCTTATCGATATACTTCTCTTATTCGTCCCCTGATCCTCCGCAAAGGTATATGATCGTTCTTCGCGCAACCCTAACAGGTGAGTCAAGCACTTACACACCTCTGTAACTACTCTACTGTATAATTACCTAAATTATCTTAAGTATTGAACAACTTTAACATGCATTTATGATTATCTTCGCGTAAACATATATCTTTTCTTGTGTTCATATAACAAAGGGAAACATATGGATTCACGCATCAAAATAGAAATTAAATATAAACCCAGTGCTCAACATAGCATAATCGCATGTATTTAACAAAAGTAAAATACACAGGAATTTCAAAATACTTCTCTTTATTAATGATCCAAATCTGCAGTATAGACTCTAACTACCCTGCGCACACAGCTGTAGGTGTTCGCACACTTAGATGCAAACTTCTACCCTAGGCCTCTGCACACTCAACTACAGAGCCTCTCTCCTACTCACTCTTAGCTCTTCACAGACCCATTACATCAATGACTGAAACTTACTTAGCTATTATGACTACTAAGGGACTCTTCTAACACTTCTTTTTATACAATCCCATAGTCTGCGGACGATGGGTAGATCTCTAAAGTTGACATGACTTATACAAAAGAAAGGTGGAAAACCCTTGGCGACTTTTTACATCTTCATGCTCTGCGACCACAAAATTCGGAGACTTTATACTCTTTCATACAAATTTTGGGCTTTCTAGGGGAACTCATTCCCAACAAGAGCTATGAAGATAAATACATAAGTGGACCATGCTATGATAGGGAAGGGACCAAGATGTGCCAGAGTTCACAATTTTTGCCATACCCTTCACACGAAGCTGGGTATTAAATATTCTAAGTGGCATTTGGTACTCAAGTACCATGATTTTCTACACAAGTACGTCCAAGTGGAGATAGATTTCCTAAACATTTCGTCGCTTGGCACGATGTACCGATACGCTATCAAGATTGAGCAGAAGTTTAAATAGAAGAAGCAAGAGTTTGGATCTACGAATCCGAAGCAAAGAAAAGACCCCAAACCATAAATAAAAGGATAGAGCTAAGGTGGGGCTACCCAGGACATCCCGCTGAAGCCGCAAGAAAAGAACAACACCACATAGACAAAGAAAGACATGGGAAATGGTGTGAGTTCCATAAGAGCTCCACTCACAACACAAGTGAGTTTCAGGCCAAGTAGTCACTGGTGACCGAGTTGAAGACCTTTGAATTAGACTCATGTTCTGACTCTGAGTCAGAACTTGATAAGGGTAATTAAAAAGGGTAGGAGATCATTGATGCAAAGCCCAATGCCACCGTGGCTACCACTAAGTTCTAAAATAATGAGCCTAAAGATCTAGAGGAGGGGGAATGCCTCTTCCACTCACAAATGTGGGCGAAGGGTTCTTTGTTGCAGTTTATTGTCAATAGTGGGAGCTAAAAGAACCTCATTTCAGAAGAGGTCATGAATCAGTTGGGCCTAAAGACTACAACACATCCACATTCATACACCATAGGTTAGCTTCACCAAGGATGAGATCTCCACATCAACCAACATTGTCGCCTTCCCTACAACATCAAGCCCTTCATAGATGAGGTATTGTGTGATGTTGCTCCTCTTAAAGTTTGTGATGTATTATTAGGACAACCATACTTGTGGAAGTGACATGCTGTATATGAGTCTACACCACGCTCTGTGATTATTACTTTGGCCAATAAGTTGTACAAGATACCAGAGGTAGCCTCGCCTATCGCCATCTCTTTGATCACTACAAAGAAAGGCAGTAAGATCATTTCCCAGACTAGGAAATTTGTTTTCCTTATGATTCGCCCTCAAGGCAAGAAGAAGGTTGTGGCCACAGCTTCCAAATGGGGCTCCTCCACACAATAACATCAAATGGACAAGGTCATGGAGGGGTACAAGGACATTTTTGCCTCACATACAGGGGTAACTTTGCACTGTCAGGTCATGCACTCCATCAATCTGACATTTGGTATGGCGCTGCCCAATGGACCTATCTATCGACGCTCTGTTTTGGAGAAAGATGAGATCAAGAGGCAGATTCAGGAAGTGTTACTGAAAGGGAACATCAGGCCAAGCTCATCATCCTATGGGAGCCCAATTGTATTGGTACAAAAGAAGGATGGGACCTGAAGACTCTGTATTGACTATTGGGAGATGAACAAAATCATTGTCTGAAATAGGTACCCAATCGCACAATTTGATGACCTTCTGGACCAGCTCAAAGGGACCAAATATTTCAGCAATATTGACTTGAAGTCAAGTTATCACTATGTGTCTATCGAACCCCCTGATGCATGGAATACTACCTTCAAATCCAAGGAGGGCCTTTTAGAATGCTTGGTCGTGCCTTTTGGGTTGACGAATGCCCCTGAAACTTTCATGAGATTGATGGATGACATCATGCGACCCTTCACCAATGCATTTGTGGTGGTGTATTTAGATGACATCTTGATCTTCATCTAGATTTGGGAAGAGCACCTCCACCATATTTGACAGGTCTTTCAAACCCTATGACAACAAAAGTTGTGTGCTAACTTGGAAAAAAGCATTTTTGGCATGACTCAGGCTCAATATCTGGGGTACATCATTGATGAGCAAGGGGTGCATGTGGATCAAATGAAGATACAAGTCATTTCGGATTGGCCAGCCCCAACCACCCTAACAGAGCTTTGTAACTTTCTAGGTGTTGCCAATTTCAATTATAGGCTCATGTTGGGGTTTGCTCATATCACTTGGCCTTTAAGTCAATTCACCAAGGATAGAGAGAAAGCAAAGTTTTTTTGTTCTAAAACCCAACAATTGGCATTTTCTGAGTTGGAGTATCATCTCTGCTCTACACCACTACTCACATTACCAAACCTGCAACAAGCATTTGAGATTGAGACGGATGCCTACTGTTGAGCCCTAAAACTACCTCTCTTCTACATACTTTCCTAGACCTTTTTCCCACACCAGTGCCTCATAAGCTATCAAAGATCATTACATATTGATTCTAGAAGTGCATTTAAGTGGTTTTCTAACTATATTTTTGTGTTTTCTATTTGATTTAGATTTTGTTCATCAGCTGCAGAATGCAGTCACTTTCCGCGGCTGACTCACGATTCCGCAACTATTTTTATTGTTCTATAGGTTACAGGTGTCGGCAAGTAAAACGAGGCACGTGGGTAGCTCAAGAATGATCTGGACATGGACAAGGTCCTATCTGTTCAGTTGAATTTGTAAAGAAAAGCCTTGGTCAAAGTACGGTCAAACAAGGAGTCCTATAGCAAATAGGTCTCTGTTTTCAACATGTGAAAGGTCCAAGACCATTCCTAGATTCATGGATCCCTCTTGACAGTTGTAGGCCATCTCCACGACCCAAA
Source organism: Pinus tabuliformis (assembly GCA_031772625.1). NCBI lineage: Eukaryota > Viridiplantae > Streptophyta > Pinopsida > Pinales > Pinaceae > Pinus > Pinus tabuliformis. Next base: position 10,941,453 of record CM062808.1, read on the forward strand.
TCCAACATCCACCTTTTTTAGATTCAATGATCATGGCAACCAAGACGTTGAGCTCACGGGTTCTGTCCTTTTACGTGTCCTCTGCTGAATATTTCTCATAGAAAAACAATTATGCAATTTCCTCTATAAATAATGAGTTTGCAAACGCAAATAGTTAGTCTTGTTGTTAGCTTTTATACTATTGCTATAGTGTTAGTCCTGTTGTTGTAATGAGAAGACATTTCCTATGTTTTGCAATATAAAGACTTTGTTTCTTATGACTGTTTGAGCGTAATTTTGGGTTGATAGCGTATTAACCAAAGGTCGTGCAGAGGGCCTTTGCTGGTTGAGGTTTTGTTTTTCATTTCTGTAAAGTTTTCATGCGTTGTTTTCTTATTTCCATTGTATATATTTCATAGTTTGTTTAACTGTATATGTTTCATAATTCATTTATGGCGTTAATCTTTCATTCATGTACATGATTTTCTAGTATTGCATACTTTTACTAACACTGATCAGCGTGTTTCAGGATAGGTTATGTTCGACCTTTTTATCATATAATTTTTGCATCAAATAGTGACATGAGATTTGCCTCTCTGCTGAACTTTGTTTTTAAGCTTTTCAATTTCTGTTATGCTTTGATTTCAGTCTTATTTATTTGTTGTTGTTAGCTAGTTTAGATATCAAATTCTTCATGTTATCTGATGTTATCTCTGGAGCCATGGCTTAACCCCGAAAGCTGCTTGGTGAGCTATCGGATTATAAGTGAAGTGATTTGATTTTACTTTCATTCTGCAAGTAGGTAGTTTAGATATCAATTTCTTCATGTTATTTGACGTTATCTCCGGAGCAATGGCTTAACCCCAAAAAGCTACTTGGCGAGCCATCGGATTATAAGTGAAGTGATTTGATTTTACTTTCATTAATCTGCAAGTAGGTAATTCAGATATCAATTCTTCATGTTATTTGACGTTATCTCTGGTGCGATGTCTTAACCCCGAAAAGCTACTTGGCGAGTTATCGGATTATAAGTGAAATAAATTGTTCTTGCTTTCATTAGTCTGCAATTTTTGGTTTGTTTGAGTGCAATAGTTTAGACTTTATTTCTGTATTTAGATGGGCAGCAGAGACAATGATTTCATGATCAGTATTTCATCTTTTGTTTGATTTAAGTAGTTGCACATTTACATTCCTGTTCAAGTACTAATTTTATCACTAGCATGTTTTGAGATCTTTTGAAGTGCTAAGTTCTGGAAGTTATCATAAGAGACATAAAACCTTGTCTTAAATATACATCCATACTTTCCCTCTAAAAGTATTCTTAAAACTTAGGGATAGAATTTCCATTTTTATTAGGAGACCAACAAAAGAAAAACCCCAAAAACAAAAGAAAATTGAAAATAATAAAATGTAAGAAAGAGGTTGTCTTGCACATATAGTGCGCCACACTTCATCAGTTTACGACTCTAGGATTGATAATTAATGTAGAAATTTAGGACATACTAAATTGACTAAACATTTTGGCATCGTTGTCGGGGAAGTGTAACTAGGTAGATGATCTCTTACATAAAAAAAGAGGGAAGAATTGATAACTTCTTGAAGTATGATCTCGTCTTGCACCTAGTGTGATCTGGAGGATCAGAAAAAAGAGTTATTAGTTCAATAATTTCTTGAGTATGCTCTCTTCTTACACCTAGTGTGATCTTCTAGATCAGAAAGAGAATTATTAGCCTAACTAAAAAATCATTAAAAAAAATAAAAATAATGAGATGCATAGAGTAAGATATTCTAGGGGAAGGTTTATTGCTAGGGCCAAAATTTCTATTTTCACAACTCCAGCTACTTCAAGGCATAGACAAGATACAACTCCATCCCAGAATCATACTCCCAGCCTTAGAATTCCTAGAATTCAAGGGGTAGCAACTGAATCAGAAGATTCTCCCACACTATCTACTAAATCTGATCTAGGAGAAGAACCTTTCTTCACTTCTATAGGGGAACATATTGCAGTTGAAGAAGTAGAATCACCTGGAGAAGAAGGAAAGGAAGAGACTCTCTCTCATCAACCATTAATAGAAGAACCGAAAGACCCTGAGGAAACTATCATGGCAGAAGAAGTACTAGATGGGGAGTATTCTGTATTTGGACGAGGGGGTAAAGGTAGAGGTAGAGGAAATAATGGAGGTGGTGGTAGAGGAAACAATGGAGGTAACAATGGAGGAGGTAGAGGTAATAATGGGGGAAATAGGGAAGGAGATAACTCATTTGGATTCCCTATAGCCGATGAGGAAACCCATACAACAATGAAAAACATTTCACCATCTATCCTCCCAAACTTTTATGGGTTGCGAAGTGAGGATCTTGAAACATTTCTATTTGAGTTTGAAGTCTTGTGCCGAACCTATGACTATATGGAAGACTCTCAAAAACTCAAACTGTTTCCTTCAACATTGAAAGGAGCTACTTTGAAATGGTTCATGGGATTAGTCACTCAATCTATTAGAACTTGGAATGAAATGAAACAAACATTTTTGGATAGATATCTGGATTATTGTATGCCCACTAATCATAAGGATGAGGTATTCAAAATGATGCAAAAAGAAGATGAGAATTTGGAGGATTTACTTGAAAGATTTCAATACAACCTAAAGAGAGTGAAAATGAGTAATTTAGACAAGGAAACCTTGAAAGCCCTTCTATTGAAATCCATTAGAGATGAATCGATAGATATTTTAAACATGATGGGAAGGGAGACATTTCTCAACTTCCACTACATGACATAGCAGAACTATGTGTCCATCTCTCAAGGGCAAAATCTAAAACTGGAAAAGGGCCTAGAGATCCTTCTCTTATTAGAGCAAACAAATCTGCAACTGGATCAGTAAGTAGGGCAGAGATTGGCAATATGCTTTATGAGTTCAAAGCCGATATTCTAGGGAGCCTTAGTGAACAACTAGACAACCTTAAAATTCAAAACAAGCAGAAAGCAAAAGTTGATGCCTTAGCCATCTTTTGCCCAAAATGTAGAAAGAAACATGCTCTAAGGGAATGCCCCTTGGATGCAAAAGTTGTAGAAACATGTATGATTTGCTCAGAAAGTCATGAGACCAAGGACTATCCTTCAATTCTTGGGCTCAAAGCTGTTTTTCAGGAAGATCCAAATTCAGTAGAATCCCTTTGTTTTGTTTCAAGAAGACCTTGGCAAGGGCAGCAAAATCAAGGATTTAACAATCCTATGAATTTTCAGCTCGCACCAAATTGGAATTCTTGGCAACAACCTTGGCCCCAACCTAAAAATCCATATCAATCATGGGCACAAGGGGTACAAAATCCTTATGGGAGATTTGCTCAATTTTATCAATATCTTCCATCTTTTCAAATTCAACAACAGAATCCAAAACTTCCAAATCAAAACCCACAACCTTCATTGCCATTCCCACAACAACAACCTCCTCAACAAAATCAAAATTCTCAATTTTTGCTTCCATTTCAACAAAAGCCAAATCAACTACTAGCCCAGCCATTACTAAATCTGAACAAAAAAAATCCTCAGAATGCTTACATGGTAGAAGGACAGCAATTTCCTACCTATATGATTGTTCCTCTTAATGATGTTCAACTTAGATCTGGTAGAGTTTTAGAAAACGAAAAACCTTCTATAGATGTTCAAGAGCAAGATGCCTCTGAGCAGGATTCTCTTAAAGTCAATAAAGGTTCTGAGGAAGCATCCCTTCAAAACCCAATCATTTAAAAAGAAAAACAAAAAGAGTTAACCCCCACAACTCCTATAGTTGAGCAACCTGCATCTTTATCCACACCTCCTTTCCCTGAAAGATTACAAATTGACAAAGGGGTGGAAAAATAAATCTTGTTTCCTGACTATGATTTTCTAGATGAATTAAAGAATGTCTGTATCAAGATTCCCTTGCTATAAGCCATTAGAGAGATTCCTATTCTAGCAAAAGCAATAAAGGAGTTGGGTTTCAAAAGACCAGGTAGGAAACCAAGAGATACAAAAAGAATCCACCTGGTAGGAAAAATTGTAGATATCATGATGGGAAATATTACCATGCAGAAATATGTGGATCTAGGTAGTCCAAGTGTCAAGACACACATAAATGGGATAGAAATTCCAAATAATTTGATTGACTTAGGGGCTTCTATAAACATTATGAGTAGACAGACTAAGGAACAGCTTAAACTTCCTAATCTTCTTTTTACACCCACCTTACTGCAACTTGCAAATAGATCAATAATCAAACCAAATGGTGTATTAGAAGATATTTCAGTCCCCTTATATTCTTGGGAATATCCAATAGATTTCATGATTTTGACTACCAAGAGTAATCTAGGAGGGCACCCACTCATCTTAGGAAGACCTTGGCTAGCCACAGCTGATGCTTTCATTAGTTGTATATCTCGGGATATGTACATTTCTGATGGTAGTTCAACAAAGAAATTTGATTTGTGTCCTCCAGTAAAAGCATTTACAGAAGTAGGGGACAATGGATGGGTCAATGATGAAGATATTATACAACCTGTCTTTACTATCTCTGAAGTTAGTGAAGATAGTCAAATTTTGAACACATTAGAAAATTTTGAAACATCTTCAGAATATGACCACACACAATTTCAGTTAGATTCTGATATTGAATATTTGTCATCAAGGCAAATGTCTCTTTACTCTATGGAAGAGTTTGGTAGTTCTACAGTTGAAATTTTTCCAGGTAAAACATTGAATATCAACAAAAATTTGGAAAAGTTACAACAGGAAGAGCTAACCAGAATCTTGCAAAAACATTCTGCTGCATTTGCATGGGAGTATACTGATATGAAAGGTATTGACCCTAAGACTTGCATCCATCATATCTATATCGAGGAAAATAGTAGACCAATCAAACAACCTCAGAGAAGGATGAATCCAAATCTTAGGGAGCTTTTGAAAGAAGAGCTCCAAAAACTACTCAATGTAAACTTCATTTACCCAATTTCATAGCCGATGGGTTTCTCCCTTGGTTATAGTACCCAAAAAGAATGGTAGATGGAGGGTATGCATTGATTACAGGGAATTGAATAAAGCAGCTTTGAAGGATCACTTTCTTTTGTCCTTTATCGATCAAGTATTAGATACATTAGCAGGCAAAAAGTAATTTTCATTTCTGGATGGTTTTAGTGGTTATAATCAAATTCAGGTAGCATCTGAGGATCAGGATAAGACCAAATTTACCTGTCCATGGGGAACTTTTGCTTATCGAGTGCTTCCTTTTGGATTATGCAATGCACCTACAACATTCCAAAGAGCAGTACTAGGATTTTTTTCTGATTTAATCCATGATTGTGTAGAGGTATATATGGATGATTTTATAGTTTATGGTAATTCATTTGAAGAGGCTTTAGAAAATTTGGAAAAAGTCTTTATAAGATGTAATGAAACAAACCTTTCATTAAGCCATGAAAAATGCTTTATGATGTTTATTGAAGGTATTTTTTTAGGACATCATATTTCAGGGGATGGGATTAAAGTTGATAAATCAAAAGTTGAAGTCAACTCCAAGTTACCTATTCCAAATTGTCAAAAAGATGTTACAAGTTTTTAGGGATTTAATGGATATTATAGAAGATTTATAGAAAACTTCACCAAAATAACATCTCCACTCTTTAATCTACTTACAAAAGACTGTGAATTAAAATGGAGTCCTGATTGCCAATCAACATTTGAAGCTTTGAAAACAAGAATATCTGAAGCACCTATCTTGAGAGGACCAAATTGGAAGCTTCCTTTCCATATTTCTATAGATGCTTCAGATACAGCTCTAGGGGCTGTGTTGGGACAAAAAGATTTACTTCCTTATGCCATTTACTATACCAATAAAAATTTAACTCCCACTGAGTTGAATTATACTGTGACTGAAAAAGAGTTCTTAGCTATTGTTCATGCAATCAATAAGTTCAGACATTATATAACAGGTTATGAAACTTTTATTCATACTGATCATTCTACAATTAGATATCTAATGAACAAACCCATTACTAATGGCAGAGTTACAAGGTGGCTCCTACTTTTACAGGAATTCAATATTACTGTGTTAGATAGACCAGGGAAACAAAACACAGTAGCTGATTTCTTGTCTAGGATTCAGAATACTAAAGAAGATTCTCCTGTAGAGGACAAGTTTCTTGATGAATATTTATTTGCAGTAACTACTAAGACTTCTTGGTATGCAGATATAGCTAACTATTTGGTTATAGGGAAACTACCTCCACATTCATTTCATAGTGAAAGAAGAAAGATTATTCAGGAGAGTTCAAAATATTCATGGATTTCTAACAAATTGTTTAAAACAGGGCCAGATCTTGTGATCAAAAGATGTGTCAGGGAAGATGAAATGCCTGATATTCTCAAAGTATGTCATGATGAACCGTGCGGTGGACACTTTGTTGACAAAAGGATAGCCTATAAAATCCTTTCTTTAGGATATTATTGGCCTTCCCTTTTCAAAGATGCAAAAAAATATGTCAAAAGGTGTGACAGCTGCCAAAGAGTAGGGAAACCTACCCTCTCAAATGAGATGCCATTACAACCACAGGTACTCATCGAACCCTTTGAAAAATGGGCTTTAGACTTTATTGGACCTATTAATCCACCATCTAAACATAAAAAGTATATATTGGTATGTACTAATTATGTCACTAAATGGGTAGAAGCAAAAGCATTATTTTCTGCTACTGAACATTCAGTTGTTAGTTTTCTTTATGAGGATATTTTTACTTGCTTTGGTGTTCCAAGAGAGACTGTGACAGATCAGGGAGGACAATTCACATCCAAACTGGTGGAGAAGCTGACGGAAGAGTACAAGGTCAAGCACAGAAAATATACTCCTTACCATCCGCAAGCAAATGGCCAAGTAGAGTCCACAAACAAAGTAATTGAAGGCATCATTACCAAGACTGTTCATCTACATAGAAGAGATTGGGCAAAAAGGTGTTCTAAATCCTTATGGGCCTATAGAAACACATGGAGGAACACAACAGGACATTCTCCCTATGAACTTGTTTATGGGAAAGAAGTTCTGCTCCCCATTGAGTTCCAAGTTAAGACCTTCAAGATGGCAGTTCAATTGGGGATGGATCTATCAGAAGTCCAAAAGCATAGAATGGAGCAGTTGAATGAACTAGATGAGATCAGACAAGAAGCAATCCTAAGGATTGATCTAGTTCAATATCAAAGAGCTAAGTGGCATGACAAATACATAAAGGAGATAAAGTTTCAAAAAGGAGCTTGGGCATTGCTATTTGATTCCAAGTTCAAAGATTTCAAAGGTAAATTTCTGACTCATTGGCTTGGGCCATATGAGATTGATAAAGTTTTTAGCAATGGAGCGGTAAGAATCAAAACCATTGATGGGTATCAAACTCCTCAGATTGTGAATGGTCACAGATTGAAGATCTATCATAAGCCACTCTCAAAGGAGGAATTTGTCAAAATATTTGAAGATAATTATGCAATAAGGCTGCTGAAGAAGAATCCTTCTTCTCCACCAGCCTAGCCTTTGTTCCTTTCATTGTGAAAAATAAATAAAATTGTATAAGCCTGAAAACCAATCACTGATTGACAGTCTTATACAGAAAATACGGGGTGAAAATCAGAAACTTTTAACACCCTATATTTTCCAAAAAAAAAAATCCCTCTCATTTCATTCATAGTTGTTCCATTTCATGTCATTTCACTCCATTTCATTTCATTCCATTTCGCCATCACATTTCGCCAATAAAATTCCTTTCATGTCAGTTTTCATATATCATTAATTCAGTCATCATTCATTTCCATCCATCTCCATTCACTTCATCAAGTCATATGCTCACTGTGTCAGTTTCTGTAGCCAAATTCTGATTCTGCAGTGGAATATTGATTCCGTAACTGATTGTTGATTCCGCACCTAATACTCTGTTACTCTGTAGTGACAGTCATATGTTAGCCAAATAATGATGAAAACCAGATGTAGATATGGAAGAGGAAGATATTTTGAAGATGTTAGCACCTAAAGCACCAACAAGAAGCAACCAATCAAAGGTCAGCGAATGGAAGTGGTAAGATTCTAAGGTATGAGCAAAATTAATTTCAAATAGCATTTTAAAACACATAATCTGTATAGTTGTGAAACCACCGGCTCCATTATGTGTAATGATTCGAATTGATAGCTTCCATAACTCCTCCATGACCTTTGCATAATTCCACCACAAACTCTGCATCAATTTCCAACGGCCTCATGATCTGCTTCTGAATCTAACTCTACCCTCTTAGGTATGTACATTCTTCCTTGAAATGTCAATAATCCATCTGGTTCAAGGACATATCCCCTAAACTTTGGTTCTATTTGCTCCCCACTCTGGAGTGTTGATGTAACCTTCAAATAACTATATTTAAAGAGTTTCTCTAATACAAGCTCCCTCAAAGTGACCGCAAATGGTATTGAGGAAAAGATATGTAGTCATTTTCTTAGCATATCAACTACCACATTATATTTTCCCTTGATGTATGAAATTTCCCAAAATCATACTCACTCAAGAATTCATTCCATTGCCTTTGTCTAACATTTAAATCCCTCTAATTAAACAGAGAAAAATCTTTCTTTGGTTAAACATGTAGTTAACTGTCATGTGAGAGTGTTTCCACAAGACAAAAGGAACCATAACATGCTAAAATAAATAAAAAACGCAAACTTAAAAACATATATGTTGTAATTAAACCCTTAGCTTGGAAGCAAAACTGGTGAAGAAACTTGAATGAGGAAAGTTTGGAAAAAGCTTGGATTCGCCTTTCAGGTTTTTTAAGTAAATTCAACCTACAATATCCTAAGCACCAATCAAAATTTTTTTGTGAAGTGTCTGAATCAATGGTCAAAACTTGTAGTCAAAATCATGTGAAATATCATACAAAGGAGGTTGATATTTAAGAAGATTAATGAAATATGAGATCACCCAACATAAATTAATAAAAAAAAAACATGAAAAGCAACCTTTAATCAAAATTATATACATCTAAGTCGGAGGGATTTCCTTCCTCAAGGCCTCAAGCTATAACCCTTATTCCAATAAAAAGAAAAAGAAATAATAGTAATAATAATAAATGTCATGTCTATTTGGAATAGAGATTCCAGAATTCTAATTTAATTATCAATAATTATTAGGTGGATAGCAAAAATTTAATCTTAATGAAATATTCAAGAATATTCTTAGTGGTATTCATAAATCAAAGGTTGATATTTATCATAGTAGTTATGTCATTTTGGTTCTTTTAGTTTTTCTTTTTAAATAACTTAAATAAAAAATGTCATATGAAATTAATTATGTTTTTTTTATACAAGACATTAATAAACCATAGTATTGACCCATGGTATTGTAACAATACCCATTTATAGATTAAGAATCCCCATGATAAAGTGAGGTGAATCCCCATGGTTTAGTTATTTTTACCATTAATAATAAAAATAATTTAAAATTTTAACAACATAAGATGTATCATGAAGTGTTTTGATGCTTATTACAGATTGATGTCTATTAAAATTTACTAACCATTTAATTTATATAGAAACAATAGTTTTAACAAAACTAAAAAAAAAACATTATGATGATATTATATATTTTAAAATGTTTCCAACCAATTATCATATTATTTACAATATTTCTTTTATCCTAATATTTTTTTATTATTATATATGTAGTGGTGGAAGACCATATTCTCCCTTTCACATGGAGCTTATAAGGCTAGTATGTAATGCATATTCCGAATTCAAGTAAAATGGATGCTCATTCAGGAATCTTCCTTTACCTTATAGTTAATTTATGAATTTTTTTTTAATATAGTTTTTAATTTTATTTTAAATTATATATTTTAATTATTTTTATGGTTAATTTATTGTTTTATATATGCAGTAAACTCTTCCTTTTTATATAATTTTATGGTTACTCAAATATATATAATTTTATGACTTGAAGCATATATAATTTTGAAAATTATGGATTTCTATACAAATATAGAAAACAAAAGGTTAGACTCATATCTTTTTAATTGTTTAGAGATAACGTTCAGTCTTCCTATTGAAATATACTAACAACACACTATAGATGCAATATATATTGTCTCTATTTGTTTATACATGAGTTGGGTAAGACATAGAAAACAAAAGGTTAGACTTATATCTTTCTAACTGTGTAGAGATAACATTGAGTCTTCCTATTCAAATAGACCAACAACACACTATAGATGCAATATATATTGTTTCTATTTTTTATGCATGAGTTGGGTGAGACATAATTAGAAGAACGATGATCTATTGATTAATAATTGAAATTAATTTAGTTCAAATAATATATATAGATATATATATTATTTGAACTAAATTAATTTCAATTATTAATCAATAGATCGTCGTTCTTCTAATTATGTATCTATCTATTGATTAATAATTGAAATTAATTGATTATAATAATAAGATGCTTATCTTTTTTTGCTAAGAGAGCTCTGCAATTAGGGTTCCGGCGACTCTCTGAGACGGCACAGACCAGCGCAACACAGTACCCACTGAAGGCCTGACCGCCTGGTATCGACAGAGCATCGCAGGCTAAACAACAAAGAATATGGATCCCCCGCGGGGGGGAGCCTAAAAGCCCTCCCCCTCGTCCAACTCCTCGCCGCCAGGGCAAACGGGGTCTCTAGTATTTGGTTCGATCCAAGCAGAGGCAGAAAACAATGAGAAGATGTAGCAGCATAAGCCCAATGCACCGGCCAGTCAGTCAGACAAGAACAGTGAAATACCAAAAGGAAAAGACAAGACAGAGGAAACGACCAAGGTCACCTCGACAACATGCAAACCAATAGCAGCTGAAAGACCCAAGATAGAACTGCCCGGTCAGAAGATCAATGAACGAATCCAATATATGACGGACCATGCACTCATAGGAAAATTTATAGGTTTCTGGCCGACAGAAAAAGCCTTGTATGGCTGGATCGCTACTAAATGGAAACCCAAGGGCCACATAACATTGCAGTTGGGACCGAAGGGATTCTTCACTGTGATATTCTTTTGCCTAGAAGACAAGTTCAGAATCATGGATGAGGGGCCATACTTTTTCAACTCAGCAGGATTGTATCTAAGAGATTGGGTAGCAAGATTTAACCCGGATAAGGAAGACCTCACCTGGGCTCCAGTGTGGATCAAAATGTATTCACTTCCAGAGGAATATTGGGATGAAGGGCTGCTCAAAGACATTGGAAATGGACTAGGTGAATTCGTAAAAGCAGCTGAAGAGACGAAGCTCTGAAGATACACATCCTATGCCTGCATTTGTGTCTTCATGCACCTGGATAAAGCCCTACCGGATTCGGTAATTCTTTCTCATGACGACTATGAATGGATTCAACCCCTGGATTATGAACATGTACCTTTTCGTTTCCGTAAATGTCATGCTCACGGGCATCTCTTCAGGGATTGTCCGTTAAATTCCAAAGCCTCTGTCTCCGATCCCTCTGATCTGCCTGCCCAAGATGGGTTCAACAAGGTCCCTACCCGCAAACGAGCGCACAAAAAACCTTCCACTGGGAAAAAACCCCTGCAAGAAATGGCTTCTATCCCCACCACGAGTAATAGTTTTGAAATCCTATCGCAAGCCACAGAAGAGCAACCCTTGAGCTTGAAGCATGACCACATTCCCATCTCCTCCTTTGTACCCCTTCCCCCCCCCCCGGATCCTCCCTAGCATCTCGTTTACCCAGGGATGACAATGCAACCCCCAAAGAGAGCCAACAGGGACTTGATGGGAGAATAAAGGATATGGAAGTAGAGGGATCGCCATCCAAATCAAGTAGAACTCCCATAGCTAACTCGAAAACCCCTGAGGGAACATCCAAAGCCATGGAAACGGATGAACCCCACAATCAATCCTGACAACTAGTGCTTATCTCAGAAGAAAGCAGCCAAGTGTAGCATATAGATAAAGAACCAGAGAGCATAGATCTAAAAGGGCTAGACATTTTTCGATTGGAGCAAGCATGTAGAAAGAAGGAGTATGACAAAATCCAAGAGCATCAGCTCAGTACTCTGGAAACTATACTATCCAGAGCTTACCAGCAGCAACAATTGGGTATACAACCAGGGAGCCAATGGGATGGTAACCTCCTTCCAAAGGATTCCAAAAAGAGGGGGAGAAAGACAGATCTCCAGAGAACTATAGCAGTAGGGAAAATCCTGGTCGACTCAGGCAGATATGCTAAATTGACGAAGTACTATAGGCCCACTCCACATAGTGATCAATGAAGCTCACCTCATGGAATGTAAGAGGGCTCAATAGCCCTGGGAAACTCAGAATGATTAAAAATATGATAAGGCAGGAACAACCCCAGATCTTTTTCTTGCAGGAAACAAAGTGCAACAGTAACACCCTGGGAAACATCCTTTCAAAAGCATGGCCAGGATGTCACACAGTGGTAGTGGATGCATCAGGCGCATTTGGAGGCTTAGTGATTGCATGGAATACGCAAGAAATATTTCTGTCAAATTTTCACACATCCCACAATATCATCCAGGCAACATTCCATATAATCGGTACCAACATTCGTGGTCACCTGACCAACGTTTATTTTCCGCAGGATGCTCCAAATAAAATTTCTCTTTTAGACACCATAGCAACTCTCAACTCCAATAGGGAGCATTCTCTTTGGATAATAGGTGGAGATTTTAATATGATCACCAAGTTAGGGGAAAAGAAAGGAGGTCGGGCCAAGTTGGATCAGGATGCGGACCACTTCAAAGACTTCATCCATAATAACATGCTCATCGACATGCAAACACCCAATGGTATGCACACTTGGAGCAACTGTAGGCCTGGGAGGTATCAAATTGCTTCGAAACTTGATAGGTTCCTCATCACAGATAGCGCAATACATCTCGGAGGCGACCTCTCAGCATCCATCCTCCCCCACTCTGGTTCTGATCATTGGCCTATTGCACTCCAATGGCAACGACCAGGTAACTCTGCCAGATGTCCTTTCAGATTTGAGGCATGCTGGTTATCTCATCCCGCTTTCAAAGACTTCATCAATCATTCTTGGAACAACTTCACAGCGCCAGAAGGTTCAAAAATGTTCCAATTCCAACAGAAACTCAAATATCTAAAAACTCAAATCAAAAGGTGGAATAAGGAGACTTTTGGCAACATCTTTCAAGCTCAACAAAGCCTCAACAAGGAAATGAGGGATCTCCAGCAACAAATAATAACAGAGGGGTACAGGGAAGGAACTCTGGAACGAGAGAAGCACTTACATAATCAAATGGAGGAGAGAAACAAGTAGGAAGAGATTCTCTGGAAGAAAAAATCTAGAATCAGATGGTTGAAAGAAGGTGAGAGAAACACCAAATTCTTCGACAGAACCACAATACAAAGAAGAATGCACAATACTATCTCTGTTATCCAAAAGCAATGGGGGGAAAGAGTGGAGGACCATGCAAAGATTGAACAGGAATTTACCAATTACTTTCAGGAAGTCCTACGAGAACCCCAAATTGACAGAAGGAATGCTATAGAAAAGATTACTCAATATGTGCCAAAAGTAATCACAGAAGACCACAATCAACTCCTTCTCCGAACTGTAATGCCCGAGGAGGTGGACTTAGCCATGAAACAGCTCAAGGAAGGCAAAGCACCGGGTCCGGATGGCTTCTCCACCACCTTCTTCCACTCATTATGGGAGCTCATAAAAGGGGAAGTTTGGCAAGTAGTGGAGGAATCCTGATCTCTTCACTGGCTGCTGCCTTCGCTCAATTCTACTTTCATTGCTCTCATCCCCAAGGAAGACAGCACCATCACTCCGGATAAATTTCACCCAATTGCACTTTGCAATGTCATCTACAAGGTCATCTCTAAATTCATCGCAAATAGGTTGAAGCCACTGTTACCCCTGCTCATATCGTCGGAACAATCAGGGTATGTTGAAGGGCAACAAATATTAGACGGCATTATCCTCACTCATGAAATCATACACTCCCTCAAGATCTCCAAGCAAGCAGGTATGTTTCTCAAGATTGACCTCTCCAAAGCTTTTGATAAATTAAGTTGGACTTTCATTCAAAAAATGCTTCATGCTTTTGGTTTCTCACTTATGTGGGTTCGTTGGGTTCATAGTTTAATCTCCTCCACCTTCTTCTCCCTCCTCATTAATGGTATCCCTTCTCGACCGTTCAGCCCCTCCAGAGGAATCAGACAAGGGGACCCTCTATCTCCGTTCCTTTTTGTTATAATGGCAGAAGGGCTAGGAAGACTCATCAAGCATGCCCTTCACTCCCAGCTCCTTAAAGGAATCTCCATTCACAATACCCCTGCTACCACCCACCAACAATTTGTGGATGACAACATGCTCTTTGGATACCCATCTGTTCAAGAAGATACTACCTTCAAAGCCCTTCTGAAGGACTTCTCAGACGCCTCAGGCACTAGCATCAATAAATTCAAATCGCAAATCTTCTTCTTTCATACGCCTCCCATCATTCAACGGGCCATTGCCTGCATTCTGGGTTTCACCATAGCTACTCTGCCCTCTAATTACCTTGGCGCCGCTCTCATTGACTCTGCCATTAAGCATGCCTCCTGGCGCAAGCTCATAGAGAAGCTAGAATCCCGTCTCTCCTCTTGGACCTACAAAGCTCTGAACATGGCCAGCAGATTAGTCCTTATCAAAGAGGTGCTTCAAGCAATGCCCCTGTATCTATTCTCAATCCTGGCAGCACCTAAATGGGCACTCAAAAGAATCAGATATCTTCAGCGCAACTTTCTGTGGGGAACTCATGGGACAAACCGTAAATGGGCCCTTGTAAAATGGACTACAGTGTGTAAACCCAAGGAAAAAGGAGGCTTAGGCCTGAGAGACCCGAATCATAGCAATGAAATCATGGGAGCGAGAATCTGGTGGCAATGGCTCACAGCACCATACAAGCCCTGGGGGGTCATCTGGACAGCCAAATATGCCAACCACAGACCAATGGAGGAGCTAATCAGATTTACCCTTGTTGAGAAAGGCTCATTGATGTGGAATGCAGCCAGCCAGCACTTCTTGTTGATTCAAAAAAACAGTTTTTGGGAGATCAGAAGTGGCAATATAGCTCGTTTCTGGACGGATGCCTGGAATTAGCTTCCCAAGCTTGAAAGCATTCTCAATCTTCAGCCCAACTATGATTGGGAGGAACGACAAAGGGAAACGGTCAAACAACAATGGTCACAGGAGATCAACCACGGCTACAGACAATGGAAGAACCCGGAAAGACTGATAAGAAATACTGACAACCAGACAAGAGAAAATTTGGAAAGAGAGCTCCAAAAACGAAGAATCAGATACACCGAAGGTCAAGATTTATTGAGATGGGGATATACCCCAAGGGGCTCCTTCACCACGAAAGAAGCTTACAAAATCAAATGCCAGGATGATGCGCCTCAGGATCCCATCTGGGGAAGGGTCTGGACCCCGGGCATTTGGCCCAAAGTCTCAATATTTCTGTGGCTCACTGGGCACCGAAAAATTCTAACTTGGGACAATTTAAGAAAAAGGAACATACAGGGGCCCTCCATATGCCCCAACTGTCACTCCCAAGAGGAAACGATACAACATCTCCTGGACTCCTGTTCTCTGGCCAATCAGTTGTGGGAGAAAACCAGCTTCCGCTGTCAAAGAAATTGCCGAACATCTGAGGACATCATCAACTCCATGCGCCTCTGGCACCAAAGTCCCTACAAAAGTGCTATCCTTAACCATCTATGGCGAATCATACCTGGCCTCCTCATTTGGACTATATGGAAAGAAAGGAATAAGCGTATTTTCAAATACCAAAGCACTCCCCCAGAAATCATCTGGGACAAGTTCGGCAAGAACCTGGAGGAAACTTTGTCGCTTAAAACATGGTTTCTAGATGACCTTCCCACGCTAGCTAATGAGAAAACCATATGGGAAAATTGGAACCTCCAGCTCCAGCAAGGAATCCCAGACTGCAATCCTATCGGAAAAACAAGCATCAACACGAATCTTTGGCTCCCCCCCCCAAGACACAGATACAAGCTCAACTTTGATGGAGCTTCTAAGGGTAACCCAGGGAATGCAGGATTTGGTGGCATCTTCAGAGATCATAAGGTTTCTCCTCTCTTAATCTACTTCAACAACATAGGATGGGACACAAATAACTCAGCTGAACTGGAGGGGCTCTGGCAAGGAATAATCTTAGCCCAACACCATGACTTCTAGCCTTTGGAGATCGAAGGAGACTCCCAACTCCTCATCAACATGGCCAAACAGCTACTCAATAGAGCTCATGCGAACAAAAATTCCACTAGCTGGAGACTTGAGGCCAGATTGGAAGCCATAGAAAATATTCTCAACTCCAACAGAGCAATAATTCTCAACCATGTTAGAAGAGAGAGAAACAAGGTAGCGGATTTCCTTGCCAATCTGGGAGTAGACCATAGGCACTCTCTCCTCACAGGGGACCCAGATATAATACAGAATCATGAACAGAAACAGGAATGCAACACTCTGGTTCAAAAGGATGCAGGCTCCCCGGATGTGGGTGCTTCAGTTGGCATTTAAGGAGATGGGACAGGGGTGCGGCAAAGCAGGACGACACCTGCCAGCCCAGCACCACTTGGATCAGGATGGGACGAGCCTCATACAGAGGAGGGTGAGTTCACATGGCCTTAAGCATTGGGAAGGCAGCATGCACAGCCGGAACCTGGACCGGACCATCACCTCCGCATGCTTCAGGTATAGCTGGGCTTCGGCTCCATTTATTGCAGAAGTTATGGCGGGGGAAAGTCGAGAAGAGCTGGCGGCAATCAATCTCATGTATAGCCATGGTCTCGGTTGGAAGTTTCATACGCATTGTTGGTCGGGCGAAGGTGGGTTTTCGAACCTGTGCGCTCTCTCTGCTCCATTTCCCATCATGGTGAGACAGCGGTTAATTAGCATAAGGGGCGGTTCGAGGGGCGGCAGCTCTCGATAGCAAGTCCAGAGGCGCAGCAACTTGACCTCTCCCTCTTCCTCTGTGGAAAATCCTAGCCATCCCAACACTAGAAGCGGACGAGGTAGAGCAGGCCTTCGCTCAGCTCCATTTCCTCTGCCCCAGCACCCCTCCACCCATACTACGCTCTTCCACTTCCGCAGCACTCTCAACCAGCCTGTTATCACAACCACCATCGCCATCTCCTTCTCTGAGGAAGAGATTCAGAGTGTCCAATTGCCCCGCCCTGGAGGCGACATGCCTAAACCGGAACCCAATCACCACAGAGACCAGCAAAACGAAAGAAGAGACAAGGCAATGGCGCACGGTGGACAGCCCAAGCGGAAAGGGAAGGAGGCTATGAGGGAATGGCAGGAGGATTCAGAGCCTCAGAGTGCCAAGCCAGTCATGGAAGTGGGCAAGATGAACAAGGAGAACACGCAACAGGCAGAAGGAAGAGGAGAAGGCGAGCCATCGCAGCCAAATAACCGCGAGGATTAGAGCTGCCTAGTGGTGGAGGAACCTGCCACGGAGGAGTTAATTAACCAAATTACCAATGCCAAGTGGCACTTCATATAACGTTTGGTTCCACCTCTATTTTGTCCACGTAGGTACATCCAGTAGGATGAATTGCTGGTTTTATGTTGTTTTCTTAGCTCTCTACAGAACTCTGAGGAAAATGTTCAATGATGTCCTTCTTCTTTTTGTAATTCTTGCACTATCAGACTGGTTTCCCCTCTGTTGGGGCAGTCTTAGAACCTGTTCTTCGGCAAGCTGAGATAGGTTGTTTTCTTTTACAGCCAATTCCTCTCTGTAAACATATTTTTTCCTTTTAATAGATTAACCTTACTTAGCAAAAAAAACAAATTGAATTAATTTAGTTCAAATAATATATATATCTATATATATTATTTGAACTAAATTAATTTCAATTATTAATCAATAGATCATCGTTCTTCTAATTATGTCTCACCCAACTCATGCATAAAAAATAGAGAAAATATATATTGCATCTATAGTGTCTTGTTGGCATATATAATAAAATGAAATAAATATATAGGAAAAAACATAGTATGATGATATAAAAAATAAAAAGAAATAGGTCGTTGGCCCACATGCATCTCGTTCTCACCCTCGTAGCATAAAACTCTTACCTAGAATCTTTATTCTCCTTTCGCTTGAATTTAGCCTTCACTAATTCTATTTTTGTCTTTATTGCTTTATGCACCCACTATAATTTTTATGGGTTTTTTTAATGAGTGATGGTAGTGTTTTAAACTTGGATGTATTATTTTCATAACCCTCATGAGTTTGATGTAGATAATACCATTTTAATCTATTGCTATCACAATCAATATTCTTTTGTATTATGATTTCGTCCTAACATAACAACTTTTTTCTCTTTCCATATATATATATATCTAAACTTTTCTCAGAAGTATGGCAAGTTTAGTGGTAATTTAGATGTTCTTTTAACTATTTCATTATGTGTTTGAGAGGAATTTTGCGGGACATTTGTGGAATTATTGGATCAACATATTGAACAAGTTTTATCACCAAACCCTCCCTACCTCCTAAGTTTTAAAAGCTTAATACACCCTTACAATGGATTATTTCATATTATAATCTTTTGTGACCCATACTTATATAGTCGAAACATAGATAGTGGACGGGCAATTTTTAAATCTAATTGTGCTCCACGAAGAGATTAATGACCCACAATTATTCCTTGGGCCACAACCTACATATGTTTTAATTCCACTCTTTTCCCCGATGACTATAACCCTTCTCCTTCTTCTCAACGATCAGATCATTTCTAACCCAACCAACAATATTGATTTCATCATTAGGTGATTTTCCACAAGGACGCTAAGCATTCAATCATTTCCCGATGCATTGCGGCTTTCCATCTAAATTTCATCAAACGGTCGGATTGCTTCATCAGGCATAAATATGCAAGCACATTAACACATCTCTTACCCCCGATGAAATCTCAACCATGCATTTTAGGATGATCAAAAACTATCGGGCCCAAACTTATATGAACTTTAACCCATCTACCGTGCCCAATGGATGGTACCCATCCTCGATTCCTAATCTGATTAAGCAGGACATGATACTTGTCCAACTATCATTAAGCGTTGTCCTACCCCAAGTAACACTCTCCTTCATCAACTTTTCATTGTTTTCCCCCTTGTGTCTGTGTTTTTCTCCTGCATATCATTATGTAGCTCGAAAATTGTAATAGGCGCCATTTTTGTTCAGGTGAGAAATTTGAGCTCAACCCATTATCATCCTCTTCGAGTAAGTTCTCTTTCACCGTTCTAGCTCATTTTATAGTTCTTGGTCTATCTAACTCTAAAGAAAGAGAGAAATTCTTGAAGAACCATTCAAAGAAACGCTTATCAATGAATTATATGGTACCAGAGATACCCAAACTACCTTACATATGTTGTTACTTTAATGAGAACCCTAAATTCCCCCTCTCATAGCTCTCAAGAAGATCAATGTCTTAAGATATCTGAGATTTTAGCCGTTGCAGTCCTGGTTGTATATTTTGACCCAGATTCAATTATCTTTCTTGATAAATATTTCAACTCTAGAGCTCAAACTACTACCACTCCCATAAACTAGCAGGAATTTCTCAGGATTAATGAGGACATTATGTCCAAAATGTTAAGAATACCATCCTCTATGATATATATCACTAATAGAGGATTAGACTAGGAATTTATCACATGGCCTGAGGAAGATAAGGCATAACTTATAAAATGCTTACTCCAAAGCCTTGACCCAAGCTTAAATTTGGAATTCCCTCTTCATACTAACTTATTGAAACCCTTTTACAAGACCTTAGCATTTCTTTTTGCTAATATTTTTGTCTTAGCTGATGACTTAAAAATTCATGAATCCATTTTCCTAGCAATTCATCTTATTACTCTAAATGTCAACAAGCTGATGATCAACTTCCCAAAATATTTAACCAAAGATATTATAGTTGACCTCGCAACTGCTATCCCATTTAAATCTTACTTCCATTGTACATATATATTGTTCATTTAATCTTATTTAACTACCCTAATTATTTTTTGTCTACTAAGCTCCTCACGAATGTTAAAGATGAAATTGGAATTGAGAAGGAAGTTTATCTATGGACAGACATAGTTTACCCTAATTCTTGTACTCAATACATTGACCATTTTTCCTTTTACCTGAGAGATCAATTGGTTGGAGAAGCCTCTGATAGAATTTTCGAGGAGTAGAGGATAATTTTGAGACTTACCGAAGAGGAAAGTATAGGAAGTTGGTTATTTTTCCCACACTTTTCTCTAATTATACTATATGGTTTTAAGAGGGAGAAGTTTTGGTTTCTTAATTTTATTTACTCCATTGATCTTTGCTTATAAATTTTTATGACAAAGGATAGCATTTAATGAATCACACTTTGCATCAAATAAGAAAGGAGCAGTATTTACTCATCCATACTCTATTCAACCACTCATTGCTAAAAATACAAATGTAATAGATGTAATTTAAAAGGAAATGTTATCATTTGGATTGATGCATGATGAATGTTGGCATTATGACCCTCTAGCAATAATTTCTGGATTAAGGAAACAAGCAAGGTTATCAGCCTACACTCATGAAAGTGGACCAAAGATGGAAAAGTTGGTGAACACTCTCTCCCCACCTTGTGGTCACATTCAAGTAACGATGCATATAGCTACAGAATAGAGTCAAGTACCAACAGGTGATAAGATAACACAAAGGCAGGCTTTGGTACCTACCGAAGTTTGTGTTCTAGAAAAATAACCTCCGCAGCCTCGGGCATCCACACTTTCTCTAGTTACAAAGCTAAAATATGATGTTTTAGATTTGGGAGGAACCCTACATTGTGTAAAATCAAGAGAAGGTGATGTGGACACTGAAGCATCTGAGCAAACTATCGAAAAATTAAATAGAGAAATGCAATAGACTATCGACAAAAGTGATCTAAAAGACTTTGGTGTGTGAACATTAAATGTTAGACACAGTTTTATTGAAGGGAATTTGACACACATTGTGCACATAATTAATGTTTCTGTTGCAACAAGCCCAATTAGTGGAGGGAATAATATTGAAAGAGATGGCCCCTAATGTTGGGGATAGGTTTATTTCTTCTACAAATTTTGAATCAAACACGCTTAATCTTATAGTGGCGCATCCAGAAGTGAACAAAAGCCAATATAATTTAAGTAAATTATATGATTTGGACATGGTAAATTGGCACATACAGACAGGGGAAATCATCACTAGATGATTATTGAATTCCACATTCGGCAATAGAAAAATGCAAGCTATGCTGGAAAAGGTTTTTGAATAGCTACATATCGCATGAGTAGCTTTGAGAACGAGAGCTAACAGAATCAGGGAATTGAAAGATATGGTAATTTGATAAGTCAGGAAGCCTAAGGAAATTGGGCCCTTTAAAAACATATTAGATGAAAAGGGAAAAAAATTATAGGCTCTAGAGAAGATCCGTGATTATGATGCTCATATTTTGATACAGGCCTACGAAAGACAAGAATAGATGGAAAATCAGTGACAAGAGATGCAGGCATCCTTGCAAGCCAAGGAGAAGGAACTTAGTGATAAACATGCTCAGTTAGAAATCTTGAAGGATGGGTTCACATGAAATGAAGAACAACACTTAAAAAAAATTAGAGAAATTTCATACCAAAGGAAGAGTTTGAGAAAGTTACTAAAGAAATTGAAAATTTTAAAAATGACTGGAATTATTTGGGCATGCTTGGAGTTCCTTCCTTTTGGGGAAATGATAACTGGTTGATATCCAATGAAGAAGTATGCAAAAAAATGAAGGCTATTGAACAAGATATTGGTTATTTGTCAATACGTAGTGAAAAGGCTATTTCAACCCACCTCGTTATCAACACTTTGTGTAGGGACTTCAAAATATTGGCTGGGATAAACTATTAGGTCCCAATAATACTAGTGTATTACCTTATGATTATTGTCATCGTAGCCCCTTATTTTTATTTTTGTGCCCATGTTGTCCCCATTTTGTTATTATTATTCCCCATAGAAAGCCATTATTGTTATTGTTGTGCCCTTACATTATTATTGTTATGTCGGTTTTGACTATAATGTGACCACTTAGACTCCTATATATAGAAAGGAGGCCTTGCCATTTGTATCATCCAAGAATTGTTCATTTGTGTAATGTAAAGAAGGTTTCCCCCTCGAAGAGGCTTATTTTTAAGTCATTGATCTATCTTTTCTTCTATTTTGTGAGTTGGTTGCATAACAATTGGTATTAGAGCTTTGGATTCTAGGATTTCACTGCTTCAAATAGGTCATCGTGGAATTTTCGCTATAACTTTTTTTCTACGATATTTCAGAAGCTAAAATTAAAACCCATTTAAGTCGAAATCTTTATAAACCTTGTGTACAAATTTCAGATCTCTTCTCGCTACACTTTTGGAGATTTGATTCAAGGAAGTTAGGGTTTGTGCAGGTTCCTTAATTATATCCCAAACAGGTTACCTGGGGAAAATTGTCATAACTTTCTCTCTGAGCATCAGATTGCAATTTCGTCAAAATTTATAGAACGAGGATGGATTGTAGTTTGTTTTGTATCAGTTTCAAGTCCAATATCAAAAGCATGACACGTGGCACTTCATACAAGTTCACTCTACTGAACCAGTCTATAATTAGGTCATCGTGGGAGATTTGGAATAACTCTTTCTTGGAGAATCCAATATTGATCAGACTTGTGGGGTTGGAATAAGGACATGGAGGGCTACCACAAGAAAAAATTTCAAACCTTTGAGATCCAAAATCACAGAGATACAACAGATTCTATATCGAGCTCCTACAAAGCCAAAAATGGTGTGTAGTCTTTTTAAAATTTTGCATAAGTTTGGTTGGAAAAATTAGTTTGAAGGAATTCAAAGGACATAGTGAAGCATAATTATCATTAATTGATGCCTCGAAGAAAGAAAATGGAAACACCTAGTAAGAAACCTGAAAGATCTAGCATGACTCATAAAGAAGAGGAAGAAATGCAGAACGATATATCAAAATTGCGAGACCAAGTGCAACAAATTTCACTCTCACAAAAAGTAACAGAAGATAAGATGGATGGTTTAAAGAAAGGTGTGGAAGCTAATATGGATAGTTTAGAGAATGGCGTGGAAGCTAAGATGGATGATTTGGAAGCTAATATGGATGGTTTAAAAGTAAACATTGAAGATTTGAAGAAAAACATGGAAGGTTTGAAAGGAGGTTTAGCAAAGTTGCTACAAGAAATGCTTCCTAATGGCGAAAAGGTAGTAGAGGAAACTCTTGATGAGAACAAAAGAAATGTTACTCATGATTTCATAGACTCTAACGTTGGATTGAAGACCCACCATGTTCCAAATATTGATATGAGGATCCCATAACATTGATACTACAGATGGAGCAATATTCTGATCTCCATAATGTGCAAAACACACAAAAGGTACGCATTGTGACTTTATATTTGGAACCCAATCAGTTTGTGTAGTATCGATGGCTTTTATCTCGTAAACAAATTGTCACTTGGGAAATTTTTACAGAAGAAATGATAGCACATTATGAGAATACAAAGAGAAACACCTTTTTTAGCCAATTGATAAATCTCAAACAAAAAGATTCAATGGTGGAGCACATTGAGGAATTCCAAAAATTGAATATAAGGGTAAAATATATTCCAGAGGAGCATATGATTGATGTGTTCATAGGGACATTAAAGGATAACATCCAACATGAGGTAATCCTTTGGGAACCTGATTTATTGGAGAATTTATTCAGGTTGGTGAGAAAATTTGAAAGAAAAATTATGGCAACAAGGAAGCCTACCAATCACAATTACAAATATGGAAGTGTTGTTGCCCCTAGCCTTCCACAACCTACAAAGTTGACACCACAACAATTGGAAGAAAAAGGAGAAAAAGGGCTTTGTTACAGTTGTGATAGCAAATACACTAAAGGTCATAATTTTGCTGAGAAGAAATTATTTTACATAGATTGTGAAGAGGAAGAAGAAAAGGAACAAGAAACATCAAAAGAAGAGGATACACACCAGGAAAAAAGCCTGGAGAAAGAAGAAATGAATCTGACCATATCTTGTAATGCATTGGAAAAAATAACCACTCCTCAAACTATTAAGATAGAATGACATATCAAGAAGAAAAAGGTAATAGTGATGATTGATTCAGACAGTACCCATAATTTTATTATTGTAAGATAGCGAAGGAATTGAATTGCTTCCAATATTGAGCACCAGAGTGTCAAGTGATAGTTGCAAATGGAAGAACCATAAATTTCTCTGGAAAGTGCCATAATAATAAGCTATCCATGGGAGAGTATGTGTTCAATAGTCCAATGCTTTCAATTCCAATGAGTGGTGTTGATTTTGTACTAGGATTCCAATGGCTACAATCTTTGGGTACGATAGCTTTTAATTTTTAGGAACTTTTCTTGAATTTTTTTCAAAAGGAAAGAGAGTTGAACTAATGGGCATCGTAGGGAAACCGAGAAAGATAATCAATTGCTATGAAACAAGCTCACAAAAAGATAAAAAAGATAGATAAATGACTTCAAAATCAGCATCTCCGAGGGGTCAACCTCCTTTACATTACACAAATGAACAATTCTTGGATGATACAAATGATAAGACCTCCTTTCTATATATAGGCTTCTAAGGGGTCCCACTACAATTATATCCTACACAGCAATAATATTGTAGGGGCACAAGAATAGGAATAGTGGGCTTCTATGGGGCATAATAATAACAACATGGGGACTATATGGGCACCCTAATACAATAAGGGGGTTGAACTATTAACAATAAGGGGTTACACTAGTAGTATAGGGACCTAACATGCCCCTCTCCTTCAAAAAGTGTTGTCCTCAACACTTGAGTAGTTTTCGACACTTCTGTATAAAATTCTCATCCTCCCATGTGGAATCTTCAGCAGGTAAATTCTTCCACTTGATGGGATACTCTAAAATTGATCAATTTTGTAGTTGTCAATTTCTTGTTTTTGTGACTGCTTCTAGTTCCAATATGATTTTTCCTTCCTCGTAAAGTTTTGGCAATATTGTTTGAACTGGGATCTTCTCACCTATAACCTTATTTAAGCATGAAACATGGAAAACTTGGTGCACTCGAGAAGATGTAGGAAGCTCGAATTTGTATTCCATAGTACCAATCTTTTGTAACACCTTGTACGAACCATAATACTTTGGTGATAATTTTTTATCCTTCGTAGCTTGCTTGAAGGACATTTGTTTGTATGGTTGTAGTCATAGAAATACCCAATCACCTACATAAAAACTTCTTTCACTGCGTGTTGATCTGCCTGTTGTTTCATTCTATTATATGCCAAAATGAGGTTATCCTTTAAGAGTTTGCAAACTTGTTGTTGATGCTCGATGTGATCTTCCACTGCTTGAACCTTAGAATTTTATTTTAAAGATGATGTGATGGACGGTGGATGATATCCATAAAGTGCCATAAATGGGGTCATTTTTGCTGCAGTATGGAAGGAAGTGTTATACCACCATTCAGCCAGAGGAAACCACTTGACCCATTGTGTCTATTTATCAGATACAAAGAAACGAAGATATCCTTCCAAACATTTGTTCACTATCTCATTTTGCCCATCATATTGAGGATGATAAGATGAGCTATGAGCTAACTAAGTACCAAAATATTCCACCTCTTGTACTCCAATGAAACATTTAGATCTTTTTTACATATAATTGTTTCTCCTCCAATAGTTTGAGCACCCTGTCAACATGATCCTTGTTGAGTTGTGTTATATTCTTTCCACGACTAGCCCACGTAGTTAATCGGGCGGTTATAGGGGGGGAAAAGCCCCCCCTTCGTTGCACCAATTGTGCAGCGGGGAGCTCACAGGGGGTTCGAGGGGGGTAGGTAGCCCTCCTCTACGGGGTCCAGGGCAACGCCCCAGGGAAAAAAATGGACCCTATGTTAGGTCAGGCGAACCTACCTATGGTTTTGTGCATGGTTTTCGCACATGGTTTTGGATGCAATGGTTTTCGGTCCATGGTATATCTGTATTCTAAGTGAGGAAGAGAGAGGAGATTGAGAGCGAAGAGGTAATTATAGCAGATCTGTTGTAGGTTGTATCTCTTCAATTTGTTGGATAATATAAAAGGAAAGACTGGTTGTTTCTTCGTGGATGTAGTCCAAACTGTGTGAACCACGTATATATGTGTCTCTCTTGTTTTACGCATTATGTGTTTATATTTCTGCAATATTTTATGTGTTCCATTGCTCTTTAATATATAATCTTCTAACAAATGGTATCAGAGCTGAAGGTCTATTTGGATGATAAACTCACAGGAGAGAAGGGTTCCTGGTTCGAGTGGGAGCAATGGCGGAGGATGGTAGATTTAGTGTCGAAAAATTCAACGACCAAAACTACCAACTGTGGAAGATGCGGATGGAAGATTATTTGTATTAGAGAGATTTATACCAGCCATTGAGCAGAAAGGAAAAGAAGCCGACGAGTATGACAGACACAGAATGGGATATTCTTAATAGAAAAGCACTTGGAACAATATGGTTGTACCTAGCCACGTTGGTAGCATTTAATATTTCAAAGGAAACGAAAACAGAGGGTTTAATGTCAACATTGGCCAAACTATATGAAAATACCTCGGCCTCAAATAAGGTATTTCTTATGAAGCATTTTTTTAATATGAAGATGTCAGAAGGTGGATCTGTTGTTGATCATTTAAATGAGTTTAATACATTTACCAGTCAGTTAAGTTCTGCAGGGGTAACTTTTGATGATGAAGTTAGGGCTATGTTATTTCTGTGCTCATTGCCAGAAAGTAGGAATGGTTTAGTTATGGTCCTTAGTAACTCTGTCTTTGGATCTAGTACTTTAAAGTTTGATGATGTTGTCGGTGCAATCCTTAGCAAGGAAATGCAACGGAAAATCTCCAGTGAGACATCAGGTAATGCTTTGACTGTAAAGACTGGGGAAAGAAAAATGGAAAGAGGAAAGAACCCTGGATATCGCAGTAAGTGAAGAAAAGGCAGATCCAAGTCCATATCGAGGATATTGTGCTGGAAATGTGGGAAGAAAGGACACCTGAAGAAAGACTTCAAGTCTCGAAGGAAAAAGAAGGAGACGTGCAGCAAGAAACTAATCATGAAGCGAATGTAACAGGTGATGTGTTGCAAGATGCCTTTATTCTTTCATTAGAAAATATTATTGATGCCTCGGTGGTAGATTTAGGGGCCTCATTCCATGCCATGCGTAATAGGAAACATTTTTATGATTATGTTCAAGGAGATTTTGGACAGGTTCGATTGGGTGATGATAAACCCTATAAAATCATTGGAATGGGTACAGTTTTCATAAAACAGCAAAATGGAAATCAGTGGCTATTGAAGGAGGTAATGCATGTTCTAGATCTGAAGAAAAATCTGATTTCAATAGGGCAGTTGGGAGGCGAAGGTTGCATAACTACTTTCACAGATAAAACCTGGAAGGTCACTAAAGGATCCCTGGTAATAGCGAAAGGAGGAAAGGTTGGTACATTGTATTTATGCAATGGTATTTCTAATTTTGTTAATGCTTTAATCTCTACAGGACAAGATACGACATTTTGGCATCATAGGCTCAAGCACATGAGTGAGAAGGGGATGCAGATTCTTCACTCAAGAAATTTGTTGCCAAGTTTGAAGCATGTTGATTTAAAATTCTGTGAGAATTGTGTTTATGGAAAATAGAAGAGAGTCAGATTCCTCAGAGTTGGGAAAGAAAAGAAGATCGAAAAATTAGAGCTTGTGCATACAGATGTATGGGGACCTACTTAGGTATCATTTCTTGGTGGCTCTCATCATTATGTTACTTTATTCATGATGCAACCAGAAAAACCTGGATTTATTGTATTCGAAATAAATTTGGTGTATTTGATACTTTCAAGAAATGGAAAGATTTGGTTGAAAATGAGACATGAAAAAGGTTGAGGTGTCTCATATCAGACAATGGAGGTGAATATTGCAGCAAAGAATTTGATAGGTGTTCAGAGAATGGAATTTGTAGAGAGAAGACAGTTCCAAGAACACCACAAGAAAATGGTGTGTCAGAAAGGATGAACAGGACAATCATGGAGCATGCAAGGTGCATGAGATTGCATGCAGGATTGCCTTTACAATTTTGGGCAGATGATCTAGATACTGTTGTTTATCTAATAAACAAAGGGCCTTCAAGTTCCTTGGATGGTGGTGTTCCAGAGGAGGCATGGACAGGTAAAAAGGTAAACTACTCTTTTTTAAATACTTTTGGTTCTGAAGCCTTTCTCCACATTAATAAAGAAAATAGAACAAAGCTTGAAGAAAAATCAAAGAAATGTACCTTTATTGGATATGGTGCTAATGATTTTGGTTATCGCTTTTATGATTATGAAAAACACAAAATCATTAAGAGAAGAGACGTCATATTCAATGAAAAGGTTTTGTATAAGGATTAGTTGCAGGAAAAAGAAAATAGAGAATACACAGTGCTTGACGAGATCACAGGAAAAGTGATGGTGCCTGAAAATCATAATGATCAGCAGCCATAACAACAACCACAATAGCAACAAGCACCTCAAACACCTGAAAGTGGTGTTAGAAGATCTACCAGGATAAGTAGACCCCCTGAACGATACTCTCCTTCATTATATTTATGTATTATTGACTGGTTCTGGTGAACCAGAATGTTATAAAGAAGTAGTGCAGGTAGAAACTAGGAGGAAGTGGGAGCAAGCCATGAAAGAAGAGATGGACTCCTTAGCACATAACCAGACTTGGGACTTAGTTAGGTTACCTACAGGTAAAACAGCATTGCAGAATAAATGGGTTTATAGGTTGAAGGAAGAAGATGGAGGTAGAAAAAGGTATAAAGCTAGACTTGTGGTGAAAGGGTTTTCACAGAAAAAGGGTATAAACTTTGATGAGATATTTTCTCCTGTTGTTAAAATGACTTCAGTCAAAACTATTTTAAGTCTAGTAGCAGCTGAAGATTTTCATCTTGAGCAGTTAGATGTAAAAAAAACCTTTCTCCATGGGGAATTGGAGGAAGAGATATATATGCAGCAGCCACAAGGATATGAGGTAAAAGGGAAGGAGAAACTAGTGTATAGGTTGAAGAAGAGCTTGTATGGCTTAAAACAGGCTCCAAGGTAGTGGTCTCTAAAATTTGACAGGTTTATGTCTAAACAAGGTTATACTAGATGTCACTTTGATCATTGTGTTTATCTCAAAAGAAAAAATGATAGAAACTATATTATATTGTTATTGTATGTAGATGACATGCTTGTTGCAGGTTCTAACATGCAGGAAATAAATGTGCTCAAAAGAAAATTGGCAAACTCATTTGCAATGAAGGATTTGGGTGCTACAAAACAAATCCTTGGTATGAGAATAACTAGAGATAGGAAGAATCGCAAATTAACATTGTCTCAAAGTGAGTACATAGAAAAGGTGTTGAAAAGGTTTAATATGCAGAATGCAAATTGTCTCATATGTCTAAAGTTCCATATGCATCAGCAGTTGGAAGCTTAATGTATGTAATGGTATAACAAGGCCTGATATTGCACATGCAGTGGGATTTGTAAGCAAGTACATGAACAATCCAGGAAAAGAACATTGGATGGTGGTGAAGTGGATTCTCGGGTATTTGAGAGGTACCACAAATCAAGCATTATGCTTTGGTGGTTCAAACGTTGCTCTATAGGGATATGTTGATGCAGATATGGTGGGTGATAGAGATAACAGGAGAAACACAACAAGGTATGTGTTTACTGTAGGTGGAACAGTTGTCAATTGGGCCTCAAAACTGCAAAGTGTTGTTGCACTCTCAACAACAAAAGTAGAGTATGTTGTTTCTACAAAGGCTAGTAAAGAAATGATTTGGTTACAAAGGTTTCTGAATGAATTGGTAAGAAGCAGGAGTTGGGAAAGTTATACAGTGACAACCTAAGTGTCATACATCTTGCAAAGAACTCTACATTTCATTCCAAGACTAAAGATATATAGCTCAAGTACCATTTCATACGGTCAGCGTTGGAAGTTGGACAGTTGAAGCTAGAAAAGATACACACTAGCTAGAATCCTACAGATATGTTAACAAAAGTTGTAACTAGGGAGAAACTGAGAATTTGTTCAATTTCAATTGGTCTTCAAGTATGATGAAGAAGATGAGAAACAATCAGGTCCAAAGTGGAGTCATTGTCTAGCAAACGAAGCAACGATGTAGTTGTTATAATCAGTCTCCAAGTGGGAGATTGTTGGGTGTGGAACCTGATTATCTTTTGTATTCAAAGGTATTGCCGCATTGGACCCCAGTTTGTAATGGGGTGGAAATGCTGCCCATAAAATATTCGTTGCAGGGGGGGTCCAGGGGGGCGGCTGCGACCTTTGGGAGCCCCCCTGGCAGGGGGATCGGGGGCAACGCCCCTGAAGCTAAGAATAGATGTAAATTTTCCTTTTAAAATTTTGTAATTTTGTAGTCAATCTGGGTCATTCATTAGGCGGAGATCTGACAGTAGAAGTTATGTTTAATTTAGGGTTTTTTTCCCTAGAAGACAACCCCTCGCTATATACGAGGAAATTGTATTGTGTCTAGGTATATCTATATTCTGAGTGAGGAAGAGAGAGGAGATTGAGAGCGAGGAGGGAATTACATCAGATCTACTGTAGATTGTATCTCTTCAGTTTGCTGGATAATATAAAAGGAATGACTGGCTATTTCTCCATGGACGTAGCCCAAACTGCGTGAACCACATATATCCATGTCTCTTGTTTTATGCGTTTTATGTGTTTATATTTATACAATATTTTATGTGTTCCATTTCTCTGTAATATATAATTTTCTAACACGATCGATGATATCCATAAAGTGCCATAAATGGGGTCATTTTTGCTGCAATATGGAAGGAAGTGTTATACCACCATTCATCCAGAGGAAACCACTTGACCCATTGTGTCTGTTTATCAGATACAAAGAAATGAAGATATCCTTCCAAACATTTGTTCACTATCTCATTTTGCCCATCATATTAAGGATGATAATATGAGCTATGAGCTAACTGGCTACCCAAATATTCCACCTCTTGTACTCCAATGAAACATTTAAATCTTTTTTGCATATAATTGTTTCTCCTCCAATAGTTTGAGTGCCCTGTCAACATGATCCTTGTTGGGTTGTGTTATATTCTTTCCACGACTAGCCCACGTAGTTAACGGGGATTTAGAGGGGGGGTGGAGCCCCCCCCACCTTTGTTGCACCAATTTCCCAGCAGGGGGCTCATAGGGGGTTTGAGGGGGGCGGGTAGTCCCCCTCTACGGGGTCCGGGGCAGTGCCCCAGGAAAAAAACATTTGGACCCTATATTAGGTTGGGTGAACCTACTTATGGTTTTGTGCATGGTTTTTGCACATGGTTTTGGACGCGATGGTTTTTAGTCCATGGTTTTGGACGCGATGGTTTTTTAGTCCATGGTATTGCATGCTTCGGCATGTACAAATATGTATTGCAACATTGAAAGGAATATAATGAAAAATCAAACCAGTAGTCTCGGTTTTGGAATCCATGGGAAAATCTCTATGTATATGTGTTTTATGTGTTATGCTCTCACATTGTTTATTTTCTGTGTTTTAGAATTCGTATGTAGGTAATTTCTGTACGGGGTTCAAAACTACATTTGGTATCAGACCTATTTTGGCTTCAAGGGGATGCCTTTGTTGCTGAGGGGTTGTGCTCAGGCCTGTGGTAGACCTTGTTCAGTGGGAGATCTGCGGGATCGATTTTGGTGGTGAAAGAAGATGGCGAGCAGTGGAAAGATAGAGATCGAGAAATTTAATAGTCAGAGTTTTGAGTTATGGAAAATCAAGATGGAGGATCTGTTGGTGGATAAATATCAGTGGATCGTGGTAGATCCAGGTACTAAACCAACAGGAGTGTCCAATGAAGAATGGAAGAAGTTGGATTGGAAGGCAAAGAGCACAATACGATTATGTGTCTCAAATTCAGTATTGCTGAATGTATCAAGGGAAGCTACGGCTAAGGCTTTGTGGGACGAGTTAGGGACTTTGCACCAATCTAAGTCTCTGGTGAATAGACTGTTCCTATAGAAAAAGTTGTATAACTTGAGGAAGAAAGATGGAGACTCAGTGACAGAGAATCTGAACGCATTTAATATTGTGGTAAGTCAGTTATTATCTATTGATATTAAAATTTCAGATGAATATAAGTGCATCAGTTTGTTTTGTTCTCTACCAGATTCGTGGGATATTCTGGTTATTGCAATAGATAGCAATGTAACTGCCTTGCAGTTCCTTGCTGGCAGAGGAGATGAGACGAAAAAATATGGAGAGCCGGAATGGTGATGCCTTGTTTGTACGAGGAAAGTCCCAGAATAGAAACAAAATTAAGTCATCGAGTGGGAGATCTAAATCTCCAGGAAAACCTATAAATGTAGTTTGCTGGAAATGCGAAAAGGAAGGGCACTACAAAAGGGACTGTAAATCTAAAAATCCTGACAAAGGAAAGGGATCTGATGATGCTTCTTCTGCATAGGAAAAAACCACTTCAAATGAAGTTGGGGATGTGTACTTGGCTTCTTCAAGTACACATGTAGATCATGAAGCATGGTTAGAACACTTCCAGGTGTTCTGCATATTCCTGCATTGGCCAAAAATCTAATTTCTGTAAGCAAGCTAGATGATGCAAGTGTAAAAATAGTGTTCGAGAAGGATACCTACAAGATGGTTCCGGGAGCACTGGTATTGATGCGGGGAGTTTGGATTGGAACTCTGTACAAGCTGCAATGTATCACTGTTGTTGATGGGTGCAACAGTTCTATGGTTCCTGAAAGTGGAGCAGAAAATCTAGTGGTCTCTGGAGAGAAGACCATACTATGGCATCAAAGGCTTGGACATATTGGAGATAAGGGCCTTCGAATACTTCATGGTAAAGGTATGGTAGAAGGTATGAGTAACAACTCTCTGGATTTTGATTTCTCTAAAAATTGTGTATATGGGAAGCAGAATTGGGTGAGTTTCCCCTCTGGTGATAAGAGGGCGAAACAGATATTAGAGCTTGTGCATAGTGATGTGTTTTGACCTGTGAAGGTTCCATCACTGGGTAAGTCTGTGTACTATGTATCATTTATAGATGACTTCTCAAGGAATACATGGATATATTTCCTTAAGAAGAAATCTGAAGTCTTTGACAAGTTTAAAGAATTTAAGGCTTTGGTGGAAAACCAGAGAGAGAAGAAGATAAAGGTGTTGAGGTTAGATAATGGTTGAGAGTTTTGCAACAAGGAATTTGAAGAATTCTGTAAGAAGTGTGGTATAGCACGGTAGAAGACTACTCCATACACACATTAGCAAAATGGAGTTGCAGAAAGAATGAACAAGACATTGATGGAAAGGGCAAGAAACATGCTTAGTGGTGTCGAGTTAGGACAGGAATTCTGGGCAGAGGCAGTGGAGACATCATGTTACCTGGTCAACAGATCACCTTCATCGGCATTGGAGAATAAGACTCCACAAGAGGCATGGACTGGTAAGAAACCCTCTCTTTCACATCTGAGGGTATTTGGATGTGATGCATATGTATATGTCCCAAAGGAGAAAAGAACCAAGTTGGATAGTAAATCTGAAAAGTGCATCTTTTTTGGGTATAAGGATGGTTTAAAGGGTTATAAGCTTTGGAACCCAATAACAAGGAAGGTTGTGTACAGCCGATATGTGGTGTTCAGAGAGGTGAAAGATGTTATTAAACATGAAGTCCAACCAAAGGAACCTAAGAAGATAGAGTTTGAGCTTAAGGAGTAAGAATCAGACTCTACAACAGAGGAGGAATCAGAAGATGAAGAGCCACAAACTCTGGGTGTGAGAAGATCAGTTCAAGAAAGAAGGGAGCCAGAAAGGTATAGTCCATCTGCTTTCTGTTCAAATTTTGTTTTATCTATTACTGATGATGATTTGAGAACTATGAAGGAAGAAGTAGATTCAGAGGATGGCAAACTCTGGAAATAGGCCATGGTTGATGGAATGACATCTTTGCACAAAAATGAGGCTTGGGATCTGGTGGAGTTACCGGCTAGAAGGAAACCCATTGGCAGCAAATGGGTGTTCAAGAAGAAGACAAATGCAAAAGGAAAGGTGGATAAATACAAAGATCGGTTGGTAGAAAAAGGTTATTCCCAGGTGCCGGGAATTGATTTTGGTGATATTTTTTCTCTTGTTGCCAAGGTAGATCATATTAGATTACTTTTATCTGTTTTTGCTGCTTTTGATTTTGAGGTAGAAGAGATGGATTTGAAGACAACATTTCTTCACGTGGATCTAGAAGAGGATATCTACATGAAGAAACCTAAAGACTTTGCGGTGAATGGTAAGAAACAATTGGTATGCAAGTTAAAGAAGTCTATGTATGGGTTAAAATAGTCACCAAGGATGTGGTATCAGAAATTTGATACATTTATATGGGTACTTGGCTTCAGCAGAAGTAAAGTAGATCATTTTGTGTATTTTAAATTAATTGGTGATCTTGTTATTTATCTGGTCTTGTATGTGGATGATATGTTGTTGGTTGGAAATGAGAAAGAAATTATCCAGGATTTGAAGACCCAATTGTCCTCCAAATTCGACATGAAAGATCTTGGTGCTGCAAACTATATTTTGGGCATGGAAATTAAAAGAGATCGGGCAAAGAGGAAGCTATGGTTAAACCAGAGGAAGTATGTCGAGACAATACTACAGAGGTTTAATATGCAAAATAGTAAACCAGTGAAGGTTCCTATTCCTGTAGGTGTGAAGTTATCTGCTGAACAGTATCCTAAGACACAAGAAGAGGAAGAGGACATGTCCCGTGTTCCATATGCAAGTGTAGTCGGTAGCCTGATGTATGCAATGGTCTGTACTAGACCAGACATTGCACATGCAGTGGGAGTATTGAGCAGGTTTATGTCAAAACCAAGGAACGAGCACTAGACAGCAGTGAAGCGGTTTTTTAGGTATTTGTGTGGCACTAGTGATTATGGTTTGTGCTACCAAGGAAGACTGGGATTGGACAGAGATTTGGATATTCGTGTCTTTGTTGATGCAGACTGGGTTGGAGATCTGGATCAGAGAATATCTACAAGTGGGAATGTGTTTAACCTATTTGGAGGTGCAGTCAGTTGGATGAGTAAGAAATAATCTGTAGTGGCACTATCAAATATAGAGGCAGAATACATGGCAGCCACTCATGCAAGAAAGGAAGCAGTTTTGTTGCAAAGATTGTGTTCAAGTATGGGGTTAGTACAGGGAGCTATAAGGATAGACTGTGATAACCAAAGTGCAATTTTCTTAGCAAAGAACCTTGCTTACGATTGAAAGAAAAATGACATCAATGTTCAGTATCACTTTGTGAGGGATATGATAGAAGACAGAAAGGTGTTGCTTGTAAAGGTGGACATTTTGAAGAATACTACAGATGCATTGAAAAAATCTATGAGCTCTGATAAGTTCTCTTGGTGTAGAGAAATAATGGGCATTGCAGGGCTGGATATATCACTAAGCTCTCCTGTGGCCCCCTGTGGAAATAAAACAACAAGTGGGAGAATGTTGGGTTGTGTTATATTCTTTCCATGACTAGCCCATGTAGTTAACCGGGGGGTTAGAGGGGGGGCGGAGTCCCCCCTTCGTTGTGCTAATTGCGCGGTAGGGGGGTCAAATGGGCGGCAGCATCCCCCCCTATCCGGGGGGTTTGAGGGGGGCCGGTAGCCCCCCTCCATGAGGTCCAAGGCAGTGCCTCGGGAAAAATAAAATTGGACCCTATATTAGTTTGGGTGAACCTACCTATGGTTTTGTGCATGGTTTTGGACATGATGGTTTTCGGTCCATGGTTTTGGATGCAATGGTTTTCAATCCATGGTATTGGATGCTTCGGCATGTACAAATATGTATTGTAACATTGAAAGGAATATAATGAAAAATCAAGCTAGTAGTCCCGGTTTTGGGATCCAGTGGAAAATCTCTATGTATATGTGTTTTATGTGTTATGCTCTCACATTGTTTATTTTCTATGTTTTAGAATTTGTATGCAGGTAATATTTGTACAGGGTTAAAACCTAAAATCCTTCCAAGACTTGTTGTAGATTAGTATATCATCAAAAAATACTAACACAAATTTTCAAAGGAAGGGGTCGAAAATGGAATCCATCAAACCTCGAAATGTAGAAGGTGCATTGGTAAGGCCAAAAGGCATGACTAAAAATTCATAATGACCCTCATGATTTCTAAATGTTGTTTTTGGAATATCTTCAGTCTTAATTCTGATTTGATGATATTGTGAATGAATATCCAACTTGGTGAAGCAAATTGCTCCATGTAATTCATCCAATAATTCATCAATGACAAGAATGGGAAATTTATCTTTAATAGTAAGCTTGTTGAGCTCCCTATAATTCGGACACATGTGCCATGATCAATCGTTATTTTCTACTAATACCACTGGAGAAGAGAAAGAACTTTAACTAGGTTGAATTATACCAACCTTTAACATTTATGTAACCATACGTTCAATTTCACTCTTTTGGGCATATCGATATCTGTAAGGCCTGATGTTTGGGGGAACACTTCCTGGAATCAAATGAATAGCATGATGATGATCACGAATAGGTGGGAGGCCTTTGGAAGTTTCAAATACCTTGGAATGATTGTCCAAAATGTTTTAGAGATCTGGAGAAATAGATGATTTCTATGTGGCAACCTCTAGTGAACATAATTATGCAATTATGCATCGTTGTTCTTTCTTTAGAATCTTTGTCATGATGTTAGAGCTTATTATATTTCATGGTTTCCCTTCAATACCCCTTAATTCAACTTCCTTTCCTTCCCAAAAAAATTTAAAGAAAATTTCTTGAAAATTAAAAGCTATCGTACCCAAAGATTGTAGCTATTGGACTCCTAGTACAACATCTGCACCACACATTGGAATGGAAAGCATTGAAATATTCAATACATATTCTCCCATGGATAGATTTATGGCTCTTTCCAGAGCGATTTATGGTTCCTCCATTTGCAACCATTACTTGACACTCTGGTGTTGGATATAGGAAGCAATTCAATTCCTTCGTTGTCTTACAATGAATAAAATTATGGGTAATACCTGAATCGATCAACACTATTACCTTTTTATTCTTGATATTTCCTTCTATCTTGAGATTTTGAGGAGTGGTAATTCTTGTCAATGCATTACAAGATATCGTAAGATTCATTTCTTCTTTCTTTGGGATTGTTTCCTAGTGTATATACTCTTCTTTGACGTTTCTTGTTCCTTTTCTTGCTCTCCTTCCCCATCTATGTAAATTAATTTATTCTCAGCACACTTATGACCTTTAGTGTATTTTCTATCACAATTGTAACAAAGCCCTTTTCTCTTTTTTCTTCCAATTGTTGTGGTGTCAACCTTGTAGGTGGTGAAAAGCTAGGAGAAACAACACTTCCATCTTTATAGTTGTGAGTGGTAGGTTTCCTTGTTGCCATAATTTTTCTTTCAATTTTTCATGCCAAACTAAATGCCTTCTCCAATGAATCAGGTTCCCAAAGGCGAACCTCATGTTGGATGTTATCCTTTAAATTCCCTATGAACACATCATTCTTATGTTCCTCTGGAATATCTTTTACCCTTATATTCAATTTTTGGAAGTCCTCAATGTGCTCCATCATTGAACCCTTTTGTTTGAGATTTATCAATTGGATAAAAAGGTGTTTCTTTTTGTATCCTCATAATGTGCTATCATTTCTTCTGTAAGAATTTCCCAAGTGAAAATTTTTTTACGAGAGCAAAGTCATCGATACCATACAAAATGATTTGTTTACAAATATAAAGTTGCAATGCATAACTTTTGTATGTTTTTCACATTATGGATATCGAAATATTGCTCCATCTATAGTATCCATGTTACGGGATCCTTGCCATCAAACTTCCTCATATCGTTCTTTGGAACATGGTGGGTCTTCAATCCAATGTTAGATTCTATAAAATCATGATTAACATTTCTTTTTTTCTCATCATGAGTTTCCTTTACTACCCTTTTTCCATTAGTAATAATTTCTTGTAGAAAATTTTTCAAATATGTCTTCAAATATTCCATTTTGCCTTTAAGTTTTTCTTCTATACCATCCATCTTAGCTTCCATGCCCTTTGAATTCCTTCAAACTAATTTTTCAACCAAACTTAAGAAAAACTTTAAAAAACCTACACATCTTTTTCACTTTGTAGGAGCTCGATATTGAATTTGTTGTCTCTCTGTAATTTTAGATCTCCAAGATCTCAAATTGCGTCCTACGATAGCCATCTGAGTCATCTTTCCAACCCTACAAGTCTGATCAATATTGGATTCTCCAAGGAAGAGCTATGCTAAATCTCCCACAATGACCTGATTATAGACTGGTTCAGGAGAGCGAACTTTTATGAAGTGCCTCGTGTCACTGTTTCGACCTTAGGACCTGAAACATATACACAAACAACTACAGGTCATCCTATTTCTGTAACATTTTATGAAATTTCAATCTGATGCTCAGAGAGAAATTTATGACGATTTTCTGCAGGTCACCTGTTTGGGATGTAATTCGGGAGCCTGCACAAACCCTAAATGTCTTGGACCATATCTTCGCAAATGTAGCGAAACAAGATCTTAAATTCGGTCCTGAGCTTCACTATGGTTTCAGATCAAATGGGTTTTAATTTCAATGTTTGAACTTTCGTATAAAAAATATAGCGAAAATTCCACGATGACATGTTTGCGATGGAATTCTGGAGCTTGCAAAAACCCTAACTTCCTCAGATCATATCACTGAAACTATAGTGAGACAAGATCTAAAATTCGGACCCGATGTTCAGAACGATTTTGGCTCAAATGGGTTTTTGTGTTATATTTTGAAACTTTGTAGATGAATATTTACAGTGAAAATTCCACAATGACCTATTTGGACCAGTGAAGCCCTAGAATCCAAAGGCTCTAATACCAAATGTTATGAAACCAGCTCACAAAAATATAGAAAAGATAGATCAACGACTTCAAAATCAGCCTCTTCGACGGGGAAACCTCCTTTACATTACACAAATGAAAAATTCTTGGATGATACAAATGACAATATCTCCTTTCTATATATAGGAGTCTAAGGGGTCCCAATACAATGAGAGCCTACATAACAATAATATTGTAGGGGCACAACAATAACAATAGTGGGCTTCTATGGGGCATAATAATAACAACATGGGGAATATATGGGCAAACTAATACAAGAAGGTGGTTGCACTAATAAAAATAAGGGGTTACAATAGTAGTACAGGGACCTAACATTATCACTAACAGCATGACAAAACTTCTAAAGAAAGGAAAATGTGGCGTAATTGCACAATTATGGTCGCTAAAGGTTCCCACATCAAAATCATCTATTTTTCCAGATTTCCAAAAAGTATTGGACAATCATTCCAAGGTATTTGAGACTCCCAAAGACCTCCCACCTATTCTTGATCATGACCATGCTAACATTTGATTCCTGGAAGTGTTCCTCCAAACATTCGGGCTTACAGGTATCCCTATGCCCAAAAGAGTGAAATTGAACGTATGGTTGCATAAATGCTAGAGGCTGGTATAATTCAACCTAGTCGAAGTTCTTTCTTTGCTCCAGTAGTATTGGTGCACAAGAAGGATGGCTCATGGCGCATGTGTCCGAATTATAGGGAGATCAACGAGCTCACTATTAAAGATAAATTTCCCATTCCTGTCGTTGGTGAATTATTGGATGAATTATATGGAACAATTCACTTCAACAAGTTCAACCTTCATTCAAGATATCATCAATTTAGAATGAAGACTGAAGACATTCTGAAAACAACATTTAGAACTCATGAGGGTCATTATGAATTTTTGGTCATGCCTTTTAACCTTACCAATGCACCTTCTACATTTCAAGGTTGATGAATTCCATTTTCAAACCCTTCCTTAGAAAATTTGTGTTATTATTTTTTGATGATATACTAATCTAGAATAAGTCTTGGAAGGATCATGTTCAACATGTTGATAGAGTGCTCAAACTATGATAGGAGAAACAATTATATGCAAAAACCTCCAAATGATTCTTTGGAGTACAAGAGGTGGAATATTTGAGTCATATTGTATCTTATGAAGGTGTTAAGGTAGACCCTAGCAAAATTAAAGCTATTAAGGAATGGAAAATCCCCACATCTATAAAGAATTTGCAAGGATTTCTCAGGTTGACAGGGTATTATCGCAAGTTTGTTAAGAATTATGGGAGAATAGCAGCACCTCTAACAACATTACTGAATAAAGTTGCATTTTCTTATACTCCAGAAGCAACGAAAACCTTTGAACATCTTAAAGAGACAATGTGCCAAGCACCAGCCTTAGCTACCCGAGACTTCACAAAAACCTTTATTGTGGAATGTGATGCCTCAGGAAATGGAATTGGTGTTGTTTTACGCAAGAAGAAAGACCCATTTCTTTTGAACATCATTCAATCAAAGGAAAGTATTTACACAAAGCTATTTATGAGAAGGAAATGTTGGCAATACTACATGCACTTGAGAAATGGTGACCTTACCTAATGGGAAGAGACTTCAAGGTAAAAACAGATCAGGATAATATTAAATACTTTTTAGAACAAATATTATCTTCAGAAGAGCAGCAAAAATGGGTCACAGAGATGTTGGGTTATGACATTGAAATTATCTACAAAAAAAGGAAGCAAAATGTTGTTGCAGATGCACTCTAAATAGAGGATGAGGATGTGGAAGCATTACTTTGCGCCATTTCTATTATCCAACTAGATTGGATAAACAAAACAAGGGATGGATGGAAGAATGATGAAGAAGTGTGGGCACTCATTCAAAAGCTACAACAAGACCCCAGTACATCTGATACATTTAGTTGGAAAAATTATTCATTATGGTACAAAGATCGCTTATACCTATGTAAGAATTCCCAACTCAAACAAAATATTCCTATGGAATTGCACACCTCTCCCTTAGGAGGGCACTCAGGATTTTTAAAAGCTTACTAAAGGGTTAAGAAGGAATTTTTTTTGGGATGGCCTTAAATCTGATATTCAAAAGTTTGTGGCAGAATGTTTGGTTTTCCAACAAAATAAAGTTGAAACAATTAATACCCTAGGTCTATTACAACCTTTATCCATTCCAAGTCAACATCGGGAGGAGGTTTCAATGGATTTTATCACAAGTTTACCCAAGTCCCAAGGAAAGGATGTCATCATGGTGGTATTTGATAGACTTACCAAGTATGCACACTTTTGTGCATTATCTCATCCCTTTAAATCTAGTATAGTTGCTAGTGCATTTATGGAAACAATTCAAAAGCTACATCGAAACCCAAAGATTATTGTAAGCGACAAAGATGCCATTTTCACTGGAAATTTTTTGACATAATTATTTTCTTGTCTGGGTACTCAGTTAGCTCATAGCTCATATTACCATCCTCAATCTGATGGGCAAATTGAGATAGTGAACAAATGTTTGGAAGGATATCTTTGTTGCTTTGTATCTGATAAATAGACACAATGGGTCAAATGGTTGCCTCTGGATGAATGGTGCTATAAGACTTCCTTCCATACTGCAGCAAAAATGACCCCATTTATGGTACTTTATGGATATCATCCACCGTCCATCACATCATATTTAAGTGAAAATTCTAAGGTTCAAGCAGTGGAAGATCACATCGAGCATCAACAACAAGTTCTCTAACTCTTAAAGGATAACCTCAATTTAACACGAAATAGAATGAAACAACAAGCAGATCAACATCGCAGTGAAAGAAGTTTTGATGTAGGTGACTAGGTATTTCTACAGCTGCAACCATACAAACAAATGTCCCTCAAGCAAGCTAAGAAGGATAATAAATTATCACCAAAGTATTATGGTCCATACAAGGTGTTGTAAAAGATTGGTACTATGGCATACAAATTGGAGATTCCTACAGCTTCTCAAGTGCACCCAGTTTTCCATGTTTCATGCTTAAAGAAGTTTATAGGTGACAAGCTCCCAGTTCAAACAATATTGCCAGAACTTGATGAGGATGGAAGAATCATATTGGAACCTGAAGCAGTCACAGAAACAAGAACTTGATAGCTACAAAATCGATCAATTTCAGAGTATCTCATAAAGTGGAAGAACTTACCCACTAAAGATTCCACATGGGAGTATGACAATTTTATATAGAAGCATCTAGAACTACTCAAGCGTTGAGGACAACACTTTTCTGAAGGAGAGGGGCATGTTAGGTCCCTATAATACTAGTGTATTACCTTATTATTATTGTCATTGTAGTCCCTTATTGTTATTTTTGTGCCCATGTTGTCCCCATATTGTTATTATTGTGCCCCATAGAAGCCCATTATTGTTATTGATGTGTCCTTACATTATTATTTCTATGTCGACTTTGATTCTATTGTGACCCCTTATACTCCTATATAAAGAAAGGAGGTCTTGTCATTTTTATCATCCAATAATTGTTCATTTGTGTAATGTAAAGGAGGTTTCCCCCTCGAAGAGGCTGATTTTGAAGTCATTGATCTATCTTTTCTTCTATATTGTGAGTTGGTTGCATAACATAAACAACTTCATCAAAAACCTCC
Source organism: Pinus tabuliformis (assembly GCA_031772625.1). Taxonomy (NCBI): domain Eukaryota; kingdom Viridiplantae; phylum Streptophyta; class Pinopsida; order Pinales; family Pinaceae; genus Pinus; species Pinus tabuliformis. The sequence goes on from CM062808.1 coordinate 10,984,192, forward strand.
CTACGACTCGCTACCAGTTTGGGACAAAGCCAACAGTTGCAATAACAAAGCACATGAATATACCCTGGTTATCACCAGCCTATTGGGACAAGATTGCAAAGGCAAAGAAGCAGGTGAGCTGAAATGCTATCTTGGAGAAAGTTGCTTCTAATGCACATGTAGTTTAGCGAGTCAAGTCGATGAAAACAATTCCTGATTAGAAAGAGGATTGGGATGAGGTGGCATTAGTCATGCCTTAGATACCAATGGCATGAATGCATGGATCCTAAGGACAACCCCCCACTGCCATGTCAAATAGGGGAAAAGATTCCAAGTCACGGAGGTGTTCATGAAATTTTATTTACTTTTAATCTACGTTATTTTACTTTGAATGTTTATTAAATTAAAGACAATTATTGCGATAGCTATTTTTGAAAGCTCTATTTAAGACCATGTTTCTCGTTAAGGCGAGGTTGTTGATAAAAGAAGTAGTTTTTAATGTTTATGGATATGAACGACTTGATGCATAGATCTATGCTTGATTGAATGATATAACTCTTACGTCTTAGGTAAATTCCCTTTTGATATATGTGTTTGTCTACAACAGTTTAAAATGTGTTAAATGTTGGACATGTTTCATAGTTTGTGGCATATATTTTATTCAATTGCTTGGTTCTATGGTATTTATTATCAAATCAGGTGATTAAAATATTGAGTATTTGAGTGAAGGTTTAAGTTCCATGAGCTTGCCTCTGGGGCCGAGAAGTGATCTTTTACTTGACATACTTTGAAACTAGTGTGTTTTGTTTTCTTTATAGTGTACATGATAATTTTGTGTTTATGACATAAATGGATCTTAAATTAATTATGTTCTCGTGTTTATTCTTACAATTTAATTTTTTTGATATTTATTATTAGTTCGCTAGCTATTGTGGGATTGTATTGAGAAAGAAATAGAAGTTGTATGTGTTGTAACGTTCTTTCCATTTTATTATTAAGCTAACATTTGTGTCTTAAATATTTATATATGTTTATGTTTATGCTATGTTCCTTTTACTTGTATTTATTTCTTCTATTCATCGCATCTTTGATGTGTGAGGTATATCATTCATCAACTGCTAGTAATTAGAATTTCTTCTGTCTAAGCCATATTATTACTACAACATCTCATTTGATCAATAGTTGGTCCTATTTTATTTTCATATTGAAAATCATATAATTGTAGCCACGAAATACCCATGTGGTGTATAGGAGGCCAGCTTGATGCACCTAAAGCGAGAGGATTTTTTAATCCTCAACAATTGTGTTCTTGAGCAGTTCCTACAAGGAACAAATTGAGAACCAACAACAGGTTTAATAGACTAGCTATTCAATGCAACAGTTGTGGTAGGGTTTTTGGTGGCTAAACCTTAGGAAATTACTTATTCAGCTATGGATCAACATCTCATCTCCTTCCTTCTAAAGGAATTGAATACAACCCACTTATATTCTTCTTAGACTTATTGTAGTGGTTTTAATGGGAAATATATGTTTCATTCAAATGCAATCAATAGGTGCAAGGTATTGTCATTCAGGCATACTGCTGAGTTGGGATGGGTTTTGGGTCTTAGTCATGCTTGCACTATATTGAAATTTTGTAAGAGGGTGAAAAGATGAGTAGTAATATGGGCACCTCTTTCTCATCTTTCAGTCCCTCATGGTTGAGAGTTTGAATCTCAAAGAAGAAACATTGTTGGTGCACATTTGGGTTTGTTCTTTCCTCTTTGGTATTCATGTCGTACGATAAGGGTCTTTCTTAGGGTAGTGAGGCCCTTTTGAGGCCTCAGATAACTATAAGTTTCTACTATAATAAAGAAAGGACACTTCATTTATTTGTTTTGTTTGTTGGCTCGAATCTCCTTAAAATCGAAGAACAGGTACATATATTATTTTTCCATGGATTAAATGTGTTAGCTAGGTCATATATGCATTCAAATTCATTAACATTATAAGCATAATAAAGAATCCTAGGTATAGATAAATGTCTTTCAGATTAATCACATTTTCAGGATTGGGTCGACGTTTTGAACCAACTAATGTGATTCATCCTCAGGACAAGGTGGAAAAAATCATACAATCTTCATGAATAAATAGTAGGGATGCATCATTGTCCAGGGTTAAAAATGGCCGTTGAAAAATAGCTGTTGGGGACTAGCCGTTGGGAACTAGACGTTGGAGATTAGGTAGCTAGAGATCCTAAAAAAGGAGGAATATATTTATTAGTTGTAAATTATATTTAATTTTTATTTAATAAAATATAATAAATATAGTTATAAAATCGGTTTACCAATATTAATAGTCTAGTTATAAAATATAGTTATAACTATATAATAAGTATAGTTATAAAATTGGTTTACCAAAAATAGTTGTTAGAATATAATATTAAATCATAATAAATTATAAGAAACATAGTTATATAATTAAACTGAAAAGGGATAAGGAGGTTAAGAATACCCTCAAAATAATAAGATGGTTTAGAATAATATTAAATATTATCTATAGATATATATTTATATATATATATATATATATATATATATATATATATATATATATATATATATATATATATATATATATATATATATATATATATAGATATATATATATATAAGGAAAACAAAAGGAGCACAATATAAGTAAGATAAATATAAACAAGCAAGAAGCAAGAGAATTAATAAAGATAACCAATCAAGAGATGAAAAGAGGGGAGAGGAAGGAATAGTAAAAAAGGAAGAAGGAGGAGGAGATAAGAGAATCATAAGGAGAGGGCTAGAATCCAACTCCTGCTAAGCTTCCAACCATAATCTCTGTTGAGATTTCTGGCATGCCTCTCAATTTCGATGACCTCCCTGAGTTTCCTATGGTGGAAATGTCTGCAACGTATCATAATTTAATTCTTCATTTGGCTAAGAGGGGTGTTAATATTCTTGTTACAACTTTTTCATTTTAAAGAAAATGCCAAGCTTTTCTAGTCTTTGAAATGAGCTTTTTCTATAGGTATGAACCACTCTTAAAGTCTATGTGGATATATGGCTCATATATCTAGAGTGAGTATATCATTAAAATACAATATAACATTTGCAATTCTTCTTTCCTCATAGAATTTTCCTGTAGTTATTCTTTCCTCTTATTAGGTTCGATAGTTTGTGGTATTATATTTTAATTCTGCATAACCGATATGTTGATTTATCTTCTTAATTTTATGTTGACCAATATTTAGAACCTTATTAATCTTTATTATTATATACCATTGATGTAGTTAATTTACTATTTAATGTGATTAATTACAATTAATCAATCCTCTTAATATAATATAATCTAAAAATTTTGAATTGTTTTTCATGGATATATGTTGATCATATTTTCCTCACCAACTAATACATTTTAAAACTAGTGTCTTGTATAACTTCCCAAAATGTCATTTATCCTAGTACTATCATTCTAGGAGTGTGTACTTAGGGTCACCTCTTCTATGAGTAGCCTAGGATAAACACAACACAATTGTAATGCTTCTCTTGGAAGCACTTAACTAACTTTTAGAAATATACAATTGTTTCATGTCCTTCACTATTTTATCTTAAAATAGATCTAACAAGTGATGTACCTAAGGAAAAATTGAATTTTTCCTAACTAATTTCATCATTGTTATTACATGAGACTTTAGTGATTGAATTTGTTGCTAAGTCTACAAGATTTAGATAAGGAACTATGGTCCAAATAAAAGGATATTTTTAGTACACAAACAACACTTATGCACACATGATAACTTGTAATTTAGATTTTATTAGAATTCACATCACTATAGTAGTCAATTCAAGCCATTCGAGAAGAGATATGCCCTCAAATTCATTTTTCTCTACCTTGTAGCCATACCGACTATTGATCTTTGGCATTAGACTAATATACATATCCAACTAAACTTATAGCCCTATTAGATTTCATTTTTATATTTGTAACACTTAGCCCTATTTTGAAGTTTAAACCATTATCCCTTACCCTTTAGCTTGTGTATTCAACTTCCCTCTCTTTTCCACCTAGGCATACACACTACAAAGCCTAGGATTTTCTTATTTTCACTTATTTTTGGATTTATTTTTTTTACATAAAAACCCCTGATGGATGGTTATGAAATGCCTTGTTAATCAACTTGTCTTCTATTGTATGAGGTAGATCATAGATTCAGATTGGATTTCTTGTGTAAAGTAATTATATTTTAAAGTTAATAATGGCAACCGGAGTCACTTGCTAGAAAAAATTAAGGCAAGAAACATTGGCTATGGCTTCTTTATTTAGCCCAATTACAATAAAAAATGATAATTAATTTTTCTTTTCATTACTACCTCTTATTTTTTCGGTGTTGGTTTTGTAAATGTTTGTTTCCACTCTGCTAGTTTATAAGGCAATACATTAACTCTCTTTCTATGGCAAGTTACACATTGAATAAAGAGACACAAAGATAGAATGACTCTAAACCTTACCACTTTTCTATAGTAGGAGAAAGCCTACTTTTTTTCTATTATATTCTATTCATACATGGTTTAAATTAGTTGGAATTCAATATTTTCCCATGTACAGGATCTGAATATTGGGTGGGCAGGGGATCTGGATATTGGGTGTGCAGGTGGGTTTTAGGTCCATATTTCGAATCTGGATCTAATATCACATGTGAAGACCCAACCCAAGGTCTTCTAAAAGAACTAATTTAACCATTATTTTAACCACAAAATTTACAAGCTCAATAGAATGATTTATTTGAGACAAGTTTCATAACAAAAAAATAGCATATTCACAATGCAAAAATTGCATGTTCACAATAACATATAATAAAATAACAAATTTGATTTAGAATCATTGACATGAATTATTTCACAATAAAATACATAATTACAATATGGTGGCTCAGTGCTCTTGCTTGGGTTTTCCAATAGGATTTTCCTCCTTACCAATTAGGAATGTTTATCCAACTTCCTAGCCCATGGAACATCCACAGGTTCCCTGGCACTCCGAGCCCAAGTCCAACAATAATTGTAGTTTATTCAAAAAAGTTTCAATATTCTCCAACCACAACTAGAAATAATCTCCTAAGTTCACTTACTTTTGTTTCTTTTCTCCACTCTCCCCACTTTAAACTCCAAATCCCAAAAAAATTAAACAAAGATCAACCTACTTCTCCTCTCCTTTCTCCTTCCCCTTATGCCTCTTGCCACTCATCCACTTTAACCACTCCCTTCATTTTCCCCTACCACCTCATAACTTCTCTCCCCCATCTATGCCTTATCTAAAATTAAATTTGAGGAGACAACTAGTCAAACTTTGGGAAATGGAATAATAAATAAATAATAATATTTAATCCTGAATTAAATTTGAGAAGACAATTATCACACTTTGAGAAATGAAATAATGAATAAATGATAAAGTAACAATAAAAATTCATATTAGTAAATCTTATCGATTCATAAAAATATTTAATCAATTTAATATTAATAAGCATATTCAAATATAACATAATAAGCAAAAAATTTAAGGCTAATTAAACACTAATCAAGAGTAACCATTAATCGAGATTAAAAATAACCCTAAGCTTAATCATTAATCAATCTTAACCATTTACTTAATCATTGAACATTTTAAGACTTAGAATATTGGTAAACACACATGGAGAAGACAAAATATAATATAGAACATTCATTGCATTTATTAGTCACAATAATGTACAATTATGCATTATGCATTTCCTTCTTACCCTTGGTATTCACATACCAGGTAGTCTCTTGGAATTTGGTGACCGTTCACATTCTACACCAACCCTTACTGGATTAGATGACCAACATTCACCCCTTAATCCGAAGGGGTTTATACGAGTCCAAGAAGAGAGCTCTAATACAAAAATACAATAATGCATGACATCAATAAACTGAATGTGCTCTTTGAGATAATGGCATAAGGTGGGAGAACTCGAGCTCTCAGTTGATGATGGTTTAAGTATTACCACCAACACTCGAACAGTTAGTGCAGTTCTTGTAACTCTTCCAAATCTGGCAAGAAGTTGAGGTCTTCTACTAGAGGAAATGCTCCTTAATGCTTTGAAGAGGAAGACCTTCAACCTAGAAGAAGGGAGGTCTACAACCTATGATGGTTTAAGGAAGGCCACCAACCAAAGGAATTCTTAATGTGATTCCCAAATCTCTTCGAAATATGTCAAGAAGTTGAAGTCTTCTGCTACAGGAATTGATCCATAATGCTTTGAAGAGGGAGATCTTCAACCTAGAAAATAGGAAGGTTTGCAACTTGCTATAGTTTAATGCTTAAGGGATTCTGTGTCTCTGGCTACAACTTTGACTCTAGATATTGATGTCTCTAGTTGTAGGCTTAGGCAACAGGTTCAGGTTGTGACTCAAGCTCGCTTGATGTGGCTTTGAAACTTGTATATGACCATCATTTTGCCCCTTATTGGATACAAGGTGAGGTGAAGAAAACTCAACTGCTTTGAATTCTATTGCCAAGAAGTGATCCCATTTCCAAGATATCTTCTTAGTTGTTGAAGCCCATTGCCAAGAAGTGATCCATCCAAGGTGAATCTTTATTCTTGCAAGAGGCTTGTTTTTGAAGCATATGTTTGAAGAATGAGTATGTTGACCAAAATACTTGCACGGGTGAAGATCAAAATAATGATATTTCATATAGCCAACTCGGTCACAATGTTGGCATTTAACAATCTATGGTTGCTTTGGAGGATAAAGATCTAAAAGAGGTGAAGATGAAGTGCCATAAAGAAACCCAACACTTTGAAATTTGATAACCTTTGAGTATTCTAGAGTAGGAAAGGATCCCTCCTTATCATATCCAAGACATTTTATGTTCTTTTTGTTGACAAGATCTTCCCAAGGTCTGGTGATGGGCTTGGGAAGAGCAAGCTGAGTTTCTGCATCTGCATGCAAATCTTCTCTTGAAATGGGTACTTGATGGGAATCATCCTAAACTTTGCTGGCTTGATTACTTGATGGTTGTTGATGGGCGACTATTTCAACCTCAAATAGAGGATTGTTCTGAACAAAAACAAGTTCAAAAGGATGCCTTCTTTGTAGTCACTATAGGTTCACTGGTATTATGGAAAATATTAATTGCTTGTCTTTGGATTCATCACCATTATTTAACAAAAAATTATTTCTCGCCGCAGAAGCAACTCACACGAGATTAATTGAATGCCTTTTCGATGGATTAGTAACCTTTAATGGGAAATCAAATCCATTCGACAAGGGTCGATGAAAAAATTTATGGTTGCTCACTGCAATGCACTTAGAATAAGAGTACTCAAAAGAGGGAAAATTGAGCTCCTTAGTGGGTAGGTTTCTCAAAATTGTGGCAAATTATTCGATGTAAAAACCTTGAATGGCCCTTGCACTCTATTGTGCTTAACAACACTTGCCAACAAATGTGGATAGAGATTGGAGGAACAACGATATGGGGTGCGAGATGAGGCTAAAGGCCAAGATCTCGTAGAGCGCTAACAGGTTATTGACAAGGAAATATGTCTAATATCTTGTTGAGATACAAACAAATTAGTCGAGAAATCCCTCTATCAACTAGAAAGGCACTTGACGACATCCCTGACTGAGAAATCCTTCTATAAACATGGAAGGAAAAGACGTTGGAGGACAACCCTAACCTACGCAGAATCCCTTGTCGGGTTCCAATCCTGAGCTATGAGGTCTAGTACATAATGGTTTAACGATATCAGGGAAGAATAACTCACTGGTCACAACAAATACTTCATGAATCCACGTTGTTTTTTTGAAAATGTTGAACACAATGCCGAAGAAGGGAGTGGAATGATAAAAAAAGATACTCGTTCAATGTCAAAGACGTTAGAAAGAGTGTTGACAGTGATTTTGGTGAGAGATATGAGTGTTTTCTTAACCAAAAGATGGGTATGCAAAGAAATGAAATGGTCAAGTGTGTAAATGTTTCATCCTTTTGATGGACTTTCTAGGAAAAACCAGAACAACCCTATGTTTCAAAACATCCGCAATTATTTGGCTTCAATAGTAGACAAGCATTAGGGTTGAAAAAGTCAGAAGGGAAAAAAAACTAATGCATAAACGCACAATGAGGAAGAAGACTATGCAATTAGTGGTTGAGAAACCCATGGAGAAGGCCACACATCGTGGCTTTGATACCATGTTAAACAAACATAGAGAAGAGAAAATATAGAATGGAACATTCTTTGCATTTATTATTCACAATAATGTACATTTATACATTTCTTTGTGACCCTTGGTCCTCACATACCAAGTGGTCTCTTGGACTCCAGTGACTATTCACCTTCCACACCAACCCTTAGTGGATTAGGTGTCCAAGAAATACTAACGTATTCATGCGAGGTGAGGGTATGTAACTAGCATAAGCATACCTCGTACATATACTAATTATACTTATTCAAATCAAGTACAAAAAGTCAATCAACCAATAGGTAGGCTAATAAAATAATGTAAGATAATATAATTAGGTATGGGTATTACAAATAGATTGGGAATTCCACTATGGAAGATTTCCACATGTTCTTCCCTAATTGTGGGTGTGTCAGTTTTCCCTCTCACATTTTTAATCACAGTTTAGATTTTTAAATTGTTTTATGCTTCTATATATTGTATTTTTACACAAGACACTAATTTAGAAGCTTTCATCTCCATCTTAAAAAAAATTAAAATATTCCACTATCTATTTCAAACCAACATAGTTTTGAACCATGTTTCTACACTCATCCAATGTAGATTTTCACCCCTTTTTATACATTTCTCTAGTTCAGCTTTTGGAAGTGGTATTCTTGCACTCATTCAACACATTTTTATCCCTTATTTCTACACTACCAACATAGCTCTTGGATTTCTCTTCTATACATGAAGACATATTCTTCTATGGTGTTCTGTAGCGACGCAATAATTTTGATATATATATATATATATATATATATATATATATATATATATATATATATATATATATATATATATCTATATCTATATCTATATTTATATATATAGATATAATCTGAGGAAGTTAGGGTTTTTGCAAGCTCCAGAATTCCATCGCAAACATGTCATGTCATCAGATATATATATATATATATATATATAGAGAGAGAGAGAGAGAGAGAGAGAGAGAGAGAGAGAGAGAGAGAGATAAGGAAAACAAAAGGAGCACAATATAAGTAAGATAAATATAAAGAAGCAAGAAGCAAGAGAATTAATAAAGATAGCCAATCAAGCGATGAAAAGAGGGGAGAGGAAGGAATAGTAAAAAAGGAAGAAGGAGGAGGAGATAAGAGAATCATAAAGAGAGGGCCAGAATCCAACTCCTGCTAAGCTTCCAACCATCATCTCTGTTGAGATTTCTGGCATGCCTCTCAATTTCGATGACCTCCCTGAGTTTCCTATGGTGGAAATGATCAACTCTAGCAATGACTTTGGAATCCTCAATACAGACATGGTGCTTGGATTTCACCGCATGCTTAGCTAAGGCCAAGGAGCGAGAACGATTGTGCCTAATGTCTGCAACGTATCATAATTTAATTCTTCATTTGGCTAAGAGGGGTGTTAATATTCTTGTTACAACTTTTTCATTTTAAAGAAAATGCCAAGCTTTTCTAGTCTTTGAAATGAGCTTTTTCTATAGGTATGAACCACTCTTAAAGTCTACGTGGATATATGGCTCATATATCTAGAGTGAGTATAACATTAAAATACAATATAACATTTGCAATTCTTCTTTCCTCATAGAATTTTCCTGTAGTTATTCTTTCCTCTTATTAGGTTCGATAGTTTGTGGTATTATATTTTAATTCTGCATAACTGATATGTTGATTTATCTTCTTAATTTTATGTTGACCAATATTTAGAACCTTATTAATCTTTATTATTATATACCATTGATGTAGTTAATTTACTATTTAATGTGATTAATTAAAATTAATCAATCCTCTTAATATAATATAATCTAAAAATTTTGAATTGTTTTTCATGGATATATGTTGATCATATTTTCCTCACCAACTAATACATTTTAAAACTAGTGTCTTGTATAACTTCCCAAAATGTCATTTATCCTAGTACTATCATTCTATGAGTGTGTACTTAGGGTCACCTCTTCTATGAGTAGCCTAGGATAAACACAAAACAATTGTAATGCTTCTCTTGGAAGCACTTAACTAACTTTTAGAAATATACAAGCGTTTCATGTCCTTCACTATTTTATCTTAAAATAGATCTAACAAGTGATGTACCTAAGGAAAAATTGAATTTTTCCTAACTAATTTCATCATTGTTATTACATGAGACTTTAGTGATTGAATTTGTTGCTAAGTCTACAAGATTTAGATAAGGAACTATGGTCCAAATAAAAGGATATTTTTAGTACACAAACAACACTTATGCACACATGATAACTTGTAATTTAGATTTTATTAGAATTCACATCACTATAGTAGTCAATTCAAGCCATTCGAGAAGAGATATGCCCTCAAATTCATTTTTCTCTACCTTGTAGCCATACCAACTATTGATCTTTGGCATTAGACTAATATACATATCCAACTAAACTTATAGCCCTATTAGATTTCATTTTTATATTTGTAACACTTAGCCCTATTTTGAAGTTTAAACCATTATCCCTTACCCTTTAGCTTGTGTATTCAACTTCCCTCTCTTTTCCACCTAGGCATACAAACTACAAAGCCTAGGATTTTCTTATTTTCACTTATTTTTGGATTTATTTTTTTTACATAAAAACGCCTGATGGATGGTTATGAAATGCCTTGTTAATCAACTTGTCTTCTATTGTATGAGGTAGATCATAGATTCAGATTGGATTTCTTGTGTAAAGTAATTATATTTTAAAGTTAATAATGGCAACTGCAGTCACTTGCTAGAAAAAATTAAGGCAAGAAACATTGGCTATGGCTTCTTTATTTAGCCCAATTACAATAAAAAATGATAATTAATTTTTATTTTCATTACTACCTCTTATTTTTTCGGTGTTGGTTTTGTAAATCTTTGTTTCCACTCTGCTAGTTTATAAGGCAATACATTAACTCTCTTTCTATGGCAAGTTACACATTGAATAAAGAGACACAAAGATAGAATGACTCTAAACCTTACCACTTTTCTATAGTAGGAGAAAGCCTACTTTTTTTCTATTATATTCTATTCATACATGGTTTAAATTAGTTGGAATTCAATATTTTCCCATGTACAGGATCTGAATATTGGGTGGGCAGGGGATCTGGATATTGGGTGTGCAGGTGGGTTTTAGGTCCATATTTCGAATCTGGATCTAATATCACATGTGAAGACCCAACCCAAGGTCTTCTAAAAGAACTAATTTAACCATTATTTTAACCACAAAATTTACAAGCTCAATAGAAAGATTTATTTGAGACAAGTTTCATAACAAAAAAATAGCATATTCACAATGCAACAATTGCATGTTCACAATAACATATAAGAAAATAACAAATTTGATTTAGAATCACTGACATGAATTATTTCACAATAAAATACATAATTACAATATGGTGGCTCAGTGCTCTTGCTTGGGTTTTCCAATAGGATTTTCCTCCTTACCAATTAGGAATGTTTATCCAACTTCCTAGCCCATGGAACATCCACAGGTTCCCTGGCACTCCGAGCCCAAGTCCAACAATAATTGCAGTTTATTCAAAAAAGTTTCAATATTCTCCAACCACAACTAGAAATAATCTCCTAAGTTCACTTACTTTTGTTTCTTTTCTCCACTCTCCCCACTTTAAACTCCAAATCCAAAAAAAATTAAACAAAGATCAACCTACTTCTCCTCTCCTTTCTCCTTCCCCTTATGCCTCTTGCCACTCATCCACTTTAACCACTCCCTTCATTGTCCCCTACCACCTCATAACTTCTCTCCCCCATCTATGCCTTATCTAAAATTAAATTTGAGGAGACAACTAGTCAAACTTTGGGAATTGAAATAATAAATAAATAATAATATTTAATCCTGAATTAAATTTGAGAAGACAATTATCACACTTTAAGAAATGAAATAATGAATAAATGATAAAGTAACAATAAAAATTCATATTATTAAATCTTATCGATTCATAAAAATATTTAATCAATTTAATATTAATAAGCATATTCAAATATAACATAATAAGCAAAAAATTTAAGGCTAATTAAACACTAATCAAGAGTAACTATTAATCGAGATTAAAGATAACCCTAAGCTTAATCATTAATCAATCTTAACCATTTACTTAATCATTGAACATTTTAAGACTTAGAATATTGTTAAACACACATGGAGAAGACAAAATATAAGATAGAACATTCATTGCATTTATTAGTCACAATAATGTACAATTATGCATTTCCTTCTTACCCTTGGTATTCACATACCAGGTGGTCTCTTGGAATTTGGTGATTGTTCACATTCTACACCAACCCTTACTAGATTAGATGACCAACATTCACCCCTTAATCCGAAGGGGTTTATACGAGTCCAAGAAGAGAGCTCTAATACAAAAATACAATAATGCATGACATCAATAAACTGAATGTGCTCTTTGAGATAATGGCATAAGGTGGGAGAACTCGAGCTCTCAGTTGATGATGGTTTAAGTATTACCACCAACACTCGAACAGTTAGTGCAGTTCTTGGAACTCTTCCAAATCTGGCAAGAAGTTGAGGTCTTCTACTAGAGGAAATGCTCCTTAATGCTTTGAAGAGGGAGACATTCAACCTAGAAGAATGGAGGTCTACAACCTATGATGGTTTAAGGAATGCCACCAACCAAAGGAATTCTTAATGTGATTCCCAAATCTCTTCGAAATATGGCAAGAAGTTGAAGTCTTCTGCTACATGAATTGATCCATAATGCTTTGAAGAGGGAGACCTTCAACCTGGAAAATAGGGAGGTCTGCAACTTGCTATAGTTTAATGCTTAAGGGATTCTATGTCTCTGGCTACAACTTTGACTCTAGATATTGATGTCTCTAGTTGTAGGCTTAGGCAACAGGTTTAGGTTGTGACTCAAGCTCGCTTGATGTGGCTTTGAAACTTGTATATGACCATCATTTTGCCCCTTATTAGATACAAGGTGAGGTGAAGAAAACTCAACTGCTTTGAATTCTATTGCCAAGAAGTGATCCCATTTCCAAGATATCTTCTTAGTTGTTGAAGCCCATTGCCAAGAAGTGATCCATCCAAGGTGAATCTTTATTCTTGCAAGAGGCTTGTTTTTGAAGCATATGTTTGAAGAATGAGTATGTTGACCAAAATACTTGCACGGGTGAAGATCAAAATAATGATATTTCATATAGCCAACTCGGTCACAATGTTGGCATTTAACAATATATGGTTGCTTTGGAGGATAAAGATCTAAAAGAGGTGAAGATGAAATGACATAAAGAAACCCAACACTTTGAAATTTGATAGCCTTTGAGTATTCTAGAGTAGGAAAGGATCCCTCCTTATCATATCCAAGACATTTTATGTTCTTTTTGTTGACAAGATCTTCCCAAGGTCTGGTGATGGGCTTGGGAAGAGCAAGCTGAGTTTCTGCGTCTGCATGCAAATATTCTCTTGAAATGGGTACTTGATGGGAATCATCCTAAATTTTACTGACTTGATTACTTGATGGTTGTTGATGGGCGACTATTTCAACCTCAAATAGAGGATTGTTCTGAACAAAAACAAGTTCAAAAGGATGCCTTTTTTGTAGTCACTATAGCTTCACTGGTATTATGGAAAATATTAATTGCTTGTCTTTGGATTCATCACCATTATTTAACAGAAAATTATTTGTTGCCGCAGAAGCAACTCACACGAGATTAATTGAATGCCTTTTCGATGGATTAGTAACCTTTAATGGGAAATCAAATCCATTCGATGAGGGTCGATGAAAAAATTTATGGTTGCTCACTGCAATGCACTTAGAATAAGAGTACTCAAAACAGGAAAAATTGAGCTCCTTAGTGGGTAGGTTTCTCAAAATGGTGGCAAATTATTCGATGTAAAAACCTTGAACGGCCCTTGCACTCTATTGTGCTTAACAACACTTGCCAACAAATGTGGATATAGATTGGAGGAACAACGATATGGGGTGCGAGATGAGGCTAAAGGCCAAGATCTCGTAGAGCGCTAACAGGTTATTGACAAGGAAATATGTCTAATATCTTGTTGAGATACAAACAAATTAGTTGAGAAATCCCTCTATCAACTAGAAAGGCACTTGACGACATCACTGACTGAGAAATCCTTCTATAAACATGGAAGGAAAAGACGTTGGAGGACAACCCTAACCTACGCAGAATCCCTTGTCGGGTTCCAATCCTGAGCTATGAGGTTTAGTACATAATGGTTTAACAATATCAGGGAAGAATAACTCACTGGTCACAACAAATACTTCATGAATCCACGTTGTTTTTTTGAAAATGTTGAACACAATGCCGAAGAAGGGAGTGGAATGATAAAAAAAGATACTCGTTCAATGTCAAAGACGTTAGAAAGAGTGTTGACAGTGATTTTGGTGAGAGATATGAGTGTTTTCTTAACCAAAAGATGGGTATGCAAAGAAATGAAATGGTCAAGTGTGTAAATGTTTCATCCTTTTGATGGACTTTCTAGGAAAAACCAGAACAACCCTATGTTTCAAAACACCCGCAATTATTTGGCTTCAATAGTAGACAAGCATTAGGGTTGAAAAAGTCAGAAGGGAAAAAAAACTAATGCATAAACGCACAATGAGGAAGAAGACTATGCAATTAGTGGTTGAGAAACCCATGGAGAAGGCCACACATCGTGGCTTTGATACCATGTTAAACAAACATAGAGAAGAGAAAATATAGAATGGAACATTCATTGCATTTATTATTCACAATAATGTACATTTATACATTTCTTTGTGACCCTTGGTCCTCACATACCAAGTGGTCTCTTGGACTCCAGTGACTATTCACCTTCCACACCAACCCTTAGTGGATTAGGTGTCCAAGAAATACTAACGTATTCATGCGAGGTGCGGGTATGTAACTAGCATAAGCATACCTCGTACATATACTAATTATACTTATTCAAATCAAGTACAAAAAGTCAATCAACCAATAGGTAGGCTAATAAAATAATGTAAGATAATATAATTAGGTATGGGTATTACAAATAGATTGGGAATTCCACTAGGGAAGATTTCCACATGTTCTTCCCTAATTGTGGGTGTGTCAGTTTTCCCTCTCACATTTTTAATCACAGTTTAGATTTTTAAATTGTTTTATGCTTCTATATATTGTATTTTTACACCAGACACTAATTTAGAAGCTTTCATCTCCATCTTAAAAGAAATTTAAAATATTCCACTATCTATTTCAAACCAACATAGTTTTGAAACATGTTTCTACACTCATCCAATGTAGATTTTCACCCCTTTTTATACATTTCTCTAGTTCAGCTTTTGGAAGTGGTATTCTTGCACTCATTCAACACATTTTTATCCCTTATTTCTACACTACCAACATAGCTCTTGGATTTCGCTTCTATACATGAAGACATATTCTTCTATGGTGTTCTGTAGCGACGCAATAATTTTGCCTACACAATAACTTTTTTACCGGAATCAAATATTTTTTATTTTGCAAAATCTTGATTTATAAGTGTTCCAATCAGGATTTTGAAGGTAGAAATAGATTCAACATTCTCAAAAACCCTAGGGCACCTCAAATTTTATGGTTTGACAACTGTAACCTAGATTTCCAAAAATATACCCAAAAAATCATTATTTTAAAGATAAATTATCACATACTTAAATCACTCTATTTTTCCATTAAAAAAATCTACTAACATAATTAATATATATACACCTGTAAATAAATTTACTTTTATTTTTTATTTCTATTTCTATTTTTAATCTTTAATAATATCAAACGTTGACTACAAGGGTTTTTTTTTCCGTGGAACCCAACAAAAAAAACTCATAGACAACCCAAGAGTGCCATTTAATAAACTATTATCAAACCGTATTTAATTAATTTAGTCATAGTAATGACTATGAGCACATATGCCCTTCTTGAGGGAGCAGGACTATGAGAATTCTCCCTATTTTATTGTATTTAAGCGCATGAATGACTCATGAATACAGGAAATATATGTTTCGCGTGTGTAATGGGAAACCACGATTTGACTATTTTGAAGATTCTTTGGTATTCACACGAATATTTGAAGATTGTTTGGAAAAGTCTACCTTACTTTTCAGTTCATTACAACTTTCTTTGTTTTTTTTTTGGGCGTGTAATTTCGGATTTTTTAATCCGTTTTTTAGTCGGGAGATTTTGATAAAATTCTGGGATTTGAACATTTCGACACATTTGATTTAATTTTTAATTTGTTTAAATAATTTTTTTATTTTTTAAATATTATATTGACATATTTATTTTTATAAGTGAAAAGATTTGAGTCATGACATTCATCCATTTTCAATTTTTAATTATTATATTAGAATGTATATTTTTATAAATGAAATTTCTAATTATTAAAATTTGTAAAAATATATATATTTTTATTTTCTTGAATTTACTATTTATTTTTATAAATTTACATTAAAATATATATATTCTATTTAAAAGAAAATACATACTTTAACTATTAAATGACTTGTTTTTACTATAATTAATTTTATCATATTTATTTTTGTCTTATTGCAATAATTTAAAGAGGATATGATTTGTTTTTCCTATTGCAATCAGTTAAAGAGTTGATACGATTTGTTTTTGCTTTGACGAGTTTCAAGGGACAAAAAATATAAGGGGATGCCAGCCTTGGCTGCCACAAATTATGATGTGCACTCTCTTTAGTGGGAGACGCTGGGTACACCCCCTCAATTATGGTGTGCACTCTCTTTAGTGGGGATGTTAGGTAGACCCCTCCCAAGTGCGAAGGAGGGATGCTTGCTCTTTTTGTGGAAAACATGATTTTTTTATAAGGAAATCATTGAACTGTTATCATAGTAGATTGGAGTTGGCTCGTTCAGAATATTTGAAATATCTTTCAATAATCTTCTTAACCACACAGCTTGACAAGTTGCTGAATTTGCTGCTACATATTCTGCCTCTGCAAAAGATATTGAAACAATTGATTGTTTCTTGGATGCCCATGAAATCAGATTGGTTCCAAGATGAAAAGCATACCCTGAGGTGCTTTTGCGATCATCTAAACTCCCTGCATAATCATTGTCTATATAACCTAAAAGTGAACAATTTTTAGAATGTGTATAAAACAAACCATAATATATTGTCCTCACAATATACCTTAAGATCCTTTTTGCAACCTTCCAATGAGAAATCTTAGGTGACTGCATAAACCTGGAGACAAAACTTGTTGCAAACATAATATCAGGTCTAGTTGAAGTGAGATATAACAAGCTACCAACTAGACTTTTATACAGTGTGGAATCAACTAGTGGTGCTACATCTTCTTTGCTCAGTTTTGTGCCTTGAGAAATTGGTGTATCTGCAGGTTTGCAATTGGTCATTCTGAACTTTTTGATGATATCACTAACATATTTTTGTTGACCAACAAAAATTCCATTAGCAAATTGGTGAATTTCAATGCCTAAGAAGTATTTCATGACTCCTAGATCTGTCATATCAAACTCTTTTTGCATTGTTGCTTTGAAATCTTCTAACATCATATTTCTTGTATAAAGAAGATCATCTACATAAAGGCATACTATCAGAATTTTACCTTCATGCATTTTGGTATACAAAGTTGGCTCATGATTTCTTCTAAAAAAACCACTTTTGATGAGATAGGTGTCAATGCAATTGTACCAAGCTCTTGGAGCTTGTTTCAAACCATACAAGGCTTTCTTCAATCTGTATACCTTATGCTCCTGTCCTGGAACTTCAAAACTAGGAGGTTGCTCTACATAAACTTCTTCCTACAATATACCATTTAGGAAAGCAGATTTTACATCAAGCTGATAGACTTTCCATTTGTGTTGAGCTGTTGTGGACAAAATGGTTCTGACAGTGTCTAACCTTGCTACTAGAGCAAAGGTTTCACCATAGTCGACACCAAACTGTTGTGAGAATCCTTTGGAAACCAACCTTGCCTTATGTTTCTCAATTTCTCCTTTTTCATTTAGCTTGGTCTTATATACCAATTTTACACCAATTATGGTTTTGTTTCATGGGAGATCAACTAATTCCAAAGTCTGATTCTTCTCTATGGCAACAGTTTCTTGGTTCATTACTTCTACCCGATGCTTTTCTTTAACTACTTCTTCAAAATGAGTTGGTTGAGATGAAAGAAATGCAAACATATTATGTTGGTCAAACTCATGCTCCGCTCATATATTTCTCTGACGCTTCTTGTTTTCTAATTGTCTTCTGAAGATGTTGAATCACTAGTGGATTCACTACTTGAAGATGTACCATTTTCAGAATGGTATGGCTCTTCTTCAACTTGCAATCTTGGTGGCTGTGGTGGATAAAAAGACTGACTTGAAGCTTCATCAACTTGATCAGACCAAGATTTATTTTCAAAAAAATTTACATCTCTGCTTAAAACAAACTTCTTTGTAACTGGATTATAAAGTTTGTAGGCCTTTGACTGCTCACTATAGCCTACGAAAATACATCTTTCACTCCTATCATCAAGCTTCTTTCTTAGCTTCTCAGGAACATGTGAAAATGCTACTTATCCAAAAAGAGAAACATTTACCTTTTTACCATCCCATGCTTCTTGAGGAACTATATCTTGGAGAGTGGTTGTTGGAGATCTGTTGAGAACATACACTGTTGTCAAAACTGCTTCAACCCAATAATTGTTTGACAACTTCTTCTCACGAAGCATACATCTGGCCATGTTCATGATTGACTGATTTTTCCTTTCTACTACTCCATTATGTTGTGGAGTATATCTTGTTGTGTTCTGCATTATGATTCCTTGTTGTTGACAAAATGCTTTGAAGTGATTGGAGTTGTACTCTCCTCCTCTATCGGATCTGAGTACTTTCAAAGGCTTTCCACTCTGCTTTTCTACTTCTGCTTTGAATTCTTTGAACCTTGAGAATGTATCTGATTTGTTTTTGAGAAAATACACCCATGTCTTCCTGCTATAATCATCAATGAATGTTAGAAAATAAAAACTACCACCAATAGATTGTGTCTGCATTGGGCCACATATATCTGAATGGACAAGCTCTAAAGGCTCTTTTTCTCTAGAGGAAGATGTGGGAAAGTTGTCTCTTTTATGCTTGGACAAAACACAAATTTCACAATTACAGTCTTTCTCATTCATAGTAGGGAGACCAATGACTATTGATTGTTTCTGAAGCTAACTTAGACTTTTGAATGGTATGTGGCCATATCTAGAATGCCATAGCTAAGACTCATCTATTCTTGACACATTGTGTACAAAAGACTGTGAAAGATTTCAACTTCTAAGAGTCAAAGGAAACATCCTATTCTTGGTTTTTTCAACCTTAGCTATCAGTCTTCTATTGGGCGGTTTGTTATAGATATAACATGTGTTCCCTTGAAATATTACATCATAACCATGTTCCATCAGTTGTCCTACACTAATGAGGTTATGCTTCAAATTTGGAACATAATAAACATCAGGAATGTATTTATGTTGATTCTATTTAGTAAGAATAGGAACAGTACCTTTTCCTTCAGCTTTAATGCAAGAACGATCTCCAAGAGTAATTTCTGATGTTATGGAAGCATCAAGATAAGAAAGCAGATTTTTGTTACCTGTCATATGATTGTTGCAGCCACTGTCCAACAACCAAAGATCCTTGTTGTGAGTGTCTTCAGAAAGATTGCATGAAAGAAACATTGTTTTAGAGGATTCTCCTTCATTGTTGGAGAGATGGACATTGCCTCTGTGTTGATCTAACTGTTTCTTTTTGCATTCATTTTCATAATGCCCAAATTTCTTGCAATAATAACACTGGACATTATATTTGCTCCAAGGTCTGCTTCTTTGAGTTTGATTTTGTGGAGGTCTCCACTGCTCTGTTGCATGATGTTCTGATCTGCATCTGCTTCGGCCTCTACCTCACTTGTTTCTGCCTCTATATCCTCTGCCTCTGCCTTTGCCAAAAGAGAGTTGTGCTTTGAAAGCTTGTTCCATGGAATCTTCTATCAAGTTGAGTCTTGTTTTGTGTGCTAGAAGCAATCCAGTTAATTGTTCTACTCATAAAGTTGTAAGATCTTTGGATTCCAGAATGGCTGTTACAACCATATCATATTTCTTGGGAAGACTTCGAAGGACTTTCTGAACAATTTTCTCACCTGAAATGGTTTCACCGATGAGCTTGATTTGATTTACTATTCCCACAACTCTTGTCATGAACTGATCCACATTTTCTGTTTCAGTCATCTTTAGGGTTTTGAACTGTCATCTCAATGTCTATAATTTCGTTGTATTTACATTGATACACAGCTTTCAAGATTTCCTAAGCTTCATGTGCTTTGGATGCGCTTGTTATCTTGCCGAAAATAGAGTCATCGACTGAGTTTTGAATCCAGCATTTGGCTCTGTGTTCTTTCTTTTTGAGTTCATTCGCTACATTCCTATGATTATTAGTCATGGCTGCCCATGCTTCTTGAGTCATCTCTACATATGCAGTCTGAAGTGTATCCCAACACTCTTGGGCTTGCAGGAACGTCGTCATTCTCAAAAATCAGAATTCATAATTTTTGCCAAACAGAATTGGGATCTGTGGCAAAACACTAAAAAGAGTCATTTCTTGAATGCAAAATGTCCGCCTTTTACCTTTGCATTTACTTTGCAAGCTTTTATAATTTTTTTTATTTTTTTTTAAATACAAACTCAACACCCATTTTTCTTGTTTTAAAAAAAATATAACAAACCCTCTTTTAATCCTCCCTTTTTAACATTCCTTTTAAAAACATAACACACCTTCGTACCTTTAAAAGAATTTTAAACATATGTTCATTTTAAATCATAAAAAGGCAAAGTAACGTTTAAAAGAATTTTAAGTCACTCGTAAATACCATGAAGCGTATGGATTTTATACAAATGCAATAAAAAGGGTGATACGAATAAGCGACTTAACTCTGACAAAGATTTTCGGTGAGCTATAACGCAGCTGCAAGTGCCACTAACCCGCGTGCTACCTTTGTCGAGAGTGAAAGCGAGCGTTACAGCACTAACACATTGTTCATCGATAGGACGGAGCGTTAAGTCTAAAACAATGCAAGGAAAAGCAACTAACGCGCTTGATCCTCTCATTGTCCAGCATTAGTGACATTCACTAACGCACTAGTTTGCCTCTTGGACAGCGTTAGTTTGCAAAAAAAATCCAGGTTTTTCTTCAACGCAACTTCGCAACCACCTTCGTCTCACAGCTGCTTCACTTTGCGACAACCTCTGTAGCGAATCTCTCCTCTTTTCTTGTGAATACACACACGTATGAAATGCTGCTCTCAACGAGTTTTACGCAGCCTACTCTGTTCTCTGTTGCTCTCTCGAAGAGTCTTATGCAGTGTAAGCTCTGATACTTTGGCAAAAAATGAAACTGAAAAGTGAAGCAGAGATTGCTATTTTTAATATTTTGAAAGACTAAATAGGTTACATTGTAAACATCAATAATAAATCACTGAAGTAAAACTAGACACCTATGGAATAGAACTCAAATAAGACTAAGCTTATTATGACAGATAACAGACCATAAATTAATTAAAATGACACCTAACCAACATCTAATTAACAATGAGATTAATATCTCAACAATGTCTCAACTACTCTTGATGTTTTTAATAAGGATCTCTACAGCGTATTCAACAAGTTGGTCGATAAAGCAACATCTGGATCTACATTATATTCTTTTGGAACAACTACAGACTCCTCATCTCAAAATATTTATGGTCTAGTCTATTCCGCCAGAGATATGCCGATAGATAATACAATTAATTATATTTTTATAGCTTTCAATGGAAGGCAATGAGCACGGGGTTTGAAAGCAAGCTGCACAGTTTGTTGTGAAATGTATAGTTTCTTTAATTGGACTTCTTCTCCACCTCTTGCGGAAGCACCATCTGATAGCCCAGTTGCTGATACACCACCGAATCAGACCACACCATCTAGTAATAGTACACAGAACAACAAATCTTCAAACAAGTTACCCATAATTTTGGGTGTTGCTGGCGGCTTGCTTCTGCTGTTATTGGTATGTGTGTTAACAACTAGGAGGAGACTGAAGTCTATCATATTTCGAAATCCTTCCGAAGGTATTTACATCAAGGATCCCCCAAGTCATTATATCTCATTGTAAATATATCATATGATAGATCATCACAGTCACAATACAACAACTTTATTTGTTGTGTTAGACTATTGTTAAATTTTGTTTTTTGAACACAGCTTTCACATATATTCTCTTTAGGAAATCTAATAAATGCTTGCGAGATCCAAGTTAAACAGATTCAATTTTGCTGCTTGCCCCTATATATTTATGATGATGCTGTGTATTTTCGTTATATAGATCATGGCCAAGTCGAGGAAGACACAGTGATCGAGCAGGATCGGCAAATTGCGTTTACCATGGAGGAACTGATAGCTGCTACGGAAATTTTTCATGATAAAAATAAACTTGGGGAAGGTGGATTTGGGGTCGTATACAAGGTAACAATGAATTAGAAAGCTTCTATTAGTTTATAGAATCTTAAATTATAGGCTACTCTCTCTGCACTTGGCTGAATTTTTCAGGGAACTATTGAAGATGGAAAGGAAATAGTAGTGAATACGCTGTCCTTAAGATCTCTGCAAGGAAAGAGAGAATTTATGAATGAAGTTAAACTTGTGGCCAAAAAACAACATTGAAATCGTGTGAACCTACTAGGTTGTTGTGTAGAGGAATTAGAAAGGTTGCTTTTTCATGAGTACATATCGAATAAAAGCCTCGATAAAATCCTACTTCCGTGTTAGGAAATTTTAAGGGGGTAGAGGAGAGGACTCTAGCTCAAAAATCGGTTTCGGCAAAGTCAACTTTAGTGCAGAAAGGATATCGCAATTACACAGAGGCTTAATTGAAATTGAAATTTAACGCACAAAGAAATAGAGTAAAACCAAAAAGGTCGTGGTAAATTTACTCATGAAGATTTAAAACCATATCACAACAAACCATGCTTTAGATTATATTTCAAAACATAGGAAAATACATTCACGTGATAAATGGAGATTGCAGCTCCAAGTGAAAACACAAAAACTTACTACCATTTACGCTTCACTGGGATTGCAGAGTAAATGTCTGTAAAACTCTGTAAAACTAGTTTTCACGCGCCCACCACAAATTGCTCCATGGTTTTCTCCACACTACCTCACAGAATTTCACCATCTCTCTTGGTTTCTAACTTGCCCAACAATGCAAATGACTTTTACATTCATATTTATCTCAACATACAAATTTGACATTAATACATGACAGAGAAAATATTTAATACACAGCATGGGCGATTTTACATAATAAATGGTTTTATGAACTTGCAGGTGTTGTGGAGTATGGGCAACAGTCGCGGAGTGAATGCTTGCCCATACTTATTTACTAAGCTTCATTAAGTTCTTTAACTTATCTGCTGTGTATTGGAATGGTTTCAGTCCTTTTGCCTGCAAACAAAATCGCAACCTCCAAAAATACTTTTGACAAGTATGCTTGTTGTCAGCGTGTTTAACGCGGTGGTTGGGATTAATATTTCCAACACTCCCCCTTAATCACAATTTCTGCTATTGAAAATTCCCAAAAAATCTCTAAGATAAAGAAAACTTTCACGTGCCAATGGCTTTGTGAAAATATCAACAAATTGTTTCTCTGACCTGCAGTGCTGCAACATAATTTCATCATTGTTAATTAACTCTAATAAAATGATATTTTGCATCAATATGCTTGGTCCTCTTGTGAAAGATAGAATTCTTTGACAATGCAATTGTTGAAGTGTGTCACAAAAAATAGTTGTTGTTCCCTCTTGGTTGTGGCAAAGATCCATCAACATCCTTCTCATCCAAACTGCCTGACACGTTTTTGCTATTGTGGTGACATATTCATCTTCTACTATTGAAAATGACACTATTGACTGCTTCTTGGAGGCCCATGAAATGGCTCCGAAAACCAAATGAAAAACATATCCTGACGTGCTCTTTTTGTCATTGACACTTCCTACCCAATCACTGACCGTGTAACCAATAACCTAAAATCATCTGTTGCGGTATACAAAATGCCATACTATTTTGTCCCATTGACATACCTTAGAATCATTTTCGCTTCTTGCCAATGTGTTTCCTTGGGTGTCTGCATGAACCTCGACACCAAACTCACTGCATACATTATATCCAGCCTAGCGGCGGTCAAATACATCAAGCTTCCTATCATACTTTTGTACAATGTCGGATTGATATTGTTGTTGCAATCTTCTTTGCTCAACTTCAACCCCATGACAGTTGGAGTTGGTGTAGGCTTGTTTTTCTGCATTTTAAACCTCTCTGAAATGTGTGCCACATACTTTGCTTGAGAGATAAAAATGTCATTTTCTATTTGCTTCACTTCTATGCCCAAAAAATATCTTAACAACACCAATTCAGTCATTTCAAATTCACTCTTCATGAATTTTTTGAAATCAGCGATGAGGAAATCATCACTGCATGTAAAAATTAAATCGTCTACATATAAGACAACAATAAGAATCTTACCATCACTCTCTTTGATGTAGAGGGTAGGCTCTTCGTCACATTGGTCGAAACTATTGTCCAACAAGTAAGTATCTATCTTGTTATACCATGCACGCGGTGCTTTCTTGAGCCCATAAAGAGCTTTCCTAAACCTATACACCTTGTCTTCTTGGCCTTCAACCTCTTAACCAGGTGGGTGCGCAACATACACTTCCTCTTTCATCACTCCATTCAAGAATGTTGATTGTACGTCCATTTGATACACTTTCCATTTATGTTGCACGACAATCTCCACAACTATACACACTGTCTCCATCCTTGCGACTGGCGCAAACATTTTGCATAATCTCTTCTAAGCTGTTATTTGTATCCTTTGACAACTAACCTTGCTTTGTGCCTTTCAATCTTACCGTCGACATTACTCTTGGACTTATAGACCTACTTCACTCCAATGACTTCTTTTCCTTGCAGAAGGTTCACTAACTCCCATGTATCACTATTTTCTATTGCTTTTATTTCTTCCTCCAATTTCGCAACCCATTTTTATTCTTTGTCTACATCTTCAAAATGGATTAGGTCATCTACATGACAAAATAACACAAATAAGGAATTCAAACTAGCGATGCTATCAACTTCATCTTGTTCATAGATTTCATTTAAGTTTTCGAATTTTGCTCTTCTTGTACTTGTTGAAGATGGGCTTGACATATCACTTGGTGTTGCACTTTATGATGTGCTTGGAGAGGAACTTGCTTGACTGTGTGACATTGTCCTATTATTTGTTGATGGTGTTGCTTTCTGCCTGCTTTGTTGCGCTTGAATAGGAGTAGAGGGAGTCATTGTTGTGGAATTGCTTGTCGTTGTCAATTCCTTTTTGTCCTCATCTAATATACATGCTTTCACATTGACTATTTTCTCTAAAATTCCATCCCATGCTTCCTCTTCTGTGAACTGCACATCTTTGTTGATTATAACCTTCTTGGTTGATGGATTGTAAAGCTTGTATGCCTTGGATTCATCACCATATCCAACAAATATGCAGTTATCCCCCTTGATGTCCAACTTCTTCCTCAACTCATCTGGGACATGTCCATACGTCACACATCCAAAAACTCTCATGTGAGTGACGCTATGCTTTATTCCACTACTTGCCTCTTCAGGAACTATGTTCTGGACACTTTTGGTTGGACATCTATTCAAGATATATGCTGCACAAGTGACAGCTTCAGCCCAACAATCATTTGGAAAATGCTTTTCCTTCAACATACTCCTTGCCATTTCCATAATGGTCATATTCTTCCTTTCTACCACACCATTTTGTTGAGGTGTATACCTTGTTGTAAATTTCTTGTGAATTCCATGTTCCCTACAAAAACGAAGGAAATCATTAATTTTGAGATGTTTTCGCCACCTCTTTCATTCCTAAGGACTTTGATGTAGTGTCCACTTTGCTTCTCAATAAGAGCCTTGTATTAGTGAAAGTGCTCAAACACTTCATTTTTCTGTTTTAGGAGATAGACCCATGTCGTCCTTGTGTAATCATCTATGAAGGGCAATAAATAGTGGTTGCCACCAATTGATGGTGTCTGCATTGGTCCACATAAATATGAGTGGACAATCTCTAAAGGTTCCTTTTCCCTTAATTACTTTCCTACTGGAAATGTCTCTCTATGTTACTTTCCCAAGATACATCAATCACATAGGTTGTCCAGTTTTTCTATGAGTGGCAATCCCTTCACCATGCCTTTCCTATGCAGCAAATTCAAAACTCCAAAGTTGAGATGACAAAATCTCAAATGCCATAATCAATTTTCATCTTTGACCTCTCCTTAATAGTTGACTTGTGTGACAAATGCATATTTTCTTCCATCCTCTCGTGAGTTAATTGACAGTTGTGCTTGTGCACCTTCTTCTTTCAAATATGATCTTATCTTTAGGGGAAACATTCTATTGTTTGTCATCTGAACCTTGGCAATCAGCTGTCTACTTCGAGGCCTATCCAAAATTGTGCACTCATCATTTTTGAAAAAGACATTGTAGCCCTATTGCATGAGTTTTCCAATGCTTATGAGGTTAAGCTTCAAACGAGGGACAAAGTAAACATTTGAGATGTACTTCTTCTCCCCCTTCTTTGTTAGGGTGCTAACTCTTCCTTTGCCCATGACAGAGACTTTGTTATTAGTCCCAAATATCACTTCAAATTTCACGCTTTCATTTAGATTGGAAAACATTTATATGTTCCCTAACATGTTGTTGCTACACCCTCAATCTAGATACCATATATCACTTTGTTTTTCTTGTGCTATATTACAAGCTAAAAACATGCTATCATGGTTCTGAATTTCCTTTGTGAAATTTATAGTTGGCTTTTTACTAATGTCATATTGCTTCTTTCTACATTCATTTGCATAATGACCATACCTCTTACAATAATGAAATTGAACTTGTGCTTTATCATACTGATGAGCCCCAAAAATGGATAATTATTTGGGCTCATTCAACCTCTTAATTCGACTTAATCCACCATTCTCATTAGTTTGTTGCATGTTTTTGATTATATTTATGCTAATAGAGTGAATCGGGTTAGTCATTATGCCAACAAGTCTAATGGGTGCTTTGTGTAGCCTTTTTGGTTAATTTGGAGACAAAATTGAAGGTTTTAATGAGCACTTGGCAGCCAAATTCGTGGGAGAACAAGGGAGAGGATTTGTAGGAAGGTGTCCCCTTCATTTATGGGCCCTTACCTCGAATTCTCCACCATCAGCTCGGAGTTCAAGGGCCACCAAATCAATTAACACAAGGGCAGCCAAGCAAGTCAAGTAGGACTGCTCTTAACTACAAGTTTTGGGCAGCCGATTCCCTAAAGTTTAGGAGGATTGTTTGGGTCCTCAATTTGTATAAATAAGAAGGCTTAGGGCCTCATTTTGGTTAGCTAGTGGTTAGTCATTTTGTAGCCAATAGTTAGTCACTTTATAGTCATTTTGTAGTCATTCTGTAGTTCGATTTTGAGGCAGTGGATTAGCTTTGCTTTCAGCACATTTTCAAGTTCTCCTTGTGGACAGTTTTTGGAATGTAACATTTCTTTTGATCAATAAAGATGAATCCAGCTTTGCACCAGTTCTAAATCTCTCTTAGGAGGTTGTATCTCTTGGGGTTGGGCCCATCTCAAGTGCCCAGTACCTCCTTTGTTTACTTTCATGTGTCTTTGCTGCATTCTTAGAATAAAATCTGCTATTTAGATTTAAATATTGTGTTGTTGTTTAGGTTGCTTTTGATGATTAAAAAGGTTTTTCATGTTCAGATTTGCTTGATAGGTTAATCATAGGGAAGATCTTCATAAAAAGGCTACCAAACACCTTGGATCTCACCTCCCCCTCAGTGGAATCATGAGCTGGGATCAATGTGACTTTGCTGCCAACAAAAACGTTGTTTTGCTTTGCCATGCAATTCTTAGTGTTGTAATGCTCTTTTGTAGATGCTGATATTAGTAGTGTTTAAATGCTTTAGTTGATGATTTCTCAGTGGCATAATTTAGTTCACGCATTTCATTTCGAATAAACTGTTGTTCATTTCCTTTTGTTGTTACTTAGGTCAGAATAGAGTAAAGTAACTAGGTCATAAGTTTTATAAGTGTTTGTTTGTTCAGTTTGAAAAACCACTTGCAGAGTACATATTACCCATCCTTACCTGCACATACTCCATCCAACCTACCTGTTTCATCCTTCACTCAGAACCCTTACCTTACATTTACCTCATTCGCTTATTTTGCCATGATTCTCATCTTCTTGTGCAACATCATTTCATCCCTCCTTGAACAAATCTCACCATCTGCGCCACTCCTCAACTCCATCCTACAAGTCTTGAACTCCCCTACACCTCTATTTCACCTCCATACTCGTTCCTCCACCTTTTTCCCTCCATCCATTCTCCAAAATCCTCTTTACAGAACATCCTGTAGAAATCTCTAAACATCCTCTAGAACCCCTGCAGACTTCCTGTAGAAGCTCACAAATGAGGCTTCTTGATAGCCAAACTTTGTGAAACTCTCCGGAAGGGTGTTAGGGACTCCTTAGACCCTCTCTGAACATTCTCAACCTTTTCCAAGCATTTCTCCTCCTTGATCCACCTCTGCACAGTAAAAAAATAGTTAAAAGAACATGCATGATAACTCTAACAACTTATTCAAAAATACAAAAAGATGTTTTCTTCAGATAGAGGTAGTCTAGACACATGTATTTTACCTTCATAGAAGTAATGGAATCTCTTTCAGTAGTTTGCATGCTCTCCTTTGCGTCAGTAGGACTGTTTAGTCAATTTAATGTCTTAAATTGCTCTACATAAATTATCAATCCGGGTATCGTAAACTGATGAAGTGTGGTGCACTATATGTGCTTAGTTAACCTTTCTCTTACTTCGTTGTTTTATAGTTTATGTTCAACTCTTCTTAAAACTCTTCTTAAAACTCTGCTTCAAACACATGTGCTGTGTAAAGCACGATTAAGAAGTAGTCAGAAATAAGTCCAAAAAGTAGTCAAGCTCTAAGGTGACAAGTAAGAAAAACCACTTTAAAGACCAGTTATAATGTTCAACTCTTCCTAAAACTCTGCTTCAAACACATGTGCTGTGTAAAGCATGATTAGGAAGTAGTTAGAAATAAGTCTAGAAAGTAATCAAACTTTTAAACTTGTAAAGAAAGAGCTTGAAAGAAATAACTTGAAATGAAACTGAAAGCAAAGAACTTGAAATGACTTGAAAGTAAATGACCACTTCCAATGGCACTAGACACCATTCATGCTGCTGCAAATAAAAGAAAAGAAAGTCACTTTTAAAACCAAAGATAAAGATTATCTCTCTCTAACTCAATGCTTCTAAGCACATGTACTGTGTAAAGCACGGAAAGAAAGTAGCTTAAGTGGAATTATAAAAGTGAGAAAAATATGCTTGAAAGACTAATGATAATAATTTGCTATTTCTAATTCTCTACTTCAGCCATATGTACTATGGAAAGCATGATTAGAAAGTAGTGAGGAAATAGTCTAGGAAGCACTTTAAAATCAAAACTTCTACTTTAAAGACTAGTGGTAATGATTTACTCTTTCTAACTCGATACTTCAAAGCACATGTACTGTGTAAAGTACGGAAAGAAAGTAGCTTAAGAACAGTCCAAAAAGCACCCAAACAAGCTGCAAGTTAGTGATATTTTGATCTTAAAGGATAACAGTTTATGATGAAGATCATTTATGTGTTAGCAGCTCTTTGAGAAATAAAATTAAAAATCAGCTATAAAAACAAAGGCAGCAGCTTGAACCTGTCAACTTCAAATACCATTAGTTTGTAAAGCAAATACATAAACATAAAAACAAATCCCGGGAGAAAATAAAATGCAATAATTCAAACTGTACAAGGCAGGGGCCCCCTTCTACCTATGAAATCAAAGCATACTTAAAATTGCATGAATGAAAATCTAATCTACCTTACATTCTACAAAGCAATATTTACAAAATGAAATCTAATCTACTTACATCCTAATATGCTCCATGACATCTACTTCACATCTCCTTCCATGTTGAGAACATCAAAGCTTTATTCAATTTCTTCAAAAGTGCAAAGTACAACAAAGCTCTCCAAAGAGAGACTAAAAAGAGACTAAAAAGACTCCAAAAAGACTAACTAATGAAGGATAAAGATCTCCTATTTATACAAAAAGATGAGAGCCTTCTCATTAATGATAATCCATGAATCTCTCCCTCTACCTCTAGAGTCCTAATCAAAATAGGAACTGATAAGACACATGTCTTTTAGAGGTACAATACAATTAGGAGATGTGACACATATCCTCATTATCCCATGATTCTTTCCAACCAAATTCGAATTTGGCCTTAGAGTGCCACATAAGGGTCTTCTAGAAGTCTCCTTTCAACCTACACATGTCAACAAACTCAACCCATTGGTTAGGTATAAGCATATGCACATTATTTTCTAATGTTTAACCACAAATTCACTTAAAAGGCTTAGAAATAATAAATATTGGAAAAACATAAAGGTAGCCCAATGATAATGAAAGTGGGATGAATGTGGTGACATAGTAGTGAAATGGAGGTGAAATGGAGGTGATATAATGAACATAATAGTGAAAGTGTAATGCAAATGAATGACATTTTCAAGACTCAACATACCCCCCAACTGAAGCTATTGCATGTCCTCATGCAACATATATTACATTGACTCTTTTGATCCTTGAGTTTTGGCTTAACTTTGCATGATATCATTTGATAACTTCATATTTCTGCAAAGTGTTTCACTTGAATTGCAACATGGTTGGTTCTTGTGTTACAACCAATTTTTTTTTTTTTTTTTTTTTTTGTGTTGCCTTCTATTTTGATTTTTGAACTTTGCATAATGATATTTTTGATTATTGTTGCAAAGTATATCTTTATTGGATTTCATGATGGTTGGTTCTTGTGTGACAACCATGATTTTGTTTGTATCCAATTTATCATTTAAACACTTTTTCAAAAGCCATTGTATGCTCATAATAGCAATGTAATAATTAATATATGTTGGAAGTATGTGAGCTCTTGAATATGTTATGGACATGGAAAGATATGAATATGAATGTATTCCCCCCCAACTGATGGTATTGGCAATTTTATGAAATGAGGAAGAGAAATGTTTTTCCAACAAGTATCATTCTAGCTTTTTATGGAATTCTATGGTTAAAAGTTAGAAAATGCCGTACCTTCACTTACCCTTTGGAATGGATGAGTTGTATGTGTGTGGTGGCTGAAAACTTCTGATCACATTCTTCTTCAAGTGGCTGAACAAGAGGAGTCATGGATAGAGAGATAAGATGGCTTTTTATTGCTTCTACTAAAACTTGCTGAATCTGCTCCAAAATGCTGAAAATAATAGTCTTCATGTCTTCAAAACTCATTGGCACAATTCCTACTATGTGAAAAGATGTTCTGATGTCGAACATAGTAGGAAATTGTTGGCTTAGTGGCCATTAATGGATGCCACTAGTCAACACGAGTACTCTCACCATTGATGTCAATGAGAGTCAAGATGCCCAAACACATCTTGCTAGGTACGAATGAATTTGCTGATGTCGAGTCACCTAGAAGATCTAACGAACAAGGGACATTAATGTATTCCCATTGTTTGTCAGCATGAGGACTTGCCATTAAGGCATGCAAGTCTCAAGGTGTTTTTACAAAGAACTTAGACTCAAAGGACTATGGACTCAATAATTTGCATTGAAACAGGGCTTATTTGCGGAATGAAAATGACAAGGAATGGAAAGTGAAAATGGAAAATAGCAATGGAGAACAGAAATGACAATGGGCAATAAGCATGTGAATGAGCCTTTTGCTTTTATTGGTGGGTTATGAATGGACAAAAAAAAAGATGGAAAGTGTATGTGAATGAATATGGAAAATATGGAGTGGAATGAGGTGAATGGTTTATTATGGAGTATGGATGTGATGGATGGATGTGATGGATGGATGTGATGGAGACAATAATATCTGAAAGTTTTTCAAGTATTTGGATCTGATTTTGCATCAGCATATTTCCTCTTTGTTGCGGATCAACCTCTTATGAAACAAATTGGTCTCTTAGAGAGACATCATTCCCTTGTAGTCATTTGTCCTTCCTTCTAGAACCTGCAAAAAAACTAATACTCTTTCCGCAATGGAATGTAAGATTATCAAAGGTGAGAGGTGATCAATCTCTCTAGTTATGATATTTACACACAAAACTAAGAATTTGTATTAATGAAACAAGTTCTCAAAGGAAAAATCAAAAGAATTTATACCTGCTTTGGAATTAGTGCCTCAAGTTGATGTTGCTTCTTTTCAGCAATTTATTTCATTATTTTCCATTTCAAACTCTAATGATATATTTCTCATTGTATAGATCTTGTTGAGATCTTTCCAATGGTACTTAAATCATCAAAATCTGATTCTGTATGAGAAAGATAGGCTGATTTGAACAATGAGGTTTTTCTGGCTGCGGAATTGAGGAACAGCTCTATAGCTAAAAATCTTGAATAAAAAGTTAGCCATTCAATTTTCATTATCAGTCCAAAATTAATCAATACCTTCAGAAAAGTGATAAAATAACTTGTTCATTTCATTGATTCAAAATTATTGTTTTTTTTCTTGACATGCAGCGACTTAGTGTGGTGACTCAGTGTGGCGACTTTGTTATAACACCCAATTTGACTTCCCTTTGACCGGGGTCTTTTTCAACAAATTTGACCGAATGGATAGGACACCATCCATGTACTGAAATTTCCCTAGCTACCCATGTGGCCTGTTTTGCCTGATGACACCTACAACCTAGAGTTTAACAAAACAGCTGCGGGATCACTAAACGGCTGCGGGATTGCAGAGTGTAAAAAAAATATTGTGAAATGGAGTGGCTGTGTGCGAACAAACTAAGCAATTTCTCCATCTCAAACTTCAGCTGAAAAATGGAATTATGGCGTTTAGATGCAAACCTCGTTTCTCGCTTAACCATACCCATGTCCATTTCAAAGAGATTGCCAAGATTGAGACCCTGGGACATGGAGATAAGTTCAAATGCATTCATCACCTCTGGTTTTGTTTCCTTTTTTTTTTCTGTAACAAGATGTTCTTCTGAATCATTGAAAACAGCATCAACATCATCCAGATTTACATCTTCTTCTTCATTAAACTTGGGTGGCTTATAACCTTTCTTGAACCATTCATTGTCTAAAATCTCAGGTACTGTAATTCGTGTCTTAGGGTTTGGGTCCAAAATCCTTGTACTTAATTTCTTTGCACCAGAAGAAAACCATGAAGGGCACGTAAAATCTGCTTTATATATCTTTTTATACAATGTCATAAGGTTTGGATCATCAAAAGGCAAGTAACCTGCTATTAAAACAAATAGGATGACACCACATGACCACAAGTCTGCAGTTGCCCCATCGTATATCTACCCTTTTTCCAGCCACTATAGTGAGCAAATGACTGCATATGGAGGTCATCATTCAGAGTAATAATATCAGCAATTACATGCAGTGTTCAACAGAGATTTAATAATTGTTTTTCACCTCCCAAAACTTGGGTATACTCAGGAAATCAACACAAAGGTACTACAGTATTTAATCTAGCAAATTTCAACCCAGAAATGACAAATTCGTGGCACCTTCAGATCTGAGATCAACATGAAAATATCAGTCCCTAAGACAGATTTTTGGCCCACTAGTTGTAGTAAATTCGACCTCAAGTTCAGCTCCAAATTTTGAAGATAGACTTGGCACAAATTCTTGAAATGCAAGTAAATCATTTGTCCTCCTCTAGGGTGTAATTAGCTGATCGAAACCTTGCTTTGAAAGGCAGCAATATGGACAAATATTCCAGAACTTGGCTGAGCGAATGATTTCTAGGAAGACCCTACACGGTCTCTCCAAAATTGGCACAACAATTCAACCTCAACTCCCTCATTCACCGGTACCATGATATGCTCCATTCAATGCATATAACAACCACAGGTCCACAACGATTATACCAACAACCGACAGTAAACACAGAGTAATCAAATCGACCTCAATCCATCAACAACTCTCTAGTATTCAACTGACATTTAGGGAATCTACCACCTATTATGTAGAGCGGTTTACATTACAGGCTACCCAACATTTAACCGGCAATGATTAATGACCAAGAGTCGTGTTTGATTGAAACAAGTCTCTAGACAGGTGCCAAAATGTTTAGTCAGCATGTAATTGATCCCCATTACAACTCTTCCCCTCAGGCACGCACATTAAATTGCTGCTGTTGATTTAATTAAAACTCTGTGTTTTTTCACGCGGCACTCAAAAATACCCTCTAAAGAACCGAACATTTCTCCCTAACCGCCACGATTCGTCTCAAACGTTTTCTGGGTTTTCTAATTAACCCACATGGCAACAAAACCCATGTTTTATTTTTCTGAAATTCGTCTTTGTTTGGGAGAATCGAACGTTTAAAGTTTGACGTTTTTCTGCTGTTTGCGTTTTTTTTCCTGAGTTAACTTTTACTGCTCTGCCTTTCATGAATTCGTTTTTCTATTGTTTTGCAGGTGTTTAGCAGGTGGAGCGAGGAAGTTTGAGCTTACAGGGCCTTCTCTGCTGAAATATGAACTGATTATGTATAATAATACATACATTTTCTTGTTCTCGTGCAGCATCCTTGGTTGGAATTAACCTCTACTTGAAACACCTTGCACACTGGACAGTGAATGCCCCAATAGAAGGTAAAATCCGTCTTGAAACGTCTCTCGGCATTGATAAATCATTAAATGGACTTTCTTGTACATCAATGGTATCTGAAACAGAGGCATCATCTAGTTCTTCAAAATAATTTCCACTGGGATCGTAGACTTTATTGCATGGAACATACTCAAATGAGGATGTATCTCTTGAATGCACTTCCTAAAAGGGTACGAGTTCATTAGAGATTAGCAAATGTGGATCTGATCTTGCTGAAACCTGAAGAGGATTAGTGTCAGGATTTTCCTGTTTCAAATATGGAAATAGCCTTACTACAGGAATCAACAGGTCAAAGCTTGAACAGGGAGGCATATTTTTTTTATTTTTATTTTTTTTTATTTTTTATTGAAGCCACAGTGAAAACTAAGAATGGAGATAGCCCTAGATTGTTTTTCTCTTTTTTTTTCTTCTCTGAAATTGTAAAATTTTTATAAAAAAGATTAATGATTTCCAATTTCAGGCAGCAAATATTTCAAGAAAAACATGTTAAAAACAAGACTTTGACTGAGGTCCTCGGCTGGTTTTTCATCGATCTGAGCTGGGTGACTAGGATAGGATCCATGTCGGGACAATTCTGGAGATGCCCATGTGGTCGGTTTTTTCATTAGATGTCTGTAACTTGTTAAACCTTGAAACAGCTGCAGGATTGTTAAACAGCTGCGGGATCAGGGCAGTTTCTGCAACTAAGTTGCAAAACCTTATTTGAACAAGATACAGTGTTTTGAAGACCACTACAAAGCATAACCAGACAATTTTGGACAATTTGAACCTATCAAAGCACTTGAGTTTTATTTTTCATTTTTTTTTCATTTTTTTTTTTATTTTTTATTTTTTTATTTTTTTTTTATTGAATCAATTGAAGTGATGAAGTTTATTGTCTCCTATTTTTTTTGTAACAATTCTTTTTCTGATCCTCCAGATCACACAAAGTGCAGGAGGAGAGCATACTCAAGAATTATTATTTTGTCTTTTTTTACTTAACAATCCTTTTTCTGATCCTCCAGATCACACAAAGTGCAAGAGGAGAGCATACTCAAGGATTATTAATTTTTTTTTTCCAGATGTAAGAAATAAGGTCTCCTAATTACACTTCCCCGGCAACGGCGCCAAAATGTTTAGTCAATTTAATGTCTTAAATTGCTCTACATAAATTATCAATCCGGGTATCGTAAACTGATGAAGTGTGGTGCACTATATGTGCTTAGTTAACCTTTCTCTTACTTCGTTGTTTTATAGTTTATGTTCAACTCTTCTTAAAACTCTGCTTCAAACACATGTGCTGTGTAAAGCACGATTAAGAAGTAGTCAGAAATAAGTCCAAAAAGTAGTCAAGCTCTAAGGTGACAAGTAAGAAAAACCACTTTAAAGACCAGTTATAATGTTCAACTCTTCCTAAAACTCTGCTTCAAACACATGTGCTGTGTAAAGCATGATTAGGAAGTAGTTAGAAATAAGTCTAGAAAGTAATCAAACTTTTAAACTTGTAAAGAAAGAGCTTGAAAGAAATAACTTGAAATGAAACTGAAAGCAAAGAACTTGAAATGACTTGAAAGTAAATGACCACTTCCAATGGCACTAGACACCATTCATGCTGCTGCAAATAAAAGAAAAGAAAGTCACTTTTAAAACCAAAGATAAAGATTATCTCTCTCTAACTCAATGCTTCTAAGCACATGTACTGTGTAAAGCACGGAAAGAAAGTAGCTTAAGTGGAATTATAAAAGTGAGAAAAATATGCTTGAAAGACTAATGATAATAATTTGCTATTTCTAATTCTCTACTTCAGCCATATGTACTATGGAAAGCATGATTAGAAAGTAGTGAGGAAATAGTCTAGGAAGCACTTTAAAATCAAAACTTCTACTTTAAAGACTAGTGGTAATGATTTACTCTTTCTAACTCGATACTTCAAAGCACATGTACTGTGTAAAGTACGGAAAGAAAGTAGCTTAAGAACAGTCCAAAAAGCACCCAAACAAGCTGCA
The DNA here is from genome assembly GCA_031772625.1 of Pinus tabuliformis. Classification (NCBI taxonomy): domain Eukaryota; kingdom Viridiplantae; phylum Streptophyta; class Pinopsida; order Pinales; family Pinaceae; genus Pinus; species Pinus tabuliformis. The sequence goes on from CM062808.1 coordinate 11,021,197, forward strand.
AGTTAGTGATATTTTGATCTTAAAGGATAACAGTTTATGATGAAGATCATTTATGTGTTAGCAGCTCTTTGAGAAATAAAATTAAAAATCAGCTATAAAAACAAAGGCAGCAGCTTGAACCTGTCAACTTCAAATACCATTAGTTTGTAAAGCAAATACATAAACATAAAAACAAATCCCGGGAGAAAATAAAATGCAATAATTCAAACTGTACAAGGCAGGGGCCCCCTTCTACCTATGAAATCAAAGCATACTTAAAATTGCATGAATGAAAATCTAATCTACCTTACATTCTACAAAGCAATATTTACAAAATGAAATCTAATCTACTTACATCCTAATATGCTCCATGACATCTACTTCACATCTCCTTCCATGTTGAGAACATCAAAGCTTTATTCAATTTCTTCAAAAGTGCAAAGTACAACAAAGCTCTCCAAAGAGAGACTAAAAAGAGACTAAAAAGACTCCAAAAAGACTAACTAATGAAGGATAAAGATCTCCTATTTATACAAAAAGATGAGAGCCTTCTCATTAATGATAATCCATGAATCTCTCCCTCTACCTCTAGAGTCCTAATCAAAATAGGAACTGATAAGACACATGTCTTTTAGAGTTACAATACAATTAGGAGATGTGACACATATCCTCATTATCCCATGATTCTTTCCAACCAAATTCGAATTTGGCCTTAGAGTGCCACATAAGGGTCTTCTAGAAGTCTCCTTTCAACCTACACATGTCAACAAACTCAACCCATTGGTTAGGTATAAGCATATGCACATTATTTTCTAATGTTTAACCACAAATTCACTTAAAAGGCTTAGAAATAATAAATATTGGAAAAACATAAAGGTAGCCCAATGATAATGAAAGTGGGATGAATGTGGTGACATAGTAGTGAAATGGAGGTGAAATGGAGGTGATATAATGAACATAATAGTGAAAGTGTAATGCAAATGAATGACATTTTCAAGACTCAACAAGGACTAGCTGGTAGAATTAGGGTTTGCTAGGGTTTGCATTTCTTTTTGGCTTTCAGTTTCTTTCCGCAAGTAGATTAGCTTCCTTTGAGTTAGCTTCCATCCATCAGTTAAAAAGCTTCTTCTAAGAGCTCATAGAAGTTGGCTTAAGCTCCTAGCGGACTTGTGCCAACTGACCAAGTGACAGCTGCGGCAAGAGCTAGTACTTGTGCATACAACACCGTCGCTTCCAAGTTTGTTACGAACTACTGGGTTGATAAAATTAAATAAGGGAGTTCCAGAAGTTGTAGCATTATTGCTGCAATACTGGAGCCAACCATATTTTTGGTGCCATTTCCAGGGAAGTGTCAAAGTATTGGTGATTGCTGCTTTTCTTCTATTTTCCACTACAATCTTCTGCTAAGTAGTTTATTTCATTTCCATAATGCAATTTCGTTTATGCAAAAGTAGATTAGCATTTCCCGCTTTCATAGATTAGCATTTCAATTCCGCAAGCGTAGACTAGCATTTCATTCCTGCAATTTCATTTGAGAAAAATAGATTAGTCCTTTCTTTCTTTCATTTCAATTCCGCATTTTCATTTTAGCAAGATAGTTAGTTGCAGTTCAATCTATTTCAGTTTTGTAGGTAGAAGTAGAAAAAAGCAAAAATCAACCAAAAAGATTTCATTTCATGCCTTGTAGGAGTAGAGATAAGTTAGAAAAATGATTTCACAATACCCCCACTACTTCACACAGCCAACATTCTCTCTTCTTCCGTGACTGTGATTAAAGAACCCTTAGGTGGATAGCAAGACATATTTGAAGAACCTCAAGGGAAGAAGAAGAAGAAACCATTCCTCTGGAGCAAATGGCTACAAGCAGAAATGTTGGGAGCAGCACCTTGTCCAAAGATGAATTTGAAAATCAGATGTGTTAACACCCAGGTTGTTCCCTTTGACTCCTGAGGGAATACGGCTGAGGTAACCACTAACCAAGCTTTGGATTACAGGTTCTAGCCAACCTGTAATCAGAGAGGGCTCTCTCTTTTGATTTTTAACTTTGTTCTTGAGGATCTTAGGCTAGTTATGAGGTGAGGGTTTGGTTTAAAATTTTGGTTGAGTGGTCTCTTTCAGTACCTAAGATGAGATCTTCAGACCGTTTCAGTCCATTGGGCAATGGAGTCTGTGGTTATAGGCTGTTTGAAGTGTTGAGTGGGATCGTTTAAACTGCAGGGCCTTTAGATATGTCATGGAACAAACTTAAGATTGTGGTGATAGACTATGATTAGCCAGTGAAAGGCAATTAAGAGTTTTTCACTAAGCTGGTGATGTGAGAAAGAGACATATCACCCAGGAGAAGATTTGAATTCCTGGATAATAGTCACTGTGAAAGTTTAAGTGTGAAGGTGCAGCAATTAAGAATTACACTTTCATAACTATAACTGGAGGAAAACATCCATAACAGCATAAATTGAGTTTAGGGTTTTCAATGAAAAAATCCTGAAACTATTCTTTTTTTGTGCTATTAACCTGTGCAACATATATTATGAATGAATTTTGAAAAGAATGAAATACATAACAAGAAAGTAAAGAAACTTATTGTGCTGTGAAATATGCAGGAATCCTGTAGCAGTCAGCAAACACACCACAACGCATCAAACAACACAGAACTTTGGAAATTCCATTAGCTCCCTGTATTAAACTCTGAAAACATACAACATAGGCTCTTCTGAAGAGAAAATCAACAACCCCTGCAAGCTAGTGCGAGGGGATATATATACAAACTGTTTCTACAAAATATCTGAACGCCGAGTCATTTACTCAATAACTGTGTTTACCAACTTTTAGAATAGCAGATAAGGAAGTTATTGTTGCTCTTAAATACATAATGAATACTCTTTGGTTCTGTCAGAAAGCTTTTTGACTTTTGGAGGCCGCTGAGTCGGTTGAGCGCTCTGTATTAATTCTGGATGATATGTCTTTATGGCTTTGTCGTGCTGTAGCCTTCTCGGCCCTGTCATCTGCACCTGTCAGCGTTGCTTTAGTTGGCCGAATTGGTATGTTGAGTTGGCTCAGTCCACTCTTCTCTTAGTGATAGTAACTATGTCCACTTATCCGAACCTATTGCTCTGTATTTTGATGTGAAAATTTGATGAAGACCTGTGTGTTTACAGCAATGTCTGTATCATGCTCGTCCACCATTCCTGTGTAGGCCGTTGATGCCTCAAAATTGTGCCTATTGTTTCATCTGCCTCAGTATATTTGTAGTAATTAGGAGGCACCTCAAACAGATGTCTGATTTCATTCATGATAAAAAATAAATTTTCTATTTTCTCATAGAGGCTCTGCCCAGATGCAGCCCCTGCTTCTTCTGGGGTGCTTGATCCTTCAGTGATCTGATTAGTGGCAAATGTATTCACCCTTTTTGCATAATTCTCATGTGATAGTAGCCTTCCTGCGCTGTTCAGTAAGCTGGGAAGGCCTCGGTTGTGCAATGCTATGAATTTATCAGTGAATTTATTTACCTCTGTTTGCATCTCCTGGCACCTTCTACCCAATGTCTGCACCAAACTTCTCAAAGCTAGGACCCTCTTTATTAGCAAAATGGTGTCAGTCCTATTGGTGATTCCTATGGCTACCAACTGAGGGCTTGTGCGGTTATTGAGAATATTGATCATTCTGTTGGCTATCTCAGGCATATTGCCTAGAGATGCCCTTGCTCTTTGGCTTTCCTTATGTGCTCTGCCTATGAGCTCCATATGCTCATGAATGGTCTCTATGTACTGCCATTGATCTGTTATTGATTGGCCAATATTGGCCCATAAAACTTTCTTGATCTCAGCTGCAATCTTGTCAAGGGTAAGCTCTTTCTCCAGCTCCTTTATCTTCTCCTTGAGAGCCTTCACCTCCCTTTCTTTCTCAACCACAGTTTGCTTTGATTTGTCATATTTCTCATTAAGTGTGGCCAATTTCTCCTTGGCTTCATTCAACTCTGCCATCTAGGCCTCTAGGACTTGATTTTCTTTCATCAACTTCTGCATGTTTAGGCTTTGAGCCTGTTCTGATGTCATTGCTGGTGCTGATGTTGATGGAGCTGTTTCAGTTGTCTGCCCTGTGGGAGGAGTGATGGTTTGACGGGTTCCTCAAGGTTTATGACTTGCTGAGGGGGCTGAGACGTCTAGCCACCCTCTTTCTGCTTTAATGCTTCCTGTAATGCAGCCTCTGTCTCTACCAGCTTCCCTTCTATTTGTACCAGTTGCTTATGTAGTGTCAGCAGCATGGCTGCTACATCCTGGTCCTTCCTTTGCTGAGCAACCTGTTCTGTTTGAGGGTGAAGGGTTGCTGGGATCTTCACCATCTTTCTCAAAGCTGCAATATCTGCATCTCTTTCTTTTAGCAGTGCCTGCACAGCTTTGGGATCCTTTGGGTCATGCCCAAGCTCTATAATAATGTCCTCCAAAGACCTGATCCTGTTGTCTTTGGCCTGAGAGGATGCCTTCTCCAGCTCAAGTTGAGCAGTTGTATTATGCAGACTGTTTTGCAATTTATGTGCCAGGAAGGTTTTGTCTGCCAGCGTTGAATAGACCATCTCACCCGTTTGCTTGTGAAGCTCTATCTGGTCCATAGGGTGGATGTCTTTTGCAAGGACCTCAAGGTTGGTCCTTATATAGTCTACAGCTGACTGTGGCTGCAGCATAGTGGGCATGAAATGACTCATTGTCATTTTCCCCTCTGTTATGTCATATGCTGACATAAGCCTCTGCTGGTTTGTAGGGGCCATTTTGAGCAGGTGATTATAGAGTTGGAGCCTGACTGGCTCATTTCTCTTTTTGATGTCAATGAACTACTGTTTTATACTGGACTCTGCCCTCCTCTGCTGACTTGAGGAGCTGACCTCTCCTCCAAGGGTTCTTTCTTGTTCCTGCTGAAAGGAACTAGCAGATGCCTCCATGCTTGGTGGACCCATACCCAATGATTTCCCAATAGGCATCTCCTCTTCAGAGAGGGGATTTAATCTCTGCCTTTTCTCCCCTTGGTTTGTGGATGCGGTGAGGGGAGTCTCTTGCTCTCTGTCCCTCTTCTTGCCTCTTTCTTCATTTACTGGTGTTTGGAGCACTGAGGTCTCCACTACTGTTTCCTGCCTTGGAGGCACACTTTGTTGAGCCTACTGCTCTGTAGAAATGGGAGCTTCAGCCACTTGTTCTTGCTGTTTTGGCTGCTCTTTTTGCTGCTCTGCTGTAGGGGGTGGCTGTTCCTGCTCCATCTCCTTTTCTTTACCCTTGCTGGCTGCCTGATGAGTAGTTTTAGCTGCTTGCTGGTAGGCTGTAGAGGATGAGGCAGCTGCTCCAAGTTGCCTTTGATAGGAAGAGGAAACCTGCCCACAAGTTTCCAAGTCAGCTTCTTTCTCAAGTTTCTTTGCTTCTCTTTGTGCTATTTCTTCTCTAGTACTTGCCTCTTCTAGAGTGCCCTCTTTCCATCTTAACAGGTTTGCATATTTTTCAATATGAGGCAACCTGACATGATCATAACTAGCCATCTTATATTTGACCCTTCTAAGACTAATGAAGTGATTGGGGTCATAGGGTGACCAGAGGAAACTGGTTTGCAATTGGAGGCCCTCTAGGATGCTATCTGCTTCTTTCCATCCTTCTTCCCTTTTGTTATACAGAAAAGGGCCTAGCTGGTTTCTGATTTTGAGCTGTACCTTCTTGTTTTTGCTGTGGAAATGGACCATGTCTGCATTTCCAAACTGCCTGAAGTATTCTAAGGCAAAGAGTCTCATAGGGACATATCTTGGCAGCCTATATGGGGCCAACTCACAGCCATATATTCTGATCACTGTATGGTTTTGGTAAAAGTACCAATCCCCAATGTTGTAGGCCTTTGAGAGCTGGAGAATCCTTTGCATCTCATCTGTCAATCTTGGAGGAGGGGTACCCAATAGCAAGGACATAGCTGGATGGATAAAGAGGTCTATGAACTCACAGTAGCTGTATGGTGAGTAAGAGGTGTGGTGAAATACTGAAGTCCAAAATACCACAGACCTTGGGTTTCCTTGAGCATCAAACTTCTTGAGAGGAATAGGTAAGCCATCAGGTTGATAAAATAGAAACAAATGATAGATGTATGAGGTGTATCTGAACACCTTTTCCCTCTCTAGATTCATCAATTGTTCATGAATCTTATTAGCAATGTATGCAGCATAATCATAGTGCACAGCAGGAGGCATTCCAGGGGAGAAGATAGACATCATTTCCAGAATGGTTTCATCAGCATCCTCAACTAATCTGTAACCCAGGACATAACTGATAAAATCCACAAGCAACCTGCCCAACTCATTGAAATACACATTTCCTATAGGAGGGGTCCTCAAAGTTTCAGAGCCTGGTTCAATGAATAGCTGATTTATCTTTAAGATTTGGGCACTAGACAGCTTGCCTCCTTTCTTTAGTAAGTCCATCATGGAGAGAGGAGTCAATGGCTTTGTAGAGTGAAAGTTCAGCATCTGATTTATAGCCTCAGGGGTGATATGGAACAAAACTGCACCTGAGGTATTGAGGACAGCTCTTTGACATGGGTCATAGTTGGCACTGCATCTGTGAATTAAATCCGGAAGGACATTGACTTGAGGGAGGTTATAAATGGGCAAATTGGAGTCCCAAATCCCTAGAATATCAGTTCCACTGAGGTGCTGGGCCTTCAGCTCATTGAGTACATGGATATTATATTTGGTGTACATTGAGAGTGTCTTTGTCATCTGGTAGTCTCTATCACCCAGGGCCTGCCATTCCAGCTCCCTGTGCGGGGCATTTAAAGGGGCAACATTCAAAGCCACCGGTGTTTCCATGGTCAAAATGTGTTTTTAATACAATTTATGACCAACTTCGGGCAAATGCAGTTCTACGCAACAGTTTTAGGTAAACTTGCAGGTTTATGGTCTTTTTAAGGATAATTGAAGTGAAATTGGGCACAATTGGCCGATGTAAGAGTAATTGGCTTGTTTACAAGGCGTTGCAGGTCGAATTATCCAGCGAAAATGGAAATTCACAGGTTTCTAGCAAATGCAGGATGGAACAGAATCAGCAGGCAGAGAATATGGTAAGTACCTGGTCGTGGAGCGACAGCAGCACTCGGTTGAAGTCAATTTGGAGGCGACAGCAACTGTGGAGTGACTTTTAGTAGGTTGGCAGCGGCAATGGACGTAAAATATATGCAGAAGGCAGAGTGCTGTTTTGTGAAAAAGTGCAAAAAAACGATGAATTTCGGCCAAATATGGGCAATTTTGGCTTTGGCGCGCTTTTTCCGGATGACATCAGCATGACGTCATCGGGTGGGGTCAAGTACGGAAGGGTGACATGGCGGTCTGTGAGTGGTCCATGGGGACTGCTGAGGTGGCGGACAGCTCGGATCCATGGCGGGCGGGGCGGCGATGTGATGGTGAGTAGGCATGACGTGGACGTGACGTGGAAGTGATGTTGGTAGGCGGTATACGGAGGGCGGTAAGCGGTTCCATCGGACCGCTTATGGTACGGTGGCGGTATTGGCAGGCGGCCTCCCGATACGATTTGGGAGTGACGCGTGGCACTGGCCTGACGTCACCCTCTGACACTTTTCGGGAGGTAATGTCCGGACATCGGGGGCGACCCGATATTGATCTGGGCCATCGGATGGGAAAGCCCAGATCCGACGGTCGACGGGTCGCATAAGTGATAGGACGATACGGCAGTGGGGCGCGCAATAAAATATTATTTTTCTGGAAATATGCGCCCGGGTGGAACTTTACATTTTGGCGGATTTGTGGGTTTTTTCAATGTTTTTGGGTTTTCAATGCGCTTTAACCAAAACTTTGGGTTAAGGGATAAAAGTGGGTTTATGGGTGTTTGTTGCAAAATAGCGCGGGTTAGAGAAAATGTGGGTTTTTACAAGGTTTTTCGGAAACAAAGTGGATAAAGCATTTCAAAGTGGCTGTAATGGAAAAAAGGGTAGGGTTTAGGCTATTAAACCAACCAGGGGTCAGTTTAATCCCTGACTTCACACAACCACATGCAACCAGACTTTATCTCTGCATGGTTTTCCAATATTTGGACATATGGCTATAATGCCAAAGGGGAGGGATATTTACAATTTTGGGGTTTTATACACCATGGTGTTATAGTAATAGGGAAAGGGGGACATAGGGGATTAAGCATAGATAGAGTTAATGGTTAATGTGAGATGGAAGATATGGAACAAAGGATGGAAAGACTAAGTTTCATAGGAAACAAACTTAGTTATGAGTAGATCAAAATGAAAAGAACTTTTTACACAAGAAATGTGGCTCCTTATGAAACCAGACTCAACAAAAGAGTTTGACTTCTCTCATGAACAGAGGTGGTGTTGGGATGTTAGCAAGGAATGTGATGGGGGATGATTGGGAAGTTAGACATGCTTCATCTTTGGTGGGCTCCAGTATTGTAGGAATAATGCTACAACTCCTGGAGCTTCCTTCTCTAATTTTATCAACCCGGTAGTTCGTAACAAACTTGGAAGCGATGGTGCTGTATGCACAAGTACTAGCTCTTGTCGCAGCTGTCACTTGGTCAGCTGACACAAGTCCGCTAGGGCTCAAGCCAACTTCTATATGCTCTCAGAAGAAGCTTTTTAAGTGATGAACGAAAGCTATCTCAAAGGAAATTAACCTACTTTGCAAGATGAACTGAAAGCCAACAAAACATGAAACCCTAGTAAATCCTAATTTGACCAGCTTAATCCTTACGATGCAATGGTGGGAATGCAACTCCTAAAAATGATGCCATTACTTCTAGTGAGATGAGATGCATGAGTCTAAACTACTTTCATTTGAAGAGAACATGTTTTTGTATTTTTGCTCAAGTGGTTGGAGTTATTATGACTGTGCTTCTTACTGGGTCTTGACTGTGCAGGGGTAGTTCAAGGGGAGGAAGTCTTGGAAAAGGTCAGGAGGACTCTAAGAGGTTCCAGGGGATCCCTAACACCATTCCACAGAAGTTCACAACGTTTAGATGCCTGGCAACCACGTTTGCAAGCTTCTACAGGATGTCTGCAGGGGATCCTACAGGAAGCTCGAGATTTCTACAGGAAGTCTGCTAACTTCTACAGGATGTTCTGCAATCGGAGTTTTGGGTGATGGAGGAGTGAATGAGCTGTATGGGTGGATAGGTAGGATGAGAGGGGAGCTTGTGATGGCTTATGGACAGAGAGATGAGATGGAGAGGGGGTGTGTAAAGCTGGTTGGTCGATAGAAGGGTAGAGGCAATGGAAGGCCGAAAAGATAAAACAACGTGGATAATAGAAGAGTTGGTGGGAAAATGATCTAGCTGGGAGGTAAGGAGATGGCTTAGGCACGGCTGAGAAGGATAAGGAAATGATAGAGTGGTGTTGCGCAGTGTAAATGAAACAAATCACCTCTGTCTTGCACAAAACCGAGAATTCATCAACCTATTCTAACTGTTTTATTGAAAACCAAAGAACAACAATGTCAGTTAAGGGAGAATCGTGCATGGTGCTGAAAAAAAGAGCTACTCCCCAAGATCTAAATGCATGGACACTTCTGCAACTAAAATTAAAGCTTGCATGAACATATAAAACAATGTTTTTGGTGGTTGGCACGGTCTACACTCCCAATCTCTAAACAGAGGTGGAAGTGAGTGTACAATCAACCTTTTCTTGGAACTCTGATGAATTCTAATCCTCCTACTCTAATCTAAACTACTGAAAGCACTTTATCCATAAAACTAACCTACTTAATCACATCAAGAAATTCGAATCAGCAAACTGTGTTTTCCAAGTGCATGTAAAGGAAAAGAAATGAAATGCTGAAAGGAAAGACAAGTAACAATACAAAGAAAGGAGGCCTATTGCTCTCAGGTTGGGCCCAAACCTGAGAGCTATAGCTCCTCTAAGAACTCAGATTGAACTCAAATCTACCTGCCTTTTATTAAAAGATCATCATCATAAGTCTGACAACATGCCAAAAATGGCTTACAAAGAGCGAAACAGAGCTATAGCTCGTGATTCAAAATATGCAACAAAGGTTCAAAAGTCCCCATCGAAGGCTACAGCCTCAAGATTTATACATTATGAGGGCCAAGCTGGCCTCCTAAATTAGTGGGGCTTGGCTGTCCAACTAAAAGTAAACTGTTGTTCCTTTAGAATTCGTTGGCTACCTTCTAGCTTGGTGGTGATAGCTGTTGGAGCTCGGAGTTGGGGTGGAGATCACGAGGAAGGTCATTCAAGGCTGTGGACAACCTTCCTACAAAACCGCAATGCCACCTTGGCTGTCTCCTTGCCTTCATCTGCATGGTTTTGCTCCATTTAATGTCAAAAAAACCTGAAATAAACATGTATTAGCCACATAGGCATAATGACTGCCCTCCTTCCTACAAATAACATGAATATACTAAGAAATGATGCATAAGTGATAAAAAATGAAGGGTTGAGCAAGGTAAGTAGGCCAAATGAGCCCAAAATGTTACCAAAATTTGGGGCTCATCATCACCCCCCAGCTAAAATATTTGCTCATCCTTGAGCAACTAGTCCAACTCTTCATCCTTCATTGCCTTTACTGCCACCCTTACATCCCAAGCCTCTGTAGTAGTGTCCTCCTTGCTGATATGAAACCCAGCCTTTCTGTTCACCTCTTCCCCCTGTTCATTATCATCCTTCTCTGTGCTGCCCTCCATTAATCCTAGCAGCAGTGGTGGGCTTAGTTTGAGGCCAATCCAGCTGGCCTGGAGGTTTTTCATGGATTTCTTATAGAGGGCTACCCGTACTAGAGCTTCCCTCATCCGATTTGGGGTATGATACTCTCAGATTTTCAGACTGTGGGCCAATGTATTCCATCTGTGGGTGCATGCTTGGATAGCATTGTCTCCTAACAATCTCTCCATGTCCTCAAAATGAGCTATGGCTTGGGCCTGTTGATCCATATATCTCAATGAAGCTTGAGGGTCAGTGGACAAATGTTGGTGTGCCGAGATTAGTGCAACTAGATCCCCTGGTTCTGGTCTGATGAGCAATGGCTCATTCAGCTCTCGGTGGCTTCTGCTGCTCTTTTGTCCTCATGGTTCAGCCATGAGGCAAATGCCATTAATTGCATATCTCCCAAGGCCGTATTGGGATCCCATGAAACTACATTAGGCAGGGCTAAATTATGGAGGTAGAACTCCGCTAATTTCGCCTTATCCTCTGATGAGCTGGTGCTGCATACTTCAGTGAATTGCTGCGGGTCTTGGAGCTGAGAGATACCTCTTTGCGCCAAGGTATTGATTTGAAATTGTAGCCATTGGTCTTTCAAGTACAGGCCATAGGATTTGGCTGGCTGCGTGCATTGTATAGCATCCATGGCCCAACTGGCCATGCAGGCCAATTGTGCCTCCTTCTGCTGCAGCTGTTGTCTGAGAGCCTGCACCTCAATTTGTGCTTGCTGTTTTGCTTCCTGTAGATGTGTGGTTGGCTCCCCAAGACCAGTGTGCAGTTCCTTTTTGCTTTGTTGTTCTGTTGTGGTGTCATTGGAGGGTGTAGATGTCCCTGTCCTCAGCTCCTGTAGCTGCAATCTCAGCTTTTGGTTTTCCTCCTGTAGGAACACTCGTTGGCAATTTGCCACGTGTTTAGCCATGGACAATTCACTTCTGGCCTCCTTGAGGTGCTCCTGCAAGGGACCTATGTCCGCCACACCTTTTGACTTGGCTATTTTCATCCACGTGTGTGTACGGAATCTTTCTTCCTCCAATGTAAAAAACAGTGGCACAGTAAATTTCTGAGGTATAATTTTCCCAGCCTCTATAAAGTTGTAATATGAACTCAGACTTGGCTGAGGGCTGGGCTCTGGTATATGCTCTTTCTCCACTTCTTTTGGTGGCTCTACTTCACCCTCCCTCGGTGGTGATAAGGGTGCTTCTCCTTCCATTCTCTCTGTTTCTTTAAGCCTGGCTAAGGTTTCCTGTAGAGCATCCTCAGCATCCTGTAGCTGAGCTTTTGTAGTCAATTGGTCTAACCTCTCTTTCCAAGTAGTTTTCTTCGGGCTCCCCCTCTCATAGGTGACTGATATCCTCGAGGGGGACCTCTCCTTGGGCGAAGTACGGGCATCTTCGATAATGATTGGGTTGCTGGACGGAGGCTGTGGCTTGCCCGTCTTTATTCTCACACTTCTCCTAGCTTTAAAATATAGAGGGGTCTCCCTCTTTCTCTTCTCCTTTGGCTTAGGAGGTGTGCTGAGGGCGGCCAACACAGCTGCTGCCTCCCTTGCAAGAATGTCAGCTTTCTTCTCCTTGGGTTTCACTTTTTCAGGGCTTCTTGTAGAAGACCCTGTTTTAGTTAATTTCAGGCTTCCTGTAGAAGACCCTTTTTCAGTTAATTTTGGGCTTCCTGTAGAAGCCGGTTTCGGTTTTCTTGTAGAAACAGGTGTCACCGCTTTGGTTTTTTTTACTGCATGAGTTTTACTTTTTGACTTGGTTGCGGTTGCTGTCGAGGCACTTTTGCTGATGTGGACCTTCTAAGACTTGTCCACTCTGCTTTGCAATCTTTTCTCTCTTGCCGTCAAAATGGGTGTGTCATCCTTCTCTTTGGCACCCTTTTTCTCTTGTTTCTTCTCTTGCTTTTTCTTTTGCTCCGTGGTCGTGGTCTTCTGGCCTTTTTCTTTCTTCCCTGCAGGCACTGACTCTTTCTCCTCACTGCTAGATGAACCGAGCTCTTCGGTCAGCATCTTTATATCACCATCCTTGGTCAAATTTCTGAAGGCTTCCCATGAGAGAGGAACCTTGTATGTGTGGAGCGCATCCTCCACGAGGAGTTTGATGAGTCCATGGTGGGCTACCTAGTATGGTGTGCCTTCTTTCAACTTCGTGGCACACTCAATCAGAGACTGTAGTAGAAAGTAGGGGAGACTGAGTTTGTTTTCTACAGGTAGATCCATCTGGTGCCTTAATTCCGTGAGTAACCGAAAATGGTACCCATATACAATGTTAAAACGGCCTTCGCAGGTGATGTACTTCATAATCTGAAGGCTAACTTCACTCCACAGTGGCAGTAAACTGGTTCTACGAACCCCATTTTTATCTTCTGAGAATTCCTCCTCTGGTGCAAAGAAGTCTTTCTTAGCCTGTTGGCCCAATTTCCTTTCTTCCTTATCCCATGGTAATCCCATTGGGAGCTCAGTAACTCGGCTGATGAATTGTGGGGTGAGTCTGAGACTCAAATCCCTGAAGTTAACGGTGGCCAATGTTTTGGATTTCGGCCTCAGAGCTTGCAAAAACTCCTCTGCCACCTCGTCGTCATAGCCCTGCAATTTGTCACAGAATGATATCCATTGCGCTCACGTGAAGAGCTCCACCACCTCAGGATTTTCTCTTAGCTTTGTGGAGTCGGTTGGTTCCCTTCTGATGAACCCACCTGGCATGGTGAAAAACCTGCGATGTTAACTGGAGGTGGTGGGTGCGGAAGAAAATTGGCTAATCTGGGACAGAGCATAGAATTACGCCTCTGCCACGCATACAATTCACAAAACTTATCTCCCGACGACCTTAACACGGCTTAACTCACATCCTGTAGGACGACAATTCATGCAACAACAGATAATATTTGCAAAATTTTCTTACGACCAGACTGTAGACGTCGACTCTGCCACCCTCGAAACCAATTGCATGGAAGGTTCAGGCTTACCTTGTTAATCTGCCACCTTTGACGTGAGGAACCCAATTTCCTGTAGAAACAGCTTTCCTATAGAAGCAGCGTGCGAATTCCGGAGGATACTACAGTGGGTCTGCGCTCTCTGTGCTGCTTAACAGGCGTTCGAACGGCCAAAGACTTGGAGTGTCGAGCTGCAGAGGGATCCGGATGATCACTCGACTTTCAAACGGTGAATGATAAATGCGTGGGGTGGCAATCTAGCCGATTAGATTTGAATTCGGCGGAATCCGTGGCGCGGGGGTGAGCTGTCCCTGCCAGACCATTGGACGACATCACTCCATCATTCGTCTGCGAGTTCCCTTACTACTGCATCTTTCCCTGCAGATCCGCCGCCGTCACTTCTGTTAAAACTCGTTTTTCCCGACTGGATGGCTCTCACGTGTGCACTGCTCGTTCCTTTTTGCCACGACCACCGTTCAAACATCCGACTAGACCACTGACTGGTCGACGTGGCCAGTCGAATGGCCATACAACCACTCAACCCATTCACTTCACACTTGCAAACATTTTCAAAGTAAAATTCATGCAATTCGACGGAAGAAAGGGTCGAGGCACTTACCTGTGCGGTCGCGACACGATTTCTCAGGCCCTTGGACGACGATGGCTCGATTTGTTTGCTGCTGCTTGATTGCACAGGTTCGGAGGTTCATATTCACAGGGCGCTGACGATGAATCTTATAATTCGGCTGCATGTGCCTGCGTTTTCATTGCATGTGGCAAGCGCTTTGAATGGTGTACACTCTAGCGGGCTTAACTGTTACGGGACTCCTGCAGGATGTCCTGTAGCAGTTTTTTCCTCCTCGAGTGCATGCTGCACGACGAAGGCAGTGGCCTCACGATCACACTCACAGAGCTCATGGATGGCTGGGATGGATATGGTATGACATCTCAGCGTTTTTTCATTTTAAAAATTGCTTTCTCTTGATAACTCAATGATTTGCTTTGATGGTGCAGGTATCTTCATTGCATGTCGACAGCGGTGGTAGAAGGAGGTGACAGCAGTGTGTAAGGGTGAAAATAGTAGCTTGCATGCATCCAAACAAAACCTTGGTCGTTAGATCTCTTCATATAATCAGTTCTGGGCCGTCCAAAACTTCTACAGGAAGTATCCTGTAGAAATACAAAACTTCCTGTAGAAAGTTTGCACCTTCCTGTAGAAGACTTAAGCTGTGATGAAATCATGCCCATACCTTGGAGAAGATGAGTATTCTTGGAGGAGGTGCTGGTGAGGTCTCCTGGCAGCATGATAAGGATCCTTGACTTTGAGTTGAGAGACCTCCTCTCCTTCGTAGAACACTTGCAACCTGCATGCATTTCCACATTATAAACTTGTTGTCCCTGTCTTCTTTTGCTTATTGTTTTTTTTTTTTTTTGAAAGATAGCAGGGGCGCCTCAATGAGGTTTTCACCCTTGCCATCTGCCTTAAGCGCCTCAGAGAGGTTTCCACTCAAGGATCTTTTTTCAAATCTCTTTTTTTTTTTTTTTTTGAAAGACAATAGGGGCGCCTCAGTGAGGTTTTCACCCATACCACCTGCCTTGGGAGCCTCAGAAAGGTTTTCCCCCAAGGATCTTTATTTTTTTTTTTTTTTTTTTTTTTTTAGATCTTTCAGGGTATGCCCAAAGCAGAGGCAGAACCCTTCTCTATGACTAACACTGATTTCTCCATAGTTTTGATGAACTCTTGTCTTGAGAGAGGTTTCATGTAGATCTTCAGTCGATGCCCATTGACAAGCATGGGGATGGCTTCCTCATCAACGGTCCAAATAAGAACAGATCCATTGTCATGACATTTTTCCACTGCATATGGTCCCAGCCATCTGGTTCTCAGCTTCCCCTTGAAATATTTGTGCCTGGAGTCATACAATAGTGCCCAATCTCCTGGCTGGAATTGCTTTTCATTGAGGTGTTGGTCATGCCACACCTTTCTCTGAAGTTGAACCACTTCTGAGTGAAGGAGGGCCTACATCCGGTGCTCGTCCAGTCCATTCAACTGCAATAACCTTTCTTGTTGTGCATGGCTGAGATCTAGGTCCAGCTGAGCTGCCATCC
The DNA here is from genome assembly GCA_031772625.1 of Pinus tabuliformis. NCBI lineage: Eukaryota > Viridiplantae > Streptophyta > Pinopsida > Pinales > Pinaceae > Pinus > Pinus tabuliformis. The sequence goes on from CM062808.1 coordinate 11,036,914, forward strand.
TCAAAGTGTTGTATTCAAATTCAATGGACAGCAAAGCTTTCTTCCCATAGACCAGCTCATAAGGTGTGAAGCCGGTGGTGGTCTTCCAGGTGGTGTTGTAAGCCCATGTGGCCTCAACCAGGCGATCTGCCCAATCTTTCCTACTGCTGCTCACCACTTTAGTCAAAATCCCTTCCAATGCTCTGTTGGTGACTTCCACTTGCCCATTTGCCTATGGATGATAGGGGGTGGAAGTCCTATGCTTGATTTTGTGATGAGCTAGTAGGTCTTCAATTAAGTTGGATGTGAACTGGCTCCCTTGATCGGTGACCAGCTCTCTTAGGTAGCCAAATTTGTAGAAGATGTTCTCTCTTAAGAACTCAACCACCTTTTCTTTTGTTGCTGCTTTGATTGCTTTAGTCTCTGCCCACTTTGTCAGGTAGTCAGTGCACACAATGATGTAAGACCTTTGCCTCGAAGGAGGGTTGATTGGACCCACAAATTCCATACCCCACTTCTCAAATGGCTCAAGAGTCACTTGAGGTTGGAGAGGCATCTCATCCCTTTGAGTCGGTTTCCCCATTCTTTGGCATCGGTCACATTGGCTGATATACCTTCTGACATCTTGATGAAGTGTGGGCCAATAGTAGCCTGCCTGCAGGATTTTGAAGGCAGTCCTCTTTGCTGCAAAATGTCCTCCACAAGGCCCATCATGACAGGTGAGGAGGATATCAAAGACTTCCTCCTCCCTTACACAACGCCTTAAGATATGATCAGAGCCAAGCTTGAACAAGTTGCCCCCGATCCAAGTAAATGAGGCACTTTTTCTGATGATTCTGCTCTTCTCTCTTGAAGATAAGTGCGAAGGGAACTATGCCGAAACAAGGTAGTTTGCTATATCAACAAACCATGGAGAGAGTACTGAGATAGCAAACATATGTTCATCGGGCATCTGGTCATCCACTGTTCCATCCTCATCTGCAGACAAATCCAATCTAGATAAAAAGTCAGCAACAACATTTTCTTTACCTTGTTTGTCAACAATGGTCAAATCAAACTGCTGCAACAAAAGTAACCATCTAATAATACGAGCATTCACATCTGGTTTATTCATTAAATATCTAATTGCAACATGATCCGTATGTACAAAAGTTTGATAGCCAGTGATATAATGTCGAAACTTGTTCAATGCATGGACCACAGCCAAGAATTCTTTCTCGGTTACAGTGTAATTCAGTTCAGCTTTGGATAAGTTTTTGCTAACAAAGTAAATGGCATATGGAAGTTTTTGTTCAACTTGTCCTAAAGCTGCCCCTATGGCTTTGTTTGAGGCATCAGTGTGGATGTGGAAAGGTAGGGCCCAGTTTGGACCTCTCAAGATTGGGGCAGACACTAACTTGTCCTTTAATTCATTCAGAGCCCTCTGACAATCGTCAGTCCATTTAAACTCCACATCTTTTGCCAACAGGCCAAATAATGGTGAGGCTAGCTTGCTGAAGTCTTTAATGAATCTCCTATAATACCCTGCTAATCCTAAGAAACTCTGAACATCCCTTACCTTTTGGGGAGGTGGAACCTTCTTGATGAGAGCAATTTTGTTAGGATCCACTTGTAACCCTTGGCAAGAAATGGTATGGCCTAGCACGGTCCCTTAAGTCATCAAGAATTCACATTTTTCAGGACTAAGGGACAGGTTCATCTCAATGCATTTGGTTAGGACTTTTCCCAGATTGGACAATGCTTCCTGGAAGTTGGACCCATAAGGAGTGAAGTCATCCATATAGATTTCCACCGCATCATGGACCAGCTCCGAGAAGATGCTCAAGACAGCTCTCTGGAAGGTAGCAAGAGCATTGCATAGCCCAAAGGGAAGAACTCGGTAAGCAAAGGTACCCCAAGGACAAGTGAAGGTGGTCTTATCTTGGTCTTCCGGGCTGATTTGGATTTGGTTGTACCCGCTAAACCCATCTAGGAAAGAGAAGAACTTCTTTCCTGCCAGTCCATCCAACACTTGATCTATGAAAGGTAGAGGGAAATGGTCTTTCTTGGCAGCTTTGTTCAGTTCTCAGTAGTCCACACAGATTCTCCACTTCCCATTTTTCTTGGGAACCAATACCAGGGGGGGCACCCATTCACTATCTGAGATGGGGTAAATGAATCCGACATCCAACAGTTTTTGCAATTCTTCCTTGACAATGTCCTTAAGGGCTGGATTCATTCTCCTCTGGGGTTGCCTAACCGGTTTACAATCCTCTTTGATGTATATGTGATGGGTACAGACCGAAGGATGGACTCCTTTCATCTCATTATAGCTCCAAGCAAAAGCATCTAGATGACTGGCCAACAGGCTACACAGCTCCTTTTCCTGGGAAGGAGATAGGGAGGAGCTGATCTTTAACCTTCTCTCAGAGCCGAACTCCACATTCTTGACTCTGGGAGTGACAGGGTTGGTGGCACAAAGGTCCACTAAGGTGCTGGCTTGGGCATCCTCCACCAATTTCTCTAAGGATAGTGCACTGGGAGGTGGATTCTGGATCAAGGTCTCAATCAAGTCATCCTCAGTTGGGGGGTCTCTTCTAGTGGTGTCTAGGGTGCACAAAGGTGCTGAGTACACCTCATCCTCTTCTCCTTCCTCCAACCACAGTGGTAAGTCATGCTCTAAGGAGGGTTGGGTAGGAGGGTATAGGACTAGCTGCTTGGACATAGGACCATTTTTGATGGTCATGTTTCCTGCACAACAACTTATGTAAGCATCTGCAGTGGCTAACCAAGGCCTTCCCAAAATAAGAGGATATCCAGTAAGCTTTGCCTTTGGTTGCAGAACCAAGAAATCTGCAGGGTATTCCGAAGAGTCAACGGAGACCAAGACATCCTCCACAATCCCTTCGGGAGTCACGGTAGAGAGATCTGCTAGCTGCAGGACTGTCGAGGTCTTCCTCAGGGAACCCTGAAGATTGAGTTTGAGCATGGTATCCCTGGTCATCACATTAATGGCAGCCCCCAGATCAATCAAGGTGTGAGGTATAATGGTGCCATTAATGTGGACATCTACTACAGGACTCCCAGGATCTAGGTACTTTGGGCAGATGACTTGTCCTAGCATAAGGTTAGACAGTTGTCCTATGACGTTGATGGTTGAAGCATCTCTCTTTCGCCTACCTGGGTGTTTGAAACAATTTTCCTTAACCAGTTTGTTGTATATTGGCACATCCTTGATGGCTTGGAGAAGTGGTATTTTCACACACAACTGCTTGAGCTCTCCCAGAAGCTCATCCTCCTCTGGGTTGGGTTGTGTGGTGGCTGTTAGTCTCTCAGGAAAGGGTGGAATAGCCTTTGGTTCACTTTCCTGTTTGTCTTCCTCGTCCTCTGGGGGAGGAGGTTGGCGATCCGGAAGAGTCTTTCCAGATCGAAGATTGATCTCCTGGATCTCCACAGCATAGGTAGGGCATGATGTTTCCCCAGTGTATACCTGTTGGGCCTGTCTGTTGTTGGGGTTTGGGTTCGGTTGAGCAGGCATTTGAGGTTGCCTTGGAGGAGGAGGAGGTAATGGTTGAGGTTGAACTTGTGGTGGAGGCAAAATGGCGAGAGGAGTGTTGTACTGGGGCCTCCACCCCGACTGAGGTGCATTCCATTGAGGTTGTGGCTGGGTATGCGAGTGATATGAATGAGTAGTGGGATGAGTAGGGTACTGAGGTGGATAAGACCATGGAGGAGGCATAGACCAGGAAGGATGAGCAGGGGGACCCCAGGAAGTCATAGGAGTAGATTGGTTGGGGCTGTAATAAGCTTGGGGTGCCCCTTGCATCCCCTGCTGGTAAGGTCTAGGTCCTTGTGGCCTCCTTTGGTTCAAGAAATAGAGAGGTTCAGTGGGGGCTTCTGTCCCTTGGTACATGGCTTTAAGCCCAGGTAAGGTTGGACATTGATTTGTGGGGTGGTCCTCCTCACAAACGAAACACACTTCAACCGAATGCAATGGGCATTCGTTCTCAGGGTGTCTCCTTATGCATCTAGGGCAGAAGATAGCCAAAGCCCTCTCAACTTCTTCGTTCTTCTGCTGGATCCTGAATGTATCAAGTTGCATGGCAACGGTCTGTCTCACCTCACTTTTGAGATCCTCTAATTGATTTGCAAACTCATGTTTGGAGAAAGGAATACCAGATGAGAGGAGGTTCCCTCTACCTCGTTTCCGGGCTGCCCTAGAGTGGTTTCTAAACACAGTCTTGATGTCCTCATAAGGCAGTTGGTAAATATCTCCTCCAGCTAACATGTGAAGGGTATCTAAGAGGTCTTCAGGGACTCCTCGGAGCAGGACCAACTTGAGGGATTCAGGGTCAAGTGTGCACCTGGCCCATTTATAGCTAAGTTGGAACCTTTCCTCATAATCCTCTAAGGTCTCATCATTTCCCATGGTCATCCGAAAGATTCCTCCCTTGGTTTCCTTGGACCTACAGTAGTCCCGGTACTTGGTATTGAAAGCTTGCTGCATCTGAGCCCAAGTGGTGATACTATTCCCAGGTAAGCCCATGAACCAGCGTAATGCTACATCCTTAAGAGTTGAAGGGAAGAGTTTCAGCTTCTGCTCATCTTCAGTATAGTCATAGGTTCGACAAAGGACAACAAACTCAAACAGGAAGGTATCAGGATCTTCAGTAGTCAGTCCATGGAAGTGAGGTAAAGCGGAGGGGCTAATGTTCTTCATCTTCATGTCTCCATTGGTCTCTCGGATGGGGAAGGCACCTTCTATTCTCTCATCTTCTCCTCTATCGTTAGCCATAGCTTCAGATGGGATGGTCTCTAATTCTTCTTCTGCTATAGGATCTTCGTATATCTCAGGAGGTTCACCTATAGGTTCTTCTGGATCACTGTCACCGAAGAAGAGAGAAGGGTGACTCAGTGATGTGGTGGGGGTGTTGGGTAAGAATTTGCCTATTTTATCTTGATTCCTACGAGGCATGAAATGGAAAGACTTTTTTGATTGCTTTTGTTTTTTTCTTTGGTACCTGCAAAAACTGAAACAGATTGATCTACAACTAACTATCTTGCTGAAATGAAAGCAGGAAAGAACTAATCTACTTTGCTCAAATGGAATTGCAGGAATGGAAATGCTAGTCTACGCTTGCAGAATTGAAATGCTAATCTACGCTTGCAAAATTGAAATTGCGGAATTGAAATGCTAATCTATGAAAGCAAGAAATTTCTATGCTACTTTTGTAGAATGGAAATGAAATAAACTACTTGGCAGAAGGCGAGAGTAGGAAAATAGAAGAAAAGCAACAATTACTAATACTCTGACGCTTCCCTGGCAACGGCGCCAAAAAGATGGTGGGCTCCAGTATTGTAGCAATAATGCTACAACTCTTGGAGCTTCCTTCTCTAATTTTATCAACCCAGTAGTTCGTAACAAACTTGGAAGCGATGGTGATGTATGCACAAGTACTAGCTCTTGTCGCAGCTGTCACTTGGTCAGCTGACACAAGTCCGCTAGGGCTCAAGCCAACTTCTATATTCTCTCAGAAGAAGCTTTTTAAGTGATGAACGAAAGCTATCTCAAAGGAAATTAACCTACTTTGCAAGAATGAACTGAAAGCCAACAAAACATGAAACCCTAGTAAACCCTAATTTGACCAGCTTAATCCTTACGATGCAATGGTGGGAATGCAACTCCTAAAAATGATGCCATTACTTCTAGTGAGATGAGATGCATGAGTCTAAACTACTTTCATCTAAAGAGAACATGTTTTTGTATTTTTGCTCAAGTGGTTGGAGTTATTATGACTGTGCTTCTTACTAGGTCTTGACTATGCAGGGGTAGTTCAAGGGGAGGAAGGCTTGGAAAAGGTCAGGAGGACTCTGAGAGGTTCCAGGGGATCCCTAACACCATTCCACAGAAGTTCACAACGTTCAGATGCCTGGCAACCGCGTTTGCAAGCTTCTACAGGATGTCTGCAGGGGATCCTATAGGAAGCTCGAGATTTCTACAGGAAGTCTGCTAACTTCTACAGGATGTTCTGCAATCGGAGTTTTGGGTGATGGAGGAGTGAATGAGATGTATGGGTGGATAGGTAGGATGAGAGGGGAGCTTGTGATGGCTTATGGACAGAGAGATGAGATAGAGAGGGGGTGTGTGAAACTGGTTGGTCGATAGAAGGGTAGAGGCAATGGAAGGCCGAAAAGATAAAACAACGTGGATAATAGAAGAGTTGGTGGGCAAATGATTTAGCTGGGAGGTAAGGAGATGGCTTAGGCACGGCTGAGAAGGATAAGGAAATGATAGAGTGGTGTTGCGCAGTGTAAATGAAACAAATCACCTCTGTCTTGCGCAAAACCGAGAATTCATCAATCTATTCTAACTATTTTATTGAAAACCAAAGAACAACAATGTTAGTTAAGGGAGAATCGTGCATAGTGCTGAAGAAAAGAGCTACTCCACAAGATCTAAATGCATGGACACTTCTGCAACTGAAATTAAAGCTTGCATGAACATATAAAACAATGTTTTTTGTGGTTGGCACGGTCTACACTCCCAATCTCTAAACAAAGGTGGAAGTGAGTGTACAATCAACCTTTTCTTGTAACTCTGATGAATTCTAATCCTCCTACTCTAATCTAAAATACTGAAAGCACTTTATCCATGAAACTAACCTACTTAATCACATCAAGAAATTCGAATCAGCAAACTGTGTTTTCCAAGTGCATGTAAAGGAAAAGAAATGAAATGCTGAAAGGAAAGACAAGTAACAATACAAAGAAAGGAGGCCTATTTCTCTCAGGTTGGGCCCAAACCTGAGAGCTATAACTCCTCTAAGAACTCATAATTGAACTCAAATCTGTCTGCGTTTTATTAAAAGATCATCATCATAAATTTGACAACATGCTAAAAATGGCTTACAAAGAGCAAAACTGAGCTATAGCTCGCGATTCAAAATCTGCAACAAAGGTTCAAAAGTCCCCATCGAAGGCTACAGCCTCAAGATTTATACATTATGAGGGCCAAGCTAGCCTCCTAAATTAGTGGGGCTTGGCTGTCCAACTAAAAGTAAACTGTTGTTCCTTTAGAATCTGTTGGCTGCCTTCTAGCTCGGTGGTGATAGTTGTTGGAGCTCGGAGTTGGGGTGGAGATCACGAGGAAGGTCATTCAAGGCTGTGGACAACCTTCCTACAAAACCGCAATGCCACCTTGGCTGTCTCCTTGCCTTCATCTGCATGGTTTTGCTCCATTTAATGTCAAAAACACTTGAAATAAACATGTATTAGCCACATAGGCATAATGATTTCCCTCCTTCCTACAAATAACATGAATATACTAAGAAATGATGCATAAGTTGTTAGAAAATTATATATTACGGAGCAATGGAACACATGAAATATTGTAGAAATATAAACACAGAAAACGCACAAAACAAGAGAGACACAGATATACGTGGTCCACCCAGTTTGGGCTACGTCCACCCCGAACAGCCAGTCCTTCCTTTTTATTATCCAGCAAAATGATGAGACACAACCTACAGCAAATCCGCTGTAATATCCTCTATTTTCTCTCACAGTCTTACCTCTCTGTTTCTCACTCACAGAATACACATCTATCTCACAGCCTCAAATACAATACCCTCATACAAAGAGAGGGGTTTCCTTCTAGGGAAAAAAACCCTAAACTAAACATAAGTTCTACCGTTAGATCATCCGCCTAATGAACGGCCCAGATTGACTAGAAATTACTATACTTTTACAAGGCAATTTTACAGCTGTTTTTAGCTTCGGGGGCACTGCCCCCGAAACCCCCCGCCAGGGGGGGGGCTCCCAAAGGTCGCAGCCGCCCCACCCTGGACCCCCCTGCAGCGAATATTTTACGGGCGGCGTTGCTGCCCCCATTTCGAACTGGGGTCCTATGTGGCGATACCTTTGAATATAGAAGATAATCAGGCTCCACACCCAACATAAGTGATAAAAAATGAAGGGTTAAGCAAGGTAAGTAGGCCAAATGAGCCCAAAATGTTACCAAAATTTGGGGCTCATCAATCTTGCTGCTACAATATTGCTGAAAAAGGAAGACCTGCACTGACACCATGTTTTTCCTTTGCTTAGGCCAGTGAAAAGTGATAAATCATGCTTCTGCAACCCCATCTACCTACCCACTCTATTGCCTAGCATTTTTTGTTACTTCAAGGAGGGTGCATTTGGACTTGCAAACCCTTATGCGCCTTTTCTTTTCCTTTGGCTTTTTCTTTTGGTTTTCTATCTAAGGCCAGCCTTATCACTTCCAAGGCCCCAAATTAAACAGTTGGGAACCTTCATTCTCTACCTAACTACTTTATCTGCCAAAATTGAACAGTTTGGACAGATTTCTTTCTCTAATCTGCAACAAGAAATTGAAACATGGCATGACCCAACTTAGATTGTTGGATCACCCATTCAGAAGTAGGACAGCCTCAACCAACTGTAAATAGGTGTTTTCCACAAAAATATGAGATCTTTGCATCACCAAAGTAGATCATATTGGCACTTCCCCTGCCAATCATGAAAAATGAAACCTATTGGTATAGGTAGCTAACAAGATGGAAGATTTCAAGAGTGATATGAGGCAGTTTCTTGCCATGCAACTGGATACCTTGAGGATCCAAAAGAAGCAAGAAGAAGCCAAGAGGGCTTTGGCCATTTTTTGTCCTAGGTGCACTAGAAAGCATCCTAGGAACGAATGTCCATTGTACTCCATAGAAGTGTGTTTTGTCTGTGAAGAATACCATCCTACAGATCAGTGCCCTTCCTTACCCAGAATCAAAGCTGCATATCAGAGAGCCAAAGGAGCCACTGAATCACTCTATTATATGAACCAAAGGAGGCCACATGGACCTAGATCTTACCAGCAGGAACTGCAAGGGACACCCGAGACCTATTATGACCCCTATCAAGCCACTTTCATGCCTTCTTGGGGTCCCCCTGCTCACCCTTCCTGGTTCACACCTCCTCCTTGTTCCTTCACAGATCGACATTATGCCCAACCAGCCGCTCATTCGTTTCACTCTTATGCTCGGCCACTGCCTCAGTGGAATGCACCTCAGCAGGGGTGGAGGCCCCAATACAACACTCCTCCCACTTCTTTTCCTCCACCACCTGCTCATCCACAACCATCGCCTCCTGCTCCACCAAGGCAACCCAAAATGCCTGCCCAACCACAACCCCATCCACATCCATCTCAAATTTACCCCCCCACTCAGCTACCCGTACCACCATTTCCAAAACCATACAATGGAGTAACTCAACCCAATTGCGAAGCTGAGGCACAACATGTCCAAACAACTGCTCTTGAGCTCAAAGATCTTCACCACAGCTCAGGAATAGTATTGCAAAAAAGAGACTATATTGAAAGCATTGAAGGACCACATCAGGCAAAAGAAGATTCAGAAGAGGAAATGAAAGAACCATGGGCTTTACTTGATGAAGAGAAGACATCAGAAGCAGAGATAAAGAAAGATCCTTCATGGTTACCATCAAATCTTCCATGTATTCAAGAGAAAGATCAGCAAAAAGAGAAAGATGAGGAAGTCATGTTAGAAGGTGACATGAAACATGATCCAGATCAGCAAAAGAACCAAGGATATAAGAGCTATATAGAGTTATGGTTTCAGACGGTCACTAAGTTGCAGCGGTACTCTCTTTGTCATCTATGTTTGATCCCTTCAAAGTCAGATCATTTGGTCTCTGAAATCCGGATAGCTGTCCAAGCATGCATTTCAAGCCTCCACATCATCTTGTCTCTCATCTCGATGTGCACATGGCTCCATTGGAAGTATTCTTACACTTGAAAATGATTTTGTTTTTCAAGTAGGGTAGGGTAGAAAAAAAACAAAACAAAAAAAAATGAAAATAAGAAGAAAATAAAAATCTAAGGTGAAAACCTCCTCGGAGGCGCCTTAGATTGGCTCATTGATTGAAAACCTCCATGAGGCGGTCAATGGGTTGGGAAAAAAGAGAAAAGAGAATAAGATCCCTGGGTGAAAACCTCCCTTGGAGGCGCCCAGGGCAGGCAATTAGGGTGAAAACCTCCATGAGGCGCCCTAGTTGTTTTCAAAAAAAAGAGAAAAAGAAAAGAAAAATAAAGCTAATTTCCATTGGATAATTGCAGGTTGTAAGAAGGACATTGCAGGTCAGGAGGATCACTCAAAGCAAAGACAAAGGAATTTCTGTGCCTTCTACAAGAAGTTCTGTATTTCTACAGGAAACATCCTGTAGAACCTTTGGACGAATCAAATTCAATTTTAAAAGGGGATTTGATGGTGGGAATTTGTTGGTTAGGCCTACAAGCACCTCTGTGTCCATCCCTCACCTTTCTCCATCATTTTTTCCACCTCATTTTGCTTCTTTTATGAAAACTGTGTTTTCTACAGGAACTTCCTGTAGAAATTACAAGAAGTAAAAAAAGGATTGCAAAAAAGTAGTTTGGCGAACACAATAGCTTCTGCAAGGGTTCAAAAGTCCTCCTGCAATCTTAAAACTCCTCCTCCATCATCTCCATACCTGCATCACAGCCCAAGTTCATTTTTCTTACCATGCAACAAAACTGCAGAATGCCTTGAAGCAAAAATACCTAGAACAGAATTTGTTTTTGCCCTAACTTGAAAACCATGCATCCATTTGAAAAACCGTTTTACAGGGAATTGTATAGGGATGATGGCAACATGCCTGAGCAGTTTCAGCCCATTCCGATGCATGGTTTCCAAGAAATCCGCCTCCATCACCGTCAGCCATTTTTGCATTTTCTCCATATTCGTGCATCCATTTTAAAACCTGTTTCCTGGGGAGATGCACATGGGTGGTAGTAGCCTACCCAAGTAGTTTCAGCCGATTCCGATGCATGGTTTCCGCGAAATTGATCTCTAAAATCTTTAGCCATTTTCCATTTTTCTCGAAATATGTGCATCCATTGATCGCAATTTTGCTATGGGAGGTGCATAATGATGATAAAAACATGCTCAACAAGTTTCAGATCGATCCGGTTTACCGTTTGGGAGAAATGGTGAAAACAAGTTCTAGTCTGATGAAAATTCAGCAACGGCAGCTTGAAGGTGCAGATTTGAACGTGGAAACAAATGCATGTAGCTTAGATCTGGTCAGAGGACACCTGCACAAGGAAAACAACCAAAAATCATCATCCAAGCCCTCATGCAACCAAAGAAACCAGTGCATGCAGCAATGACTAGCCACAGCACCTCACAGCAACCATTTGACTTCAGGTACGTGACTGAAACTCGTTCTTCTATTGCAAAAATCTAATTTAAAAACTGCATGAATGAATGGAATGGTGGAATTGAGCCACGAATATAGCAAGATTAAGCTGATAGTTCCTTTTCCAATTCTCTATCAATCAGCCAGGAATCATGCAACGTATGTGTTAGACAACTCACGTGAAATTAAAAAAAAAAGAAAAAAACAGGGAGTGTTAGCCGTTTGAACTCTAGTGCAACTGATCAAGAAGAAAACATACAGTTAATAAATAGAATTGCAGTCTACATGTGGCCACGTACACCTGGCCACTTCACTCCCTCACCAAGAATCACGTCGCAATGTAAAATGCTCGATTGAAACTCACACCACCTGCTGTCCATTTGCACTTGACTGAAGTATGCATCCTCCGCTTCCACAAAATGATGAACTAGTCATCCTCCACTGGTTTCTACCTGTTTTCGAAATTATCCCACGTATCAGGCTCGCTCAGAGGTGCAGGGGCACTCTACAGGCGTTTCTACAGGAAGACATTCTACAGGAAAGTACAGCAGAGCCTTCCAGAGTAGAAAAGCTTGGATTTTTCTTCGACAAATTGGGAGTCCCGAAAGTGGTAGGCTTGAAAAAACACTCTTCCATGCATGATACATGTGAAAGGTGGCGAATTAAAACTGTTTTTGAATAAGAAAGTATGAAACAAATCTGCTTGTGGGTCAAGAATGGTAGTTTTCCTGTGTGATACACGAAATTTTTCAGTTGGTTCTGCATCACATTCCCCTCCACGGTTCCTATTAACAAATTTCTCCTGTACAAAAGTTAAAGCACTGTGAGGACTAACATGTGCATGAAGAATGCGAAATTTATGTGGTTGTATGCATGCTGGGGGTGAAAATTAAGCTTTACACTTTGTCTGTGGGAGCCTAATTCCCTTATGACAGTCGAGTATTTGGATAGCAAAAGCCTTGAAATGAGGGGATTGTTGTTCATTGATATCAAACAGCTAAGGAATTCTTCCTTGAGTCCAGGGGGAAATTATAAACAACATTTCTGTTTCTGAAAAAAGAATAAGAAAAAGGGAGCACTCTTACCATGCCAGGGGGATTCATGATTCAGCATTATCCATGGTTGTCATGTGAACTTACACTTCATCCAGTAGTGAGGAAAAGGATCATATTGAGGTAGAGAAGCTAACTAAGGGTAAGGAAATTAAGGGTAAGAAGAGCCAGGACAGGAAAAGCAAGAAGAGAAACAAGACAAAGGCCAAGCTACCAAGGCCAAAGCTGTGGGTGGAATAAAGGCACAAATGCCAAGGGAGAAATGGTTGCAAATCAAGGCAAAGAGGACTGAAAAAGTACAAACAAGTAGGGACACACCCAAGGCAACCACAACACAGGTCAACGAGAAGGAACCCCCAGCCAAGCAGACCAAAACAGTTGAAACAATTTCTACAGGAGGACAGAAATTAGCTACAGGACTTTCTATAGGAAGTCCTGAAAAAGGGAAGCAGAAGGAGAAATCGGCCGAAATCCTAGCTAGGGAGGCAGCAGTTGTGCTGGATGCCCTAAGTACCTCTCCCAAGATAAAGGAGAAGTGAAAGAGGGAGCTTCCACTATATTTTAAGGCGAGAAAGGGCATGCAGATAAGAACTGGTAGACCCCAAACCACAGTCAAAGAAGCAAATTGTCATTGAGGACAAAAAAGCTAAACAAAAGGAGGAGCCTCCTTCAATGATGTCCATCACCTATGAATGAGGAAGCCAAAAACCTTCACTGTAAGAGAGAGAATTCAGATAATGGACTTAAAAACAGTTCTACTGGATGCTGAGACAGTTCTACAGGAAGTTGAGAATTCTCTAGGAAAAGAAGCACAGGCAGTGGGAAGAAGCAAAGAGAAAAGCATGGTTTCATGACAGAGAAGAGGGCATCACTTCAAAATCTTGGCATGACAGGGAGGCCACCAGGGCCATCAAAGATGAGGAGATAAATTGGTTGCTCAGAGGATGAGCAACACTTTCAGTAGGGGGTGATGATGAGCCCAAAAAATGGATAATTATTTGGGCTCATTCAACCTCCTAATTCGACTTAATCCACCATTCTCATTATTTTATTGCATGTTTTCTATTATATTTATGCTAATAGAGTGAATTGGGTTATTCATTATGCCAACAAGTCTAATGGGTGCTTTGTGTAGCCTTTTTTGTCAATTTGGAGACAAAATTGAAGGTTTTAATGAGCACTTGGTAGCCAAATTCGTGGGAGAACAAGGGAGAGGATTTGTAGGAAGGTGTCCCCTTCATTTATGGGCCCTTAACTCGAATACTCCACCATCAACTCGGAGTTCAAGGGCCACCAAATCAATTAACACAAGGGCAGCCAAGCAAGTCAAGTAGGACTGCTGTTAACTACAAGTTTTGGGCAACCGAGTCCCTAAAGTTTAGGATGACTGTTGGGGTCCTCAATTTGTATAAATAAGAAGGCTTAGGGCCTCATTTTGGTTAGCTAGTGGTTATTCATTTTGTAGCCAGTAGTTAGTCACTTTATAGTCATTTTGTAGTCATTTTGTAGTTCGATTTTTAGGCAGTAGATTAGCTTTGCTTTCAACACATTTTCAAGTTCTCCTTGTGGACAGTTTTTGGAATGTAACATTTCTTTTGATCAATAAAGATGAATCCAGCAAATGATAACTCTAACAACTTATTCAAAAATACAAAAAGATGTTTTCTTCAGATAGAGGTAGTCTAGACACATGTATTTTACCTTCATAGAAGTAATGGAATCTCTTTCAGTAGTTTGCATGCTCTCCTTTGCATCAGTAGGACTAGCTGGTAGAATTAGGGTTTACTAGGGTTTGCGTTTCTTTTTGGCTTTCAGTTTCTTTCCACAAGTAGATTAGCTTCCTTTGAGTTAGCTTCCATCCATCAGTTAAAAAGCTTCTTCTAAGAGCTCATAGAAGTTGGCTTAAGCTCCTAGCGGACTTGTGCCAGCTGACCAAGTGACAGCTGCGGCAAGAGCTAGTACTTGTGCATACAGCACCGTCGCTTCCAAGTTTGTTACGAACTACTGGGTTGATAAAATTAAAGAAGGGAGTTCCAGGAGTTGCAGCATTATTGCTGCAATACTGGAGCCCACCACATACCTCTGACCTTGTGCTTGATTTTGGCTTGGTATTTGACTTGGATTTTTATTGCCACCCCTTCCACTTGAGCTTGAAGGGCTGCTTCTTCCACCTCTGTGTGGGCTTCTTCCTCTTCCTATAGCATATGATCTTCCTCTGCCTCGAACTTAACCAAATGAAACTTGTGTCTTGAAAGCATGCTCCAATTAGGAGCTTATTTCTCTATTCAGTCTATGTTCATGAGAAATCAGTGATGCATGAAGCTCATCCACTGAGAACTATGAGAGATCCTTTGTCTCTTCTATGGCCACAACAATGGCATCAAACCTTACTGGCAGTATTCTCAAAACTTTCTCAACTATTCTCCTTTCCTCAAGTGTCTCACCATGAGACCTAATTTTAGTAACCAACCCAATTACATGTGTAAAAAATGAGTCCACATTCTCAGAGTCTTTCATACAAAATGTCTCAAAGTCTTTTCTTAACATTTGTAGTTTTGTTTTCTTGACTTTTTCCATGACTTGCTAAGCTATCTGGAGAGTGCCCCATGCTTGCTTAGACTTCGTTCCTATTGCAACCATTGGGAAAATAATTTCATGAACTGCTTGAAAAATGCAGAAGAGGGCTTTTGCATCCTTCTTCCTATTGTCCCTCAACAAATGTTATGAAACCAGCTCACAAAAAGATAGAAAAGAGAGATCCACGCCTTAGAATTCAGCCTCTTCGAGGGGGCAACCTCCTTTACATTACATAAAATGAACAATTCTTGGATGATACAAATGAAAATACCTCCTTTCTATATATAGGAGTCTAAGTGGTCCCAATACAATCAAAGCCTACATAACAATAATATTGTAGGGCACAACAGTAACAATGGTGGGCTTCTATGTGGCATAATAGTAACAATATGGGCACTACATGGGTACATCAATATAATAAGTGGGTTATACTAATAACAATAAGGGGTTACACTAGTAGTATAGGGGCCTAACATGCCCCTCTCCTTCAAAAAGCGTTGTCCTCAACGCTTGAGTAGTTCTTGATGCTTCTATATAAAATTCTTGTCCTCCCATGTGGAATATTCAGCGGGTAAGTTCTTCCACTTGATGAGATACTCTAAAATTGATCGATTTCGTAGCTGTCGGGTTCTTGTTTCTGTGACTGCTCCAGGTTCCAATATGATTTTTCCTTCCTCTTCAATTTCTGGCAATATTGCTTGAATTGGGATCTTTTGCAACTTTTGAATAAGTGGCCATACGTCTTCGTTCTTCTTCCATTCATCTGTTGCTTCGTTTATCCAATTTGGTTGGATAATATAAATAGCACAAAACAATGCTTCCACATCCTCATCCTTGAAGCGTCTTCCCATTCGGTAAGGTAGCCATTTTTTAAGTGCATGTAGTATTGCCAACATTTCCTTCTCATAAATAGCTTGCTTGAGATGTAGCAGTAAAAATACCCAATCACTCACATCAAAACATTTTTCACTACGATGTTGATCTACCTGTTGTTTCATTTGATTTTGCACCGAAGTGGCGTTATCCTTTAAAAGTTGGAGAACTTGTTGTTGATGCTCGATATGATCTTTCTCTACTTGAACCTTTTTCTTCTTGATATGTCCTTCTATCTTTTGAGGAGTGGTAATTTCTTCTAGTCCTTTACAAGATATGGTCGGATTCATTTCTTGATGCTCGATGTGATCTTTCACTTCTTGAACATTTTTCTTCTTGATGTGTCCTTCTATCTTGATAGTTTGAGGAGTGGTAATTTCATCCATTGAATTACAAGATATGGTTGGATTCATTTCTTCTTTCTCGATGTGATCTTTCACTTCTTGCACCTTTTTCTTCTTGATATGTCCTTCTATCTTGAGAGTTTGAGGAGTGGTAATTCTTGCCAATGCTTTACAAGATATGGTCTGATTCATTTCTTCTTTCTCTGGGGTGGTGTCTTGACGTATATCCTCTTCTTTTGATGTTTCTTGATCATTTTCTTCCTCCTCTTCATATTCTATGTAAAATAATTTCTTCTCAGCACACCTATGACCTTTAGTGCATTTGCTATCACAATTGTAACAAAGCCCTTTTTCTCTTTTTTCTTCCAATTGTTGTGGTGTAACCCTTGTAGGTTGTGGAAAGCTGGGAGAAACAACACTTCCATCTTTATAGTTGTGAGGGGTATGCTTCCTGGTTTCCATAATTTTGCTTTCCATTATGTCACAAAGCCCTTTTACTCTTTCCAATTGTTGTGGTGTTGCTCTAAAGAAGGTGTTGCTCTTTATATCCTCATAATGTGCTATCATTTCCTCCGTGAAAATTGACCACGTAACAAGTTTTTTACGAGAACAAAGCCCTTTGTACCATAAAAATTGATCTGGTTCTAAATATGAAGATGCAATACATACCTTTTGTAACAGTTGTACACCATGTATATCAAAATATTGCTCCATTTGAAGTATCCAATTTACCGGATCCTTGCCATCAAACTTCCTCATCTTGCTTTTTCTTGATTTTAGGCGCTCTACCTTGAAACGACTGTAACTCTGTACTTTTGGATCTTTAAGTTCTACAATTATGACCTATCGTAGCCCTCTATGTCCTCTTTCCAATGCCACAAGTCTGATCCAAATTGGATTCTCCAAGAAAAAGTTATGCACAATCTCCCGCAGTGACCTGATTATAGACTAGTTCAGTAGAGCGAACTTGTATGAAGTGCCACGTGTCCCTGTTTCAACCTTTGACTCTAAAAAATATATAAACAGAAATTGCAGTCTGTCCTCTTTCTGTAACTTCTTACGAAATTTCAATCCGATGCTCAGAGAGAAAGTTATGACGATTTTCCCCAGGTCACCTGTTTTGAGTGTAATTCAGGAGTCTGCAAAAAGACCAACTTCCGCAGATCCTATCTCCGAAAATATCGCGCGAAAAGATCTGAAATTCGGACCCAAGGTTCAACGCCAATTCTTCTCAAATGGGTTTTTTTTGCGACTTCTGAAACGTCACAGAAAAAAAGTTATAGCGAAAATGCCACGATGACCTGTTTGGAGCAGCGAAACCCTAGAATCCAAAGCTCTGATACCAAATGTTATGAAACCAGCTCACAAAAAGATAGAAAAGAGAGATCCACGCCTTAGAATTCAGCCTCTTCGAGGGGGCAACCTCCTTTACATTACATAAAATGAACAATTCTTGGATGATACAAATGAAAATACCTCCTTTCTATATATAGGAGTCTAAGTGGTCCCAATACAATCAAAGCCTACATAACAATAATATTGTAGGGCACAACAGTAACAATGGTGGGCTTCTATGTGGCATAATAGTAACAATATGGGCACTACATGGGTACATCAATATAATAAGTGGGTTATACTAATAACAATAAGGGGTTACACTAGTAGTATAGGGGCCTAACAACAAATCCCTTTCTGCTTGAGACAAGGCATTGTATGCTACTGCATCTGCTGGTTCTTGAAAAACATTCTCCACCAAATCCCAAACGTCTTAAGAAGAAAATGGGGCCTTCATTGTAATAGTCCAATAATCATAATTTTTTCTATCAAATTGAGGTATCTGAGGATTAGTCAAGCTTGTACTTGATGTTTCCATTTCTGAGTATAAAAAAACTTTCTACCTGCTGGTAAATATGCTCAAAAACAATATGCCCTCAAAACAAATTTTAATTGCTAGTAAAAACACTTGTTTTTACACTAACAGAGTTTAACTCACTCTGATACCATGTTGGGAAATTTTATAGGGGGAAGAGGAGAGGATTCTAGCTCTCATGAAGGTTTAAAACCATATCGCAACAAACCATGCTTTAGATTATATTTCAAAACATAGAAAAATGCATTCGCGTGATAAATGGACGTTGTAGCTCCAAGTGAAAACACAAAAACTTACTGTGATTTATGCTTCACTGGGGTTGCAGAGTAACTGTCTGTAAAACTCCATTTTTCACATGCGCACCACAAATTGCTCCACAATTTTCTCCTCACTACCTCATAGACTTTCACCATCTCTCTTTCTCTCTAACTTGCCCAACAATGCAAATGACTTTTACATTCATATTTATCTCAACATACAAATTTAACATTAATACATGACAAAGAAAATATTTAACACACAACATGGACGATTTTACACAATAAATGGTTTTCTCAATCTGCAGGTGTTGTGGAGTGTGGGCAATAGTCATAGAGTGAATTCTTGTACTAAACTTCATTAAGTGCCTTAACTTCTCTGTTGTGTTGCGGAATGGTCAGTGATGTACTTTTGGTCAAAATTCAGTCCTTTCGTTTGCAAACAAAATCGCAACCTACAAAAATACTTCTGACAAGTATCGTTATTGTCAGGGTGTTTAACACAGTGGTTGGGATTAATATTTCCAACATTTCATTCTGGTTTGTATCTGAAATAATGCATTAATGTTCCAATATATTTAGCTCGGTCATGATGATTAGTTAGCATATTGCATGCATGGATGGATACAGATCCAAACAAACAAAACGAGCTTGATTGGCAGAGACACTACAACATTATAGTGGGAGTGGCTCGTGGACTTCTCTATCTGCACGAGGATTCTCAACTATGGATTATTCATAGGGATATTAAAGCAAGCAATATTTTGTTGGAAAAAAATCTGAATCCTAAGATAGCAGACTTCGGCTTAGCAAGACTATTTCCTGAAGATGAGAGCCACGTCAACATAAGAGTTGCTAGAACTTAGTAAGATTTCAAAATAACATTTACTCTGACTCACTCTCTAAAGTGATTATCAATTAGTGATGGATATGTTTTAATCTGTGCTATTGATTTCGAGAGGATTGCAGTATCATATGACAATTTTTCTTTTGGGTATTTACCTTCTTTGTTATGTTTTAACATTCAAGGATAGAGGAATATGATTTCCTTTGCAAATAGCTTTTACTTTATGGTTACTTCATTATTAAAATTTTACCGCCACTATTTAATCTTTGACATTGTAATTTATGTACACAAGCTGACTTATCACTTCATCCATCAATGTCTCTAGTCATTTTGATGCTTTCATCTCATTCTGTGACATTATCAGATCCCACACAACTAATCAGATCCCACACAACTTGCTTTTGTGAGATCTCGTGTTTCTAAAAACACCAAGTCCACCAGTTGTGGCTCTAGGGTTTCACAATCTGCCAGTATTTCGTCCCCATCATTTGTTGCATCTCACGCTCCTCTGTCAAACGTCAATGCTTCGATTACAGAGTTGGTACCTAGTTAATGCGCATCTTGCAATCTCTTAGCCTTAAAAATGGTATGTCTTTCAATGTCGTGACAGAAGTGGGTTCATAGATACGAACGTGCATAATATTTAATAATTTAAGGAGTTGTCCATTTTTCGAAAAAATTTCTGGTGGATTTTTCTGGTTACATTTCTCTAAAATCTAGCAAGAATTTAATGAAATCATAAACTTAATGGGTAATCCCTACACAATCTTAGTGTCCTAGGGTTTTTCATGGTGTTGAATCCATATAAATAGTCAAAAAACCAGTTTAAATAACACAAGTCAAGATTTCACTTCAAATTTTTCTGCAAGTCCAAAAAGTCGCACTAAAAACAACTCCTTACTTTAGTATGAAATATTAATAGTTAAGTGTGTACATTGTAAGGCTTTTGTGATTGGTGAAAGTGATTGTTGTCATCCTCTATCTTATTTTTGTTATTTGATTGTGACAAGTTGTTGTTATATTTCTTATTCATTTTGTGTGAGAAGTGGGAGTTATTGTTGTCATCCTCTCCACCATACCTTGAATGTGATGAATTATTGTCACCCTGAATGTGATGAATTATTGCCATATTTATTTTCCAGTTTTCTACAAATCAATCATGGCTTTTGGCACTTTCTACAGTTGAGATTTAGATTTAAAACTTAATGCAATGTTGTTTTGTCCTATGGTTTGCTATCGGTATTTTGAATATTTATTCTTTATTGATAATGATATTGTGATTTTTAATTTATGACAACAACACATATTATGATATAAAATTTCAATTAAATTAGTTTGGTTTTGATTCTTGTGTTATTTGTTAAATAAAATATCAAAATTAATATAAAACTTAATATTTTAGAAATTGAAAATCTTTAAATTATCGATACATATAAAAGATTAGTTAATGTGTGAAATAATTATAAAAGTATATTGATGATTCTCCGTGTCTACAAGTTCTATAGATAAAATCCTCTACCAATCATGTTTAAAATATTAAATAGCTTTTAAGATATGCATTGTCATAAAAACACGTTTTTATTAAAAAATGCATTGTCATAATACACATATCATGTTTATGATATTAAATAACTTTTAAGATATGCATTGTCATAATAACACATTTTTATTAAGAAATACATTGTCATAATAACACATTTTTATTAGTATTAAATATCTTTTAAGTAACGCTTTGTTATATTAGTATTAGTAGCTGTTTCTTCCTCACCTACTTAGTTCAACCAACGCCTCTAAATTTCCA
Source organism: Pinus tabuliformis (assembly GCA_031772625.1). Taxonomy (NCBI): domain Eukaryota; kingdom Viridiplantae; phylum Streptophyta; class Pinopsida; order Pinales; family Pinaceae; genus Pinus; species Pinus tabuliformis. The sequence continues at coordinate 11,057,734 of CM062808.1, forward strand.
TCCAATCTCATCCAATGGGAAAACGATTTGGCTGTCTTTTTATTTTACTACTTAAAAGAATCGTGATTTTTTTTTTTAAGTTTCAAAAGAAAGGCTCATTCTTTTATTGGTCTCTACACTGGGGTTTTACTATGGGAGTTTTACACGGGGCTTTACTATGGGAGCAATACTATAACACGTGGGTTAATATTGAAGGATATTTATTGAGGAAAAAATGACATAATGTATTAGGGGATATATAGGGGGTAAATAGATTTTATATTGGTAGGTATAAAAAAATGGAGCTCAAAGTTAATGAAAAATTATAAAGGGGTATAAAAAATGTTAATGACAAAAATGGATACCTACAATATCTAATGAAAGTAGGGGTTTTTTAAATTGAGAATGTGTATTGGGTTTGAATTGGAAGGGGGTTAAATAATTTGATTTTTAGAAGTATTTTCCAATATGTGGTCAAATTAGGAGTATTGTTTAGTATGCCACGAACTCACGTGATATGCCATAGGTTCCTTGAGTGAAGCCCTCGTGGGTCTCTATCGTTTAATGCTTAATTGAATATCTAGGTATATGTCTAGTAAAAAAATAGCTAGGTAGTTTTTATTATTACGTCACTGCTAGTATTCATGTTTTGTATTAGTTTGTCCAAGTAAAAAAATCAATTTTTTTTTATGTATTTCTAAAGTTAAACATTGGTTTTAGTGATTTTTTTTATGCATTTGCAAGGTTGAACATTGGTTTTAAGTCCTTAGTACATAACATTTGGTTGACATGCTCCTCCACAACTGGTGTTTGGTTGTTACCATCAGTCGTTCACATAATCTAGATGCGTCACATACCTAAACTGATACGATGCCCATCAATTCATTTAGTATCCTTCTCTGCAACTGTAACCAAAGTAAGACTAGATGGATAGTGGCTTCTTCAGATGCTGGTAAAGGGTTTATAATTAATTCTCTCAACGATCAGACTTGAAGGAGGGGGGCTTCTTTGGACATCGAGAATGTTATGTTCGTAAGGGCCTGTAATGGGCATGAGTTGTTGAGTTCGAGGAATTCCACTGGGCATTAAAAAGTTCATTAAATTTGGTCGAGTTGTGGACGACAAAAAATATTGAGCATGTTATAAGGTATTAATTGGGCGGCGGCTATATATGCCCATTTTACCAAAACCGAAATCGAACAATAATCATATACAACTGCCATCCAATTAATACCATAGTTACCAAGTTCGGCCGTAGCGGCAAAAATAATTCAGAAATTCGCTCATTTGGTTAGGTACGACGAATAATTCGTCAGTTTCCAATTTGGTATAGGTCAATGGTGAATGATTTTGGTCAAATCTTTCTATCAGTTTATGTCCAACATCCACTGTGCTGCTCCTGTTGAGTTAACAAACAATGTGGCTGTGTAGAACAATGAAGCTCGGGCTCTGTGTAACCATGGATAGGAACACTGACAAATCGCTGCTGAATAAAATCACAGAAAAAGTAAATCGAGTTTTTCAATTACCTTTTATAAAATAACACAACCCTGTGGAAATTTGAGAATTGAAATTTTATAAAAATAATGCAGCGATCTTTTAGCTTTAATGCTATTTTTTTAGTTTTAATGTGCGTAATTTTTTAGTTTTTATAAAAAAATTATTCGGGTACTTTTTTAGAGGATTAATCAGAAAATTGGAAAAAAATAAACAATAATTTTTATAAAAAACAAAATAAAAATAATAATTCTTATATTATAAATAAATAAATAAATAAACCAATTTCTATTAAGTTTCTCTATAAAATGTTAAATATTGTTAGAAAATTGATTATTTTAATTTTAGTTTGATTTTAGTATTTTATTATATATTATTTACAAATTGTTCTACGATATAATATGGTATAATGGAAAATAAATTGTTAATACTAAAATGTAAATTTTTTATTAAATAATTAATTTAATTAAAAATGAATCAATATTGTCATTGACATTAAATAATATAAATAGCTCCGATACATATTTAGGAGGCATCATGTGACTCAATTGTTTTAAATGAGAGGTGAGTTAGTAATTTCTATATAATTGCAACTAAAAGAAATATAACTTCTATCTTAACAAAAATTATGAAATAATGAATTGGTTGCAAATTGGTACCTCTTTTATAAAAAACAAAAAACTTAATCTCTGTATTTGAAAAAATTATAAATGGAGAAATTTAAACGGATAACTAGTTAGTAATTTCTATATAATGACAAATTGCAAAAAAAAAAGATAACTTCTCTCTTAAAAATAATTATAAAATAGTAAATTCTTTGCAAATTGGTAACTCTGGTAAAACAAATAAAAATCATAACTTCTATATTGGAAAGAATTATAAACTACAAATTTAAGTGTTAAATGGATAACTCTATAAAAAAAAATAGAAAAAAGATAAATCAATATTACAAAAAAGTATAAATCATATAAAATGGTAAACTTCCAAATCCACAACTTTTATACAAAAAAATAGAAAAACAGTAACTTATATATTACAAAAAATTATAAAATGGCAAAATCCATTATTATAAAAGATATAAAATGGTAAGCTTTGAAATCCACAACTTTTATATAAAAAAAATGGAAAAACAGTGACTTCTATATTACAAAAAATTATAAAATGGCAAAATTCAATTTACAATGGATAAGGCTTAGAAAAAATAGAAAAAAAAGAAGGATAAATCCAATATTAAAAAAAAAAATTGTAAGATGTATAATGTCGAATTTTTTCCATATTGAATTTTATAGTTATAGGGTCAATTTTTTTCCATATTGAATCGAATTCAAATTCGAATTTGATAACTATGAATAATACCCTATAACATGTTATTTATTTTTATATTTTCAGCCGTTGGGGGACATCCAACTCCTGCACCCTTAGGTTCTCCAGTGTGTTCGTATTAACTCCAGGTACAATACTCAAACTCCAAGGTGATGGATGAGTATTCAATTCGATGAGTATCATTTTACCCCTTATCTCTCGTTGTTCTCCAACGTGGCCCTATTAACTTCGACGTCCGACGCTGGAATTTCAAGGTGACCAATAACTATAAAGTTGTGCAACTTTCATGACAATTAAGTGCATGGTGACTCCTATTTCCAATCCTATAGCAATATAAATGCTATCTGACATGCGAGGGGAATAGCCAAGGAGTGCCCTCTCCACGCTCGCCCTCTCTCTCCACGTGCTATCACTCAGAGGGCGATGGCTATTCCGCTTGCATGTCAGATAGCATTTATATTGCTATAAGGTTGGAAATAGCGTTTACCTTAAGTGCGTTATGCTTAGATGCGCCCTAAAATTTCAAATTTGTTCGCGTGGTCAAATTTAGATTTGATTATTTATATATATTAATGAAACAATAATAAAAAAATCTTCTCATAAAAAAATTAATATAAAATAATCCAATCAAAAAATGAAGTTATCACTACCGACTTGGAAAAAGTGCCATATGTGTTCAGAAAAATAAGGGCTCCTGAAAATAGTTGATAAAGGAAAAAAACATAAAAGTGATCCCTAAGTTATTAAAGTATTGGATAGAGTGTCACAATGTTAGAGCTAATAGCATGTCATAATGTGAAGTAACAACGTTTACTATTAAAAATAGCTTTAATAATCTCAACTACATTTGAGTTCTAAAATTATAATAATTTCAACTACATTTGAGTTCATATTATTAATAATTATTTTAGATATATAGTAAGTTAAATTTTTATTTGTTGTGTGGGGAGTATTTAGATATTTTATAAATAAATAATAATAATAATAATAAATTTATAATCTAAATTAAAATTAAAATAAAATGTATTATAAAAATTAAATTATGATTAAGGCTTTAATAATTTATAAAATATATGATAAAAAGTAACATAATATTTCATAAAGAAAATCCAGTAAAAAAGTTATTATTTTGAAATCTCTTAACATACATCCAATTATAAATATAATTATAAATATAAATTAGTGTATCTAATACAAATCTAAGTCTAAAATTTATATATATTAGTGTATCTCATACAAATCTATGTCTAATCATTAAAGATTATAAAATTAAAATTTTAGTAACTTTTTATATTATATATAATTAAATAAAAATAATCAAATAACATTGAATTAGCAAATACTAATTATTTAGAAAATATCATATTTTTTTAATTAGAAATATTTGGTTGAAATTTTCATATACTTTTTTATTTTTCATTTATTATAAAATATTAAAATTATTTATAGACTATTCAAATGAATTATTGATCATTCAACTTAATTAATAAAATTATATTAATAGTCATATTTTAAATATAAGTACTATATTATTTATAACTAAATAAAAAAGCAAAATTAAATAGTATCAATTAAAATTAAATTATTAGATAATTATTATTTCAAAAAATATATATTATAATTATCTTAATGATGATGATGATGGTGGTGGTTAACGTCCACTGAGACCAAATATTGGTCTATCACACCTCAAGAAACAAATTATTTTTTTTGATTTAAGATTTTATTCCTATGCTCAAAAATCTTGGAGAGAAGCCTCCCGAGCTCACTATAATTTTGACATTGTAAAAGGCTAGGAAGGTCAGTATTGTAACAAAGATTGTGAAACTGAGATCTAATGTGGTTGTACGCGAGGCACTCTAAGAGGAAGTGGTTTTCATCCTCGATGTTCCTATTCTCACATATATGGAAGATCCTTTCCATCCATGGTGTTTTAGGAACTGCCCAGTGACCCGTTTCACTATGGAGCTCATGAGAATTCGTTCTAATCTTTGCTATATTAATTTTCTTCTTTGAGCTAGTTAAAATAGAGAGATCCTTTTGATCTTCTAGGGTGGGGTTGATGACCTTCTTATAATATCTTAACTTTCTTTTAGCCGCTAAATCTTTCTCACACCACAATTTTTCTTTGAACTTAGAAGTAACAAAATCTTAAATGTTATTAATGTTTTGGAATGCATCATTCTAGTTGATCTCCCAACAGTTTAACCAGGCCCTTGTGTCTTTTTGCCACCCCCGATTAAGCCTTAGGTGGTTTTGGCTGGAATTTAAAGCTAGCTTAGGAAGTCTATGATCGTTTATGTTATTAAGTTTGTGCTTGTACAACAGAAACCTAATCATAGCTATGCTCTCAATAGAGGAAAGACCTACTTCTATAAGGAGAATAGGATAGGGTGTATTACTTTTAATTTTCAGGTTATATGTTATAAAGCGCTTCTGAATTTGCTCAATCTTTCTCCATGATTCTCTAGAGATGCTGCAACCCCAAACCTCACAGCCATATAAGATAATAGGAGTGACTAAAGTTTCAAAGAGGAACTTCTTTTTATCCCACATTACGAGGTTTGTTGTTTTACAATTATTTTTAAGACCAAAATAAGCTTTCCACCCCCCATTAATCATTTTCTCAATGCTATGGTTCTAGTTGAGCTTGTGATGAATATCAATTCCTAGGTACTTGTAAGAATACACTTCCTCCAAGTTATTATTGTCATACATAAAATTAGCGTAAGTGTCATTCTTGGATTTGATAATCATAACTTTTGTTTTGTCAGTGTTAACAGTCATACCCATGGTAGAGCAAAAATACTTAAGAAGCCTAAGTTGCTTATCAAGATCAGATGGGCACCTTGCAAAAAGAACAATATCGTCAGCATAGAGAAGAAGGATGACGATTATCCCAGCTAAGATCATGCCATCACATCCTCCTTCCTCTAAATAGCCTTTGAGCTTGTCAATGTAAATGCCAAATAGGGTAGGGGAGAGGGGGAAACCTTGTTTAACTCTGATGTTACACTTAATATCTTTCGACCACCCCTCATTTCTCTTTAGCTTGACAATTACATTCTCGTATAGCCTTATAGTGGCAACTCTCAACTCGAGAGGAACTTTTAGCTCTTCTAATCTTTTCCAAAGGTTGTATCTAGGAACCGTATCGAAAGCCTTTCTAAAGTCCATAAAGAAACAAAATAAATTGGATTTATCATTACGACATTCCTCCATAATGATCCTGAGCGTAACGAGGTGGTCTGTTGTTGATTGATGCCTTCTAAAACCTGCTTGGCCTTTAGCCCGCTTACCTTCACTTTCAAGCCATATGCTTAACTTCTTTTCCAAAATACTACCATATAACTTAGCTAAGAGAAGGTTGATCATAATTGTATAATAATTAGAGGGGTTATTAGTATCCCCACTTTTAAAAATAGGGATGATGAGGCTCTTAGTCCAAGGTTTAGGGAACCCTTGCTTGACTGCTTGATTGAAAATATTGTGGATGTGGGGGATGAGGACAGGACCTCCAATTTTTAAGATTTCCGCCTGGTAACGTTCAATGTCCTTAGCTTTCCCATTAGCTAGGCGATTAACCCCAAACTTAATGTCTTCTAAAGAGAAAACTTCTTTCGTTGTGAGCAGGGTTTCTGAATTATCCATGACATTTCGAGATTCATAAAGCTTTTTAAGATAGGAATTCCAATCATGAAGAGCAATTTTATTATTATCTTTAGACTTCCTAGTCAGAATCTACCTCCAAAATTTCTTAGGAGCTACCTTAGAGAGGTGTAAGAGATTCTCCTGTCTTTGACGAATGTACTGCCTCTTTTTCCTTTTAGTTAGAGCTTTGTATATTTTTATCTTGTCCATTTTAAGAGATTCATCAACAACTTCCTTAATTTCTCTCCTCGCACTTTTACAATCTTTGTCATACCAAGGGTTAGTTTTGCTATTTATTTTATTATTTGAAACTTCAATTGAGAACTTGTTAATAGAATATGAGAGGGTTGTAGTAAAATTATGATAGAGGTCTTCTATGTTGTCTATACTAGATAAAGGAAGAAAATTAGTTTTTAGTTCATTTAGAAAGAGATCGTTTTTATTTCTATCAAATATTAAGTTCTTTTGGATGTAAGTATTATTTTCTATGGGAACTCTATGCATGAAAAAATTGAGAGTTACAAGTAAAGGCCTATGATCAGAGTCAGGTTCATGTTCATTTAAGATGTCAAAATTTATTATTTCGTTGTATAATGGGAGATCGGAAATAACGTAGTCTACCACGCTGCTACCAAGTCCATGGACGTAGCTCATCTTGTTGGAATTGGAATTTTTCATATATTTATTTACATTTCATTTATAGTAATATATTAAAATAATTTATAAACCATTCAACTTAATTAATAAAATTATATTGAAAACCTATGTTATAGTTTTTATGATTTATTTCATCTTGTGAAGTGATAAGTGTTAAAGGCGCCTCATTCCCCCATCGTGTATTAGCACTCAACATGCAAACAATTCTAGGCATTTATGGTTTCAGGTGAGATGTGTTAATGGTTTAACTAATTGTTTGAAGTTAATGTTGCTCATATGTAGAAATGCCCAAACGACAACGGTCATTACTCTTGCCCCATAATTTTCAATGCAAGAATCAATTTGAACATTCATTTCCCTTTGACTCTATCAGAGTATGTTGTTATTTTAGTTTGGGAATATGAGGAACCAATTGTTTTTTTCCCTCGTAGTTGTTTACTTCTTTGCTTTTTATATTTCTCGGCCTTTCTCATGAACTTTCTGTACTTCACTTCCATGCTAGTTAGAGGAAACATTCTCTAAAGAATTTGGTTTTCTATGAATTTATTTATTTGGAAGATTTTTTGCATCAGATGGATAGACTTTGGGCTCTATCAATTCCATATGGTCAGGCAAAGAGCTTGAGTTCATTGTGGCAGTAGTAGTGTGGTAGGGAGTAGGGGTTGTTGCACTCCTTTAAGGGTATAAGTCTTAGCTTGAGCTTCCACACAACAAATTCCTCGTGGTGGCAATGTACAAAAAGGCAAAAGCAATGACATTTCCACCACATGGCTCTTGCTATTACTAGCACAACCACATTTATATTAATATAAATGTGGTTGATAAAGGCCGATAGGCTTATATCAACCAATATCAATATTATGAATAATGAAATATTTTATTTAATATTATTATTTATAATATTATTCTTAACAATATTATATAATATTATTATACATCTTGAGTGGGCCTAATAGTTAAGATCATGTGTTTCCTCCTAATAGGTCATAGGTTCAAAACCAGAGGGGGGTAGAGTATGTATGTCTTTGTAGACTTAGCAGCCAAATCGTTGCACGGAAGTGGGTCCCTTGTCCCACAAACAAGGGGGTCTCATGTACCAATTTAGTGTCTGGCTTGGTTGTGACATTAAAATTGGATAATAATAATATTATATAATAACAAAGATTATACATATACATATTATACATATTAATAATATTATATAATAATAAATAAATATAAATTAATTAATAACAATATAAAATAATTTTAGAAATAAATAATAGCACACATAAGAAAATATTATAAAAAATAATTAAACACAATTTAATAAACCATAGGGAATAATAAACCTAAGGGATTAATACTAAAAACCCAAGGCATTATAAACCCAAGGGAGTAATATTAAACCTAATGGACTAATATTATAAACCCAAGGTATATAAACCTTAAGATAAATACTATAAACGAGACAATTTTTGTCACAATGTGATATTGAACCATGTTTGACCATGGTTGATTTTTCATATTGAGACAATATTTGTCACAATACAACATTTGACCATGGTTGATCATGGTTGACTATGATTGATGATGGTTGACTATGATTGATGATGGTTGACCATGATTGATATTATAAACCCAAGGGATTGATATTATAAACCCAAGGGATTAATACTAAAACCCCAAGGGAATAATATTAAACCCAGGGGACTAATATTATAAACCCAAGGTATATAAACACCAAGATAAATATTGTAAACACTAAAATAAAAATGGTTGACCATGGTTTATTTTCATATAGAGGTAATCCTTATCACAATGTGATGTTAGACCACAATTCACCTAAGGGATTATGAACCCAAGGGAATAATACTAAACCCAGAGGACTAATATTATAAACCTAAGGTATATAAACCCTAAGATAAAAATTATAAACACTAAAATAAACATGGTTGACTATGGTTGATTGTCATATTGAGACAATCCTTATTACAATGTGACGCTGGACCAACCTTGACCATGGATTTTTCATATCGTGATAATATTTGTCACGATGCAACGTTGGACCATGGTTGACCATTGATGTTTTCCATATGTTATAGCTCTGATACCAATTTTTATAGCTTTGATAACAATTGTTGTAGCTCTGATACCAATTGTTATAGATCTAACCCAGAAATATAAGATAATGCAAATATACCCAGAAATAATAAGATAGAAATAGATATAAATGATTCACTTTATTGATATCAAAACCCTTAAGGTAGGGCAACACCATACATTCACTCCTTAAGGAAGGAGAACACTCCACAAGCCATATGCATGTTCATACAATAATCCTTGACATCTCTCCATGTGGAGTCTCTAGCCTCTATATAGGCCTCATACATACAATACCATGGGTCATTACCATGGTTCCCTCATACCATCGAACTAATACCATGGGCCCATTACATTATTACTAACTACTTGTGGTCCCTTACATGATATGGGTTAACCACCTTATTTATTACTATGGCCCATCCCATTATTACATTATTACCTTGGGTACCTCCGTTTGTACCCCATATTATCCCCCCTAGGTATATAACACCATATCAAGAAAATCTTTGACACAATGCGACATTTAACCATGATTGACAATCTTTCTCAGAATTATGGCAAGTCTAATGGTAATGTAGATGTTCTTTTAACTATTGCATTGTGTGTTTGGGAGGAATTCTGCGGGACATTGATGGAATGATTGGCTCAAAATATTGAGCAAGTGTTATCACGAAACCCTCCCGACCTCTTAAGTTTTAAAATCTTAATACACCCTTGCAATAGATTAATTCATATTATAATCTTTTGCGACCCATTCTTATATAGACGAAACATAGATAGTGGACAGGAAATCTTCAAATCTAATTGTGATCCACGAAGAGATCAAAGACCCACAGTTATTCCTTGGGCCATAACCTAAATATGTTTTAATTGCACTCTTTTCCCCGATGAGTATAACCCTTCTCCTCCTTCTTAGTGATCATATCATTTCTAACCCACCCAACAATATTGATTTCATCATCGGGCGTTTAGCGATAAGGACATTAGACATTCAATCAATTCTCGATGCATCGCGACCTTCCATCTAAATTTCATCAAATGGTCAGATTGCTTAATCAGGCATAAATATGCGAGCACATTAATGCATCTCTTACACCCGATGAAATCTCAACCATGCATTTTAGGATGATCAACGACTATCAAGCCTAAACTTATATGAACTTTAACCCATCTACCGTGCTCAATGGATGGTACCCATCCATGATTCCTAAGCTAATCAATCAAGATGTGACACTTGTCCAACTATCATTAAGCATTTTCCTACCCTAATTAACACTCTCCTCCTTCAACTTTTCATTGTTTTCCCCCTTGCATCTGTGTTTTTCTCCTGCATATCACTGTGTAGCTCAAAAAATGTAATAGGCGCAATTTATATTCAGATGAGAAATTTGATCTCAACCCATTATCATCCTCATGAAGTAAGTTCTCTTTCACCATTCTAGCTCATTTAATAGTTCTTTGTCTATCTAACTCTGAAGAAAGAGAGAAATTCTTGAAGAACCATTCAAAGAAACGCTTATCAACGAATTATCTGGTATCAGAGATACCCAAACTACATTACAGATGACATTACTTTAATGAGAAACCTAAATTCCCCATCTCATAGCTCTCAAGAATATCAATGCCTTAAGATATTTGGGGGTTTAGCCATTGTAGTCCTGCCTGTATATTTTGACCCAGATTCAATTATCTTGCTTGCTATCGAACATTGTAATAGGCGCAATTTATGTTCAAATGAGAAATTTGATCTCAACCCATTATCATCCTCATCAGGTAAGTTCTCTTTCAGCATTCTAGCTCATTTAATAGTTCTTCGTCTATCTAACTTTGAAGAAAGAGAGAAATTCTTGAAGAACCATTCAAAGAAATGCTTATCAACGAATTATCTGGTACCAGAGATACCTAAACTACATTACAGATGTCATTACTTTAATGAGAAACCTAAATTTCCCATCTCATAGCTCTCAAGAATATCAATGTCTTAAGATATTTGGGGGTTTAGCCGTTGTAGTCCTGCCTGTATATTCTGACCTAGATTCAATTATCTTGCTTGCTAAATATTTTGACTCTAGAGTTCAAACTACCACCTCTCCCATAAACTAATAGGAATTTCTCAGAATTAATGAGGACATTATGTCCAAAATGTTAGGGATACTAGCCTGTGGAATATATATCACTAATAAAGGGTTGGACTAGGAATTTATCACATTGGCTGAGGAAGATAAGGCATAATTTATCAAATGATTACTCCAAAACCCTGAACCAAGCTTAAATTTGGAATTCCCTCTTCATACTAACTCATTGAAACCCTTTTACCAGGCCTTAACATTTCTTTTTTCTAATATTTTGGTCTTAGCTGATGACTTAAAATTCATGAATCCATTTTCCTAGCAACTCATCTTATTACTCTGAATCCCGACAGACTGATGATCAACTTCCCAAAATATATAACCAAAGCTGTTATAGTTGACCTAAAAACTACTATCCCATTTAAAAATTGCTTCCATTGTACATATCTTGTTCATTTAGTCTTCTTTAACTACCCTGGTTATTTTTTTCTACTAAGATCCTCACGAATGTTAAATATGAAAGTGGAATTGAGAAGGAAGTTTATCTATGGAAAAACATAGTTTACCCAAGATGTCTCCCTAATTCTTGTACTCAATACGTTAATCATTTTTCCTTTTACTTGAAAGATCAATTCATTGGAGAAGCCTCTGATAGAATTTTCGAGTAGAGGAGAATTTTCAGACTTACCACAGACGAAAGCGTAGAAAGTTGGTTTACTCCATTGATAGTCGCTTATAAAGTGTTATGACAAAGGATAGCATTTAATGAATCACACTTTGCATCAAAGAAGAAAGGAGCATTATTTACTTATCCATACTCTATTCAACCACTCATTGCTAAAAATACAAATAATAGATGTAATTTAAAAGGAAATTTTATCATTTGGATTGATGCATGATGAATGTTGGCATTATGACCCTCTAGAAATAATTTCTGGATTAAGGAAACAAGGAAGGCTATTAGCCTGCACGCATGAAAGCAGGACCAAAGATGGAAAAGTTAGTGAACACTCTCTCCCCACCTTGTGGCCACGTTCAAGTAATGATGCATATAGCTACAGAATAGAGTCAAGTACCAACAGGTGATAAGTAAACATAGAGGCATAATTTGGTACCTATTGAAGTTTGTGTTCTACAAAAATAACCTCCGTAGCCTCGGGAAACCACACTTTCTCTAGTTATAAAAAGAAAATATGATGTTTTAGATTTGGGAGGAACATTCACTGTGTAAAATAAAGAGAAGGTGATGTGGATACTAAAGCATTTGAGAAAACTATCCAATAATTAAACAGAGAAATGCAATAAACTATCGATGAAACTCATCTGAAAGACTCTTGCATGTGAGCATTAAATGTGAGGCACAGTTTTATTGAAGGGAACTTGACACACACATTGTGCACATAATTAATGTTTCTGCTGCAACAAGACCATATACTGGAGGGAATAATATCGAAAGAGATGGCCCCTAATGTTGGGGATAGGTTTATTTCTTCTACAAATTTTGAAACAAACACGCTTAATCTTATAGTGCTGCATCTAGAAGTGAACAAAAGAAAATTTAATTTAAGTAAATTATATGATTTGGACATGGTAAATTGGCATATATAGGCAGGGGAAATCATCACTAGACGATTACTGAATTCCACATTCGGCAATAGAAAAATGTAAGCTATGATGGAAAAAGGTTTTTGAATAGCTGCGTATCACATGAGTAGCTTTGAGAACAGAATCAAGGAATTGGAAGATATGGTAATTCGATAAGTCAGGAAGCCCAAGGAAATTGGGCCCTTTAAAAAGCTATTAAATGAAAAAGAAAAAGAAAAAATGTAGGCTATAGAGAATATCAGTGATTATGATGCTCATATTTTGATATAGGCCTACGAAATACAAGAATAGATAAAAAAATCAGTTATAAGAGATGCAAGCATCCTTACAAGCCAAGGAGAAGGAACTTAGTGATAAACATGTTGAGTTAGAAATCTTGAAGGATGAGTTCACAACAAAGGAAGAACACCACTTAAAAACAATTACGGAAAGTTCATAGCAAAGGACGAGTTTGAGAAAGTTACTAAAGAAATTGAAAATTTCAAAAATGACTGGAATTATTTGGGTAGGTTTGGAGTTCCTTCCTTTTGGGGAAATGATAACTGGTTGATATCGAATGAAGAACTATGCAAAAAAGTGAAGGCTATTGAACAAGATAATGGTTATTTGTCAATACATAGTGAAAAGGATATTTCAACCCACCTAGTTATCAACGCTTTGTGTAGGGACTTCCGAATATTGTCTGGGATAAAGAAGTTAATCCAAAACCTCCCTACAACTTGCTACTAGATCAGGACAAAGCTAACAGTTGCAATAAAAAAGCACAAGAATATACCCTGGTTAGCACCAGCCTATTGGGACAAAATTGCAAAGGTAAAGAAGCAGGTGAGATGAAATGCTATCTTGGAGCAAGTTTCTTCTAACACTTGGGTAGTTTAGCCAGTCCAGACAATGAAAACAGTTACTGATCAACAAAAAGATTGGGATGAGGTGGCATTGGTCATGCCTTAGATGCCAATGGAAAGAATGCACAAATCCTAAGGACAATCCCCTACTGCCATGTCAAAAAGGGGAAAAGATTCCAAGTCACGAAGGTGCTCGCAAAATTTTATTTACTTTAATTTATGTTATTTTACTTTGAATGTTGATTAAATTAAAGACAATTATTAGATAGTTATTTTTAGAACTCTATTTAAGACCATGCTTCTCATTAATAAGGGGTTGTTGATAAAAGAAGTAATTTTTAATGTTTATGGATTAGAACGTACTTGATACATGGATCTATGGTTAATTGAATGATATAACTCTTACGTCTTAGGTAAATTCCCTTTTTGATAGATGAAGAACTTGTCCATCTCCATAAAGTTTTTGTAAACAATGGCTATCAACATCACACCATCCGCAAAATAATTAAAGATTCCTTAACCAGTAAACAAATTAAAAGAAAATCGTTTGAAAACCCTAGAATTTCCCTTCCCTATATCAAAGGTACCACAGATAAAATTGCCAAAGTTCTCGCTAAGCACAGCATCATGGTAGCTTTCACACCCCCTAACACCATAAAAAACATGCTTGAATCTGCTAAAGATGCAATTGACCCTAAAAATCACAAAGGCGTTTATTCGATTCCATGTTCATGCGGTAAAGTTTATATAGGGGAAACAGGCAGATCCTTTGGAGTAAGACTAAAAGAGCACATTAGTGATATTACTAGAAATAGGTCTGATAAATCAGGTCTAGCAGAACACGCTTGTTCCTCCTCTCACTATATATGTATGGAACAAGCTAAATTAATCCATAAGGAAGACCACTATTTAAAAAGAAGAATTAAAGAAGCAATTGAAATTGAAAAATCCTCTAACAATATGAATAGGGATGATGGTCTGAAACTTAGTAATACCTGGAAACCCTTACTAAATAAAGTAAAGTAACTTTAATTTTTACAAATTCCTCCCTGAGATAGCATTCACAGCTCATGCTTTTAATATAAAAATCAAATTTAATTAAAATTAAAATTATATATATATATATATATATATATATATATATATATATATATATATATATATATATATATATAGATAGATAGATATATAAATTAATTAACTAATTAAAACAAAATTTAAACTAAATTTAAAATTAATTTAATTAATTAATTAATTAATTAATTAAATTAATTTAACTTAACTTAGGTCAAAGTAATTTAATTTAGTTTAGTTTAAATTAATTTAATTCAGGTTAAATTAATTTGAATTTTATTTTTAATTTAGGTAAACTAATTTAACTTAGATTAAAACAAAAATTTATTAGGTTAGATTAATTTAACCTAATTAAAATTAATTTAGGTTCAATTAATTTTTATTTAGGTTAATAATTAAATTAATTTATTTAATTTAGGTATATTAATTTAGGTTAAAGTAAAGTATTTTAGGTTCAATTATTTTTTTTTTTAGGTTAAAAATTAAATTAATTTAATTTAATTTAGGTTAAAGTAAATTATTTTTTTTTTTTAGACAAAAACGGTTAATTTTATTATCAAGCGCGAGCAATAAGGCAATTGGTGTATACAACGCTTTCCTGGAGAATAACCGAGGACTTGTTTCTCTAGCTATTACACAACACTGTTAGAAATCAACGGATCCAATAGCGCTGCCCTTTCGGATTTGTAGCCGTTCGCTGGATGCTGAATGGGCCCGGAGGCAATAGCTCTCTCCATAGCCGCAGTCGGATTCGCCAGTCCCAGAACTCCTCAATAATTGTTCTTCTTATTAATCCTTTGGATGCCCTTACAACAGAGAAAAAACGTAGGGCGACAAATCAGCAGCAGAAATCCAGCGAGCTCTTTTTAGGGGATGTTGCAGAAACAATCAACCTGGTTAACTGACAGCGAACATTTGCTTCGCAAAACGCCTTGGTTGGCTTCCATATCTGCTTGGGAGTTTAAATTCCTAAGGATGTGATAGAAGGAGATCTTGTGGAATTTGGGCAAAATAAATCTGATTCTCCTGAGGATGGTTGATAAGTGGAGCTGAGAAGGATTCTTTTTGGAATGCAGAGCCTGGATAATAATTCTGGAGTCCCCGAAGACTGAAATGGAACGGACGTTGCCTTTGATCGCTTGTGAGAGCCCCTGCCACAGAGCCAGAGCCTCCGCTCTGTTGTTGGATTCCTTGCCTAATCCCCAAGCAAACCTTAACTTCTCAGAGCCATCCGGACACAATAGAACTCCGCCTCCTCCTGCGAAACCGGGGTTGCCTTTGGAGGCCCCATCAAAAAACAGGCAATGCTCATTCAGAGCCGACCTCCATTTAATGAACTCTTGCTCCTCCAGCCTGATTTCCCAATTAGAGGGAACGTTGATAGCGATGGTAGCACAATCTTTATGATTTGGGACCAAACCATTCAGCCAGAGTTCCTCTTCTCTATTCAGGGCTTTCCCAGATTTTTTGGCAGTGTTGGCATCCAGAGTTTCTCCTAAAAGAGCTTTAATTTTGGTGATGACTTTGAGCGGATTGCAGCTTTCATTTCTAAAAAGTTTGTTATTCCTTTCCAGCCACAGCTTCCAACAAACGAACTTGGGGATCCAGAGCCAGCAGTTTTTGAGGAGGATATTTTTGGAGAGACCATACGGCGACAATTTGCTCCAGGACTGGAAAAGGTTTTGGATGTTCCTGGGGAGCTCGAAATTATCAGCATTTAGCATGAGGACTCCCCTCCAGACTTCTAATGCAAAAGGGCATGTTAAGAACAAGTGATCAGCTGTTTCTTCCTCTGACTTACACAGATTACACCAGGATGGTCCTTCCATTCCGCGCCTACGGAGATTATCTCGAGTGAGAATACTATTGTGGGCTAATGTCCAGCAGAAGAAATCAATTTTGGGAAGAGAGGGGGAATCCCAAATAAAATGCCATTGAGCCGGGTTTGGGGGAACATTCGGGATGGCCATGATGCTTTTGTATCCTTCAGCAGCAGAATACGAGCCTGTGATAGATCCCCACCCTCGTTTGTCTTTTGCTGAAGCTTTTACAGGGGCTTTCCCTTGTAGCTTATCCAATAGAACAGAGGCTTCACCCTCCAGCCACTGAGGGACCTCCCCCAAATGCCAGCTTTCCCAGAGACCATCCTCCGACCAAGAGGAGATATCCCAAAGAGTGTTCAGGTTGCGATCTTGAAGCCAGTCTCTGATATTGGAGATTTCTTCCTCCTGATTCAACGGTTGGTCACCTAGAATAGGATCATCCCAAATTCTTATTTTTCGCCCATTACCTGGAATCCAATACAGTTTATGACTAAAATGTTCCCAAGCTTTGATGCAGAGATTAAAGACAGGAGAACCTTTGGTGGAGCGAGGCGGATGATCCAGACATCTGAGGCGCTTCCCATGGAAATATTTTCTCCACAGGACCTTCTTGCTCCAACTAATTTTCCCAGAGACAATGTCCCAGAGCAGCTTGGTTCCCAAGGCCAGATTTTGAGTAGCCAGATCGCGGATTTGTAATCCTCCTTCCATTAATGGTTTTTTAATAGTATCCCATTTAACAAGGTGCAGCCTTCTTTCGTTGTTTTTCCCCCCTTCCCACAGGAAGCGCCTGAGAAGAACTTCCATCTTGTTGATGAAGGTTTTAGGGGCCAGGAGGATAGAGTGCTGATATAACGGAAGACTTGAGAGGACCGCTTTCATCAAAATGATCTTCCCCGCGTTATTCAGCCATGAAGCTCCCCAGGCATGAATTCTGTTTTTGATCTTGTCCAGCAAGGGCATCCAATGGGCAACTTTGGAAATGGTCCTGAAGATAGGGATCCCCAGGTATTTGAAGGAGTCCCAGTCCCAGGACCCTTCCATTTGGAGAATCCTTGCAATATCAGATAGTTCCTTGACCGAGCAATTCCAGCTATAGACTGTGCTTTTTGTATAATTGATCTTGCTGCCCGAGACTTCTCTGTAGCTGTCCAGCTCCTTCTTGAAGGATTTTGCAGAGTTTATGCTTGCCCCACCCAACAAAAGTGTATCATCGGCAAATTGAGCATGATTTATGTCTTTGACCTGATGAACCATTCGGAGTCCAGGAAGGATTTGAGTCTGGAGGTTATGGTCCAGTTGAAAGCTGAGAACTGAGGCTTGGATCGCGTAAAGAAGCGGGGACAAAGGGCAACCTTGTCTGAGGCCCCTAGAGGCTTGGAAGAATTCTGAAGGTCGCCCATTTACTAAAGGCGCAATCCAAGGAGAGGCAATGCAGGCTTTTATCCAGTTAATGATAGCTGGAGAAAAGCCCATTTTCTCCATAACCTTAAACAGGAATTCATGCTTTACCCTATCAAATGCATTTGCGAGGTCAAGCTTAATCACCATACCTTTCTCCTTTCGATGATAGCTTGAATGAACAGCTTCTTGCACCAGCACTATATTATCAAGAATTTTCCTCCCTTTGATGAAACCACCTTGATTTTCAGGAATAATGGCAGGTAGGATTTTTTTGAGGCGGTTGGCTATAATTTTGGTTATAAGCTTGTAGCTGGAGTTACACAACGAGATTGGCCTGAATCTGCTGAAATTAGCTGCTCCTTTCTCCTTTGGTATCAAGGCCAGAAACGCTGAATTGATGCCGCCTCCGATCTTTGCACAAGATTGGGATTTCTTAACCATTCTCAGAAGGTCAGATTTGATTATGTCCCAACAGGAAAGATAGAATCTAACAGGGAACCCATCCGGACCCGGAGCTTTGTCCGGTTCCATACTATCCAAGGCATTTCTGAGCTCATTCATGCTGATCGGAGCCGTCAGCATAGCGTTGGTAGGATCTTGGACACAATGAGGGATCAAATTCATCGGATAGACCTGAGGATCCAATGGTGGTTCATCCGGGGCTGAGTAAAGATCTTTGAAGTAAGTGTGAGCTGCCCGCTTTATTTCTTCGAAGTCTTTGACCACCACATCTTGTTGGTGAATTTCTTTAACTGATTTGAATTGCTTGCGGGCTTCAGCTTGCTTGTGGAAAAAGCTGGTATTTTTGTCCCCAGCTTGTAACCAGAGAGCTCTGGATTTCTGCCGCCAGAATTCTTCTTCTTCCCTGCTTGCTTTGTGAAAATCTTTTTGCAGGTCAATTTCTCTCTGAAGAAGGTCTTGGGTGACTTCAGTATTTTCCAAAGACATTTGATGGATAGCTAGATTGTCCAGGGCCGCCTTTCTGTTGGAGGAGGGGGATTTCAGCGTTCTTGCCCAGTCCTTGAGTCTTCTTTTGAGCCTCCTCAGCTTTTCTTCCCATACATAGAAGGGGGAACCTTGAACCGGTCTATTCCAGGGTTCAGACACCATCTCTTGGAACCCCTCATGCTGAAGCCATAATGAGCTGAATCTGAAGGGAATGGGCCCAAGATTTTCCTCCGTGGAAAGCTCAAGAATAATGGGTTTGTGATCCGATGTGCTGTTTGGCAAAATTTTGGACGAAGCCATGAGACCACAGGTCAGGAAAGAGGATTGAACCAGAAAACGATCTAACCGAGCTGCGATATGATTTGGACCCACCCTTTTGTTGGACCATGTGAACTTCCCAGATGAGGGCTTGATATCCTCTAGATCCCATCCCAATATGAGATCTTCAACCCATTCTCTTGTTGGGTCCCTGACCGGGGACCCTCCCCTTTTCTCATTTGCAGCAAGAGTAACATTCATATCCCCAGCTATGATAATGTTTTCAGGGTTGTTCAGCGAGAGATAGGACGAAATTGAGTCCCAGCATAGTTTTTTCTCAGAAGGAAGAACAGGAGCATAAATATTGAACAAACTTACTTGATGACCGGAGTCTTTGTGGAGGAGCTTCGTGAATATCCAGTGGGTGGAGTTCTCTTTTTGAATCAGGTCATAGATAGTGCTGTCCCAGAAGGTAGCGATTCCACCGGAGGCGCCTCTTGCACTGACAGCACAACCAATACCTTTTCGCCAGAAGGATTTGCTGGCATTAAGGAGGAAATTTTCCTCCATCTTTGTCTCCTGGATTAGTAGGATTTCAGGCGAGTACATTCTGACTATATCTTTGAGGGCATCTTCTTTTAGCTTGCTGCCTAATCCTCTGCAATTCCAGGAGACGTACTTCATTATTTATTGGCTTGGGGGAATGTGGCTCCTTTTGGAGCCGAGCCATGCTTGCGCCCAGACCTTGTATTCATCATTCCCTTGAGAGTTTTTTGGGATCCTTGGAGAACATCCCTATAGGTTTTCTCCTCTCTTAGTTTCTTCTTGGATTTTCGACCCCTGGTTGACTTGATAGGAGTGACTTGAGAGCTGTCTGACTCATCGGTTCTTCCTTCTGAGTCTTCATCCGATTCGGAGGCCAGGCTTATGTGATCTTCATTATCTTTATTTCCTTCAATGCCTCCTGAGGCTGGGGGGGTGATTGTTTCAGTACCCGTTTCTTTTGCTTCCTTCATTGAGTTTTCAGGTGCTTCTTGAGTCTCGATGGTTTCTGCGTTCCCTCCAGAGGAGGTTCCCACTTTTGGATCTTCATTGTTCTTCAGATTGGACTTCGGCTTCTCCCCTGAACCAGAATTTTTCTTTTCTGTTGGTCTTGGGATAGCCTTTCCTCTTTTGATTTCTTTCCATCCCTCCTCGTCTTCCTTAGTCCCGGCTTGGGATTTGGGGCAATTCCGTTGGAAGTGTCCGTGTTCATGACATGTTCTGCACTTGAACGGAAGTTGTTCGTAGTCCAGCTTTTGATAGTGATGCCATTCTCCCACTGTGATTTTAATCGCTTCGGGAAGCCCAGCCTCTAAGTCAACCTCCACACAGATTCTTGCACAAGTGTATTGGCCTTTAGTGTCTGCTTTGTCAATGAATCTGCCCAGACCGTTCCCAATCTTTTGCAATGACTGATAGCTCCAGCAGTGGATCGGAAGGTTGGGGAGCCTAACCCAGACTGGAACTTCCTTCGGAACATCTACTGAGGGATCAAAGTCCGGGGTCCATTTATTGAGGTACAGACCCTGGTTTCCCATGAAATACGGTCCATTCCTGAAAACCAGATCCCGGTCTTCTTTGGTGGTGAACTCGAAAATGAAGAAACCTCTCCCTACCGGATA
Organism: Pinus tabuliformis; assembly: GCA_031772625.1. Classification (NCBI taxonomy): domain Eukaryota; kingdom Viridiplantae; phylum Streptophyta; class Pinopsida; order Pinales; family Pinaceae; genus Pinus; species Pinus tabuliformis. The sequence continues at coordinate 11,078,616 of CM062808.1, forward strand.
ACAGATCACACTGTTCTTCAGCTGAGGCCTCCAGTTGCGTTGAATCCAATCATCCGTGGTTTTAGTAGAGGGCCAACGCCCCATGAATTTCCCGACCAATCCTCTATCAGCAAGGGCAAGAGCAATTTTGATCGGCTGATCTTCTTGCAGGGCTATCTCAGGCACTTCCTCGAGTTTTTTAATGAATTTTGGGATATCTGGGGCAGGGCGTTTCTTTCCTTTTTGCGTTAATAATCGCCGGAAGGCTTCTTCAGAGGATAGTGGAGGGGTGGGAGAGGATTCCCCACCCCCAGGATCACCCATGACTGCCACACAGGAGCACAACCTGGGATCTCAGATACCCCAGCGCCCTTTCAACTCCAAGAAAACAATCTACGCTGCTCAGAAATGCACCCAGCAGAAGACGCAGCGCTACAGAGAGTAGCGGACACGGGGAGGAAGCCGGTTCAGCCGCAGAGGGCCGAGGCCGCCGAACTGTCTCGAACCCTAGCAAAGCTCCGCCGCAAAAAACGATAGGATAAACTCATATTGAGTACATTGTTGTAATCGCACAATGACCGTTAAAGTAAATTATTTTAGGTTAAATTAATTTAGATTAAATCAATTTAGGTTAAATAAATAATTTAATTTAGATTAATTTCGGTTAAATTAACTTAGGTAAAATTAATTTTTAGTTTTATTTTTAATTTAGGTCAGATTAATGTTATTTTTAATTTAGTTTTTAGCTAAAATAAAATTTAAAATCAAAATTAAAATTAATTTAATTAATTTATCTTTAAATACATGGAAATCTAGCCGACCTCACCTCCCCTTAGTTATCTCTCCATCCTTCTATTAATAGGTTCACAATTTTCTTGGCTCTCTCTTCTCAAAATACAGATCTCATTACCCTGATGATGGACTCTTCCAACCTGTATGGAATCTCTCTTCAATGTGTTCAATGTTTGACTTGTTTCATAGTTTGTGGCATATATTTTATTCAATTGCTTGGTTCTCTGGTATTTATTATCAAATCAAGTGATTAAAATATTGAGTATTTGATCGAAGGTTTAAGTTCCATGAGCTTGCCTCTAGGGCGGAGAAGTGATCTTTTACTTGACATACTTTGAAACTGTTGCATTTTGTTTTCTTTATAGTGTGCATGATATTATTGTGTTTATGACATAAATGGATCTTAGTTCGCTAGCTATTGTGGCATTGGCTTGAGAAAGAAAGAGAAGTTGTACGTGTTGTAACGTTATTTCCCTTTTATCATTAAGCTAACATTTGTGTCTTAAATATTTATGTTTATTCTATGGCTATTTTACTTTTATTTATTTCTTCTATTCATTGTATCTTTGATGTGTGAGGTATATCATTCATCAACGCTTAGTAATTAGAATTTCTTCATATAATTGTAGGCATGAAATACCCCCTGTGGTGTACAGGAGGCTAGCTTGAGGCACCTAAAGTGAGATTTTTTTAAATCCTAGACAAATGCGTTCTTGAGAAGTTCCTATCAGGAACAAATTGAGAACCAACAACAAGTTTGATAGACTAGTTATTCAATGCAACTATTGTGGTAGGGTTTTCGGTGGCTAAACCTTAGGAAATTACTTATTCAGATACAGATTAACATCCCATCTCCTTCCTTCTATACGACTTGAATACAACCCACTTATATTCTTCTTAGACTCATTGTAGTGGATTTAATGGGAAATATATGTTTCACTCAAATGCAATCAATAGGTGTAAGGTATTGTCATTTAGGCATACTACTGAGTTGGGATGGGTTTTGAGTCTTAGTTATTCTTGCACTATATTGAAATTTTGTAAGAGGGGGAAAATATGGGCAGTAATATGGACACCTCTTGCTCATCTTTCAGTCCCTCATGGTTGAGAGTCTGAATCTCAATGAAGAAACGTTGTTGGTGCACATTTGGGTTTGTTCTTTCCTCTTTTGTATTCACATTCTACAATAATGGCTTTTCTTAGGGTAGTGAGGCCCTTTTGAGGCCCAAAATAACTATAATTTTCTACTATAAGCAAGCAAGGACACTTCATTTATTTGTTTTGTTTTTTGCCTCGAATCTCCTTAAAATTGAATACCAGGTACATATATTATTTTGCCATGGATTAAATGTTTTAGCTAGGTCATATATCCATTTAAATTCATTAACATTATAAACCTAATAAAGAAGCCTAGGTATCAAAATTTGATTGTTCATCTGGCTAAGAGGGGTGCTAATATTCTTGTTACAACTTTTTCAATTTAAAGAAAATGCCAAGATTTTCTAGTCTTTGAAATGAGCCTTTTTCTGTAGGTATGAACCACTCTTAAAGACTATGTGGATATATGGCTCATATATCTAGAGTGAGTATAGCATTAAAATAAAAGATAACATTTGCAATTCTTCTTTCCTCATAGAAGTTTCTTGTAGTTATTTTTTCCTCTTAGTAGGTTTGAAGTTTATGGGATTATATTTTAATTCAACATAACTGATATGTTGTTTTATCTTCTTAGTTTTATGTTGATCAATCTTTAGAACCTTATTAATATTTAGTATTATATACCATTGATGTATTTAATTTACTATTTAAGGCAATTAATTAAAATTAACCAATCCTCTTAATATAATATAATCTAAAATTTTTGAATTGTTTTTTCATGGATATATGTTGATTATATTTTTGTCTACAACTAATACATTTTAAAACTAATGTCTTGTATAACTTCCCAAAAGGTTGTAATCCTAGTACTATCATTCTAGGAGTTTCTACTTGGGGTCACCTCTTCTATTAGTAGCCTAGGATAAACACAACACAATTGTAATGCTTCTCGTGGAAGCACTTGAACTAACTTTTAGAAATATACAAGTGTTTCATGTCCTTCACTATTCTGTCTTAAAATTGATCTAACAAGTGATGTACCTAAGAAAAAATTGGAGTTTGGATAACTAATTGCGTCATTGTTATTACATGAGACTTTAGTGATTGAATTTGTTGATAAGTCTACTAGATTTAGATAAGGCACTACGGTCCTAATAAAAGGATATTTTTAGTACAGAAACAACACTTCTGCACGCATGCTAACTTGTAATTTAGATTTTATTAGAATTCACATCACTATAGTAGTCAATTCAAGCCGTTCGAGAAGAGATATGCCCTAAAATTCCTTTTTCTCTACCCTGTAGGCATACCAGCTGTTGATCTTTGGAATTAGATTAATATACATTTCCAACTAAACCTATAACTCTATTAGCTTTCATTTTTAGATTTGTAACACTTAGCCCTATTTTGAAGTTTAAACCATTATCCCTTACCCTTTAGTTTGTGTATTCAACTTCCCTCTCTTTTCCACCTACGCATACAAACTACAAAGCCTAGGATTTTCTTATTTTCACTTTTTTTTGGATATTTCTTTTTACATAAAGACCCTAGATGGATGGTTATGAAATGAACTGTTAATCAAATTGTCTTGTATTGGATGAGGTATATCATAGATTGAGGTTCAATTTATTTTGTAAAGTAATTATATTTTAAAGTTAATAATGGAAACTACAGTCGCTTGCTAGAAAAAATTAAGGCAAGAAACATTGTCTATGGCTTCTTTATTTAGCCCAATGATGATAAAAAATGATAATTCAGTTTTCTTTTCATTACTACCTCTTCTTTTTTACTTTTGATTTACATTATTTTACTTTGAATTTTGATTAAATTAAAGACAATTATTACGATAGTTATTTTTGAAAACTCTAGTGTGATTCCTAGAACTCTTCCTAATCTGGCAAGAAGTTGAAGTCTTTTGCTAGAGGAAGTGATCCTTAATTCTTTGAAGAGGGGGACCTTCAACCTGGAAAAATGGGAGGTCTAAAACTTTCTACAGTTTAAGGAAGGCCACTAACCAAAGGAATTCTTAGAGGCTTCTGTGTCTCTGGCTACAACTTTGAATCTAGATATGGTTGTCTCTAGTTGTACGCTCAGGCATCAAGTTTAGGTTGTGACTTAGGCTCGCTTGACGTGGCTTTGAAACTTGTAGATGACCATCATTTTCCCCCCTTTCAGATACAAGGTGAGATGGAGAAAACTCAATTGATTTGAATCCCATTGCTAAGAAGTGATCCCATTACCAAGAAGTGATCCATATATGGTGAATCTTTATTCTTGCACGAGGATTTTTTTTGAAGCATCTATTTGAATAATGAGTGCATTGGCCACAATACTTTCACGGGTGAAGATCAAATAAATGATATTTCATATAGCCAACTCAGTCACAATGTTGGCATTTAACAATCTGTGGCTACTTTGGAGGATCAAGATCTGAAATAGGTGAAGATGAAGTGCCATAAAGAAACCCAACACTTTGAAATTTGATTGGCTTTGAGTAGTCTGGAGTAGGAAAGGATGCCTCCTTATCATATCCAAGACATTTTATGTTCTTTTTGCTGACAAGCTCTTCCCAAGTTCTGGTGATGCGCTTGGGAAGTGCAGGCTGAGTTTCTGCATCTGCATGCAAATCTTCTCTTGAAATGGGTAATTGATGGGGATCATCCTCAACTTTATTGACTTTATTACTTGGTGATTGTTGATGGGTGACTATTTCAACCTCAAATAGAGGATTTTTCTTAACAAAAACAAGTTCAGAAGGATGCCTTTTTTGTTGTCACTGTAGGTTCACCAGTATTATGGAAAATGTTAACTGCTTATCTTTGGATTCATCACTATTGTTTAACAATGAATTGTTTTCTCCATAGAAGTAACTCACACGAGATTAATTGAATTCCTTTTCAATTGATTAGTAACCTTTAATGGGAAATCAAATCCATTCGACGGGGGTCGGTGAAAAATTTTATGGTTGCTCACTACAATGCACTTAGAATCAATGGAAAACTTTGAAAAATGAGCCACTTAGTAAGAAGGTTTCTCAAAATGGTGGAAAATTATTTGATGTACAAACCTCAAATGATCCTTGCACTCTATTGTGCTTAACAACACTTGCCAACAAATGGGGCCAGAGATTGGAGGAACAACGATATGGGGTGCGAGATGAGGCTAAAGGCAAAGATCTCATAGAGTGCTAACAGGTTATTGACAAGGAAATATGTCTAATATATTTTTGAAATACAAACAAATTAGTTGAGAAATCCCTCTATCAACTGGAAAAGGGACTCGCCGACATCCCTGACTGAGAAATCCTTCTATAAACATGGAAGGAAAAGACGATGGAGGATAACCCTGACCTACGAAGAATCCCTTGTCAGGTTCCAAGCCTGAGCTATGAGGTCTGGTACATAATGGTTTAACAATATCAACAAAAAATAACTCATAGGTCACAACAAATACTTCACGAATCCACGATCTATTCTTTGAAAATGTTGAACACAATGTCGAAGAAGGGAGTGGAATGATAAAAAAAGATACTCATACGATGCTAGAGACGTTAGAAAGAGTGTTGCCAATGATTTTAGTGAGAGAGAGGAGTGCTTCCTTAACCAAAAGATGGGTATGCAAAGAAATGAAATGGTCAAGTGTGCATATGTTTCATCCTTTTGATGGACTTTCTAGGAAAAACCAGAACAACCCTATGTTTCAAAACGTTCGCAGTTGTTTGGCTTCAATAGTAGACAAGCGTTAGGGTTGACAAAGTTGGAAGAGAATGGCAGGGAAAACAACCTAGTGCATAAATGCACAATGAGGAAGAAGACTATGCAATTAGTGGTTGAGAAACCCATGGAGAAGGCCACACATCGTGGCTTTGATACCATGTTAAACACACATGGAGAAGGCAAAATATAAGATAGAACATTCATTGCATTTATTATTCACAATAATGTACATTTATACATCTCTTTGTGTTCCTTGGTCTTCACATAACAAGTGGTCTTCACCTTCCACACCAACCCTTAGTGGATTAGGTGTCCAACAAATACTAATGTATTCATGCAAGGTGTGGGTATGTAACTAGCATAAGCATACCTCGTACATATACTAATTATACTTATTCGAATCAAGCACAAAAAGTCAATCACCCAATAGGTAGGCTAATAAAATAATGTAAGATAATATAATCAGGTAGGGGTATTACAAATAGATTGGGAATTCCACTAGGGAAAATTTCCAAATGTTCTTCCCTAATTATGGTGTGTCAGTTTTCCCTTTGACATTTTTAATCGTAGTTTAGATTTTGAAATTGTTTTATGCTTCTATATATTATAGTTTTACACAAGTCACTAAGTTAGAAGCTTTCATCTATATCTTAAAAACAATTTAAAATCTTCCGTTATCTATTTCAAGCCAACATAGTTTTGACCCATGTTTCTACACTCATCCAATGTAGATTTTCATCCGTTTTTATACATTTCTCTAGTTCAACTTTTGGGAGTGGTTTTCTTGCACTCATTCAACACATTTTTATCCCTTATTTCTACACTACCAACATAACTTTTGGATTGCTCTTCTATACATGAAGACATATTCTTCTATGGTGCTCTGTAGTGAGGCAATAATTTTGCCTAGGCAATGACTTTTTTATCAGAATCAAATATTTTTTACTTTGCAAAATCTTGATTTGTAAGTGTTCCAATCGAGAGTTTAAAGGTAGAAATAGATTCAACATTCTCAAACACCCTAGGGCACCTAAAATTTTATAGTTTAACAAGTGTAACCTAGATTTCTAAAAATTTCAACCATTTTTTTTCCAAAAATATGCCAAAAAATCTTTATTTTAAAGATAAAATTATACTTAGACTACTCTATTTGTCTATTAAAAAAATCTACTAACATTATATATATATCTATATATATATATATATATATATCAACAATTTTATTTATTTTTTCCTAATTTTTTTAATCTTTAATAATATCAAAGCTTGACTACAAGGTTTTCTTTTTCGTCGAACCCAACCAAAAAAGTGCCATTTAATAAACTATTATCAAACCGAATTTAATTAATTTAGTCATAGTAATGACTATGACTTGTCACCAATTTTATGAATTGCCAGCACATAGGCCCTTCTTGAGGGAGCAGGACTATGAGAATTCTCCCTATTTTATTGTATTTAAGCACATGAATGACTCATGAATACAGGAAATATATGTTTCGCGTGTGTAATGGGAAACCACGATTTGACTATTTTGAAGATTCTTTGGTATTCACACGAATATTTGAAGATTGTTTGGAAAAGTCTACCTTACTTTTCAGTTCATTACAACTTTCTTTGTTTTTGTTTTGGGCGTGTAATTTCGGATTTTTTAATCCGTTTTTTAGTCGGGAGATTTTGATAGAATTCTGAGATTTGAACATTTTGACACATTTGATTTAATTTTTAATATTTTTAAATAATCTTTTATTTTTTTAAATATTATATCGACATATTTATTTTTATGTGAAATGATGTGATTCATAACATTCATCTATTTTCAATTTTTAATTATTATATTAAAATTTATATTTTTATAAATGAAATTTTTTATTATTAAAATTTGTAAAAATATATATTTTTTATTTTCTTAAATCTATTATTTATTTTTATAAATTTAATACATATTTTAACTATTAAATAACTTGTTTTTACTATAATTAATTTTAGCATTTTTTGAAAGGGAAAAAAATACAAGTGGATGCCAGCCGCGGCTGCCACAAATTATGATGTGCACTCTCTTCAGTGGGAGATGGTCGGTAGATCCCAATTATGACGTGCACTCTCTTCAGTGGGAGATGCTACGTAGACCCCTCCCATCACATTTTTTCCATTCAACGCGGTTACACATAAAATGACATTTTTACATTCAACCAGAAGAAGAAAAGAAACTAGCAGAGACATCGAAACCCTCGATATTTAGTCCGCACAGGAAGCCAAGAAAGATTAAATAAAATATTTTTTTCCACCACTAGATAAAAAAATACAGAGAGCAGAATTAAATAAAATATTTTTTCCACCACTGTAAGAAAAAAAGAGACCGGAATTAAATAAAATATTTTTGTCCACCCCTAGAAGAAAAAAAGAGACTGGAATTAAATAAAAAAAAAAATTCCACCACTAGAACGAATTAAACAATATATATTAACATTTCTTCCACCGACAACGAAGACTACAGGTATACTTTCTCATTTGACCTGCTTTCATTGACTCTTAGTAGCGTAGAATCTTTAAATGCATGGGAAACTTAAAAACATGGTCTATGCGTCTATGTGTGTAGAGAAAATCAGAATTTCGAGCATTGTAGGTTCTCCATTCTCCATTGGCCATGACAATCCTCTGTTAGAAATTTTATAAACTTAAACATCGATTCTACATGCGGAAAGAACTGAAAAGAATCACTGAAACTTAATGCCCAGGGATACGAGTTACCTCCAGCCATTGGTGAAACTGATGATGCAATTTCCTTCTGAAACACCACGCTCCAGCTGCGCATGCAAAAAGGAAAGAAGACAACTAATCTGAAGGCACTTCCAAGCTCTGCTATCTCAGCTAGATGGTGTAAAACTGAAGGGGATTGAGATGCAAGCTTGGGGACCAAACAGATGAATTTATAGCTAAGCTTCCATCAAGCTTCTGATAGCTATGTGTCAGATGTCCCACAGATCAAGGCAGAGAACTCCAGATGGGAGTAATGGACCACTTCAGTAGCTCCTAACAATAAATTTATTAGTTGTAGTTGATTTCCTTAACTTAAGGAAACTACTGTAGTTGGTTTCCATAAGTTAAGGAAAGACTGCAGTTTAAATTCCATAATTTTAGGCAGCAATTTTGCATAAACTAATGGAGCTTAACATTCTCCCACTTGGTCCATACTTCCAAACTTAATGTCTCAACTTAAAAACCATTGATAATCTGTATTAAGTAATAGATACATGAATCATGGCGATAAGTCCTCTTATGACGAGTATTATCTTCCATGCATTACTATGTATTTATTCTTATTATAATTTATGTGGCAACAATTTCTTAATGAATAAACCCTATGTTTATTCTTGGTCCTTCTTAAATGAATTTTCTCAAATCAACTTAAGGTGCACATAAATATGAGAAAAAACATCACAATAATTAAAAATTTCATTAACATTGTCCATACAATGAAAAACTGCATAATGGAACCAAGTCCCATATTCAATACATGATCCTTGAATTTAAACGGTGGCATGCCCTTAGTCAAAGGATCAGCGATCATTAACTCAGTGCTGACGTGCTCCATGACCACTTTATTTTCTTTAACACGTTCCCTTATAGCTAAATACTTAATGTCGATGTGTTTATTTTGACTCCCACTTTTTTAGCCATAAAACCAGCAGCTGAATTATCACAATATATTTTCAATGGCTTAGAGATAGAATCCATAATTCTAAGCCCAGAAATGAAATTCTTAAGCCATACACCATGTAAAGCAGCCTCAAACAGGATATACATAAGCATGTAGTCTTTGGTCCCTTGAAGGTACCTCATTACTTTCTTTGCAGCTCTCCAGTGGTCTAAACCTGGATCACTCTGACATCGTCCCAACATTCCCAATGGGAGCTACACTTGGTGAACAATCCTTCATCCGAAATCTCTCTAGAATTTTATTAATATAGGTTTCCTGTGACAGACCCAAGATGCCTCGAAATCTGTCTCTATGGATCTTAATGCCAATGACATAAGATGCCTCACCTATATCCTTCATATCAAAACTTTTAGAGAGGCATTGTCTCACCTCATGTAGCAAACCCTTATCATTGGTTGCTAGCAAAAAGGTCATCCACATATAAAACAAGAAAACAAATTTTACTCCCACTAACCTTCAGGTATATACATTGATCCATAATGTTTTCTACACAACCAAAAGAAGAAATTACATTATGGAATTTCAAATACCATTGGCAGGATGCTTGTTTTAAACCATATAATGACTTCTTGAGCTTGCAAACCAATTGCTCACCATGACTAGAGGGGAATCAATGAAGATGTGTTATTAATGAAGAAGTGTTGTCAATCATTAATGACGAAGTGTTATTAATGAAGAAGTGTTGTCAATCATTAATGACGAAGTGTTATAATGAAGAAGTGTTAATAACCATCATCCTTTAGTGCCAGTGTGAACATGCATTGAATCATATGTGACATTGTTTTGTAAATTAATGCAGTAAAGACCATTAGACAAAATACCATTCCCAACATAATCAGATTTATAGAATAGACTGAAAAATTCTTTTCTGAAAAGTTTAAGGAATATCCAAAAGGTACAAGCCTTGAAACTGAGATCAAGTTTCTAGAAAAACTTGGAACATAAAAGGTCTTTTCTAACTTCAAAACAAAACCACTACTTAAAGCTAAATAACATGTTCCTATAGCTTCCACATGCGAGCCCATCTTGTTTCCTGATAAGATGCTTTGCTCACTTCCCACTGGCTTCCTTAGGTTCTGCAAACCCTTTGTCTGCAAGCCATTTCTGATATTTGGCGCATTCCTTCTTCATGTGTCCCTTCTTCTTACAGAAAAAACACTTGGAAACCTTCTTGATATCAGCTTGGGGAGGTGCTTTACCTTTCCCTTTCCGATTGGCTTGAGATTTGCCCTTTCCACGCGTTGCCAGCATTGCACTCTCTCCCAGTTCCATCACTAGTCTCTCTTCCTCTTGAACACACATAGTCATGAGTTCATTAATTGACCATTTATCCTTATGTGTGTTGTATGAGATTTTGAAAGGTCCATATTGGTGCGGAAGGGTGTTCAGGATGTAGTGCACTAGGAAGGACTCCGATATTTCAACCTCGAGTTTCTTCAATTGAGCCACAGTGTCCCTCATCTGCTTGATGTGCTCGCGCACACCTTTCACACTGGTGAGCCTCAGGGATGAGAACTTCATGATTAGGGTGCTTGCTAGTGCCTTGTCTGAAGAAACGAATTGTTCATCAATGGCCTTCAACAAGTCTCGGACCTTGTCATGCTGATCAACAGAACCTCGAATACCAGCTGAAATTTTAGTCTTAATGAACATCATGCTTAGACGATTGGATCGCTCCCATCGTTCATAAAGCGCGACGTCCACTGCAGTGCTGGTATTAGTGAGTGCCAATGGTTCATCTTTCCTGATAGCATAATCTATGTCCATCCACCCTAAATGAAGGAGAATCCTCTCCTTCCAAATCTTGTAGTTATCTCCCTTAAGTTCGGGAATGTCACAACGAATTTCAGAGAAATTTGCAGGTTGTATTGCTGCATCAAAATAAAGGATTACATGCTTATGTTAAAATTGAGGCTTAATAACTTTCATGTTTTACCAATGTAAATCATGCAAAAAAGAATTGAATCAAATGACATGAAAATTGCCTGTGGGCTAAATTTTCAATTCAAACAGACTCAATAAAACTTTATGAACTTTCATGTTTTACCAATGTAAATCATGCAAAAAAGAATTGAATCAAATGACATGAAAATTGCTCGTGGGCTAAATTTTCAATTCAAACAGACTCAATAAAACTTTATGAACTTTCATGTTTTGCCAATGTAAAACATGCTAAAAAGAATTGAATCAAATGACATGAAAATTGCCCGTGGGCTAAATTTTCAATTCAAACAGACTCAATAAAACTTTATGAACTTTCATGTTTTGCCAATGTAAAACATGCTAAAAAGAATTGAATCAAATCACATGAAAATTGCCCGTGGGCTAAATTTTCAATTCAAACAGACTCAATAAAACTTTATGAACTTTCATGTTTTACCAATGTAAATCATGCAAAAAAGAATTGAATCAAATGACATGAAAATTGCCTGTGGGCTAAATTTTCAATTCAAACAGACTCAATAAAACTTTATGAACTTTCATGTTTTGCCAATGTAAAACATGCTAAAAAGAATTGAATCAAATGACATGAAAATTGCCTGTGGGCTAAATTTTCAATTCAAACAGACTCAATAAAACTTTATGAACTTTCATGTTTTACCAATGTAAATCATGCAAAAAAGAATTGAATCAAATGACATGAAAATTGCCTGTGGGCTAAATTTTCAATTCAAACAGACTCAATAAAACTTTATGAACTTTCATGTTTTACCAATGTAAAACATGCTAAAAAAGAATTGAATCAAATGACATGAAAATTGCCTGTGGGCTAAATTTTCAATTCAAACAGACTCAATAAAACTTTATGAACTTTCATGTTTTACCAATGTAAAACATGCTAAAAAGAATTGAATCAAATGACATGAAAATTTCCTGTGGGCTAAATTTTCAATTCAAACAGACTCAATAAAACTTTATGATGATGCTAAAAAGAATTGAATCAAATGACATGAAAATTGCCTGTGGGCTAAATTTTCAATTCAAATAGATTCAATAAAACTTTATGATAAAACTTATTAATTCATAACTCCTGTGGGTAGGTTATGAAATTTTATCCTAATTAATCACATAAATATAATAAAAATTCCTGTGGGATAAAATTTATTATATTCAGTGTAATTAATTACAATTTAATGTCTAAATAATCTTTATGTGATCTTGCCAATCAATATATAATTTTATTTAATTAAAGATGCTGTGGCTATTCTCTAATTAATTAAAATCATATGGATCACTAGACATTATTTTGTTGCATAAACAAAACTTAACCAGAGAGAAAAATAATGTTTACTGAAAGGAGTAAGTCAAAATGACATTTTAATAAACTCCATATAACTGTAATATTTTTCCAGCAAAATCAAATTTACATTCCTTAGTCTAACTGTCCCATAATTTATTTAAGACTAATTCTTAAATTAATTATAAAATGGGCTCTAAACAATTTGGAAATAAAACTGCAAATTTGAAATATTCAAAGACTAAATTATTTCAAATATTCAAATAGTGAAATATTCAAATATTTAAGAATGTATAAACTATTTCCTTTAACATGACTCATATTAAAAGGAATAGACTTCACAAACATTTCTTTCAGAATATATATATATATATATATATATATATATATTCATTCTAGATATCCAGTGCTATGAATCACACCATCTTTAACGCTTCAAAACCATTAAGACCAACATTTTGTTAGATACGTAATGCTATGAATTGTACCATTGATGGTTTAGCATGCACAATAGGAAGACATGTCCTTTAATATGCATTTATCTGTGTCATGAACACCCTAAACTCAGGTCTCTCTTATTGTCAGATGGTAGTCAACCGTATCAATAAACTCCTTATAACACAGTCAGCACCATACAATCTCTTAAATTATTATACTACATAATATAAATTACCATGATTCCCAAACATATAATTAATGTCTTGAGCATGAACTTAATCTGTAAACATCGTACGGCTTGGAGCGACTCCGACACATATAAGAAGTTTACATGTTCCTCATTATAAAATTTTATTTTACCTGCTCTTCATTATGAACCTAGGCTAACAAGTTGAACCCCATATGTGCATAAACACATAATATCGGTTTCTGAACAGAAAGGCATAAACGATGGAATATGCACAACTGTAATAAAGAGACACATAAATATAAATTATCTGTTGATGAACTCAAGCATGGTCCATATAAATTACTGAATCTTAACAATCGTTATAAAGAGACAGCTGCTCACATAATATAAAATTAGTGCGAGTTTATGTTAAACAATATATGGATTTCATTGTTTAGGTTTTATATACATAACCAAACCATAAAAAAAACATAATCAAAATATATACCATGCCACGTATTTGTTTAATATGGTATTACCCATAACGGTTTACATGGTATTACCCATGGTTTACATGGTTTACGGGTTACATGGTTTACATGGTATCAAAATATATAATACATGGTATTACCCATAACGGTTTACATAAAAACATAAAATATATTCCACATACTTATTACTTTTATCTTAAAGAAAATATAAAACCCATTCACGACTATATTCAATAAAACAAAAACATAAACTATATTCCACATACTTTATGATAAGCGCGAGGATGAATCATCCTAAGTTTCTGAAAAATCAAGGCCTTACTACCCACCGGACCCTATCACGTGAACATAAACGACATTTTGCTCCATTACACGTCACTGGCAAATGGGTTGAACCCGGATTTTTCATGAGTTGGGTGAGGGGTCTATTCACCTTATTACCTAACCTGTTGGCAGCTGACAAGTCACCAAAACCAATAAAATATAAACAGCAAAGGACGCATCAAATGATTTGGCATATCCAATTCTGCTGAGCTGTAAATTTGGAATCCGAGAGCTTCGAATCGCTCGGGTATGGAGGCGACTGACACCGAGACTGTGGAGGAGACGATGCCATCGTATCTATAATCTCAGCAAGAGTCTATAAGAATGGGCTGAGAAAAAAATAAATCCCCAAAACCAAAAACCAATTTCTCAAGGAGGCCGGCTGTTCAAGAAATAGGCAAGAATAAAGCCCAGCCGAAATACAAATATTTTAAGAGAGGAATTCGTTTCTTGGCTAACACACAGCAAGGCAGAGGTAAAGGGGCTCTGATACCAAATGTTAGAAATTTTATAAACTTAAACAGCGATTCTACATGCGGAAAGAACTGAAAAGAATCACTGAAACTTAATGCCCAGGGATACGAGTTACCTCCAGCCATTAGTGAAACTGATGATGCAATTTCCTTCTGAAACACCACTCTCCAGCTACGCATGCAAAAAGAAAAGAAGACAACTAATCTAAAGGCACTTCCAAGCTCTGCTATCTAAGCTAGATGGTGTAAAACTGAAGGGGATTGAGATGCAAGCTTGGGGACCAAACAGATGAATTTATAGTTAAGCTTCCATCAAGCTTCTGATAGCTATGTGTCAGATGTCCCACAGATCAAGGCAGAGAACTCCAGATGGGAGTAATGGACCACTTCAGTAGCTCCTAACAATAAATTTATTATCTGTAGTTGATTTCCTTAACTTAAGGAAACTACTGCAGTTGGTTTCCATAAGTTAAGGAAAGACTGCAGTTTAAATTCCATAATTTTAGGCAGCAATTTTGCATAAACTAATGGAGCTTAACATCCTCCACGGCAGAGTTTCGTGCTCGACACTTCTCATGACCCAAGCTGTTCAACTATTCTATGGAATGGCACTTCTCTTGATGATAATTACTCTTCAGTCTTCAGAATGCCACTACAATTTTAACTATACAACAGACAGTAGGTACGAGAGAAATTTGAATAGTGTCATGACTAGGCTTATTAAAGTATCGTCCCACACAGGGTTTAACACTTCTGAGAATGGCCAAGTATATGGCCTTGTGCAATGTCGGGGAGACATAACACCCGACCAGTGCTACAATTGTTCACAACAAGCAAACACTACTCTTCGACAAAATTGTGGGAATGCAGGCGGCGATTTAATGTGGTTTGACTTCTGCCTTTTGTGTTATGAGAACTATAGTTTCTTCGGACAATTGGATACCACTGATAATTTGTATCTTTGGAATGCATACGATGTCGCAATTAGTCCTGCTGTTTTTATTAAGGCTGTTAACAGCTTATTCAACAAGTTGGTAGATGAAGCAACATCTGGATCTACATTATATGCTTCTGGAACAACTACAGACTCCTTGTCTCGAAAGATTTACGGTCTGGTCCAGTGCACCAGAGATATGTCGATAGACAACTGCACATCATGTTTGCAACAAGCAATCAACTATATTTCTATAAAGCACAGTGGAAGGCAAGGAGCACGGGGTTTGATCGCAAGCTGCACAGTTCGTTATGAAATCTATAGTTTCTTTAATTCGACTTCGTCTCCACCTCCTAATAGCCCAGTTGCTGATACACCACCGAATCAGACCACACCATCCAGTAATAGTACGCAGAACAACAAATCTTCAAACAATTTACCCATAATTTTGGGTGTTGTTGGCGGTTTGCTTCTGCTGTTATTGGTATGCGTGTTAACAACTAGGAGGAGACTGAAGCCTATCATATTTCGAAATCCTTCCAAAGGTATTTGCATGAAGGATCCCCCAAGTCTTTATATCTCATTGTCAATATATCATACAGCTTTATTTGCTCTGTTAGACTATTGGTAAAGTTTATTTTTTGAACACGGTTTTCACATATATTCTCTTCAGGAAATCTAAGAAATGCTTGTGAGATCCAAGTTAAACAGATTCAATTTTTCTGCTTGCCCCTATATATTTATGATGAAGCTGTGTATTTTCGTTATATAGATCATGGCCAAGTCGAGGAAGACACACTAATCGGGCAGGATCGGCAAATTGCGTTTACCATGGAGGAACTGATAGCTGCTACGGAAAGTTTTCATTACAAAAATAAACTTGGGGAAGGTGGATTTGGGGCCGTATACAAGGTAACAATGAATTAGAGAGGTTCTACTAGTTTATAGAATCTTAAATTATATGCTACTCTCACCGCACCAGGTTGAATATTTCAGGGAACTATTGAAGATGGAAAGGAAATAGCCGTGAAGAAGCTGTCCTTGAGATCTTTGCAAGGAAAGAGAGAATTTATGAATGAAGTTAAACTTGTAGCCAAAATTCAACGTCGAAATCTGGTGAACCTATTAGGCTGTTGCGCAGAGGGATCGGAAAGGTTGCTTGTTTATGAATACTTACCCAATAAAAGCCTCGATAAAATCTTATTCGGTGAGTTGTTGGAAATTTTCAGGTGATTTCAAACACAATTCAACAGAGTAGAACAATGCTCTGATACCATGTTGGAATTTTCTGATAAATTCCATAACAGACAGACAAAAAAATTGCTCTGTTTTTTACTCTGTTTTTTTACTCTTTTTTTGCACATAAAACAAAAAATTTGTTTGCTTGAAATGGTGTTGCAGCAACACTGAAACTAGTGTAACAACAACGCAGTTTCGTCAGTTGCTGTTCGCAATGTAACAACAACGTAATTTCGTCAGTTGCTGATCTTGGTGTCACAACAACGGTGATTTGACGTCAAGCCTATTTTTGACTTACGGTGTAACAGCAACACAAAAAAAACTTCTATTTATAAACAGTAAATCAACTGATACAAAAAAAACATCTTCTTCACACAGAGGGATTTCACAACTGCTGTTACAAAACATATTCCTCTTAACAGAGGGATTCACCAATCTATGCTTAAGAGCATCTTCCTTTTTAACAGAGGGATTCACCAATATATGCTTAAGAGCATCTGGGATTCACCAATCTATGCTTAAGAGCATCTTCCTCTTGATAGAGGGATTCACCAAGGAACGCTTCTGTTCCACACAAATAACATCTACCTCTTTAGAGGCACTTCAATCTGTCGAAATTGACACTACTGTGTCTGCCTGATATTTTACACTGCTGTGTGTGAAAATATCTTCATTCGCATTTCTCTTCACAATGGTGCTCAGGCTGCAATATGCTCTACACTGCTGTACATTACAGACTCTGTCTCCTCCTGAAAAACATTACACTGCTGTGTGTAAAACTTTCAATACATTTATGCTGCTGCATATTCCATTACAAAAACTTTGTCTCAGCACTGCTGTCTCAGCATTGCTGTCTCAGCAACTCTGTCTCAGCACTGTTGTTTCAGCACTGTGTTTCAACACTCTCTCTATCACTGCACTGCTGTGCATAAAATAACTTCTTAAATTGCTCTCGTGTTGCAGCGCATTCCTTTCACATTTAACAACAAAAATACGCACTGTGTGCTCCCCTTCATTGATTACAATCGCACTGCTGTTGTGCCTCACTTGCATTTCAGATGCAAACAACAAAAACTGTGTTGTTGCGTTTCTACCCTTTCTCACAGCAAACAATGACAAAACAAATTACTTTCAATATCTGCACTGCTATGCATTTTTCCCTTTCTGCTCTCTGCTACGCTGTTGCGTCTTCTCCTCAATATCTTCTACACTGATGTGTCTTCTCCTCTGCACTGATGTGCCATCTCTTTACACTGTTCTTCACGCTGCTGCGTCTACTCTGCTGTGCACTACTGTGTGTTTCATTACTTTTCTCCACACTACTGCGTCTTCTGCTGTGTCTACTCTTCTGCACTAATGTGCCTCCGTTGCTGCTTCTGCTCTGCAGCGTCTTCTGCTCTTCTCTCAAGCACATAATCACATTCAAGCGCTGCTGCGCTATATTGCAAAGATTAACACTAGTGCCGCTCTGTTTCTATGCTACTGCTCATTACATTAAAACAGCACACCAGAAAAAAACTACTTAAAATTATTATGAGAAGACTGGAAATTAAGACAAGGTATGGAGCAACAGACAGATAAATCTGATTTCTGAGATTTCTGGATGTTGCGGTACATTCCCCATGTCCGCAATAAAACCTGTTGTTTACTATTTTTACCAACGTTTACCAATCACATTAAATTTCATTTATTGCTTGACAGATAAATTTGGCCGTCAATGAAGATTCAACTTCACGTCAAATTAATTTGCTGCAGGCCTGTACATTCAATCAGACAGCTGCCCATCCATATCGCATGGCTCTATCTGCTCCAGGGAAAACTGCTTTGGCAAAACTGCTGTCCATGTGTCTGCTATTTTAATTGGTGCTGGGAAGCGTACTGGTTTTATGGAAATAGTACGCAGCAGGGGAAATTAACATTTCAACACTCCCCTTTAATTTCAACCGCTGGGTTATCAGTGATACCCAGACACTTCATCAAAAATTCGAAACTTTTCTGATCCAATGGTTTGGTCAGAATATCTGCTACCTACTCCTTCTCTGCTCTCATGGGAGATTTAATTTCATATCTCTCCCCTATAAGAAGATCCATATGATAGAGTTCTACCAGGGTCTTTATCAAATCTTCAATCTCTTCCTCTGTCATATTGACAAGGGTTTTGGCAGTGAAGCCCATCTCAGCCATCTTGGCAAGAGTTACATATTGAACTTCATATTCTTTAAACAGATCTTCAAGGAACTTTAACTCCTTTCTCCCATTCATGGGTTCTGTCCATTTCCTATCTTTAACTCCATGTTCTAAATAAACAGGGTCATCAACATGACTAGATAAAGAAAACAAAGAATTTGTACCTTCATTTGTTGCTTCTTGTTCATTTCTCCTCAAGGGTGTCTCTTGCTGCCCTTGCATTGGCACTATTGTTTGGGGATGTATTTCAGCCATCTCCTCATCACCTTCATCACGAGACAAACAGTTTTTAACATTTACTGTTTTCTCTAAGCTTTCATCACAAGCATTCTCCTCAATGAACTGAGGTTTTGTTGTCTTCACTTTCTCCATGCCTTGATAGGTTGTCTTGAGAGTTTCCCATGCTTCTCTGGATGTCTTAGCTGCTGTTATCCTTGGAAACACACTCTCATCCACTGCTCGATACAAGAAGTAGAGGGCCTTAGCATCCTCCTTCTTATAGTTCTTCAACAACTCTTTCTCTGCCTGAGTTAAGCTATTAAACTCATTATCATTTACTGGTTTTTCAAAACCATCTTCAACAAATTCCCATAAATCTTCTGAGAAAAGAAAAGCTCTCATAACTATTGCCAAATAGTCATAGTTTTTCCCATTAAACTATGGGAGCTGAGGATTAAAAGTACCTACGCTAGTGCTTGTGCTAGCCATTCCTTGCATTCTCAGCTATGCTTCAAATTCTTGACTGTGTATTAAAAATTCACTGACTGTCTTCAACAACAACACAAAAATTCTTGAGAAATACTTGGATCCTTTTGTTGAGTCTTCACTCTGCTAGAGAAGCTGCTGCAGCAATAAACCCTTCCTTCAGCTTCTTTGACACTTCAAAGAGCCTGGACTAGCTCTGATACCACTGTTGGGAATTTAAAAATGATTTCAAACACAATTCAACAGAGCAGAACAATGCTTTGATACCATGTTGGAATTTTCTGATAAATTCCATAACAGACAGACAAAAAAATTGCTCTGTTTTTGCACTCTATTTTTGCACATAAAACAGAAAATTCGTTTGCTGGAAATGGTGTTGCAACAACGCTGAAACTGGTGTAACAGCAACGCAGTTTTGTCAGTTGTTGTTCGCAGTGTAACATCGACGTAATTTCGTCAGTTGCTGATCTTGGTGTAACAACAACGGTGATTTGACGTCAAGCCTATTTTTGACTTACGGTGTAACAGCAACACAAAAAAAACTTCTATTTATAAACAGTAAATCAACTGATACAAAAAAAAACATCTTCCTCACACAGAGGGATTTCACAACTACTGTTACAAAACATATTCCTCTTAACAGAGAGATTCACCAATCTATGCTTAAGAGCATCTTCCTCTTTAACAGAGGGATTCACCAATCTATGCTTAAGAGCATCTTCCTCTTTAACAGAGGGATTCACCAATCTATGCTTAAGAGCATCTTCCTCTTGATAGAGAGATTCACCAAGGAACGCTTCTGTTCCACACAAATAACATCTACCTCTTAACAGAGGGATTCCAACATGCCTGCTTCAGAGGCACTTCAATCTGTGCAAATTGACACTACTGTGTCTGCCTGATATTTTACACTGCTGTGTGTGAAAATATCTTCATTCACATTGCTCTTCACAATGGCGCTCAGGCTGCAATATGCTCTACACTGCTGTACATTACAGACTCTGTCTTCTTCTGAAAAACATTACATTGTTGTGTGTAAAACTTTCAATACATTTATGCTGTTGCATATTCCATTACAAAAACTTTCTCTCAGCATTGCTATCTCAGCAACTCTGTCTCAGCACTGTGTTTCAGCACTGTTGTTTTAGCACTCTCTCTATCACTGCACTGCTGTGCATAAAATAACTTCTTAAATTGCTCTCGCGCTGCTGCGCATTCCTTTCACATTTAACAACAAAAATACGCACTGTGTGCTCCCCTTCATTGATTACAATTGCACTGCTGCTGTGCCTCACTTGCATTTCAGATGCAAACAACAAAAACTGTGTTGCTGCGTTTCTACCCTTTCTCACAACAAACAATCACAAAACAAATTACTTTCAATATCTGCACTGTTGTGCATTTTTCCCTTTCTGCTCTCTGCTATGCTGTTGTGTCTTCTCCTCAATCTCTTCTACACTGTTGTGTCTTCTCCTCTGCACTGTTGTGCCATCTCTTTACACTGTTCTTCACATTGTTGCGTCTACTCTGCTGTGGCGTTTCATTACTTTTCTCCACACTGCTGTGTCTTCTGTTGTGTCTACTCTTCTGCACTGATGTGCCTTCGTTGTTGCTTCTGCTCTGCAGCGTCTTCTGCTCTTCTCTCAAGGACACAATCACATTCAAGCGCTGCTGCGCTATATTGCAGAGATTAACACTACTGTCGCTCTGTTTCTATGCTGCTGCTCATTACATTAAAACAACACACCAGAAATACTTAAAATTATTATGAGAAGACTGGAAATTAAGACAAGGTATGGAGCAACAGACAGATAAATCTGATTTCTGAGATTTCTGGATGTTGTGAGACATTCCCCATGTCCGCAATAAAACCTGTTGTTTACTATTTTTACCAACGTTTACCAATCACATTAAATTTCATTTATTGCTTGACAGATAAATTTGGCCGTCAATGAAGATTCAACTTCACGTCAAATTAATTTGTTTAATTTGTTGCAGGCCTGTACATTCAATCAGACAGCTGCCCATCCATATCGCATGGCTCTATCTGCTCCAGGGAAAACTGCTTTGGTAAAATTGCTGTCCATGTGTCTGCTGTTTTAATTGGTGCTGGGAAGCGTACTAGTTTTATGGAAACAGTACGCAGGAGGGGAAATTAACATTTCAACATGAGTCACTTCATTTCTATTTTGTATCTGAAAAAATGCATTAATGTTCCAATATATTTATCTGGGTCATGATGATTAGTTAGCGTACTGCATCCATGGATACAGATCGAAACAAATGCAACCAGGTTGATTGGCAGAAACGATACAACATTATATTGGGAGTGGCTCGCGGGCTGCTCTATCTGCACGAGGATTCTCAACTGCGGATTATTCATCGGGACATTAAAGCAAGCAATATTTTGTTGGATGAAAATCTGAATCCTAAGATAGCATACTTCGGCTTAGCAAGACTATTTCCTGAAGATGAGAGCCACGTCAGCACAAGAGTTGCTGGAACTTAGTAAGATTATTACACATTGTCTAAAGCTATTAACAATTAGTGATGGATATGTTTTAATGTGTGCTATTGATTTCAAGAGGATTGACAATTTTGCTTTTGGGTATTTACCTGCTTTGTTATGTTTTAACATTCGAGCATACAGGAATACGATTTCCTTTGCAAATAGTTTTCACTTGATCCTCACTCAATTCCTAAAATTTCCCTCACTATATAATCTTCGACTTTGTAATTTGGATATGCAGCGGGTATATGGCACCAGAGTATGCTACGCAGGGGCAATTATCTGTAAAAGCAGATGTCCATAGCTTTGGCGTTCTCCTCTTGGAACTTGTTACAGGAAGAAAAAACATTGATAATAATCTGCCACTTGATATGCAGACGCTTTTAGAATGGGTGAGATATTCTGATAGTGTTCTCATTTTATGTCTAACTGAGCTTATTTACCTTATCTGTGTTATGTAATTTTGTTCCGAAAGTCATTTTTCACTGGAATTGGGCCAGTGTGTTTTTCAAAATATCTAATTATAAAAATGTTTAAATCAAAGATCCCAAAAATAATTACCCAAAATACCAATTTTTTTTACCCAAAATACTGAAACTTAATAGCATGGGTTCATCTATAAACCGCTTAGAAGAGTGTGAATTTAGAAATTTCGCTACTGATATATTCTGATACGATTTTTTAAAGTCGATAAAGAATCAAGATGACGTTTGTTCGTGATTATTATGCAGGCGTGGAGATTATACAAACGAGGGAATATTGTGGATATGATTGATCCAGTCATAATTGAAATGTGCAACGTGGAGGAAGCATTGAGATGCGTTCATGTCGGTCTATTATGTACACAAGCTGACTCATCACTTCGTCAATCAATGTCTCTAATCATTTTGATGCTTTCATCGCAGTTTGTGACATTACCGGATCCCACACAGCCTCGTTTTGTGAGATCTCATGTTTCTGAAAACAGCAAGTCCACCAGTTGTGGCTCTGGGGTTTCACAATCTCCTGCACCTCCGTCAAACGCCGATGCTTCGATTACAGAGTTGGTACCGCGCACCTTGCAATCTCTCGGCCTTAAAAATGGTACGTCTTTCAATGTCGTGAAATAAGTGGCTTCAGAGATATGGACGTGCATAATCTGTAATAATATTACTTTAGTATGCAACTGTCATAGTTAAGTGTGTGCGTTTTACCATAGTTAAGTGTGTTGTCAAGCTTTTGTGAGTGGGAGAGTGATTCTTGTCATTCTTCCTACCCTACTTTTGTTATCTGAGTATGGCAAATTGTTGTTATATTTCTTATTCAATTTTACTTCTCAAATTATAATAATATTACTTTAATATACCACTGTAACAATTAATTGTGCACTTGTCAAAGCTTTTATCAGTAGTAGGAGTGGTTGTTGCTATCCTCTCCACCGTACCTTGAGTGTCATAAATTATTTTCCTATTTCTTTTCCAGTTTCAATTCTCAAGTTATGACAGGTCTACTCCCTATTAACTCCCTGGTAGCTTGGTGTAATGTTTTCTCCCTATTAGCTCCCTGGTAGCTTGGTGTAATGTTTTCTATGTAACTAGATTACTTTCAAAATTACTGTAATGTTTCTTATGTAACTCAAAATTACTGTAATGTTCGCTATGTAACTAGATTAAATGTTTCCTATGTAATTCAAAATTACTGTAATGTTCGCTATGTAACTAGATTATTTTCAAAATTACTCAATCTGCGATTTCACTATGTAACTAGATTATTTTCAAAATTACTCAATCTGCGATTCCTCAATAGCACAATCAGGAAGGTGTCGAAAAGAGCATTTACAAAGAAAACTAACCATAATGCAAACTTCAAAACAATCCTGGCTTTTGGCACTTTCTACGGTTGAAATTTAGATTTATAGTTTTATGCAATGCTGATTTATCCTATAGGTTGCTATCATTACTCTGATATTAATTCTTTACTGATAATGATATTGTGATTTTTAATTTATGACAAACCGTAAATATTGTGATATAGAATTTGAGTTAAATTAGTTTGGTTTTGATTCCTATGTTATTTGTTAAAAAATTTATCAACATTAATATAAAATTTAAAAAATTTATCAAAATTAATATAAAATTTAATATTTTAAAAATGGAAAATCTTTAAATTATTGATACATATAAAATATTAGTTAACCTGTGTGAAATAATTATAAAAGTATATTGATGATTCTCGTGTCTACAAGTTTTATAGATCCAACAAAATCCTCTACAAATATCATGTTTAAAATATTAAATAACTTTTAAAATATACATTGTCATAATAACACATTTTTATTAGTATTAAATAACTTTTAAGTAACCCTTTGTCATGGTTGACCAATCCAAATTAAACAGGCGTCCCTACATATTTCTATCTAGGTGTTTCCTACTAACCTACTTCTGTTTTTATTTTACTACTTAAAAGAATCGTGATTCTTTCTTTAAAGTTTCAAAAGAAAGGCTCAACCTTCCATCGGTCTCTACGGGTTAATGCTTAATTGAATATCTAGGTGCATTTCTAGTCGAGAAATAGCTAGGTGGTTTTTATTATTATGCCACTACAAGTGACATATAGTATTCACGTTTTGGTATTAGCTGGTCTATGTAAAAAATTTCAATTTTTTTTTATGCTTTTCCAAAATTAAATATTTGTTTTAAGGACTTTTTCTTATGCATTTCCAAGGTTAAACATTGGTTTTAAGTCGTTAGTACATAAAATTTGGCTGAAGTATTCGCCGCCGCCATCACCAAGGCTCTAATGACCGAGGAATATGTCACCTTGTTGCCCTTTTGTCCCTCTATCTTGTCATATGAGCTCTGAAACTATATGTTATGATGCTCCTCCATAACTGTTGTTTGGTTGTTACCATCACCCGTTCAGATAATCCAAATGTGTCAAGTACCTAAACTGATACGATGCCCGTCAATTCATCTAGTATCCTTCTCTGCAACTGTAACCAAAGTTAGACTGGATGGATAGTGGCTTCTTCGGATGTTGGTAAAGGGTGGTGATTCCGCCGAGGGTCTATAATTTCTCGAAAGTCAGACTTGAAGGATGGGGGCTTCTTTGGACGTCGAGAATGTTATGCTGGTAAGGGCCGGTGATGAGCATGAGTTGTCGAGCTCGAGGAATTCCACTTAGCATTAAGAAGTTTATTTAAATTGGTCGAGTTGTGGACATCCAACTGCTTTCCCTGCACTCTCAGCTTCTCCAACGTGTTCGTATTAACTCTAAATACAATTCTCAAATTCGAAAGTAATGAATGATTTTGTGGGTTTTGGCTAATTTATGGGTTTTCAGTTTGTTGGGTTTTAGGTTTTGGATTATGGGTTTTACAGTTAGTGGGTTTTACATTCAGTGGGGTGTGCAGAAAGCCTATCATGCTAACACACTGAACTTAACCCTATCCATCCAGAACTCAACGAGGAGAATTAACCAGGCAGGCGATTCTCTTCACCGGGTAGTTTAATTCCACTAGCTGGACCATGGCCATCTGATTGTTTTTTGTTGGGGAGGCAAGATATGGGCCGAGCAGGCAAGACAGGGAATCCACGTCTCCTGCATCACTGTTCTGTTGTTGGGAAATGAAGGGATGAATGTTGTTCAAAACTGGAAAGATAATCTTTCCTGAGATCTAGTTATCATAACTTTGAACAATGACAGGGCTGCCTGGAACTGACCATTGTTCTTTGTGGCTGGGGGCTTCTTCAATTCTGTATTCACAACTTGCCGAACATGAACATCCATCGGCCATATCAATATAATCAAAATTTGTGTCTTCTAAGGGTCTACAATGAATGAAAATTACTTCCCTGGGGCCTGTACAATGTTCATGGGATGAACTTGGCATAAAAAATGTCTTGTGCTTTTATTTATTGCAGTGATCGTAGTTATCATATACAAGAAGGCCTTCAAAATCGACGACCAACCTGCCACCGCCTTGCTTCAAATTAAGTACAAGGTCAAACTCACCCTCATCTCCTTCATTGTCATCAGCAGGGTCGAAAATGGGAACACTGTCAAAATGCACCTATAGAGTTTTATCACTGTTTGGGTCAAATTCCCAATGCAAGTCTGACTTGATATAATCATGAATTCTGCATGCACCTTTGTAACTCCTCTTTGTTGGGTCTCAATGTCTGCTCGTGTTCAAACCTGGGTCTTTATCGCGGTGATGCCCCATCTCGACCACTAAACCTAAGCCCAACAGACCAAGTCTTTTTTAACAGAGTAGGGGTTATGAATTAATGGAATATAGGTTGGAATATGGTCGCTTTCTATTTCTTTATTTCCAATAGAATATTTTTGTAGTAAATATTTAACTCTGCATAAGTCTTTGGAAGAATGTGGTTCAGCTGAGTCAAGAATCTGTTCTAAATGGTTCTTAATGAGCATTTGTGTTACACAGCTGAGTCAATAATATGTTCTAAATGGTTGTTAATGAACATTTGCTTTTTGTTGTTGTGGTAATTGCTTTATCGTGGTTGTTAATGAACATTTTCTTTTTACTGTTGTGGTAATTGTTTACATGCTTTTGGAGTTTGGAGTTGGCCAGGCATGAGATGGGTATTTTTTTGGTTTTCTCAACAACTGTAGATCCATGGTATGGTAGCATTTATGCTTGATTCATAGCTTTGGGGACTTGCAGAGATTGTCTTGAAGCATTATTTGTGTATCTTCTATTATTATTGGCTATTAGTATCTTCTATTGGTAACTACTTGTGATTCATGTTGACTTATTCTCCTTCTTTATGTTGTTGGCTTTCATCAAGTAATTACCAAGATTGTCGTTCAGCTCAGTAAAGAATCTGTTCTAAATGGTTCTTAATGAGCATTTGTGTTATTCAGCTAAGTTAATAATATGTTCTAAATGGTTGTTAATGAACATTTGCTTTTTAATGTTGTGGTAATTACTTTCTCTGGTGGCCTCTTCTATAAAGCTCCAGAGTTGAGTATGTTGCAAGGTTTGCAATGCTTCTGCCTACTCAGTGAAATCAATACAAGTCTTCTACTTAGAAGGATGCTTTTCGAGTTGGCCATGCATGAGATGGGTATTTTTTTGGTTTTCTCAACAACTGTAGATCCATGGTATGGTAGTATTTATGCCGATGAGATCAATACAAGTCTTCTACTTAGAAGGATGCTTTTGGAGTTGGTCATGCATGAGATGGGTATTTTTTTGGTTTTCTCAACAATTGTAGATCCATGGTATGGTAGTATTTATGCCGATGAAATCAACACAAGTCTTCTACTTAGAAGGATGCTTTTGGAGTTGGCCACGCATGAGATAGGTATTTTTTTGGTTTTCTCAACAATTGTAGATCCATGGTATGGTAGTATTTATGCTTGAATCATAGCTCTGGGGCCTTGTAGAGATTTTCTTGAAGCATGATTTGTGTATCTTCTATTATTATTAGTTATTAGTATCTTTTATTGGTAACTACTTTTGATTTATGTTCACTTCTTTTCCTTTTTTATGTTGTTTCCTTTCATCAAGTAATTACCAAATTAAGTAATTACTACTTCTTTCCCTTTGTAATGTTGTTTCAAACTGGATTCAATTGATCTTTACTTTCTATTATTTCCTCTTGAATTTCCTTTAGTGAGAACAAAGGGATTCTTTTGTTTATTACCTCTGTGAGCAGACAGAGGGTTGGTTTCTATTGCACTTCTCAAGCACATGCTCTTGGGAAGATCTTTCCTTTGACTGGTAACTACTTTTGATTCATGTTCACTTCTTTTCCTTATTTATTATGTTGCCTTTCATCATAATTCCAGATCATAATTCCAATTCAAATTCAATATAGTTTATAGTTTAGCTTCTACTATGAAACCAATCAACATATTGCATCCTTACAAAATTCACATTGCAATTATTATGTTGACTTTCATCATAATTCCAGATCATAATTCCAATTCCAATTCAATATAGTTTATAGTTTATATTTTACTATGAAACCAATCAACATATTGCATCCTTACAAAATTCGCATTGCGATTATTATGTTGACTTTCATCATAATTCTAGATCACAATTCCAATTCAAATTCAACTACCCAGTAGAGGGAACAAACAAGAACATGTCCCAAACAGAAATGAACGCAACAATGAACAAGGCGCATGATACTCAAGCTAAACAAACCCTAAACCCCACTTCCACCTGCCGAATTGGTACTCCTATGCTGTCAACAGGTCACTGCATATAGCCCCCACGCATACTTAAAAAATTCACATTGTGACGAGGTTACAAAAATTAATTCATGCCACCCCTATGCTTGATGGCCTCCATTTCTTGCATTGTCGAGAATTGCTGAGTCTCCTACCTAACCCAAGTATGGTGGACTACCCAAGATTGGTTGATTAGGATGTGCTTGAATGTTACCATATCCTTGACTCCAATTTGCTCCCTGTAGTCATGGAGGCATTGAGTAACCCAAGTGTCCACTTGTGTTACTAACCCCAACACTGGGTGCAGGTGTCATATAAACACAGTTAGGATTTAAACCTACACTGGCAGGGGTATATGAGCTGGGCAGAATCCCTGGATGACAGCGGGGGACTTGGATGTTAAACAACTCTTGGTATGATGGTGTGTTCTCTGCAATGTGGTTGAGCATATTGGACATCAGCCTATTTGCCTCAAACTAGCTTGGACCATAGACTTCCCTGTTTGTCACCCCTCCTCATCTTTATAACACTTCTTGAACCTTTCTTGCCTCCCTCTCTTGCCTTTCCAATTTTTTTTGATGTTCCTTACCTTCCCTTGCTTTTTGTCTTTCCATCCTTTCCTCTGTTCGAGTTTCTATTGCTGTAATCCTTGCAACTCTCTTGTCCTTGGCCAAATCCTTCTTTCTCTTTTTAGTTTCCTGAATTTCATTTTTTTTCTTACATTCAGACTCAAACAATAAATTCATATAATCTTCAGACATGAGCAACTGTGAACTCCTCCCCAAACGAAGACAATCTGTAGTTGAGTTCCTTGATGAGGACTTCACTCTCTCTACTGGTAGCTTTAGGAATGCACCAAGTAATCTGTGATTTGCCCCATGCTCCCTAGGATCTGACACTTGGCTTTTAGCCTTCGGTACAACTGATTGGCCCCCATTATTTTCTTCTTCAAGTACCTCATGCTGAACATGCTCCTCTTCCAGTGAACCATTGTCCACAAAATAATGAACAAGTTCGGTGTTCAACTCTGATGGTTGTGAAGGCATGTCCATGCTTTCCTCATTGGTGGTAGACACATTATGTGGGTTAATATTCATCATGGTCTCTACCAACCATGATGGTGGGCTTAGCTGGGTTGGCATGCTCAATTGTTCATTGTCTAATCCTGTTGCATTATAATTTGAAATCAAGTTTGCATTTTCATTCGCTTCATCAACTGCCTCATATAGAATATCACATGCAGAATTGACATGTGGTTCAGTGGGTGTGTTAGCCTCCATGACATTGACAATTAGTTCATGATTGAACTATGTCTCATTCGTATGTTCATTATCATCACCACATAAGTTCCCTTCATAAAGGGACATTATAGCTTCGGCAGCAACAACATCTTCTTGGGCATCAACATGGTCTTGTAAGTTCTCTGCTTCTTGACATTCCACATAAAATGCTTGGATCCAACAAGTATCATCGATGAGAGCATCAATGTTAAGTGGCCATATACCATTCCTCCTAAATCCAAGCTTGATATTAGAAGGTGTGAGATCCCTTTTTAATGCTTTACTTGCAAGCTCAGCTAGCTCAAACCTCTTTACTTCCACCACTAGATTCTTTGCCATCCATGAAGCTCACTCAATCCTGAAATAATTATTGAAAGGCCCAAGCACGCTGACATCAAGGGGTTGCAATCTGTGAGTGCTATGAGCCAGCAACGTTAATAGGTCAATGCCAAAATTGTTTGCCTCCTCAATTGTCTGCAAATCCATGTGGCTTCCATGGCCATCTAAAATTAGTAGGTGTCTATTTTTAGGTGAGACATCACCTGGTACAAATGCAACAAAATGTCAAAGCCAATTCAGGAATAGTTCCTTTGTCATCCATGCATGGGGATGTGCTACCATGCATGCACTTGGTTCACATTTATGTATATAGTATTTTAGTAGTGTTTTAACTTTGAATAGGTAAAATATTGGGATTGAAGAACCAATTGAATTGACACAAGAAGGTATAGTGATCCACTCCCTGCTCTTAGGAAAAATCTTAGGAACATTTCTGCTCCCTCTTTTGGCAATTACCCATATACCACAATTCCTTCCTGCATGTAAGGTTGTTTCATTACAGTTCCATATATGGTTTGGGGCATATGAGTGTTGCTCATATGCAGTAGAAAGAGTGTTATAGAACTTGGACACAATTGCAGGGCATAGATTTAAAGCCCTGTCTCTATCAAGGCCCTCATCTGTATGTAGCACAAGGTCTAGATGCCTTTTCTTAAATCCACTCCACCATGATTTACCAGGAAACCCATCTTTGAAGGGGTTTGGCCTCCCCTAATAGATTTGAGCTACTATGGATTTAAGTTGTATAATCTCTAACCCATGTCCCAATTGGGCCATCTCCTTACACCACTCAACCACCTCGGCCTCCTCCTCTTCAGTCATAACTATAACAGGCCCTCTATGATTTTTATTAGTCAACCCATTTATCCAATAATGTAAGTTAGAGGCAGCAATACCATGTTTCTTTACAGAGGCACAAATTGAATGTCCATTAAACTCGATGTCATCAATTGCAGCTAGCATGCCTTGCTTTGTCCAACCTCTAATGGAACTGATTTTCTTTGTTGAACTTGCACCTTGCACTGTGGTTTAAGGTGGCTCTGTGGTTGATGGAGGGATAGCATGAATCCCAAGATATCAGACTTTAGCTTAGCAAGACTATTTCCTGAAGATGAGAGCCACGTCAGCACAAGAGTTGTTGGAACTTAGTAAGATTATTACACATTGTCTAAAGCTGTTAACAATTAGTGATGGATATGTTTCAATGTGTGCTATTGATTTCAAGAGGATTGACAATATCGCATGACAATTTTGCTTTTGGGTATTTACCTGCTTTGTTATGTTTTAACATTCGAGCATATAGGAATACGATTTCCTTTGCAAATAGTTTTCACTTGATCCTCACTCAATTCCTAAAATTTCCCTCACTACATAATATTCGACTTTGTAATTTGGATATGCAGCGGGTATATGGCACCAGAGTATGCTATGCAGGGGCAATTATCTGTAAAAGGAAATTTCTATAGCTTTGGCGTTCTTCTCTTGGAACTTATTACAGGAAGACAAAACAGTGATAATAATCTGTCATTTGATATGCAAACGCTTTTAGAATGGGTGAGATATTTTGATATTGTTCTCATTTTATGTCCAACTGAACTTATTTACCTTATCTAAGTTATGTAATTTTGTTCTGAAAGTCATTTTTCACTGGAATTGGGCCATTATGTTTTTAAAAATATCTAAGTATAAAAATGTTTAAATCAAATATCCCTGCAGCACCCAAAAAAAATTACCCAAAATACCAAATTTTTTATACCCAAAATACTGAAACTTAATAGCATGGGTTCATCTATAAACCATTTAGAAGAGTGTGAATTTAGAAATTTCACTACTGATATATTTTGATACGATTTTTTAAAGTCAATAAAGTATCAAGGTGACGATTGTTCGTGATTATTATGTAGGCATGGAGATTATACAAATGAGGGAAAATTGTGGATATGATTGATCCAACCATAATTGAAATGTGCAACATGGAGGAAGCATTGAGAGGCATTCATGTTGGTCTTTTATGTACACAAGCTAACTCATCATGTTATATACCTAGGGGGGATAACATGGGGTACAAAGGGAGGTATCCAAGGGAATAATGTAATAATGGAATGGGCCATAGTAATAAATAAGGTGGTTAACCCATATCATGTAAGGGACCACACGTAGTTAGTAATAATGTAATGGGCCCATGGTATTAGATAGATGGTATTGAGGGAACCATGGTAATGACCCATGGTATTGTATGTATGAGGCCTATAAAGAGGCTAGAGACTCCACATTGAGGGATGTGAAGGATTATTGTATGAACAGGCATATGGCTTGTGGGTGTTCTCCTTCCTTAAGGAGTGAATATATGGTGTTGCCCTGCCTTAAGGGTTTGATCAATAAAGTGAATCATTTCTATCTATATTTAGATCTTGTTATTTCTTGGGTTTATTTCTATTTCTCATATATTTTCATATCATATCTATAACACATCACTTCGTCCATCGATGTCTCTAATCAGATTGATGCTTTCATCTCATTCTGTGATATTACCCGTTCCCACAAAGCCTGCTTTTTTGAGATCTCATGTTTCTTCCCTGTCATCTGCTGCATCTCATGCTCCTCTGCCAAATGTTGATGCTTCGATTACAGAGTTGGTTCCCAGGTAACGTGCATCTTGCAATCTCTCGGCCTTAAAAATGGTACGTCTTTCAATGTTGTGACATAAGTGGGTTTAGAGATACAGACGTGCATAATGTGTAATAATATTACTTTTGTATGCAATTGTAATAGTTAAGTGTGTGCGTTTTACAATAGTTAAGTGCGTTGTCAAGCTTTTGTGAGTGGTGGGAGTGATTCTTGTCATTCCCTCCACCCTACTTTGGTTATCTGAGTATGGAAAATTGTTGTTATATTTCATATTCAATTTTAATTCTCAAACTATAATAATATTACTTTAATATACCATTGTAACACTTAATTGTGCACTTGTCAAAGCATTTATGAGCAGTAGGAGTGGTTGTTGTCATCCTCTCCATCGTACTTTGAGTGTCATAAATTATTGTCCTATTTATTTTCCAATTTCAATTCTCATGTTATGACATGTCTACCTACTAGCTCCCTGGTAGCTTGGTGTAATGTTTTCTATGTAACTAGATTACTTTCCAAATTACTGTAATGTTTCCTATGTAACTAGATTGCTTTCAAAATTACGCTTGGTGTAATGTTTTCTACGTAACTAGATTACTTTCAAAATCACTGTAATGTTTCCTATGTAACTCAAACTTACTATAATGTTCACTATGTAACTAGATTATTTTCAAAATTGCTCAATCTGCGATTCCTCAAGAGCATAGGCAGGAAGGTGTCGAAAAGAGAATTTACATAATGCAATGTTGATTTGTCCTATGGTTTGCTATCGTTATTCTGAATATTTATTCTTTACTTATAATGATATTGTTATTTTTAATTTATGACAAGCAACACATATTATGATATAGAATTTGAGTTAAATTAGTTTGGTTTTGATTCCTGTGTTATTTGTTAAAAAAATTATCAAAATTGATATAAAATTTAATATTTTAAAAATTGAAAATCTTTAAATCATTGATACATATAAAATATTAGTTAATGCGTGAAATAATTATAAAAGTATATTGATGATTCTCCGTGTTTACAAGTTTTATAGATCCAGTAAAATCCTCTACACATATCATGTTTAAAATATTAAATAACTTTTAAGATATGCATTTTCATAATAGTATTTTTTTAATATTAAATAACTCTTAAGTAACGCTTTTTCATAATTGACCAATCCAAATTAAACACGTGTCCCTACATATTTCTACCTCTAAATTTCCAACCAATTTCATTCGATGGGAAAACGTTTTTGCTGTGTTTTTATTTTACTACTTAAAAGAATCGTGATTCTTTTTTCAAAGTTTCAAAATAAGTGCTTAGCGTTACATCTGTCTCTATCGGTTAATGCTTAATTGAATATTTAGCTGTATGTCTAGTGAATAAATTATTGAGATTAAACATAAGGATAGAATGCTTAAGGTAATTGTGTAATCCCTCTATGTACTTTAACAATGTGTCTTATGATTGCAAATATATACATAACATTAGAGACATTTTTTTTTCTGAATTCTTTGGCATAATCTTGCACATTTTGACCTTTAAGTTGTTTAAAGCTCTGCCAATTCATGATGGCTTTCTACATATAAGTTAGAGGGTAGAATTGTCTTTTAATTGCAACAATGAAATTAGACCAAGAAATTGATAAAAACCAATAGTGTAAACTATCTTCCATTTCATTAAGCAAATATGATATTACATATATACAGGAGTGTTGTCTCATGATAGGAAAACTATCTTGGACACACAATTTGTTGGTTGAAAGAATATCTCAACCACACACAAATCTAGGAACATAGTTAGGAACAGACTTCTCTAGTTAGAAAGAATCACAACTTAGACAAGTAGGAATTACATATTCCAACAAAAATTGAGATCTTACCATGTTTCTTTATCTCCTCTTGTGTCTTTGATTCCCACCATACTAGTGTTGCACCCTCCAGCCTTGAGGAAGCTAATTGAATCTTTATCTCATCCTCTTGAAGGTTTTGAATTCTGCAATAGACCTCCAACTGATGAACCCAATTGTCAAGCTTCTCTGCATTCACTTCACCATTATACATGGGCAGTTCAAATTTAACATCAATTTTTAATAAGGGTGATTTACTAGTTCCTTTTGAGATATGTTGATGAGTATGAGTAAGGGTTGTGTTAGTGGAAGAGGGTGAAGATGCTTGTGAAGAAGGAGATGAAGAAGATGGTGGAGAGGGTGGAGCTTTACCTCCATTTTCGTTACCTCCTCCTGAAGAACCTTCTCCTTTGGGAGGTTTGAGCTTTCACCCTGCAGTCCGGTATTCCACTCTTCATAGAGGACCTTCACCATCTCTATCATATCAAAGAAAGCCTTCATGAATACCTTCTCATCCTCTGTCATGTTTGTAGGCTCTCCTTCATGAGACATGCTCACTGGAGTCTCCACTGCAACTTGAAGAAGAACTAATGGTGGAGATTGTGGCAACCTTTCCCTCCTTCCCCTTGACCCAAATTCAGGGCTTTCAGCCAGATTCCCTTCTCCTCTCTTCCATTTTAACCTTGTAACCATGACATTCAATTGAAAACAGTTAAATCCTTCTTGCACAAATAAAACTAAGAGCTCTGATACCAAACTTGATTAGATTGGGAAAAATAGTTTTCTATGCTAAAATTCCTTTCCAGGTTATATTAAATATTCTTAAGGATTTAAGAAATTATTTGCAAGTTTAAACATGGGTTTTTGAGTGTTTTTATGTATTTTTTATGTGCAAATTAACATAAACAAATGACTGAACAACAACATATAACGGACATAAACATCACCATAAATAGTATCACAATAGCACATGATGAAGGAGTTCACGCCTCCTGGGCTATGTCTCCTTGGTCCAGCTTCCAATGGCTTGGACCTCTTTATTATGCTCAAAAGTGTGAATACATTAACTTACAATGATCACAAAGATCTAAAACATGTTCCAATGGCTCCAGAATGCCCAAAAATGCCTTTGTAGCCTCTTTCTACTCCTGATTTGGTAAAAAAACTGAAGAAGTTATGGTCTTTACCAATATTATACTAATCGCACCGAAAATTTCCCAAAATTTGGCACCATCCTACAATTTTTCCCCAAAATGCGCTAATGGAGCGACAATTTCGCCGAAAATCGATCAAAATTATCAGACACTTTAAGTGACTACTAACGCCTAAATTCCAAAAATTGTGACCACGTGGGGGGGCATGTTCCTCGAGCTAAGGCCAACGACCCACCCCCCGATGGTCGGGCCCCCTCATTGCTCTCTGCTGGTGGTCATGTGTTGGTAGTGCAACCAAGGGTCGCCCCCCCATGGGCTGGCCATAACCCCAAACGACACACACGTAATATTAAAGATAACCCAAGTTCCATATAGTTAAGAAACTTTGCAATGGTGTATTGACAGAGGCATTAGAATTGTGTTGGGAGGTCATGGGTTCGAGCCTCGCCGCCTCCACCCATACTCAACCAAAAAATTTGGTGGCCTCTAGGACTGCCATGTGGCGGCCTCTGGTTGGGCCACATGTCAGCCCATGGTTGGCCATCAACCACCCAATAAAGTTACGCAAAATTCCACCCATAGGAACATGCCACTTGGCACATTGTGATTCACCAAAAAATGTTGACTATTCAACCTACCACTTACACCTGCCTAGTCAACATTGCATCAGTAGTGCAGATTGCTAACTGGGTGGTCAATTGTTTTTTAAAAATTGCTTGTTTGGGATAGTGAACAGAACATGGTTCTGGGATCATATGGTGTCTATTTCACGTGAAACAATTTGCATCGGATTCAGGATGACGAGCACTACGCGGTCGTCCTACTTCCACACTGATTCTATAACTTTTGATTTTGAGCTATTTTTTTAGCACCTTATCAATGAGGTCAATGATTGGGGCTATTTTGATGCCTAGAATGAAGATACCTACCTATAGTGGCATCTTGGAACCATAAGAATTAATAGATTGGATCAATGCTTTAGATAAGAATTTTGAGCATGAGGAGGTAGATGAAGACACATGTGAAGTTTTTTATTACTAGATTGAAATGACAAATCCAAGATCAAAAGCTGTAGCATAATGGTGGTGAATCTGAAAGGTGAATTTTTTCCCAAAGATTACTAGTTGTCTTTATTCAAGAAAATGCAAAACTTGAAACAAAGGTCATTCATTGTTAAAGAGTATACTGAAGAATTTTACAAGGTGGCTATTAGAGTAGGATACATTGAGGAAACACTTGAAAATGTTTCTAGATATATCAATGGGCTACGGTTCGGGATTCGAGATGAGTTTAGCCTATTTTCACCTAGAACTATACAAGATACTTACCAATTTGCCTTGAGGGCATAGGAAAAATTTGCTAGAAAGAAAAGCCAAAGGAATAGAGGGATGAATCGTGTAAGGGGAAGAGGGAAAATCGCTACTGGGAGAAAATTCAGCATCCAAAGGAAGGCGAAGGTAGTTCAAGCAGACAACCATCAAGAGGAGGTGAATAAAGAGGAATAAGGCCTTTCTCAAGAGGACATGGTCGAGGCAAAGGCTACCAAGTTCAACGTTACAAATGTGGGGAATTAGGACATATTTGTGGTGGAATTATATGTATTCTAATTCCTACATTTAATCATTGAATACATGATTATGAGACTTAGATATGTAAGCACAATAAATGCAGGATTAACAATTAACAGTAGAAAGAACTATTCACTAAGGATTATCACTTGTCATTGGACTGTAGGACTCTAATGCTTATCAGGTTTTGAACCATAATATTTCACTAAAAATTTTGATGTGTTTTTTTATATATGTAGCTTATTAGGTCTTGAGACTTCAATGGTTGTAATCCTATAGTGATGAAAACCCATTAAACATGTTGCAGAAAAGTAAATTGCAAAA
Source organism: Pinus tabuliformis (assembly GCA_031772625.1). Lineage (NCBI taxonomy): Eukaryota > Viridiplantae > Streptophyta > Pinopsida > Pinales > Pinaceae > Pinus > Pinus tabuliformis. The sequence continues at coordinate 11,115,945 of CM062808.1, forward strand.
AATTAAATGCAAACAACTATAAGAAAAAGCGTGCGAGACAAGTAAAGAAAACAAGACAATAAGCTACAAGAAATGCATTAAAAAACTATCAAAAATAAAATTTAAATAGGATTAGAGATAATTATAGGTTCTTATTCATTGTAGGAATATTTTACCAAGTAGTTGTAAATCTCTAATCAATTAAAGAATCCTAAACTGCAAATTACATATTCTTTAATACCATGTTCTAGTAGAGAACCTAATATCGAATTAAGTACATAAAGGCTGGAATTTGAAATTCTGAATAAGTACTGAATTAAGTAAAAAAATTTTGTAGGTTGAAATTCTGAATATTAAAATGTGTTAAGAAACCAATTTGAATTTGTTTGACTCTTAAGCCTAAGAAAAATCATTTTGAATTTGGTCATAATGCATTCTACTTAACAGATCTGAAAATGGAGCAATAAACCTAACACTATGTGAAATACAAATTTAATGAAAAATTGAAAAGAAACATCAAATAAAATATGAAATCAAATGTTGAAAACAAGATCTTAATCCTACACAAAGAAGAATCAATGGAATGCAATTCACTTCTTAAACCTAAAGAGAAGTACTACAAACTAAATTGAAAGCGTGAAAGTGAATAGATCTAAGTTTTATCTAACATAAATTCTTTGCAAAATAAAACTAAATTTCTAGATGTAAGACTAATTTACAAAACACTTGAGGCATAGAAACATTTACCCACACTAAGGGGCCCTTCTAGGAGGTTAGTTTTGCTAAGAAAATCTCAGATCAAGCTAAGAAGATGTACCACAATTTAGCAACCATCAATTCTTTATTCAAGTCAAAAACCCTATTACAAATCAGCTCTCTAAATCCCTCCAAAAACTAATCATTGATCTCCTCTATTACAATAATGAACAACCTCATTTATTCTTTCATTTGAGGCTTTATTTATACATAAAATCCATTTAGGAAGGATAAGATCCAATGACCTAAACTCAAGAAACGAATTTACAACTTTAGAGGAAAATCTCCGAACTCTAATTTTTGTGTAATTTTATACAAATTGGCGTTAAAGAACTAACCATATCTTCTCGACCATGATGTATTTTGGGGAGTTGTTTCTATGGAGCGTAACTTATTATATTTCAACAAAAAATTCTCTTGAAATTTCCTTATTCAATTCTGTTAGCTACCTATACCAATAGGTTTCATATTTCATGATTGGCTATGAAAAGGTCCAAATATGCTCTGCTTTGATGATTCAAAGATCACATATTTCCAAGAGAATCCAATCTGTGCTTATAGCTTGGTAAGGACTCAAATTTTGATGGATGGTCCAACAGTCTAATCTGGACCATGTCATGTTTTAAATTTTTAGTTGTAGAATAGAGAAAGGAGTTTGTCCAAACTGTTTAATCTTGGCAGACAAGTAGTTTAGGTAGAGAAAAAAGGCTCCCAACAGCTTAATCTGGGACCTTGGAAGAAATAAGGGTAGAAGTAGATAGAAAAACAAAAGAAAAGCCAAAGAAAAGAAAAGGCAAGTAAGGGTCTGCAAGTCCAAGTGCACCCTCCAAGAAGAAATAAAAAGTGCTAGGCAAATAGATGGGTAGGCAGTTGGGGTTGCAGAAGGGCCATTTCTTATCAGTTGCATGTGTGCTAACTTTGTTTACCAAAGCAAAATCAATGAATTGAGAAGGTGTCATTCTTCATCAAGTTGCAGCAAGCAGGAAGCATGTCTAACCTCCCTTCCTCCCCTCTCCATTTCATTACTAACACTCCCTCATCGGCTGAGATTCATGGAAGAGATTATGGTTTCATGGTGGTTCTTAATCTTTTTAGAAGCCACATTTCTTGTTTAAACTCTTTTCATTTTGATCTACTCCCTAAACTAAGTAAGTTTCAAATAAACTTAGTGATTTTCCCCCCTCATTCACATCTTCCCCCCATATTAACTCTAACTTTACTATGTAAATCCCCTATATTACTTCTCCCCTACTAGTATTAACACCATGGTGTATAAACCCCAAATTTTGTATAAATATCCCTCCCCTTGGCATTATAGCCATATGTTCTCTAAAAAGGAATCAAAATGACATCTAGTCACTTTGATGAACCTATACCTCATCTCTCTCCCTTGTTTCAAGTCATTCCACTCATTAAACCTTCATTTGCAAAGAAAAACCCTATAAAAACCCCTCCTACCCATAACCCCTTTGAAATTATGAAAAAACCCAAAAAACCCACTTTTGTCGCTTAACCAAAGTTGACGCATATATTTGATTTTTCGAAATATATTGAAAAACATTGAAAAATACCATATCTAAACCTTTCCCGCTGAGCACGTGTCCCAAAAGAAATATTTGTTTATTCCTCCGCCCGCTTCCGTATCCACCGATCACATCGCCCTCCCGTCTACCGTCGGATCGGACCCATGGGATCCGACGGCCCTCATTGATATCGGAGCGGCCCCCACGGCAGATGATTAGCGCCCGAGAAAATGACGAAGGGATACGTCATTGCGCGGCCACGCGTCACCCTCTCGGGTCTCTCGGAGCGGCCTCTGATAAAACCAGGGCCGTATCGTAACCGCTCTGAGAAACCGTAACCACTATGGCACTTAACCGTAACCGCTATGGCACTTACCGCCCGGTTCGCTGGTCCCACGTCAGACCCACGTCATCGCCACCCTGCCATCACATCAGTACTCTTGTCCACCCCTGTGCCAACATGTCTGCCACCGCATCATCCCCGTGGACCAATAGCAGCTCGCCACCTCACCCGATGACGTCATGCTGACGTCATCCGAGCTTGACCCCTCCCTATGATGTCATGCTGACGTCATCCGAGAAAAAGCGCCAAATTGCCAAAAGGTCGATATTTTGGCCAAAAATCACGTTTTACATACTTTCTCGCTCATTCGCTATTGTTTCCGCTGCATGGTCTGTTACGTCCAAAACTGCGCCACCCCGCTGGAATCGGCCTGGAGACCTCCAGAGCACCAATCCTGCCCACATTTACGACCACTGCTCACTGTTTACCAGGTATTTCTCATCATTTATCCTCCATACGCCTGAATTGTCTGTAAATTACTCAGAAGGGTCAAAGGACACTAAAACTCATCATTTTACTGGCAAATTCCCTCTGCAAAGCCTCTATTCCCAACTGCAAGCTCGAAAACCACGAGCTGAGCCTTGATTTCCCGAGTTCTTATCAAAAACTGTAAACTGCTCGCGCAATCGTGAGACAATTGGTCAATCCATTAAAAAACCTACCACAGAAGACAAAGTGAGACCAGACATTGGTCTTATTCGTAATTCAAATAGTATTTCAAGTGCTGTGTACCCACTTCACCCTCTGGTCCCTGAAATTCACACTTTCATTGCAAGTAATCACCTCTGTGTTGTTCTGCCTATTTCAACCAGTTCACCTGCAAGACAGAAGCTCAATAGACCATGGAAACTCCAATTGCACTGAACATCAAGCCTCTCAATGCCCCTCATAGGGAGTTAGAATGGAAAGCTCTGGGAGATATGGATTATCAAATGTTGGATTGGTTTCCATTAGGCTCCAAATACAATATTCAGTTGCTAAATGAATTGAAAGCCCAGCACCTTAGTGGAGCTGATATCCTAGGGATTTGGGACTCAAACTTGCCCATCTACAACCTCCCCCAGGTAAATCCTATGCCAGAGTTGATCCACAGATGCCAGGAGTGCTATGATCCATGCCAAAGAGCTGTCCTCAGCCCTACAGGCTCAATTCTGTTCCATATCACCCCAGAGAGCATAAATGAGATGCTGCATTTCCACACTGCAAAACCATTGACCCCTCTCTACATGCAGAACTTGATAAAGAAGGGGAATAAGTTGTCAAATGACCAGATCATCAAAATCAACCAGTTGTTTGTACAACCAGGCTCTGAAGCCATCAGAACTCCTCCTATTGGATATGCCTACTTAAATGAATTGGGCAGAATGCTAGTGGATTTGATCAGCTATGTCCTAGGGTTCAAGGGAATGGAGGATGTGGATGAAATTATAATGGCAATGCTGTCTATATTCTCTCCTGGAAAGCCTCCAGCTGTACATTATGACTATGCCACATATATTGCAGATAGGATCCATGACCAGCTGATGAATCTGCAAAGGGAAAGACTGTTCAGATATACTTCCTACATTTACCATCTATTCTTGTTTAATCAACCAGGCAGCTTCTTCATTCCCCTGAAACAAGTTAATGCCCAGGGGAATCCAAGGTCAGTTGTGTTTTGGACCTCTGTTTTTCATTGCACCTCTGTGTCACCATACACATACTGTGAGTTCATAGACTTATTCATACATCTAGCTATGACATTATTGTATGGTGTTCCTCCTCCAAGGTTAACTGATGACATGAGGAGAATTCTCCATCTAAACAAAACCTACAGCATTGGTAATTGGTACTTTTACCAAGACCACACAGTCATTAGAGTATATGGATGTGAGTTGAAGCCTTTTAGGCTGCCAAGGTATGTCCCCATGAGGCTTTTTGCCCTCGAATACTTCAGGCAATTTGGGAATGCCGACTACCTCCACTTCCAAAGTAAGAACAAGAAAGCATAGTTGAAGGTAAGGAGCCAGCTGGGCCCTTTCCTATATAACAAAAAAGAGGAGGGATGGAAAGAGGCAAACAGTATCCTAGAGGCCCTCAAACTGCAAACTAGCTTTGAGTGGATACCCTATGACCCCAATCATTTTGTTTCCCTCAGGAGGATAAGATACAAATTGGGTACCTATTCACATGTAAGGCAGCCTGAGATTGAGCAGTATGCCAATGCATTGAGCTAGGAAGAGGGCACCCTAGAAGAGGAAATCACTAGTGAAGAGCTGCTAGAAAGAGAGGCTAGAAAAATTCAAAAAGAAGCTGACTTAGAAACTTGTGGACAGGTCCCCCTCTCATATAAAAGACAACTTGGAGCAGCTGCCTCATCCTCAACAACACATCAGCAAGCTGCCATGAATACTCCACAGACAGCCAACAAAGGCAAAGAAAAGCAGGTGGAACAGCCACCTCCTATGACTGAAGAGCAAATGGAAACCCTAATGCAGCAACAAGAAGAAATGGAGCAGCAGGGAGAAGGGCAGCAACAAGAAGAACAGCAACAATAGGAAGAACAAAGGCAGGAACAACCTGTCCAGCAAGAGAAAATAGTGGAAGCCCCTAAATCCACTGAACAAACTGTGCCTCCAAGGCAAGAAACTTCAGCTGAGGCATCAATCCTCCAAACTCCACAAAAGGAGGATAGAAGCAGGAAAAGGGACAGAGAGACTCCCCTTACAACATCAGCATCTCATGGGGAGAAAAGACAGAGAATCAATCCCTTCTCAGAGGAAGAAATGCCAATAGGACAGTCTTTTGGTATGGTCCCACCCAACAGGGAAGCATCAGCAAGTTCCTTTCAACAGGAACAGGATAGAGCAATGGGAGGAGAAGTAAGTTCCTCAAATCAGCAAAGAGAAGGTGGACCCAGCATTAAACAGTAGTTCATCGACATTAAGAGGAGAAATGAGCCCATCAAGATACAGTTGTATAACCATCTGTTAAACATGGCTCCCACCAATCAACAAAGACTCATGTCTGCATACGATGTGCAGGAAGGCAAAATGATCATGAGTCATTTTATGCCAACAGCAGTGCAGCCCCAATCTGCCTCTGACTACTTGAGGACTAACCTGGAAGTCCTTGCCAAGGATATCCACCCAATGGATAAGATAGAATTGCATAAGCAAACGGGTGAGATGGTCTATGCTTCCTTGGCAGACCAAACATTGGATAACTACAGGCTACAAAATAGCCTTAACAATACAGCCTCTCAGCTAGAGTTGGAGAGAGCATCATCCCAGGCAAAGGACAACAGAATAAGGTCCTTAGAGGACATCATCATAGAGATGGGGCATGATCCCAAAGATATCAAGGGCATACAAGAGATATTAAAATTGAGGGATGCAGACATGGCAGCCTTGAGGAGAAAGATCAAACTCCCAGCCACAATTCACCCTCAAACAGATGATGTTGCCCAACAAAGACATGATCAACAGGCCACAACCTTGTTGATATCTCTGTATAAGCAGCTAATCCAAACTCAGGAAAAGCTGGGAGAATCAGAGGCTGCAAAAACAGCACTACAGGCAGCCTTGAAACAAAGAGAAGAAGGGCAGACCTCTCGGCCTCCTCCTCAAAGCATAAACCTTGAGGAAGCTGCCCCAACTACTGTTCCTCCCCCCCAACAGACTGATCAAGCTGCACCACCTGCTTCAGCACCTCCACCAACAGAGCAGGCCCCTAGCTTGGACATGCAAAAGCTAAAAAATGAGATTCAAGCCCTGGAAGCTCAAATGGCAGAGTTGAATGAGACCAGGGATAAATTGGCCAGGGTGAATGACAGATATGATAAATCCAAGCAAGCGGTGGCAGAGAAGGGCAGGGAGGTGAAATCCCTCAAAGACAGGATAAAAGAGCTAGAAAATGAGCTCAAATTAGATAAAGTTATAGCTGGGCTTAAGGCAATGCTATGGGCCAACATTGGCCAATCTATTACTGACCAATGGCAGTATATAGAGACAATCCATGAGCAGCTAGAGCTCATCCCAAAAGCACAAGCTGAAATTCACAAGTCAAGGGCTGCTCTAGGCAACATGCCTGAAGTTGCCACCAGGATGATCAATGTGCTGAATAATAGAACAAGTACTCAGCTGGCAAACATGGGAATTCCCAATAGAACTGATACCATTCAGTTGATCAAAAGGGTTCTCACATTGAGAAATTTGGTGCAGACATTGGAAAGAAGAACCCAGGACATGCAGACCGAGGTAAAAAGATTCATGGATAAATTCCTGGTGCTGCAAAACAGAGGACTCCCTAGCTTACTGAACAGCGCAGGGAGACTGCTCATTCATGAGCAGTATGCCAAAAGAGTGAATGCATTTGCCACAAACGAAATCAATGAGAAGCCCAGCAACTCAGAAGAAACAGGGCCAGCTACAGGACAGACTATCTACAACAAGGTAGAAAGTCTATTTTTTATAATGAATGAGATCAATCACCTGTTTGAGGTGGCTCCCAATTTTTACAAGTATACAGAGGCAGAGGAGACTATGGATGAAATTCTCAGGCATCAACTCCCTACACAAGACTGGTGGACAAATACAATACAAAAATTTTTATAGACAGTGAGTCATTCACCAAAGTTTGTTTTTAAAATATGAATTGTTATGTAAAGCACAGTTTAACAAAATCAGCATGCATTAAAGATTAGAGCTGAGCCAACTCAGCAGAAATTTCGGCCAACGAAGCAAAAGTAGGAAACCACGGGTGGCAGAGCCGAGAAAATACAGCGCAGCAAACTTAAAGGCACATTTTCCAGCATTAAAGCAAAGCGGTTCAACCGACTCACTGACCTCCAAGGGTCAAAATATCCTCTGACAGACTTAAAGAGCAGTTATGCTGCATTCAAAGCTGTAATAACTTCTTTTCTACTTTCTGTACGAAGTAATGAAGATATTTCTCTCTCAAGATGACTCAATGCCTGAGATATTTTGTATAAGCATTCCTATAAAGTCCCATTCGCATGAGTTTGCAAGGGTTGTTTTTGATTTCTCCTGAAGAAGTTCTTATGCTGTAATCCTTTCAGAAGTTTAATAAAGAAAGTGATGGAATTTCTCGGATTTCTGAAGTGTTGAATGCGTTTTGGTGTCTGTTGAAAACTGCTGGATTCCTGTGTATTACACAATACAATAAGTCTCTGTAACTCTCTCTGTTATGTATTTTTGATTTGTTAAAATCCATATATGTTTCTAATTTCTGAATATTTAGCAACAAGGAAAAAGAATAACTTTCAGGATTTATTCAAGAAATACCCTGAGTTCAATCTGTGTTGTTAATGAATGTTTTCTTCAGCTGTAATCTTGATAAGTGTAATTCTTAATTGCTGCACTTTCAGAATACATCTTTCACAGTGACCTTTGTCTCAGGAATTCAAGTTTGCTCCTGTGCAACGTGTTTCACTTTCACCTCACCAGCTTAATAGAGAATTCTTAATTGCTTTCTGTTAGCTGACATGCCTCACCATTCAAGCTAAATTTGTTTGTCTGAGATACACAATCGGCCCTGCAGTTTGAACACCACCAATCCTGCATTTCAAAGCATTTCACATCTCCAGACTCCATTGCCCAATGATATATTACTCTCTAAACACTACATCTTAAGCCCTGAAAGAAATCCTTCAACCAAAACATAAACCAAAACCTGAGCATAATACCTAGCCTAAAACACCATCATAACAGTGACAAATCATAAAGAGAGAGCCCTCTCTAATTACAGTTTGGCTAGAAACTGTGATCCAAAGATTGGTTAGTGGTTACCCCGGCCGTATTCCCTTGGGAGTCATAGGGAACAACCTGGGTGTTAACAAATTCCATGACCTCAGAAATTGTGCGTGAAGTTGACTGTTTAGATACTTTTTCCAATCTCAGTTTTGTAGAATTTTTTTACAAATTGGCTTCAAAGAACCAGCTGTAAATTTCAAATCATATCAAATTTTTATAAATTATTTGGTATCCAAGTAAATTTTTATGTTCTACAAAAACCCATTTTCCATATTCTTTATATTCACCACCATATGCATGAAAATCGAGGCAGAACATGGAAGTTTAAACAATGTTACCTATTTGTGGTTGTAGCATAAATAATTTGCTAGGATCCCACACGTGTGAGATGGGTATATTCCAAGGCTTGTAACAACATATGAGGCCCATTTAGAACATAATTTACTCTTCTGGAGAAAAGAAAAACATATTTTATAATTTTGAATTTTTTCCCTTCATTCGTGCAAGCGGAGGATTAAGTACCGAACTACTGAACTGATACAAAGATAGATATTTTCGTAGTGGAACATGCTCCTTGGTCACATAACCACATTATTAAACTGTCATTGATAAAACTATATTAAAAAGTCATTTAATCATTATAAATATAAGAAACCATTAATAATTAACCACAAGGTAAAATGAATGCATTTAGGGAAAATTAGAAATATATTAGTTACAGAATATGTTGAATATGGCTTGTAAATGAAAATTTTCGGATAACCCATACAATAACATATTGATCTATTTTTTTATGATTAGTTTTGTTGTGTTAATAACAATTACAGATTTCTAAACATGTGCTTTCTTATTGCTTCTTGTACTGGGGTTTCCTTAGTTGTTTGTGCATGTAAACAGGTAAATTTCCTTAAGTTTAAAATGAAATTCATGAGAAAAATAGATTCAAACACAAATACTAAACATCAGACATTCAAAGTAAAACAAACCATTAAAGAGACACTTTAACACAGTGTTTTAATGAAGGAGTTCACCCCTCCTGGGCTACATCTCCTTGGTCCAACTTCCATGGCTTGGGCCTCTGTATTAGCTCAATATGGAAAAATGTTGTTTTACAAAGCTCTATTGTTCCTGATACTTGCAGCAATGTGTTCAAAATGTCCACATGGTCGAAAATTTCCTTCTCTATGACTCATACATACTTTTCCTACAATTTCTCCTCTAATTCTGGAATATCTCCAGTTAGCCCTGCTAAATCTCGAGGTAGGCCAGAATTTGGGGGGCACCACCAAATCCTCCGCCAGACTAAATTGTAAATAATTAAATTTAAAACTGGACTAGTTAACATAAATCCCACAATTAGCATTAACTACAACCGTAACATCCAGTGGTTATATTGGCCTATTCACATGTGGAGTTAGCGTTGCAATATCTCTCGTGGTAATGGTTTGTCCGAAGATTGACCGTAACATTAACACAACCATTTTCAAAGATGGCTAGCACTTACTGTCGTAGGTTTGTGACCTGTCCATCGTGCTAACCATTTTATGTTACAACCCTTGCGTTCACATGTGGTAAACATTTGGAGTATGGTGAACTGTCCACCGCGGTAGAATACAACCGTTTGCATTTCATAACAATGCGTTCACAAGGGGAAGGGCTAGCCTACAGGTTTGCCCTCGCCTAACCGCCAACCTAATAACCATTTAGCTTCAAATTAATGTGGCGAATTGATATGGTAAGAACCACGGTGTAGAGAAGTTGGTAAAGTTGCGTGAACGGTAGGCCGGAGGTCATGGGTTCGACCCCAATCTCCACCAATATATTTTTCTCCATTGTGTCGATTGTCAATGCCTTTGGGAGGTGCCACATGGCATTCTTCCATTGGTCCATAAATAAAGCAAGAGAAATGCGTCAACACATCGCCTGTACAACCCAATCAAACGATGCCACTTGTCCACCTATCATTCCTTGTTGACCACTGTTGACCATGCCTAGTCACCTGCCACGTCACTAGTACGGACTGCTGTCTGTGCAGTGATTGGGCATTTTTTTTTTTTAAATTTCCCCTATTTAGCAAAGTGATCAGAACACAATAAGTTTATCATATGAACCCAGTTTTCGACGAAATGAGTTGCGTTAGGATCATTTCCAATATGGATGTGGTCATTCAAATTTCAAGCCATTCCGAGAACTTTGATTTTTGAGCTAAATACTGAGCACCTGATCATTCCTCCCCACTAGAAGCCTTTTGGACCCCAAAAGATACTCTCAATTGTTCAGTAAGTGAGGGTACAATTTCCTCACCTTCTGAGTCTGTAACCATTTGGCTTGAGAAGGATTTTGTCCATTGAGTCCCACTCTAAGGTATTCGACATCCCCTCTCTTTGAAGTTCTGATTCTTTTATGAAGTATGAGATCTTGTTGAAGCTCATCTAGATATTCTGGTGAAAAATCATCTCTTGATGGCAACTGAACATTCTCTCCTTGATCATCAGTAAAAGGAGGCTCAAACAATCTCAAATTCTCAACATTAACAACAGAGTATATTTTAATACAAGGAGGAAAATCAGGCTTAAATGCATTGTTACCAGTCTTTTCCAGAATTTTAAAAGGACCATAATGGATTGGCTTAAGCTTTTTACCTTCCCCTTGAAGTATCTCTTTGCTAATATATAACCAAACTTCATCACCAACTTGAAATTTATGATCAACCCATGTTTGTCAGGCCTTCGCTTATAGCTACTTTGACTTTTCTCAAGCTGTTCCTACACTGTATCATGTATCAATTGAATTTTCTCTATGAACTTCCTTGCCTTATCAATGTCACTATGACCATCGATGGCAACATCTTTCTCAAATATGAAGTCACTATGACCATTGGAACATGCAACGTGGAGGAAGCATTGAGATGCATTCATATTGGACTTTTATGTACACAAGTTGACTCATCACTTCGTCCATCAATGTCTCGAATCAATTTGATGCTTTCATATCATCTTGTAACATTACCGGATCCCACACAGCCTGCTTTTGTGAGATCTCATGTTTATGAAAATAGCAAGTACACCAGTTGTGGCTCTAGGGTTTCACAATATGCCAGTATTCCTTTCCCATCATCTGCTGCATGTCATGCTCCTCCATCAAACGCTGATAACGTGCATCTTGCAATCTCTCGGCCTTAAAAATGGTATGTCTTTCAATGTCATGAAGTAAGTGGCTTCAGAGATACGGATGTGCATAATCTGTAATAATATTACTTTAGTATTCAATTGTAATAGTTAAGTGTGTGCGTTTTACACTAGTTAAGTGTGTTATCAAGCTTTTGTGAGTGGTGGGAGTGATTCTTGTCATTCTCCCTACACTACTTTTGTTATGTGAGTATGGCAAATTGTTGTTATATTTCTTATTCAATTTTAATTCTCAAATTATAATAATATTACTTTAATATACCACTGTAACCATTAATTGTGCACTTGTCAAAGTGCCATCCTCTCCACCGTACCTTGAGTGTCATAAATTATTTTTCTTTTCCAGTTTCAATTCTCAAGTTATGACAGGTCTACTCCCTATTAGCTCCCTAGTAGCTTGGTGTAATGTTTTCTCCCTATTAGCTCCCTGGTAGCTTGGTGTAATGTTTTCTATGTAACTAGATTACTTTCAAAATTACTGTAATGTTTCCTATGTAACTCAAAATTACTGTAATGTTCACTATGTAACTAGATTATTTTCAAAATTACTCAATCTGCGATTCCTCAAACAACTTGTATGCCTTTTGATCATCACAATAACCAATGAATCTGCACTTAATTGATTTTGCATCAAGTTTTCTTCTTTCATCTTTTGGAATATTTGCAAATGCCTTGCATCCAAAAACTCTTAAATGGCTCACTTTTGGTGTATATCCATAAAATGCTTCAAAAGGTGTTTTTAGATCTAAAATTTTGGTTGGACTCCTATGTTTCAAATAAACAACAGTATCAATGGCTTCATCCCAAAAACTATCAGAGATATTTTTACCTTGAAGCATACTTCATGCACATTCCACTAGTGTTCTATTTTTCCTCTCAGTAACTCCATTTTTCTAAGGTGTATGAGACACAATAAATTGTTTTAGAATCCCATGACTTTTGCAATATTGATTAAAATCTCTTGATTTGTATTCTCCCCCCTGATCAGATCTAAGAATTTTGATGTATTTCCCAATTTGTTTTTCCACCATGTTTTTGAATTCCTTAAAGTATTCAAAAACATCACGTTTTCTTTCTTATGAAATAGATCCAAGTGTATCTAGATCTGTCATTAGCAAAAACAAGAAAGTACAATGCTCCTCCAAGAGATCTAGTTTGCGTAGGTCCACATACATCAGTATAAATTAATTCAATTATTTCCCTTTGCCTTTTTTCTTCATGTATAGGAAATTCCTGCCTATGTTGCTTGCCAAGTACACATGCTTCACATTCAACATGATTATTCTTCATAACAAGAACCTTCAACCATTGTTTTTCTTTGAAGTAACATTAAATCATTGTGATTTAAATGCCCATACCTTTGATGCCATAACTTTTCTGTTGACATTGTTGTAGATGCTAATGCAAGCCTCCAACTCTGGTACCTGTGGCAATAACCTTATAGCGATCCTAGATACCTTTAGCAACACACTGTGATTTGACAAATTCCACCTTTAGATCTTGATCATCAATAATAAAAACATAAATTAAATTCTTTTTTTATACGAGGAACATACATCACATCATGGATATGTCTCTCTTTTCTATTAGGTAACATCACACCTATTACTCCATGTCCTTGAACTTGAAGTGATCTATCATCTCCTAGATAAACACATGTTCCATAAAATTTAGTAAAAAAGTTATTAATTTGAAACCTTCTAACATACATCTAATAATATATAACATACATCTAATAATAAATATATATTAGTGTATCGAAAACAAATCTAAGTCTAAAATTCATATATTACTGTATCTCATACAAATTTTAATGATTAATAAATAAAGATTATAAAATTAAAACTCTAATAACTTTTTATATTATATATAATTAAATAAAAATAATCAAATAACATCGAATCATCAAATACTAATTATTTAGAAAATATCAAAACTAAATATCATAATTTTCTTATTAGAAACATTTGATTGAATTTTTTATATACTTTTGCTATATTTCATTTATTATAAAATATTAAAATAACTTATAGACAATTCAAATGAAATATTGACCATTAAACTTAATTAATATAAAATAACTTATAGACAATTCAAATGAAATATTGACCATTCAAGTTAATTAATGAAATTATATTGATAGCCATATTTTAAATATAAGTAGTATATTATTTATAATTAATAAAAATAGTAAAATTAATATTAGTTAAAATTAAATTATTAGATAATTATTATTTCAAAAATATAAAAAAATAGGATTATATTTATCTTAATATAATCACTTATTTAAAAATGTAATTGAATTTTTTCATATATTTATTTAAATTTCATTTATAATAATATATTAAAATAATTTATAAACCATTCAACCTAAATAATAAAATTATATTGTGATTAAAAGTTATAGTAAATATGATTTATTTCATCTCGTGAGATGATAAGTGTTAAAGGCGTCTCATTCCCCCATCATGTCTTAGCGCTCAACATGCAAACAATTCTAGGCATTTATGGTTTCAGGTGGGATGTGTTAATGGTTTAACTAATTGTTTGAAGTTAATGTTGCTCCTATGTAGACATGCCCAAATGACAACAATCATTACTCTTGCCCCATAATTTTAAATGCAAGACTGACTCTAAACATTCATTTCCCTTTGACTCCATCATAGTCTGTTGTTATTTTAGTTTGGGAATATGAGGAACCAATTGTTTCTTTCCCTTGTAGTTGTTTACTTCTTTGCTTTTTCTATTTTTTGGCCTTTCCCACGAGCTTTCTGCACTTCACTTCTATGTTGGTTAGAGGAAACATTCTCTAAAGAAGTTGCTTCTCTATGAATTTCTTTATTTGCAAGAATTTTTGCATTGGATGGACAAGCTTTTGGGCTCTATCAATTCCATATGTTGAGGCAAAGAGCTTGAGTTCATTGTGGCAGTAGCAGTGTTGTAGGGAGTAGGGGTTCCTGCACTCCTTTAAGGGTCTAAGTCTTAGCTTGAGCTTCCATACAACAAATTCTTCATGGTGGCAATGTACAAAAAGGCAAAAGCAGTAGCATTGCCACCACATGGCTCTTGCTATTACTAGCACAACCACATTTATATTAATATAAATGTGGTTGATAAACATTGATAGGCTTATATCAACCAATATCAATACTATTAATAATGCAATATTATATTTAATACTATTATTTATAATATTATTCTTAATAATATTATATAATATTATTCTTAATAATATTATATAATATTATTATACAGCTTGAGTGGGCCTAATAGTTAAGAGCATGAGTTTACTCCTAATAGGTCATAAGTTAAAAACCAGAGGGGGTAGAGTATGTATGCCTTCGTAGACTTAGCAGTCAAATCGATGTGCGGAGGTGGGTCCCTTGTCCCACAAACAAGGGGGTCTCCCTAATTTGGTGTCTGGCTTGGCTGTGACCTTAAAATTGGATAATAGTAATATTACATATTAATAATATCATATAATAATAAATAAATATAAATTAATGAATAACAATATAAAATGGTTTTAGAAATAAATAATAGCACACGTAAGAAAATATTATAAAAAATAATTAAACACAATTTAATAAACCCAAGGAAATAATAAAACTAAGGGATTAATACTAAAAACCCAAGGCATTATAAACCCAAGGGAGTAATATTAAACCTAATGGATTAATATTATAAACTCAAGGTATATAAACCTTAAGATAAATACTTTAAACGAGACAATATTTGTCACAATGCGACATTGAACCATGCCTGACCATGGTTGATTTTCATATTGAGACAATCTTTGTCACAATACAACATTTGACCATGGTTGATTATGGTTGGCTATGATTGATGATGGTTGACCATGATTTATATTATAAACCCAAGGGATTGATATTATAAACCCAAGGGAATAATATTAAACCCAGGGCACTAATCTTATAAACTCGAGGTATATAAACCCCAAGATAAATGTTGCAAAAACTAAAATAAACATGGTTGACCATGGTTGATTTTCATATAGAGACAACCCTTATAACAATGCAACGTTAGACCATAATTCACCATGATTGATATTTTTTTTTCTATGTAAGGCTAATTCTATTAATAAAACAAAAATATAATTACAAAGAGGCCCCACCTCAACCGTTGTCACTGAAGTTCATCAAGAAGGTCTAAACTGCCCCAGATTTGGGGAAACCAGTTTGACATGGCAAAAAGACCATACATATATCCCAAGACCGTCACCAAAGGAAAACCATACATAAGACCTGGACCCATGTTTTAAGGCAAAAACCAGAAGAAGATTCAACACAGCACCACCTGATGCGACTGCAAAATGACAAACCCACTTATCATTCATACAAACAACAAAAACAACAAGTGACTGGATCAAACCTGTCAGCAGCAGAACTCTGAGTTAGCGTGTGGGTGGCAATGGATGACACTTGGCGTCATTTGTTATCATCTTGGTCAAGTGTCTCCTCGATAATGAGGCAAGCATACTGGTCCCAGTCTTCATCCTCCTCCGCCACGTCACCTTTCGCTACGCCACCTGGAGGCTCCCTTGCATGCTGGATGCCGCTCGAACTGCCAACTAATTCCATCGTAATTGAAGCTCTGGCTGAGCTGCCACTAGTTTGCTGAATGTCACCAGCGTGAATGCCTTCACCATGCAGACAGCCATGCCTAACTCCCCGGCTATCATCCTTCGGACATTTCTCAGAATCATGACCCACTTCCTGATTTCTCTCCTCCTGAGAAGGTGCTTCAAAATTTCTCACCTGAGCACTGTTCTGCTCATTTTCTTTAGAGAAAACTATGGTCACATTGGTAGTAATGATGGGCTTGTTCAGGCTACTCTGGAACCTGAACTGGGTCAAGTGAGGGACAGAGTTGGGATGTAGAGGAGAAATTGCAGTGTGGAGCCGGAAATCACTGTGCGCAGCCATTGAGGCCTGCCCTTGCCCCCGTCCACTATGCGTATGGGGATAGTGTCTGTGAGGTGAACTGGGAAGCGGCGAATTCTCATGGGAATGAGGGGGAGAGGCAGGAACAAAACTCTGCATTGCTTGTGGGTGAGCACTGCCACCACGGGTGCCTCCTTTGCGACTCCTCATGCGGTGACAGACCATATCAGTGTGGTTGGAATGTAATTCAGCTGGACAAGAGGCTGGGAAGGAGAACAGGTTGTGAACAGAGGGCTCCTGTGCAGGTTTCAAAGGGAAATGCCTGGAATGGGAGTAATGGTGCCCATTTCCAAGGTCAATACAGCAAAGAAGCCAACATCGGCTCCCGGTGGTAGTTCTGCTGCATGAATTTCCAGCCTGAGGCGGACAGATGCTGAGGGAAGGAGGATAAACAGAGGGGTCGAGAGGCTCCATATTATTTCCAACTGCATCTGAATCTCGACTTGAGGGGCCATTTAATGCTGCGTGCAGGCTGGCCTACGTTCATCTGAGGTAAGCATGGAACAAAGCACTACCCACCGTCTGGCAGGTCTAAGCGTCGGCGGTCCGTTGGGTTGCCATTAATGATCTTGGATTTCACCCGCATTCGGGTACCATGATTGATATTATAAACCCAAGGAATTGATATTATAAACACAAGCGAGTAATAAACCTAAGGATTATGAACCCAAGGGAATAATACTAAACCGAGGGGACTAATATTATAAATCTAAGGTATATAAACCCTAAGATAAATATTATAAACACTAAAATAAACATGGTTGACCATGGTTGATTATCATGTTGAGACAATCCTTATCACAATGTGATGTTGGACCATGGTTGACCATGGATTTTTCATATCAAGACAATCTTTGTCAAAATGCAACGTTGGACCATGGTTGATCATTATTGTTTTTCATATAAAGACAACCTTTGTCACAATGCGACGTTTGACCATGATTGATATTATAAACTCAAGGGAATAATAAACCCAAGGGATTGATATTATAAACTCAAGGGAATAATAAACCCAAGGGATTATGAATCCAAGAGAATAATATTAAACCCAAGGGACTAATATTATAAACCTAAGGTATGAAACCCTAAGATAAATATTATAAACACTAAAATAAACATGGTTGACCATGGTTGACTTTCATATTGAGACAATCTATATCACAATGTGATGATGGACCATGGTTGACCATGAATGACCATGGATTTTTTCTATATAGAGACAATCATTGTGACAATGCAACATTGGACCATGGTTGACCATGGATGTTTCTCATATCAACACAATCTTTGTCACAATGCGATGTTCGACCATGATTCACCATGGTTGACCATGGTTGACCATGATTTTCCATTATTTTCACATGGAAACATTTTTTGTCACAATAGGAAATTTGACCATGGTTGGCTATGATTGACCATGGTTGATCATGGTCAACCATGGTTCTGTCCCTTGAAAAATATAAACCAAGGGATTAATATTGAAAATTATAAACCATGGGACTAAACATGGTTGCTTTTCATATTAAGAAAATCCTTATCACAATGTGACGATGGACCATAGTTGACCATGAATGTTTTTCATATCGAGACAATCTTTGTCACAATGCAATGTTGGACCATGGTTGAACATGGATGTTTTTCATATCGAGACAATCTTTGTCACAGTGCAACATTCGACCATGATTGACCATTATTGACCACGGTTGACCATGATCAACCATGACTGACCATGGTTGACCATGATTTCCCATGATTGTCCATGATTTTCACACAGAGACAATTTTTGTCACAATGCGACATTTGACCATGGTTGAGCATGGTTAACCATGCTTTACTATTATTGACCATGATTGATACTATAAAACCAAGGGAATATCAAACCTAAGGGAATGGTATTAAAAACTAAAGGGAATAATAAACCCAATGGATTAATACTAAAACCCCGAGAGATTATGAAACCAAGCGAATAATATTAAACCCAAGGGACTAATATTATAATCCCAAGGTATATAAACCATAAGATAAATATTATAAACACTAAAATAAACATGGTTGACCATGGTTGATTTTTATATTGACACAATCCTTGTTACAATGCGACATTTGATGATGGTTGACCATGGTTGGCTATGATTAATGATAATTGACCATGATTGATATTAGAAACCTAAGATAGCAATAAACCCAAGCAATTGATATTATAAGCCAAAGATAATAATAAACCTAAGGGATTAATGCCAAAACCCAAAGGGACTAATATTATAAACCCAAGGTATATAAACCCTAAGATAAATATTATAAGCACTAAAATAAACATGGTTGACCATGGTTGATTTTTATATTGAGATAATCACTGTCGCAATGCGACATTAGACCATGGTTGACCATTGTTGCCCATGGTTGGCTATGATTAATGATGGTTCACCATGATTTTATTATAAACCTATGGGAATAATAAACCCAAGGGATTGATTCTATAAAACATGGTTGACCGTGATCAACCATGGCTGACCATGCTTGACCATGATTTTCCATGATTTTCACATGGAGACAAATTTTGTCACAATGCGACAATTAACCACGGTTAACCATGGTTAACCATGGTTGACTATGATTGGCCATGATTGACCATGATTGATATTACAAACCCAAGGGAATAATAAAATCAAGGGATTGATATTATAAACCGAAGGGAATAATAAACCCAAGGGATTAATATTAAAACCCCAAGTGATTATGAAACCAACGGAATAATATTAAACCCAAGGGAATAATATTATGAACCCAAGGTATATAAACCCTAAGATAAATATTATAAACACTAAAATAAACATGGTTGACCATGGTTGATTTTCATATTGACACAATCCTTATCACAATGCGACATTCGATGATGGTTGACCATGATTGGCTATGATTGACGATAATTGACCATGATTGATACTAGAAACCTAAGAGAATAATAAACCCAAGCTATTGATATTATAAACCAAAGAGAATAAAAAACCTAAGGGATTAATGCCAAAACCCCAAGGGACTAGTATTATAAACCAAAGGTATATAAACCATAAGATAAATATTATAAACACTAAAATAAACATGGTTGACCATGGTTGATTTTTATATTGAGATAATCCTTGTCACAATACGACATTAGACCATGGTTGACCATGGTTGGCTATGATTAATGATGCTCGACCATGATTGATATTATAAACCTAAGGCAATAATAAACCCAAGGGATTGATTCTATAAAACATGGTTGACCATGATCAACCATGGCTGACCATGCTTGACCATGATTGTCCATGATTTTCCATGATTTTCACATGGAAACAAATTTTGTCACAATGGAACAATTGACCATGGTTGAGCATGGTTAACCATGGTTGAGCATGGTTAACCATGGTTGATTATGATTGACCATGATTAACCATGATTGATATTATAAACCCAAGGGAATAATAAACTCAAGGGATTGATATTATAAACCGAAGGGAATAATAAACCCAAGGGATTAATACTAAAACCCCAAGTTATTATGAAACCAAGGGAATAATATTAAGTCCAAGGGACTAATATTATTAACCCAAGGTATATAAACCCTAAGATAAATATTATAAACACTAAAATAAACATGGTTGATTTTCATATTGATGCAATCCTTGTCACAATGCGACATTCAATGATGGTTGACCATGGTTGGCTATGAATGACAACAGTTGACCATGATTGATATTATAAACCTAAGAGAATAATAAACCCAAGGGACTGATATTATAAACCAAAGAGAATAATAAACCTAAAGAATTAATATGAAAACCCCAAGGGATTATGAACCTAAGGGAATAATATTAAATCCAAGGGACTAATATTATAAAGCCAAGGTATATAAACCCTACGACAAATATTATAAACACTAAAATAAACATGGTTGACCATGGTTGATTTTCATATTGAGACAATCTTTGTCACAATGCGACATTCGACCATGGCTGACAATGGTTGGCTATGATTAAAGTCAAGGGATTGATATTATAAACCCAAGGGATTAATAATACAACTCCAAGGGATTATGAACCCAAGGGAATAATATTAAACTGAGGGGACTAATATCATAAACCTAAGTTATATAAACCCTAGGATAAATATTATAAACACTAAAATAAATATGGTTGACCATGGTTGATTTTCATATTAAGACAATCCTTGTCACAATGCAACTTTGGACCATGGTTGACCATGGATGATTTTCATATCGAGACAATCTTAGTCACAATGTGATGTTGAACCATGGTTTACCATGGACGTTTTTCATATCGAGACAATTTTTGTCACAATGCGATGTTTGACCATGGTTGCCCACGATCAGCCATGGATGACCATGTTTGATTCTATAAAACATGGTTGACCATGATCAACCATGACTGACCATGGTTGACTATGATTGTTCATAATTGTCCATGATTTTCAAATCAAGGCAATTTTTGTCACAATGCAACATTTGACCATCATTGACCATGATTAACCATTGTTGACAATGATTGACCATGATTGATATTATAAACCCAAGAGATTGGTATTATAAACTAAAGTGAATAATAAACCCAAGGGATTAATATTAAAACCCCAAGAGACTATGAACCAAGGGAATAATATTAAACCTAAGGGACTAATATTATAAACCCAAAGTATATAAATCTTAAGATAAATATTATAAACACTTAAATGAACGTGGTTGACCATGGTTGATTTTCATATTGATACAATCCTTGTCACAATGCGACATTCAACCATAGTTGACCATGATTGCTATTAAACCTAAGGGAATAATAAACCCAAGAATAATATTAAACCCAAAGGATTATTATTACTATTATTATTATTATTTTAAACCCGAGGGATTATAAACCCAATAGAATAATATTAAACCCAAGGGAATATTATTATCATTATTATTATTTAAAAATATTTTAATAATATTCGTGATATGTAATTTTTTTAAAGGTTAATCTCTTTTCACATTTTGTATATATATAATGTCAAGGTTCATCTTAATTTCAAACTTCAAAATTAAGGAAAATTTTGTAGGTAGAGGGATTTGATCTCTTCAAATACTTGATAAATCCAAAGTTAGGATGAATTTATCACAACCAAATACTTCAACTTAATTTTTTTCTCTTTATACGTAAAGCATTTGAATATTACTGTGAAAAAATTTGATACAATTAACACATAACATTTACAAAGGATTGTAATGTTTAGCATATATAAACTATTTTAATGTTCACATAACATTCACACAATTGATTTATATTATATGCACTTTGACTAATACATATAGAGTTGTCTTTAGTGTGACTTTTTGGACTTCCGGTGGCGAAATCCAACCGAAAAATTTGAGGTAAACTCTTGATTTGTGTTATTTAAACTAGTTTTTTGACTACATATATGGATTCAACACCCTGAAAAACTCCTAGGGAATTGTGATTGTGCAGGGTTTACCTATCACGCTTGTGACTTCAATAAATTCCTATTGTATTTTAGAGAAATTAGACTGGAAAAGCTTCCAAAAAGTCTCACTAAATACAACTCAGACTAATACACCATAATCTCGACTCTTATCACATATCTCAAATATATATAATCCCATGCGGCATAAGTTTATTAATGAATTTGTGAATGTTATATTGAGGCTCTTGATTTATCTTAATTAATACATTTCGATAATTGTTGTGTATCCAACAGTTAATTATCATGTTGCAAATGAATTTTATGAATTTTCTTTATTACTTTGAAGTTGCTTAAAATGAACAGTATATCGTGAAGTTATTTATTAATATGTGCTATAATGTAATGAGATTTTTTAATATCTTATAACCTAACATAGAAAAAGAAATAGATTGATGTACTATTTGGGCTATAAAGCATACATTTTCTCCATTAATATATTTATCTATTCATATTTTTTTCATAAAAAACCATATGGATTTTAATGTTCAGCATATATAGATTATTTTAATGTTCACATAACAGTCACGCAATTGATTTATATTATATATACTTTGATTAATACACCATAGTCTCAACTCCAATCACATATCTCAAATATATATAATCCCATGCAACATAAGTTTATTAATGAATTTGTGGATGTTATATTGAGGCTCTTGATTTAGCTTAATTAATATGTTTTGATAATTGTTGTATACCCAATGGTTAATTATAATATCGCAAATGAATTTTATGATTTTTCTTTGTTATTTTGAAATTACTTAAAATGTATAGTATATCGTGAAATTATTTATTAATATGTTCTATAATCTAATGAGATTTTTAATATCTTATAACCATCGTGTTGGCGCCGAATTCTGGAAACCAAGGCATCATGAAGAGTCCTACATTGCCCCAGAACCATGGTCCCTTATTGAGGATATGTTCTCTTTCCTATACTATTCTGAATCTGACTATAAAAAACCCTTTGGGGCATAAGTATATTTCACAATTTGGTGACCAGGCATCATATATCCATTGGTGCAAAACATCTAATTTAGGCCAAAACCCATTAAATCTGAATATAACTCATTTGGAATAGAGATTTGTGTACAAGTCTTTTACCTCAGGCATTGCGATGGTGAGAGCAAGATTCTTAGATTTTTGTTTTGCAATGCAGGGCCCTAGTAGCTCAGGTAGTGTTGTTGGTTTGGTTTGTGCTTTTTCCTTACCTTTAACTACATCCTTAAAGGAGCCTGAGCTCTTTGAGCTGGTTCTAGCGCATACACCCCGCAGACACAAGTTGATCATGATGGTCGAGTATGTGGTAATGCCACAATCCTCAAGTGTGAGGTTATCCTATAAACTGAGATCTGAGTAGATCAGATTTTTCCAGCATGCCGGTATACCGAGGTGGTTTTGGATTTTATACCTTAACACCTGAATCCTCTTCCCCTTCTAGATCCTCCACCAAATATGCCTTCCTTCCAGTGTTTTAATGAAGATTTGTATCAGATCCACCTCAGTAGAGTGTGGATCTGTCTGAGAAGGGGCTCGATCTATTGCCCATGTGCCCAGATTTGATGGATCTAAACATATCGATGCTCTATCTAGTTCTTGCTTTGCCAAATCCTGTTCTCGGTGGGGTGGTAGGTCTGTGTAAAGAGCTCCCAGACGGATGCCCCATACATTCTCCTGCACTGCCATAACCCTCGTAGAGGGTTTCCCATTTCCTTTTGTCGCAGGGTCTGCTAGTCGATGGTAAACAGAGGAGAAAGGTTTGCAGACAGCCAAATCTGGCCAGCGTATGAGTTGAACTACCATCTGGCTGCCCACATCGAAGTTCCCATGGCCAGATCTATAAGGAGCGTCGCGATTCAGGTAAGGGGAGGTCATCCGTGGCCGTTGTGGAGGTCGCTCTGCCTCTGGGATTTATACCCTGGTTCATGGTGCTACCAAACGATTGCTTTCTTTTCTGCATCGTCTCACACAACTGTTGTTATTCCATGTATACCATTGATGCCTAGATCTGTGGGCTAGAGAACGACTTCGGCCAACTCTATTGAGAATACCCTAGCACGAGAGCCAGCACGTAACAACCCGTATGAGCTTTGTAAGGCTTCCCCTGGTGCAGGGCGGACCCGATACAGAAGGATGATTGAATCATCAGGCCCCCCGCCATTCTTAGTCTTTATTGGGGGTTCAAAGAGGCCTTTCAGTCATTCATAGAGGGAGGCCCGCAGGAGCGAGCATATCCCACCCACCAAGATCAGCAGGATCGGGCCATGGCCATAGTCAAGGTTTCCCAGTGTTGCAGCATTGAGGTCGACCAGTGTAACGACGACCGGCTCGGCATCTGAAAACTGACAAACCCTAGCTACGCGCGCCATTTCTTTTGGCCTCCTCTTCTTTCTTATTTTCTTCCTCAACATTATCTTATACTTATTTCAAAATATACACAATATCTTAAATTTAATATTTATATCAAATTTAAAAAATAATTTGATGGGACCAGCCCAACACTGTTTAGATTAATCACTAATTAAATGATGTAAATAATGATTAAACTATGGATTAAGTTATAGTTAATGACTTGACCTCAGATATTTTTGGAATTTGATGTGGTGGCAATTATGAGCGCAGTTATTATGCTGTATTGTGCCTTGGGTTGTGTTTCCTGCTCCTCGTTCATGCCAAAACCTTCCCTCCGACTATCACTTGGTCATTTCTGCTCTTTGCTCCTTGTTGTCGAGGGTTTGCTCTAGTAAGGTTATGTTGCCTATGCATGCAGCTACGCTGCAACTGTTGGGTGCGCTGTTCAGGGTTTCTTTTTCTGAAGGCTTGGCTCTTACATTCACCTAGATAACTTATGGTCCTGGTTCGTTATGCAAACAAAAATGGTTCTGTCGCCTGTGTGAGTATATTCTTGTGCTTCTTCTGCAACTATTTTAACTGGTCTTTGCTCCACAGTCTCTGTCCTGGTATGAGGTCATCTTGCTAGTAAATCTCAGTGGTTTTGGCATGCACTCAGGTTGCAAAACAATGGCGCTCTCCTGTCTTCGGCTTCACTGCAGGTAACTTCGTCCATCCATGATTCACTTTGCTCTTTCCGTTGTTCTGCTTCTAATGTCGTTGCTCCTTTGTCTCAGTCGATGTCTGGGTTTCGTGGCTCAATGGCCTGTGCTCTATTCACGCTGCGAACCCTTCAGGTAAGGAAATGTATCCCTTCCTTGTATACATTCATGCACTTCTTTTTCCTCCCATAGTCAAAAATTTGCTCAAAGTTGGGTTTTGGTTCTTTTGCAGGAATGGGGTTTGCAGATGAGCTTGCCTGGAGCAGTCACTTCGGCCTCTACCTGGTAGGCTTTGTCACTGTAACCAATTTTTAGTTTTAGAGTTAGGGCCTATACGTTTTTGAGGGTCTGGTTTCCTCAATGTCTGTTTGTTGATGTCCCTTGGCAACAGTCCAGCGTCCTGGTTGTTTTTAATGCGGGCTTTGTCGGTTTCTATGCTTGTTGTCTGTAATTTGTATAAGATGGGAGTCGTTTCCCAAAACCCTCATCTAGGGTTTGTTGGCCATTGGGCTTGTGACTGTTTGTAGATTATATTCGAGCTCTGCTATGTATATTCAGACATTTTATGTTATAATTGAAAAGTAATTTCAGGGAAAACATTGGTTTTGAATTACCTCTGGTTTAATGGTAATTGTTGACTGTTGTTACTCTCGTTCTGGCTTGAACGCCCTTGAACTGTGCTTGTTATATTGTGGCTGTATTCGTAATTTCTTCAATGACCTGAAAGAACTGTAGACACTCTTGTATTCGTTCAGGTGGACGGATTCGAAATTGAGAAAATGATATGTGGCTTGTATCACTGTGTGTTTTTGCTTAATTTGCCAAATTTCTTGCATTTGTTCATGTACATTCAATGTTAATTTCTCTTCATGGGTCACAAACCCTCATTTTGGAAATTCATTACAATCTCGGCTGTTTGATCTCTATTACTTTAGGAAAAGAAAAAAGACAAACTAGTCTGCACGCACTGTGTCAATTACTCTGATTGTTCGGTGAATTAGGAAGCAATAAAGAAAATGTTATGATTACACATATGGATTCGAATAAATTGTCTGATATTTTATTATCAATGCTTGCATGTTAAATGTTGAACCTTTTGAATGATTTTCTATGTTAAATTTATGTTTGTTGTCCACAGTTACCTAAACTGTTTTAGTTGCAATTCTTGTTAGTTACATAACTATTCATGTATTCGGTTCTTCCTATGCTGCAAGATTTTACATTAGACATATTTATCTTTTTCCTCTAAAATGACAGAACAACTATTAACCTATTGTTGATTAAAGACAAACAAATTAATGACCCTAACCGGCCTAACTGTCCTTAACTAATACTGAGATTAAAAAGAAAACAAAATCCTACATCATATTTTGACAAACTGAACATAAAGAAACCAATACGCTAATACAACTTTCCACCTTGGCAGAGACCAACACCCGGTTATGGTGCCCTAGCTGGATGCTCCTGCATCATAATTAAAAATTTACAACATTAAATTCAAAAATGATAAAATATTACGTATCATCTAAATAACATATATTTCGTAATTACAATTGATAAATAATAAATTACAAAATTACACTTAATTAACATATATAACTGATTTATCCCATCATCTATCTCGAATTAACATCGTTATTAAAAGATAAACCAATAAAAAAACATATATAACTGATTTATCACATCATTATCTCGACTTAACATCGTTCTTGAAAAAAAAAAATCCTATTTATTTTTTCCTTTATTTTAATCCATTTAAAAGAGTGAGGCAAAAAAAACCCTTTCAACGCATTAAAATTTTAACACAGATGGAAATGATAATTCGCCAACGAAGCATTCATGAAACCATCTCTTCACAACCGACGGATTTGTGGACACTTGGGCCATGATTTTGCTGAGTTTGTCAGAAATTTTGTTTGTTAATTTAAATTGTGTTACATGTTTTCACTTGATATTAGATTGTATTATAATTGATTTTATTCTATTTTTTTTTGTTAATTTAAATTGTGTTACATGTTTTCACTTGACACTGGATCGTTGAATATTGATGATAATTTTATTTTATTTGTTAATTTAAAATGTGCAACACTTTTTCTCGTTGGCATTATATTTGATTTTTTTTTCTAGATGGTATTATATTTGATTTTTTTCCTAGATGGTATTATATTTGATTTTCTTTGTGACTCCATTCTCAGTGTAGTTTTTCAATTTGATTATAAAATTAGAACGCATAAATTTTCAAAATTAAAAAAAAAAAAAAAAAATCAAAAATTTGAATAAAATGATATTAAGCTAAACAAATATCTTTGAGTTAACCACCAATCTTTATTATGTTAAATATGGGATTTGACTCTGGGAGGGGTGCTACTACTACCTTAAATTTAAGTGAGTTAAAATATATTAATCTTTTTACAATTATGAAAATGTTTGTTATTAATATCGTATAGATCTCTCCTTATGGCACTAATTTTGAAAGACCATTTATTCTTTTACTTTTCTTTCTAATAAATATGATATATTTTAGTGAGTGTATGTTTTAAATGTGCTACGATATATTCAATAGTTTTTTGGAATTTTATTGTGGAAGATGAGTGAAAATGTTACATGTTTAAGGGGGAAATTCCATTCATTATTATCTAAAAGATTTAGTTATTTTCCCAATGATGGGTGGAGTGTCTATGTTGGACATACTCACTCATCTCACACGCTGATATTCCAAAAAATTTTATTAATCTTTTTGCGAGTTAATTTTTGTATTACCTTCAAAATTCAAGATACATCACTGAAAGGCCATTGTTCAAAAATAAACTAGCCTCAATCCACCACAAAGAAAACTTGATCTATTGGCAAGTAAAAAGAGAAATATAGTATCAACATAAATAAACTATGATCCAGATTTAAACAGGAACACAACAAATTACAGAGATAACCATAAATATAGAGATACAACAGAAATAATACTTCATTTCATCAATGTAAAATACTGAAATATGCTTACAAACAAAAATGTAAATAAATTAGCTCGGGCGATGGTAGCTTATCTCCGATGAGAGATGTGGCGGCTACATGCCTCTGAATTGTCTTACAATGAATCTTGAAGGTCTCTTTATTGTTGAGAAACAATAAAAAAAACCTAAACATCTAGAACTCTAACCCTGGAATATTAAATAGTTTTTAAAATATGCATTGTCATAATAACACACTTTTATTAATATTAAATAGCTTTTAAGTAACACTTTGTCATGATTGACCAATACAAATTAAACAGGCGTCCCTACATATTTCTATCTAACTGTTTCTTGCTGACCTACTTAGTTCAACCAATGCCTCACAAAAGAAAGGCTCAGCCTTGCATCGGTCTCTATCAGTTAATGCTTAATTGAATATCTAAGTGCATGTCTAGTCAAGAAATGGCTAGGTCGTTTTTATTATTATGTCACTACCCGTAACATATAGTATTCATATTTTGGTTTTAGTTTATTTATGTAAAAAATTCGAATTTTCTTTTTTTATGCATTTTCAAGCTTAATTATTGGTTTTAAGTCTTTCATCCCCGCCGCTACTACCAGGGCTCCAACGGCCGAGGAATAACATTACCCTGTTGCCCTTCCACCACTCTGTCTTGTCATATGTGCTTTGAAACCATCGGTTGCTCAGATAATCCGGATGTGGTATCTATACTGATATGATGCTCAGTAAATTCATCTAGTGTCCTTCTATGGAACTGTAACCAAAGTCAGACTGGACGGATAGTGGTTTCTTTGGATGCTGGTAAAAGGAAGTGATTCCACCAACGGTCTATAATTAATTCTCTCAACGATCCTTTCTCGAAAGTCAGACTTGAATGATGGTTTTTTTAGACATTGAGAATGTTATGCTGTTAAGGGCCGGTGATGAGCATGAGTTGTCTAGCTGGAGGAATTTTATTTGGCATTATGAACTTTATTAAATTTGGTCGAGTTGTAGACCGTGAAAAAGGTCTAAAGAAGTTTGTGAAGAACTGGTGTTTACATTTTGCAGGTGTGGGATAGTGGAATTGGAAAAACATTTCATTTTGGAATGTGATGCATTCAAAGACATAGAGTAAGTTATGGGGATATGCTAGCATCGGTTTCTTGGCATTGTTTTTTTAGTGAAGAGATTTTTGGAAAATTGGGCCAGCTCATCATCAATTTGAACAAGAAAAAGATTGAATTACAAAAGATTAAAAGCACGGAACTAATAGTCCCATAGTCTATTTTTAGTGTCGTAGAATATCATTTCATTTCATTAACTCAAAATACAATTCTCGAATTCCAAAGTGATGAATGAGTATTCACTTCAATTCGATGAGTGTCATTGTGCCCCTTATCATTTCATGACAATTAAGTGCAATATGCTTAGAGGCATCCTAAAATTTTAAATTTGTTCTGGCTCTCAAATCTAGATTTGATTATTTATATATATTAGGAGTTGTCTTTAGTGCAATTTTTTGGAAGCATTTACGGTCGGTTTTTCGGTCAAATTTCTCTAAAATCTTGCAGGAATTTGTTGAAATCACAACCTTGATGAGTAATCCTGTGAAATCAAAGTGCAGTAAGGGTTTTCCAGGATGTTGAATCCATATATATATAGTCAAAAAACTAGTTTAAATAACACTGTTACACAAATTATGATTTCACCTCAAATTTTTCCAAAAAAATCCAAAAAATCACACTAAAAACAACTCTTATATATTAATAAAACAATAATAACAAAATATCACTCATAAAAAAATTTAATATAAATTAATAAAAAAATAAAGTTATTACTACCGACTTGAAAAAGGTGCCAAGTGTGAAAAATAAGGCTCTTGAAAATAGTTGGTAAAGGGAAAAAACATAAAAGTGATCACTAAGTTATTAAAGTATCGGCAGAATGTTAAAGCTAATAGCATGCCATAATGTGAAGTAACAACATTTACTATTAAAAATAGTTTTAATAATCTCACCTACATTTGAGTTCTAGAATTATATTTGGTGGGTTATTTATGGGTGAGATATCTTATAATTTTAATAATCTCACCTACATTTGAGTTCTAGAATTATATTTGGGGGGTTATTTATGAGTGAGATATCTTATAATTGAGTTTTTTTCAGGTCAAAAAATCTATATTGCATTTATATCAAAAATATAAACAAGAACATTATATCAGTTCAGTTGTTCTTCATATACATGATATAAAAACATACGAAAGATCTATCACCAAGGCTTAGACCAAAACTGAAAGACGGAATTGTTCCACATATATGAGCTTATAATAGGATCTGCATAAACGAAAAAAGCTCCCAATAAGATTAAACAAAATTTGAACAAGACTGCCTAATGAAACAAAAAATTTACAGACAATAAAGGACTGAAACTATAGAGGACTCGCAGTCCATAGCAAATCGAAGGCAGCAAAAAGAAACGGATCCTGGTATACTGCTTCCGACAGCAGGAGTATGTAAACACTCATGAAGAACCTGCGATCACTGGAAAAGCAAAGCTTCAACGACCAGAGAGAAATATCAGAGCTTACTAGAAAACAAAACCAGAGAAAGATGAAAGAGCCAGAGTCAAGAGAAGGATAGAAATCAGGAGGGAGGGAGTCCTGAATGGATATAATATTGCCCTCAAAAGAAACCTGCAAGAACCATAAACCTGGAGCCATCCAGAGCCCTTTTTTGGATAAATCATTTGCGGCTTGGTTAAGATCCCTCTTGATGTGACAAATGGACACACCCTTAGATCTGTTCCATAAAAAATTAATCCTATCAATCCATCCAGAGAGCTGTGGTTTCCTTATGATGTTCTTACCACGAAGACCATCAACCAAGACCTTAGAATCACCAAAAATGGAAACATCCTGGAGATTGACAAAAAGACAAAAATGAAGAAGGCCAGCAAGGGCCATCGCTTCCGCCTTACTGTTAGAACCACTCCCTCCATTCCAAAAAACATGATAATGGAAATTTTCATTTACCACAATAAAAACCCCACAGCCACATTGGCCATCCTGTTCAGCCCCGTCGAAGAAGGCTCTCGGCATAGTAGACAGGTCCTGCTGACTCACACTTTCTTTCTGATCTGGATCCTTGGATATGCTTTGCGGGATCGATTCAAATATAGAAGAGATGGTGGAGATAATTTCCATGAGATGGGAGACCTTACCATTGAAGACAACCTTATTGCACCATTTCCATATACACCATACCGTAATGATGAAGATTGATCTCCATGATTTCTTTTGAAGGCTGCACCATAAAAAAGCATCAGAAATAGAAGAATGAGACATGTGTTGTACACCATGGGTATTCTCCAGATTCCACCACAGAAGACGAGTCTTCTTGCAGTCAAAGAATAGGTGGAAATTGGTTTCTTCTTCAGCCCAACAGATGGAGCAAACACCCGGACCCTGCCAACCACGCTTTCTTAAGTTATCCCAAGAAAGATTCCTATTGTGAAATGCCATCCAAGAAAACAGGATCATTTTTGAGGGAAATCCTTTTTTCTAGAGAATGGGTGAAAAGGAGGGTTTGAGGAGAGAAGGTAGTTTGCTAATCAGATCTTTGTAAACATCCTTTACTTGGACAGCATATAAAACCTTTGAACTTCTCCAAATGAGATCATCATGTTCCTTTGAACGAAAAATTCCACAGTTCCTGAGTTGGATTTTGATTTGGTCCCACTGCAAAGCTATGTCTAAAGGCATCCCCATACATTCAGCTTCCTTCCATAGGGGAATCGGGCCATTCCATCCAGCAATAAGACTCTCCCAGTAAAATATACCTTTCCTATGGAGAAAGTCTAGAAGAGAATTCTGAATCTCAATCACTTCAGCACCACCCATAAAACAGTGTTTCCCAATGAGAATATTTTTACCTGTTTGGAAATGCCAGAATAAATTTTCCAGAAAAAAATTGCCAATTTTCCGAAGGCTTTGCCAAATAGGAGATCCCCTAGAAGAGCCTAATTGCTCCTTTTTGAGCCAATATGCCAACTTCTTCCTTCTTAGATATTTGAAACGAATAATGTTACTCCACGGACCATCCTCGAAAATGCCTCTCCATAGAGTCCTGCATAGTAAAGCTCTGGCAAAAGATTTCAATTCTAAAAGCCCCCAGCCTCCGCATTTCTTTGGTTTGGAAATACTGGCTAGAGATGCGAGATGGTATTTTTTTCCCCACTTGATCTCCCCATATGAAGTTCGTCGTGAGCTTATTCATTGCCGAAATTATGCTTGCTGGGATGGCAAATAAATGAGCCCAATATACCATCAACTGATTTAAAACCGACTGGGCGAGGATCACTCTGCCCCCGAGAGAGAGATATCTATACTGCCATACGGAAATCTTCTTGTAAAATTTGTCTAAAATCCATCCCCAGTCTGCCTTTTTATAACCTGCGGCTTTTAGCTGAAAGCCCAAATATTTCAACCCTAGCCTGATAGGATGGGCTTTGATTCCAAACAGCTCCGTCAGCCAATCAATCACATCCTGGCTCGATTCATTATGAAAAAAGACAGACTTTTCAAAATTGATATGAAGGCCTGTTGCTTTTTGAAAATTATCCAAGATCTCGAAGTAGCATGACCATGTAATCTTGCATAACATTCCAAACATTATGATATCATCAACAAACAGATTATGGGATATCGAGATTCCCCTACAAATTTTAAGCGGAGAAACTCTGGATTCTTCAACGGCTTTATTTATATGAAGACTAAGAGTATTCATTGTCAGGATAAATAAAAGAGGCGATAAGGGGCATCCTTGCCGGAGACCTCTGGAGGCAGAAAAGAAAGGGGAAGGAATTCCATTTATGATCACCGAGAAATTCACCATCTCAACACACGCCATTATCCAGTTTGTCATTCCAGTATTTAGGCTAATCTTTACCAATAAGCACCTTAGGAATCCCCAATCAAGGCAGTCGTATGACTTTTTGAGATCAATCTTAAGGATGACTGCATTCCTTTTCCTTTTCTGAATAGTAAATAATCCTTCCTGGGTACTTGCCACGGCATCCTGTATGTTCCTCCCTTTCAGAAATGCATGTTGCTCTGATGAAATATGCTTTGATAAAAAACCTTTAATCCTTTTTGCGATTATTTTCGCAATGATTTTATAAGTAATATTGCATAGAGAGATCGACTGGAAATCCATAAAAGACTCAGCTTCATCATTCTTTGGGATAAGGGCGATATTGGTGGAAGCAACCTTTGTATTTATACTGCCCGCTATTCTTGAGCCCTCTACCATTTTTAACAAATCCCCTTTGAAAAGGTCAAAGAAGTGAGTAAAAAACTCAATTGTCCAGCCATCCGGCCCTGGACATTTATCAGATTTAAATGACTTCATAACCCCAAGCAGCTCTTCCTCAGAGATTTTTTGAAAAATTCTATCATTTGTTTCCTCATCAAACATCTTTGGGAAAATTTCAATGCCCCATAGGATGTCCTTAAAGTTACATTTTTTAGATCTTTGATATTGCTTGCCAAAAAATCTTACTGCCTCGTTTGATATATCTTGTTGGGAATAAATGAGCTGACCATTTCCATCTCTTATCTTCCATATGGAGTTTTTTTCACGTCTGGCATTTGCGAAATTGTGAAAGAACTTTGTATTTTTATCCCCTTCTTTAATCCAAGTCGCTCTGCTTTTTAGCCACCAATAGGATTCCTCTTGTTCCAAAATTTTAATTTTCTTTTTTTGCAGCTCCTTTATGAGGTATCTCAACTCCAGTGATAAACTCTGAGAGGCAATAGCCTCCAATGCCATATCTAAAGCTCTTTGAATACTTCTT
Organism: Pinus tabuliformis; assembly: GCA_031772625.1. Taxonomy (NCBI): domain Eukaryota; kingdom Viridiplantae; phylum Streptophyta; class Pinopsida; order Pinales; family Pinaceae; genus Pinus; species Pinus tabuliformis. The sequence goes on from CM062808.1 coordinate 11,149,823, forward strand.
AGTTCTTTCCTGTTTGCTTGTCTTTTCTCATATTGCCATTTTTTCACCACCTTCCGCATATAATCCATTTTGTCCTCAAAAGTCATCAAGAGCATGGACGGATTATTATTTTCCAGCTCAATCCATGATTTTTTAATGATATCATTAAATCCCAGATCCTCCAGATAAGAGTTGTTAAACTTGAATGCGTATCCTTTCCTAAAATTTTTTTCCTTCCAGCCTAACATGATTGGTCTATGATCTGAAATGAAAATGTTTTCTATTGATGAGAATGGAATACCCATACAATCAATCATACTAGCGTGAATAAGGAACCTGTCCAACCTTTTTGCAACATAAGCTTCATCAATTCTGCCATTTTCCCAAGTCGGGATCATTCGAGGAGGAAGGACATCCACTAAATTCCTCTTGAGAAATTCATTTTTCAACCTTTCAGCAAGAGGATCCTTTTTTTTTTGTTGCCCCATATCTCGTCCATGCTTAAAGTGAGGTTTAAATCTCCTGCAATCAATAAATTTTCCTCATCAAAAATTTCAAAATCCAAAATTTTCTCCCAGAATAGCATTCTGTCCCTGTAGGGTGCATATATATTGAGAATATTAATGGGAAAATTATGTCCTCTCATTTTTTCAGAAATTAAAATTCCTGCCAGACATCTATAAGTTTTCGCCTTGATCCAAGATGGGTCCCAAAGGACCGCTAGCCCTCCCGAGAGCCCCATCGCTTTAGTGGCAGAGATGTGCCATGAAGGATACATCTTCCTGAAGTAAGAAACCACAGTAGAGGCATCATGCATTGTCTCCTGTATTAGAATTATTTTGGGACTTACAAAATGAAAAAAAATAATTTAAGGCCAAAAACTTGGGATCTGTCCCCAATCCTCTTATATTCATGGAGATTGCAAAATTCATATTGGAGAGTTCTCGGCCTTGCATGCTCTAAGAGGCCTATCTTTAGTCATGTCTATGGTTGGGACTTCAACCAGAGATAAATTGCGGATCCCCTTGCCCTCCCCTCTCCCCCTGAAATGCCCGCTTCCCCTTTTGTTTTCCTTCTTGATTTTGACAATTAAATAAGTTATTTTTTCTAATGTAAAAATATATTTATATTATTAATAATTATTTTATAATTGAGTTTGATAATTAAATAAGTTATTTTTTCTAATGTAAAAATATATTTATATTATTAATAATTATTTATAATTGAGTTTGATAATTAAATAAGTTATTTTTTCTAATGTAAAAATATATTTATATTATTAATAATTATTTTAGATATATAATAAGTAAAATTTTTATTTATTGTGGTGTAAGTATTTATATATTTTATAGATACAAAATTAATAATAATAAAATGTATTATAAAAACTAAAGTATATTGTTGAATTGAGGCTTCTGTGATCCATAACATATGTTAAGAATATTTTCGGCGTAAATCACATTTAGAAAAATCCTTTGTCGACGCATTTCGAACCAACTAGTGTGGTTCATCGTCAAGACAAGTTGAGGAGTCAGATCATGGCTGTCAATTATCCAGGGAGAGCAAATCCTTCAAACGACTAGGTTGATTGGGTTGACCATCAACGACTATCTAAAACAGCTTAGAATAAAATTAAAATATTAACAAGTCAAAGGTAATAAAGTAAATAACCACTTGAAATGTATTAGATATTCAATTTTAACATATTAATATATTTTACTTAGGTTAATAAATTATTCAATCTAGCTCATTTATAATTTATTTAATCATATACGTAAAAAGGGGGTTTTTATATAATAGAAAGTTATATTATCAAAATTTTAATTATTATATTAAGTTACCTATTTCTAATTTATTTAATCAAATGAATTGCTAGGGATGAGAAAAGGGAGTTTTTTATATATTAGTTTATTTAATTATTTATTTATTAATTCATAAATTATAATTATGATTTACTGGAATAAATTAAGAGTATTGGTTAAAATTGATCAAAATTGACCTCTATTTCTATTTTTATTTTCATTTAATTTCTATGGCAAAGGTAGAAACATATTAACAAATAGGAATAATCATATACATGAAATTCTTGATAAGGAAATAGTAATAAAAATTAAAATGAGTGTCAATTTTTATTTTTATTTTTATTTTTATTATTATTTATTTTAATTTATTATTATTATTATTATTTTTAAACAAGGAGGACAAGAACAGGACAATAGCAGAAAAAATAACTAAAAGGAGAACCCTAGGAGGAAGGAAAAGGTAGCTTTATGGAGAAGGAACCGGGGAAAATGGGGAAACCCTAACAAGACTAAGAAGAAAGGGCAGGGATCCAGCAACGACTGATCTTCCAGCCATCATCTCTATTGAGATTGTTAGGCCTTTTAAGGGAAGTGATTGAAATTGAAAAAAGGCCTAACAATCTCAATAGAGATGGTGGTTGGAAGATCAATCGTTGCTGGATCCCTGACCTTTCTTCTTAGTCTTTTCAGGGTTCCCCCTTTTTCCCCGGTTCCTTCTCCATAAAGCTACCTTTTCCTTCCTCCTAGGGTTCTCCTTTTAGTTATTTTTTCTGCTATTGTCCTATTCTTGTCCTCCTTGTTTAAAATAATAATAATAATAATAATAATAATAATAATAATAATAATAATAATAATAATAAATTAAAATAAATAATAATAAAAATAAAAATAAAAATAAAAATTGACACTCGTTTTAATTTTTATTACCATTTCCTTATCAAGAATTTCATGTATATGATTATTCCTATTTGTTAATATGTTTCTACCTTTACCATAGAAATTAAATAAAAATAAAAATAGAAATAGAGGTCAATTTTGATCAATTTTAACCAATACTCTTAATTTATTCCAGTAAATCATAATTATAATTTTTGAATTAATAAATTAATTAATTAATAAATAATTAAATAAAATAATATATAAAAACCCCCTTTTCTCATCCCTAGCAATTCATTTGATTAAATAAATTAGAAATAGGTAACTTAATATAATAATTAAAATTTTGATAATATAACTTTCTATTATATAAAAACCCCCTTTTATGTATATGATTAAATAAATTATAAATGAGTTAGATTGAATAATTTATTAACCTAAGTAAAATATATTAATATGTTAAAATTGAATATCTAATACATTTCAAGTGGTTATTTACTTTATTACCTTTGACTTATTAATATTTTAATTTTATTCTAAGCCGTTTTAGATAGCCGTTGATGGTCAACCCAGTCAACCTAGCCGTTTGAAGGATCTGCTCTCACTATATAATTGACAGCCATGATCTGGCTCCTCAACTTGTCCTGACGATGAACCACACTAGTTGGTTCCAAACGCATCGACAAAGGTTTTTTCTAAATGTGATTTACGCCGAAAATCTTCTTAACTAAATTATAATTAAAGTTTTAGTAATTTATAAGATATATGATTAGAGGTAACATAGTATTTCATATTAGAAAACCAGAGAGATGTACAAGAATGAAATCAAATGTTATTGATCACACTATTTGGACAACCAAGCAACGAGTACATTATATAGGCACACATAGATAGCTTCTAGGACTATCTAGATCCAAATAATTCGGATCACCAACTCATAAAACAGACTACGAAGACACAACTCATGAAAGATAGACTCAAACACTAACTACGAGAACACAACTCATCAACTCTATTTGGACATATCATTTCTACATTATTCCAACATCCCCCCTTAATGGAGAAATGGATTTTCAACAATGCCTAGTTGTTGTCTACATATTTCAAAGTTCATATTTCCAAGAGGCTTCGTAAAGATGTCAGCAACATTCTCACTTGTATTAGAATACACTAAATGAATTTCATTTCATTGTATCTTTTCTGTTACAAAATGATGCTGGACTTCAATATGTTTTGTTCTTTCATGATAAATTGGATTATTTGCCAGCTTCATGGAACTCTGGTTGTCACATTTGATGCTTGTTAGTCCTCTTTGTTTTTCTCCAACATCTTCAAGAATACTCCTTAACCAAATAGCTTCACAAGTTGCATTGCTCAAAGCTTTCTATTCAGCGTTTGTGGACGACAAAGAAACAGTTGGTTGTTTCTTGCTGTTCCATGATACGACCCCCGATCCTAAATTGAATGCAAGTACAAAAGTATCTTCTATCATCAAGATTTCCAGCTCAATCTGAATCAGAAAAACCTGCCAACTGAACATCAGATTCATCAGTATACAAAATACCAAAATAAAGTGTTCCCTTCAGATATCAAAGGACTTTCTTTGTTGCTTTCCAATGGCTTTCACAAGGCTTAGCCATAAATTGACTAAGGATGCTGACAGAATATGCTATATTTGACCTGGTAGTGGTGAGGTAGTTTAAACTTCCCACCAATTGAAAATACCAAGTTCCATTCACTTCTTTCAATCCATCATCATTGTACAACTTGGCATTCTATTCCAAAGGAGTAGACATTGGTTTGCATTCAAACATATGAAATCTTTCAAGGATCATCTTTGCATATTTTCTTTGTGTGATGATTGTCTTACCAGATTCCCTCCAAATTTCAAGATCCAAACAGTAATGCAATTCACCAAGATCCTTCATTTCAAATACCTGTGACAACTGAATTTTAATTTCTTCAATCAACCTGAGTGCACTGCCTGTTATGATAAGATCATCAACATACAAATATATCAAGGCAATATTCCCATCTTCATCTCTCTTGATGTACAAGTTAGGATCACTTTTGCTTCTCACAAACCCTTTGCCATAAAAGAATGAATCAATTTTCACATACCAAGATCTTGGTGCTTATTTCAAACCATACAAAGCTTTCTTTAACCTACAAACAAGATGCTCTTGTCCCTACTTTACAAATACTTCAGGCTGAACCAAATAAACTTCTTCTTTTAATTCACCATTCAAGAAAGCATATTTGACATCTAATTGATGCATTTTCCAATTTTGTTTTGTAGCTAATGCAATCATGATTCTAATTGTATTCAACGTCGCTATAGGTGCAATAGTATCTTCATAATCAATGCCTTCCTTTTGTGAACAGCCTTTTGCAACCAATATAGCTTTATACTTATCAATACTACCATCAACATTAAACTTTGGTTTGAATAACCATTTGCATCCTATGGGAACTTTATGTTTGGGAAATTGTGTTAATTCCCATGTGGCATTCTTCATTATAGAGTTGTATTCCTCATTCATTGCATTTCTCCATTCTTTATATTCTTTACCTTCTTCATAACTTGAGGGGTCTACAACATTCATTACATGAGACATTAATGCATAATCTTTATACCTTACAGGTGGCTGAATTTGACGTGATGACCTCCTTAGAGTTTCATTGCTTTCATCCTTCTTCCTGCTTTGTGGCGTCTCTTGGTCTCTTCTTGGAGTGTCATGATTGTTGGATGCTTCTTTTTCTCGAACCTGTACATGTTACTGTACTTGTTTTTGTACTTGTTCCTGTTCCTGTTCTTGTTCACAACATGCTTCTATTTTGACATAATCATCAATATCATGGCATACACCTGTGTTATTCATTTTATCACCGTAATCTACATTTTCATGAAACACCACATCCCTACTTGCAAGCAATCTATGTGAAGTAGGATCAAACAACTTGTATGCCTTTTGATCATCATAATAACCAATGAATGTGCACTTAATTGATTTTGCATCAAGTTTTCTTCTTTCATCTTTTGGAATATGTGCAAATGCCTTGCATCCAAAAACTCTTAAATGGCTCACTTTTGGTTTATATCCATAAAATGCTTCAAAAGGTGTTTTTAGATCTAAAATTTTGGTTGGACTCCTATGTTTCAAATAAACAATAGTATTAATGGCTTCAACCCAAAAACCATTAGAGATATTTTTACCTTGAAGCATACTTCGTGCACATTCCACTAGTGTTCTATTTTTCCTCTCAGCAACTCCATTTTTCTGAGGTGTATGAGACACAATAAATTGTTTTAGAATCCCATGACTTTTGCAATATTGATTAAAATCTCTTGATTTGTATTCTCCCCCTTGATTAGATCTGAGAATTTTGATGTATTTTCCAATTTGTTTTTCCACCATGCTTTTGAATTCCTTAAATTATTCAAAAACATCACTTTTTCTTTCTTATGAAATGGACCCAAGTGTATCTAGATCTGTCGTCAGCAAAAATAAGAAAGTACAATGCTCCTCCAAGAGATCTAGTTTGCATAGGTCCACATACGTCAGTATAAATTAATTCAAGTATTTCTCTTTGTCTTTTTCTTCATGTATAGGAAATTCCTACCTATGTTGCTTGCCAAGTGCACATGCTTCACATTCAACATGACTATTCTTCATAAAATGAATACCTTCAACCATTGTTTTTCTTTGAAGTAACATTAAATCATTGTGATTTAAATGCCCATACCTTTGATGCCATAAATTTTCCGTTGACATTGTTGTAGATGCTAATGCTTGATGCCCTATCGTGGTTACGTTTAGCTTATATTGTAAGCCTCCAACTACGGTACCTGTGGCAATAACCTTATAGCGATCCTGGATATCTTTAACAACACACTGTGATTTGACAAATTACACCTTTAGATCTTGATCCGCAATAGTAAAAACATAAATTAAATTCTTTTTTTTTTATACCAAGAACATACATAACATCATGGATATGTCTCTCTTTTCTATTAGGTAACATCACACCTATTACTCCATATCCTTGAACTTGAAGTGATCTATCATCTCCTAGATAAACTCATGTTCCATAAAGTTTAGTAAAAAAGTTATTAATTTGAAACCTTCATACATACCTCTAATAATAAATATATATTAGTGTATCGAATACAAATCTAAGTCTAAAATTTATATATTAGTGTATCTCATACAAATTTTAATGATTAATAAATAAAGACTATAAAATTAAAACTCTATTAACTTTTTATATTATCTATAATTAAATAAAAATAATCAAATAACATTGAATCATCGAATACTAATTATTTAGAAAATATCAAAACTAAATATCATAATTTTCTTATTAGAAATATTTGATTGAATTTTTTATATACTTTTCTTATATTTCATTTATTATAAAATATTAAAATAACTTATAGATAGTTCAAATGAAATATTGACCATTCAACTTAATTAATATAAAATAACTTATAGACAATTCAAATGAAATATTCACCATTCAACTTAATTAATGAAATTATATTGATAGCCATATTTTAAATATAAATAGTATATTATTTATAATTAATAAAAATAGTAAAATTAAATAATATCAATTAAAATTAAATTATTAGATAATTATTATTTCAAGAATATAAAAGAATAATATTATATTTATCTTAATATAATCACTTATTAAAAAAATGTAATTGGATTTTTTCATATATTTATTTAAATTTCATTTATAATAATATATTAAAATAATTTATAAACCATTCAACTTAAATAATAAAATTATATTTTGATTAAAAATTATAGTAAATATGATTTATTTCATCTCGTGAAATGATAAGTGCTAAAGGCGTCTCATTACCCCATCGTGTCTTAGCGCTCAACATGCAAACAATTCTAGGCATTTATGGTTTCAGGTGGGATGTGTTAATGGTTTAACTAATTGTTTGAAGTTAATGTTGCTCATATGTATAGATGCCCAAATGACAATAGTCATTACTCTTTCCCCATAATTTTCAATGCAAGACTGACTCTAAACATTCATTTCCCTTTGACTCCATCATAGTCTGTTGTTATTTTAGTTTGGGAATATGAGGAACCAATTGTTTCTTTCCCTTGTAGTTGTTTACTTCTTTTCTTTTTCTATTTTTCAGCCTTTCCCACAAGCTTTCTGTACTTCACTTCTATGTTGGTTAGAGGAAACATTCTCTAAAGAAGTTGCTTCTCTATGAATTTCTTTATTTGTAAGAATTTTTGCATTGGATGAACAAGCTTTGGGGATCTATCAATTCCATATGTTGAGGCAAAGAGCTTGAGTTCATTGTGGTAGTAGCAGTGTTGTAGGGAGTAGGGATTCTTGCACTCCTTTAAGGGTCTAAGTCTTAGCTTGAGCTTCCATACAACAAATTCTTCGTGGTGGCAATGTACAAAAAGGAAAAAGCAGTGGCATTGCCACCACATGGCTCTTGCTATTGCTAGCTCAACCACATTTATATTAATATAAATTTGGTTGATAAACATTAATAGGCTTATATCAACCAATATCAATACTATTAATAATGCAATATTACATTTAATACTATTATTTATAATATTATTCTTAATAATATTATATAATATTATTATACAGCTTGAGTGGGCCTAATAGTTAAGAGTATGAGTTTACTCCTAATAGGTCATAGGTTCAAAACCAGAGGGGGTAGAGTATGTATGGCTTCGTAGACTTAGCAGTGAAATCGATGTGCGGAGGTGGGTCCCTTGTCCCACAAACAAGGGGGTCTCACCAATTTGGTGTCTGGCTTGGTTGTGACATTAAAATTGGATAATAATAATAATATTACATATTAATAATATTATATAATAATAAATAAATATAAATTAATGAATAACAATATAAAATATTTTTAGAAATAAATAATAGCACACATAAGCAAATATTATAAAAAATAATTAAACACAATTTAATAAACCCAAGGAAATAATAAAACTAAGGGATTAATACTAAAAACCCAAGGCATTATAAACCCAAGGGAGTAATATTAAACCTAATGGATTAATATTATAAACCCAAGGTATATAAACCTTAAGATAAATACTTTAAACGAGACAATCTTTGTCACAATGCGACATTGAACCATGCCTGACCATGGTTGATTTTCATATTGAGACAATCTTTGTCACAATACAACATTTGACCATGGTTGATTATGGTTGGCTATGATTGATGATGGTTGACCATGATTTATATTATAAACCCAAGGGATTGATATTATAAACCCAATGGATTAATACTAAAACCCCAAGGGAATAATATTAAACCCAGGGGACTAATATTATAAATTCAAGGTATATAAACCCCAAGATAAATTTTGTAAACACTAAAATAAACATGGTTGACCATGGTTGATTTTCATATAGAGAAAACCCTTATAACAATGCGACGTTAGACCATAATTCACCATGATTGATATTATAAACCCAAGGGAATAATAAACCCAAGGAATTGATATTCTAAACACAAGCGAGTAATAAACCTAAAGGATTATGAACCCAATGGAATAATACTAAACCGAGGGGATAAATATTATAAACCTAAGGTATATAAACCCTAAGATAAATATTATAAACACTAAAATAAACATGGTTGACCATGGTTGATTATCATATTGAGACAATCCTTATCACAATGTGATGTTGGAACATGGTTGAACATGGATTTTTCATATCGAGACAATCGTTGTCAAAATGCAATGTTGGACCATGGTTGATCATTATTGTTTTTCATATCAAGACAATATTTGTCACAATACGACGTTTGACCATGATTGACCATGGTTGACCATGATTGATATTATAAACTCAAGGGAATAATAAACCCAAGGGATTGATATTATAAACACAAGGGAATAATAAACCCAAGGGATTATGAACCCAAGGGAATAATATTAAACCCAAGGGTTTATGAACCCAAGGGAATATATTAAACCCAAGGGACTAATATTATAAACCTAAGGTATATAAACCCTAAGATAAATATTATAAACACTAAAACAAACATGGTTGACCATGGTTGATTTTCATATTGAGACAATCCATATCACAATGTGATGATGGACGATGGTTGACCATGAATGACCATAAATATTTTCCATATAGAGACAATCATTGTCACAATGCAACGTTGGACTATGGTTGACCATGGATGTTTTTCATATCGACACAATCTTTGTCATAATGTGATTTTCGACCATGATTGACCATCTTTGATTCTATAAAACATGGTTGACTATGGTTGACCATGATTTTCCATGATTTTCCCATAGAAACAATTTTTGTCACAATGGGACATTTGATCATGTTTGGCTATGATTGATCGTGGTTGATCATGGTCAACCATGGTTCTGTCCCTTGAAAAATATAACCCAGGGGATTAATATTGAAAATTATAAACCATGGGGCTAAACATGGTTGATTTTCATATTAATAAAATCCTTTTCACAATGCGACGATGGACCATAGTTGACCATGGATGTTTTTCATATTGAGACAATCTTTGTCACAATGCAACGTTGGACCATGGTTGACCATGGATGTTTTTCATATTGAGACAATCTTTGTCACAGTGCGACATTCGACCATGATTGACAATTATTGACCATGGTTGACCACATTGGATTCTATAAAACACAGTTGACCATGATCAACCATGACTGTCAAAGGTTGACCTTGATTTCCCAGGATTGTCCATGATTTTCGCATGAAGACAATTTTTGTCACAATGCGACATTTGACCATGGTTGGGCTTGGTTAACCATGCTTTACTATTATTGACCATGATTGATATTATAAAACCAAGGGAATATCAAACCTAAGGGATTGGTATTATAAACTGAAGGGAATAATAAACCCAAGGGATTAATACTAAAACCCCGAGAGATTATGAAACTAAGCGAATAATATTAAACCCAAGGGACTAATATTATAAACCAAAGGTATATAAACCATAAGATAAATATTATAAACACTAAAATAAACATGGTTGACAATGGTTGATTTTTATATTGACACAATCCTTGTTGCAATGCAACATTTGATGATGGTTGACCATGGTTGGCTATGATAATGATACTTGACCATGATTGATACTAGAAACCTAAGATAGTAATAAACCCAAGCGATTAATATCATAAACCAAAGAGAATAATAAACCTAAGGAATTAATGCCAAAACCCGAAGGGACTAATATTATAAACCCAAGGTATATAAACCCTAAGATAAATATTATAAACACTAAAATAAACATGGTTGACCATGGTTGATTTTTATATTGAGATAATCGTTGTCACAATGCAACATTAGACCATGGTTGACCATTGTTGCCCATGGTTGGCTATGATTAATGATGGTTGACCATGATTTTATTATAAACCTAAGGGAATAATAAACCCAAGGGATTGATTCTATAAAACATGGTTGACCATGATCAACCATGGCTGACCATGCTTGACCATGATTGTCCATGATTGTCCATGATTTTCACATGGAGACAAATTTTGTCACAATGCGACAATTGACCATGGTTGACCATGGTTAACCATGGTTGACTATGATTGACCATGATTGACCATGATTGATATTATAAACCCAAGGGAATAATAAACTCAAGGGATTGATATTATAAACTGAAGGGAATAATAAACCCAAGGGATTAATACTAAAACCCCAAGTGATTATGAAACCAACAGAATAATATTAAACCCAAGGGAATAATATTATGAACCCAAGGTATATAAACCCTAAGATAAATATTATAAACACTAAAATAAAAATGGTTGACCATGGTTGATTTTCATATTGACACAATCCTTATCACAATGCGACATTCGATGATGGTTGACCATGGTTGGCTATGATTGATGATAATTGACCATGATTGATACTAGAAACCTAAGAGAATAATAAACCCAAGCTATTGATATTATAAACCAAAGAGAATAAAAAACCTAAGGTATTAATGCCAAAACCCCAAGGGATTAATTGCTGAGTTTGCAGCAATAATGTTGCAACTCCTTGGGCTTTGTACTTTACTTTTATCAACCTGGTAGTTCGTAACAAACTTGGAAGCGACGGTGCTGTATGCACAAGTACTAGTTCTTACTGTAGGCTGTCACTTGGTCAGCTGGCGCAAGATCACTAGGAGCACAAGCCAACTTCTATGAATTCCAGAAGAAGCTTTATATCTGATGAAAGAAAGAAAATCTTACTCTACAGAGGCTACTCTACTTGTAGAAAGAGAAAGAAGACTGAAATGTGAAGTAAACCTAGCAAACCCTAATTAACAAACTAACCCTACTTTTGCAGAAAGAGAGCTGAAAACCTATGGAATGAATGCCATTACCTACAAAGGAAGTAAACAACATCTATTCAAACTATTCTTAGGAGGAAATGAGGAAAAACATCTTTTTGGGTTTTTATTATTTTATGTGAAATTGTCATGCATGTAATTTATTTGTTTGTGGGTGTGGCAGTGATTAGGTGGCAATGGAGGGTGACTTTGGCATTTTCAGAGGTGTAGAAAGGTGTGGATGGGTCCTAGGGGGGCTCTGGTAACCTTCTGGAGGCTTTCCCTGCAATCAGACTTCAAAAAGTCACCTACAGGAAATTCTATAGGAGGCTGCAGGGGATCTACAGGAGGATGCCAAGAGCTATTTTAGAGGTTCTGAAGGTGGGAAAATGGTTGGAAAGGGTAGTTTAGGCCTAGGAGGATGTGTTAAGGTGTCTGAGGTTCATCAAGCAGGATTAGGGAAGATAATGATGGTTGGACTTGTTCAAGGGAAGAGAGAACAGTTCATGGGAAAAGTGCAGAAAATTAAGGCAGATTTATGAGGGACTGTGGATGACCTATGGAACATGGATGACAGGGAGATGGTGATTGCTGATTTATTGTGAGGAGAAAATTGCTGCAAGAGAACTGTAACTCACCATGAGATTAAGCAAACAAAGAAACTAGCTACAACAAAAACAGAATTGTGCATCAAGTTAACCTAAATTTTGATCTAGGAAAATAAAATGTTGAACAATGCTATGTGGAAAGGAAAGCATGGAAAGAGATTTATTGTAGAAATAGAAATGAGAATGGAAAAATAGATCTGAAGTAACGCATTAACCTCTAAATCAAACTACAACACAAGAAATTGCATGGAGAAGGCAAATCTGTGTTTTTGTGCCAGCAAGAGGGTCTTGACCTCAGCTCATGGTCTCAAAGGGAGGAAAGGAGGTCAAGGCTCTGTTGATGGCCTTTTTCTATCTTTTTCCTATCACTATTTAACCTACTTCAGAAAACTAAGATGGAAACAACTTTGTAAATCACCAAAAGAAACCTATTCTAACCAAGGAAGAAATCTATCTAACAAAAACTAATTCATAAACTACAACAAAACATATAAATACAAAACAAGAGGTGTTGGGTAGCTTGGGTTGGGCCCTAACCCAAGAGCTTCATCCCTCTGAGGTAATTCAGTGCTGGCTCATAAAAGATTTCATCTTCATTATCAAAATAATAGTCACATTACATGAAACTGTCCACAAAAGTAAGCTTGAAATGAGCTGAGCAAAAGCTGCAACAAAAGTGCTAAAATTTGACTAACATCCAATAACCTAATGAGGCCCTAAGCCTCTCTATTTATGCAACTGGAGCTCGAAACAGCTCCCTTAAAATCAAGGAGGCTTGGCTCCCAAGGCTTAAGATAGACAACAGTTATTCTTCACTTGCTCGGCTGCCTCTTTGATGCATTGATGTGGTTGCTTGTGCTCTGAGCTTTCTGAAGGAGGATTCGAAGTAGGGAGTCATAAATGAGGGGGACACCCTCATATAAATCCTCTCCCTTGTCTTCTTCGAATATTTGCTACCAAATGCTCATTAAACCTTTGACTTTGTCTCCAAAATTGACCAAAAATCTGCATTAAGCACGCATTATACTTCATGGCATAATGACTAACCCAACTCACTCTATTAGCATAAATATAATTAAAAACATGCAATAAACTAATGAGAATGGTGGATTAAGCTAAGATAGGAGGCAAAATGAGCCCATATAACTATCCATTTATGGGGCTCATCATCATCCACCTACCAAATGTGTTGCTGATCCTCTGAGCACTAGTCCATCTCCTCATCTTTGATGGCCCTGATGGCCTCCCTGACATCCCATGCTTCTGATGTGAGGTCCTTTTCTTTTTCATGGAATGCTGCCTTTCTGTCAACCTCTTCCCACTGTTGTTGTTCTTCTTCCTCTTTTCTACCCTCCAGTAGGCCTAACAGCAGTGAGGGACTCAATTTGAGGCCAATCTAATTGGCCTTAAAACTCTGCATAGAGCGCTTGTATAATGGCACACTCCTTAATGCTTCTTTCATCCTTGTTGAGGAGTGATACTCCCTGATTTGTAGACTGTGTGGGAGAGTGTTCCACCTCCTCATACAAGCATGAATATAGTCTTCCCCAAGTAATCTTTCCATGTCCTCAAAATGTGCAATGGCCTGAGCCTGCTCATTGATATACTTAGGAGCACTTTGAGGATTATTTTCAAGAAGCTGGTGGATGTTGATGAGAGCCATGGGGTCTGATGGCTCAACTCTGATCATTAAGGGTTCACTTTTCTCCTTTTCCATCAACTTTTTGATTTCTGTTGACCTTTTCTCCTCATGATTCATCCATGATGCCATGGCCATCAGTTGCAAGTCCCCTAGCCTAGCATTGGCGTCCCATAGGTTCATATCGGTGAGGGCCATGTTGTGCAGATAGAACTTTGCTATCTTTACCTTGTCTTCTGCTGAAATTTGGTCACATAGGTCTATAAACTATTTATAATCTTGGAAAGGCATGGTGCCTCTCTGTGCCAAAGTCTTGATCTGAAACTACAGCGATTGGTCTTTGAGGTATACTCCATATGATTTTGTTGGTGTTCTACACTGTAGTGCCTCCATAGACCAGTTGGCTGTGCACGCCAATTGTGTCTCCTTTTCTTGTAGCTGGCTGTAGAAATTTCACCTGTAGAACAAACCGATATATGCAATGTCCTAAAGCATAATACTTGTTCTACTTCTACAAAATATTAAGCAAAAGCATAATCGAATTCATGAGCAACATCAAGTAGAAACATGCATAACTGATCAAGAGAAATAATCACACATAAGACAGGATATATCCAAGGGAAAGCACTAGCATAAAACCCCAACCATGTATTATCAAGCAAGTGGAAATCCTCTTCACAATACAAAAAGAATAAGCTCTCAAGCTATCCAGTTCTCAATGAACTATGAAGATATGAAGATATATCTCATGAACCAACCAAGCCCTATTTATATAGGCTTTACCTATGGTCCTTACATAGTTTTCTTAGGAAATAATAGCAAAAGCATATGCTATTAATTCCAAACATACCAAAATAGTCCAACTACGCAATCCTTGAGGACACTAGTTCCTCAACCATGCAAAAACTACTTACTAGAAATAGTCAAGCATCTGATAGTACATTGTCCTACATCTGGTCTCAACTGGGTCTCTGAAAAAACTGACATGCAATAGTTATCCATGAGTGAATCCTCAGTTATCTAAATTAATAGTTGTCACATGCATGCAAGCATTAAAAAACTATATTTTATTATTTTAACAACTTGTTAAAATAATCTAACAGGACTTGACTAGTTAGAACTAAGTCAACTGATTCTCTCATTATAGAACTCATACTTATTCCCTCAATCAGTGGAGGAAATTAAGGATAAATTCCTCAATCAGTGGGACAACTCATGTGCATGCTCACAAAGACTTCAAATTCGAATTTCCTTAACTAATTAACTCAACTGAATTAATTAATTAATATTTCCAACTGTTGTTAAGACCAAAATTAATTTTACTTCCTATAGATAGACTAGAGATTGCTATAAATAGGAAGGGACCCAGAAATGCTATTTTTAGAACTTCCTATTTTTAGCAATTTCACCTTTCACCCAATGTGGCCAATGACCTCACTGGCCAAACAACTCTTTTTAGACATGCTATTTTTAGCACATTCTAAATTTAACATTTCTTGTTGCACATTTTTCAACACTTCATCTCAACAAGAAAGGCTTTCTCTCGAACTCGATCCTGTAACTTTGGAATGTTTTGCATGCAACACATCTACCCAGTCCACTTTCTCCAACAACACTTGGAACAAAAACACTCCCAATTGATCACTCTGTTGGGCTAGGAACATACTCTGATGCTGAAGCTCTACCTGCTGTTGACAAGTACTCCCTCTTTGACATCTACACTACTGCAACATCTCCATGTATCTCGCACCATTGCACACCTCTCTGTGCCACCTAGCACTGTGCAAAACACTTGTGCCTCTCGCATTGGTGCAGCCTGCTAGCTATGCGCTGTTCTGGGATTCCCTACACTGTCACTCTCTCTGCCGCTCCATCCGCATCTGTTTCTACTCAATCAGTCAGTTCCTGCTACTCCATGGGCTCCTGTAGCAAGGTCTCATCACTCTGGAGATCTTTCTCCTCGAAAGTACCGAACAAACTCTTGTCGCCAGTCATGTGGAGAGAAGCTCCACTGTTAAGAAACCAACCACTTCCCACCATGGATGAAACCATGCATGTGAAGAGTGTGAAATCCAACTCAAACTGTGAAGCAAGTGCCTCACCTTCAGATCCTTCCCTGGATCCCTTCTTGGATTTCCTCCGTGGACAATTTGTAACATAATGGCCCACCTCATGATAATGAAAGCATCGCACTTTCGATTTGTCAACCTTCTTCCCATCATTGGAAGAACTGGATTAGAAACGAGAAACCTTCTCCTTCCCCTTCTTCACCTTACTTGCTAAGGCACAGTTCTCCTCATCATGCATGGATGAAGAACTGTCTCTGGTGCTCCGTCTAATCTCCTCTTGCATCAAATCTGACCATAGTCGTTCCCAATCTGGCAGTTTCTCCCTTCCATTCATCGAGTCCTAGTAGCTATGCTAGCTCTTAGGAAGGCTAAGGAGTGCTAGGTTCACCATATCCTCATCCAATGTCACGACCCCTACACTTGCAAGATCATCCCTGCATGTGATGAGCTTGGTCAGATACATAGAGATTGTCTCATCCCTTTCACACTTGATCTTTCAAAGTTTTTCCTTCAGTGCCAGCTTCCTCTGATCACTGCTATTCTGATATAAATCTTTCAATGTTTTCCACATTGCATGTGGAGTCTCCTTCCCATGGAGGCTCGAGACAATGTGATCTCGCACTCCCTCCAAGAGAATTCTCCTAGCTCTATCCACACACTTCCTTCATTCCACCTGCTCAGTCTTGTCAGTGGGCTTATGGATTTCTTGATTAATGAAATCCTTAAGACCATATCTTCCAAAACTACCTCCATGCGATCCTTCGAAGCTATATAGTTTGAGCTGCCATCAAGGGCATACTCAAGCCTCAAACCATAGAACGCCATCGATGAAATAGATGCGATAAGAACTTGAGATCTATATTCCGAATAATAAACTTCGAATTTCTCCTGCTAGTATATTGTTCTTGCTTGATCACCTGTGCTCCGATACCATGTAGAAATTTCACCTGTAGAACAAACTAATATATGCAATGTCCTAAAGCATAATACTTGTTCTACTTCTACAAAATATTAAGCGGAAGCATAATCGAATTCATGAGCAACATCAAGTAGAAACATGCATAACTGATCAAGAGAAATAATCACACATAACACAAGATATATCTAGGGGAAAGCACCAGCATAAAACCCCAACCATGTATTATCAATCAAGTGGAAATCCTCTTCACAATAAAAATAATAAGCTCTCAAGCTATCTAGTTCTCAATGAACTATGAAGATATGAAGATATATCTCATGAACCAACGAAGCCCTGTTTATATAGGCTTTACCTATGGTCCTTACGTAGTTTTCTTAGGAAATAATAGCAAATGCATATGCTTTTAATTCTAAAGATACCAAAATAACCAATGGTCCAACTACGCAATCCTTGAGGACACTAGTTCCTCAACCATGCAAAAACTACTTACTAGAAATAGTCAAGCATCTGATAGTACACTGTCCTACATCTGGTCTCAACTGGGTCTCTGACAGAACTGACATGCAACAATTATCCATGATTGAATCCTCAGTTATCACATGCATGCAAGCATTAACAAACTTTATTTTATTATTTTAATAACTTGTTAAAATAATCTAACTGGATTTGACTAGTTAGAACTAAGTCAACTGATTCTCTCATTATAGAACTCATACTTATTCCCTCAATCAGTGGAGGAAATTAAGGATAAATTCCTCACTCACTGGGACAATGTAGAAATTTTGAATAATTTAACACATATTCAATGGAGATTATCCTGATCATGTACTATTGCGGAAAACATACACAATACATAAGCTCCTCTACGTTGATCATCAATATAGAAACATCAATAACAATAAAACATCAAGAGCATTCACACATTAACACAGTATGTATCCCGGGGAAAGCATCTCGCTAAAAACCCCAACTATCTGTATATTAATGATTGATTCATGTAACATTACACAACATAATAGTTCTCACAAGTATCTCCACCTCTGTTACACATAATACAGCTCAGATCTGATCTCCAAATATCTTCCACTGCTTGCCTGCCTCCACTGCTCAAGAACTGATGAGAATGGCTCACCAAACTCGTTTTTCATTTGCAAAATAGTCACTCACTCTTTGTTGGACGTGAGCACAAGCTATAATGTGGGCAAATACGTGAGCAAACTCATTGGCATACTCAATCCCTTGATTGTGCAAGATCTGGTGCACAACTATAGTCACAACTGATAGCGATCTGATTCTCTACCGCCTGTCCCTGTTGAACTGAACATGCACTGACATGAAACTGAGTTAACTGATGTATTCATTAGTTGTATTATGAGTTAATAACTTGTGAATTAATTAATAACTAATTCACCCAACTCATCTCTAGTCTATTTGCCAGTTAGACTAAATACAACCAGTTTAACAAAGCTAAACTGAACACAACTCCATCAACTCCACCAAACTCAACTGATTGAGTTCTAACTGAAGTCATGCATGCAACAACTCAACTGACTCATAAGAAAAGCATATTTCCTTATGACGGCTGCATGTGCCACCTCTGTAGCTCAAACTGAAGTGCTCCAAGAGAATAAGATTAAGTTTATAGTCCAAATATTATTGTGAGATAATAATATTTGACTTTTTTATTTTTGATAGCCAGTCTAAAAATAGACTTTGATCACTCACACTGTGATCACTCACACTTTCATCAAAAATAGAAGTCCATCTATTTTTTCCCAACTTAATCAATCATCCATAAATAACAACCTGCAATCCATAGACATGATCCATATGTCTAAAAATAGACTTGCGCCAAAAATAGCCTGCGGGCCCACTTAGTGAAGGCGACTCTTTTCACTAAGCTCCATCATCTTGTTGCAATCTCAACAGACAACTCATGTGCATGCTCACAAAGACTTCAAATTCGAATTTCCTTAACTAATTAACTCAACTGAATTAATTAATTAATATTTCCAACTACTATTAAGACCAAAATTAATTTACTTCCTATAGATAGACTAGGGACTGCTATAAATAGGAAGGGACCCAAAAATGCTATTTTTAGAACTTTCTCTTTTTAGCAGTTTCACCTCTCACCCAATGTGGCCAATGACCTCACTGGCCAAACTACTATTTTTAGACATGCTATTTTTAGAAGGTCTATTTTTAGCACATTCTAAATTTAACATTTTTTGTTGCACATTTTTCAACACTGTCTTCTTAGAAACTCATTTTCTATTTCCAAGTGAGTTCTTCTGATTGTCTCTTTATGTCTTACAACACTTAATTCCTTGCCCATCTCTCTAAGCTGGTTCTCCATGTGGCCAATATCCTCTACCCCATTGGATTTGGCAATTTTCATCCATCTATGGCTCCTTATTCTTTCTTTCTCCAGCTCAAAGAAAAGTGGGACTGCAAATTTCTATGGAATGATTCCCCCCCCTCAAGAAGATTGTAGTAAGAGCCCAAATTAGGCTGGGGGTCAGGTTCATGAGTCTCTGTGGTTTCATCCTTCTCTATTTTGGTGTCTTCCTCCTCTGTTTGTTCCTCAGTTTCCTCCCCTTCTTCTCCTTGCTTATCTTCCCCCTCACTTTCAAGATTGTGGTCATATGTGAGGGCCTTTATATCATCTTCTCTTGTAATATTTCTGAAGATTTCCCATGCTATGAGGATTGTGTAGGTATGGAAGCCTTCTTCCACTAATATTTTAATTAACCCATGGTGATCCAACTGATCTAGACCTCCTGCCTTCAACTTAATGCTGGAGTCTATAAGATACTACAAGAGAAAATAGGGAATGCTGAGTTTCTGGGGTGTTGGAGTGCATGCCATATCTCAGATCATGGAGGAGTTTGAAATGGTAGCCATAAACTATGCTATACCTTCCTTCACAGGATATATACTTGATAATTTGGTAACTGACCTCATCTCAAGGGGAAGGTATGTTTGTTCTTCTAATGCCATTTTTGTCTTCTACAGGATATTCATTTGGTTGGAAGAAGTTTTCCTTGGCAGATTTCCCAATTGGCTTTTCATCTTTGCTCCAAGGTAATCCAACGGGAAGGCTGGTAACCCTATTGATAAATTCTGGGGTGATTTCCATAGAGATGCCCCTTAAAGTAACAGTGGCATGGGTCCTTGAGTGAGGGACTAAAGAAAGGGCAAACTCCTGAGCCACTTCTTCATCAAACCCTTAGAATATTTCAAAGAATGGCATCCAAATTGCTCTGGTAAAAATGACTACTACTTCGAGATGCTCATGGATCTTAGCTGAATTTGTGGGCTCCTTCCTCATGAATCCCCCTATCATTTTGCTTATACCCCCTTTGAACATCCAAAATGGAGATGGAGACAAGAATTTTGAAGGAACAAGAAAATAGAGAAAAACTGTGCTTTTTTCTTCTTTTAAGAAAACAGGCAGAAAATTTTATGGAAATCCTCTTCTCCTACAAGCTCAATTCCTCCTTAAAACTGTATCATTCCTTGCACATATTAATAATCAAGGTGGGTATGCACAAAACCTACCTCCTCAAGCCATAAATCGAGCAAAAATCCCGTGTTTTCTCCTTAAAAACTGCTTACTGCCCCTCCTGTAGAACTGGCTGTAGGTGCTCTTGTAGAACCTGTTACTGCTCCTGTAGAATACCGATAGCAGAAGGATGGCTGAAAATGATAGAGAACAATGGTTTTGAGGCTATGGAGGTGGTATAGAGCTTTCTATAGCTAAGTGGATGAGGATGAAATGGAAGAAAAGGTGGTGAAGGAGTTTCGAGGAGGAGTACTTATGTCTTCTTTGAGATATTTCCGGTGATGGGGTGAGCTGGAAAAAAGGTACGTTGCCATATTTGGACTGTTGGTCCCCACTGCCTTGTCATCATGACTCCTCATGACTCCTTCCTGCAATCACTTCCCATCATTGCATTGGAGTTTGTATACCCTCCACTACCTATCCTTTGGATTTTCTGTGAGTTGACTAGGCACACGTGTGGTGGCATCTCCGGATGAGCGCAATCAACTGGATGAGGGTGGCCAGTTAACTGGCCACCTTTTCTCGTTCAACCCTAACCATCTCATTCGCTTATGCATATTTTTGAATTACACAGATGCAACAGAGGAGAGGGTTAGACACTTACCTGCAAGTCGAATGTTCATGCTGTGGTGCATCTTGGTTCCTTTGCTGTTGCATGCCTGTACCTCCTCTACTATATACTTTTTGCTCCCTGATGTGTGGCTTGTTTTCTTTGTGTAGGTACCGTCCTGGCTGGATTTGATCTTTATGAGTCTGCTTCAACCTTTAGATTTGCACCCTCATGCTGCTGATGCTAGATTTTAATGGGACAGTGACTTGTTTTGTCCATATCTCCCAAATGGTAGACTGGATTGACCTGAAACTTTTTGAGCATGTTTCTATCATCATTATGCACCTCCCATAGAAACATTTCGGTCAATTGATGCACGGATTTCGAGAAAAATTGAAAATGGCTGAAGGTGATGGAGGTTGATTTCTTAGAAACCGTGCACTAGAATTGGCTGAAATTGCTTGGGCATGTTACCATCATCCATATGCATCTCCCCATGAAACATTTTTTTTAAATGGATGCACGGATATTGACAAAATGCAAAAATGGTTGAAGGTGATGGAGGCCAATTTCTTGGTAACCATGCACTGGAAGTAGCTGAAATTGCTTCAGCACGTTACCATCATCCATATGCAACTCCCCATGAAACAGTTTTTTAAATGGATGCACGGTTTTCAAGTTATGGAAAAAACAAATTTCTGCTCTATGTATTTTTGCATCCTATAGTTTTTTGGACAACAAGGAAAATGAGCTTGGGGTGTGATGCAGGCTTGAAAATGATGGAAGAGAGGTTTGAAGACTGCAGGAGGATTTATAAATCTTGTATGAAGCTTCCCTGTTCCCCAAACTGCCTTTAAAATCCATTTCTAGCTCTCTGTAATTTCTACAGGAGCCTCTTGTAGAAAACACAATTTTCAAAAAAGAAGCACAGTGAGGTGAAAAGAATGTCAAGAAT
Source organism: Pinus tabuliformis (assembly GCA_031772625.1). Classification (NCBI taxonomy): domain Eukaryota; kingdom Viridiplantae; phylum Streptophyta; class Pinopsida; order Pinales; family Pinaceae; genus Pinus; species Pinus tabuliformis. The sequence continues at coordinate 11,172,145 of CM062808.1, forward strand.
GATGGAGAAAGGTGAGGGAAGGTAGGATAGGTGTTTTTATTGGTTTCAGAGCTCCCTTGGCACCTGTTGCTGCTTCTTATAGTCCTCCTGCACCTGTAATACAACTAGAAATTCATTTTTCTTTTTCTTTTTCTCTATTTTTTTTTTTGAAAACAACTAGGGTGCCTCATAGAGGTTTTCACCCTAATTTCCTGCCCTAGGCACCTCCAAGGGAGGTTTTCACCCAAGGATCTTATTCTTTTTCCTCTTTTATCTTCTTTCCAACCCATTGACTACCTCATGGAGGTTTTCGATCAATGAGCTAATCTGAGGCGCCTCTAAGGAGGTTTTCACCTTAGATTTTTATTTTTTCTTTTATTTTTCATTTTTTCTTTTACTTTTTTTTCTCTCTACCCTACACTACTTGAAAAAAAAATCATTTTCAAGTATAAGAATACTTCCAATGGAGCCATGTGCACATCGAGATGATAGACAAAATGATGTGGAGGCTGGAAATGTATGCTTTGACATATATCCGGATTTTAGAGACCAAATGATTTGACTTTGAAGGGATCAAGCATAGTTGAGGAAGAGAGTGATGCTGCAACTTAGTGACTGTCTGGAACCATATCTCAATATAGTTGTGATGTCCTTGGCCCTTCTGCTGATCTGGATCATTCTTCATGTCTTCTTCTACCATGACCTTCATATCTTCCTCTTTTTGCTGATTTTTCTCTTGAATACATGGAGGATTTGATGGTAACCATGAGGGAGCTCTCTCGATCTTTGATTTTGATGTCTTCTCTTCGTCAAGTCCAGCCCATGGTTCTTTGATATTCTCTTTTGAATCTTATTCTATTGGATGTGGTTCTTCAATGATATCAATATAATCTCTTTTTTGCAATACACTTCTTGAGCTATGGTGAATATCATTGAGCTCAAAAGGAGTTATTTGGAAGTGTTGTACCTCAGCATTGTAATTGGGTTGAGCTACTTCAATGTGCGGGTTTGGAAATGGTGGTACAGGTAGTTGAGTGGGAGTGTATATTTGAGATGGATGTGGATGGGGTTGTGGTTGGGTAAGTGGTGGAGGCAGAAGAGTGAGAAGAGAGATGTATTGGGGCCTCCACCCCTGATGAGATGCATTCCACTGAATTTGCAGCTGAGCATAGGGTTGAAATGAATGGGTGGATGGTTGGGCATGATATGGAGATGTGAAGGGCCAAGGAGGAGGTGTGGAGTAGGAAGGATGAGCAGGGGGCCCCCAAGAAGGTATGGATGTGACTTGGTTGGGGTTGTAGTATGCCTGAGATGTCCTTTGCATCCCCTGCTGATATGGTCTAGGTCCATGCGGCCTCCTTTGGTTTATGTAATAGAACTGTTCAGTGGCTCCTTCGGCCCCTTGGTATACAATTTTAAGCCCGGGCAAGGAAGGGCACTTATCTATAGAATAATCTTCTTCACAGACTGAACAAACCTCTATAGAGTTCAATGGACATTCGTTCCTAAGATGCCTCCTCGTGCACCTAGGACAAAAAATGGCCAAATCCCTCTCTGCTTCCTCTTGTTTCCTTTTGATATGTAAGGCATCCATTTTCATGGCAAGAATCTACAACATCTCACTCTTGAAGTCTTCCAGCATGCTTCCAATTTCACCTTTAATGGATGAATTAGAAGAAAATGTACTACTCTCAACATTTCTGTTTTCATCCATTGGCTCCAAAGGAATGTTTTCTTCTTATTCTTCCCCTATAGGTTCTTCAAATATGTCTAGCTATTACCTAAGGATTTTTCTTGATTGCAGCCACTGAAGAAGAGAATAGGTTGGCTGTGTGAAGCAGTGGGGGTGTTGGGAAAACATTTTCCTGAATTATCTCTATTCCTATGAGGTGTGAAAGGAAATCTTTTTGGTTGATTTTGTTTCTTTTTTCCCACACTGATAGTACCTACAACACTGAAATTGATTGAACAAAACAAATTGAAACTAACTGAAATGAACTTGCTGAAATGAAATTGCAGAACTGTAAAGGAAATCAAATGAAATGCAGAACTGAAAGTAAGGGAATGACTAATCTACTTTTGCTGAAATGGAAATTGCAGAATTGAAAATGAAAACAGGGAAATTGCTGAAATGGAAATTGTAGAATTGAAAAGGAAAGCAAGGAAATGCAGAAACTGAAAGAAATAACTATTCTATTTTTTCCGAAATGAAATTTGCAGAATTGAAAATGAAAGCAAGGAAATGCAAAAACTGAAAGAAACAACTACTCTACTTTTGCTGAAATAAATTACTTAGCAAAAGGTTGTGATGGAAAATAAAAGAAAGCATTAATCACAAAATACTCTGACACTTCCTCGGAAACGACGCCAAAAATTGGTGAGCACCAGTATTGCAGCAATAATGTTGCAACTCCTGGGGCTTCCTACTTTTATCAACCCGGTAGTTCGTAACAAACTTGGAAGCGACGGTGTTGTATGCACAAGTACTAATTCTCACTGCAGGCTGTCACTTGGTTAGCTGGCGCAAGATCACTAGGAGCTCAATCCAACTTCTATGAATTCCAGAAGAAGCTTTATATGTGATAAAAGAAGCAAAATCTTACTCTACAGAGGCTACTTTACTTGCAAAAAGAGAAAGAAGACTGAAATGTGAAGTAAACCTAGCAAACCCTAATTAACCAACTAACCCTACTTTTGCAGAAAGAGAGCTGAAAACCTATGGAATGAATTCCATTACCTACAGAGGAAGTAAACAACATCTATTCAAGCTATTCCTAGGAGGAAATGAGGAAAAATATCTTTTTAGGTTTTTATGTATTTTATGTGAAATTGTCATGCATGTAATTTATTTGTTTGTGAAAGTGGTAGTGATTAGGTGGTGATGGAGGGTGACTTTAGGATTTGCAGAGGTGTAGGAAGGTGTGGATGGGTCCTAGGGGGCCTCCGGTAAACTTCTCGAGGCTTTTCTTGCAATCGGACTTCAAAAAGTCACCTACAGGAAATTCTACAGGAGGTTGCAGGGGATCTACAGGAGGTCTACAGGAGGATCTACAGGAGGATGCCGAGAGCTATTTTAGAGGTTCTGAAGGTGGGAAAATGGTTGGAAAGGATAGATGAGGGCTAGAAGGATGTGTTAAGGTGTCTGAGGTTCATCAAGGAGGATTAGGAAAGAGAATGATGGTTGGACTTGTTCAAGGGAAGAGAGGAGAGTTCATGAGAAAAGTGCAGAAAATTAGGGCAGATTTATGAGGGACTGTGGATGACCTGTGGAACATGGACCACAGGGAGATGGTGATGGCTGATTTATTGTGAGGAGAACATTGCTGCAAGAGAACTGTAACTCACCATGAGATGAAGAAAACAAAGAAACTAGCTACAACAAAAACAGAACTGTGCATCAAGTTAACCTAAATTATTATCTAGGAAAATAAAATGCCGAACAATGCTATGTGTAAAGGAAAGCATGGAAAGACATTTATTGCAGAAATAGAAATGAGCATGACAAAATAGATCTGAAGCAAATCATTAACCTCTAAATCAAACTACAACACTAGAAATTGCATGGAGAAGGCAAATCTATGTTTTTGTGGCAGCAAGAGGGTCTTGACCTCAGCTCATGGTCCCAAAGGGAGGAAAGGAGGTCAACGCTCTGTTGATGGCCTTTTTGTATCTTTTTCCTATCACTATTTAACCTACTTCAGCAAAATGAGATGGAAACAACTTTGTAAATCACCAAAAGCAACATATTCTAACCAAGGAAGAAATCTATCTAACAACAACTAATTCATAAACTGCAACAAAACATATAAATACAAAACAAGAGGTGCTAAGAAGCTTGGGTTGGGCCCTAAACCAAGAGCTTTAGCCCTCTGAGGTAACCCAGTGCTGGCTCAGAAAAGATTTCGTCTTCATCATCAAAATAATAGTCACATTACATGAAACTGTCCACAAAAGTAAGCTCGAAATGAGCTGAGCAAAAGTTGCAACAAAAGTGTGAAAATTTGACTAGCATCCAACAACCTAATGAGGCCCTAGGCCTCTTTATTTATACAACTGTAGCTCCCAATAGCTCCCCTAAAATCAAGGAGGCTTGACTCCCAAGACTTGAGATAGACAACAGTTATTCTTCATTTGCCCAGCTGCCCCTTTGATGCATTGATGTGGTTGCTTGTGCTCCGAGATTTCTGAAGGAGGATTCAAAGTAGGGAGTCATAAATGAGGGGGAAACCCTCCTATAAATCCCCTCCCTTGTATTCTTTGAATATTTGTTGCCAAATGCTCATTAAACCTTTGACTTTGTCTCTAAAATTGACCAAAAATATGCATTAAGCACACATTAGACTTCATGGCATAATGAATAACTCAACTCACTCTATTAGCGTAAATATAATAAAAAACATGCAATAAACTAATGAGAATGGTGGATTAAGCTAAGTTAGGAGGCAAAATGAGCCCATATAATTACCCATTTATGGGGCTCATCACTAATATTATAAACCCAAGGTATATAAACCATAAGATAAATATTATAAACACTAAAATAAACATGGTTGATTTTTATATTGAGATAATCCTTGTCACAATACGACATTAGACCATGGTTGACCATAGTTGGCTATGATTAATGATTCTTGACCATGATTGATATTATAAACCTAAGGGAATAATAAACCCAAGGGATTGATTCTATAAAACATGGTTGACCATGATCAACCATTGTTGACCATGCTTGACCATGATTGTCCATGATTATCCATGATTTTCACATGGAAACAATTTTTGTCATAATGTGACAATTGACCATGGTTGACCATGGTTAACCGTGGTTGATTATGATTGACCATGGATGACCATGGTTAACCATGGTTGATTATGATTGACCATGATTGATATTATAAACCCAAGGGAATAATAAACTCGAGGGATTGATATTATAAACCGAAGGGAATAATAAACCCAAGGAATTAATAATAAAACCCAAATTTATTATGAAACCAAGGGAATAATATTAAGTCCAAGGGACTAATATTATGAACCCAAGGTATATAAACCCTAAGATAAATATTATAAACACTAAAATAAACATGGTTGATTTTCATATTGAGGCAATCCTTGTCACAATGCGACATTCAATGATGGTTGACCATGGTTGGCTATGACTGACAACAGTTGACCATGATTGATATTATAAACCTAAGAGAATAATAAACCCAAGCGACTGATATTATAAACCAAAGAGAATAATAAACCTAAGGAATTAATATGAAAACCCCAAGGGAATAATATTAAATCCAAGGGACTAATATTATAAAGCCAAGGTATATAAACCCTAAGATAAATATTATAAGCACTAAAATAAACATGGTTGACCATGGTTTATTTTCATATTGAGACAATCTTTTTCACAATGTGACCTTCGACCATGGTTGACCATGGTTGGCTATGATTAAGGATGGTTGACCATAATTGATATTATAAACCTAAGGGAATAATAAAGTCAAGGGATTGATATTATAAACCCAAGGGATTAATAATAAAACCCCAAGGGATTATGAACCCAATGGAATAATATTAAACTGAGGGGACTAATATTATAAACCTAAGGTATATAAACCCTAAGATAAATATTATAAACACTAAATTAAATATGGTTGACCATGGTTGATTTTCATATTAAGACAATCCTTATCACAATGCAACGTTGGACCATGGTTGACCATGGATGATTTTCATATCGAGATAATCTTTGTCACAGTATGATGTTGAACCATGGTTTACCATGGACGTTTTTCATATCGAGACAATTTTTATCACAATGTGATGTTTGACCATGGTTGCCCACGATCGACCATGGTTGACCATGTTTGATTCTATAAAACATGGTTGACCATGATCAACCATGATTGACCATGGTTGACTATGATTGTTCATGATTGTCCATGATTTTCAAATCGAGGCAATTTTTGTCACAATGCAACATTTGACCATCGTTGACCATGGTTAACCATTGTTGACTATGATTGACCATGATTGACCATGATTGATATTATAAACCCAAGGGATTGGTATTATAAACCAAAGTGAATAATAAACCCAAGGGATTAATATTAAAACCCCAAGAGACTATGAACCAAGGGAATAATATTAAACCTAAGGGACTAATATTATAAACCTTAAGATAAATATTATAAACACTTAAATGAATGTGGTTGAACATGGTTGATTTTCATATTGATACAATCCTTGTCACAATGCGACATTCAACCATAGTTGACCATGATTTCTATTAAACCTAAGGGAATAATAAACCCAAGGGAATAATATTAAAGCCAAGGGATTATTATTATTATTATTATTATTATTATTATTTTAAACCCGAGGGATTATAAACCCAATGGAATAATATTAAACCCAAGGGAATATTATTATCATTATTATTATTTAAAAATATTTTAATAATATTTGTGATCTGTAATTTTTTTAAAGGTTAACCTCTTTTCACATTCTGTATATATATAATCTCAAGGTTCATCTTAATTTCAAACTTCAAAATTAAGGAAAAATTTGTAGGTGGAGGGATTTGATCTCTTCAAATACTTGATAAATCCAAAGTTAGGATGAATTTATCACAACCAAATACTTCAACTTAATTTTTCTCTCTTTATACGTAAAGCATTTGAATATTACTGTGAAAAAATTTGATACAATTAACACATAACATTTAAAAAGGATTGTAATGTTTAGCATATATAAATTATTTTAATGTTCACATAACATTCACACAATTGATTTATATTATATACACTTTGACTAATACATATGGAGTTGTCTTTAGTGTGACTTTTTGGACTTCTGGTGGCGAAATCCGACCGAAAAATTTGAGGTGAAATCTTGATTTGTGTTATTTAAACTAGTTTTTTGACTACATATATGGATTCAGCACCCTGAAAAACCCCTAGGGAACTGCAATTGTGCAAGGGTTACCCATCACGCTTGTGACTTCAATAAATTCCTGTTGTATTTTAGAGAAATTAGACTGGAAAAGCTTCCAAAAAATCTCACTAAATACAACTCAGACTAATACACCATAGTCTCGACTCTTATCACATATCTCAAATATATATAATCCCATGCGGCATAAGTTTATTAATAAATTTGTGGATGTTATATTGAGGCTCTTGATTTAGCTTAATTAATATGTTTCGATAATTGTTGTGTAACAGTTAATTATCATGTTGCAAATGAATAATAGTTAATTACCATGTTGCAAATGAATTTTAAGAATTTTCTTTATTACTTTGAAGTTACTTAAAATGCACCGTATATCGTGAAGTTATTTATTAATATGTGATATAATGTACTGAGATTTTTTAATATCTTATAACCCAACATAGAAAAAGGAATAGATTGATGTACTATTTGGGCTATAAAGCATACATGTTCTCCATTAATATATTTATCTATTCATATTTTTTTCATAAAAAACCATGTGTATTTTAATGTTTTGCCTATATAAATTATTTTAATGTTCACATAACAGTCACGCAATTGATTTATATTATATATACTTTGACTAATACACCATAGTCTCAACTCCGATCACATATCTCAAATATATATAATCCCATGCGACATAAGTTTATTAATGAATTTGTGGATGTTATATTGAGGCTCTTGATTTAGCTTAATTAATATGTTTCGATAATTGTTGTCTATCCATTGGTTAATTATAATGTCGCAAATGAATTTTATGATTTTTCGTTGTTTGAAATTACTTAAAATGCATAATATATCGTGAAATTATTTATTAATATGTTCTATAATCTAATGAGATTTTTTAATATCTTATAACCAAACGTAAAAAAAAAATAGATTGATGTACTATCTAAGCTACAAAGTATACATGTTCTCCATTAATATATTTATCTATTCATATATTTTTTTCATTAAAAGAAAGATGAAATTAATTTTTTTATACTTTACCATGAATTTTTTTTTTGGGAATTGTCATTAACATTTTATTAAAAAAATGTACTTTTATATTTCAAATATTATAAAATATTCTATTTATAATTATCTTAAAATAAAAATTTAATTCAACACTTGAATTGTATAAATTAAATAATAATTATCTTATACTTTTTTTCCCCTTGGAAAAATCGTAATTTTATTCATAAGACAAAATTACATGTTGTAGATGCTAAAAAGCATATGCATATGGTCTGTTCCTGTTTTCACAGGGAACATAAAAATAATAAAAAATAAAAATATAAAAACTATTCTTTTCTCCCTTTCTTTTTTTCCACCTTTCGCCAACCTCCAGCGTTGGGAGTGGTTGTTACAATGGAAAGCTGATTTTCATTTGTATGTATGGGAGAGTCTTTGTCAGAATCAGATCCTTCTGATCCATGAGTTCGCTTGTTGCCAGTTATTTCCATTCCTGTTAGTTGAGATTCTTGTTGTTGCAAAGGGTTGTTGGGGTCTTTCTCCTTCTTTAGTGTGCTATTCTGGACCTTTTGATCATCCTTTTTTGCTTTATATTATGTTGTTTCTACTTTTTCTGTTTCTTCATCCAAGGGGGTTGTATATTGCCATCCTTTTGCCTTTTTCTATTGCTTCTTGTTCCATTTGGGGATTTTTTTTGCTTGAGGACAGGCACTATGGAGGTGTCCTGTTTGTAGACATCCACGACATCAAAAGGTTGTATTTTTGTAGTCTAAAGGTTGAGTCCAGTATGTATTATTAAAGTTTAAAGTTATTCTATATGGTAATCCCTGGCTAAGATCTTCTTTAACGCATATCATGGCAAAAGTAAATATCCCTCTTGTAAGTTTGTCCCCGTCAATCTTTAGGAACTTTCCCAAGGCATTCCCTATTGTTATTAGAACATTGTGATGCCAGAAGTGTAATGGGAGGTTGTGCAGCCTTACCCAAACTGGCATTTTTGATACCATCATTGTATTGGCATTGAATTCTGGAAACGAAGAGGTCATGAAGAGTCCTTCATTGCCCCAGAACCATGGTCCCTTATTGAGGATATGTTCCCTTTCTTGTATTGTTCTGAATATGACTATAAAAAACCCTTTGGGGCATAAGTATATTTCACAATTTGGTGACCATGCATCATATATCCATTGGCGCAAAACATCTGATTTAGGCCAAAACCCATTAAATCTGCATATAACTGATTTGGAATAGAGATATGTGTACAAGTCTTTTATCTCAGGCATTGCGATGGTGAGAGCAAGATTCTTAGATTTTTGTTCTACAATGTAGGGCCCTGGTAGCTCAGGCAGTGTTGCTGGTTTGGTTTGTACTTTTTCCTTACCTTTAACTACATCCTTAAAGAGCCTAATCTCTTTGAGCCGGTTCTAGCGCATCTACCCCGCAGACGCCGGTTGATCATGATGGTTGAGTCTGTGGTAATGCCATAATCCTGAAGTGTGAGGTTATCCTGTAAACTGAGACCTGAGTAGATCAGATTTTGCCTGCATGCTGGTATACCAAGGTGGTTCTGGATTTTATACCTTAACTCATGAATCCTCTTCCCCTTCCAGATCCTCCAGCAAATATGCCTTCCTTCCAACGTTTTAATGAAAATTTGTATCATATCTGCCTCAGTAAAGTGGGGATCTATCTGAGAAGGGGCTTGATTTGTTGCCCATGTGCCCAGATCTGACGGATATAAACATATCGCTGCTCTATTTGGTTCTTGCTTTGCCAGATCTTGTTCTCGGTGGGGTGGTAGGTATGTGTAAACAATGCCCAGACGGATGCCTCATACATTCTCCTACGCTACCATGACCCTCATAGAGGGTTTCCCATTTGCTTTTGGCCCAAGGTCTGCTAGTTGGTGGTAAATAGAGGAGAAAGGTTTGTAGTTAGCCAGATCTTTCCAGCGTATGAGCCGAACTGCCATGTGGCTGCCCACATCAAAGTTCCCATGGCTAGATCTATAAGGGGCGCCGAGATTCAGGTAAGGGGAGGTCATCCATGGCCATTTTGTAGGTCGCTCTACCTCTAGGGATTTATACCCTAGTTCATGGTGTTGCAAAAATATTGCTTGCTTTTCTGCATTGTCTTGCAGAACTATTGTTATTCCGCATACCCCATTGATGCCTAGATCCGTGCACTGGAGAGCGACTTCAGCCAACTCTATTGAGAATACTCCAGCACGAGAGCCAACACATAATAATCTGTATGAGCTTTGTAAGGCTTCCCCTGGTGCAGGGCGGACCCAATACAGAAGGATGATTGAATCATTAGGCCCCCCGCCGTTCTTGGTCTTTATTAAGGGTTCGAAGAGGCCTTTCAGTCGTTCCTAGAAGAAGGCCCGTAGGAGCGAGCCTATCCCACCTGCTAAGATCAGCAGGACTGGGCCATGTGTTGGGCAATTTAGTTGCTTAAATTGCTTTCATTAAATTATCACCAGGGAAACTCGTAAGCTTGTGATGATGCCAGCGAAATATATGCATGAGTAGGCAACTAACTCTATGACTAACTAAATGATTTTTGATTCAATATAATATGCAAGGGAAGAGGCTCCTAATTGAGGAGGTCCTAATTGTCCTTCCCTACAGTATTATAGATTGAAAAGAAATCATTGATTACATAAAAACAGAAACTTGAAATAAAGACAAGAGAATGAATTTTAATTGTTGTTCAGATTCAAATAGAGAGAGAGACTAACTTAGTCCCTTGATTATCCCCTCGTATACTGATACAAACTAAATTAAGATTCATTCATAAGCATAAGAAATAAAATAACTTGAATTACTTAAAAGCAAAAGAATGAATTCCAATTATCATGCAAATCAAATAGAGAGAGAGCCTAACTTAGACCCTTGGTTGTCTCCTCATATGTTGATAAGATTTTAATTTAAAACCCATTCATCAATCACAAACAAATCCTCAAACATCTAAGCGACTAGATGAAATAAGATCTATTATGAAATAAAATGTTTCTTTGATCTTTTCAGAGTGAGCTCAATTCTCTTAAGAACAAAGTGACAAGCTATTCCATATACTACATTAAGGCAATTTATATCTAAAACTATAGAATGGAAATTTATGTAAAATGAAGCTTTATTCTATTCCATCATAAGTTGGATACATGCTCCAAGAGTCCTCTCTTTGGAATGGAGGAGGTACTCCTATTTATAGAAAAACATAAGCAACTAACTTATTAATGGGGATCCACTAATCCCTCATATGGTTACAACCAATATGAGACACATATTCCTTTATCCATGATTTTTCTCCATGAGATATGCTTGACCCCTATCCCAAATCTCCTTCAAATATTCAAGAGAATTCGAATTTGAGTCTTGGAGGCAATATAAGGGTATCTTGGAACCTTCCAAATCACCTACACATGTCACCAAACTCATTCCACCTTTAGGTATAAGCAAATACATGTTATTTTTCTAACTTTTAATCATAAATTCACTTTAAATACTTGAAATTAATAACTTTGGAAAATGAAAATATAAACTCATATGGTAATGGAAATATAGGGTTATATAATGATAATGTGAAGAAATGAGGTGACAACATGAGGATAAAGGTGAAAATGGAGTGAAAGTGTATGCTAATTTGGCGGCCCAACATACCCCCCAACTTAAGTTATTGCATGTCCTCATGCAATCTATTACATTGATCGTGATTTGATCTTTTAAATTGTCTTGCTTTTACATGAACTTTGGTTGATATTGATTTTTTTAACTTCACGTGATTTTCTTTTTGACAACATTGTTCCTTTTTGCAAAGTCTTCTTTCTTGAAAAACATTTGATTGTAACATATTATTTTAGTTGGTTCTTGTGTGACAACCAAAATTTGATTAGTATTGGTTCTTGTGTAACAATACTTTCACTGTTTTTATGTTGCATCAAAAGACTTTGAAAACATTTAATCAACCATTGATTCTTCGATCATTATTTGCAAAACATGTAACGTTTGAATCATAATGTAATAGTAATTGTTTGGAGAAAGTATGTTGGTTAGGATGATATGTGTAGAAAGGACATATATGACATATGGAAGGTGATAATGGAGTATGAATGTGAATATGAACATGGTGAATGTGAATGTGAATGAACATGGTGAAACATTTTCCAAAAAATATAATTTAGTATTAAAGGAATTATATGATAAAAAGCTAGAAAAGAACATACCTTTACTTACCTTAGTGGACAAACTATGTATATGTAGAAAAGTGTAGCTCCTGCTGCTGAATCATGGAATTGAGAATACAATAATGTGATCTATGTATTGGTTTCATACATGATGGATGAAGTCGTAAATGTGGATCCTTTATTATTGTTGAATCTACTACTGAACCATATAGTCTTCATGTCATTCCATATCGTGGCACAATTCTTTCCATGTGAATAAATGTGTCGATGTCGAACATGGAAAGAAGTCGTTGGATCATTGATGAATGTCATTAACCAATGCAAGACAAACTCCCATTAATGTCAATGAGTGCTAAGGTACCTAAGTACATCTTGTGAAGTGTGAATAGATGAGCTGATGTCGAGCTACTTGCAAGATCCAACAAACAAAGGGCGTTAATGTATTCCCATTGTTCGTTGGCGAGAAGACTTGCCATTAAGGCATGCAAGCCTCAAGGTAATAATAATGACTCTAGTCTTTATCCCAGATAAGGTGCTGAGGTCAATGGATCAAGACTTGTTAGCAGGGAGGCCTTAAGGAATCCTCCATCATCTAACACGAGTATGAAATAATGATTTTGAAGGACCATAGATGGAAAATTTGCATTGAAGCAGGGTTTATTTGGAAGAAAAGGAAAATGGGGTGACTCAGCTTTGTAAGGGAGCTGAATGACTTTATTCATGGGCTACAGGTTAGTGAAAGAGACAGGAAAATGACTGTGAAGGAAAATGAACAATGGATCAAGGTTTTATTTGAAAACATGAAAAGGAAAATGGAATGGAAAATTTATTGACTAAAGAAGTGGTAATGGAATGGAGTTTTTATTTACTGAAAAGGAGTAGAAATATAATGGCGAATGTAAAGGGAAATGAGGTGAATGTTTATTAACTGAAGAATCATGGATGTAATGGAGATATTGGCATCTGAAAGGCTTGTAAGTGATGGATCTGATTTGACATCATGTGCTCATGCATTGATGTTTCATCTTTGTTGCTGCTTTGATCATTTTCTTGTGAAAGAAATGTCATCTTTGAGAGGATTTTCAATGATTTGATAGATATGATGACATTCTCCCCCTTTGCTTACCCAAAATCATGTCCTCATGCTTGAAATGGGGTCTTTAAAAGACAATGTTTGCTTGTGGTCATTTGTTTATCTTCCTCGAACCTGCAAAAACTTAGTACTTTTTCTGCAATGAAATGTAAGTTTATCATAATAGAGAGGTGATCAATCTCTCTATTTATGACATTTACAAAAAGAGCCTGAGAATTTGTACTAGTGAAACAAATTCTTGAAAGAAAAACCAAAATAATTTTTACCTGTCTCGAAACTAGTGCCTTATTTACCTGTTATGTCTTGTCAACAATTTCTTCATTCTCGAATTGTTTCAAACTATTTTGAAAGCTTTCTCATTGTGTAACCGAGATCTTTCCAACGACGCTTGAATCGTCAAAATCCGATGTCGTATGAGAAAGTTGTGCTTATTTGAAATTTGGGTGAAACCATGAAGATTGTCATGAGGTTTCTCAGTTGCAGGATTGTGGCCTTCCTGCATCTAAAAATTCTGTCTATCTTATTTGGCTGAGCCATGGCATAAGATTTTCTAGTTTTTGATGCCTTTGGATTTTATACAGTAGGAATATTTTTCCAAAGGCTCTTCTTGCATCTTCTCCCTCGCATCCTCCCTACTTTATTCCTAGGAAACCTTTCTGCATGTAGTCCCCATTCTTGTCTAGTGTGAATGCCAATGCCAGAGCGACCAATAGAAAATCCTCCACGAAATCTGCAAAATAGGAGTTGAAAGAACCATAAAAATATCCAAAACAGAAATGAATTTGAGAAACCTGCTCATGCGGAGCCTAATTAGGCTTGTTCCCAAGAAAACCCATGTTTTCGTTTTTCAAATTTCATTTTCTTTTGCTCAGAAAAAGCAACAAAAAATAGTGCTTTTTAACAATTTCGAATTTTTAAAACTACGCATGAGTTGTTTCATCTCCAGAAGACAAAAAAAATTGTTTCATCTCTAGAAGGAAATAGTGAACCAACTCTTCGTGGATGAGATAATCCAGAAAAATCTTCCGAGCAAGCTTTAGAATGACTTCTCCATGTTGTACCTAAATTTATTCAACAAAAGCATCATTTATATTGAGGTGTTTGAAGTGCATTCTACTATGGGAGCCATCCCTCAATGGGTGGTAAGGGAAATTCTAGTAGATTGATTTGGCTTGGAAAAGCATGTCGAATCCTCTCCTTTGTCAATCTCCATATCCATATCGATGATGAGTAAGAGTTGTTCACCCAAATCGATATTATAGTAATCACTTCTGCTCGGATTGATAGAGGAATAAGATCCAGTGCCAGTCCTGATGGGATAGCTTAATTTCAGACTTTGCTGGTGTGATTAATGAGGCTCAGCGTTTTTCAAGGATATGCTCTAGATCTCTTCAACACCATATACCTGAGAAACTTCAATTTTTTTTTTTATCTTCCTTTCTGGTTCGATTTGGCAAGATTCTCGTGATTTTTATGAGGATTTGGTGGCATTTCCGGCTCCTTCTTGAGTGGCTGCGCTCAGCAATGTTTCCAGAACACTGGCGTGTTGTACAACTGGCTGTTATTCTCAGATATCTCGTTTTCTTCAGAGGATGTTTGAAAACATTAATAATTATTTGGATCCGTTGTTTCATGCATGGAGAGATTTTGAATTAATGAAGAATCAAATCTCTGAGTGATCTTGTGATGACTTGAATTAATCCTGATTTTCCTACACAATCCTTGGGATTCAACTCAGCATTAAATATTATGTCTAACCACCTTATTTCTCCACAAAATCCCCTGATCTCCTCACCTATTCAGCATTAAATCCTGTGTTCAACCCGTGCCTGATATGATCCTTAGATGGCTTAACTTACTATCGATGGGCTACTACATGGACTGCCACATGGTGAATTGTAAAACAATTAATGTCAAAAGTTGAACAACTAACTAGAAGCTAAGAATCAAACTCATGACAGATTGTTCATAAATGCAATGCAATACCATTGTATCAGCGGGCATGCATGTGTTATACACTTGAAAAGAAACTTTATTTAATTTTTAAGAAATTAAAGTGGGACAAAAACATAAACAACGACAAAATGGAAATACCTGGCGGACTAAATCCCACAATTTTTGGGAAGGAAACCACTTGTTATCAATTTTACTTCACGCGTCTATTGTAATTTGCCATCGAGATGTTGTATTTTGATCGAAACTGGCTTTCTTTCCAAAAAAAACGCAACTGCCCATCGTCTACAGCTATACAAATCAACATTTTCTCATTAAGCCAGCGATCATATCTTGGCAGAAAACATACATTACAGGTTTTTGAAGAAGCCCGAACCTGCGACTTGCTCGTATATTCAGAATGTGAGACTGTTTACACAGCAACAACTAGTGGCTCTCAATTCATTGTTTCGTTCTTTCCGCCATCGTTTTTTATAATACATGATTTTTAATTAGTTTCATCTTTTATGTTTCATTGTTTTGTTTTATATGGCTTTGCTTTTATGTTTTTTTCATGTTGTTGGTTATATAGAAGGCCCGAAGCCTAACAACGTATTTGAAAGTTGTGAGAAGTCATGTATAAGCTGCAGCGTGCCATTTTCAAATCGCCATCAAACTATGACTTTCGTTTGGTCAAACCCTTGATTTGTTTTATGTTTTGTATATACAATGAATGATGCAGAGTTGTTTTTGTTTTTGTTTTTTTTTATTGTTGTGTTGGTTATTATGGATGGGTTGTTTTATTTGGTTTTACTTTTGTTTTATTAAGTGGTGTTTGTTTTTACTTATTTATTTATTTATTTATTTTTGTTTTGGTTGTTTTATCGTTTTTTTTAATGTTTTAATTGTTTATCATTATTTTTTAATGTTTTGTTTTGTTTCGTTTTTTTCACTTTTTAATGTTTTATATGTATTTTTTTTAATCGTTGTTGTTGTTTTTTTTTAATTGTTTTGTTGAATTTGTTTATATATATATATATATAAATATTTTTTAAATCATTTTTTTTTAATAAACAAAGAAAAATAATTTGTTTTAAGAAGATTTGAGATAAAAGAAATTGAGATGGAGATCAAAATTTAGGAATTTTAATTTAGATCTCCTAGTCATTTTTCAGATTTATGAATTTTATTACAAAATTGCAAAGTTAACTTATTCAATTTCCTTTCTGATCTTCCAGGTCGCACAAGGCACAAGAAGAGAGCATACTTCGGAGTTTTGTCAATTCTTTATACATTTGAAATTTTGAATTTGAAAAACATAGTAAGAAGAATTGATCTCAAACCTCAAATTTTAGCGCTCTAAACTCCACTTGTTTTCCTTCTTCACAAATATCGTTTTGATTTTAGAACTTCTTGCCAATGGTTAGTGAATGAGGTGGCTCTTACTGCACCACCAAAATTTCCAAGAAATAAATGAAATTAAATTTGAAAATCAAAAAAAAAAAAAAAACCTTTCCAAGCTTGGTTTTATTTTCCTATTCTATCTTACTTTATTTTGAGAAACATATTTTTTTTCAAGTGTATGAGTATTTCCAATGAAGCCATTTACAGATCAAAATCTCTAGTATGCTCACATCCAAATTTGCAAAATATACCTGAATGTTTGCAAGGATATGAGAGATCAATTGTACATTTGGATTAAATGTTAGGATTCGTTGAAGAATGGAAGAATGTTGTGGCCTAGTCACCTTTTGAAACCAATCTTCAATGTAGTCCTCATTCTCTTGGTTGTCCTCCAAATGCTTGAACATCATTCTAGATCTCTTGTCCATAAATGGATTAGTTCGACACTTTTATAGTGAAAATATTGATTGAAATTGATGCATCCTATTTATCATGAGTTATATATGCAGCTAAAAATGAGATTCAAAGCTAACCCCTATGTATACTTCCCCGTGTTACTAAGATCTTGCTGTCACCAAGTCATCCTTTCAACATGAGTTAGCTTTTCCAAAAAAGAACTAGTACTAAATTAAATTCCTAATGCCTAATCCCTTAGCACCATCCCTGGTAACAGTGCCAAAATGTTGGGCAATTTAATTGCTTAAATTGCTTTCATTAAATTATCAACCAGGGAAACTCGTAAGCTTGTGATGATGCCAACAAAATATATGCAGGAGTAGGCAACTAACTCTATGACTAACTAAATGATTTTTGATTCAATATAATATGCAAGGGAAGAGGCTCCTAATTGAGGAGGTCCTAGTTGTCCTTCCCTACAGTATTATAGATTGAAAAGAAATCATTGATTACATAAAACCAGAAACTTGAAATAAAGACAAGAGAATGAATTTTAATTGTTGTTCAGATTCAAATAGAGAGAGAGACTAACTTAGTCCCTTGATTGTCCCCTCGTATACTGATCCAAACTAAACTAAGATTCATTCATAAGCATAAGAAATGAAATAACTTGAAACTTAAAAGAAAAAGAATGAATTCCAATTATCATGCAAATCAAATAGAGAGGGAGCCTAACTTAGACCCTTGGTTGTCTCCTCATATGCTGATAAGATTTTAATTTAAAACCCATTCATCAATCACAAAAAAATCCTCAAACATCTAGGCAACTAAATGAAATAAGATCTATTATGAAATAAAATGTTTCTTTGATCTTTTTAGAGTGAGCTCAATTCTCTTAAGAACAAAGTGACAAGCTATTCCATATACTACATTAAGACAATTTATATCTAAAACTATAGAATGGAAATTTATGTAAAATGAAGCTTTATTCTATTCCATCATAAGTTGGATACATGCTCCAAGAGTCTTCTCTTTGGAATGGAGGAGGTACTCCTATTTATACAAAAACATAAGCAACTAACTCATTAATGGGGATCCAATAATCCCTCATATGGTTACAACCAATATGAGACACATATTCCTTTATCCATGAGATATGCTTGACACCTATCCCAAATCTCCTTCAAATATTCAAGAGAATTCGAATTTGAGTCTTGGAAGCCACATAAGAGTATCTTGGAACCTTCCAAATCACCTACACATGTCACCAAACTCATTCCACCTTTAGGTATAAGCAAATACATGTTATTTTTCTAACTTTTAATCATAAATTCACTTTAAATACTTGAAATTAATAACTTTGGAAAATGAAAATATAAACCCATATGGTAATGGAAATATAGGGTTATGTAATGATAATGTGATGAAATGAGGTGACAAAATGAGGATAAAGGTGAAAATGGAGTGAAAATGTATGCTAATTTGGTAGCCCAACACCATGGCCATAGTCAAGCTTGCCTAGTGTTGCAGCGTCGAGGTTGACCAGTGTGGCGGCGACCGACTTGGCATCTGAAAACTGACAAACCCTAAATGTGCGCGCCATTTCTTTTGGCCTCCTCTTCTTTCTTATTTTCTTCCTCAACATTATTTTATACTTATTTCAAAATATAACTATATCTTAAATTTAATATTTATATCAAATTAAAAAATAATTAAGAATTTACAACATTAAATTTAAAAATGATAAAATATTACTTGTCAACTAAATAACATATATTTCGTAATTACATTTGATAAATAATAAATTACAAAATTACACTTAATTAACATCGTTTAAAACATATATAACTGATTTATCACATCATCTATCTCGAATTAACATCGTTCTTAAAAGATTAAAAAAAAAAAAAATCCTATTTATTTTTTCCTTTATTTTAATCAATTTAAAAGAGTGAGGCAAAAAAACCTTTCAACGCATTAAGATTTTTAATCGGTTCGATGTTAACCTGAGTCAGTGAATCTTTTTAACACAGATGGAAATGATATTAAAGGAATACTTGCTACTGTATACACTGGAAGCTTATTCCCCAAGGAAGCATTCATGCATATGAAACTGGGAGATCTCTCCACAACCGACAGATTTGTGGACATTTGGGACATGATTTTGCTGAGTTTGTTAGAAATTTTGTTTGTTAATTTAAATTGCGTTACATGTTTTCACTTCTTTTTTTTTTTATTCAATAAGAAAAAAAGTTGCATTATATTCATATAAGTTGTGAATATACATCATGTGGCAGATAGTATGGAAATCCATATATCGTAAAGAAAACTAGTGATAAGACTTATAATATCCCTGAAGTATGACAATGTGATGAAAATCTCCCATAGGACAGTATATGACCAAGTACTGTCACTGTCACTTGACATTACAAATATTTAAGGATAGCTGCATATAACCCTTAGGTTCAGAGAAGATGATAGTAGAAAGATGAAAGCATGAGGATATTATATTTACAGGATCAGCTACATACCTAATATAGAGATTCATATTAATAGAGCAAAAAGGTGCATTCAAAACGTACCAGAATTGTGAAAAGAAATGTGTATGCTATGTACCAGGGAGACAAAACTCTACGATGTTATGCTGAATTTCTCCAACAGTGATAAATACTTGCCAGGATTGATTTGAAGTGGAAAGACCTGCTTTTGATAGAGCATCTACTTCCATGTTGTGAGACCTTCCAATGTGTTGAATGGAGTAATCATGGTGAGCATGCCATATAGATGAAATTCTATCCAACCACCCCAAGAGATTGATATTCTGAATGTGATGAACAGATTTCACATGATCAATGATCAGCTTGGAGTCACCAAATATATGCAGACCAGGAATACCAAGGAAGTCACAAAAATAAAGGAGACCAGCTAATGCCATAACTTCCTCTTTATTGTTCGATCCCTTGCCACCATTCCAAAAAAATTTGATACACTGATCCACACATGGAATAATGTAAACTCCACAGGCACAAAAACCATTCGAGGCAGCCCCATCAAAGTATGCACGGGGAAGAACGGACAGGTCCAAAGAGCGACCTAGATGTTCCTTTGTAGGATGGAGGATCTGTGGATCCATACAAGAAGGAAGTAGAGATATAATAGAGTCTATAATAAGAGCAATAATCACCTTCCTATCTTGAAACAGGGCCCAATTTCTGCATTTCCAAATGTACCAAATAGTGATCAAGGGAATAGGCCTCCCGCCCTGTCTCATTTTGCTCCACCATTGAAATGCCTCTCTTATAGATGAGAATGTTATCCTATTCAAACCAAAAAGATCAGCCACTGTTTTCCATATCTTAATAGCAAGTGGACAGGCCAAAAATAAATGATAGTTTGATTCCTCATTTGCTTTGCATAAAGGACAAATAGCTAGCCCTTGCCAATTTCTTTTTTGCAAATTGTCCCACGTTAAATTCTTATTATTAAAGACCAACCATGAAAATATAATCACTTTAGTAGGGCAGCGAGCTTTCCAGAAAACAGTAGGGAAAATATTGTCTAGATGAATAGGGGACTCCATCTGAAACATGAGATATGCGTCTTTGACACAAACAGCTGATCTCCCTTTAGGACCATTCCATAAAAGATGATCTTCCTCCACTGATTTGAAGAATCCCCTATGTTGCATGTATGATATTATCTTGTTCCATTGAGAAGACAGAGTTCCATATAGACCAATCAATTCTGCCGATTTCCAAATGGGAATAGAGCCCACCCATTTTTCAATAACCTGATCCCAATAAAAGATACCCTTATTCTGAAGATGCAGAAGCAGCTGATGAGGAAAGTCGAAATCCGGAGGCTCACCCACCAATGGATCTACACCAATTAAGATCTTCCTGCCTGATTGAAGATTCCATGCCAAATTCTTAAGAAAAAAGCCTTCTATCTTATGTAAACTATGCCAGATGGTAGAGCCTTTAGGGGGACCAAAAATACCCAGTCTATACCAAAAAATAATATCTCTGTTATGCAAATACTTGGCCTTGATAATGTTACTCCAAGTGCAAGACCCGAAGATAGCTTTCCATAGTGATTTGCAAAGAAGAGCAGAATTGAATAGGCTAATATTCATAATACCCCACCCTCCAAGGGCTTTTGGCCGAGTAAGGTTTACAATCTTAGACAAATGAAATTTTCTATGATGCCTGTTAGCACCCCAAATGAAATTAGCCATACTCCGATTCAATCTCTGGATGATCTTAGCAGGG
This sequence comes from Pinus tabuliformis, assembly GCA_031772625.1. Lineage (NCBI taxonomy): Eukaryota > Viridiplantae > Streptophyta > Pinopsida > Pinales > Pinaceae > Pinus > Pinus tabuliformis. Next base: position 11,193,356 of record CM062808.1, read on the forward strand.
ATATAAAAAAGATGCGCCCAATAAACTAATAACTGAACCAGGACCGATTGAGATAAAATATATCTACCTGCCAGAGAGAGGCATTTGTATTCCCAGCCCTCAATATGCTTGATGAATCTTTCATGAATCCAAGTCCAATCTGTTGGGGAGTAACCAACAGGCTTGAGATGATAGCCAAGGTATTTCAAACCCTCATGTAGGGGAGATACCTGGATATGAAAAAGATTGAAGAGATACATAGCCATCTCAGAGTTTATATCCTTCATGTAAAAAGATGACTTATCCTCATTAATACAAAGTCCTGTAGCTTTCTGAAATTTCATCATGATAGAGTGCAGACAGTCCCAAGAAACTCTGCATAACATGGCCGCCAATAAGATATCATCTATGAATAGATTATGTGAGAAAGAGAAGTTTTTGCAGATTACCATCGGCTTATAAACCTTATCACTGATGGCCCTCCTAATATGAAGACTGAGTGAATCCATTACTAAAATAAAAAGGAGTGGGGACAATGAACATCCCTGCCGCAGACCCCTGGCTGCCTGAAAAAAGGATGTAGGGATACCATTTACCAGAACAGCATATTTGACATCAATTACACAAGCCATGATCCAATTCAAACAATTAATATTAATGCCTATTTTGATGAGAAGGCATCTGAGGAAGCCCCAATCTATGCAATCGTAAGCTTTCTTGAGATCAATTTTTAAAAAGGAAGCCTCCACTTTCCTCATGTGCATAGAGTGCAGACCCTCCTGAGTGATGGCAACAACCTCAATAATGTTCCTATCCTTCAGAAAGCCATGTTGGTCAGGAGAAATGTACACAGAGAGCATATTCCTCATCCTAACTGCAATGATTTTAGAAATTATCTTGTATATGGTATTACAAAGAGAGATGGGCCTATAATCCTTGAAAGAGAGTGTTAGCTTCTTTTTAGGAATTAAGGCAATATATGTAGATGTAATTGTCATGTATTCCTCCACCATGTTCAATAGATCAGATTTCATAATATCGAAGAAATGGATGAAAAAATCAATGGTCCAACTGTTAGGACCCGGGCTTTTATCTTTTTGAAAAGATTTCATAATGACCAAGAGTTCCTCCTCAGTGACCGGGGCAAAGAGAAGATCATTCTGCTCCATATTAAACATAGTGGGATATGGGTCAATGCCCCATAAAATATCTGGAAATTCACATCCCCCATTACTGCTATAAGCCTTTTGAAAATATTTAACAGCCTCTTTAGATATGTCTTCCTGAGAGAAAACTAAGTCACCCTTCTCATCTTGTATCTCCCATATGGAATTAATATCTCTCCTCTTGTTCGCATATCTATGAAAAAATTTAGTATTTCTATCCCCTTCTGTGAGCCAAATGGCTCTACTCTTAAGCCGCCAAGTAGCCTCCTCAATAGCCAATAGGTGTTGCTTTTTTTTCTCAAGGTCCCTAATCTTAGCCCGCAAGTCAGCTGAAAAATTAAATGAAATAAGCTGATCAGATAAAACTCCCATTTCTTCGTTAATCTTCTTGAGTTCTTTCCTGTTGGAAATCACCCTATTCCGTTGCCAATGTTTGACACAGGATCTTAGGCCCTTCAAACGGTCAATAAATGATTCTGTCTTCCTGGAAGAATCAGCAAATGAGTGAGATGACCAAAAATCTTTAACGATCAAATTAAATTGCTCATCCTCCAGCCAGACCCTATTAAATTTAAATGGATAACCCCGCCTATGACCCCCCATATTCCATTTAATTGATATAGGGTGATGATCAGATATGAAACTGGGAATGTTTGAAACATAAGGAAATCCCAGACGTTCAATCAAACTTTCATGTATGATAAAACGATCCAATCTCTTAGCTAGGAATGCCTCATTTGATCTCCCATTATCCCATGTAGGCCCATTTATTGATTTTATTTTATTTTGTTTGTTAATTTAAATTGTGTAACATGTTTTCACTTGATATTGGATCCTTGAATATTGATAATAATTTTATTTTATTTGTTAATTTAAATTGTGCAACACTTTTTCTAGATGCTATTCTATTTGATTTTCTTTGCGACTCCATTCTCGTTGGAGTTTTTCAATTTGACTATAATATTAGAACCCATAAATTTTCAAAACAAAAAAAAAATCAGAAGTTTGAATAAAATGATATTAAGATAAACAAAGATCTATGAGTTAACCACAAATCTCTATTATGTTAAATATGGGATTTGACTCTTGAAGGGTTAATTTGTATAGATTGCTCTTTTTGTCACTAGTTTTGAAACGCCATTTATTCTTTTACTTTTCTTTCTAATAAATATGATATATTTTACTGAGTGCATGTTTTTAATGTACTACAACATATTTAATAGTTTTTTGGAATTTTATTGTGGAAGATGAGTGAAAATGTTACATGTTTAAGGTGGAAATTCCACTCATTATTACCTAAAAGATTTAGCTATTTTCCCATGATGGTTCGAGTGCCTGTGTTGGATATACTCACTCATCTCACACACTGACATTCCAAAAAACTTTATTAATCTTTTTGCGAGTTAATTTGTGTATTACCTTCAAAATTCAAGATACATCACTGGAAGGCCATTGTTCAAAAATAAACTAGCCTCAATCCACCACAAAGGAAACTTGATCTATTGGCAGGTAAAAAGAGAAACATAGTATCAACATAAATAAACTACCACGATCACAGTCGTACCATATCAAAACAAGGCTACAAGATAAAATAAAATAACTAAAAAAAATAGAATCGAGAATATGAAGATGCCATAGGAGCATCATTCCTTGCACTTGTACCATCCAACGCAAAGGGCTGAAGCTCATATTGGAGGTGGTTGCCCAGGTAACCCAAAAAAGCATCCATTCTCTCTAGACAAGACTTCCAATAATGTTTCAGCCTTTGGATTTTGTTCAGGGAAGAATTGATATCATTCCTATCTTCATGTTTCTCCTTCATAACTCTACTTAACAAAGTCTTCAACTTCCCGTGGAAGGTGAGGGAATGTAAGTATTGGTTCCTTCTTCCCATGGTATGACCAGGGTGAGGGAGCTAATTGAAAACCTCCTCCATTATTTTTGAATCTAAATAGGCCTAGAGAGCATTAATGACATAGGTCTCTAATTGATGAATCTCCTCCTAAGTGCTAGGAGAAGTCAATGAGTGATAAATGACAATCGTTTCCTAGCATGAGTCTACGCATGCAACTAACCCTGTTGGCCACACCCATTAGCCTCTCTATGGTTGTGCATGCTCTGATGAGGCATTGAGGTAAAATAAAAAGGATACCATGCACAAAACGAGGGCCTCAACCAACTCCCCCAAAGAGAGAAAAAACCAACTAAGCCCTCCTTGACTACAAACTAGCGACAGTAGAGATAATAGAGTCCGATGAAACACCCCGAGGAAATAACACACCAATATATAATTTACTTGACAAACATCACCCTACATGAACTCCAAATAAATAGGTGGCTACAGGTTGTAGAGTGTTAGATAAGACTGAACCAAAGAGCAGGATACCAGTAAAATTAAGCCCTAAACCCCCCAAAAGGAGAGATAAAGGAATTGAAATTGAAGATGTGATAGGAACCACCAACGACCCAAATACCTTGATGATGCAGGAGCATCTTACTCTTGAAATCGGAAAAAAATAAATGAAATGTGGAAGGAATTACATTCCTTTATTTTATTAGTAAATTAATTTTTTTTTAGTTTAAATATCACAAAATTTGGATAGGAATGATGTTAGAAAAAATAAGAAATATTATCCACTTTTGTGGATATAGATGGAAGTAGTTTTTTAATTAATTTTAGTAAAACAGACTAGATTTGTAGGAGGAAAAAATATGAAGAAAGCTAAGACTTTGTGGAAAAAATAGGGAGCTTGGATTCCTTTTTTGGAAAATTCCAAGTGATTGAAATTTTAGTAATGATAGAAAGAGGAATTAGATATACAATTATCTATGAATATATCTACTTAGGTTTTGCAATTTAGAAGAAAATAAAAAAATATATGTTAGAAACTTGTTGGAGATTCTGTGAATGGGAAATGTAATTCGAAAGTGTAAATGAGTTAATGATGTTTCCACACTCCTATCATTAATCATGCTCCAATTTGTTAGGATTTGGCATCAATTTTGGTATTATAGCTACGACACATAGAAACAAAGAGTGAAATGGTATTCCATGCTTGATGAGGAAGACGAGGTTGAAGGGGAAGGCCAAACAATGAATTGAAAAGATCTCCATGTTTTAATGCAAATTGAAAAGTACTTCCACAAGTAGTAGGGACAAAACCATCACTCTAGAAGTCAAAAACCAAGTCACACTCCCAGACACTTCGACCATTCGTCCCGCTGTGGACTACAACATAGTTGGTGACATGAAGAAGGTTATTGTGAACATTTCAATGTTTGAGTTAACAAATATCATAAGCCAATGAGACAATATCTTATGAGCACTTTGGTAGTCCTCTGCAAGTAATGATGCCTCTTCTGACAAGGGATATTGTATGTCTTTGGTTCCCTCGAATCTTTACTTAATTCTTTAACAATGGATGAAAATACATGATGCCCCCCTTTTCTGTTAACTTTCGAAATATTTAATTTCAATGTACACAATTGCTTGGTTGATTCAAATGCATCGACGAACATAACTCCATTATCTTTCACCAAGAAAATCAATGCAAAATGGGACAAAATCGATGCACAGATTATTCAGTTGGACATAACTCATGTCCATACAACTGGTGAGCTCAGAGATGTGATCATTTATTTATCATCTGATGGGTGAGTCCACCAAGGTATCAACATCATAATTGTGGACATTCCATAAGCATATGGAGTGTTGTTGAGCAAAGATTGGTCCAAAAATCTACAAGAGTACTTTTCAATCGACTGGTCACAATTATGGCTTTCGTATAAGGGTAAAAATAATCAGATTCGGGTGAATTCAGGAAGATACATGAAACATATTGTCACTCCCTTGAATTGAAAAAATGCACTAGTTGATTTCACAAAACTAATCTTTGAAAATTTCTTCTTGGAAACCAAATTAGGGTGTTATCTCGCATAATCATCCCCAATCCCACCAGATACACATTTGGAGCTCCTTCCTAGTCCAACTGGTGAAAATGACCTTTATATAGTTAGTAGTAGTAATAATAGTATTATTGTAGTTATGAGTCCCTATACATATGATATGTGGACTTTGTACTTCGATGGTTCCAAAACACAGGAGGGCTTTGGAGCTGGTTTCATTTTAATAGACCCGCTACAGAGAAATAATTTGATCTCTAGCTACATGGAATTTGAGTGCATGAACAACGCTGTAGAATATGAAGCACACATCTTGGGCTTGAAAAGAGCCATTGACCTCAATGTTTCCATCTTGAAAGCAACATGTGACTCAGAAATTGTGGTGTGATAGGTATTCAATACCATACATTGTGTGTCACCTCATCTTAGAAGCTATCAACAAGAGGTATGGAGTCTGATTTCACACTTCCAATCTTTTAATATCATTTATATTCCAAAATTTGTAACGCAGTTGTGAATGCATTAGCAAATGTCATTGCTAAGTTGTCACTATTGAGGGGCAATTTTTCTGTTGAAATTATAAGCCATCTGTCCTTGATAATATCATTGATTTAGACACTTTTTATGATGACCAATAGATATTGTGCTTCATGGTGAATGTTGATGTGTTCAAAGATGCAACAATGGATGAGGGTGAGCATGAAATGGAATTGTAGGATGCAGCGAGTGCAAATAAAAGAAATCTCATGCCAAAGGGTGTGGTATCATTGGAAAAGTTGTATGACTTGCACAATCTCTTCCAGGGACCTATTGATGCTAAAACCCACAGTTCCACGTCGTCACACGAGAAGATTAACTTGGGGACAGAAAATGATCTGAAGTATGTCATTCTTGGTACTTGTTTTACACCACAAGAGCGGCAAGCCTTTATCCTCATATTCAAACAGTATCGAGCTATGTTTGCATGGACATACGATGAGCTTAAAATAGATGGCATGCAACTTGTTGGGTGTGGTTTTTCACCCATTTTCCACACCTTCTTTCCCTTGTTTTGACCTTTATGTCCTTCGCACTTGTGCCCTTATATGACCAAATTACCTATTTTATTCCCTTTTTCATCCATTTTATTGTCATGTTACTTTACTATATTTTACCGAATAAATACGAGGCTTTATTTATTTTTGAGGCTAACTAGACAAGCATTGAAGGAGCATGTTGGAAATTTTATCTTTTTCAGGTGTTGGCTTGTGGAAGCAGACAGGCAATATCACTTAGCTGCAGGAAAGGGTAGAATAGTTCATTGTTACATCTTAAATGTTGTTACATATTGTTGCTACATATTAGGTGCTATTACAGGTGGCTACTGTTACAGGTTGCTGCTACACATCGGTGCTATTATAGGTTGTTGTTACACATTGGGTGTTGTTACACCTCTCGTGGATCTGTCGTTACACCAACAGTGCTATATTTAGTTATGTCTCATCAGTCCGAACCATCATTTGCTCAATACTGCTGCACCAAAGATAGAAATGTGGGTACTATTCCACATAATAGCCGTCGGCAATAGATTGTTTATTTTTGAGGCAACAAGACTCAAGTAGTTGTAACTAATGTATATTTATTTAGAAGTAGGTTGCAACTTCCTTATTTTTGGATCAACATGATTCTCATGGTTGATCTATTTTCTAATTTTCGGGATGTAATAGTTATAAAAGACTCAGCTTTTTATGTATCAAGGAGGCGCATATAGAAGAGTATTGTTACTCTGTTTCTGTAACTCCTGAACTTATTTTAATATCAATTGGCATGGTGATGTTGTTATTGCTTCTCAACTGATCCGTTAATCACTTTTTGTGTCTTCTTGCGCCCTACTGAGGAGGAAGGGCCCTCCTCTTTGGCAGGGATTGCAGTGATTAGGTAGTGTACATTTCAGTTCAATTTATTGATTTATAGTTTCTCGTTGTTGCTACACATATCGTGGATTGCATTCGATGTTTCTTTTATTTATCTTATGTTGTTGCACAGAGTTAAACAATAGAGGAATAGTAACCAGCTGGAATAGATGTTAGTTCTAGGTGTGGCGCGCCTTTATTTCAATAGCTGCGAGTTGTGATTTAATTTTGTGGATGTTTTTTTATATCTGCATACATGATTGATTCAGTAATTTAGATCAGCGACACCTTTTATAGTTTTTCTGCAATTTCTTATGCTTGGCTGAAGTGTATCGGCACAGATAGTGCAAACTCCATTGAAACAGTAAGACCTACCCTGGGTTGATAATTAATGTTGCAGTCTGAGTAAATTAAGGATGATAAAAATACACTACATTTTGGCGTCATTGCAAGGGATGGAAATTTGACGATACACTCAGCCAAGTTGTTTGTTTAATATAGGAGTGCTCCTAGTCCACAGCTATTGGGCAGCAAGATGAGAGATAAGAACCTGCGCATCGCTCTAACATACTTGGGTGGGCTCACCATTGTGATCACTAGGACACTTATGACATTTTGATGCTTTGATTAGTGTGTCTTCAGCTCTTCAGTTGCTGGGCGGTAAGACGAGAGGTAAGAACCTATGCATCGCTCTAACATACCTGGGTGGGCTCACCACTCTCGAAGGCTAAGATACTTAGAATTTGATTTGATACACATAGGGTCCAAGTGTTTACTTTTTAGGACTTATAGAGATACTAGAATTATCGCCACTCTAATAAGTCTCAGGAACGACGGGTCGTAAAAAGGAAACAAATAGTGAAGATTTGGGAAGGAAGACATTTATCCAGTAATTAATCTCCAAGGCAAAAAAAGATCAGTCCAGCTCTCAAAGGAATGCAAGGAAGATAGGTCCGCAGAAGGCTGTTACTCCCATAGTGAAAGCATAAACCTCCAATCCCTCTATCTCGGGACCATATCATTCTAAGGCCAGCACTCATACCTTCAAGATCAAGGATTTGATTCATGAGTAGGAAGGGGAAGTGAGTAGCCAGAATTTGAGGACCGAGGGCCAAGGGGAAACCGAGGGGGAACGTTGGACACCTAAGAAGGAGAAACACTTATAGGCTTATCCATATCGAGATACAGGTAGTGCGATGAAACAACCAACTCTAGGAGTATCCAAGGCATTAATTGCATCTGCAGGGCCATCACAAATGCAACTGGAAAAACATCCGCTACAGGAAGGATTAGAAGAATTAATCATGGGGGAAAATAATGATAACAATGCTAAAACAAACACCACCACTACCACTTTTGAATTCCCAATTGGGAATCTCAGGGGTGAAGCTCCTATGAAGAATATTCCTCTATCATCCTTACCATCCTTTCAAGGGATGACTGTGGAAGACCCGGATACATTTCTATTTGAGTTTGATGTCTTGTGTAGAAGTTATGATTATATAACAGATGCTCAAAAGTTAAAACTATTCCCTGCTACCTTAAAAGGAGTAGCCTTGAGATGGTTCATGGGATTAGGCCCCGCTTCCATTTCAACATGGAATGATATGAAGGAGACATTCTTGTCAAAGTACCAAGACTATTGTAGGACCAGGGACTTGAGGGAAGAGATATTTAGAATGACACAGAAGGAGGAAGAAAGCCTAAAAGATTATGTGGAACTGTTCCACTACAATTTGCAAAGGTCTAAATGCAGTTATTTAGACCCGGAAATCTTGAAGACTATATTCATGAAAGGAATGAGGGACAACTGCCTTGATACCTTAAACCTATTAGGAAAGGGGGATATATCACAAGAGCCATTTGTGGAAATTATCAAGCTTTTCTTATGATGCTCTTGAGGATCATCTAGAGGAAGAAGTACGATTCGGGATGCCTCTGTTCACATACAAACATCTGCAGGCAAAGGAGTAACTAGAGTGGAGATCAGAAATTTGTTAAAAAATTTCAAGGCTGATATCCTTAGTACTCTCTCACCCCAGATAGTAACAACATAGATAAAAAGGTGCAACTAGAAGCTGATACACCCCTAGTTGTGTTATGTTCGACTTGGTGGAAGAAACATCCTTATAGGGAATGCGAACTAAACAACATCAGCCTCTGCAACATCTGCGAGCTGGAACATTTGACAGAGAAGTGTCTGGAGCTTCCTAGACTAAAGGCAACACTGAGAGAATCAAGCGAATAGGTGCAGTCCTCTTGTTGGCTTATTGGGCCCTGACCTAGGTTCGGAAGAGTTATTTAGCCAAACAAATCCTGCAGCTATTGGCCCTTTCGGCAACAGCTCGTGGAGCGCGGGCTGAGGTCTCACCTGTGGTAGTTTGGGAGGGTGTTGGAACCAGGTTTCCGCACCCTTAGGATGTCTTGATGTGGTCTGGAGGGTTCGCGTGTCATTCTGTGGCCTCGTGCCACTCTACTTCCACGTAGATCTGGAAAAAGGAAATTCCTTAATACTTATTATTAATGAGTTGTTATAGATCAGACCTACTTTTCACGGTCTTGAAGCAAAAATTCAATAGAGATAACTAGTGTGTGTATCCAGAAAAGTTATATATTTTCATAAACTCATAACATAAGCATAAGCGTATAGATCAAACAGATATACCAACCATAAATTAACTAGATCCACAATATTTCAGATTCAACACAATATTTTAGAACCCATTTATCTTTATTCAACTCTTTTGCCAATACATCCAGATCTACCCTGCGCACTTAGCTGTAGGGGCCCACGCACACAGCTGCGGACTCTACCAAGCCTCTGCACACACAGCTACAGAGTCTCTATCTACCCATCAACACCCTTGACTCAAACTTACAGACGCCGAAAATACTGTCTTCACATACCCATAGCACTACGATTCATTCAAACCCAAAAAAAACTACTTTCTACCCTTAGAGCCTCGCTCTATTTATACCTTCCCATGGTCTGCGGACCATGGGCAGACCGACTTACTTCCTATTATTCTATATTATTTCTTGGGAATACAACCATTTAACTCGACCTATTACATTTCACGCTTCGCATATTTCAGAGTTTTACAATATTTTCATCCTAACTTATAGGCTTTAAGCCCCAAAACTATTACACAGGACCTTGCTACGCAACAGTCCCCCAACACAATCATCGTGACTCGTCCTGAGTCACTCGTCGATGCGGCGATACGCGGTTCACCATCCTGCGAGTGACATACTGCTCCCTCTTTATCTCCTACAACACTTCTTCCGACTCCTACTTCATTGTCTCTACCACTTCACGCAACCGATAATGTTAATTCTGCTCTACTCGGTTAACATAGAACAGCCCTCATAGAAATCTAGCTCTAGCTGGGGTGCTGCATATGGGACCTCCTCATGCCAACGCAGCCAATTTCCAATTTCGTATCTTCTCTTCGCACTGTTTGTTACAGCTAGTGTTGCAATTTTTCAAGACCATTGCTGTTGTCCGCGAGATCCCAATCTTCAAGGTACATCAGAGACAACTTGTTAACTGCAATTCCACCATTTGTCTCCATATTTATAGCCTTTCCCTTATCTTTTATGGTTCATCAATCAGCCCATGGGTGAGGTCGCAGCATCCAGACCAGTTCTGCTTCGTGTCTACAAATTTTCAGCACATTCCCTACCGTCGATGCTGAACTCTGTGCAGTGCCCGCAGCTGTCAACACCGTATTCTTCAGAAAGCCCTGCATCTCCATTGGCCATATCACAACCCTCAGGCTTACTCCTTGAGCGTAGATAATGAAAAGTTCCATAGCGATGGGAAGGCAAAACAGCTTACATTTCTCAGAAACGCGACTCATTCGATGGATGCCCCCGTGTGATTTATGAGTGTTTCGACATTCAAATTCGTTGGCTCTCGCCTTTTCTGGTGCCCTCATGTTAAGCCTGCAGCAGATCATTCCAGATCTGGCTCGTACCTCATCTCTTAATTGCCCGTCACCCACTCCCTTTTGCCATAACTCAGACATCTTGTCATGAATAGTGACAGCAACGGTCACCTCTCTGCTTGTCAACATAGCAGCGTAGCACTTTCTGCGCAACTGTGACCCTTGTGACAGACCAAATCTACGTGCACATTGGTAGTTGTACAGCTTCCCCCTAGACTACTTTATCGTCCCACGCTCTCTTTCAACTGGCTGGAGCGGTGAGACTGTCCTTCGGTCGGTTAGTCAGGCAGTCGGCCCACCCGTGTAGAGATTCAGGCGAATGCCGTTTACTCTTCCTGGGAAGGGGTCTCCATTTAGCTTGGCAAGCTGGACTGTGCCTCCATCTGTAACTTCTTTGACTAAATAGGGTCCCAACCAATGCATTCAGAGCTTTCCAGTGTTGTGTGTGGAGCATGATTGTTCAGAGGTCTTTGTTTCATCCGGATGTATACCCTAGGAAGTTTGTACACCCCTCCACGCGGGGGGGTGCGGGGGGGACTTGTCCCCCCCACGGGGGTCCGGGGGGGGCGATCCCCCTAGCTGGGGGGTCCGGGCCCCTGAAGCTAAAAACAAATGTAAAATTTCCTTGTAAAAGTATAATAATTTCTAGTCAATCTCGGCCATTCATTAGGCAGATGATCTGACGATAGAACTTATGTTTAGTTTAGGGTTTTTTGCCCTAGAAGGCAACCCCCTCTCTTTGTATGAGGGCATTGTATTTGAGGTTGAGATATAGATGTGTGTATTCTGTGAGCGAGAAACAAAGAGGTGAGACTGTGAGAGAAAACAGAGGATATTATAGCGGATTTGCTGTAGGTTGTGTCTCTTCATTTTGTTGGATAATAGAAAGGAAGGACTGGCTGTTCGTGGTGGACGTAGCCCAAACTGGGTGAACCATGTATATTTGTGTCTCTCTTGTTTTGTGCTTTTTCTGTGTTTATATTTCTGCAATATTTTATGTGTTCCATTGCTCCGTAATATATAATTTTCTAACAGCGAGGGAATTTCTCGAACTTGCTGTCATATAGTAATAGTAGATGATTCTCCTTGAAAGTGTGCACCTTGATATGCTGATCATGCCACGCTTTCTCTCACTGTATTGTACTTGTTGATGGAATCTGGAAAAAAACCATTCCTCCTCAAGTTTCTCTAGTTGTGTGAGTTGTTCCTCCAAAGCCCCGCAGTCTTTCATGCCTTTTATTGCCGCAATGCGCAAACTAGGTACAATGTATTCCATGGGCATGATGGATTTCTTGCCATGGACTAACCGAAAAGGTGTCTAGCTCGTCAACTTCTTACACATGGTTTGATATGCCCATAGCACAATAGGGATGCTCAAGTCCCAATCATTTCACTGCGCATTACAGACCTTGGTCAACGCAATCTCCAATTTTTTGTTGAACGCTTCGACGGTCCCATTCACTTGAAGATGGTATGGCGTACTCTATTGATGATATATCTGGAATTCCTCAGTGAGCGCACTGATCATTTCATTCAGAAAGTGTGTTCCCCAGTCGCTTATTAGAATTTTGGGACATCCAAACAGTGTCAACACGTTCACAAACAAAAATTTCGTAGTTGTAGCAGCTGTACAGTCCTTAAACAATTGTGCTTCTACCCATTAGGTCAATTATTCTGTCGCAGTGATGATATATCACGTGCATGTCTTCCCTTGAGGTGTGATAGGTACCACGAAGTTTATTGCCTACTTCTCGAACGGTTGCAGCATCATCTGTGGCTTAAGCAGCATTTCATCCCTTCGTGATGGTTTCCCAGTCCATTGACATACGTCACAGGCCCAACAGTATGATTGCGAGTCTTGATGTAGAGTTGGCCACCATAGTCCTGTGCGAAGAATCTTCTGTGCTATGGCGCGACCCGCATAATGTCCTCCATCAACCCCCCCCCCCCCATGTGCTTCAGCAAGGATCTATCCTCGCTAGAATTCAGGTACATATTTGCGTAATATTTTGTCATTGCCCATTTTGTAGAGGTGCCCTGCAATAACAATAAAGTCTGCTATGCTTTTGCTGAACAGAATATCCCTGCGACGCAGTTCCTGTGGTTAAGAAGTGGATTATATCCTCAAAATAGCCATCCGCGACACGCACTGCATACAGTTGTGCATTCGGTAATCCTTCCCCTAAGTTTGTGGGCTCTTCGCCACTCTCATTTCTGGACAGGTGATCTGGGCCTGAGTTTAGACGTCCCGACTTTACGACGACTTTGAAGTCATATTCTTGAAATAATAGCAACCACCTACAAATGCACCCCCCCAACACAGGCTTATTCACTAGGTATTTTAGTGCAGAGTGGTCAGTATACATCTTAAAGTGTCCTCCGAGCAGATAGTGGCGGTATTTCTGGAGCGCGTATACCATCGCCAATCCCTCTCACTCAGTAGTGGAGTAATTCTTCTTAGCTTTTGATAATCATCGACTTGCGAACGCAATCGGGTGATCAATTCCCTCCGCTCCTTCTTGAGTGAGTACCACACCTAACGCGATACACGACGCGTCGACATGCATGTGAAATTCGATGTCCCATTTCGGAAAGACCAATATAGGGGTTGATGCCATCTTTTCCTTAAGCGTTTCCAGACTTTTGTTGCATTCCTCATTCCAACAATAAGTAGCATCCTTCTTCAGCAACTATTCCATTGGTGTCGTGATCTGTGCATAGCTTTTTATGAACTTTTGATAGTAACCAGTGTGTCCCAGTGTGGTGTGTAGTTGTTTGACACTTCGCGGTGCTTGCAGATTGAGTATGATAGCAATCTTCGCCAGATCCACCATCAGACCTTGCTTACAAACCACATGGCTGAGCAAGTTCCCAACGGGGATGAGGAAAGTACGCTTCTTTAGGTTTAGCGCAATCTGGTGTCGTTGGCAAGTACCCAGCATTAACCGTAAGCTCATGGTTTGTTTCTTAACTAGCCCAAATATGGTCCAATCATCAAGATATACCTCTAAGAACTTATGTATAAATTTCTTGAATGCAGCTACCACAATGTGGGAGAATATTGCCAACGTGTTCTTTAGTCCAAAGGGCATCACCATATACTGAAAATATCCCCATTCAATGGCAAAAGTTGTTTTACTGCTGTCCTCTAGCGCGATCTTGATTTGGTGGTACCCTGAGAAACCATCTGTGAAGGACTGGGCTTCCTGTCCACCCACATTTTCCAGTACCTCATCTATAAATGGCGTCAGAAATGGATCGTTAACACATGCATCATTGAGCTTCCTGAGATCCACACAGATGCAAATTTCACCCTTATGTTTCATCTCCTACACAACCATAGGACTTACCCAGTCGGACTCCACTACTGGTTCAATTATTCTTGCTGCAAGCATCTTGTCTAGCTCTTCCCAGACCTTCGCTTTGTATTTTGGATTCAACTAGTAAGGCCACTGCTTGACTGGCTTTGCATCCAGCTTCAAGGTTATCTTCATCATTCCTAGGTCACCGAGGATCCCTTTTAACTCCCTGATTTTTGTTGGGAACAAATATTCATATTCTCGAAGCAACTCGATGACCTTTTCCATTGTGGCACCATCCCAATAGTCCCCAAGTGTTGCATACTTTGGCTCTTCTGCTATTCCGATGTTTACTTGTTTTGTTTTTAGTGGCACGGTGATGTTTGGATCCTCGATTGTTGGTCGGCGCACCTCGCGACTCCCCTCTGTTTCCAGAATATTGATGTTTCTAGGGTCATCCTCATCATATTCTACCTGCACATTGTAACATTCCAGGGTCTGGCTCAGTTTTCGCGACTAGTCTGGTTGCACGATTTCTTTTGGTTCTAGTGGTATTTTTAAAATAGCAACCTTCACAACCTGCAATGCGTCGTCCATAGTATCCATCCATTGATCTTCAAAGAGGAATGTTGACAGAAACCCTTCGCACAATATATCCCACTTGCCTGTGCCATGTTGGAGCTCTGTTTCAATATACCAGTCCCTTGGAATGACATCCAGGGTATGATAAATTAAGTGTACCCACTCTGGTCGAGGCTCTTCTCCATAGGCTTGGACCCATCTGGTAAGGTGCATGCGCGGATCATCACATCCATTGTATTTCTCAGTTATTCGTAGTTCTAGCCTCCTAAATCTTATCTTCATCATGCGCCCGCAACCGCGCCAATCTTCGAAGTTTCCTTCATGTGTGCCCCACCATCGCGTAGGCGTCCCGCGCAATGCCCATCCTAATGCATCAAACTGTTGGTGCTCTAGTACCATGCTTTCAAAATTGGTCAGGAATTCATCTATTGTTGTCAGCCCATCATACATCGGTAGTTCACGATCCTGAGCTCTAATGCAATACAACGATTTAGTCATCATATTGCAGTGTAACGTGGTTACTCCGTTCAACCAGTTATGCCACTGCTCATCTTCTTCATCTGAATCTTCGGTGCAGGACTCTGCATGCCCCCATGATATTCTCCCTTCCTCCATTGGCTTGACCCACTCTTGATTTCATGCAGAAATTTTGTAGATACAATCTAATTCATCGTCACTCCCTTCGTTGCGCACGGGTTCAGTGTAACGCGGTCCTTCAACCGGATCTAGTGGAATGACTATGCGGAGTGACTTCTTCTCAAATATCATTTTCCGCTTCTTTAAATTAATAACCCCATTCATATCGATGGCCCAGTCTATCCCTAACAATGCAGGGTAAGGGCTACTTTCATCCATGATTTCTATTACTTCAAAGTCCATCCGGGTGCTCGCGCCTTCTATATCTACCGTAATTCCTTGCAGTCTTCCCATGGGCAGGATCTTTTGTTGGTTCGCCATCCGCAATTGAATAGGAGACCATTGTAGTGTGGGCTTGCCCATGTGCTCCCAAGTCTATTTAGGTAGTACATTTGCATCTGAGCCCAAGTCCAAAATGATTTGATCCATCTCATAGTCGCTAATTTGCATCGTTAATCGCATTTCTCGCCCAGTATGTGAAGCATGTTTCCCCAATTTTTGGACCACGCGAGGTTCACTCGACCCTACGCACCTATTTATCAATTCTTGTAAGCCCCTAACCGCCCTATTATTGCGAAGAAATTTCATGCATGTCTCTAAAAAGGTAGTCAGCATCGAGGGATCCCTTTCCGGCTCAGGTTGATCCCTACTACCTAGGGTAGAGACCTCCGCGAAGCTCTCCCTAGCTTCTAGACATGTCTCCTTGTGAACCCCAGCATCATCCTTGGTTACCTTCCTCTTATCCTGCCCTGTAGCTACGCCACTTCTGAGCACCATGTTTATATTTGGGTCTTCCTCGCGCGATTCGGCTCTCATCATTTGGATGTTCTGTGTTGTCATAGGTTGCATTGCCCTCTTCTCGCGTATTTGTGCTATTAATGTGGGGCAATCTATTATTTCATGATCGAACTGCTTGAAGTTAGGGCACGATATTCTAGGTGGGTTGGTACAATCCCGCGCGTAATGGCTTGGTGCTCCGCAGTTGTAACAGATTAGCTCCCTGCGACCCCTTCCTGGCCCCATTCCTCCCCGTCCTCGTCCACGTCCATGGAACCCACTGTGCGCTATCGCCATGGTTGGATCCTAACCTTGCGCTTCAGTCTGAATTCTATAGGCAGGTGATTGGTCCATCAGTAATTGATAACTACGTTAGTCTCACTCCTCGTGGCCCACTGATCTGCAAAAGTTGGCAAAATAGCTGCTGGGGGGTTTGGTTAAATTTTGGTAGTAGATGACAGTTTTCTGTGTTGTGCTTTCCTCCCACTTGATAGATTGCGCACCAGAGTGAGGGTGTCACGCTTGGCCCTGCTTGTACCTCTGGTCACAACGGTGTTGGTCCCCCTGTTACCACATAGTTCGCAAAGACCGGACAATGATGTTTATCATGACCCTGGCTTCTACACTTTATACACCACACTTCCTCCTGGGCTTCTGGGCGGGGTGCCTGTTTTTGTTTTAACTTCTTCATTTCTAAACACAGGTTTTGTATTTGCGTGTAATGCCCCACTTAAATCTTATTTTGCAAATTTTGTTAATGTTTACATTATCTAAAAATATTGAGAAATATTGGTCTAATATAAAATTCATGATTTCTATTATTCAAATTCCCAACTTACCTTCTCAAATTGAATCTTAGGTAGGGTATGGTCTCCTTCCATTATTTCAAATATAATATATATTCATCTCACATTCCCCAATGTACCCTCACATTTACTAGGGATAAGACATGGGCCTCTCCATTTAATTACATCTCACATTCCCCAATGTACCCTCACATTTACTAGGGAGAAGACATGGTCCTCTCCATTTAATTACATCTCACATTCCCCAATGTACCCTCACATTTACATGGGAGAAGACATGGTCCTCTCCAATTCATTATCAATATATATATTCATCTCGCATTCCCCAGTGTACTCTCACACTTACTTGGGAGAAGACATAGTCCTCTCCATTTATATATATATATATATATATATATATATATATATATATATATATATATATATATATATATATATATATATATATATATATATATATATATATATATATATATTCATCTCACATTCCCAAATGTACTTTCAGATTTACTTGTGAGAATACATGGTCCTCTCCCATTAATTTCCCAATTTTATATTCATGTCACATTTCCAAATGTACTCCTAGCTTTACTTAGGAGAAGAGAAGTCAACTGTTAGGATGGATGAGAAGTTAACGACATTAATGAGGGGTGGTTGAGATGGAGAAGAGAGGGAGGGTATAAAAAGGGAAGGGGGAAGGGAAAAAAGGGAGGTGGGGTCTTGCTTATGATTGTGGGGTTGGTTGTGATTTTAGGATTTGCTGTGTTTTTGGAGACCTTAGGACCTTGTGGAGGTTTCTTGGGTTGTTGAGAGGAGGGAAATATTGTTCATCTTGGCCTGAATCATTCATCTTGGACACACACACTACATCTAGTTGGACTTGGGCTCGGAGGGCTAGGGAACCTATGGAGGTTTCCTGGGCTAGGGATTATTTCCTAGTTGGCTGGGAGGTAAATCTAGGTGGGTCCGCCAAGAGGAGCATTTAGCAGGAGCAGCAGGACAAAGGCATCTCCACCAGCCACCGGTACAGGTATTCCTCCATAGATTACACATGTAAATTTTATTAGAATGAAAAATTCACCATAAGTTATAATGATTAGAATGTAAATGGTAAAATTTTATTTGTTTAAATGTCTTGTAAGTAAGTAAACTATTGTCTCTTATTGCATTTAAATTCTTCAGAAATAGATCTGTTAGCAGACCCTAGGATAGGGCTCTTACACATGGTATCAGAGCATGGTTCAAAATATGGACCGAAAGCCCACTAAACACAAAATACCGTTAGAAGGAGGGCTTGAACCTCCGACCTTGTAGCGGTTAAGCTGTTTTGGTTAACAACCTTTACCCATCAGAGCATCTTAATTTTGTTGCTCAGCAACCCCATTAGGGCATCTTAATTCCGGTGTATGTAATATTAAAGAAATGAAATAAAGGGCCAACTTATTGATCCTCCTAATAATTATGTGGAGGCGTAGTAAGAGAGGTCTCTAACCAGAAGTCAATGGTGGCTTGCGAATGAAAGTGGATGTAAGTTGGACGAGTTGAATAACCAAACATTGCATTGTAGACACGCATTGTAGAAGGATATGGCATCAGTGCATCCATCCAATTTCTTCTTATGGCTATGTCTATTGCCTTTCTATTTCTCAGACACAGAAGCCCATGGTCGTGGATCGGCTCTTAACGTGACTCTGTTCATGTAGATTGAGGGTTTACAGATAGAGAACCCTGTGTATATTCTCATTCTCGTGGTGTATACGTTTATGATTTGTTTGTATGTGTTTTTGATTTGTATTATGGTTGAGAAAACTTTGTCCCTATGTATACATACTATTTCTTCATATGGCTATTTTTGTTTTAACTTCTGTTGTGGATAAATTATCCGCTAAGGTTCCAGTGCAGAAGAAAATAGAAGAAATGGAGTTGCAAACCCTTGAGCTCAGTGCACGGGTTACTTGAAGAAGGGTAAGAAGAGCAGCATAAAGGAATGTCGTAGGTTTTGTAACCTCTATGGACCGTTTTTAGGGGGGAATTTACAAAGGTGGATTTCTTGGTTTTGATTTTGAACGATTTGTTTGGGGTTTTGATTTCAACTGGTGGTGGCCTATTTTCGTCCAATTCAGGGGTTGATTCTAGTTTGGCATTTTCTTGGAAGACGATGTAGTTCGAATGCCCTTATGGAGCCCAGGGACGTAACGGAGAGTTATACATTGTGCATTTCAACTTTTATATGATTTATGTGGTTATTTCTGTCAGTGTTGAATGTTTTGGTTAAGAGTTGCAGGTAATTTGAGAGTCTTGGTCTTGGTCAAAAATGGTTTTGGGTATTGAAATGTTCCCCATATATCTGATGCAATCTATGAGCGATGGACGTGCTTGGCTTGTTTTCTTGGGGTTTTTGGGATTTCTGCCATCATTTTTTTTCTACCATTTTTTTCTTCTAGGTTTTCGCTTTATTGGGTATTCAATGACGCTCTGCCATAACAGAATATATTAGCCTAGTTGCATTCTTTAACATTAGGATTATCAGGAGTCTGTTTTCTGGTTTTACAATCCTCCTTTCTACCTCTCTTTCTAGAATGTGCTTTAAAAATATAAAATCACTACAATTGCGCCGAATATCTGGTAACACAAAGTGGCTCATTTTCAGAGGCCAGATGTCCCTAAAAACGGAGAACCATTGTTCATAGCATTTTGGTTTGGCTAACCTGCTCTATCAGGTACTTTCCATTGAAATCACCCAGGTCTTGCACCTGGTCTTGGCCACTTATTCATGCTTCCAGGGGAATTGAATCTTGCTGGATGGTTTGACACGCCTCTATCTTTGCTCAAACGAAAGGATATTTTGCAAGAATGCTTGGTTTTAGTTTCTTTGGCTAAGATGGTTGTGGGTTTTTGGTTTTGGGGCCATAGAAACTTGATACAGTTAAAGCAAATTTTTGTGAGCTTGGATATGCAACTCAATAGTCTTAGTATGACAGAGTCTGGAGCAGTGGGGTGATGGGCTTAGGGCTTACTCTCAGCAACATATGCTTTTCTGAATGCGATCTTTATCGTGGACACCTTTGATGACATAGGTGTCCTAGTAGGCAGCTCAAAGTAGTCATTCGCTTGAGCTCACAATGGTCATCTTACTCTGCACTTGGATAGAGATGCTGTCGCTATGGGATCACAGGTAATTATAACTTAGGCCCATATCATTTCTCAATCTAAATTCTGCAATCAATGAATGATAATAATAATAATGCATCGCAGCAGCCCAGAACCGGCATGTATTCATGCTATAAATGAATGGGTCAATAATGTTATCTTACTTTCCATTATGACCTGTATACTTAATGGTTTCGATGATAGAATCTCCAGGATTAGATGAATAAAAATTCCCCCAACAAGGTACAAGTGAATTCTAGGAAGAGAATGTGTGATCTTTTAATTTCCCTTTTGATGGGTATTAAGTTTTAACAGTCTAGAATCAGAAAAGCTATTCTTTGTTATATTGTCAACATAATCCTGTAGACCTTTTTGGGAACGGTAATATCTTTGATGCAAAGCGGAAAATTTGATTCCATATCGGAGAGATGGCTGAGCAGACGAAAATGTCAATTGCCACTTTCATTACAAGGAACTCAATTTGATTGATTGCCACTTCCATTACAAGGAACTCGATTTGATTATTTTTCTTGATAAGGAACAAAACTCATGATATTTGGTTCTTTACATTTAGGTTCCTGGATCTATGAAATTAGCTACTCACATATAACCTAAATGAATTTTTCTGTTGGGTTTAAGTTGGGGATGAGATTTCTTTCTATGTGTCCTGGTTATAATGGATCTATTCAAAATCAAGTTGTTGTTTGGTGATACTGGTTTCATAACCATACACGTCATACACTGGTGGGATTGGTTTCATAACCATAAATACACTCTATCTCACCTTGAGTTGAGAAACCTGGCTGACATTGTGATTGCATTTTTGACATATTTGAAAGTCAACCACTTTGGAAAATTCATCCAGTGTATAGTAGAGTGTATGGCAGATTTGTGGCTAGAAATGCTAGTGCTAGTGTAGTGTTTGTTGTTTTAGTTGGATGTTCATCTCAGATTAATGTTCAAGTTCCAAGTTAATATCCTCTTTTTCTTAAGTTTGCAGCTACGTGTAAATATTGAACATTTTGATTCTTACCTAATAACCATGAATTCAAGAGTAGCTGGTGCAGTTGCCGTTATTTTAATTGAAATTTTGTCTCAGTTCCATGTTTTCAATTTTACTGTGAGTATAAAAATTCAACTTTATAATATCTTTTTTGGTTGCTTCTCAATTTCCTACAAGTTCGGAGACAATTTCTTATAATTTTTTGGCAGAGTTTGCAGTGATGTGTGAATATAGAACATTGTGATTCCCTTGATAACCATGCAGTTGATACAGTTGGGCTAATCCTACTGGGATGTCAATTTTCTCAAACTCAACTTTTAGGAAGTATCTTGGATCTTGATCGAAGTCATGTTCTCTTCCGTTTGTCTTGACTTTCCTAAATTTGTTGTTATTATTGCTCAAAGTGTAGATTTATTTTATTATTCATTTTTTTGTTGTAGTCTAAGGAGACTATATTTTTTTTGCCTTGAAAATCATGGAAATTCTGGTAATATTTTGATAAATTCTGGCAGAGATTTTTGTAAATTTAGGTTACAGTTGTCAAACTTCAAGATTTTGGGTGCCCCAGAGGTTTTTATGGTGCTGAATCTATTTCTACTATCAAAAACATGATTTAAACATTTGTCTTGATTGAGTTTTCTTGTCTGTTGGTAAAAATGTGGTGATGCCCAAGAAAATATTGGTTTGAATCAAACTACATTTCAGAAGCCTAGATTGATGGTGAGGAGTTAAGGATGAACAAGAAAAATCTAACTTCTTGGACAGCTCCACCCCACCCAAGCCCATTGCCCTCCACCAAACTGATACTATTTTAATTAAATATATAAATATGATACTATAAGCTGTCCGATCTTCCTTATAAAGTTCTTTTTACATATCAATATCCCATCAAAACTTGAGCTGGCTAAAATATTGAGCTAGTTCAGTTTAGTTTCATTACCCAATTGATTATGGTAAGAAATTGTTTGAAGTAGTTTACTTTAACTACTTACAACTTTAGGCTTCTTAAGAGCATATACCTATGTGTGGATTAAATTTTGATGAGTTTTCCAACATTATGAGAGATTGTCAGATAGATCTAAGACCTTGAAATTATTAGCCCATAAGTATTGTTTAGTCCAATCAACCATCTAGTGAAAGGATCTGCAAAACATTAGAGTTTAACTTATTATATCCAAAAAGGAAATGCAAGTGTTTAAATTTTTTAAGCATGAAAAAAAACAAAAACAAAAACAAAAAACAAAACAAAACAAAACAAAAATGATTTACGAGAAACTTTCAAGCCTAATTTAGATCTGAAAACTGTTATCCTAAGGCTTTAAAATTTGCAATCTAAATCCACAAATTTAACTTGATCAAACCCTAGATTGCCAATAAAAGAAAAATGAAAGGGAAAAAACTTTTAAATGAATGGTTAAAAGTGCAAAAGAAGAGTAGTGGCCATACCACTTGGACTATGGGGGACACTTAATCTATTCTTGAGTAATTCTCTTGAAAATGGTCTTGAAAGATGATGTTATAGTAATTGATTACCTAGAGAATTTGCTATTATTCCTACCACTCAGCCTAAGGATGAAAGTCTTCTTTTGTTTGCACCTCCTTCACCCATATGTTAGGCATGAGGTTGCACATATCATTGCGTATGTGGATCACTACCAATATTTTGGATAGTTGATATTGAACATGGTTGATACAACATATTTTATAAATAGTTCATCAACATAACTTGAATTGATCTATTGCTTGGGTTATCTTTGGACTATCTAGAGTGTGGTAGAAAATGTTAGGGATAATGCTGATAAGTCTTAGATATCGTGCAGATTTTGAACAAATAAAAATGGTAAGGACGCGAAGGAACCAAGGGCCTGGAGAGTCTTCACAAGGACCTCCTTCAAATAACCCATTACCTTCACCAGAATTGACTCTCATCTTGCGTTCCCTAGAAGCGATTAATGAGACCTTGAGAGGGCGCCAAACAAATGAAATGGAAGGGGAACACCCTCCATCAGGGTTAGGGAATCCCGAGGGATTTAGAGACTATGGTAGGGGACCTCCAGCTGAGGACATTACTAGGGAGCTCCAACAGATTAAACTCCTAGAATTTTCAAGAGGTCGGCCAACGAGCGTGCAGAAGCCTGGTTAGAAGGAATGAGAAGGTGTTTTGCACTAAGAGATTACAATTCCAATTCCAAAGCCAAAATAGCAATATTCCAACTCAGAGATAGTGCTCTAAATTGGTGGTGTAACTTGGAGTGTCAACTGCACCTCACTCCAGACACAATTACTTGGGAATTATTTGAGGAGAGGTTTAGGAAGAAGTACCTGCCAGCGTATTATGAAGAACAGCAGGTAGGAGCCTTCACTGTCATGATACAGGGAGGTCGTACTGTAGAAGAATACGAAATTCGATTTATGGAATTGGTCAAGTATGTCTCCTACATGGATACTGACCAGCGCCAAGCATATCGTCTTATGTATGGATTGAGACCTAAGATTAGGGCAATGGTGTGGATGTGGAAACCATCCTCAGTTGTAGAAGCTATAGAACAGGTTCATTATGTCGAAGAACACTTAGACTCAAAGGGTGAAGGCAGGGCCATGTTTTCACATCAAACAAGATTCATAGGGAAGGCCCCTCGTAGCTTCCAAAGGGGAGGAAGTCTGAGGCCACCACCATATGGAAACAGGATTATACCTAGAAAACTGATAGTAGGGATTTCAATGGTTTCTAGTGCAGCTTCACCCATAGCTTCAAGGGCGCGTAAAAATCAAAGTCATATGCGAGGAGCAACAAGTAGGGGCAAGGGTTCTAGGGGAAGAAACTCTTTCCAAAGAACTCAACAACATTCAGTTCAAGGTCCACCACACATCACTTGTTGGGGATGCAGAGGACCTCATTACCAGCAGGACTGCCCTGAGTTTCAAGCTGGTAACAATAGAAGAGAGGGAAAGGAACCAATGGGGAGAGCGGGTAGCCACCATCAAATCTATGCAGCAGTTGACAATCAGCAAGTTGAGCACCGGTTTGTTGTGGTAGAAACGTCGGGTATGATAAACAAAGTAAAAGTTAAAATTTTGTTTGACTCTGGTGCTACAGATAGTTTCATTTCACCAGTTGCATTAGAAAAATGTGGGTTGGAAGCCTTGAGCAAGATGACTTTAAACAAGTTGAGATGGCTTCTGGAATAAAACAAGAAGTAGGGCCTAGCATTGACCAATGTCAGGTAAACCTCGGGGTGTGTATGACTAAGTTGAAGGCATACGTCACAGCATTGGGGACATATGATGTAATTATTGGGATGGACTCGCTAGAAGCTCATCGAGCTTTGGTAGACTATTTCAAGAAGAAGGTGATCTATTTAGATGATGAAGGTAGGCCAATTGAGATTTTTGGAATCAAGAGGGGAGTGTCCCTATGATTCATATCTATGATGAAGGTAAAACATTGTCTCAGACAATGTTGCAAACTATATTTGGTCAAGACTGTAAGTGACCAGAAAGGACCTTCCCTAGATCAACATCTAGTCTTGGCAGAATTCAAGAATGTTTTTCCATAGGAATTGCCTGGATTACCTCCTGTAAGAGAGATTGATTTCACCATTGATCTGAAGCCAAGTGCAAAACCAATATCTAATACACCCTATAGGATGACAACTCCAGAGCTTTGTGAATTGCATATGAAGTTAAACGAGCTCTTAGACTTGGGATTGATCGGACCTAGTATTTCACCTTGGGGTGCATCAGTAATTTTTGTCAAGAAGAAGGATGGTTCCTTGCAGCTATGCATAGATTATAGAGACTTAAACAGAGCCATGATAGAGAATAGGTACCCAATACCTTGAATAGATTACTTATTTGATCAAATGAAGGGGGCAGCGGTCTTCTCAAAAATCGATCTATGATTTGGGTAGCACCAATTGAGGATAAAGGAGGAGGACATCTCAAAAACTGAATTTCAAACTCGGTTTGGGCACTATGAGTTTGTAGTTGTTCCATTCGGTTTAACCAATGCACCAGCAATATTCATGAGCCTCATGAATGGTGTGTTTAGGAAGTATTTGGACCAATTCGTGCAAGTATTCCTTGATGACATTCTTATATATTCCAAGAATGAAAAGGAGCATGAAAAGCACCTAAGGGTAGTATTGACTTGTTTAAGGGAAAATCAATTGTATGGGAAATTGTCAAAATGTTCCTTCTTTTAGAAGAAAGTCCATTACCTTGGGCACATCATTTCAGGAGAAGGGATTTCGGTTGACCTGGAAAAGGTGAAGGCCATAATGGATTGGCTAGTACCAAAAAATGCCCATGAGGTACGTAGTTTTATGGGGCTAGTTGGGTATTATCGCAGGTTTGTGGAAGGGTTTTCAAGGATTGCAAAACCCATCACCACATTACAGCGAAAGGGGGTTAGGTATGAATGGACAAATGAATGTGACATTGCATTCACAGAGTTGAAGAGGTTACTAACTAGTGCACCGATCCTTCAAGTACCAGACATGAGAAAAGACTTCACTGTCTGCACCGATGCTTTGGCGCAAGGATTGGGTGCAGTATTGATGCAAGAAGGCAGGGTAATAGCTTACACTTCTAGAAAATTGAAGAAGCATGAAGAGTTATATGCTACCCATGACTTAGAATTGGCAGCAGTAATGTTAGCCTTGAAGCTATGGAGACACTACCTCATTGGGAGAAGATTTGAGTTAAGAACAGATCATCAAAGCCTGAAGCATCTCTTCACTCAAAGGGATTTGAATGCCAGACAAAGGCGATGGAGCGAATTCATGAGTGAGTATGATTTTGAAATCTCATACATCAAGGGAAAGGAGAACGTAGTGGCGGATGCACTAAGCAGGAGGCCACGAACCTTCTCCCTAGTAGCCTTAAAGGTAAATTTAAGGGAGTGGATATTGGAGAAACTCTTTGAAGATAGTTGGTATCTAAAAGTCATCTCAGCCATCCAGAATGGGAAACAGATAGAACCAAAGTTTGAAGGATATGTCCTTGAACCAGATGGGCTATTGAGATTCCAAGGGAGAATGTACGTACCTAAGGAAGGGGGTATAAGAGAAACCATCCTCGGAGAGTCTCATAGAGAACTCTATTATGCACATCCTGGGGTAAAGAAGATGTATGCAGACACAAGGAAACTATTCTTTTTGGCAGGCATGAAGCATGACATAGTCTAGTTTGTCACCAAATGTCTTGAATGTCAACAAGTGAAGGTTGGTCATTGCCATCCAGCAGGATTCCTACAACCTCGTGACATCCCTACATCTAATGGGAAGTAATTTCCATGGATTTTGTGGTGGGTTTGCCACTCACTTCCCAGAGTCACAATGCTATATTGGTTATAGTTGATAACTTGACCAAAAGGGCCCATTTCATCCCAATAAGGGACACTTACAATGTTACAGATGTCGGGCGAGTGTTTGTCAATGAAGTTATCCGACTGCACGAGTTGCCCACAAAGATCATTTCTGATAGAGACTCCCAATTTACATCTAGGTTTTGGACAAGTTTACAGTTAGTACTAGGGACTCAGTTGAAACTGAGCACCGCATATCATCTAGAAACAGATGGACAGACTGAAAGAGTAAATTAGGTTCTAGAGGACATGCTTAGGATGTACGTCATGGATAATCAGACTCAGTGGGAAAGGTACTTACCATTGGTAGAGTTTTCCTATAATAACAGTTATCACAGTTCAATCGGGATGCCTCCTTATCAAGCTCTATAAGGAAGACCTTGCAGGACGTCGTTGAGTTGGGAAAAGTTGGAGGACCGAGTGATAGTTGGCCCGAAATTAGTTCAAGAAATGGAGGAACAGGTAAAGTAGGTTCGGCAAAGGTTAAAGGAAGCACAGGATAGAAAAAAGAGTTATGCTGACTCACATAGGATTGATCGCAATTATGAAGTAGGGGACCAAGTTTTTATTGATATCCGGCAACCAAAAAAAGTACCATCTGGTTTGGGAAGGGGACGAAATTGTCACTTCAGTTCGTAGGACCTTTTAGGATCAAGGAGAATATTGGATCATTTGCCTATCGTCTTGTACTGCCACCCCATTTGCATAAAACTCATGATGTTTTTCATGTATCTGTTTTATGACATTATGTTTCTGATGAATCCCACAAACTGGATTGGTGGGACTTGTAGGTCTTAGACATGGGAACCATAATGGTAGAACCATTACGCATATTGGACCGTAGGGTTCGATAGCTCAAACGTCACATGGTGGACCAAGTTAAGGTCTAGTGGGACAAGTATAGCCCAGGATCTGCTACCTGGGAGGATGTAGAGACTATGTGTCGTGACTACCCCTCACTTTTTGAGCATCTGTGATGCCTATTTTTTACTTAGACAACTACCTATGTTAAGGTTCTATTTTGCAGTTCCATGTTATTTATTTATGAACATTATGTAATATTGATGCATTTGGTTTGACACATAAAACTACTTATATGAATCAATTGATAGATTTGATATTGATGATAGAAATGGTTGATGTATGGACTACATGTATGACTCACTTAGTGATGGATTATCTAGTGCGTAACTTATCAGAATTATTTTGGTTCATATATAGCTCAAGTGGATATGATTTATTTAAATGAATGACTTAGTGAGAATTCCCAGATTGACACATGGATACTAGACTTAATAATATGATGATTATATGTTTTGTTGTTACATAAATGCATGAATCAGAGCTAACCCACAGGGAGAAAAGAACTATATGATAGTTGAGATCTACTCTTCCATTGAGGGAAGGATGAGACATCTCATGAGGAAGGTATAATGTACATTATTCTACTACATTTGGTATCTACTTGATATGCACTCTTATGACACGAGTAAAATGAAAATGACAGGTGGCAAGACGACTTGACTGGATTATTCGATGACAAGTCCAACCAGCTCTGTAGTGTGGTCCATATTAGGGTATTGACCCTAGTTCTGAAGGACGGGTGGAGGCATTTCCCACCATGTCTCCTCCAAAACCTAGAATCGTGGGAGGGTAGTGGTGGACACGCTCCTCTAGACATGTGATGATGATTGCTAGTTGCCTGCTGGGGAAGTTAGGTCGATGTATTCGATGCTTCCACCATGTTGGTTTTATCAGTGGTTAGTATGGTTGTTGCCACTGATAAAGCAGCAGAGGACGGATAGGGTGGGAATGGAAGTAGGTCAGGATGGATAGGATGATATAGATCAGTTGGAGACTCTTTATGGGAAGTAATGTCATTGTCTGACTTATCAAATTTTAATGCTATAACTCTCTCTAACTTTCTATGCTTTCAAACTCCTTGTATCTTTTCATTCTAACTTCGAGATGAAGTTTTCTGAAGGAGGGTGTATGTAATGCCCCACTTAAATCTTATCCTGCAAATTTTGTTAATGTCTACATTACCTGAAAATATTGAGAAATATTGGTCTAATATAAAATTCATGATTTCTATTATTCAAATTCCCAACTTACCTTCTCAAATTGAATCCTAGGTAGGGTATGGTCTCCTTCTATTATTTAAAATAATATATATATTCATCTCACATTCCCCAATGTACCCTCACATTTACTAGGGAGAAAACATGGTCCTCTCCATTTAATTACATCTCACATTCCCCAATGTACCCTCACATTTACTAGGGAGAAGACATGGTCCTCTCCATTTAATTATATCTCACATTCCCCAATGTACCCTCACACTTACTTGGGAGAAGACATGGTCCTCTCCAACTCATTATCAATATATATATTCATCTCACATTCACCAATGTACCATCACACTTACTTGGGAGAAAACATATTCCTCTCCATTTAATTATCAATATATAAATATTCATCTCACATTCTCAAATGTACTTTCAGATTTACTAGGGAGAAGACATGGTCCTCTCCCATTAATTTCCCAATTTTATATTCATGTCACATTTCCAAATGTACTCCCAGCTTTACTTAGGAGAAGAGAAGTCCACTGTTAGGATGGATGAGAAGTTAATGACATTAATGAGGGGTGGTTGAGATGGTGAAGAGAGGGAGGGTATAAAAAGGGAAGGGGGAAGGGAGAAAAGGGAGGTGGGGTTGTGCTTATGATTGTGGGGTTGGTTGTGATTTTAGGATTTTTTGTGTTTTTGGAGACCTTAGGAACCCGTGGAGGTTTCTTGGGTTGTTGAGAGGAGGGAAATATTGTTCATCCTGGTCTGGATCATTCATCTTGGACACACACACTACATCTGGTTGGACTTGGGCTTGGAGGGCTAGGAAATCTGTGGAGGTTTCCTGGACTATGGATTATTTCCTAGTTGGCTAGGAGGTAAATCTAGTTGGGTCCGTCAAGAGGGGAATTTAGTAGGAGCAGCATGACAAAGGCATCTCCGCCAGCCACCGGTACAGGTATTCCTCCATAGATTACTCATGTAAATTTTATTAGAATGAAATATTCACCATAAGTTATAATGATTAGAATGTAAATGGTAAAATTTTATTTGTTTAAAAGTCTTGTAAGTAATTAAACTACTGTCTCTTATTGCATTTAAATTCTTCATAAATAAATTTGTTAGCAGACCCTAGGATAGGGCTCTTACATAGCGCGTGGATTTGCTAAACTCCTAACCCCGGATCCTGTATCTGAGTTTCATGCAACCTCATTGTTGTCTCTAATGCTTCAGCTTGGGTTGAGATCTTTTGCTATGATAGCACTGTCCTCAGATGTGGTGTCAATGGCGCCACAAACCATGCACAATGCTGCACATCCGACAGCGTCATGTTCACCTCGCGAATTGTACTTTTCAATCTCTGATCTAAATCCCACTGAGTTTCTCCAGGCATCATCGCGATCTCCTTGAACCCAATGATCAACTGCATTTCTGATTTCGGCCAGCTAAATTCATTTTCCAATTCAGCCTGGATCTCTACTGTTCCTACATTCGGGTGATCGCTTGATTACTTTATATACCATGTCAGTGCTCGGTCCTGTAGTGCGCTAACTAAGGTAACCTTTTTGACGTTATTATCCGTAACTTCGTGTGCTTCCCATACTGCCATTACCATGAACCAATATTGTTCTGGATCTTCGCTTCTAGCTCCTTTGAATATCAGTAATTGGATCGTGCTTGTCATGGTTAACCTCTAGTTTGCGTGTCGGTGGACCTACTATGAACTCGTACCGCTCTTGATCCAATCAATCCTCAAACTCTTTCTCCATAGGGTTCTAGCGTCCGGACATCATACATCCCTTAGGTAGATCCCAGCCCAGCAACGGAACCATTTGTTGGCTTATTGGGCCCTGACCAAGGTTTGGAAGAGTTATTTAGCCAAACAAATCCCACAGCTACCGTCCCTTTCGGCAACATCCTGCGGAGCGTGAACTGAGGTCTCACTCGAGGTAGTAGGGGAGGGTGTTGGAACCAGGTTTCTGCACCCTTGGGATGTCTTGATGTGGTCTAGAGGGCTCGCACGCTGTTCTGTGGCCTCACGCCACTCTGCTTCTGCATAGATCTAGAACAAGGCAATTCCTTAATACTTATTATTAATGAGTGGTTATAGATCAGACCTACTTTTCATGGTCCTTAAGCAAACATTCAATAGAGATAACCAGTGCACGCATCCAGAAAAGTTATAACATAAGCATAAGCGTATAGATCAAACAGATATATCAATGCTATGGGGTAAAATGCACGGGATGAAAACTACCCTCAAAGGTCTTCCCTGGACCTTTGATAGACTGTAAGATTATCTGCAAAAGCTACCTTTTACACATGTTCATCTATCAGACATAAATTTATAGGGTATGTAAAGAGGATCACCTTTGGTTCCTTCTAGATTCACTTGGGGATCTCCGTGCAGCAAGAAGAACTCCTTCTAAGTCGGCTCCAAGATGATTCTTGCACAATGGACAAAGCAAACCAATCACAGCATACACTTCTAAAAACTAATGTAAGAATCCATAAAAAACATGTATAAATGTATAACTTAACTACTCAACTCGACAAGCATCAGAATGAACAAATAAATGCACAATATCACCGACACTTTGGAGTAGGGAACACAGGTAGAGTTCTATATTCAGAATGGAAGAGTGATTACAACAATTCGTTATATCAACCTTCCTTACCCCTTATTCCTCTCTCTCTCTCTCCTTCTTTCAGCTAGCTTCTTCAAGAATACGACAGTTCACAACAGCTCTATGGGCTATCCTTCCAAATGCTTTGACCCTTTTGCAATGGCTCTCTCGTTGCTTATGTAGCAATCAAATTAGGGCTTCCAAGCTCCACCTATAGTTCATTAGGGAAAAAACCATGATCTTGCCCTGTTTACAAGCTTTTTCCCATTTGCCTTCATTCTCGGAATAGAATTTCTCCAAATATCTTGATTTTTTGAGTTTCCTTGATTTTCTTGCACAAATATAGGGGTTTAATATCTAGATATTTATGAGCAGATTCGTTGGCATGACCTTCTGGACATCACTTAAGTTCACTAATGCTCCCCCTGGTCTAACAACAAGAGTTAATAGGGTGACTAACGCTCCTTTATGCTTGGTAACAAGCTTTATAAAGCAAGTTGTCAGTGTATAGAGAGCATTAGTGTGGATTTTGGGCCTGCAATTGTAGTCATTGCTTCAGTCATATTGTCTTTCACCTCTGAGTTGATTAGGAGGTCAATTTGTCCTATAAAAGATGCCCCCTAAAGTATGAGATCAGAGGTAGAGACGACGGCCGAAATACTTTATGAAAAACACTGTAATTTTCTGTCAAAATCTTTGTATAGAGAGAGAAGTTTTGAGCAACAAGGAAAACCTGATACAACAAAGATACATATATATAAACTGCTAAAATCATGTCCTGAGTCGAGCATTCCCATGCTCAGTAGCTATGTCAGAGTAATTTTCTCATCTGAGATATAACAATGATGGCCGCTAATATGGCATAGGGTGGATCCAGTGTCGTAATAGATCATCCTAAAATAGCTATCTCCAAAGACCAATATCGCAGCTTGGTAGAGGAAACAAGGCTGAATGATGCAAGCCTCTATCCAAGGTCTTGATTCTTGCTTCACCAAACAACATAGATTGGTACATGTGATAAAATGTGTTGACGTCGAACATGCACGAAATCATCTAATTACCAACCAATACTGGAGACTGTTAACAGATGCGAGGAATGCCACTGATAATGGTGATGGTCTCCAAGATGCACAGTGCAAACTAACGAGTGTGAAAGATTTTTTCTCATTGAACAATCGTAGAATTTCTTAACCAAGAACCAATAATGAAAACCCATGATCAAGCACAAGGTAGCCTGCCACTAATTTCTGCAAGTACCAAGGCACTGAATGTGTTTCTGGGTTATCTTCCTACATAGAGTGTTGAAGTCGATAGGAAGAAACCTATCAAAAGGTAGGTAATGACGTGTCCTACATCAGTCGACACAAAACCAGACAAGGATGATTTTGTTTTTTGAAGAATCTTTTGAGCTTTTGGGTCTAAACAATGGAGGGCATGATGAAAGGATATGTAGGATCGATTGATAGAGGAAACAAATGGGGATCCTTGAACAATAAAAGGCACAACAACAGTTTTAACCAGACAACACTAGACTCATGAACACTATAGAGTGTTTAAGATACGAAGATGAAATTACATCAGGGTATATAGGCTAAAAACTCATAGGTTGGTAGGGTTCATACTGAGAGGCTATCAAAATGAATGTTTATCTAAGGTAGTGCCATGTTCGAGGGAACGTTTGCTGCCAAACCACACTTTCGAATACAGGATACAGTTGTATTGTCCACTTTCCCCGTCTGATTTTTTTATGAGTCCAGATGGGTAAACTCATCAATCTTTTCATCTTTAAAGAGTCTGAAAAGGATTGCAAAAAGAACGACTCTTTGCCCTATCTGATTAGTTTAATGAGTCCAGACAGGCAAACTCATCGATTTTTTCATCTTTTAAGAGTCTGAAAAGCATCATAAAAAGAATGACTCTATATCTTGTCTGTGTATTTAAAGAGTCTAGACTAGACAACTCGGTGGTATTTTCATATTTAGAGAGTTTGAAAAGATTGTAAAGACAGACTCCATGGTGGTCCCTTTGTCATAGTTGTTGACCGAGTGCAACAAAAGGTTAATAGTATACCCGGATCGGTTACTTTTCCGTATTTTAATCTATTGAACCTGGATAAAGAGAAACCTTTTTCTATAGATGTCGACCTCATTTTGTTATGAGTACGAGGCGACGGACTAAACTCGCATTTTTTCATGACACTTTAACGAGCTCAGTAACCAAAATTCGAGATTTTTCATTTTTTAACGAGCAAGAAAAAGTACTTGAAAGAATGCTCGGGCCATTTTTAGCATGTTTAACGAGCAACAAGACACAGCTCGGGATTTTTTCAGTTTAAAGAGCGAGAAAAAAGTGCCTAAAAGGGATGCTCCGCTGGTCTTTTTCAGTTTATGAGCTAGAACAAGATAAAAAAAGAGGTGCTGAGAGCATCGTTTGCATATATTTAAAGAGTGCAAATGATGAAAAACTCGGGGATGTTTATATTGTTTAAAGAGCGATAAAATATCCCTAAAAGTGCTTTACTGATTGTGGTATATATAGTTAATGAGCCCTACTACAAAAACTCGGAGATGTTTATAATTTTTAAAGAGTAATAAAATGTCTCCAAAAGTGCTCTATCATTGTTAGATATATTTTAACGAGCTTAACAATGAAAACTCGGGGATATTTATATTTTAAAAAGAGCAATAAAATATCCCTAACAGTGATCTATCGCCTAAAATTACACAGTATATGCCTAGTGCAATACTAGGCATAATACTTCTTTAGGTAAAGCCCATTCCTGGGCTCCTTGAGCAAGATTCCTTCCCAGTCCTGTAATTCATATGCCCCTTTTGAGAGGACTTTCTTGACAATATAGGGACCTAGCCATAACGGTCGGAGTGTGCCTGCCCCCAAGAGATCTCGTTTTTGATCATATAATAACACAAGGTCACCCTCTTGGTAAGAACGAAGCTTAAATTTTTTGTCATATTGGGATTTGACCCGGCGCTTGTGAGCTTCGACTGCTAGTTCAACATCTCAACAGGTTTCGTCTAACTGAGCAAGGTATAGTAAGCGTTCTTCTTCGGTAGTAGTGCCAGGTAGGAGTTAAACGGCTAGCTTCAGGGAAGGGATCTAACACTCAATGGGTAGAATGGCTTCTAGGTCGTACACCAGTTGAAAAGGTGTAAAGCATGTGGCAGTCTTTACTGAAGTTCGGTATGCCCATAACGCCAAATATAACATTCGATGCCAATTGGTTTTATGGTTTCCTACCAACCTTCGGATCATGGTTTTCAAGATGCCATTTATGGCTTCTACTTGACCATTAGCCTACGGGTAGTAGGAGGAAGATTGATCCTGATGGAAACCAAGTAGCGACGTTAAATTAGACATCATATGGTTCTGGAAGTGAGATCCATGGTCTGTAATGATTGTACTGGGTACACCAAAACAATAGATAACCTGATTAAACAGGAATAGCGCCGTAGTTTCTCCATCAACGATGTACGTAGGAAGGGCTTCAGCCCATTTCGTAAAGTAGTCCACAACTACTATGATATAGTTGTGTCTGGCAGAGGAAATGGGATTACAAGTGACGAAGTCGATCCCCCATTTGGCAAACAGGCCAATGGAAACCACTAGGTGCAGTAGGGCTGGAGGGGCGCACTTTTTCTTCATGAATACTTGACAAGGCTGACATTGCCAAACGGCCTTGACACAATCTTTGAACAAGGTCGGCCAGTAATAGCTTGCATGCAGGATTTTATGTGCAGTAGATATGCCAGAAAGATGACCGCCACATGCCCTAGCATGGTAGTCATTTAAAACGTGCTTTGCCTCTTCATGAGTGAGGCACCGCCGAAGAACTGTATCCGCAATGCGATGATATAACGTATCGTTAAGCACTAGATAGTGTCGCACTTGGTGACGGATGTGACGATGGTCGCCTGACGTGAGTTCGGGGTGGAACCGTTGTGCTTGGAGGTAGACAAGAATGTCTCCATACCAAGGATTGGTGGTGTCGATAAGATAGATAGCTTCATCTGGTAAAGGATTGTGGGCTATCTCGTTCGGATCGACAATGGGAAGGTCCGACAAAATTTCGGCGAAGACTAATGAGTTCTTTGCCTTGGTAGCTGTGAAAACCAAATCAAATTGTTGGAGGATGACAATCCATTTTGAATATTTTCCTCCAATTACTTGGCGAGACAAAATATGTCTCATGGGATTCTCCAAGGCAATGACAGTAGTTTGTCGCAACATAATATAGTGTTGGAACAGGTTGACAGCAAAGACGACTGCCAATGACAGCTTCTCCACATGTGAATATCTGAGCTCGGGTCTAGCTAGGCCTTTGGACAAATAATAAATCACATGTTCACTCCGGTCATCGTGTGTTTGAACCAAGACCATTCCAAGAGAGGATGGCGAGGCTGCCAGGTAAAGACGAAAGTCGCGACTATAGTCAGGAGCGCTAAGGAGAGGAGTGGATATAAGTGCCTTTTTCAAGGCATCAAATGATCGTTGAGCTTGCTCGTCCCATATATACGGCACTTCTTTCCTGAGTAGGCACATGAAGCCTTTCGTCAATTCGGCATAATTCACGATGAATCGTCGTAAAAAGTTTTATTTCCCTTGTAAACGTTGGAGCTGAAGGACGGATTGCAGTTGTAGCAATTGAACAATTGTTTTACCTTATCGGGATCAACCCTAATCCCATACTTGGAGACAATGAATCCAAGTAAGCATCCAGATTCGACAAAGAAAACGCATTTATGTGGATTCAGGCAGATGTTGTAAAACCGTCACCTTAGAAAGATTTCTCTTAAATGATTGAGGTGTTGCATTCGTAACTTGGAACGGGCTAGGAGGTCATCCAAGTAAGCTTTAACAATATTCTTGATATCGTGAAATGCGTAATCCATGGCTCTTTGAAAATTTGCTCCTGCATTCTTTAAACCGAATGGGAGTTTTCTATAATCGAAGACACCCCACAGGCACACGAAGACAGTTTTATGTTGGTCGTTGGGTTTTACAGAAATCTAGTTATAACCTGAGAATCCATCCATAAAATAAAATGATTCACAGCCTGTGAAGTCATCGATGATTTGGTCAATGAACGGTGTCGGATAATTATCCTTTGGACACGTGGCATTCAAGTCTCGGTAATCGACACATACTCGAATGGTTCCCTATTTTTTATCTACAGGAACTAGATTGGAAACCCATTTTGTTAAAGGAACGGGATAAACGAAACTAGCCTGTAATAATTTTTCCATATGGTTTCGATTGCTGCCATTTTTCGGGGATGGACCGGTCGAAGTCTTTGACGGACGGGTTTTACATTGTCGTAAAGCTTGATATCATGCTCGACAATAGAAGGATCTATGCTGGGCATTTCCTCATAAGACCAGGCGAATACATCACGGAATTCCTTAAATAGGCAGGTGAAGCTCGTAATTTCCTTAGGATTGCAATCTGCTCCAACCTGGATGTTTTCCACAATGCTTGCCTTGACAGAAATATCAATGAGCAATGTCTTTGAAATATTGCCCATGTTTCCTTCCACATCCAAAGTTTGGATGGTGGTATAAGGAGAGGAAACGATTTCTGGTATGTCAGGAGACAGGATTTGAAGAGGCATCGTGTTTGAATCAGATATCGAAACACGATGATGCCAATCCTCCCAAGGTCGATCTTCTAAACTCATGACCTCTCGGATAGCTTCGTCTGTAGGTAGGACTTGATCGAGGAGGTCGAAAGAAGGCGCGGTTGTGGAAGGGGAGGTGGTACCGTCAGCCGTAACCGACATGACCGGAGGCTCGGATGCGGATTGAATGGCTTGGTAGGCCAACTCAGCTGGTGACAGCAGCATCTGGTCTCCGAAGGTGTCAAGGTCCGAAGGAGCTGGCAGGATCCATGGATCGGTCTGTTCATGAGGAATAAATGAAAGCATATTGACCGATTGTGGGACCTGGGGCAGCTGTAGAGGAAAACAACCCATCAGGGAGGAAGCCTTCAACAGACTGGTACCTAAACTGACATAGCAGCCAGTTCCACCTCCTACTAGGGGTACAGAGCCACTTGGTAATGGGGAATAATCAGGGGTGCAGAAAGACAACTGATCCACAGTAATGATCTTTCCATCCAATGGAAATTGGATGATACGAAAGACAGTGGATATGACGGCCGTCATGGCATATGTCCAACTGTGACCCAGCAATAGATTATAGTCGAGTTTCTTTTCCACGACTTCTACGTCCACCGTTACTGTTTTCCCAGCCAAAGTGATGGGAAAACTAGCTAAGTATCCTTTTGGGACAAAGGTGTGGCCGTTGAAAGCTTTAAGGGAGTTCGACGGTGGGGAGAGGGTTGGGGAACCCAAGGCAAGCCAACATGAAGCCGACATGATGCAGGTTGAAGCACCTTCGTTGATGATAGTTCGGTGTATACCTTTACCTTTACCTATGGGGTAAAATTGACGGGATGAAAATGCTATGGGGTAAAATAGAAATAGAGAGAGAAAATGTGGATAAATTTAGAGCATTGTTAAAAATCGTTAAACGTTGGGGTAAAAATGATAAATAGACCTAGAGCCAAAGGCT
The DNA here is from genome assembly GCA_031772625.1 of Pinus tabuliformis. Lineage (NCBI taxonomy): Eukaryota > Viridiplantae > Streptophyta > Pinopsida > Pinales > Pinaceae > Pinus > Pinus tabuliformis. Next base: position 11,231,153 of record CM062808.1, read on the forward strand.
ACTGGCTTCAAGAGTAAAAGTAAATTTACTACCGGCTTAGTGAGCTGGTAGTAAATTGCTAGGCTTCATTAATGAGTGATAGAAATAGTTTTACTCTCTAAATTTTACCCCATTTTACCAGAGCAAAATAAGAGACAACATCAGACTGTAATTGAAGGTATCCTACCTTCTCTTACTACTCCTTTGGGAATTCTGTGTAATGGGGGTCCCTTCGGGGATTTCGGAACTGAGTCGGGGACTCAGGTATCCTGCCCACACAATGTGCTGTCTACAACTATGTCCCCCCTGGTAATGTCTGTGATTTGAGGTATCTCTAGTGGCAAAAACTTCTAGGTACTTACCTAAGGTGACTGGGACAGGCTGTCCTGGTACCTCAAATCGATGGATCTACTTTGTCTTCAATTTTTTGGAGGGTGCTCGTCTTCACGAGAGTACTTGGCCCCTCAATCTGTGGTTCGGGCAAAGCTCAAAAGTAACTGTAACCGTACATTTGGCCATCCTTCTCTATTACTCAGTGACTTCTCCAGCTTCTGCTTCCTCAATGAGTGATCAACCTGAAACAATGCAAAGGAAATACAACAAAGCACGTAACCGGAAAACAACAATGATCTATTTACTCACAAAGTCAAGAAGTCATGAGCTATCAAGTAAATTACATACAAGACATAGGAAAACATCATTTATTGTATTAATAATGAAATAAGAGCAAGCTTACAACCAAAGTCTTGACGTCACAAGCCTTCTCAGAGGGATCCAGCTAGCATGTTCCTCAAGCATTCACTCTTTGAAAATGGATCTCCCAACATACAAGTCTCTCTCACTCATAAGTTTTACACAAGATTAAGGGCATTTCACAACCTTCCACAAGCTATCAACAATCCCACACTTGCCACACCCACACCAACTATACTAACAGCACTGCTCAATCCAAGAATTTACCAACTAGCCAACTATCCAACTATCCAAAATTAGCAGTGCATAGCAATGGTGAGAGTTTAAATAGGATAAGGAGTCCCCATGAAAGGTGGAAGAGTGAGATTATCTCCAAGGAAGGTAGCACAAATGACGGAAAAACCCTACCAGAGGAGGAAAGGTGACACAAACTATGCCAACAACCAGGTCTGGAGTCATCCAGAAGGCCGAATGTTGGAACAAATTCACCCAATATGGATCATCGCGGGTGCATAACTGAGCTTTAGCACTGACATCGCTAGTGAGCAATGTAGCCAGTTAGATCATCGCTAAATATAATAAGTAACCTCGTGCCGGAGCATGAAATTGGACCATCACGGGAATCATATGTACTTCAACACTGGCAGCGCGGCTGGATTGTTTATGAATGTCGTTCAGCACGTATATTTAGTCCATAGTCACGATGAGGCAGATAACTTAGGAAAAGTGGGTCATTTGGCAACATCAGAGAGCATTTGTTCAGTATGAGCATGTTTGACTTGAACACATGACACAGTAGAAGGACTGGAGTGAAAGCAGTGACAAATTACTGTGTAACAATGAGGATGTCATCAAAGAAAACAAGGACAAATTTTCTGAGATATTGTTTGAGTAGGTGATTCATGAGGCTCTGAAAATTGGATGGGGCATTACAGAGACCAAATGGCATGACCAGGAGTTCATAATGGCCTTCATGAGTTCGGAAAGCAATCTTTGGAATGTCTACTTCTTTCATGCGAATTTGGTGATAGCTTGAGTGAAGGTCGAGCTTGATTAAGGATTGAACCCCATTTATTTCATCTAGCAAATCATCAACAACCAGGATGGGAAATTTATCTTTTACCATCAGCTTGTTGAGGCCCCTGAAGTCTGGACACATACGCCATTCCCCATCTTTCTTGAGCACCATGACCACAGGCATTGAATAAGGACTAATGCTAGGACAAATGACACCTGCTTCCAGAAGTTCCTTGATGATTTTTTCAATTTCATTCTTTTGGGCAAAAGGATATCTATATGGGCACACATTTGGTGGTTGTGCCCCTAGGACTAAAGTAATGCTATGATCATGTTCCCCTCTCGAGGGTGGAAGCTCATGAGGCTTATCAAATACCAATAGATGGTTGTTTAAGACCTGTTGCATCTCAGGATGAATATGAAGAGAAGTGGGTTCGAAGGCCTGGATGGCATTAAATTGGGCTATAACTCCATGGTGGCCTTGTTTTAAAAAAAATTCCATCCTATGTGAGCTAATGATAGAAGGAGCACCTGCCTGGAGTCCGCGGAGGGTATGTGTGTGGTTGTTCTGCTTAAAGCTCATATATAACTCCTAGAAATCCATTGTGATTGGGCCGAGTGTGCGAAGCCATTAAGCACCCAAGACAATGACACATCCACCCATGTTGATGGAAAACATGTGGGTCTTTAGGTGATAATCCCCCATTTGAAGTTTAACATTTTCACAACGGCCTTCACATTTCATTGTCCCCCCATTAGCAATCTGGACCTAGAAATTAGAGACTGCTCTGACAAAACAATGCACTGCTTCAACGACTCTGTGATGGATAAAGTTATGCATACTACCACTATCAATCAAGACTACTAAAGGGTGATGCTTAATAAAACCTATGATTTTGAGAGTTTGGGGAGAAAAAATTCCTGCCAAAGCATGAAGCGAGATAACTAGTTCTTCAAGTGTAGCCGGGAACTCATTATCCGGCTGGTTGTCCTCATCTTCCTCCTCTGGTCCCTCAAATGGTGTGGCTTCCTCAGATGAACTGTGATCAGTAGCATCAATTTGAAAGAATTTGGGTTCCTTGCATTTATGCCCCGAGGAGTATTTCTCATCACAGTAGTAACACAATCCTTGATTTCTTCTTTCCGCCATTTCCACTGGTGACACCTTTTGAACCTTAAGTGTTTGGGTAGTGCTCGGAGCCTATGTGGGGCATCCCTTGGCTATGAAATTTGGACATGTCGACTAGGCCGCTAATGCGCATTCTACTTCATGAGCTATCTTGCAAGCTGCCAGCCATGAGACTGGGTGTTTCAGTCGAACGTGGGCTTGTATGGCGTCTTTGAGACCACTGACAAAACATTCCAAGTAGAATTCATCTGTTAGACCTCCTGTGCGGAAGGCTAATGCTTCAAAGGCTTTAATATATTCTTGCACTGTGTTTGTCTGTCGGAGCTTACTAAGACGACCCAAAAAGTTAGATTCATGTTCAAAGTGATCAGAAAGGGCTTTTGAGAATACATGCCAAGTCACTGGCCTTGCATAGCAGTGTTGATGCCACTACCACCATTGCCATCTTTCTTTGTCCAAGTACAGGCTTCCCACACTTCGCTTAGTCGCATCATCTATGATGTGATTCAATGTGAAATATTGCTCCATTTTTGATAGCCATGTGGCTGGATGAGAGCCATCAAATTTATACATGTCTAGCTTGGGTGGTCGAGGCTGGGAGTGTTGGTAGTTTCCATAGAAGTGAAGAGAATGGCTAGACTCGCCCTCAAGGTTTTAATTAAAATCATATGCCTCTGATTGTTCCCCCGACTTGTCCTTTGTGATTGTGTCATGTAAGGTCTGGATCTGCTTCATTAATGCCTCCAACTTTTGTTCAAGGGTGATCTGAATTGGATCCATAAAAGACTGTCAAAGAACCATGATTGTATTAGGTCGGGACAAATCTCTAAATAATTCCAAAACAGCGATAAAAAACACCCTGAACTAGTGGCAGTGGTAGCTAGCATGGAACGATGAGGACCTCGGTCAAAGCGTGCTGACTGAGGCCCATGGAGACTATGCAGGAGGTCAAAGTAGCCCTTGGGAGCCCCAGATCGGGAAAAGGAGGTGGATTTTGATGTGCAATTAGCGCATAGCTGGGCAAACAATGCTGAAATGGGGGAAGCCCAAGAACTCAAACGCATGGCGAACTGGAGGACCGCCGGCAAAAAATGAAAAAAATGCTAATCGTACAAGGTGGGACCCACGCTCTGGAAAACCGATGGTATTGATCGGGGCGCCCTCAAACGATAAGAGGTTTGGACGAAAGAAGAGTGATCCCACTCAACGATCGACGCGTGGTGGTGGAGGTGAGAGAAAACCATCGGTGATCGCGTGCTATCGGTCGAGCAGGTCAATTGCGCGGGACATGTGTACGACGTTGGATCTGGGGGACCTAGATCGAAGGGCTGAGATTGTGCCTGATGGAGGAAGCAGAATCGACGAAGGAATACGCCGCAATTTGTAAGGATTTGGAATCCATTTGACTGCCCCGGTGGAGGAAGAACACATCCACGATGTAACTGAAGAAACGAACCAACAAGTAGGCTGGCGCTGTTCAGAGGGGGACATGTGGCCACTCCCTGAGCATTTATGCTGACACCGAACAGGGAACTCCAAGCGCAGCTGCAAAAGGTGAATCGATAGAGGCAGAAGAGGAACCGAACAGGCATGGGGGACGAATGGATAAAATCCATGAATAGAGACAGTCGAATTAGTGAAGTTAGACACAGAGAGAGTCGAGAGAAGAAGAAGTGGAACAGTGAACCCTGAGAGGGGGACTGAACACAGAGAACAGCAAATCAAAGCAAAAGAGACAGAGGGCCGAGCTAACCAGTAGCAACATCAAGCACTAGAGCTTGAAGATTCAAGCCATCCCATAGAGGAATCTGTCTGGACCGAGCATCACATTTGGCTCTTTCCTCTGTAGACCAGAAGGTCACAGAGTTGGTAGGAAGAAGAAGAGTCTATGCACTCCAGTGGCTTGGGGAATCCAAGGACCACCCTGCCAAGAAAAAACTACTTCAGGTGAACTCACATTGAGTCCCTGTATTGTAATTTCTCTGCTTAAAGACACAATAAAAAAAGGCCACCACTGAAAGCTGGATCAAAGACGTAGCCCTGGACAATAAGGTGAACTCCTTATTAAAATTGCTTGTGTCTTTGTGTTGCTTACTGTATTTCTCTAATGTCTGTCGATTTTATTGTCTATGTATTGGCAATCTGATCAATCTGTTGCTTCAATAACACAGAACACACACTAGCACATGAGTCTGTAATACCTTTTGTTTAATAAATCTTCAACTGATGTCACTCATAGGGTGATTATCAGATCAAGTGGTATCATAGCTTTAGGCTGTAAGGTTAGACAAGCTTGTGTTGGTTTAGCTGTGAATGCTCACTAGATCAAAGTTCAAATTAGGAGAAGGAGAGTTGGTGGAAACTAATCCTAAGATTGGGAGAGTCTATTCTTGGAAGATAATGTCAGAGGAAGGTTCTATGGGGCCAGATCCTCAATTCATAGAGAGTTTCCTAGCTATAAAGTCTATGGTAGAAGAAATGTATAAGGACTTTAGAAAGCACAAGGATGAAGATTCATCAGGTTCTAAACAAGATAAAGAAGAATATGAGTCTCATTCCCATGACCACTCAAAAGGAAAAGGGAAAGAGGAAAGCCTTCTCACACCTCCTAATAGCCCTGTGCACAGTAAGAAAGCATCTTTGATTAAACTGGATGTTAAATTTGATTTGCTTATATATGATGGAGAGCTAAATGTTGAAAAGTTGGACAATTGGATTAGACAAATTGATGTGTATTGCAGGGTATAGAACATAGACTCAGACAAGAATAAGATTCAGCTGGCAAGCCTACGCCTAGGAGGCATTGCCTTGGTTTGGTGGGAAGGCAGAACCCAGGCTGATATGAAAAGACATGGTAAGACCATCTCTGTCTAGAGAGAATTTGTTGCTGTAATCAAAAAGCAGTTCTATCCATTGGCCTACATGCAACAAGCCATGATGAGTTGGCAAACTCTTCGATAGTTGAAAGGGAAAAGTGTGCAAGGGTATACTCAAGAGTTTAGAAAGAGAGCATTGATGTTGGTATCTCATTAGACTCACCAGAAACTCTTTTGAAGTACATTGGTGGTCTACACAGGTACATGAGGCATACCATCCTCATGTTTAATCCCACTAGTATAGATGAGGTATCTGTACAAGCTACTCATCTAGAAGCTAGAGGAAAGAATGGAAATCCAGAAGTTGGGGGACCATCCCAACCCACTGTAGGCAAGAGCAAGGAGAAAAGAAAGCAGAAGTGGAAAGCAAGGAAGGCTAACACTGCACAAAAAGGCAAATCTTCATGCACTCACTATAAAAAGGAGGGGCATGATGATGAGCACTGTTGGATTCTGCATCCAGAGCTGAGACCTAAGAAGTCTGAGGGCAAGAAGAAGAAGGCTGCTACAACTATTCAGAAAGATTTGGGGTCAGACTCAGGATATGAAACAATCATTGCAGCCACAGGTGTAAAAGGTAAGAATTCTGAAGCATCTATTAGTAATTCTGCTCAATCTGTTATTGATGAAGAACATGAGAGAAAAAGACATGAGCTTTTCCATATTCGAGTTATTTCCAAAAATCAAAAGATTGATACTTTGTTTGATAGTGGCTCACAAGTAAATCTAATTTCTGAAGCAATTGTAAAGAAATTGGGATTAGTAACTACACCTCATAAGAAACCATACCCATTAGGATGGTTGAATGATAAAGCACAACTACAAGTGACTAGACAGTGCAAACTCAAGTTTTCTTTTGGGTCAGCATTTGTAGATGAGGTTTAGTTAGCTATAATTCCTTTTGATATATGTGGAATTGTTTTAGGAAGCCCTTACTTGTATGATAGAAAGGCTATTTTCTATAGAGCTGAGAACAAGTATCTACTTTTTAAAGGTAGAATCAAATACTTTGTAAGAGCTCATAAGATCAAGAATAATTATACTCTCAGAAACTCAGGACAGATGAAAATAATCATAAATTCATGCAAATAGTTCTTACCGATGGCTGTAAAAGAAAAGACACCTGATAAAACTAATGTATTTGAGGGTTGTAATGCTGATCAACAAGCTGATATAGAAAAGATTGTTTCAGAGTATGATGTCTTGTTTCAAGAACCTAAAGGTCTGCCACCCCAAAAGGGAATAGTACATGATATTATTTTGCAGCAAGATGTTCCATTTCCTAACATTGGGATGTACAGGTTGTTTGCTTTAGACAATGCTGAAATCAAGAAGCAGGCGCAAGAGTTGCTCGAGAAAGGGTTCATTAGGCCTAGCACATCACCATGTGGGTCACCAATCATTTTGGTGAGAAAGAAAGATGGCTCATGGAGAATGTGCATTGACTACCGAGCACTGAATAAGATAACAATCAAAAATCGTTATCCCCTTCCTCGCATGGATGATCTTTTAGATCAATTAAAAGAAGTTGTTTATTTCACCAAGCTGGATTTGCACAGTGGATACCATCAGGTCAGAGCTGCAGAGCAAGATGCATGGAAGACTTCTTTCAAAACAAAGCAGGGATTGTATGAGTGGTTGGTTATTCCTTTTGGCTTAACCAATGCTCCTGCTACTTTCATGAGATTAATGAATGATGTACTCAGACCTTTTCTTGATGATTTTTTTATTGTGTATCTGGATGACATTCTGATTTTTAGTAAAACGTGGGAAGAACATTTAAAGCAAGATGTTTTGAAAAGAGAAAAACTTTATGTTAAACTCTAAAAATGTGAATTTGGCGAAACATCGCTAAACTACTTGGGTCATATAGTAGGGGGAGGTGAATTGAAAATAGATCCCTCTAAAGTGGCAGTTATTGTAAACTGGCCTAAACCCAAGTCTGCTACAAAAGTGAGAAGCTTCTTAGGAGCAACACAATATTGGAGGAAGTTCATTTCTAATTTTTTCTCAATTGCAGCTCCCTTACATGATTTAATAGGATTGAACAAGGTGTTTCAGTGGGGAGGCAAACATCAAAAAGCCTTCGACACCTTAAAAGAGAAGATTAGTACAGCACCTGTACTAGCACTGCCAAATCTACAAAGACCATTTGAGATCCAAACTGATGCCAGTGACTATGCCATGGGAGCAGTGTTGACACAACACGGTAAACCCATATGTTATCATTCTGAGACTTTTAATCCTACAGTAGTTAACTATCCTACATATGATAAAGAATTGTATGCATTAGTTCAAAGTGTGAAAAAGTGGAAACATTACTTAATGGGAAAAGAAACAGTAATACATACTGATCATCAGCCACTTCAATACCTACACTCCCAAACTAAGTTGCAGCAATCAAGACATTACAGATGGATGGGTTTTCTACAACAATTTCATTTAGTCATCAGATATAAAAAGGGCATACATAACAAGGTTGCAGGCATGTTATCTAGACCCATTATAAATGAATCTACCATACTTAAGCATAACTCTATGCTACATGAAAGCTACATAGAACAATATGCTCAGGATATGGATTTTAAAGATGTATATGCAACTTTGAGTCAAGGAAAAATAGTAGAAGAATTGGACTGTCATGTGAAGGACCGACTCTTATACCATTGTGGGAAACTCTGCATTCCACAAACTGAGAGTGTAAAGATAATTAGGGAAGCACACACTTCTCTGATATTAGGTCACTTTGGGGTAAGTAAAACAGTTGCACAGCTGCAAAGGTTCTGCTATTGGCCGAAAATGAATGAGACAGTTTCTAGATATGTAAGAGGGTGTTCCGTGTGTGCTAAAAGCAAGCCCAACAATAGAAAACTAGGCTTGTACACTCCTTTACCATTTCCTTCTCACCCTTGGGAAAGTGTTTCCATGGATTTTGTTGGAGGACTACCCAAATCTAGGAAAGGTCATGATTATCTATATGTTGTTGTGGATAGGTTCAGCAAAATGTGTATTTTGATACCTTGTAGTAAACAGATTACAGCTGAACAAACTGCAAAATTTTTCTTTGAACATGTATGGGTTCATTTTGGATTACCCACTTCCATTATGTCTGATTGAGACATCTGATTTGTGGGGAAGTTTTGGTCAAGTCTGTGGGAACTGATGGACACCAAATTGAAGAAAAGCACAGTTTTTCATCCACAAACCGATGGCCAGACAGAAGTAGTTAACAGAACAGTGATCCAGTTACTGAGAGGATATTGTAGCAAACATCCTAAGCTTTGGGATGAACACTTGTGTTATGTGCAGCATGCTTACAACAGAGCCAAACACTCTTCTACACAGAGATCTCCTTTCAAGACCTGTTTCGGGTTCACACCAAGGTCTCCTTTGGATTTTGTCTTTGGTAAAGATACCATGGTTGATGGACATAGTGATGTGGACAAGGCAACTAGGTTCATTGAACAGATCCAGGAGATCCACCAGGCAGTACAGGAACAGCTGGAAAAGAGCCAGGCCAAGTACAAAGCTAGGCATGATAAGCATTGGATGGAGTATAATTTTCAAGTTGGAGACCAAGTCTGGCTGTATATCAGCAAGGACAGGAGGCAAGGTGAAGGTAAAAAGCTAAAATCTATTAGGTATGGACCCTTCAAGATACTTGAGAAGATTGGTGAAAATGCTTTTCGCCTTGATCTACTAGCTTACATGCACATCTACTCAGTTGTAAATGCATATTGCCTAAGGTTGTTTGAACCTTCAATGATTGAGGACCCTGAAGAGCAGAGTCAATTACCTTCTATTGATGACCTGCTACCTAAATATCTTAATGAATTGCAGGAAGACACAATGCTGGATAGGAAGGTAAGGACGACGTGCAGTGGAGATGTGGAATACCTCAGGATTGGTCTCAGAGGTTCAAAGCCTAGCAGTGCGAAGTGGATTGAGATTGGACAAGTGAGAAAGCAATACCCTCGCTTAGTCGATGCTTGAAAAGAAACTTTTGGTGGTCCAAAAGCTTTTTCTGTGGGAAGGCTGTGATCCAAATTGGATCCATAAAAGACTATCAAAGAACCATGATTGTATCAGGTCGGGACAAATCTCTAAAGAATTCCAAAACAGCAATCAAAAACACCCTAAACCAATGGCAGTGGCAGCCAGCGTGGAACGACGAGGACCTTGGTCAAAGCGCACTAACTGAGGCCCATGGAGACTGCGCAGGAAATCAAAGTAGCCCCTGGGAGCCCCAGATCGGGAAAAGGAGGTGGATTTTGATGCACGAATAGTGCTTACCACTAATCGCACATCACTAGGCAAACAAGGCCGAAATGGGGGAAGCCCGAGCACTCGAACGCATGGCGAACAGGAGGACCGCGGGCAGAAAAGGAAAAAAAATCTAATTGTACAAGGCGGGACCCGCGCTCTCAAAAATTGGCAGTATTGATCAGGTTGCCCTCAAACGGTAACAGGTTTGGACGAAAGCAGAGCGATCCCACTCAACGATTGACACGTGGCAGCGAAGGTGAGAGAAAACCGCCATTGATCGCGCGCTATCGGTCGAGCAGGTCAACAGTACGGGACATGCATACGATGTTGGATCTGGGGGACCCAGATTAGACGGCTGAGATTGCGCCCGATGGAGGAAGCAGAATCAACGAAGGAATACGTCGCAATTTGTAAGGATTTGGAATCTTTTTGACCACCCCAGTGGAGGAAGAACACATCCATGATGTAACTGAAGAAACGAACTAACAAGCAGGCTGGCGCTGTTCATACGGGGACACGTGGCCACTCCCTGAGCATTTATGCTGATGCCGAACAAAGAACTCCAAGCGCAGCTACAGAAGGTGAATCGACAGAGGCGAAAGAGGAACCAAACAGGCATGGGGGACGAATGGATAAAATCCATGAACAGAGACAGTCGAATTAGCGAAGTTAGACACAGAGAGAGTCGAGAGATGAAGAAGTGGAACACTGAACCCTGAGAGGGGGACTGAACACAGAGAAAAGCAAGGCAAAGCAAAAGAGATAGAGGGCCGAGCTGACCAGTAGCAGCATCGAGCACTAGAGCTTGAAGATTCAAGCCATCCCATAAAGGACTCTATCTGGACCGAGCATCACATTTGGCTCTTTCCACTGTAGACCAAAAGGTCACAGAGCTGGTAGGAAGAAGAAGAGTCTATGCACTCCAGTGGCTTGGGGAATCCAAGGACCACCCTGCCAAGCAAAAATTGCTTCAGGTGAACTCACATTAAGTCCCTGTATTGTAATTTATCTGCTTAAAGACACAATAAAACAAGGCCACCACTGAAAGCTGGACTGGAGACGTAGCCCTGGAGAATAGGGTGAACTCCTTATTAAAATTGCTTGTGTCTTTGTGTTGCTTACTATATTTCTCTGCTGTCTTTCCATTTTATTGTCTGTTTATTGGAAATATGATCGATCCATTGCTTCAATAACACAGAACACACACCATCACATGAGTCCGTAATACCTCTTGTTTAATAAATCTTCAACTGATGTCACTCATCGGGTGATTATTAGATCAAAGGGTGTCTATCTTATCATTGGCCATAGCTTGAGCTCTGGTTTGTACCATGCACAGATCTGGTGCACTTGTCGTTGCTATGAAAAAAAAATTGGGACCACTCGAATTTTGACACTGATAAGTGAATGGTACCACCTTGCTCAACCTGTCGACCTAATTCTTATGGGCTAAGTCTCCTATAAGTTACTCTGAAAGGAGTTTTACTCCTCGCTTAGGAATACTGCAGTAGCCAATTCCCAGAAAAGTTAATTCTACCTAATGTCTTGTGAGAATCATGCCCATGTATAGGAGTTTTACTCCTCGCTTAGGAATACTGCAGTAGCCAATTCCCAGAAAAGTTAATTCTGCCTAATGTCCTGCGAGAATCATGCCCAGGTATAGGAGCCACACAAATAGTCAGATATGTCGGCGAAACCGTCAACCGCAGAGTATGATTAGAAATGTGGCAGCGATCGAACCCCTGTTGCTAGATCTGAATGGCAGATTTGATTGTTGCGACTGCTACAGAACCCAAACTGTTGGATCTGAATGGTGGATCTGATAGATCTTATTGGCAGATCTGATAGATCTAAATGGCGGAACTGATTATTGCGGCTGCGACTGAACCCAACCTACTAGATCTGATCTGGAAAATATGATGCGTGATCAAGAGAGAGACAAGGGAACTATGGTCTCAAGGAGTGTCAAGTGCTACATATCGCAATATACATAAGGGTCTGACAATAGTACTCGACCCAATCTTTCAGGGCACTGACCAAGAAGGATCAACTGTACCCTTAGCCATAAAACCCAGCTACCATATCATACGCGCGAGTAATCTCCCCAAGTGTTGTTCTCGATGTACTGTAGCAGCAAGATGGCCGACAGTTTATCTATGGTGAGGTTTCAAGGGATCCTAGGGGGCTTTTGATATACCCAGAGGGTACTTGGAAGACAGTCTGTGCACGGTTCTATCTATTGCGCTACTACTCAAAGGGGTACCCACAGGGGTTACAAGGGAGTCCAACAAGCGTGACCATCTCTTGTTTTCCTATGTGCATGCCTCCCCAAATCCGTAGGTTTATTCGCTCAATGACAGATCTCGTGGTTTAAAGACACTGGAACATGTCTCTAGCCAAAAAAAAATTCTGCTAAAAATGGAGATCCCACCGGTCCTGGAAAGTGCTCTGATACCAATTGTTATGCTCTTGACCTGCGAGAAGATACCAGAGTACCAAATATGCGAAGAAATATACCCAGAACACAGAACAATAAGAAATAACAGCATATATTTTATTATTCAGAAAGGAAAGCAATGTTCACTTGCCTCTTCAAGGGGGCAACCTCCAATAGATCTGGGCTCAATTACAAAATAAGACACGACGCTCCTCAAGGGGAGTCTCTATCCTTTATATAGGATTCACACATGCAATACCATGGGTCAGTATCATGGTTCTTATTAATACCATGGCCCATTTGCAACTAACTATGGTCCCTTCTTTAAATGTAGGTCAACCACTTGCAATTATTAATATGGGCTTTATTGACTCTTTAATGAACTATAACTATGACTCGACCCTATTACATAAATAAGGGGGTTAGGGTTGGACCCTAACATGCTAATAGTTGTCGACCTGCTCATAACACCACAAGAAGGATTAAACGTACCTGTTTCATAGTAAAAATGAAGCATATCTAGGTCAAAACACTAAAAATGAATAAAATAATGAGAAAAATGACCATAAATATTCAAAATGACTTGTCATTTTTTCCATTTCACATTTTACCTTCAATAGTGAGTATTTGGAGCCCTTTTTACCTCGATCTTTTGTAGCTAATTGTGGCCAATAGAGGGAACCATTTCAAGTGTCGTTGCTTCCAAGTAGGAACTGAGACATTTATATATCTTTCTATGGTCCATTTTTTTGATTTCATGCAAAAAATTTAAGGTTTTTAGGCCAAAGGGGTTCATAAAAAATGGCCTAGGATCAATGCACCCCCTGTGTTGAAAACTGAATTCCACCTAGGTAGGGAAGCACTGCAGGTAGAGGTGCAATGCTCTGGTAGACACTGTTGGGGTGTGTTGGACGCATTTTCCTAAATTTTTTCTTAATTTTGCCTCAAATTTTGTCAAGTTTTTTGCATGGGAAAGAGCTTAATGTATCCCTTGTTGATGTTTCAGGTACCCATTAGCAAAAATTGGATTCATCTGGTGAGAAAGAGAACATGAGGAACAATATTTGAATGCAAAAAACGACCCTGCTACCATCTACACGCTCAAAAATTGTGGGTTATTGAAATTATTCTGGCTTCCTAGTATGAGGCAACAAATGGAGTTGTTAAAATACCTTGTCTGTTCATGGGACGAGATTCCACTTGCCCCACCATCCAATTTCAGCCTATTGTGTTGTATTTGTTAGCCTTGAGATGAAATCCCATATGCTTTAAACTTACTCAATTGGACGAAATTGAAATGGAAGAAATATTTTACGATATTGAGGCATTGGTCCGAAACTCCACTATACAATACAAAGGAATTCGTTAAACTGGTATTCATCCCTGATATTCTAAAAAATATTTAGGATACTCTGGAGATGTATCCAAACCTCCATTGTCCCATATTCAAAAACAAAAACATCATCAACAAAGAGAAGATGTATCATAGTTAAAACTTTTTTTCCTTTGATGAGTCCATCCTAACCATTTGTTTTAGTAAGTAGCTCAAGCTTTCCACAACCAACATGAACAAAAATGGAAACATTGGACATCCTTGCCTAATGACCCTCGAGGATTTGAAGAAATTTGATGGAAATCCATTAACTAATACTACAAATTTTGATGATGAGACACATGCCATTATCCAATTTAGCACTTCCAACAAGAGTCCAATCTGAAGAAGAATGAGTTTGAGAAATACCAAGTTAACTCTATCATAGGCTTTGACTAGATCCAATTTTAGTATAAGTCCAGGTAGCTTATTTTTCTGGAGAGTATGGAGTCCTTCCTATGTTGCACCTACCACATCTAATTTTTCGTATTTTTTAGAAAACCAAACTATTCTGGGGACAACCCTTCTAAGAGATGGTCCTTTAATTTGTCAGATAAAATTTTCGAGTTACTTTTATAAAGAAAAATTCACAATGAAATAGGATGAAATTCATCAAAAGTATCGGGATTTGAAATCTTGGGTATGAGTGAAAAAAAGGTAGCATTCAATGCCCCTATAATTCTCCCTCATGGTCTTAATTCCTCCATTACTCTAACCAGGTATTCCCCTAGAAGCGTTTCCACCCATCCAGGTCATGACTCGTGGATTTCTTAGCCTTCCTTAGCACTCCTAGAATATTTGCTTGTGTTATTGGCATGACAAGAAAATGATTAACCTCAAGCTCTAAAAGTGTAGGGTATGCACTAACAACGTTCATCTATTCCACGATACGATTTATTACATGCTCTTGGAAGATATGTTGAAAATGTTTGACCCCCTCCTTTCATAGGTCCCATTGTGTAGATATCAGGTTTCCATCCTTTGATTTTAATACCCAAATAGTATTAACTCCATATGTATGCTCAGTGAATCTATGATTTTTATTTTTGTTTTTATCCCCTTTAGTTAACCAAATAGCGGAACTCCTTATCCTCCAATTTCCTTCTTCCTTCACGAGGAGAGTCTCTCATTTTTCCTCCCAATGTTGTAGCCCTAACAACTCTTGTTCCTCTAATAAACTAATAGGGCACTTTTTTAATAAAACTAATATTTAATCATTTAGAGACTGCAATTCCCTTTCTTCTTCAAATCTCTTCCTTGTGTCCCATTCATTAATTTGTTGTTTGACTAGTTTAAGAGCCTCCATCATCTATTCTGTTGTTTTAAGTGGAAAACATGGATCAAATTTATTCCACATAGATTTTACCAGCTCCCCAAAGATGTGTCCTTGATCTAGATAGGGTTAAATTTATAAGGTTCTTTCTTCCCCCTAAGTTTACCAAGTTTTAGAACCATCATAGAATAATCAAACACCCTCATAGAATGACCTTCCTTCACTATCTAGCTTTTTTGTGACCCAACTAGTGAAAGTATGTTCTATGCCGCCAAAAATCTATCCAGACGCTTAGAGAACTAGCTTCCATATCCCATTTGTTTATCCAGGTTGGTCCAATTGCTCTAGGTTCCACATCAACTAGGTTATAATATTCAAATAACTCACTAAAGAATGGAGAAAGGGGATTTATGCATGACCCAGTTTTCTATATCTTACAAAATTAGATTTAGATCTCCCTTAGGATATAGTAGGAATCATTCAAATGGCATGAATCCTTCACTGAAACCAAAAGGTCTCTCAATTATTATATGGGCCATACCAATTAATGAGTTTGAAATTCAATTGATCACAAATAGAGTAGCCTTCTAAGTGTATCCCTTCCAAAGAAGTAAAGGTGATCACATTCCTTATGCCTTCATTCAAAGTTGTAACAAGACCTCTAGGAAGACCTGCTACATCAATCAAGCTAAATTATCACTTTGACAAAAACCTTGAGAAAATTGATAACCTTTGAACCTTCAAATATTGTTTCTTGTAAAAGAACTATATTCGACCTAATTTCCTATATTAGCTTTTCAAGGGCGCTCTTTTTGGGGACCCCTCGCACCCCCCTAACATTCCAAGTGAGAAGTAACATTAGACCACTTCCATCCTGGGCTTGGTCTCTCTGAGCACTTGAAATAAAGAAGTAGTAGAACTTTTTTAGATTGCATGTGCCTCATTTGTGCCTCCTAAAAGGTGCTCCCAAACTCCCCAACGCTCCATGATCCTCCATAACATGACCCTTGATCAGTTCTAATTTTTGTCTACTAGAATGAAAAATCCTTGTATTCCCTACACCCCTCCCTCATGGAGAATAAGTGAGATGGGAAACCCGTTGAATACCAACATCCACACCATGAGACCCAATTGAAGCAACTTCAAAATCTCAACTATGAGTTGTCCTAAACTCCTTAGTCTTGAGAGGCCCCATAATTGAATCTAGGATCAATGAGAAGGAGCCTTGAACAATTGAAATTGTAAGAAAATGATTTTGGTACTTGGCCTTTGGTTTCTTAAATTGTGTTACTTCTTCCAAAGTACCATGCAAAGCGGTTGAGTCCCCACCATCTCCTATGCTACTCAACCCTCCAACATTCCATGCATTAAGATACCCTGTTTTCTTAAAATACTCAACCACTTCCGTCTTCAACTATAGAGTTAGGCTAGTGGCCTTGTGTGCACCAACCTCATGTCCCCACTACAAAGCAATGAAACAAAATGTTGCGTTGAAGACAGTTCTTCATTGAGACTAATGGAACTTCTCCCAACACCATGTTTATATAAACTCTCCCAAAAAAAACTATGAAATCGACCATGAAATCACCTCCTCAAAAGTTATAAAAAGCGTGAGTCAAAATAAATGACAAAACCCCTAACACATCCTTAGTTCCAATGTCTAATTAAAAAGGGTGTCCACCCCCACCTCAAACCCTCTTGTTCCCAATGGCCCGTAGTAGAGCCTCTACTACTAGACACCTATTCCGATCCTCCCCAACCTCCCAAAACTAAGAGAACCCACCAACAAAAATGAAAACGATAAAAACGAAAAAAAAAAAAAAACATTTTCCATACCTAGTTTTTTTAGCTCGGTCTAAAAAAATCCAACAAAATTTTGAGCACCCATTACTTTTGCTTCAACTGTACCTTCAACTAAGAATCTAACTAAGTTGTCTTCCTTTCCAATAACTATGTAGTTGACCCCGTGCAAATAACTCATCCAAACTCTATCGTTGTCTTCGCGATGAAGTTAGAATCGGATTTACAAACCTTTCTATAATCATATAATTATATGTTATTAAATAACGAATATACATAAATTAAGTTAATTAATTTTCCATACATATCTCCGGTCGAACTGATTGTTGACATATTTACCAATAATAATATAAAATTGGGGTTTATAAATAAAAAATAAAAATTGAATGAACATAAGCTAAAAGTTGTCGGGTTGGTTGTCACAAGGTCAACACGTGAAAGACTCAGCCAACTCTTCAAAATATCTTGAAGCGTGGGTCAGCGGATACGGATTTCTATAATTTTGATATAATCATTTTTTAATTGTGATGAAATAAAAGAATGTGTACACTATTCACAAAATACTAAACGGTAGTTTGGTAACCACAAGTGGCGCACTATGATTCCCTAAAAAAACTAATTTATCTAAATGAGCTGTCCACCAGCTAAGCGTTGACTTAATTGCACGGCCTTCGTTGGAATCAGACCAATAATAACTGTGCTATTTTTTGTCACTTTCTTCATTTGGGAATATATTTTTTTTCCTTAATCCAGATAATGAGGTGAAAATTCTAATTGGCTAGTAGTACTCTGGTCAAAATTTAGGTATTTTCAATTTTACGGAGAGTCTATGACTTGCATTGGTTTGTGTAAGGTAATAAATAAGAGTAATAAGAATGTTTTTTCAGGGCAAGAGTAATAAGAATGTTTGTGTAAGGTAATAAATAAGATTAATAAGAATGTTAAAATTTTGTTGAGTTAAATTTTGGAATATGATTTGCATGTGTTTGTGTAAGGTAATAAATGAAAGTACAAAAATATTAAAATTGTGTTGAGTTAAATTTTGGAATATTACAATAGTAATTATATTTTGTTAATGTTTCAAATTTTAAAGGGGATTTATCATGAAGAGTTTTGAATGATTTATAGAAGAGCTAGAGGTCTAAAACTGAGGGGATACATGGAATGAGACCTTGAACAAGGAAGAACAAGAGACCTTGAATTTCTTAACCATTTATTTATCTTCCCTTGAATTTCTTATGGATGGGATACATGGAATGTGATCACTTTATTTAAGAAATTTAAGAACCTTGAATTTCTTAACTATTTATTTATCTTCCCTTGAATGTCAATGTCTTATGGAGGGGATACATGGAATGTGATCACTTTACTTAAAAAATTTAGGATTAAAATTGCAAGAAGAACAACCAACCTTGAATTTCTTAACTATTTATTTATCTTCCCTTGAATTTCTTATGGATGGGATACATGGAATGTGATCACTTTACTTAAAAAATTTAGGAACCTTGAATTTCTTAACTATTTATTTATCTTCCCTTGAATGTCAATGTCTTATGGAGGGGATACATGGAATGTGATCACTTTACTTAAAACATTTAGGATTAAAATTGTAAGAAGAACAACCAACCTTGAATTTCTTAACTATTTATTTATCTTCCCTTGAATTTCTTATGCACGAAGATCTTGAATTTCTTAACTATTTATCTATCTTCCCTTGAATTTATTTCTTAAATATTTATCTATATTCCCTTGAATTTCTTGCAAAGGGGATACATGGAATGTGATCACTTTACTGGAAAAATTTAGGATTAAAATTTCACGAAGAAAGCGGAACTTGAATTTCTTAGCTATTTATTTATCTTCTGCTCTAGCTTTTCTATCATTCATTATGGATCCCCTTTGGGATTGACAAAGTATGATTACTACAATGGATATTCTGAAATTTAACTCAACAGAAATTAACCACACAAATATGAAAGAGAGGGAATACATGGAATGAGATCACTTTATCCGAAAAATTCATGATTAAAATTTCATGAACAACAAGAGATCTTGAATTTTTTTAAAACTGTAACTATTTCATCTTTTGCTCTAGCTCTTCTATCATTCTCATTCATTTGATGATGGATCCCCTTTGGGATTTGAAACATCGACAAAGTATGATTACTATCGTGGATATTCTGAAATTTAACTCCACAGAAATTAACCACAGAAGTCTGAAATCCAATATTAAAATTTTATATTTTGGTTTAGATTTTTTCTTTTTAAATTTGGTAGAGATTTTTTAAAATTATAAGTTTGAGTAGTGAACTTTCCATAATAAAAATAGTTTAAGCCCTTTCATCAAATATAATAAAAAAAAATAATTATAAAAAACATATATAACACTCAATTTTATTATTTTAACAAAAAATATTAAAATTTTCATTAAATAATAATAATAAATAATATTTTTATGTAATAATATTTTTCTATAACTTATATATTTATTATTTAAATAATATTTTAAAATATATAAATAAATTTAAAATTAAACATTCTTGAAACATTTAAATTATTCAATTTTACAAATATACTAATATTTCTTAAACTTAATAAAAAATAATAAAAATATAGAAAACTTAAAATTTAAATTTTAGTTTTGTAAACGTAAAACATTTTTTATTATAAGAACTTTTTATTTATTTTTATATATAAGTAAAAGTGTGATGTTCCTATATCGTAGATGATATGATATGATAAGAGGTAGTCCTAGTGATAATCAAATGGACAATAACCTTTTATACCATTTTAAAAAGTGAAAGATTAATTTTTGTTTTTAACCAATTTTAATTTTGGAAAATTTCATTTCAAATATATTGTAAGAATGAAAATTCTTGTGCATTATTGATTAATGATATAATTTTTCAAATTGTTGTTTTTAGAATTGATTGAAAATTAATATTTTGATCATGGATGCTTTTTTGAGAAGAATTTTTGGCGAAAATCACATAGAGATAATTTTGTCGACGCGGACAAGTTGAATGAGCAGATCTTGCAATGCATTATAAATAGATCGGGCAGAATATCCAAGTAATGATCCAGGTAACGGCTAGAATCATGACAGCTAGATTTGACCGGGAAACGGCTAATTAGACCAAAATTTAATTTAATTATTTATTTATATATTTTATTTTTAATTCAAATCAGTTAATTCGGTTATTAATTTTCTTATTAGATTAAACATAAATTGACAATTTTATAAATATATATTAAAATAAGTGAGTTAATATACTATACTCATAAATAATCGAGTCATTAAAAATAGTTAACTATATTTAAATAAATATAAGTTAATTATATTTTAAATAAAATATTAGTTAAAGGGAGATTTAAATCTTAAAATAAATTAATTATAAATCAACAAGGTTATATAAATATTAGTTAATTGTATAAGCTAAAAATAGAATATTCTATAAATAGTTAATACTATTTTAAAATATAAGCTAAAAGGACAAATAAATAAATAACTAAGTTTCATATTCATAGTCAAAGAGTATCCTGATAAAAATATTAGAGAATTACAATATTACTTAATAGTTAAAATAAATAAATAAAATAAAAATACCATAAATAAATAAATAAAAATATTAAATTTAATTTAAGAATCAAAGAGCTTTTAAAAAATAATAATAATAATAATAATAAATAAAATAAATAAATAAATAGATAAAATTATTAATTTTAATTTAAGAATCTGAGAGCTTGAAAAAAATAATAAATAAATAAATAATAATAAAAATAAATAAATAAATATTAATTTTAATTTAAGGAAAAAAATTAATAATAATAATAATAAATAAATAAATAAAAATTTTAATTTTAATTTAAGAATCAAAGAGCTTGAATATTAAAAATAAAATAAAAATTAAAAAAAGAAAAAAGAAAAAAAGAGAAAACGATTAGAAGGAGAGGGCTGGGACCCAGCAACTACTGATCTTCCAGCCATCCTCTCTATTGAAATTGTTCGACCTTTTTTCAATCTCAAGGGCTTCCCTAAATTTCCGGTGATGGAATTGCGACACTCTAGCAATCACACTAGCTTCTTCGATGCAGACAGGGTGAATGGTTTTCTCCACATGCTCTGCTAAAGCGGAAGGCTTGGTTCTCATATGCTTGAGGTCCGCTGCGTTCTCACTAATCCTTTGGTTAATGGAGCGACCAGTCTCACCGATATAGGGGGTCCCACATGAACAAGGAATAATATAAACACCTTTAATGTCCTTGGGGTCAATAGGATCCTTCACAGATCTGAGGGACTTATGAATGGTGTTAAGAGGTCTAAAGGTTGTGAGGACATTGTGCTTCCTAAAAATCCTCGCAATCCTATCCGTGGTCCCTTGAACATATGGAAGATGAACCCCAGGAATCCGTTCCTTAGGTTCTCTTCCAGATAACGAATTCTTAGTTGCTTTAAGGAAAGCCTTATGTCCCAAATGTCTGCTATAACCATTTTCAACAAAGACATTAAGGAGATGGGACTTCTCCTCCTCGAAGCTCCTTTCATCAGAGATCCTTAGGGCACAAGTCGCCAGGGTGTTGAGAACCCCCAACTTCTGGGCAGGGAAATGGTGGGAACTAGCATGAAGATACTGCTCTGTATGAGTTTTCTTGCGAAACACTCGGTGGGAGAGGGAACCATCCTTATTCTTAGAGATAAGAATATCAAGGAATGGGAGGCAACCATCAACTTCTTGTTCCTTAGTGAACTTGATGGTCGAGGATTGATTATTGAGATGATCAAAGAAGAGATCTAACTCATCTTGGTCGTGAGACCAGATGACATTAGTGTCATCCACATATCTCTTCCAAAGCTTGGGAAGGAGACGGGCTGAGTTCAGAGCCTTGGATTTAAAATCCTCCATAAAAAGATTCGCAACAACAGGGGATAGGGGTGAGCCCATGGCAACTCCACAAGTTTGCTCAAAGAACTCTCCTTCAAAACTGAAAAAGGTCGAAGTGAGGCAGATCTCAACCAACTGAGCAGTATCAGGATCAGTTAGACAGTGGATGCTTTTGAGTCACACTCAAAACTCGTCATCAAAACAATAATAACAAGTGCTTTGTAGTAACTTGTACTTGCTTTTAAATATAGCGAAATTGAAATTCAAATTGTTGAAAAGTGAAACTGTTATATCCATCCATTATTAGTATAAGAATAATTGCACATTTCATGTATCTCAAATTCATTTTTGCAGTTCCTAAATTAAGTCAAAGTATAGCATATACATACCAATTAAAAATAATTAAATTCTAAGAATAACAAATGTTATAATACTTGATTCCGCAGACTAATGGATGAGGAAGCCCAATTGAGAATTTGAAGCCAATTCTTTTGGACACCCAATATCATTCATAAAATATGAGTGAATCCCAAATTCAACTTTGATACAACCACAAATCCCAATCTCTTAACAACTTGGGCAATTTATATTGGATTTACAGATAAAATACTAGAGCATGAATAAGAATGGTGATTTGGAGGTTACATATGTTTTTAGGTAATTCACTAAAAATATGGTATAAAGTATACAAATGTTGGCAATAATCTTATCCAAGGGAGCTAGATCCATAATCTTCAGACCAATTGGAGTTCTCTTCCACTTCCACTTAGCCTAATATTTCGATTATAAAACCAAAAAAAAGAAAGAAACAGTAACCCAAAAAGAAAAGAAACAATGATAATTAGAAAAAAAATTATATTTAATCTCATTTATATGAGAGTAATATTAAAATTCCAGATCCACCTTTGAATGGATTTTTTTTATATTGATATGAATTTTATATATTATGTTTTAATAGAAAATTAAAAATTAACAATTTTCTAATAAAATTTATTAGATCACAAATCATTTATAAAATCAAAATTAATATTGATTTTTTATAGGTTTTTTTCAAAGAAATTTAAAAAAAAATTATAGGCTTTATGATTTTCCTCTTAAGTTTTTTCAAAAAAAAAAAAAAAAAAATCATAAAATTAAATAAAAGGGAAAGAAAACTAAAAAATAAATAAAATTAACAACTATTAGATTAAAAGTTACTAAAAAACACTACAACTAATCAATTTACAAATAAATAAATTTTAAAAATAATAAAAAATTCCTAATGTCAAACTATAAATAAATGACAAAAAAAATTAGTTAATTTACAAATAAATAAATTTAAATAATAATAAAAAATCTTAATGTTAAACTATACACTATAAATAAATGAACAAAAAATTAGTTAATTTACAAATATATAAATTTAAATAATATAAAAAATCCTAATGTTAAGCTATACATAAATGACAAAAAATTTAGTAAAAAACAAGTTAATAATCCATTAAAGACAAAATTGAATGCCTTATACCATACCTACCCAGTATAATAAGCTGAAGACCATAACAAAAACAACGCATGATAATTGTCCTTAATGTTAAAATATATTTTTATAATAAATCTTACCTATTCTCATTAAATTAAAAATAGAAGATAGGTACAGGATTCTCTTCAGTGGACTGAAGGCTACATTGTATGGGCCTTCCTTCAATATTTATTTTCTATCACTGCAAAGACTTCGACTTGGACTTTACTGATTATTCCGAGTCGTCAAGTGTGTACAGTCGGTCACATGATAAATATGAGGAGCTTCGAAAGAAGAATTTATAGTAGTTTTCAATTCTAGCATACCACGGGGTACAGAGCTTGACAATCGGCACTCAGAAAGTGTCATTTTGGGTGAGCCATGATAGCATAAAAATGATTCTATAATGTGGAATAATCACTTAAAAGAATCAAAAACTTTAATGCCCAAGAAATCATACCTCCGACCATTGATGTTACTCACACTCTGATGCCAGACTTTCTGCTTCCCTTTTGTTTTCTGATGTGTTTATGATGGCATTGAGTATGACTAAGCCTGTGAACTCCAGACCCTTCACTCCTCGCTTTTGCATGCCTAAATGCATGTTTTCCGAGTGGCCAAGAGAATTTGGGTCAAAAAGAAATAGACCCACTCGTAAGAAGCTAACAACTTTCGATGTGCAAGTGTCCACGGGATTAGTAACCACGTGCACAACTAAAAAGTAAAAATTTGAAGGACACCATGTAAAGAGAGCACTAAAACACTGAGAGGACAGCACTCAAAAATAGTCATGAATAAAAAACCAACTCCAATACAAGACAAGAGGAGGCAAGCTGAGAATTTGCTAAAAAAAACTAAGGCAGCATTCTAGTATCTGTCATCTTCCAAGCTCTGCTCACTCTAACTTGATGGTGTAAGACTGGAGGGGATTGAGTTAGTGAGCTTGGGGACCAAACAAAAGTATTTATAGCCAAGCTTCCATCAAGCTTCTGTTGGCTATGTGTCAAGTGTTCCACAGATCATGGTAGAGAACTGCAAAGGGAGTAATGGACCACTCAGAAGCTCCCAACAAGAAATTAATTAACTACAGTTGATTTTCGTAATTTAAGGAAATAAATGCAATTGGTTTCCATAATATAAGGAAATGACTGCAGTTGGTTTCCGGAAATTACTGCAGTTGGTTTCCAGAAATTACTGCAGTTGGTTTCCAGAAAGCTGTTGGGAGAGGGAGCTTAACATTCTCCCACTTGGTCCATACTTCCAATCTTAATGTCTCATCTTAAAACCCATTGATAATATGTATTAAGTAATAGATACATGAATCATGGCGATAAGTCCTCTAATGACGAGTATTATCTTCCATGTATTACTATGTATTTATTTCTATTAAGCTTTATGTGGCAACAATTTCTTAATGAATAAACCTTATGTTTATTCTTGGTCCCACACAGATGAATTCTCTCAAATCAAATTAAGGTGCACATAAATATGAGAAAACATCACAATAATTAAGAATTTCATTAAAATAACATTGTTCATACAATGAGAAACTACATAATGGAACCATGTCCCATATTCATTACATGATCCTTGAATTTAAATGGTGGCATGCCCTTAGTCAAAAGATCAACAATCATCAACTTAGTGCTGATGTGCTCAATGACCACTTTCTTTTCTTTAACACGTTCCCTTATAACTAAATACTTAATGTCAATGTGTTTATTTCGACTCCCACTTTTGTTGTTTTTAGCCATAAAAATAGCAGCTGAATTGTCGCGATACATTCTCAATGGCTTAGAGATAGAATCCATAATTCTAAGCCCAAAAAATGAAACTCTTAATCCATACACCATGTAAAGTAGCCTCAAAACAGGAGACGAACTCGACTTCCATAGTGGAAGTGGCAATCAAGGTCTGCTTGGCACTCCATGATACTGCTCCACCGGCCATCATAAAAATGTATCATGATGGTGATTTGCGTGAATCAACACATCCAACAAAGTCAAAATCTGAGTAGCCAATTACTTCCAAGTTGTCCATCTGTCTATACATAAGCATGTAGTTTTTGGTTCCTTGAAGGTACCTCATTACTTTCTTTGCAGCTCTCCAGTGGTATAAACCTAGATTACTCTGATATCATCCCAACATTCCCTTTCAAAGTCGTTCTTCGGGCATTGGTTCAAATTGAACCTATCACCCTTCACAATGGGAGCTACACTTGGTGAACAATCCTTCATCCAAAATCTCTCTAAAATTTTATTAATATAGGTTTCCTGACACAAACCCAAGATGCCTCGAAATCTGTCTCTATGGATCTTAATGCCAATGACATAAGATGCCTCACCCATATCCTTCATATCGAAATTTTTAGAGAGGAATTGTTTCACCTCATGCAGCGAACCCTTATCATTGGTTGCTAGCAAAATGTCACCCACATATAAAACAAGAAAATAGATTTTACTCCCACTGACTTTCAGGTATATACATTGATCCATAATGTTTTCTACAAAACCGAAAGAAGAAATTACATTATGGAATTTCAAATACCATTGGCGGGATGCTTGTTTTAATCCGTATAAGGATTTCTTGAGCTTGCAAACCAATTGCTCACCATCACTAGAGGGGAATCCTTCAGGTTGTTTCATGTAAACCTCCTCCTCTAGATCTCCATTGAGAAATGCCGTTTTCACATCCATTTTTTGCAACTCCAAGTCAAAATGGGCTACTAATGCCATAATAATGCACAAGGAATCTTTCTTAGATACAGGAGAGAAAGTCTCCGTGTAATCAATTCCTTCTTTCTAAGTGAATCCCTTAGCAACAAGTCTTGCCTTGTATCTCTCAATGTTGCCCAATGAGTCTTTCTTTGTCTTAAAGACCCATTTACATCCAATGGCTTTTGCACCATTAGGAAACTCAACAAGATCCCAGACTTCATTACTATTTATAGAATTCATCTCTTCCTTCATGGCATCGTACCATAATTCTAATTCTTTGCAACTCATGGCTTGTGAAAAAGACTCGGGATCATTTTCAGCTTCAATGTTATAGTCATATTCTTGCAGATACACAACATAATCATCAGGAATTGTTGATCCCTTTAGTCTAGTAGATCTTCTTAATGTTGTACCACCATCTTCCTGAGAAGTATGTGGTTCAAATCATTGTTCAAAAGTTCTTGGAAACTCTTGAACTACCTGATCTACTGGAATGTCGTCAGCAGCTTGTGGAACTTCAACAATTGGTTGTTCAACACCAGTTTGTACCTGAGGGGTGCTATGAACAATAACCAATCTATCACTTGAGGTGGAAGGTTGAAATTCTGAATGATCCTTCTCAGAAACTATGTTCTTGGTTTGATCGCTCCCACTGATCAAGTCATTTTCAAGAAACTTTGCATTTCTTGATTCCACAATCCTAGTGATATGAGATGTACAATAAAATCTGTAACCTTTAGACCTTTCAACATATCCAATGAAATACCCATTAATGGTCCTTGGGTCCAGCTTCTTCTCTTGTGGATTATAAATTCTCACTTTAGACGGGCATCCCTAAACGGGCATATGTCACAAATTTGGCTTCCAACCTTTCCATAATTCAAATGGCTTTTTAGGAACAACCTTGGTTGGAACTCGGTTTAATATATACACTGTTGTCTTAAGTGCTTCAATCCACAAGGATTTAGGAAGATTGGAGCTGCTAAGCATACTCCGCACCATGTCCAATAATGTTTGGTTTCCTCTTTCTACTACACCATTCTAGTCGGGTGAACCAGGCATGGTGTATTGGGCAACAATCCCATGCTCTTAAAGAAATTTTGCAAATGGCCCAGGTGCTTGTCCATCTTCTGTGTATCTACCATAATATTCTCCACCTCTATCTGATCTCACGATCTGAATTTGCTTGCCACATTGTTTCTCTACTTCAGCCTTAAATATCCTAAAGGCATCTAATGCTTCTCTCTTTTTATGAAGCATGTAGAGATACATATATCGTGAGTAATCATCTATAAAAGAGATGAAGTATCTCTGACCATGTGAGTCCATGTCTGGACTACATATATCAGTATGTATGATCTCTAATATGTCTGAACTCCTATTGGCACCTTTCTTTGACTTGTTGGTCTGCTTTCCTTTTATGCAATCCACACAAGTCTCAAAATCAGTAAAATCTAGAGTATTAAGTACCCCTTAATTTACCAATCTTTTAATTCTTTCTATGGAGATATGACCTAGTCTCCGGTGCCATAATTTAGACGAATCTTCATTAATAACACATCTTTTAGTGCCAATGTGAACATGCATTGAATCATAAGTGACATTGTTTTGTAAATTAATGCAATAAAGACCATTAGACAAAATACCATTCCCAACACAATCAGATTTATAAAATAAACTGAAGGATGTCTTTAAAAAGTTAAAGGAATATCCAAAAGGTACAAGCCTTGAAACTGAAATCAAGTTTCTAGAAAAACTTGGAACATAAAAGGTCTTTTCTAATTCTAAAACAAAGCCACTACTTGAATTTAAATAGCATGTTCCTATAGCTTCCACATGCGAGCCCATCTTGTTTCCTGATAAGATGCTTTGCTCACTTCCCATTGGCTTCCTTAGGTTTTGCAAACCCTGCAAGGAATTCAAAATTCTAATTGTTGATCCAGAATCAATCCACTAGGTGTTAATATTGACATTAACCATATTACATTCATAGCAAACAAACGAGATTGGATTACCTTTGTCCGCAATCCATTTCTTAAATTTGGTGCATTCCTTCTTCATGAGTCCCTTATTTTTACAGAAGAAGCACTTGCAATCATTCTTGATATCAGCTTGGGGAGGTACTTTACCTTTCCCTTTCTTATTGGCTTGAGATTTTCCCTTTCCACGCGTTGCCAGCATTGCACTTTCTCCCAGTTCCATCACCATTCTCTCTTCCTCTTGAACACACATGGTCATGAGTTCATTAATTGACCATTTATCCTTATGTGTGTTGTATGAGATTTTGAAGGGTCCATATTGGTGCGAAAGGGTGTTCAGAATGTAGTGCACCAGGAAGGACTCCGATATTTCAACCTCAAGTTTCTTCAATTGAGCTACAGTGTCCCTCATTTGCATGATGTGCTCGCGTACACCTTTCACACTAGTGAGCCTTAGGGATGAGAACTTCATGATTAGGGTGCTTGCTAGTGCCTTGTCTGAAGTGACGAATTGATCATCAATGGATTTCAACAAGTCTCGGGCCTTTTCATGCTGATCAACAAAACCATGAATACCAGCTGAAATTTTAGTCTTAGTGAACATCATGCTTAGGCAATTAGATCGCTCCCATCGTTCATAAAGCGTGATGTCTACTGTAGTGCTGGTATTAGTGAGTGCTGGTGGTTCATCTTTCCTAATAGCATAGTCTATGTCCATCCACCCCAAATGAAGGAGAACTCTCTCCTTCTAGACCTTATAGTTATCTCCCTTAATTTCAGGGATATCAGAACGAATTTCAGAGAAATTTTCAAGTTGTACAACTTCATAAAATTAAAGATCACATGCTTATGTTAAAATTGAGGCCTAAAAAAAAAAAACAAATCATGCTTTACCAATGTAAAACATGCTTAAAATTGAATCTAATGACATAAAAATTGTTTGTGGACTAAATTTTAAATTCAAGCAGATTCAATTATTCTTTATGATAGAATTTATCAAATTATTCACTTAATTCATAATTCTAAAGGGTATATTATGATTATAATTTGATATAAATTCTATCTTAGATTTGAAATTTATGATAAAACTATTAATTCATAATTCCTGTGGCTATTCTCTAATCAATTAAAAATTATATAGATCACTCAGACATTATTTATTATAAATTGCATAAACAAAACTATACATAGTACTTCACATTTCATGCTACGTGAAATGGCGTATACACAGTTTAATATGAAGCAATTAAAAATATGGAAAGTGGAAACACTTACCACACTGACAAAGCACTTAAAATTCACTTATAAGATTATAAAAAAATCTTAACCAGAGTCAAAAATAATGTTTCGTGAAAGGAATAAGTCAAAATGACATCTTAAATAAACTCCATATGCCTGTTTCTTGTAAAAACAAAAAAAAAAACTTCAGCTGGAAGTAAAGTGTAAAGGTAAGCATGAATATAACCAGAACTGTAAGTGACAGAGTATGAGTAAAAACCACCATAAATATCAACATTACTGTAAATGATGGCAATAATTCCTCGCAAAATAAAATAAAATTAAAGCACCGCTTCATGCAAATTAAATATGAGCACAGTTATAAATTTGCACAACAATTACACCAAGGCAGAGATAAAATTTGCTCTGATACCAAATGTTAGCTTAATAACGATTCTATAATGCGGAATAATCACTTAAAAGAATCGAAAACTTTAATGCCCAAGAAATCATACCTCCGGCCATTGATGCTACTCACACTCCAATCCTAGACTTTCTGCTTCCCTTTTGTTTTCTGATGTGTTTACAATGGCGTTGAGTATGATTATGTCTGTGAACTCCAAACCCTTCACTCCTCACTTTTGCTTGCCTGAATGCACGTTTTCTGAGTGGCCAAGAGCATTTGGGTCAAAAGAAATAGACCCACTCGTAAGAAGCTAACAAATTTCGATGTGCAAGCGTCCACAGGATCAATAACCACACGCACAGCCAAAAAGTAAAAATTTTAAGGAAACCATGTAAAGAGAGCACTAAAACACTGAGAGGAAAGCACTCAAAAATAGTCACGAATAAAAAACCAACTCCAATACAAGACAGGAGGAGGCAAGCTGAGAAGTGGCTAAAAAAAAAACTAAGGCAACATTCTAGTATCTGTCATCTTCCAAGCTCTACTCACTCTAACTTGATGGTGTAAGACTAAAGGGGATTGAGTTAGTGAGCTTGGGGACCAAACATAAGTATTTATAGCCAAGCTTCCATCAAGATTTTGTTGGCTATGTATCAAGTGTTTCACAAATCATGGTAGAGAACTGTAGAGGGAGTAATGGACCACTCCAGAAGCTCCCAACAAGAAATTAATTAACTAAAGTTGATTTTCGTAATTTAAGGAAATAACTGCAGTTGGTTTCCATAATCTAAGGAAATGACTACAGTTGGTTTCCAGAAATTACTGTAGTTGGTTTCTAGAAAACCGTTGGGAGAGGGAGCTTAACAAACCATTCCTAAATCCGGCGAAGCAACACAGGTATGGCTTCCATTAGTTTTCATGAATTTGTCGATGCATCATAGTTGTAGTTTCCATCAATTTATTTATTTTCATATTCTACTTTTAACATGGTTTCATTGATTCTGGGTAGTCTGTATACGTTTTTTATCCATACTGACAACATTAAATCCATGGGAAACTTATAAACATGGTCTATGCATCTTGTTGATTAAGCATACGAAATCAGTGCAGAGTAAATTAGAATTTTGAGAGGCACTGATATTGGCAAATCCTTGCAATGTAGGTTTTCCATTCTCGATTGGCCATGACAATCCTCCATGGGAAAAGTCTCATGGTCGACTCTCATCGGGAGAGAAACTATTAAACTATATTATGGAATGGCACTTCTCTTGATGATCATTACTCTTCAGTCGCAGATTTGCAAGGAACAAAATTATTCTACATGCCACCACTGTTTCAACTATACAGAAGGTAGTAAGTTTGAGAAAAATCTGAATACAGTGATGAATACGCTTATTAAAGACACGGTCCAGAAAAGGTTTAACACTTCTGAGTATGGCCGAAGTACTAACCAAATATATGGCCTCCCACAATGTTGAGGAGATGCAACACTCGACCAGTGCTACAATTGTTCACAACAAGCAAACACTACTCTTCGACAAAGTTGTCGTAATTCCATTGGAGGTTTAATTTGGTTTGATTACTGCTTTTTACGTTATGAGGACTACAATTTCATGGGACAATTGGATACAACTGATGGATGGTATCTTGGGAATATAGGGAATGTGTCACCTAGCCCAGATGCCTTTGATTAGGCTCTTAGTAACCTATTCAATAAGTTGTTAGTTGAAGCAGCATCTGGATCTAAATTAACCCATCAAATCATGACATATGTTTAATAATAATATATTTGGACATTTCATTTAACTTAAGAAATTCAACAATAATTTATATATATTAACCCATCAACCCATCAAATCATGACATATATTTAATAATAATATATTTGGAAATTCCATTTAACTTTATAGAATTGTATTTGAAAATTCATTTTCATTAAAAAAAATTGAAGTTGATTTATTATATAATATTATTTTATTCATTGATTTTATTATTTATCATTAATTACACCGTAAGCATTTCCCTTTGAGAACAATTCCCCAATTTCCCTTTGAGAAAAATTCCCCATTGTGTATGCATTTCCCTTTGAGAACAAGCATTTCCCTTTGAGAACAATTCCCCATTGTGTACGCATTTCCCTTTGAGAACAATTCCCCATTGTGTCTTTTTGAGAACAAGTCCCCATTGTGTACACATTTCCCCTTTGAGAACAATTCCCCATTCTCCATTGTGTCTCTTTGAGAACAAGTCGAACAATTCCCCATTGTGCCTCTTTGAGAACAAGTCCCCATTGTGTATTAGTTGTCTCTTTCAGAACAATTCCCCAACGATTGAAGATTTTTAAGTCGTTGGATTAATAGTTAATAGTTAAGAGAAAACTAATAGTTAGGGTGGGTAATGAGCACATTCAAAAATTAAAAAAATAACATTAATAATGACACAGTAATTTAATAAGCACAATGTAATGGTTCCTTGATGGCTTAATGCAGAGGTTTTTTCATTGTAGATACATCGAACACTTATTCTCTCTTGGATGACATATGTACGAAGATTAGAAGAGGTTTACCTAGAGTACCTGAATTTGGCCTTCTGGTTTCCTTCTAGTTTCCTTTCTCTTTCTTTGTTACACAACTAGATCATTTATATCATTTTATTACAAAGTGTTTATTAAATTACAGTGTCATTATCATTTTGTTATGTCGAGATAGCTAAAAGAACGATTCTTGGTTTGGTTTTGCTCCAGGAGAAAAATAGGGGAAATAAATCGACAAGGACGAATGCTGATAAAGCTTATTGGCTAGTGGCCAACTATACTGGCCAGCTTCAAATAGCTTCATCAAATAAAAGGAGCTGCATTCTGAAGGAATTAATGTGGTTGTAAGTATTAAAGATACTCCAAATATTGAAGATCATAAACCATCATTATTTCTTTATTCAAACTTCCTGTAAATGCTCTTACTTCTATTTGTTGATGTAAATTCTCTTATATTTTTTGATATACAAAAAGATGTTAGCTTCATCAAAGAAAAGGAGTTGCATTCTAAATGAATCAATGTGGTTGTAAGTATTAAAGATACTCCAAAGATTGAAGATCATAAACCATCATTGTTTCTTTATTCAAACTTCCTGTAAATGCTCTTAAATGCTCTTACTTCTATTTGTTGATGTAAATGCTCTTCTATTTTTTGATATACAAAAAGATGTTCTTCCAGGCGACACGACCATAAATATTTGAGGTTTTCTCGAGGGTATGGGAATGGAACACATGTTTACTACAATTTTTCTTGTGGTGGCAGATATTTTGGAGCAAGGAGCACGCTCGTCTTTATTGAATGAAATGAATATATAAATATTTGAGGTTTTCTCAAGGGTATGGGAATGGAACACATGTTTACTACAGTTTTTCTTGTGGTGGCAGATATTTTGGAGCCAGGGGCACGCTCGTCTTTATTAAATGAAACGAATATATTAGCCCATGATAGAGATTTCATTTAAGGAAGCAACGGTAAACCACCAAAAATAAATGTATTTGTGTATTTATGACGCCATAGTATGACAACTCAAAAATCTGAGTATTGAGATTGAAGTTTGAACAATTCGAAAAATTCCCTCAAAAGCCAGGTCATATGGTAAATAGTTTGCAGGAAAAATATGTGAGTATTGAGATTGAGGTTTGCACAATTCAAAAAATTGCCTCAAGAGCTAGGTGATATGGTAAATAGTTTGCGGGAATTAGACCTTTCAAGTTGACAATATATAGAGGAGTTACGGGGATCAATTTCAAATCTTTCATCTTTAACAATATTGAGAATGGAAGTGTCACAAACAAGTCCAAATGCCCAATAGAAGTTGAGCAAGGATAAGAAAAGCTAAATCCAATCACCTTAATAGCAAGTGGTAAAAGATTGTAAGCTTTTGATCAAGTGAGAAAGTTTAATATTGAAAAAGATAATCTTTTACATCAAATATTTGTTATTGGAACTTGAAAGAGCATCTTTGAAGATTGAGAGGAAATATATGTTGGAAAGGTTATAGAATCTATAATTTTGGCATAATCTAAGTGATTTCTCTTTATCTTCTAGCTTTGAATGACATTTTGTTTACTAATTTTTATATTCAGTGATCTTCTATATATCACCATTCTTCTCAAATTTAAACATTTTTGAAACATTTAAATTATTAAAATTTACACATATAATAATATTTACAACACTTAATAAAAATATAGAAAACTTAAAATTTTAATTTCAGTTTTGTAAAGGTAAAATGTTTTTTTTATTATGAGGAACTTTTTAATTTTATATATGAAGTTAAGTGTGATGTTCCTATATCATCTAGATGAGATGATATGATAAGAGATAGTCCCAGTGATAATCAAATGGACAATAACTTCTTATACGATTTTAAAATTTGAAAGATTAATAATTGTTTTTTTAACTAATTTTAATTTTTAAAATTTTCATTTCAAATATATTTTAAGAATGAAAATTCTTGTGCATTATTGATAAATGATATTATTTTTCAAAATGTTGTTTTGGAAATTGATTGAAAATTAGTATTTTAAACGTGGATGTTTTTGAGTCATACTCAAAATTTGACATTAAAATAATAATAATAAGTGCTACATAGTAGCTAGTACGTGCCTTTAAATATAGGGAAATTGAAATTTAGATTGTTGAAAAATGAAACTGTTATAAAACTATATAACTTTATTTATTAATAAGTTTAAGTTAGGCAACCAATTTTTTACCAACAACTAAATTAATATAACCATTGACTCAATTTTTGGGAAAAAATAATATATCTATTAACGCTGAAATTATGGCAATCTAGGTGAGTTTGTTTCGTGCTTATTGTGTAATTAATAGAAATAGAGCAAAAATCAAAATCTTTATGAATTTTGTTGAGATTCTAAATTTATTAATTCTCTATCATTTAAAAAAATTAGTAATTTATATTTTAATTTTGAATTAAAATCATTATTATTTAAATAAATCTATTCAATATATTTAAAAATCTCAAACCACAACTTATACAATTTCAACAATTAAAAAATTATTTTAATATTTTATTATTAAATTTAAATTTAATAAAAATCTTCACATACAATCTTCATATATTCACACTTTAAAAAAATATTATACTGTAAACTATAAACAAAATATAATGTAATAAGATAATCAAATGTAATTGGGCTAAGATAAATAAAAGATATTTGAATTTAATAAGGCATGTGAATAAAGAATATGTGGAATTACTTCAATCAAAAGATTTTTTTTATAAAATTAGGTAAATATATAAATTTTCAAAAATTTTACAAACTAGTTATTCGTTGTGAACCTCAGAGGTTTAAGTTGTCTAAAACCAATTTGTATTCCAAATAACAAAACTCTCCTTTAAAATTATCTTTGGTAAAAAAGAAAAAAATACCAATTTGTATTCCAAATAACAAAACTCCCCTTTAAAATTATCCTTCCAAAAAAACCAAGGGAAATTGGCTAGAGGGGCGGATTAAGCC
Source organism: Pinus tabuliformis (assembly GCA_031772625.1). Taxonomy (NCBI): domain Eukaryota; kingdom Viridiplantae; phylum Streptophyta; class Pinopsida; order Pinales; family Pinaceae; genus Pinus; species Pinus tabuliformis. Next base: position 11,266,217 of record CM062808.1, read on the forward strand.
GATCCCTCGATCTCTGATCTTGAACGCAACACAGTCAAATGTGAAAGAGAAATGCATCTTTTGCGGTGTTAAAAGTGCCCAGCCAAACTTGAGAGCTTAGTGACAACTGTTCTTTTCCCACAAATTCTCCATAGAGTATTTTCATCTATTTGTAGTGCAACAATTAGTACAAGAATAATTGCACATTCTATATATCTCATATTCATCTTTGCAGTTGGAATATCTAATTCCTACTTGTCTCAGTTGTGATTCTTACTAAGTAAAGGAGTCTGTTCCTAGTAGTTAGGATCTATTTCCTACATTGGTGTGTGGTTGAGATATTCCCTCAACCAACAAATTGTGTGTCCAAGATAACGTACCTATCTTGAGACAACACTTCTTGTATATATGTAATTGTATTTGATTAATAAAGTAATCTAGATTCTCATATTTTATCATGCTATCAGAGCCCCGAGGTTCTGATCCTCGTGGGCTTGGCCAGCTGTGTGAGGAAATAAAAAATTAGTTTTTAGTTTGTCAATCGTCAAGAGACTCGAGATTTGGATTCGGGCAGATCTCTGGTTTCTATCTTTGTGAAGCCTTTGTTTGAAGCATTAGACGAGTAGAACGAGTGTGCAGAGCGGAGTTGCAATGTGACTCAAGTTTTCCAGCTGCATGGATAAGTGCACCCGTGCTCGTAGCATCCTGGTCGGTGATGAGAAGAGGTTGCAGCCAGTGGTGCTCATACCAGTCAGAGACCTGCTCAACAAACATTTTCCCTTCGCCAGACTTATCAAATCTGACAACGTGCTATCCTGTCTGATCAATTTCACGGGTTTTGCGACCGTTTGCTGTTTTGTGCATTCTAACAAAACCAGCTTGGCTGTGCATACTCCCTTTGTTTCATATCTTCTCGTTGAATTATGTGCTGCTCTGCTCGCTCAGGGCCGGGTCTGCTATTCTGCACATGCACAAGTTCGAGATCGGGAGCCTGTTGGATCTAGTGCAGAGGTTCGAGGTCACGGTGGCACTTGTCGTGCCTCCCATAGTTCCTGCCTTTGCCAAGAACACGTTGGTGGAAGGCTACGATCTGTCGCCCATTCAGATTGTGATGTCCAGTGCTGCGCCTCTCTGAAAGGAGCTGGAGGATGCATTGTAGATCTGTTGATGGAATCTGGAAACAATGAGGTGATTTCAGATTGAAAAGGTTTGTGGCTTGAATTGTAGGGGGCGTTCCAACACAGCTGGGTCTTTGTGTATACCCCACGCATTCAACAAAAGCTTTGTGCCCTCCGGTATATAATACCCTCCCACTGTGCACGGGGCCGCTGCAACATGAGGAAGGAGCAGAGGCACCACTGGATAGAGACGTAAAGTCTCTTTCACGATCGCCTCCAAATACTTCAACCTCGGGAGATCTGATTCCTCCAAAATGCACTCCCTTCCAACTATGACGTCCAGCTCCTCCTGTGCCCTTTTCAGCACATCCAAGCATTGCAGCAGCGTTGCCATAGCCCATTCCGTTGTGTTGGCATAGGTATCCATTGCTCCGATCATCATGCTTATAGCAATGAGCGTGTATTACTCCTCATATCCGATGCTGCACAGGCAGACAATTACACAAAAATATTTTCTGCCATGAAACCAAACAACATTCTCGGTCTTTATCATGGATTTTTTACTAGGACATTTGCGGTCCTGTGGGGATGACTTCCCGAAGAACATGAGTGTGATAGCCGTGTGTCCGAAGGGCATGGGGCCATCTGTGAGGCGCCTGTATGTGCAGGGCAAGCATATTAACATTTGCAACCATTCTGGAGGATGAGTACAGGAGTGATATTTTTGGGGAACGTGGGATCTTATTGGGAACTGTGTCAAATTCTTGCCTGAGAGCGTGGTAAACATGCTCAAGCTGCTCTCTCTTCTAGTAAGTTTGAATCAGGTCTCCATCTATGGGAAGAAGACCATCTTGGAATTTCCTTGAAAGAGGTGATTTTGTGCATAGCTTAATAGGTATGGCCAGCCTATTGGAGCTATGACAATATGTTAAAAATAAATATTTTATTTTGTCATTGGAATCATGAATTAAATTATTGCACTTTATTGAGGCTAGCTAGCTCAATTTAGGTAAGGTTATTTTGTTAGAATTCGCGACTCTAACAAATGACAGGTTAAGCATAGAGTTTCAATATTTAATTGACAAAGACAAAGATGCCCAAGATGTGATCAAAAGATGAGATGTAGAAGCGATTAAAGGATGATGGACAGCGAAATTTCATTAAGAGGTTGGATGAACTGTGTATTTGAAGGACTTCCTAGTAGACGGGCGGTTGTAGTGGTTGGGAACCCATGCATTTTGGTAGATGGTTGTTCCTTTATATGGACACCTACAATTGCATGAACAAGGTACGGTTGCAGTGGTTGGGAACCCATGCATTTTGGTAGATGGTTGTTCCTTTATATGGACACCTACAATTGCATGAACAAGGTACAAGGTGTGATTACCAGATTGGACCAGATGTAGACTTTGCAAACTGATATCGAGACAAGTACTCATTAAGGGGGAGTGTTGGAATATCTAATTCCTACTTGTCTCAGTTGTGATTCTTACTAAGTAAAGGAGTCTATTCCTAATAGTTAGGATCTATTTCCTACATTGGTGTGTGGTTGAGATATTCCCTCAACCAACAGATTGTGTGTCCAAAATAGCGTACCTATCTTGAGACAACACTTCTTGTATATATGTAATTGTATTTGATTAGTAAAATAATCTAGATTTTCATATTTTATCATTTTATATATCTCATATTTATCTTTGTAGTTCCTAAATTAAGTCAAAGTATAGCCTATAGATACCAATTAAAAATAATTAAATTTTAAGAATAGAAAATGTTGTAATACTTGACTCCAGATATAGGCTCAGTCTAATGGATGAGGAAGCCCAATTGGGAATTTGATACAACCACAAATCCCATTCTATTAAGAACTTGGGCTATTTATATTGGATTTACAGATAAAATACTAGACTGTGAATAAGAATGGTGATTTGGAGGTTACATATGTTTTTAGGTAATTCATTAAAAATATGGTAAACTATCCAAATGTTGGCAATGATCTTATCGAAGGGAGCTAGATCCATAATCTTAAGACCAAATGGAGTTATCTTCCACTTCCACTTAGCCTAATATTTCGATTATAAAACCAAAAAAAAGAAAGAAACAGTAACCAAAAAAGAAAAGAAACCGTGATAATTAGAAAAGAGAATTATATTTAATCTCATTTATATGGGAATAATATTAAAATTTCACATCCACCTTTGAATGGATTATTTTTTTATATTGATATGAATTTTATATATTATGTTTAAATACAAAATAAAAATTAACAATTTTCTAATAAAATTTATTAGATCACAAATCATTTATAAAATCAAGATTAATATTGACTTTTTATAGGTTTTTTTCGAAGAAGTTTTTTAAAAAATCATAGGCTTTATGATTTTTTTTTTCCAAGGAAAAAAACGGTAACCTTTTATTAAGAAATTTAATGAAAAGTTACACTAGCAGATGCAATGAAGCATTCCGTAAGAAGCCACCTGGGCTCGAGTGCTTTCGCACCCAACACAGACGTGTACAAAGAATAAGAACTGAGAAGAGAAGAGAAAAGAAAAGAAATAGAAATTTCAAGTTTTTCTCCCCTTCTTCTTTTCGACCTTACGCCACTCTCCTTGAGTGGGCTCGGTCGAGGCAATGACTAACTGGTTCCCAGCATTCTGAGAGCCTGTTTCTTTGTCTGAGTCTGATGTGTCTGAGTGATGATACTGTTTTGTGCCTCCCATGCTTTGGTCCACGCTTGTCATCGGAACCTGTGAAGCCTTGTTGTCTGATGTGTTTTCCTTCTGGTTCTCTGTTTCATCTTCCTCTATAGTGGTATCATCCTCTTCTGTTTCTGTTTCTTCTTCTTCTTTTCTCCGTGAGGCTTTCATTTCTGCTGCTCTCTTCTTTACGACGTCATCTATGTTCTGCCATCCTTTTGGCTTCCTTTGGTGCGGCTTGCTCTTGTTTTGACTTTTGCATGCATTAAACAGATGACCTGTTTGTTGACATCCCCTGCATCTGAACGCTGTATTCTCATAATCTAGAGTTTGTTTCCACTGTGAGTTGTTGAAATTTAGAATGATGCTATCAGGTAGTCCTTGGCTAAGATCTACCTCGACACATATCCTGGCAAAAGTAAAGATTCCTTTTATGTGTCTCTCTGAATCAATCTTTAACATTCTTCCCAGGGCATTCCCTATAGCTAATAAGGCCTTGTAGTGCCAAAAATGTATCGGAAGGTTATGCAGCCTTACCCATACTGGCATCCTTGATACCACCATGGTATTGGCATCAAACTCCGGGAACCATGGGGTAATAAACAGTCCCGCATTGCCCCAGAACCATGGCCCTTCATTAAGGATTTTTTCCTTTTCTTCTTCTGCGTGAAAAGTTACTATGAAAAAACCCTTAGAACATAGTTTTATTTGACAATTTTTGGTCCAGACCGTGTAGATCCATTGGTACAAGGCATCGGTTCTCGGCCAGAAGCCATTAAATCTACAAATAACAGCGTTTTTCTGTAGATCTGAGAATATGTATTCTACCTCTGGTAAATCCAGCGAGATGGATGGGCTTTCTGGCGCTTGATCCACAATGTACTGCCCTGGGGGTGTATTATCAGTTGTAGCTTCTTTCATCTTTGGGGCTTCTTTCCCTTTGGCTGCATCGTGGTAGGTACCTGTAGGTTTTGAGGTAGCTCCCTTAGATCCGCCTCGCAGTCGGTGATTGAGGGTAATAGTTGAATCCTTTGCCACCCTGTAATGCTGGAGTGTGAGTTGGTCCTGCAAACAGTACCCAGAAAAAATTAGGATTTGTAGTGCAGCTGGAATCCCTATTTTTTCCTGGATCTCTTTTTTTAGCTCCAAAACACTCATCCGATCCCAGATCTGCACACAAATGTGTCTGCCTTCTGTTGATCTGATAAAAATTTGCTTCAGATCCGTTGTGTCTGCTTTGTATTCTGGATCTGGCCAATTTTTGTTTTGCTTCTGTCTGGATCTGGCCGGATCTGGTAGATCCGCTCCTATTCTGTAGTATTCGACCCACTCTGGTGATCCGTACCCCCGATCAAGGTTCCTGATGAGGCTATTTCTCGTTTCCAGGTCATAGCCTTCAAACCCTCCGTTGGAGCGCTGCTTCGATATGGTAACAACCCCGATCTGTATTGAAGAAAACAGAGAAAACACAAGATACCAAGGATACAGGTCCATACTCTCACCCCATACCTTGTCCTCGACCATGCCTTGAAGAAACAACCCTAGATCAGCGGATCGGATCCATGGCAGATCAAAAAAGGGTCTGGGGTCCGTCATACACCTCAGTTGTCGAAGATCGAAGGCGGATCTGCCATTCTTGAGCAGCGCATTTGTGAAGGAGGGCGCATCAAGACAGACCTGCGGCCAGAGATCGAAAAGACGCTCCAGTTTCCTGTGGATCGATTCATGAGGGATCTTGCCTTCAACGGATCCCGTCCTGTGCCAGGGGGGAGTGTTCGATCCACGGCCGAGCAAGTTCATGGGGCCTGCGGCTACGCATAACGGATCTGCAGACAACCGAAACCCTTGAATCGCCGCCATCGCCTTCGTTTCCTCTTCTCTAGTCTATAGGCTTTATGATTTTCCTTTTAGATATTTTCAAATAAATTTAAAAAAAAATCATAAAATTAAATGAAAGGGAAATAAAACTAAAAAAAAAATAACTATTAAATTAAAAAGTTACTAAAAAGCACCTCAACTAATCAATTTACAAATAAATAAATAAAAATTAATCAATTTACAAATAAAGAATTTAAATCATAATAAAAAATCTTAATATTAAACTATAGATAAATGACAAAAAAAAATTACAAATAAATAAATAAAAATTAGTCAATTTACAAATAAAGAAATTTAAATAATAATAAAAAATCCTCATATTAAACTATAGATAAATAAAAAAAAACATAGTCAAAGACAAATTAAAAATCAATTAAAGACAAAATTGAATGCCTTATACCATACTACCAGGTATAATAATATAATTATTATTAATTAATGATAATAAGCTGACCACGATAACAAAAACAACGTATGATAATTGTCCTTAATATTAAATTATATTTTTATAATAAATCTTACCGGTTCTCATTAAATTAAAATAGAAGATAGGTACATGATTCTCTTCGGTGGACTGAAAACTACATTGTACGGGCCTTCCTTCAATATTTCTTTTCTATCACTGCAGAGACTTCGACTTGGACTTTACTGATTATTTACGGATTAGTTCGAGTCGTCGAGTGAGTCGAGTCATTTTGGGTGAGCCATTCCTGAATCCGGCGAAGCAACACAGGTATGGTTTCCATTAGTTTTCATGAATTTGCTGATGCACCACAGTTATAGTTTCCGTCGATTTATTTATTTTCATATTCTACTTTTAACATGGTTTCATTTCAAAGTCCCTATACGTTATTTACCAATACTGAGCACATTAAATCCATGGGAAACTTATAAACATGGTCTATGCATCTGCTGATTAAGCGTACGATATCAGTGCAGAGTAAATTAGAATTTTGAGAGGCACTGATATTGGCAAATCCTTGCACTGTAGGTTTTCCATTCTCCATTGGCCATGACAATCCTCCATGGGAAAGTCTCATGGTCGACTCTTCTCGTGAGAGAAACTATTAAACTATCCTATGGAATGGCAGCTCTCTGGATGATCATTAATGCACAAAATCATTCTACATGCCACCACAGTGTCAACTATACAAAAGGCAGTAAGTTTGAGGAAAATCTGAATACAGTGATGAATACGCTTATTAAAGACACGCCCCAGAAAAGGTTTAACACTTCTGAGTATGGCCGAAGTCCTAACCAAATATATGGCCTCCTACAATGTCGGGGAGATACAACACTCGACCAGTGCTACAGTTGTTCACAACAAGCAAACACTACTCTTCGACAAAGTTGAGGTAATGCTGTTGGATTTAGAGACGTCTAATTACAAATATTAAGTTGGACATACGTGCATTGTGATTATAATGTCAAATACTGTCAACGAGATTACATTTATGTAATGATTAAAATATGCCAAATAATGTGATTAATTAAATCATGGCATTATACGTATTTAAATAAGGATTTGGATACAAATACATATAGAATAATGTTAAACAATTATAATTGTTAATGGACCGATTATAATTGATTAAAATAATAGCAGTAATAAATTTGAGCTGAATAAGGAAATCAGAATCTATTCTGATTGATTGATTGATTGATTGATTTCAAAATCTGAAATTTCATATTTCTTGACAGACTTGTTTCAGCTAAATTTCAGCTGCCCTAGGATTGGGGTTTTGCACTGCTATAAAAGGGTTGAGTCTCCAAGGCTTGCAATCATCTCAGAAAAATTGTCTGCTCCATTGAAGACTAGATACTCTGTCATTTGGGATAGCCAGAGAAAAGGATTGCAAGTTCTTGGAAGGATTCAAGAGCCAATAACTCAAGTCAAGACCAGGAGCCTTTGAGGATGGAAAGTAAGTTCCGCTGTGCATTAATTTCAATTTCTTACAAAGGAGTAGATCTTGGTTGGGGTTTAAAGTAATTAGGAAAACTCACAAATTAAATCTATCAAATTGGTATCAGAGCTCCCTTATGTAAGAATCCGTGCTTGATTTTTGGAGATTAGCTGATTTTGTTTCGTATGTGAAGTTGTGAACTCTCATAACAATTTTAATCCAAATACTCACGCAGAAGAGGATCGAATATGCAGACATATAACTGGAGAAATTAGATGGTTTATGTTTCAGCTCTTATTTCTCCTTTCACTTATGGTTTCGATTTCTTGCATCTCGTTTTATATATGGCCAGTGAGAAATCGAAGTTGGAATTCGAATCTTGCATAACACGATATTGTTCAGAGATTTATTTTTCGATTCCTTCTCTACCCTTGTTTTAATTGCAGGTTAATTTCAAATCTCCCTTCATTTAAAGAGAATTTGGTTCACCAGTTTGTGTTTCGGTTGAGATGTATTGTAAATTTACAGTGGTTGGGATTGACTATTTTGGTTTCTCCGAACTATAATTTTTTGTTAATAATTTTACCAATACAAATATATTGTTGAAAATCAGTCTCCCAAACAATGAACCTACTTTAAGCAATCTGTTGTATAAAATGTTGCCTTCTGGTTGGTAGTCAGTTGGAAGAAATAGAAAAATAGTCACGGGATTGTTTTAAAGATGAGCTAGGGAATGGCATGAAAAACATGTTATTCCTAATTTGTTGAACAGTTAATAAGCAACTTTATGATTTTGATTCTAAGTTGGTGTGGTTCCGCATTCAAAGGAAACCCTCCAGAATTGCTGTAGATGCCTGTTGCTCTAACTTGGCTCGGGGCGTCTTTGCTAGCAGCCAAGGTTCTAATAACCTGTGGAGTCTTTAAATTGCTGTCAAGCACATTTATCTAATTTAGTACATGTATGTCTATCAGTGTTTACAAACAATAAAAACCCACCAGCGCCCTGTAAGGTTGGCTCTATCCATATGTGCATCAACTCTGGCCATTTTTATGTCTGAATTTTATTCAAATAGAATGTACATGTATATTTCTGTTTATTGGAATAAATTCTTATCATCGAGAAGAGTAATTGTAAGTAATTGTAAGTGATTGTAATTTAGGTTATAATAATTATAATTACTATAATTACTATAATTACTATATGCTATATTTAGGCTAATTATTAGGATTTAGATATTATTTAAAATTGGTATTAACACCAATTAAAGGGTATAATACTGAATTCTAAATTGATCACAATAATGCTAATTATGGCATAAAAATTTGTATTAACGTTAATTACTGATATAATACCAAATTCGGATTTTATCACAATAATGCTAATTATGGCATAAAATTTGTATTAACGTTAATTATTGATATAATACTAAATTCGGATTTGATCACAATGATGCTAATCATGGCAACCATAAAATTATTTAGTATTCTCTAAATAAATTATTTAGTATTCTCTAAATAAATTATTGAAGCATTTCTAAAAGGTAATCATTGTAGAAACTGCTAAAGTTTTACTAAAATCTAATAATTATTTTGATGAATATAGTTGACATATTAAATTTAAAAGTGTTATAAGATACTGTATTCTATATAGGACGAGTAGATTCTATAGGTACGTCCTAGATTAGGTTTTAGACATAATTTTGGAATCTAACTAAAGGCGGTGTTTGGTATACATGTGTTGTTTTCGCATGAGTCAAGCATTGATGTTCGCAAACGAACCGCTCTCTGTAAGACAATTGCAAGGATGACTCATGACAAGTTGAAGTAACGTGCTGGCAATGGACGTGGGTGTTAGCTTTCCCAAAGGAGGGTTGGCGCCTGCTAAGTTGTTTGGTGCATAAGGGTTGCCTGAAGGTAATGATTGCACCCAAAGGTGTTTCATTACTGAATGGTGTTTTGGCTAAAGTTTTAATTGAGCAAATAGTTTTACACATGCCTTTAGATAGATTTTAGAATTATGATTAAATCGTGACGCATCGTATCTAAATTATTTCCTTGTTCTTGAATTTTTCAGATCCAAACATAATGTTAAGTCTAAGTCAGATTAAGCCCCTCATGGGGAACAATTTCAAACAGTGGGAGGAAAAGCTGAAATTAGTCTTAGGGATCATGCAATTGGACACAGCACTGAGATTTGATCGCCCCAAGCCTAATAAAGAGAGTGAGGTAACTCCTCAAGAGAAGGCTGATATTGCTAGATGGGAGCATTCAGATTGCATGTGCATAATGGTGATGAAGCAAACGATCCATGAGACTTTTCGAGGCATCATACCTGATACAGAGACAGGCGCTGTTGCATACCTTAAGGCCCTTGAAGAAAAATTCACAAAGAGTAAAAAGACTGATGTTAGTACACTCTTTGTGAAGTTGGCAACAATAAAATACAAGGGAAAAGAAGGGGTTAGAGAGCATGTTATTGAGATGACAAGACTTCAACGTGCCTTGAAAGGGCATAATTATGACATCTCTGATGAGGTTCTCATTGAGTTCATTTTTCTGTCTCTCCCGTCTAACTTTAGTCAATTCAAGATGACTTATAATTGTAAAAAAGAGACGTGGACATTACCTGAGTTTGAGGCTCGGTTGGTGCAGGAGGAAGAGAGACAGAAAATGACTAAGGGAGAAAGTGCTCATGTAGTAACATCTAATCCTAAGGGTAAAGGCAAGAAGCGCAAGTTTACTGCCAAGGAAAAGGGACCTACCAAGGTAGCTGCAAACAATCCCGCGCAGAAAAGCAAGAAAGAAGATACTTCTGCGAAAGCAGGAGAAAGGAACTGTTTTTCCTGCAAAGCGCCAGGACATACAAAGAAATTCTGCACCAACTATCATGCATGGTTGGCAAAGAAAGGTATGTCTCTTGCTTTGGTTTGTTCTGAAGTTAATTTAAGTTCTGTATCTAGATATACTTGGTGGATAGATTCAGGTGCAACGACTAACATCAGTATGTCGATGCAGGGTTGCCTAAGCCATCGCAAGCCAAGTGAGGCAGAGCGCTACGTTTACGTAGGAAATGGCAATAAAGTAGAAGTGGAAAGCATAGGAAAATTTAGATTATTATGTAAGACAGGATTTTATTTAAGTTTTGATGCTTTAGTGGTTCCATCTTTCAGAAGGAACCTAATTTCTATATCTTATTTGGACAAAAATGGTTATGTATGTTCATTTGGTAAAGGAAATTTCAGTTTGTGTCAAGATTCTAAGCTTCTTGCTTCTAGTATCCTGTCTTCTTATGATAATCTTTATTTTCTAGATATAGACACTTCACATTCAGAGGCACTGCATATAGATAATAGAAAACATAAATTAACTTGTGAGAAATCTGCAACATTATGGCACAAGCGATTAGGACATATCTCTATGAAAAGGATAGAACGCCTTGTGTCTAATGATATTCTCCAACCTTTAGATTTTACAAACTTAAGTGATTGTGTAAATTGTATAAAGGGAAAACAAACTAATAAACGTAAGTATGATGCAAAAAGGTGTAATGATGTCTTAGAATTAATTCATACGGATATCTGTGGTCCTTTTCCAAAGGCTACAAGAAATGGTGACCGTTACTTTATCACATTCATAGATGATTATTCAAGATATGGTCATATTTACTTAATAAAAGAAAAGGCGGAAGCATTAGACGTGTTCATAAAGTTCAAAACGGAAGTTGAGTTACAACTTAACAAACGTATAAAGTCCATTCGTTCTGATCGTGGTGGTGAATACTACAGTCGTTATGATGGATCAGGAGAACAGCGTCAAGGTCCCTTTGCAAAATACTTAGAGGAATGCGGAATTGTGCCTCAGTATACGTTGCCAGGTTCACCTGCAATGAATGGTGTTGCTGAGCGACGAAATCGCACCCTTAAAGACATGGTGAGAAGTATGATTGCTCGTACAACTCTACTTGAGAATTTGTGGGGAGAAGCCTTAAAGACTACAGCATACATACTTAACAAAGTGCCTACTAAAGCAGCTAACAAGACCCCTTACGAGTTATGGGTTGTGCGCAAGCCTAGCTTGAATCATTTGAGAGTTTGGGGATGTCCATGTGAAGCTAGGCCTTACAAGCCAAGCAAAAAGAAACTGGATGAAAGAACCATTAGTTGTTACTTTATAGGCTATTCTGAACGATCTAGGGGGTTCAAATTCTATAATCCAACAGAACATACAGTTTTCTAGTCAGGAAGTGCAAATTTTTTTGAGGATAATGAGTTTGTGGGGGGAGATATGACAAAAGATAGTATTTTTGAAGAAGAAGAGACGAATGCGAATGAGACTATGGACCAAAGTCCTAGTTTTGTTCAAATTCCGATTGCGTTTAGAAATACATCTTTTGACAATGTGCAAACTTCATCATCCCAAACAACTCAGTTAGAAACTCAACAGGGAATAGAGAACACAAATGGACCTGAACCCAACCCAAAACCTCACATTGACATGACAAATGTTGATGGCCTAGGGCCTGTGGGAGATTCAGAAGTTGGTAATGATGTTCTTCCTCCTGTTGAAGATCAAGTTGTAAATGAAACGATCTATATGAAGCAGCCAGAAAACTTTGTATCAGGTGATGCAGGGTCTATGGTTTGCAGACTTAAGAAATTTATCTATGGGCTAAAACAAGCATCTCGACAATGGTATTATAAGTTTCACCAAGTTATTAGCTCATTTGGTTTTGAGTCTAACATAGTAGATGAATGTATATACCTTAAGTTCTGTGGGAGTAAATTTATTTTCTTGGTTTTATATGTAGATGACATATTGCTTGCCAGTAACGATAAGGACATGTTGCATCAACCTAAGAATTTTTTATTTAAGAACTTTGAAATGAAAGATCTTGGTGATGCATCATTTGTTCTAGGGATTGAAATACTTAGAGATAGATCTCAAGGTATTCTGAGGTTATCCCAGAGGAACTATATCGATAAGATTCTAACAAGATTTGGCATGCAAAACAACAAACCAGGAGATACCCCTATATCAAAAGGAGATAAGTTTAGTCTGAAACAATGTCCCCAAACTGACTTAGATAAAAACCTCATGAAAGATATTCCTTATGCCTCAGCCGTGGGTAGCATCATGTATGCACAAGTATGCACGCATCTGGATATTGCGTTCATTACCGGAATGCTAGGGAGATATTTGAGTAACCCAGGTATGGAACACTGGAAGGCAGCCAAGCGAGTGTTGAGATACCTAAAGAGAACAAGGGACTATATGCTCACGTATCGGAGATCGGAACAGCTCGAGGTCATTGGATACACCGATTCTGATTTTGGAGGATGTGTCGACAGCATGAAGTCAACATCAGGATACATCTTTATGATGGCAGGTGGTGCTGTGTCATGGAAGAGCGCTAAACAGTCATTGGTAGCCTCCTCCACTATGGCAGCTGAATTTGTTGCATGTTTTGAAGCATCTAATCATGGCGTATGGCTGAAGAACTTCGTCACAAGTCTGAAAATTGTGGATTCTATTCAGAAACCACTCAAATTATTATGTGACAACAATTCAGCAATGTTATACGCAACCAACAACCGAAGTTCGTCAAAGTCGAAGTACATTGACATTAAGTTTTTGGTTGTAAAAGAGAGAGTGCAGAATAATGAATTATGTATAAAACACATAGGTACAGACTCCATGATTGCGGATCCTCTTACTAAAGGATTACCACCCAAGAAGTTTCACCAACATGTTGCTTGTATGGGTGTAATATCTGTTTAGGATAATTAGAAAATTGTGGGAGTCTGAATATGTTTTAAGTTCTGTTTTTGATGTTCTATGTAATGCAATTGTAAACAATTTTGATGATATATACAAGTTGCATTCAGTTTCAGTTTCATTATTTCTTTCTTTAAAGTTTAAATTTTTGGCCTCATAAAGTAAAGTAAAGGTGACTCAATTAGAAATAGGCACGTCTAATCACACTTGCGTGAAATTTCTAAACTATATGTCCAAATCAGATTCATGTCATTCAGTTATGTTGGCAGTGTGATTTATGTCAGTTTAGTTGCGAATAAATGTGACAAATGCCGCTTAAGTCCTTTGTTAGCATAATTGATGGACGGAATTGTTTAAGAAATACGATAAGTAAAGACAGAAAAGTTGCATGCAATAAAGTTAAGGATATATAATCAAAAGGTTGCACTTGTCCATGTGGGAGATTGTTGGATTTAGAGACGTCTAATTACAAATATTAAGTTGGACATATGTGCATTGTGATTATAATGTCAAATACTGTCAGCGAGATTACATTTATGTAATGATTAAAATATGCCAAATAATGTGATTAATTAAATCATGGCATTATACGTATTTAAATAAGGATTTGGATACAAATACATATAGAATAATGTTAAACAATTATAATTGTTAATGGACCGATTATAATTGATTAAAATAATAGCAGTAATAAATTTGAGCTGAATAAGGAAATCAGAATCTATTCTGATTGATTGATTGATTGATTTCAAAATCTGAAATTTCAGATTTCTTGACAGACTTGTTTCAGCTAAATTTCAGCTGCCCTAGGATTGGGGTTTTGCACTGCTATAAAAGGGCTGAGTCTCCAAGGCTTGCAATCATCTCAGAAAAATTGTCTGCTCCATTGAAGACTAGATACTCTGTCATTTGGGATAGCCAGAGAAAAGGATTGCAAGTTCTTGGAAGGATTCAAGAGCCAATAACTCAAGTCAAGACCAGGAGCCTTTGAGGATGGAAAGTAAGTTCCGCTGTGCATTAATTTCAATTTCTTACAAAGGAGTAGATCTTGGTTGGGGTTTAAAGTAATTAGGAAAACTCACAAATTAAATCTATCAATTGGTATCAGAGCTCCCTTATGTAAGAATCCGTGCTTGATTTTTGGAGATTAGCTGATTTTGTTTCGTATGTGAAGTTGTGAACTCTCATAACAATTTTAATCCAAATGCTCACGCAGAAGAGGATCGAATATGCAGACATATAACTGGAGAAATTAGATGGTTTATGTTTCAGCTCTTATTTCTCCTTTCACTTATGGTTTCGATTTCTTGCATCTCGTTTTATATATGGCCAGTGCGAAATCGAAGTTGGAATTCGAATCTTGCATAACACGATATTGTTCAGAGATTTATTTTTCGATTCCTTCTCTACCCTTGTTTTAATTGCAGGTTAATTTCAAATCTCCCTTCATTTAAAGAGAATTTGGTTCACCAGTTTGTGCTTCGGTTGAGATGTAATGTAAATTTACAGTGGTTGGGATTGACTATTTTGGTTTCTCCGAACTATAATTTTTTGTTAATAATTTTACCAATACAAATATATTGTTGAAAATCAGTCTCCCAAACAATGAACCTACTTTAAGCAATCTGTTGTATAAAATGTTGCCTTCTGGTTGGTAGTCAGTTGGAAGAAATAGAAAAATAGTCACGTGATTGTTTTAAAGATGAGCTAGGGAATGGCATGAAAAACATGTTATTCCTAATTTGTTGAACAGTTAATAAGCAACTTTATGATTTTGATTCTAAGTTGGTGTGGTTCCGCATTCAAAGGAAACCCTCCAGAATTGTTGTAGATGCCTGTTGCTCTAACTTGGCTCGGGGCGTCTTTGCTAGCAGCCAAGGTTCTAATAACCTGTGGAGTCTTTAAATTGTTGTCAAGCACATTTATCTAATTTAGTACATGTATGTCTATCAGTGTTTACAAACAATAAAAACCCACCAGCGCCCTGTAAGGTTGGCTCTATCCATATGTGCATCAACTCTGGCCATTTTTATGTCTGAATTTTATTCAAATAGAATGTACATGTATATTTTTGTTTATTGGAATAAATTCTTATCATCGAGAAGAGTAATTGTAAGTAATTGTAAGTGATTGTAATTTAGGTTATAATAATTATAATTACTATAATTACTATAATTACTATATGCTATATTTAGGCTAATTATTAGGATTTAGATATTATTTAAAATTGGTATTAACACCAATTAAAGGGTATAATACTGAATTCTAAATTGATCACAATAATGCTAATTATGGCATAAAAATTTGTATTAACGTTAATTACTGATATAATACCAAATTCGGATTTTATCACAATAATGCTAATTATGGCATAAAATTTGTATTAACGTTAATTATTGATATAATACTAAATTCGGATTTGATCACAATGATGCTAATCATGGCAACCATAAAATTATTTAGTATTCTCTAAATAAATTATTTAGTATTCTCTAAATAAATTATTGAAGCATTTCTAAAAGGTAATCATTGTAGAAACTGCTAAAGTTTTACTAAAATCTAATAATTATTTTGATGAATATAGTTGACATATTAAATTTAAAAGTGTTATAAGATACTGTATTCTATATAGGACGAGTAGATTCTATAGGTACGTCCTAGATTAGGTTTTAGACATAATTTTGGAATCTAACTAAAGACGGTGTTTGGTATACATGTGTTGTTTTCGCATGAGTCAAGCATTGATGTTCGCAAACGAACCGCTTTCTGTAAGACAATTGCAAGGATGACTCATGACAAGTTGAAGTAACGTGCTGGCAATGGACGTGGGTGTTAGCTTTCCCAAAGGAGGGTTGGCGCCTGCTAAGTTGTTTGGTGCATAAGGGTTGCCTGAAGGTAATGATTGCACCCAAAGGTGTTTCATTACTGAATGGTGTTTTGGCTAAAGTTTTAATTGAGCAAATAGTTTTACACATGCCTTTAGATAGATTTTAGAATTATGATTAAATCGTGACGCATCGTATCTAAATTATTTCCTTGTTCTTGAATTTTTCAGATCCAAACATAATGTTAAGTCTAAGTCAGATTAAGCCCCTCATGGGGAACAATTTCAAACAGTGGGAGGAAAAGCTGAAATTAGTCTTAGGGATCATGCAATTGGACACAGCACTGAGATTTGATCGCCCCAAGCCTAATAAAGAGAGTGAGGTAACTCCTCAAGAGAAGGCTGATATTGCTAGATGGGAGCATTCAGATCGCATGTGCATAATGGTGATGAAGCAAACCATCCATGAGACTTTTCGAGGCATCATACCTGATACAGAGACAGGCGCTGTTGCATACCTTAAGGCCCTTGAAGAAAAATTCACAAAGAGTAAAAAGACTGATGTTAGTACACTCTTTGTGAAGTTGGCAACAATAAAATACAAGGGAAAAGAAGGGGTTAGAGAGCATGTTATTGAGATGACAAGACTTCAACGTGCCTTGAAAGGGCATAATTATGACATCTCTGATGAGGTTCTCATTGAGTTCATTTTTCTGTCTCTCCCGTCTAACTTTAGTCAATTCAAGATG
The DNA here is from genome assembly GCA_031772625.1 of Pinus tabuliformis. Taxonomy (NCBI): domain Eukaryota; kingdom Viridiplantae; phylum Streptophyta; class Pinopsida; order Pinales; family Pinaceae; genus Pinus; species Pinus tabuliformis. The sequence continues at coordinate 11,283,140 of CM062808.1, forward strand.
ACTTATAATTGTCAAAAAGAGACGTGGACATTACCTGAGTTTGAGGCTCGGTTGGTGCAGGAGGAAGAGAGACAGAAAATGACTAAGGGAGAAAGTGCTCATGTAGTAACATCTAATCCTAAGGGTAAAGGCAAGAAGCGCAAGTTTACTGCCAAGGAAAAGGGACCTACCAAGGTAGCTGCAAACAATGCCGCGCAGAAAAGCAAGAAGGAAGATACTTCTGCGAAAGCAGGAGAAAGGAACTGTTTTTCCTGCAAAGCGCCAGGACATACAAAGAAATTCTGCACCAACTATCATGCATGGTTGGCAAAGAAAGGTATGTCTCTTGCTTTGGTTTGTTCTGAAGTTAATTTAAGTTCTGTATCTAGATATACTTGGTGGATAGATTCAGGTGCAACGACTAACATCAGTATGTCGATGCAGGGTTTCCTAAGCCATCGCAAGCCAAGTGAGGCAGAGCGCTACGTTTACGTAGGAAATGGCAATAAAGTAAAAGTGGAAAGCATAGGAAAATTTAGATTATTATGTAAGACAGGATTTTATTTAAGTTTTGATGCTTTAGTGGTTCCATCTTTCAGAAGGAACCTAATTTCTATATCTTATTTGGACAAAAATGGTTATGTATGTTCATTTGGTAAAGGAAATTTCAGTTTGTGTCAAGATTCTAAGCTTCTTGCTTCTGGTATCCTGTCTTCTTATGATAATCTTTATTTTCTAGATATAGACACTTCACATTCAGAGGCACTGCATATAGATAATAGAAAACGTAAATTAACTTGTGAGAAATCTGCAACATTATGGCACAAGCGATTAGGACATATTTCTATGAAAAGGATAGAACGCCTTGTGTCTAATGATATTCTCCAACCTTTAGATTTTACAAACTTAAGTGATTGTGTAAATTGTATAAAGGGAAAACAAACTAATAAACGTAAGTATGATGCAAAAAGGTGTAATGATGTCTTAGAATTAATTCATACGGATATCTGTGGTCCTTTTCCAAAGGCTACAAGAAATGGTGACCGTTACTTTATCACATTCATAGATGATTATTCAAGATATGGTCATATTTACTTAATAAAAGAAAAGGCAGAAGCATTAGACGTGTTCATAAAGTTCAAAACGGAAGTTGAGTTACAACTTAACAAACGTATAAAGTCCATTCGTTCTGATCGTGGTGGTGAATACTACGGTCGTTATGATGGATCAGGAGAACAACGTCAAGGTCCCTTTGCAAAATACTTAGAGGAATGCGGAATTGTGCCTCAGTATACGTTGCCAGGTTCACCTGCAATGAATGGTGTTGCTGAGCGACGAAATCGCACCCTTAAAGACATGGTGAGAAGTATGATTGCTCGTACAACTCTACTTGAGAATTTGTGGGGAGAAGCCTTAAAGACTGCAGCATACATACTTAACAGAGTGCCTACTAAAGCAGCTAACAAGACCCCTTACGAGTTATGGGTTGGGCGCAAGCCTAGCTTGAATCATTTGAGAGTTTGGGGATGTCCATGTGAAGCTAGGCCTTACAAGCCAAGCAAAAAGAAACTGGACGAAAGAACCGTTAGTTGTTACTTTATGGGCTATTCTGAACGATCTAGGGGGTTCAAATTCTATAATCCAACAGAACATACAGTTTTCGAGTCAGGAAGTGCAAAATTTTTTGAGGATAATGAGTTTGTGGGGGGAGATATGACAAAAGATAGTATTTTTGAAGAAGAAGAGATGAATGCGAATGAGACTATGGACCAAAGTCCTAGTTTTGTTCAAATTCCGATTGCGTTTAGAAATACATCTTTTGACAATGTACAAACTTCATCATCCCAAACAACTCAGTTAGAAACTCAACAGGGAATAGAGAACACAAATGGACCTGAACCCAACCCAAACCCTCACATTGACATGACAAATGTTGATGGCCTAGGGCCTGTGGGATATTCAGAAGTTGGTAATGATGTTCTTCCTCCTGTTGAAGATCAAGTTGTAAATGAAACGATCTATATGAAGCAGCCAGAAAACTTTGTATCAGGTGATGCAGGGTCTATGGTTTGCAGACTTAAGAAATCTATCTATGGGCTAAAACAAGCATCTCGACAATGGTATTATAAGTTTCACCAAGTTATTAGCTCATTTGGTTTTGAGTCTAACATAGTAGATGAATGCATATACCTTAAGTTCTGTGGGAGTAAATTTATTTTCTTGGTTTTATATGTAGATGACATATTGCTTGCCAGTAACGATAAGGACATGTTGCATCAAACTAAGAATTTTTTATTTAAGAACTTTGAAATGAAAGATCTTGGTGATGCATCATTTGTTCTAGGGATTGAAATACTTAGAGATAGATCTCAAGGTATTCTGAGGTTATCCCAGAGGAACTATATCGATAAGATTCTAACAAGATTTGGCATGCAAAACAGCAAACCAGGAGATACCCTTATATCAAAAGGAGATAAGTTTAGTCTGAAACAATGTCCCCAAACTGACTTAGATAAAAACCTCATGAAAGATATTCCCTATGCCTCAGCCGTGGGTAGCATCATGTATGCACAAGTATGCACGCGTCCAGATATTGCGTTCATTACCGGAATGCTAGGGAGATATTTGAGTAACCCAGGTATGGAACACTAGAAGGCAGCCAAGCGAGTGTTGAGATACCTAAAGAGAACAAGGGACTATATGCTCACGTATCGGAGATCGGAACAGCTCGAGGTCATTGGATACACCGATTCTGATTTTGGAGGATGTGTCGACAGCATGAAGTCAACATCAGGATACATCTTTATGATGGCAGGTGGTGCTGTGTCATGGAAGAGCGCTAAACAGTCATTGGTAGCCTCCTCCACTATGGCAGCTGAATTTGTTGCATGTTTTGAAGCATCTAATCATGGCGTATGGCTGAAGAACTTCGTCACAAGTCTGAAAATTGTGGATTCTATTCAGAAACCACTCAAATTATTATGTGACAACAATTCAGTATTGTTATACGCAACCAACAACCGAAGTTCGTCAAAGTCGAAGTACATTGACATTAAGTTTTTGGTTGTAAAAGAGAGAGTGCAGAATAATGAATTATGTATAAAACACATAGGTACAGACTCCATGATTGCGGATCCTCTTACTAAAGGATTACCACCCAAGAAGTTTCACCACCATGTTGCTTGTATGGGTGTAATATCTGTTTAGGATAATTAGAAAATTGTGGGAGTCTGAATATGTTTTAAGTTCTGTTTTTGATGTTCTATGTAATGCAATTGTAAACAATTTTGATGATATATACAAGTTGCATTCAGTTTCAGTTTCATTATTTCTTTCTTTAAAGTTTAAATTTTTGGCCTCATAAAGTAAAGTAAAGGTGACTCAATTAGAAATAGGCACGTCTAATCACACTTGCGTGAAATTTCTAAACTATATGTCCAAATCAGATTCATGTCATTCAGTTATGTTGGCAGTGTGATTTATGTCAGTTTAGTTGCGAATAAATGTGACAAATGCCGCTTAAGTCCTTTGTTAGCATAATTGATGGACGGAATTGTTTAAGAAATACGATAAGTAAAGACAGAAAAGTTGCATGCAATAAAGTTAAGGATATATAATCAAAAGGTTGCACTTGTCCATGTGGGAGATTGTTGGATTTAGAGACGTCTAATTACAAATATTAAGTTGGACATACGTGCATTGTGATTATAATGTCAAATACTGTCAGCGAGATTACATTTATGTAATGATTAAAATATGCCAAATAATGTGATTAATTAAATCATGGCATTATACGTATTTAAATAAGGATTTGGATACAAATACATATAGAATAATGTTAAACAATTATAATTGTTAATGGACCGATTATAATTGATTAAAATAATAGCAGTAATAAATTTGAGCTGAATAAGGAAATCAGAATCTATTCTGATTGATTGATTGATTGATTTCAAAATCTGAAATTTCAGATTTCTTGACAGACTTGTTTCAGCTAAATTTCAGCTGCCCTAGGATTGGGGTTTTGCACTGCTATAAAAGGGTTGAGTCTCCAAGGCTTGCAATCATCTCAGAAAAATTGTCTGCTCCATTGAAGACTAGATACTCTGTCATTTGGGATAGCCAGAGAAAAGGATTGCAAGTTCTTGGAAGGATTCAAGAGCCAATAACTCAAGTCAAGACCAGGAGCCTTTGAGGATGGAAAGTAAGTTCCGCTGTGCATTAATTTCAATTTCTTACAAAGGAATAGATCTTGGTTGGGGTTTAAAGTAATTAGGAAAACTCACAAATTAAATCTATTAAATGCAGTCGGAGGTTTAATTTGGTTTGATTACTGCTTTTTATGTTATGAGAACTATAATTTCATGGGACAATTGGATACCACTGATGGATGGTATCTTGGGAATCCAGGGAATGTGTCACCTAGCCCAGATGCCTTTGATCAGGCTCTTAGTAACCTATTCAATAAGTTGTCAGCTGAAGCAGCATCTGGATCTAAATTATATGCTTCTGGAATGACTAATGATTCCTTGGTTCGAACGATTTACGGTCCAGTGCACCCGAGATATTTCTATTGACAACTGCACAACATGTCTGTCACAAACAATCAGATATATTTTTCAACATTACGCTGGAAGTCAAGGAGCTCAGGGTCTGATGGCAAACTGCATAGTTCGCTATGAAATGTATCCATTCTTTAATTCGATTTCGTCTCCACCTCCTGCAGAAGCGCCAGCTAATACGCCGGTGCCTGCTACAGGATCGAATCAGATCACACCATCGAGTCACGGTACGCATAACAACAGGTCTTCAGACAAATTACCCATTATTTTAGGTGTTGCTGGCAGCTTGCTTCTAGTGTTATTATTGGTATGCGTATTTGCAACTTGGAGGAGATTGAATTCTCCAGTTGGAAGTAGATCTGAAGGTATTGTATAAATTATTTGGTTGGGTTTTGATTTTATGTATTTTAGATTTACTACATATAGAGGCGCACTAAGAGAGTTGACGGATCCCCTAAGTCCTTACACAGATCACATAGAATGCGTCCTCTTATATCGCTATCAAAATATGATATGATAGATCATCACGGTTACACTTTATTTGCTCTGCTAGACTATTGTTAAAGTTTAGTGTTTGAACAAGGTTTTTCATAAAAATCTTCTTCAGGAAAACTGCCAAATGATTGCAAGAGCAAGTTAGACACATTCAAATTTTGCCCCTTTTTTTTTTTTCTCAAGTAGCTGTTTATTTTGGTTGTCTAGGTCATGGACAAGTCGAGGAGGACACATTAATCGATCAGGATCGGCAAATTGTGTTTACCATGGATACATTGATAGCTGCTACGGAAAATTTTCATGAGAATAATAAGCTTGGAGAAGGTGGATTTGGCGCTGTATACAAGGTAATAGTGATGAAGAAATATTCTACTGGTTTATAAAATCCTGAATTATCGTATTCGGCGGACAATATCTTCATGCATATATTATTGTCTGAATCTTTTTAGGGAACTACTGAAAATGGAAAAGAAATCGCTGTGAAGAAGCTGTCCTTACAATCTCTGCAAGGAAAGAAAGAATTTCTAAATGAAGTTAAACTTGTGGCCAAAATTCAACATAGGAATCTTGTGAACCTACTAGGCTGTTGCGCAGAGGGATCGGAACGGTTGCTTGTTTATGAGTACTTACCAAATAAGAGTCTCGATAAAATCCTATTCGGTAAGTTATTCGCATTTTATTTTGATATATATAATTCTGTCATGATAATTGATTAGTGTATTATATCCATGGACACAGATACAAACAAACGCAATCAGCGTGATTGGCAGAAACGCTACAACATAATAGTGGGAGTAACTCGTGGGCTTCTCTATTTGCACCAGGATTGTCAACTGCGGATTATTCATCGGGATATAAAAGCTAGCAATATTTTGTTGGACGAAAATCTGAATGCTGAGATAGTAGATTTCGGCTTGGCAAGACTCTTTCCTGAAGATCAGACTCATGTAGCACAAGAGTTGAGTTCATCATCCTTACACACTGTCAAAAGCTATTCTGTAAGATTTTTTTTGAGATACACAGATAGATCTATATCTGCAAAACAATAACAAGCTTGCAAGAGAAGGAAGGAAGCGAGCAAGAATTGAGAAAAGAATGAAAAATTGATTCTACAATATTAGTTTTAGAATAAATACATAAAAGCAACTAAGTTAAGCATAGTTGTACATGCAATAACTAAACCTAACTAAAGCTAAGTGTGATTTATCTTATGTTAATGTGTACATGTGCCACATGCAAGCAATAAGTTAACTGGAGCTAATCTAGGTACATGTTAGTCTAAGTGCATGTACACCAACACCCCCCTTAAGCATAACTTAGGTGAGTGTGATGCAAAATGAATGAGTCCTCTAATGAAGTGCATGTGGAAGCCGACAACAATTGCAGCAAGAAGAGCAATCTGCTAACATTTTTAGATATGAAGAGCCACCCGGTATACGGCACAAATTGAACCTTCGACGTAGACCATGTTCTCTTCAGCAAACCATGATGATCGACACCTGAAGCACGCTCTGCAGATGGCCGACCATTTTCTTCTACCCCTCGGCTCTGAGTTTTGTTATCAAGAAAACATCCGCAAAGCCGTCTTAAAATAGATGTGCCGCCATTATAGAATCTATTACTCATACCTCTAGCGTTGTTTCTGAGACTCGCCATAGACAGCGTCGTTTCGTGTTGCCATTCCAGCTCGCGGCTGCGGCTGAAGAGGCGAGTACCTTCTATCAACAATATAATGGTCACGAACCAGAAGTCCGCCCTTTCTAAAACTATAGCGAAGCCTCCGAGGAGCACGACAGTGGCCCAGATAAAGCCCAGAGTTCCGAGACCGCTGGCTGCCTTCTCGAGAAGCGCAAGCCTGAGGGCAAACAGAGTAATTTTCTTCTCGGGAGCTGCAGAATTATGAGACATGATCAGGTCCAGATCATGTGCCCGCGGCGCTCTCGGCTGATTTACCTCAGAATTATCTCCACGGCCTGCCGGGTAATGGCTGCTACCACTGCGGCTCGTGGAATCAGACGTTTCCGTTGTTTCAATTGTTGGCTCGAAAGGGGACACCAGTTTACGCGCACCGTCTCCAGAAGGTGCCATTATTATATCCAGTCGGACGCTCGTTTCTGAGCCCTCACCATTACTGATATGGCTCCAGTTCGGTGATTGCAACCCGTTCTGATTGACAGTTGAATAAGGTATCCTCTGTTCGTTTGTTACATAGGAAGCAGCATGGGCGTAAGGTGGACAGAAAACTGGCTGATAATGACGATCTCTGTCTTCCACTTTGGTGACAACAGCTTCGGTAGATTTGCTGAGTTCTTGGCCAAATATTTTCCAATCATGCTAAGGCTTTAGAGGTGGAGCAGCCTTGGCATTCACCCTCATTCGATTTCGGGGGAAGGGTACAACTAGAGAACCCTTCACTGCTTGTTGATCTCGATTTCCATCACAGGAATCTGATTGAGGAACAAAATCAGAAAATGTATACAGATGAGATTGATCATTTACCTTGCCAGATGCAATCTTCAAATTGGTTTGCATGTCATAAATGCTCACGGAATCTAGGGTAAATTCCACTTTCCTTTCACTGCCTGTGTGTGTCATCTGATACACTAAGAGAAGATTCACAGAAAGCCTTGGAACATGCAAGACATTTTCAAAACTTCCATCTTCGAATTGCACTCTTCCTTGTCCAGTTGCTGCAACTGCAGAATTATCCCCCATGAGAATGGGAGGACCTGAGTATGCATGTAGAGAAGAAAAGGATTCCTTCGAAGAAGCCATAAGATGTGAAGCTCCTGAATCGATGATCCATGCTTGTGGTGCAGAATGAAGAGCAATCAAAGCATGCCCGTTACCTCTTGGATTTGGTGCTTTTTCTCTAGACTTCTTCTTAGCATTCTGAGGAATGTGGTCTCCAAGATTGTGTTGCTGGAGTGTCTGCGCCATAAGATCTATAGTCTTCTTCATGCATGCAGATTCAGGATGAAAACCACGGTGGCAATAATTGCACATTGATTTCCCTTTCGTTCCTTTCCTTTCCTTTGAGCCAGATCCTTTTGCATGCACAGTAAGTGCATGCGCTTTGGAATTTTTAAGTGTGCCCATTTTGATGAGCTTATCTTGCTCATGCATCAAAGACTGAATAAAAGAATCCAGTGAGGGCATCTTCCAATCTGCACCAGTTGCAGATCTGACTGTGTGGAATGTAGAGACGAATACTGCATACTCTGGACCAAGTTTTGATAAAATGGAAAGAATCAACTGCTTTTCTTGCTTGGATTTGTCGATCCCGCATCCTTTCAGCTGAACCAACAAGGCTTTATACCTTGTGAAAAGATCTTGAATGTTCTCAAAGTTTCTCGGGTCTAATGAGTTTAACTCATTTTCGAGAATGTGACCTTGCATTTCATCCTGTTTTCCAAACAATCCTTCCAAAATTTTCCATACTTCATTTGGAGTTGAACATGATTCAACATGAAATAGCAGTTTCGGAGAAATAGATAAATATAGGATGCCAAAGGCCTCGTCCATGCGATTGAAATATCTTGTTTTCTCCATTGCCGATGTTGATTCAACTTCTGTTTCCATGGTTATTCGAAATAAGCCTCTACTTCTGAGATGAAGTTGAATCTTTGGCTTCCATTCGAAATAATTATATGGATTGAGAATTGCCGATTGTGGAAACTCCAATTTAGACTCCATTCTTTGTTGTTGCTTCAATCTTTTGAACCTGCAAATAAAATTTCTTGTGCACTGATTACAAATCCCTGTGCTCTGATACCATGTAAGATTTTTGAGATACACAGATAGATCTAGATCTGCAAAACAATAACAAGCTTGCAAGAGAAGGAAGGAAGCGAGCAAGAATTGAGAAAAGAATGAAAAGTTGATTCTACAATATTAGTTTTAGAATAAATACATAAAAGCAACTAAGTTAAGCTTAGTTGTACATGCAATAACTAAAGCTAACTAAAGCTAAGTGTGCTTTATCTTATGTTAATGTGTACATGTGCCACATGCAAGCAATAAGTTAACTGGAGCTAATCTAGGTGCATGTACACCAACATAGCTAGTCTAAGTGCATGTACACCAACATATTCACATTTGGAGATGTATATGTTATACTTCTGTGATGTCGACTTAAAGAGGATTGAAAGTATTGTAAATTTTACATTGTGAAAATTTGCTTCTGCAGATTTACCTTGGTTATGTTTTAATTTTCCAGGATCTGGGAATAACTTCTTAGTTATGTTTTAATTTTCCAGTTTCCAGGAATACAGTTTTCTTTGCAAATAGCTTGCACTTGATCGTTACCCAATTCCTAAAATTTCACTTTCCATATAATCTTTGACATTGTAATTTGGATATGCAGTGGGTATATGGCACCAGAGTATGATATGCATGGGCAATTATCTGTAAAAGCTGATGTCTATAGCTTTGGCATTCTTCTCCTGGAACTTATTACGGGAAGAAAGAACATCAATTTTAATCTGTCACTTGAAATGCAGTTGCTTCTAGCATGGGTGAGACACTCTAATACTATTCTCACTTTATTTACACATGAACAAAGCTACACTATGTAGGCCATGTTATTTAGTTCAGCGGAGTATGAGTTAAATTTATTATGAATGTTATAGCATTGGGAGAATATTTCAGACTTTCTACATTAATTAGAAGGAGAAATTACATTAATATCATAATGACTATCCATTATGATGCCGCTGCTGCAGGCGTGGAGATTATACAAACAGGGAAATAGTGTGGAGATGATTGATCCAACTATAATTGTAACGTGCAACGTGGAGGAAGCATTGAGATGCATTCTTGTTGGTCTTTTATGTACACAAGCTAAGTCATCACTTCGTCCATCAATGTCTCTAATCACTTTGATGCTTTCATCTCATTCTATGACATTGCCGGATCCCACCCAGCCTGCTTTTGTGAGTGCGTGTGTTTTTGAAAACAGCAAGGCCACCGGTTGTGGCTCTGGGGTTTCACAATCTGCCAGCATGTCTTCTGCGTCATCTGCTTCATTTCATGCTCCTTTGTCTAACGCCGATGCTTCCATTACAGATTTGGTACCCAGGTAACGCGCGTTTTGCACTCTCTTGGGTTTAAATATGATAACAAATATTTCAATGTTGTCACATTAAGTGCGCTGATAGTTTACATATTTCAATGTTGTGACATTAAGTGCGCTGATAGTGCATAATGTGTAATGGTATTAATTAGTTTACAGTTAGAACACTTAAATCTGCGTTAATAGCGGAATTCTAAATTTCACAATAATGCAAACTTGAACTCAATAATGGCTTTTGGCACATTTTCCGGCTTAAATTTAGATTTGAATTCAGAATTGGCCGAATATCAATTATTTCAAGAAAAATTAATTGCAGTTTGGTAAGTCTCATGGTTATGTTTATTGTTATTGATGATGATGATAGTGGTGGTTAACGTCCACTGAGACCAAACATTGATCTATTAGAGCTAAAGAAACAAATTATTTATTTTGATTTAAGATTTTATTCCTATGCTCAAAAAGCTTGGAGAGAAGCCTCCCGAGCTCACTATAATTTTGACATTGTAAAACGCTAGGAAGGTCAGTATTGTAACAAAGATTGTGAAACTGAGATCTAATGTGGTTGTATGCGGGGCACTCTAAGAGGAAGTGGTTTTCATCCTCGATGTTCCTATTCTCACATATATGGCAGATCCTTTCCATCCATGGCGTTTTAGGAACTGCCTAATGACCTGTTTCACTATGGAGCTCATGAGAATTCGTTCTAATCTTTGCTATATTAATTTTATTATTTGATATAGTTAAAATATGTAGGATGAATAAGTGAAATAATGAAGAAAACAAGAAACTCAACAGCCAAGACACGAAACTGAATAAGAAACTGAATTGGAATTAACAATGAATCTCCGCATTACATTTCATGGGCATTTGATAGTTTTATATCACCAACTATCGTTACATAACTAATTATTCGGTATACAACTGTCTATTTACAATTTTACCTAAAGTTACTAATTTGTTGTCAAACTAACAAACTCCACCTTGACAACAATTTTCCCATTCATCATCTTTCCTGCAAGCCAAGAGAAGCTAAACACCACCGCAGCTTCTCTACTGTAACTGGCTTTGTGAATATCTCTGCACAATTTTCTCGTGTATGGACCTTTTTAAGAGCTACTTTTCCGCCATCAATCGCATGTCTTAGAAAATGATACCTTACATCAATGTGCTTGGTTTTGCTGTGATATGCAGGGTTTGTAGCCAAGTGAATAGCGCTTTGACTGTCACAAAGTACATTCACTTTCTCTTGCGTCCTTCCAATCTCATCGAGCAGACCCTTTAACCAGATTGCTTCTTCACTAGCATCTGAAGCAGCTATATATTCAGCTTCGGTAGTGGACAACGCAACTGTTTCTTGAAGCTTTGACATCCAACTAATTGCTCCACCTGCAAGAGTAAAGACATAACCTGTAGTAGATCATCTTTTGTCCAAATCACCTGCATAGTCAGCATCTACATATCCGCAGACTGATCCGTCACTACCATTAAAGACGATGCAATGGTCACTTGTGCCTCTTAGATATCGAAGCACCCATTTCACTGCTTGCCAATGTTCTTTACCTGGATTTGCCATGATCCTGCTGACAACTCCAACTGCATGTGAAATGTCAGGTCTTGTAGATACCATCGTATACATTAAGTTGCCTACAGCGTTTGCATATGGTACATGAGACATATACTGCTTTTCTTCATCAGCTCTAGGACTCAAAACCAAAGAAAGCTTAAAATGGGAAGCTAAAGGAACATTAACAGGTTTCACATTATTCATAGAGAACTTTTCAAGTACCTTCTCCACATACTTCTGCTGTGACAACCAAAGCTTACCATTTTTCCTGTCTTTGTGTATCTCCATGCCCAAGATATGTTTTGCTGCTCCAATATCCTTCATATCAAACGTCCTAGAGAGTTGAGCCTTTAGCCTGTTGATCTCTTCCATGCTTTTGCTTGCAATAAGCATATCGTCAACATACAAAGCTAAGATAATGAATATGTCATTGAAACTTTTGAAGTACACACAATGATCATACTCACTTCTTATAAAGTTCTGGCTCACCATGAAGGAATCAAACTTCTTGTACCATTGTCTGGGAGACTGCCTCAGACCATACAATGATTTCCTGAGCTTGCAAACTAATCTTCTGCTGCGATCTCGTACAAAACCTTCTGGTTGTTCCATATATATCTCTTCGTTCAAATCACCATGTAGAAAAGTTGTTTTAACATCTAACTGTTCTAACTCAAGATTAAGCAACGCAGTTAGTGCCAACACAGTACGTATAGAAACAAGCTTTACAACTGGAGAAAAAATCTCATGAAAGTCTATACCTTCAACCTGAGAATATCCTTTTGCTACCAGTCGCGCCTTATACCTTTCAATACTACCATCAACTTTCCATTTCAGCTTGAAGACCCATTTACATCCAACAACAATTCTCCCTTCAGGAAGCTCTACAAGATCCCAGGTATTGTTCTTGGCTAAGGAGTCCATTTCTTCTTCCATAGCCATTTTCCATTTCTCGCTATTTGTATCATCTACTGCTTCCTGATAACAAGAAGGTTCCCCATCTTCAGTAATTAAAGCAAAATATGAAGAAGAATCTTCATACCTTTTGGGAGTTTTCCTTTCCCTTGTAGACCTTCTCAGAGCGACTGGTTGCTGAACTGGTTTAGAAACTTGCACTCGTTCAGAAGCTTCAACGGCTTCCTTTATGTCTTCAACACCTTTTTCTCCAGAAGTCTCTCCTTCCTTTCGACTGTCACCGAAAGGTCTAGCCTCCAACTGAACTCGTTGACTTGGCGATACCTGTTCCTGTTCAATTCTTTCAACATTTGATTTTAACAAAGAGGATTCATCAAATGTTACATCTCTACTAATGACTATCTTCCGCAATGTAGGATCCCACAACCTATATCCTTTCACTGCATAGTCATACCCAACAAAGACATAACATTTCGACCTTGGATCTAATTTTGAATGTTGATTTTTCGGAATAAGAGAATAAGCATCATAGCTAAATATCCTCAAATGACAATAGTCACTAGATTGACCTGTCCAAACTTCTTCAGGAATTTTACAATCAATTGCTACTGAAGGTGATCTGTTAACTAAATAACAAGCAGTAGATACTGCTTCTGCCCACAACTCCTTTTGCAAGTTAGCATTGCTAATCATGCTTCTGGCTCTTTCCATAAGAGTCCGATTCATACGCTCAGCAACAACATTTTGCTGAGGAGTATAAACAGCAGTTTTGTGTCTAACAATGCCCTCATCCTTACAGTATTGTTCAAATTCAACAGAAGTGAACTCACCACCATTGTCAGTTCTTAGACATTTAATAGATTTGCCTGTTCTTTTCTCTACCATTACTTTAAATTGTTTAAAGACATTTAATACATCAACTTTCCTTTTTAGCATATAGACCCAAACTCTACAGGAGTAATCATCAATGAGCGTTAAAAAATAAAATGCACCTGCATATGACACAACAGGGGAAGGCCCCCACAGATCAGAATGAATGCAGTCTAAAACATCTTTACTAATATGATTTCCAACTTTAAATCTCTGTTTACACTGTTTTCCATACACACAATGTTTACAGAAATCTAAATTCAAGGATTTTAGACCTGGAAGAGATTTACGTTTCATCAGTATATGAAGACCTTTCTCGCTCATATGACCCAAACGCTGATGCCACAGGCGAGTACCTGCTTCTTCCTTTTCTGACGCAACCGCTGCTTCACTGACCTGAGTACTTCATTTTAACCTGTAAAGATTTCCGACCTTTTCTACCTTCATAACCACAAGGGCTCCTTTAAAAACTTTCAAGACGCCATCCTGACCTGTAAACTTATAACCATCTGAATCCAACACTCCCAAAGAGATTAAATTTTTCTTCAAATCAGGTACATGTCTAACACTAGTTAATGTCTTAACTGTGTTATCATACATCTTAATCTTGATATCTCCCATCCCAACAGTCTGACATGACACATTGTTACCCATAAACATAGAACTACCGTTTACATTTTCATACGAGGTAAACCAATTTTTATGTGGGCACATGTGATGCGAAGCACCAGAGTCTAACAGCCAGCTATCAAAACTCTGAGAGACATTACATTCAGGTGAAGTTTCATCTATCATACATAAATCTTCAACAGATAAAACTTCGTCTATCATACCTGAATTGACCTGATTCGCTTCGTTCTTTGGGTTTTTGGACTCCTTCCATTTCCAACAGTCCTTCTTCAAGTGTCCAACTTTACCACAGTTCCAACATTTTGCCTTACACTTCTTGCCCTTCGATTTCGACCTGGAAGACCCCCTTGGTTTTTCTCCTCTTTCCTTTGAGCGTCCTCTAGCGACCATGGCTTCTGATGCAGCTGTTTCAGTGCTGGATTTCCTTCATACTTCTTCAGACAAAAGAGCTCCCACGACTGATTCAAACTTCAAAGAATCAGCAAAGCTGAAGCTGATTGAAGTTACGAAGTGATCCCATGATTCAGGCAGAGAACACAGCAAGGTTATGGCTTTATCTTCTTCCTGTATTTTGACTTCCATATCTATTAATTGACAAATTAGTGTATTAAAAACATTCAAATGTTCTGCAACGCTTGAACCTTCTTTCATTCGAAGACTGTATAACTGTCGTTTCAGAAAATTCCTGTTGGTTAATGATTTTGTCATATAGAGGTTTTCAAGTTTTTCCCACAATCCTGACGCCGTAGTCTCTTCAACAATGTTGAAGAGAACTTCATCCGCTAGGCATAACCGGATGGTACTGAGAGCTCGGGCATCCAAGTCCTCCTAGTCTGAAGTAGTCATGGTTGCAGGTTTCTTAGTTGCCCCATCCAATGCCTTGTGCAACCCTTGTTGCACAAGCAGATCCTTAACCTTCAGTTTCCAAAGAGCAAAATTGCTCTTTCCGGTGAATTTCTCCACCTCGAATTTTGCATTCGACATCTTGGCCATTTTTCCTCCTTCCTAGGGTTTCAGTCTTTCTAGGAATTATTTATAATTTTGTTTGTCTTTCTAAAAAACTGTAAAAAAAAATAATTCCCAACTCAACAGTTTTTTAATTTCAGATCCTTTGTTTCCTTTCAGCCTTTGTTTTTCTTCAATAAAAAAAATTCAGATCCTTTGTTTCCTTTCAGCGTTTGTTTTTCTTCAATAAAAGAAATGAAATTTTTCCTTCAACTTACTCACTTCGAACCTTTATTTTCCTTTTTTTTGAAAGAACTTTACTTTCACTGCTTTCCGAAAAAAAAGTTCTGAGACAAATTTCTTTAAAAAAAATACCCGGATTTGCAGAAGATTTGCCGAATAAATTCTGGCAGCCAACCCGCAGAACAGAGGTTTGTTGCAGAAGATTTGCCGAACAAATTCCGGCAGCCAACACGCAGAACAGAGGCAGCGGTCCTGGGCAGCGACACGCAGACTTCAGAGCCACTTGCTCCAACGCAGCAGAGGTTTGGCAGCCAACACCAACATGCAGACAAATTCTGGCAAACAGCGGCACGCAGACTTCAGAGCCACTTGCTCCAACGCAGCAGAGGTTTGGCAGCCAACACCAACACGTAGACAAATTCTGGCAAAATTACGCAGATTCTGGCAAACCTCAGATCTTCCCTCTCACGCAGGCTGAAAAGGATACGTTCTGGTCTCCACACGCAGGCAGCAACTTCACAGCCGCTCTTCTGGCTCTTCACGCAGGTTCTGAAGCAGACCACGCAGGCAGCAACTTCACAGCCGCTCTTCTGGCTCTTCACGCAGGTTCTGAAGCTTCCCTCACGCAGACAGAGATAACTGGCTGCAAGCTCTCACGCAGCAACAAGCAGGCCCTTTCTTCAACGCGTTCTGGACTCTCGCTGGATGCCCTTTCTTCAACGCGGGTTCGCTTTCTTTCACGCCCAGGCTCTGATACCACTTGTAGGATGAATAAGTGAAATAAAGAAGAAAACAAGAAACTCAACAGCCAAGACACAAAACTGAATAAGAAACTGAATTGTGTTGGCATTATGATGCATATGTTGTACTTGATGGCAACACTCTCATAGAAGATCATCTCACTTATATACATTCAGATGAATCTACAGAAGAGATATCAGATGTGACATATTACAGGATAGCTCAAAGGAATCAAATGGCAAGCTCTTTGTAAGCAGAGGTTCAAATATTGTTGAAATTATGAAGGACGCAGGTACACCTTACAGAAAGTGCGTCCCCGCAGGCAATCCATGCAGAACCCGCGTCCAGAGACGCAGGCCAGCCGTTTAGGGGGTGCGTCCACCCAGTGCACACATATCAAGGCAGAGGAAAGCACGTGGGGGTTTCTTGTGTGGTATCTAGCCGACGGTTTTGCGTTTCTATGGTGTCGGCTCGTGGTATTGTTCCATGTTTTGGGGAGAAGCTTGCCTATATAAAGCAAAGGAGTTCATTTGGATTATGCACCATCTTTGTTGAATATCTTTTGGTGAGATCTAGTCCAGATCTATGAAGGCGAATCTTCTAATGGACTATGATCGCTATGGCGCACGATCAGATATGTAGATCTGACTGTTTGGGTTAGTCTTGAAGTCTTAATATCTTTCATATCTAAAGAGACGCAGGTGCAGTAAGGGTTCAGGTGCGTCCGGGACGCAGGAGCGAACCGGTTCAGGTGCGCCGGACGCAGGCGCAGAAGGGTTCAGGTGCGCCGAGACGCAGACAGTTCAAAAGACTCAGAGCGAGGGACGCAGGCTAGCAGTTGAGCAGAGTGCGTCCGGGACGTGGGCTAGCAGTTGAACAGGGTGCGTCCAGGGACTCAGGCCAGCAGTTGAGCAGGGTGAGTCCGGGACTCAGGCTAGCAGTTGAGCAGGGTGAGTCCGGACTCAGGCTAGCAGTTGAGCAGGGTGCTTCCTTCTCTTAAAATCTTTGTTTATCATTGTTGCATCCTGGGTTTGGTCCTATTATTGTTGATCTAGTTACTACAATTGATTGGGTGTTTCAGAAGGTTGTTTGAGCTTCAATGTTGTTGTTGGGTCCAGTATGAAAATTGATGAAACGTGGTACTTAGAGGGAGAAGATTGTAGGCCGGCGCCTACGTACTAGTATCTAAGCTAGTACAAGAGCTAAAAGAAATCTTTGGAGCATTGTAGCAGGTAGTAGCCTGCGTACTAGTAAATGGATCGGCTAGTACAAGAGCAAAGGGGGTTGTAGCTCCCGTACTGGTATAAGGCTGCACCAGTACAAATATTGTAAAAGAATTTTCTTATTAAGAAGAAGATTGAGATGACTTGCAGCAGGTGGTTTTCTCCCGCATTGGGTTTCCACCTTATATCATTGTGTTCATATGTGTGCCTTATGTGTGATGATCTACTTTATGTTACTGCATCTGTTAACTGATAATATGGTTGATAATGTCCTAATGCACTCATTGAAGATCGATTAACTTAATCTTAAGAAGTTGTGGAAGTAGCATATATGAATCTGATTATGGAATTGAAAAAGTTTTATTAATGTGATAATACTGATTCACCCCCCCCTCTCAGTATTATTTCCAACAATTGGTATCGGAGCAGGTCCTTTGATAGAAGCTTGATCGCTTGAAGGAGATCCGTGGAAGAATGGGAAAAAAGCTTAAGAAGAAAGCTAATAAGAAAAAGAAGTCATCTCAGAAGAACTATGATAGTGGAAGAATTGATTGGGGATTAGGCATAAGAAGCTCTTCAGATTCAGAATCAGATTCAGAGTCATTATCAGGTATGAATGTGTTATCCTCTGATGTTCCAGCTATATTTCCTTGTGAAAGAGATGAAAGTGATAGCGAAACTACTGAATTTGCTCTTATGGGTGAACAAGAAAGATATCAAATAGAGGCAGAATTTAAAAGGCTGACAGACAAAATTAGAGATCAACAAGATCTATTAAACAAAAAGGAATGTGATTTCAAAGAAGAAGCTACCAAACTAAGGGCACAACTAGAAGAAGGAAAAAAGGTAAGAAAGCTACTCAAGGACAAGGAAGACCAATGTCAAAAATTGCAGCATGAAGTGACATCATTAAGAAAAGAAGTCAACGAAAGAAGCACAACCATCAAGAAACTCAAAGATAGATCCAGCTACTATGAAAATCTTGAAGCTACAATCCTCTCACTAAAAGGAGATCTTGAAGAATCAAAGAAGCAGAATACAGATCTACTCCAAGCTATTGCAAAACAAGAAAACGAAGTCACCAGCTTAAAATCTCAACTGGAATGTGCCTTCCGAGTTCGTCAAATGCAGCAGGATCTGTATGAAGAACAAGAAAAAGAAATTCTCAAACTAAGGGAACAAATGGAAGAAGGAAGGAAAGCTGAAGAAGTTTTGAAAAAGAAATCTCTTGAAAAGGAAGAACAGCTTCAGGTTGAGGTAAATATCTTGAAAGGTAAACTAGAAGAAAAGGATAAGCTTTTACGATTTCAAGATAGCTCTAAAGTATTGGATGATATTCTTAGTAGTCAAAGGTCCCCTGCTATAAAGACTGGTCTTGGTTTCCATGAATCTGTTGAAGGTGAATCTAGTTCACAAGGTGAGGCAAGAAACTCTAAAAGGAAATCTAAAGTGATCAATGAAGAAGTGAAAGATCAATCTCATCATCAACCAAGGAAAGAGATTCCTCAAAGAAAATCCTTTACTCCTCCTATGAATAATGTTGAATGTTATGTATGTCATGATCTTGGACATGTTGCAGCTAGATGTAGAAGAAGAAGAGTTCAAGATCATTATGCAGAAAGGTCATCTCAATCAAGGTACTTTTATGGATATTGCTTTGCTTGCAATATGTTTGGTCACAAAGCTACTGATTGTTACAGGAGGAATATGAAACATGTAAGATGTTATGCATGTAACAAGCTTGGACATATAGCCAAGGAATGCAGGAACAAAGTTTGGGCACCATATCAAAAGGAGAAAATGTCATCATCACGCTTGAAGATATGGAGGAAAAAGGAAGTACAGTCAGAAAAGGATGGCACAGTACAATGTACAGACATACCAGAATCAGAGGAAGCTGAAAGTACAGGACGCAGTGCAGTAACAGGAGACCTGCGTGCGGACGCAGGCCAGACCAAGTCCAGGTGCATCCAGGACGCAGTTCAGTAACTGAAGATCTGCGTGGGGACGCAGAGCGACTGAGGATAAGGTGCGTCCCTGAAGCAAAAGGACGCGGCGCGATAGTAATTTTGGGTGCGTCCCTGAGTAAAAGTACGCGGCGCGATAGTGTTTTTGGGTGCGTCCCTGCAGCAACAGGACACAGCGCAGCAGAAGATGAAGTGCGTACCTGTCTCAAAGCATTTATTGGCTGATTCTTCTTGATATGCATGATCAGATTTAACAGATGGCACTGGTTCAGGGGGAGCATATGTCCTGAATGCATTGTTGGCATTATGGTCCTTGGTGACAATGCTTATGATTCATCTTGCTATGGTTATGAGTTGATCACATGATCAGATTTATGGTTGATTCTCTAATGATGCTTGCATGGAGTCTTTATTTTCCTTGGCACATACATAGATGAGGTTGGCTGATTTCATGGATGATTATTCAAAGTCGCATTGTTGAAGACATGACGATGATGAGTCACTCATATGCAGCTGTTGACATGTGCATGATGCATGATTTCTTTCTTGGCACAAATGGATGAGGATTGTTGGCTAGATACAGGGATGATTATTCATACATATGTTGATTGATGTTGACAGATACTATGGAGCAGATTATACAGTGTTGTTGATGATGTTTGTCATTTGAAAGGTCATAGCAAAACTCATGTTGTAATGGTCTATTGTAGTCATCTCTTCAGGTCATGTAACGGCCTTTGTCCCCCCCACTATGCATGGGATGAAGATGTAATGTATTTGGTTTTCATATTTCTGATGTATTCCCACTTGGTTGGATGGATGATCCTTATTGTGATGGGTGATGGATGTATGTATTGAGTCTTTTGGTGATAGGAAGGTCATTTATGATATATAGAGTCATGTTCTTCTTGTAGAACATCTTTTTGCAGACCTTGCTTATAGTCAGGGGGAGTTTGAGCATGAACAAGCACTATACAGCAGAGCAGACATCTCAGCTTGTTCTCAGAAAGACCATTATCAGATTGGAGCGCCATGACATATACAAAGGGGGAGCTCATTCAGAGACTTCAGCAGATCTGGTTCATAGTCAAAGGGAGCATGTTCTTAGGGGGCGCATACCCCTTTGCCCTTGATGTCAAAGGGGGAGAGTGATTCGGTGTTGTTGCCATCAAGTCCAAAGGGGGAGATTGTTGGCATTATGATGCATATGTTGTACTTGATGGCAACACTCTCATAGAAGATCATCTCACTTATATACATTCAGATGAATCTACAGAAGAGATATCAGATGTGACATATTACAGGATAGCTCAAAGGAATCAAATGGCAAGCTCTTTGTAAGCAGAGGTTCAAATATTGTTGAAATTATGAAGGACGCAGGTACACCTTACAGAAAGTGCGTCCCCGCAGGCAATCTATGCAGAACCCGCGTCCAGAGACGCAGGCCAGCCGTTTAGGGGGTGCGTCCACCCAGTGCACACATATCAAGGCAGAGGAAAGCACGTGGGGGTTTCTTGTGTGGTATCTAGCCGACGGTTTTGCGTTTCTATGGTGTCGGCTCGTGGTATTGTTCCATGTTTTGGGGAGAAGCTTGCCTATATAAAGAAAAGGAGTTCATTTGGATTATGCACCATCTTTGTTGAATATCTTTTGGTGAGATCTAGTCCAGATCTATGAAGGCGAATCTTCTAATGGACTATGATTGCTATGGCGCACGATCAGATATGTAGATCTGACTGTTTGGGTTAGTCTTGAAGTCTTAATATCTTTCATATCTAAAGAGACGCAGGTGCAGTAAGGGTTCAGGTGCGTCCGGGACGCAGGAGCGAACCGGTTCAGGTGCGCCGGACGCAGGCGCAGAAGGGTTCAGGTGCGCCGAGACGCAGACAGTTCAAAAGACTCAGAGCGAGGGACGCAGGCTAGCAGTTGAGCAGAGTGCGTCCGGGACGCGGGCTAGCAGTTGAACAGGGTGCGTCCAGGGACTCAGGCCAGCAGTTGAGCAGGGTGAGTCCGGGACTCAGGCTAGCAGTTGAGCAGGGTGAGTCCGGACTCAGGCTAGCAGTTGAGCAGGGTGCTTCCTTCTCTTAAAATCTTTGTTTATCATTGTTGCATCCTAGGTTTGGTCCTATTATTGTTGATCTAGTTACTACAATTGATTGGGTGTTTCAGAAGGTTGTTTGAGCTTCAATGTTGTTGTTGGGTCCAGTATGAAAATTGATGAAATGTGGTACTTAGAGGGAGAAGATTGTAGGCCGGCGCCTACGTACTAGTATCTAAGCTAGTACAAGAGCTAAAAGAAATCTTTGGAGCATTGTAGCAGGTAGTAGCCTGCGTACTAGTAAATGGATCGGCTAGTACAAGAGCAAAGGGGGTTGTAGCTCCCGTACTGGTATAAGGCTGCACCAGTACAAATATTGTAAAAGAATTTTCTTATTAAGAAGAAGATTGAGATGACTTGCAGCAGGTGGTTTTCTCCCGCATTGGGTTTCCACCTTATATCATTGTGTTCATATGTGTGCCTTATGTGTGATGATCTACTTTATGTTACTGCATCTGTTAACTGATAATATGGTTGATAATGTCCTAATGCACTCATTGAAGATCGATTAACTTAATCTTAAGAAGTTGTGGAAGTAGCATATATGAATCTGATTATGGAATTGAAAAAGTTTTATTAATGTGATAATACTGATTCACCCCCCCCTCTCAGTATTATTTCCAACAAATTGGAATTAACAATGAATCTCCACATTACATTTCATGGGCATTTGATAGTTTTATATCACCAACTATCGTTACATAACTAATTATTCGGTATACAACTGTCTATTTACAATTTTACCTAAAGTTACTAATTCGTTGTCAAACTAACAAAATAGAGAGATACTTTTGATCTTCTAGGGTGGGGTTGATGACCTTCTTATAATAACTTAATTTTCTTTTAGCTGCTAAATCTTTCTCACACCACATTTTTTCTTTGAACTTAGAAGTAACAATATCTTTAATGTTATTTATGTTTTGCAATGCATCATTCTCGTTGATCTCCCAATAGTTTAACCAGGCCCTTGTGTCTTTATGCCACCCCCGATTGAGCCTTAGGTGGTTTTGGCTGGAATTTAAAGCTAGCTTAGGAAGTCTATGATCGTCTATGTTATTGAGTTTGTGCTTGTACAACAGAAACCTAATCATAGCTAGGCTCTTAATAGGGGAAATACCTGCTTCTATAAGGAGAATAGGATAGGGTGTATTACTTTTAATTTTCAGGTTATAAGTTATAAAACGCTTCTGGATTTGCTCAATCTTTCTCCATGATTCTTTGGAGATGCTGCAACCCCAAAACTAACAGCCATATAAGATAACTGGAGTGACTAAAGTTCAAAGAGGAACTTCTTTTTATCCCACATTACGAGGTTTGTTGTTTTACAATTATTTTCAAGACCAAAATAAGCTTTCCATCCCCCATTAATCCTTTTCTCAATGCTATGGTTCCAGTTGAGCTTGTGATGAATTTGGTTTAAACATTTTAAATTATATTATTAATTTTTTCATTATTATCTCACTATTATAAGTTTCGGAGTTTTGGATGAGTTTTATAATAATGAATTTACTAAAACAAATAATACACCCTAATCAAATGTGTACTCTACATTACACTGATTTGATTATATCATTTAAGAACATTTTTTATAATTAGATTGTTTTTGTTAATATCATTGAATGTAGTTGTTTATTTATTTTCGAAGGGTTATGTGTTTTATTGTAATTTAAGATAATTGACTATAATTGGTTGGAGTTTTAGAATATATTAATTTTAGTTTTTTTTATTTTTTATTTTTATTTTAAATAGATTATAAATTAGTTAAAAAATAAGTAAAATTAGTTATTAAGTTAAATTTAGAAAGAAAATAATTAGAAATTCCAAATATTAAATTTTATATTAAATTATTTTTCAAGATAAACAAATTAAAAATGTTTTCATCACAATTTTAATAAGTTCATGTTATTATTTTAATAATTTCTTTAACAGTTGTATTTATTGTTTAAAAAAAATAATTATTTTTTTAATATTTTTAATAATTATTTTTATTTAAATTCTTTTCATATTAATTAATAATTTATTAAATATCATTATAATAATTAAGAAAAGTTTAAATGGTGTTTTATATTACTATTTTTATTGTTTTTAATTTTTTGAGATTTATATAATTAATAATTTTATGATTTTAAATTTTTTCTCTTTTAATTTTGAAGAAGTCAAAGTGTTTAAAGGTTTTAGTTTTCTCATTGAAATTTAGTGAGATCATTATGTTTTAGTAATTTTTGTTAGTATTTAAAATATATTTTTAATTTCATAAATTAATGGGAAGTTTTGAAAAACTCGCTAGACACTTCATTTTAGAGATTCAACAACTCAAATTTTGAGTTCCAATATTTTTAGATTGTATTATTCGGAGAAAAATTTATCCAAAAATATTTTTACTAAAAAAGGAAAGTCTAAACATTTTAAACTACATTATTAATCTTTTTCATTGTTATCTAACTATTATAAGTTTTGGAGTTTTGGATCAATTTTATAGTAATGAATTTACTAGAAACAATTAATACACCCTAATCGAATGTGTACTTCACATTACAATGATATTTTTATATTGTATTATTTGGAGAAAAAATTATCCAAAAAAACGTCAACTTTAATGATCAAAACTAAAAAGAAAATTTCCCTTGTCATTAATGTGACCTCATTTCTATTGAGTGTGGTGTACACCACTAATGAAGTTTATATTTATAAAACCATGTACTTATTACTAACAAAGGCAGGTTATAAAATTATTTAACTCCAAAAAAATGTGTCAACAACTAATATGGTCATCACAAATCATGCTAGAGTTGGGAGTACTTGGCCCATATAGAGTCATTTATTTTAGTAAATTTTTAAAACATGAGTCAATAACTAATATGCTCATCACAAATCTGTAAAATTTCCATTAACAGCCCAAAGATCATCAATACCGAATATTTCACAAACAGAACTTTATATGAGATGACATACCTTGATTAATCGCGGAAGATGTAATGGCTGCCATCTACTTTGATCTGACTCCTGACTGTTCCTCTTCTTCAGAATTCGGTTTCTCTCCTCTTGCCCTCACTTCCTTTATGTGCTTCTTGATGGAGAAGAATGCAACTCTTGTGGGGAGAGAGAGGACCCAATCCTTTATATATATCATTTAACTCTTAATCTGGTACGTCCATCATATACCAATTCAACGCTTAAGATCTTTAATGCTTTAATGCTTTTAACGCTTTTAATGCTTTAATGCTTTTATCGGGTCACATTAGGATTTAGAAACTGCAGATTTCTAACATTCTCCCACTTGACCTGACTATTCATAATATTAAGCATTGAACATCATACTATGATAAATTGCTGAGAGTTATGGCGGTTGTGCACTATTAATTCAATGCATTTCCTTCCATATACTACAATACCAGCAATCCATCAATTCATACTCATAATTTATATAAAACAGCATAATGGTCCACATAATGTCTTATATCATAATGATTAAACATAATATCTTTATAAGACTCTTTCTTGTTTAAAATTACATAAAATACGTACTACTTCATTAAAACAAGAGACACATAATTGTATATCAGAAACACATAAAAGAGCTCAGAATGTCACACATCAATTATTACAAATACAACCAAGACCCATTCTTTGAACATGTTCCTTAAATTGTCTTGGTTGTAATCCTTTCGTCAAAGGGTCTGTAATCATAAGTTCTGTCCTGATGTACATTATTGACATTCTTTGTTTCTGAACCTCATCTTTCACAACAAGATACTTCAGTTCTATATGTTTGGCACCTTTAGAGTACTTGTCGTTCTTTGAGAAAAATACTGTTGCAGAGTTATCACAATAAATTTTCAGCGGCTTACTAATGGTGTCGACAACCGCAAGTCCTGAAATAAAGTTCCGCAACCATAATGCATGAATTGTGGCTTCAAAACATGCCACAAATTCTGCCTCCATAATGGATGAAGCAACGATAGTCTGTTTCGCACTTTTCCATGATATGGCACCTTGAGCAAACATAAACAGGTAACCAAAAGTCGATTTTCTAGTATCGATGCATCCAGCAAAATCTGAATCGCTATTTCCAATCACATGGGATGCCTCTCCCATATCTTTCATTTCAAAGTTCGTCGAGAGACATTCCTTAGTCTCATGCAATATACTTAAATTATTTGCAGCAAGCAAGATGTCATCAACATAAAGGACCAGAAAAATAAACTTGCTCCCACTGATCTTTTGGTATATACAGTGATCAACCGTATTTTCCTTAAAACCAAAAGATGTAATAATGGTATTGAACTTAATATACCATTGTCGGGATGCTTGTTTAAGCCCATATATTGACTTCTTAAGTTTACACACCAATTGTTCTTTACCTTCTACAGAAAAACCCTTAGGTTGATCCATATAAACATCCTCATCAAGATCTCCATTCAGAAAGGCTGTTTTCACATCCATTTGATGCAACTCCAAATCATAATGAGCTACTAATGCCATTATTATTCTTAGTGAGTCCTTTTTCGAAACAGGAGAAAATGTCTCCTTGTAATCAACACCATCTTTCTGAGTGTAACCCTTAGCAACAAGTCTAGCTTTATACCGTTCGATATTACCACTAGAGTCGTGTTTGGTTTTAAAAACCCATTTGCATCCGACTCTTTTACAGCCATGTGGTAACTCAACGAGATCCCAAACTTCATTATGTTGCATGGATTTCATTTCTTCTTTCATGGCATTAATCCATTCCTTTGACTCTTTACTTTCTACAGCATGTGAAAACGAAATTGGATCCTTATTGATTCCAATATCATAATCTGATTCTTGCATATAAACCACATAATCATCAGAAATAGCTGACCTACGATTTCTTTGAGGTCTCTTAATGCTACTTGTTGTGGTTCATGCATATCAGCATTATGTAAGTCATTTCCTTCAGGAAGTACTTCTTCATTTATATGTTGTTCATTATCATCATGCTGTTATACAACAGCTGGAACAACATTTGGAGTAATAGTAGATGGAGGAACTATTCTAGGTAATGTAACATTTACCCTTGTTTCCTTTATTTCTACTATTTCTCTCTTCTAGTACTCCCACTGACTTCACCATTCTCAATGAGTCTTGCATTACCAGTTTCTAATTGCCCCTCAACTTCATTTATAAACGTCTCAAGGACATTCACAAATATCAGTGTGTATTAGTTCAAGCAGTTCAGTGTGTATTAGTTCAAGAAGCTGGCTGCTTCTAGTGGCTCCTTTCTTATTATGTTATTATGTTTGGTTTGTTTACCTTTAATACAATCCACACATAATTCTAGATCACTAAAGTCCAAATTTGACAAAATTTCAATACTTACTAATCTCATCATTCTTTCTTTGGATATATAACCTAGTCGTTTATGCCACAAGAAAGCAGAATTTTCATTCAACATGCTACGTTTTCATCCAACATTATTTACTACATTCAACAAGGAATTCACATAAGTGTCATTCAGTTTCAATAAACCATCAATTAGAATACCAGAACCAACATTATCAGCATTCTTATATAAATCAAAACAACCAGATCCAATCATACATCTAAAACCAGAAATATCCAATTTACTTGCGGAAATAAGGTTTCTAGATAATGAAGGTACATAAAGGGTACTGTATAAGTCTAATACATATCCACTTTCTAGAATTAGACGATAAGTATCTTTTTACAGATATGACATTGAACCCTCTTTAGTTCCTTCTTTTCGTCATCCTGCCCATTCTTAGCAGGTGCCTTTTCCTTCTTGAAATGACTTGATTTTCCTTTCTTTTCTTTACCAACTTTATTACTCACAAAACTTACTGAGTGATTCACTTGATTTTTCAAATGTCCTTCTTCCTGAACAAGTCTACTGGCCAATTCATTAACATTCCACTTATCCTTTATAGTGTTATAGTTAATCTGAAAGGGTCCATATTCAGAAGGTAGCGAGTTCAGGATGAACTGGACAAGAAAAGAATCCTCTACTGTAAGTCCCAGGGAGTTTAACCTTGCTGCAATATTAGTCATCTCTATAATGTGCTCTTGCATAGTTCGCGACCCATCAAACTTCATGGTCGTGAGTTCTGCCATAAGAGTACCAGCGAGTGACTTATCAGCTGAACGAAAACGCAGTCTGTTCCTTAGCACTTTCTGTTTGTGGAATTGTTGAGTTGATGTTGTTAGCAACAGTCATCTTAATAAACATAAGGCTCAATCTGTTACTGCGTTCCCATGCTTTATGGTGTGATTTTTCTGACTCAGTACTATCTCTTGTAAGAACAGCAGGCTTATCCACAAGGAGTGCCAAGTCAAGATCCTGAATACCTAAATGGAAATTGACTTGTTCTTTCCATTCAGAAAAATTAACACCAGTGAACAATGTAACAGATGAAGCATGTGTATTCATGGTAACTTCTGCAAATAAAAAAATGAAATATCTATAAGCTCATAACTAACGCGATTCAGATGTAGACATAATAGTATAATATAGCACTCCTTTGGGTAGATATTATCTTATACTTAACATAATTAAATACCAAAACATAAGCAGGTAATAAATATATTCAATCAAATAGAACTGACATCTTTGGATGATCAATATTTATTTAATCAAAATATCTATTAAACCTCATCATGTCAACTAGTTATAGAACAAGACTTTCCTTTGGGTAAGTTCTCAGGTTCTATCATTAGTGACGCCAGTTCTTAATTGGTATTATTATAACTGGCAATTTCTATCAATAATCATTATGTCACTTATGCACTAAATGATTATTCTGATTTTGACCACTTTGGTGATTAACAAAATCACAAATCTCATGTGCATAAATAATTTGTAACACATACCTTATGCAAAACAACATTCTGATTTTGACCACTTTGGTGATTAACAAAATCATAAATCTCATGTGCATAAATACATACTTTATACAAAACAATCAGTCACAGAACAATTACTTTTATGCCCAAATTTCAAACGTCAATCGAAACTATAGCTTTCCTACATGAGTTCTACTTAACTCTGTACAAAAAATGATTGCTTTGTTAGTCTTCTTTCAGTGCACAAATTTGACTATCTACCAGGATTCAATAACTTATATTCACCGCATATTCATTCCAAACAAGGTCGAAAACTTTATATCCGACGGTAACATACACCATGGTTGACATGCAACCTCAAAATTTTCAGAATCCGGATCATCAATGTATCATTATATCATATAAAACATGAACTCTACACTCAATAGAGTAAACAAGGTCATATGCTAATCTTGAATCACTTTTGGCATTCTTCTACATTGATAATTCTCTAATATTTTGTGCATGAGTAAAGCGTTGGAAAGCAAACATTCCCTCGCAGAACTAATTTTATATTCCCCATCCCAAATTTTATTAAGCCTTATGGATCCATCATTATTTTTCCCGAAACCCTAGCGACTTCTGCAAGCCCATGACTACAGCCCTCACAGGCAGAGCCTTCGCACGGCCATTGCCAAAATTAAAATGAAAGGGAGACGCCTAATATAAGCACGCCTGTATCCCCAACAAGCTTTACGGCGACCGCTACGAAACTTACAATTTAAAAGGACCTAATGCTTGCACGCCTGAAACCCTCAAAGAGCCTTCCGGCATCCATTACCAGTGATAAAATCATAGATATCCTCGACTTGAGACATCTTGATTAACAGAAATCCAGGGTGCAGTTAATGAGGGCATGGTTTGGGGTGGATGACTTTAGATTTTAGCGCTTCGGAACCAATAGCTTAACTTTCTCCCCCTTATCGTTGGGTTCCTTTAGGTTAAAATCG
This sequence comes from Pinus tabuliformis, assembly GCA_031772625.1. NCBI lineage: Eukaryota > Viridiplantae > Streptophyta > Pinopsida > Pinales > Pinaceae > Pinus > Pinus tabuliformis. Next base: position 11,312,257 of record CM062808.1, read on the forward strand.
AGACAGAGTAGGCATGATATATTATCACCGAGACTGAACGATGTTTCCCCTTCGACTGCTACAAAATTTGGCTATAGCATTATGGCGCATTTGGAAATGAGTATTACGGTGTAAAACGAGTGATTGAGGTCCACAGTGGACGAGAGAAAAGAATAAAAGCAACCGTAGCATGCCTAAATAATCTTAAAATCCATTTGGATGAAAGCGCTTGAATCAAAAGGCCGACACGCAAATATGGGGGTTATGTGTCACCATAGAGGACAACGTATTTTCGTCAAGCCATGAACAGATCAATTGCAATCATAGGAAATATTCAGTTATTGATTGTGGCTCTGATACCAAATGTAAAATTTCCATTAACAGCCCAAAGATCATCAATACCGAATATTTCACAAACAGAACTTTATATGAGATGACATACCTTAATTAATCGCGGAAGATGTAATGGCTGCCATCTACTTTGATCTGACTCCTGACTGTTCCTCTTCTTCAGAATTCGGTTTCTCTCCTCTTGCCCTCACTTCCTTTATGTGCTTCTTGATGGAGAAGAATGCAACTCTTGTGGGGAGAGAGAGGACCCAATCCTTTATATATATCATTTAACTCTTAATCTGGTACGTCCATCATATACCAATTCAACGCTTAAGATCTTTAATGCTTTAATGCTTTAATGCTTTTAACGCTTTTAATGCTTTAATGCTTTTATCGGGTCACATTAGGATTTAGAAACTGCAGATTTCTAACAAAATCATGCTAGAGTTGGGAGTACTTGGCCCATATACAATCATTGAACTTCTAGAGTCCTAGAGCCTAATGTCGATTGTTTGGTTTCACATAAAAGTCTAATATTTAAATATTTCTTGGGCTATAATAAAGTAAGTAATTAAACGCCTTTCCTTTTCCACTTCCCTTCCCTTTCCATGATTATATAATTTTCATTTCCATCATCCATTGTAACAATCTTAGCAGAATTCACTATTTACAAAAGGATCAAATTTCAAATCACTAACTCATTTGAGGATTTAGGTTTGAGGATTGATTTTCATAAGAAGTATGACACTTAAGGTAGTAAGAAGTATGGCCTTGATCTTATCCACCTGAGGTATGCTATAGTTCCTTGCTCGCATATTAGCAAGTCCAATGATAAGATCCACGTGATAATTTGTATGATCATCTTGCATTGCAATGAAGCAACAACTAAAGTTTTAGAATGAACTAATGTTGAATTGAAATATTTTATTTAAGGGAGGAGAAGCTATGTAATTAGTAGAGCATAATAGGGATCATTAATGAGGAAAGTTAGAGAATACCTTTTCAAACTTAATAGGATTCATGTGAAAGCCTGAAGGTAGATTTTGAACACCATGTTGCAGTGTGGTGATTAATTTGTCAATCAGTTCATCATCATCATCATCATACAATGTAGAAGAAAGGTTCACATATGTAGCTTTCTCATATGTGACAATATTCACCCCTTCTTTTGGCTCGAAAACTAGAATATGCACTTTATCAACCACGTGTGCCAATCTACTTGAATTTGGATTTGAAATCCAATCGGGAATGGGAATGGCATATGCATTAGATTTTAAAATGGAGGTTGTAAGAATCAGGGACATATGATTGGGATCATGAGAAGAAAGGTGGAGGCGCTTTGGGAAACACTTTAGAGAAGACTAGAATAGTGCACCTTTTCTTGTAGTTTCATCCTGATAGAAGTTAAAACTATTAGATCATTGTAATGTGGAGTATACATTGGATTAGGGTGTATTACTTGTTTCTAGTAAATTTGTATGATGATGATGATGATGATAATGATGAACTGACAAATTAATCACCACACTGCAACATGGTGTTCAAAATCTACCTTCAGGCTTTCACATGAATCCTATTAAGTTTGAAAAGGTATTCTCTAACTTTCCTCATTAATGATCCCTATTATCCTCTACTAATTACATAGCTTCTCCTCCCTTAAATAAAATATTTCAATTCAACATTATCCATTGGAAGAAAACTCAGTCTAAAATTTTGGTTGTTGCTTCATTGTAATGCAAGATGATCATACAAATTATCACATGGATCTTATCATTGGACTTGCTAACATGCGAGCAAGGAACTATATCATACCTTAGGTAGATAAGATCAAGGCCATAATTCTTACTACCTTAAGTGTCATACTTCTTATGAGCACTATGCATGAGATAATAAAACCAATATAACCACCATTTTCTACACAAATTGGCAAAACTCTTCTTAGACTAGAGTTGCACAATTACATGGGATATTGGCTACAACTATATTTAATGACCTTTTAAAGTCATATGGGAAATCCCTTTTCAAAAATTGGGATGAACATTAATAGCATAACATATGAACAAGATTGATAATTTTAAGTTATGTAAATTATTTTACAATAGAACATCAATTTTTTTTTTTTTTTAATTTACTAAGAAAGTATCATAGTTGAATAAAAATCAATTTACTAAAAGTCTTAAAAACTATTAAAATTGTTATACAATAATAATTAAACCATTAATCTCAAAAACTCAGTTAGAATGCACATATTGTGTTTATGGATTCTAGAACATGCTATACTTAATGAAAAGTGTAAAAAATTCATATAAATGAGTTTTATTAAATAGTCTCATAATCGTTTCGTTGAAAAAAATAAAAATAAATAAATATGAGAGGATGAAAATAAAAAACATTGCTAGTAGTGTAATCGACTCTACGGTAAAGCGACTCTACAGTACTATAGGCCTTGATTTCATCGAGTATTGAGTCATGAATCTTTGGGGTTGAATTCTCCATTTGGAAATCATTCACCCGATTTCCTCATTGCTTAAATCTATGTCTCCATGCAAGTAGTTTTCCCCGTTGCTTTCTCCATTTTCAACATTTGAGTGTTATGTTTTATCAATTAGCCAACTATTTGATGAAGGGAGGGGGAGGCAGATCTAGTGGTCTAGTAGTTTGCAAATGGGAAAGAGGTTGATATCACCTCTCGAGCTCCCAAAATATGCAGTGATCTAGGTTGTCAGATCCAATAGGACGAATTAGTGACAAAGTATGCACCTACATCATAATGGATTTTTATGTCACGATTCTTCTCCAATTTATGTCTTATGGTCTTTCCTTTGCAACATCTGCTACAATTGCTAGTAGTTATAAACCATTAATCATATATCACATGTTTAAAAAAAGTTATCTATTTTTATTTTTATTTTTTTTAATTTATACTCCTAAAACTTTCAACTTTTAATATTGCTCAACCTCTAACACCTATTTAAAAAAACAATAAATTTGAAACCACAAATGCCCTTTTATTTTATTTATTTTCCAAAAAATACCAAAAATGGTTTGTTGTTGTCGTCGTTCTTATCACCAAGAATTCCAATTTCAACTTTGAAACGAAATGCAAAGTAAAAAATCAAATTGTGTGACGAAAGGCAATCCAGATTCAACCAACTTATTGACTACACGAATGACACGTTAGCAATACGATTTCCAGGTGGAAAAGGCCACAAGTGGAGGAAGCAGCGAGGAAAATTGTTTGCATGGAGACGCGGATTTAAGCAATGAGGAAATTGGGTGAATGATTTCCAAATGGAGAATTCAACCCCAAAGATTCATGATTCAAAACTCAATGAAATCAAGGCCTATAGTACCGTAGAGTCGCTTACACTGCTGACAGTGTTTTTTATTTTCATCCTCTCATATTTTTATTTTTTTTCAACAAAAGGATTATGAGACTATTTAATAAAACTTGTTTATATATATATATAGATATCTATTACACTTTTCATTTAGTAGAGCATTCTTTTGGAGATTTAAACCCAGCACAGTGTTAAACAAAATATGTGCTTCTACCTTTTCGGCTCACCTCTTCTTCTACTTTGATTAACCTTTTTTTTTCTTGTATTTTGATTAACTTTTGGTAATTTGATTATTATTAATCCCCTTTGCATTCTCTTCAATTGTTAGGATAAAGATGATTAATGTCCACCATGAATGTGTGTGTTAATTATAGTGATTATGGTGTTTCTACGTTATTAGATTAATTATGTCTCTTAAATTTTATAGTATAGTATAGGTTAGCTACAAATAACATGAAAAGTTGTTGTCTCCTATGTTGTTTAGGGTTGGTGGTGAATGTATTAAATATTCATTGAGGGAATTTCCTTTTTCAAGTGCAAAAGGATTTTCGTATAGGAAAATAGGTGGAAAATAGGATGACCCTTCCTACCTTGAATTCTTCAAGTAGTGTATGGAAGACTTTTTTTAAGAAAATGTTAGATCTCTTCCATGTGTGGTGTCATGAGAAACATGGATGATGGAAACCATCTTCTTGAGGCTAGTTTGGAAGGTTTTTATGGAGAATACAAAAGAGAGATCAATCCAAGATTCTCTGTGGGAAAAAATTTCATCACCAATAACCAAATCAGAGGACTTTATTTTGCAACAGTTCATTCCTATCCTCTGATATGGTAAGTCTCTATCTTTTCTTCCCATGTTTATATTGTATAGGAGTGATTAAAAGCTTGAGATTGATAGGTTCATACAAAGTTAGATCTATTATCTAGACTTCTATCTATATTCGAGATGTTGGGTTTTTACAGAAATTGATTGAGTCACAACAGTTGTTGCATTCATTCATGTAATCTTATAGGCATGCAGTTCATTATTATAGTAACAAGTGTTCATTGCTTGGTGATAATGTTTGAGTTTGCACTAATATATTGAACTGTGATTTGAACTTTTAAAGGCTTGTTGGGGTAGATGAGGAGACCCAACTTTCATTTTTGTAGAGTTGGATAAAGAGCCATCTGGAAGATGGAAGCAGGATATTGAAAAAACCAGTTTTGTTTGTAGAGTTTGGGAAATCTTACAAAGACCCATGATTTCACATGAGTGAGAGAGACAATTTACTTGATGTGGTTTATAAACATGTATATGCATCTCCTAAATGGGGAGGAGCAGGTGGAGGGGCCATGTTTTGGCAGATGATGGCAGAAGGAATGAGTTCATATGGAGATGGGTATGAGATTGTTTTGTCTGAGAATCCATCCACAACAGCTCTGGTTTCTGGTCAGTCTCATAAGTTGGTCATTTATTTACGAGGATGTATGAGTATAAGAATAGGAGGCAGATCCATGCACATCGCCCATGAAATCTATCAGAGGTTGATATTGATGGCCAAATTGTGTAAATATATGTTTGAATGGCATTTGTTTACTAATTTTTATATTCAATGATTTTCTATATGTCACGATTCTTCTAGAATTTATGCCTTACGGTGTTTCCTTTGCAACATTTGGTGCAAATGCTAGTTATGTCATTATGTTAGAATTGGATTATTAACTTTCTGAATTTGTAATAGTACTATAATTTAATTTTCATGTTACAGAACCAACTTTGGGATTGGTCACAGTATGGAAGATATTTTGGAGGCACATGTTCCTCCTGGAGATGTTAACATTTTTATTTTTTAAATTACACCTCTTTCTTTTTTAGGTAAAAAATTATCAATTTGATATATGATTATTTTATTAGTATATTATGATTTCTTTATTAGTGTATTATTTTATTAGTTTGTAAATTAATATAAGTATAAATATTTTTTAACAATATGTTAGTTGATACTGTTTACCGTAGTTTCATAATTATATTAAATAAAATATACAGTAATAAAATTAATATATAAAATTCTCTCATATATATATATTTCAAAAAAAATTCAAGTAATTTTTTTTTCCTTATTAAAATTTAAAAAAACAACAATAATATTTAGAAAATTGGAAACTCCCATATAAAACTATAGACCATCTAATTGGTAACATGGGATCAAACATTTACCCTACCATCTAATTGCTAACATGGGATCAAACATTTACCCAACAAGATAACTATTATGAAAACATTTTTTAACAACAATTTTTAGCAAAATAATGAATTTAAGTGGTTTAAAATGAGCATAAATAAATTCAGCATCTGAGAATAAAATAGAGGAGGCACTCTAAATTATGGTTCCAAAAATTTCATACTAATATTTAACCAAAATTAATTAAAAAACAAAATAATGTAGAAAAGATCAATAAGCTGAGTTGTTTTTAAGAACGAAGCTTCGGCATGTGTGTAGCTGACTATCGGATTGCCTTACTCTCTCCGCCTGAAGTTATCTTAATTTGAGATTTGGGTCATCCAAAGGTTCCAGAACATCATCCACTTGAGTCATTGAGCGCTCTAAAAGATTAATGGTTGACTTTCTGGACCCTCGTATACTTGATTTGTGTGTTTTAAATATTTCGCAAATTTGAAAGTGAAGTTAGATCGTTGATTTAATTTTTTTTGTTCTTTTCAAAATAAATAGCTTAAAATGCGTTATAATTTTTTTTTTTTTTTAATAAAATGAAGTCTAAATAAAAAAATGTGTAATTAAAACAAAGTCTAATGGATTGAAAAAAATCAACCATGGACTTTCTTCATCTTTCAACAACCCAAATTTACTATTAAATAATCAAATAAGATAGGGATATGATCAATTTTAAATTTGGTCTTACCTACCTACAACTTCTCTAATCTAATCTCAGATGCGGACACCAATTCATGTCCATGAATAAACTTTTCTTCTCTTTTCAAAATATTTGAAATTTTATAAGAAAAATAGGAATAATTTTATAATTAAATTTAAATTAAATATATAAAACAATTCAACCATTTTTCAATTATTTAATAACCCAAACTTTATAATAATTTTTTAATAACCCACATTTACAAGTAGAAGAATATAATTCATTTGAAAATTTGGTCTTTTCCACCTAACATCGTGCCTATTCCAATTCATGGCCATGGAAAAGGGGTCTTCGTAATTTTTTCATTCACTTCGTAGTCAGATTTGAGCATTGAAGGAGCCCAAAAGAGAGTGACGAAAGGTTACTTGTGGATTAGGTAGGGCCCTTTGGTGTAACAATCCGGGTTACAATAACGAGGGATTGCCTGGTCTGAATTTGGAAATTAATATAAAAGTATACAAATTCAATCATATGGAAATTAATATAATAATTATATATAAATTAAATATATTTTATATTAGTTTAGATTTATTTTAATTTTAGATTTACCAAGTGTTTAGAGCGATCAAATCTTTTTTAACTATAAAAGAGGTTTGCATATCAAGGGATTTGATCTTTTTAGGCGAGCCTCTGAAGATGGGTGAAGTATTTACCCGAAACGACGAGTTCTACAAATATAATACATGGGATTCCAGAAGTTCTAGAGTTCTGATCTTTGGGTATGTGATATTGGCTCATGGTATTGTTAGAAAACTTATTTAAAAGTCAATGGTATCCATGGTAAAATGGTGGTAAATATTCATGGTTTGTATGATCCGAGCTTAAACCAGAACGCAACAAATTATAAATATAAACATAAATACAGAGATGCAACAAAAATAACACTTCATTTCATTAATAGAAAAATATTGAACTATGCTTACAAACATAATGGGAATAAACTAGCTCGGGCGATGGTAGCTTATCTCTGAGAAGAGATGTGGCATCTACATGTCTCTGAACTGTGTTACAATGAGGCTCAAAGGCCTATTTATTATTGAATAACAAGAGAAAACCCTAAACAACCAAAAACCTAACCCGAGAAGATGTATCGCCAAGAGTTTATGGGCCACATTGGGGTTAGATAGGCAGCCAACTTCCTGAGGTCGTAACTTGGTCATATTATCTTCATTTGGTGCGTACAATACTTTGTTGGCAAGGCCTTTCTGAGTAGTACAAGATTTTCCGGAGGCCTTGCCTATGGCAATGGACCTACAGAGAAAAAAACATCATTTAGGGGGTCATCATTTAGGGGGTCAAAACTACACCGGAAGTTCAAATCTCAAAAAACTACTAAAAATAGTAAATGCTGAAATAAACAAGGAAACAGATGAAACCGACTGGAGGTCTAGGTGGAATAGGTGGGTTGCCACCAATATCCACCTGGATCACTCCTCCCCCCTTAGGAAGCAATGGTCCCGATTAGGTGCAAAGCCTCCATGAGGTGAGGAAGTTTCTATTGAACCTAGTCCCTGGTGAACCAATTGCCATGGTGAAGGAGTTGGACTGCTTTGACAACTCGATATAGTTGGATCCTTTGTTGGTGAGTGTTCTTGACCTGCGTGTCCATGAGCTGATCAGTTGTGTCCTATTCCATGCAGTCCGGGTTGAGCTCTGTTGGTGTGATTTGTTATGCAATATCAGATGTGTCCAACAACAGTGGAAAGTATAGTCAAAGGCGGTCTACATTAAACTCTAGGTACGGATCAAGGAATGAGGGGATGCTGACCTCGAAGGCATTGTCACTGACAACCTTGGTGATGGTGTATGCCCTTGATGAGAATCTAGATTTGGGGCAAAAATTAGCTCAAAAATCAAAGTGCTCAGAATCGCTTTAAACTAGAACGGAAGCGTCCGTCTCGACAAAACGATCCCAACACAACTTGTTTTGTTCAAAACAGAGTTCGTATGAAGAAGATAGAGCTCGCTGACCGCTTTGCCAAACAGAAGAAATTTTTGAAAAAAAATGCACAGTTAGCAATCCGTACTGCTGACGTGGCAAGTCACTATGCAAGGTTAACGACTTAATCATAGTTCTCCAAGTGTCAAGTTTTTATTGGTTATCAGGTTTGGTGCGTTGGCAAGTTTTGATTGGTTTGAAAGTGGACCAATGAGGAGGGGACAAGTGGCAAGCGCAGAGGCCGCCACGTGTCCCTCCCCAAAGGACCGGTTATGGGTAGTGATAAAATTTTATGGCAGGCCTGGGGGTTGAAACCGGGACTTGATCTGGACAAACTTCGCAACATACCATTGCACCCATGCTTTGGATATTAACCAACAAAGGTCTCTGCATATATTTGTTGTTGAATAAGTTTCGAGTTGAGGTAAAATGTTGGCGGTTACCACCAACCCAAACCACAGCATGCGACCACACCACACGTATGTTGAAAATAGCAACAAGGAATGCTAAAAATAGAAGTGCTAAAAATAGCACTACTATAAATAGTAGTTTGGGTACTAGTGTTGGATTGAGCAATAGGGAATGAAAAATGGAAGTGCTAAAAATAACATTTCTATTTTTAGCAGTTCAGGATGGATTCCTATTGTAGTTAGTGCCTAAACTAAAACAGTGAAGTAAAATTCGAATTTGAACTTAACAACTGTTTGAAAATAAATCAATTAATTCTCCATGAGTTAATTAGCTGTGAAAAATCAAACATGAAGTCTATGTGAGGACATGCAACAGTTTATCTATTAATTGAGGAATTTATCCATCAATTAAAGAGATAAGGATGAGTCCTAATTTGAGTAGTAATTAGTTGGCTTAGTTAACTGAGTCAAGTCCAGTTATAATTGATTTAAACAGTTTGTTTAAATTAAGTAAGTTTAGTTAGTTAATGCATGCTTGCATATAACTGCCGCTATTCAGATAACTGAAGATTCTCTCATGAATAACTCATGCATGTCAGTTCAGACAGAGGCCCAGTTGAGATCAGAGAAGGGATAGTGTACTATCAGTTGGATGAATATTTTTCCTATAAAGGAAGCTCATCCATGATGAGGATTTATCTCCTTCAGGACTGTGTAGTTGGATCAGAGGTTAGTGAGTGTGTGAAGAGGCCAATTCACACAAGTGACTGCACTAGACCCCAATCAAAATTGCGCAAAGAAATAGGAGGCTTGGAGGGCAGAACAGAGGTTAGAGAGAGGCCTTTGACTGTCTATGAGCAGCAGAGGTATTATAGAGAGAGAAGGATAGCTTTTGAGCTGATTATTTTTGTAATACTGGTTATATTTCCACTTGTATGATAATACAAAGTTGGGGTTTTAGGCTGAGGCTTTCCCTGGGTTATATCTTCTGTGTTATGTGTGATTGATTCCTTCTTATTAGTTATATGTGTTCTTATTGATGTTGCTAATGTTCGATTAAGCTTCTGCTAAATTGTTTGTAGAAGTAGATCAAGTGTTTTGCTTTAGTATATTGCATTACCAAGTGATCTACAGGTGGGAATTTCTACATGGTATCAAAGCACAGGTGATCAAGGAAGAATAGTATACAAGAAGGGAGAAGTTGAAGTTTGTGATTCTTGAATATAGAAACCGAGTTCTTATCACATCTCTATGTCACCTATGGCATTCTATGGTTTGAGACTCGAATATGCCCTTGATGGCAGTTCGAATTATATAGCCTGGAAGGACCGCATGGAAGCAGTACTAGAGGATAACGGTCTAAAGGACTTCATTGATCAAGAAGTCCTCAAGCCAACTGGTGCTGCTAAGTTGGTTGAATGGAAGAAATGTGTGGCTAGAACAAGGAGAATCCTCCTGGAGGGAGTTCGAGACCACATTGTCTTGAGCCTCCATGGGAAGGAGACACCGTTTTCAATGTGGAAAACATTGAAAGATTTATATCAGAATAGCAGTGATCAGAGGACGCTGGCACTGAAAGACAAGCTTGGGAAGATCAAGTGTGAAAAGGGCAACATGATCTCTACATATTTGAACAAGCTCACCACAAGCAGGGATGAGCTTGGAAGTGTAGGGATTGCGATAGCTGATGATGACATGGTGAGTTTTGCACTCCTCGGTCTTCCTAAGAGCTGGCATAGCTACCAGGACTTGGTTAATGGAAGAGAGAAACTGCTAGATTGGGAACAACTTTGGTCGGATTTGATGCAGGAGGAGATAAGAAGAAGCACCAGATATGGTTCTTCATCCATGGAGGATGAAGAAAATTGTGCTTTAGCTAGTAAGGCGAAGAAGGGGAAGGAGAAGGTTTCTCATTCTGAATCCAGTTCTTCCCATGGTGGGAAGAAGTTTGACAAATCGAAAGTGCGATGCTTTCATTGTCATGAGGTGGGCCATTTTTCTGCAAATTGTCCACTGAGGAAATCCAAGAATGGATCCGTGGAAGGATCAGAAGGTGAGGCACTGGCCTCACAGTTCGAGTTGGATTTCAAATTGTTCGCATGCATGGTTTCATCCATGGTGGGAAGTGGTTGGTTTCTTGACAGTGGAGCTTCTTTCCACATGACCGGTGACAAGAGTTTGTTCAGTACTTTGGAGGAGGAAGATATCCAGATACTAATAGTGATGGGTAATGATGAAAAGTACAGTGTCTCAGGTGTAGGCACGGTTATTGTTTAGAGGGAGCATGGAGATCGCCTTACCTTGATCGATGTCAAGTATGTACCAAGATTGAAGTGAAACTTGGTGTTGATCGCAATGCTGGAAGACAGAGGCCATGATGTGGTCTTCAGTAAGGGAAAGGTTTTCCTTAGACACATCACCACTAGACAAGTGAAGCAGATCAGTTCACGGGTCAAGAACCTGTATGCTCTTAAGGTTCAAGATGCATGCAAAGCCTTGAGGAGCAAGGCAACTGATGGAGACTTGGTGATTGAGAGGGAGAGTACATTACCTCTCAAGAAGTCTCAAACGATTGTGGAGGAGCCATGATTGGTGAAGCAACTTCAGGAGGTTGTGGAGCAGCCACAACTGGGGAAGCCGAGAGGAGACATAGTGGGCATCTACTCATGCAGAGACCTTCAATAGGGGGAAACTTCAAGCCAGGTGGGCAGAGGGATCACACGCAACGATACCTCTAGGTAGGAGGTGGGGCGATGTGGAGTGATCGTCCCAAGGAGGAGGGGTAGGATCCTTCAGGTACCTAACCTCTTTGATTCAATTTTGCTACAGGAGCCCCGATGAGGAGTAGTAGGACTAACTAATTGGGTAGAGATAGATGCAGATGGAGCAGCAGAGAGAGCTACAGTGCAGGAGTCCTAGGACTGTGTAGAGCTAGGAGGCTGCAATGATGTGAGAGGCACAGGAGTGTTGTACCAGTGCAGGATGGCACAGAGGGGTGTGCAATAGTGCAAGATGAATGGAGTGTTGTAGTAGCTCAAAGGTCAGAGAGGGAGCACTTGTCAGTAGCAGGTATAGCTTCAGCATCAGAGTATGTTTCTAGCCCAATAGAGGTCATTTGGGAGTTTTTTTTTTGTTTCTAGAGTTGTTGGAGCAACCACACTTGGTAGAAGTGTTGCAGAACATTCCAAAAGTATAGGATCGGGTTTGAGTTGAAGCCTTTCTTGTTGAGAGGGAGTGTTGAAAATAGCAACAAGAAATGCTAAAAATAGAAGTGCTAAAAGTAGCACTGATATAAATAACGGTTTGGGTACTAGTGCTGGATTGAGCAACAGGGAATGAAAAATGGAAGTGCTAAAAATAACATTGCTATTTGTAGCAGTTCAGGATGGATTCCTATTTTAGTCAGTCCCTAAACTAAAATAGTGAAGTAAAATTCGAATTTGAACTTAACAGCTCTTTGAAAATAAATTAATTAATTCTCCATGAGTTAATTAGTTGTGAAAAATCAAACATGAAGTCTATGTGAGGACATGCAACAATTTATCTATTATTTGAGGAATTTATCCACCAGTTAAAGAGATAAGGATGAGTTCTAATTTGAGTAGTAATTAGTTGGCTCAGTTAACTAAGTCAAGTCCAGTTATAATTGATTTAAATAGTTTGTTTAAATTAAGTAAGTTCAGTTAGTTAATGCATGCTTGCATATAACTGTTGCACTTTAGATAACTGAAGATTCTCTCATGAATAACTCATGCATGTCAGTTCAGACAAAGACCCAGTTGAGATCAGAGAAGGGACAATGTACTATCAGTTGGATGAATGTTTTTCCTATAAAGGAAGCTCATCCACGATGAGGATTTATCTCCTTCAGGACTGCGTAGTTGGATTGGAGGTTAGTGAGTGTGTGAAGAGTCCAATTCACACAAGTGGCTGCACTGGACCCCAATCAAAATTGTGCAAAGAAATAGGAGGATTGGAGGGCAGACCAGAGGTTAGAGAGAGGCCTTTGACTGTCTATGAGCAACAGAGGTATTATAGAAAGAGCAGGATAGATTTTGAGTTGATTCTTTTTGTAATACTGGCTATATTTCCACTTGTATGATAATACAGAGTTGGGGTTTTAGGCTGAGGCTTTCCCCGGGTTATATCTTTTGTGTTATGAGTGATTGATTCCTTATTATCAGTTATATGTGTTCTTATTGATGTTGCTCATGTTCAATTAAGATTCTGCTAAATTGTTTGTAGAAGTAGATCAAGTGTTTTGCTTTAGTATATTGCATTACTAGGTGATCTACAGGTGGGAATTTCCGCAAACCATAGTAGTTAACCATAATCACGATGGTTATTGCCTCCCATGTGAACACACCAACAAAACTCTGTCGGTTAGTGCAAACGGTAACCAAAAACGGTGGTTAGCACAAACAATAACCAAAAATGGCTGCAAGAAAACCGTAGCATTCACTGCTCGGCATGTGTTCACTCCACTAACTATTGGGTTATATAAACCGTAATTGTTTGCAACTAACTATGCTGGGAAATGCCACCATGTGACTGCCTCCACTCAAACTGGCAAGTCAATGGTTTCAGAACCACGCGGTATTAGCGCTAAGCACGATTAGTGCTTAATTAATCCACACTTAACCATTAATTAATCATAAATTAAGGTTGGCGGACTTTTGGTGGTCCAATAATTTTGATACTAACTCCAAAAATAGCGGGACTAACTAGAGTTCCTCCAGTCTTAGAGGAGGTTTACTAGGGGAAAATTGTTTTGACCATAACTAGAGTAAAATTCGACCAAATTGAGCTCAGGAAAAGGTGTTCCTAGATGATTTTGATGCTCTGAGTCCATTGAAGCATTTTTTAGGAGCAGTAGAGCATTGTAAACATAAATCTTTTCCATTTTGAGAAAATATAGAGCCTCAAGCCTTGGAAGATGGACCAAGGAGAGGTAGCCCAAGAGTGGTGAACTCCTTTATCAAAACATTGTGTTAAGTGTTCTTCTGGATGGTTTGTTGTACATTTACTTTTTGTTGTTTAGAACTTGTCTTTCATGCTATTTTTCTCATGATTCCAACATAAAACTTAACATAAATCTACCTGATTTGATTCACAAACACCATAAGGGAACCTATGCACATGAAGCAATTGACAAGCATTTGTTTTTAATTTTGAAGTTGAAATTAGCACAAAAAAACTAACATTCAACAACAAATCAAGTTGGTATCAGAGAAAAGGTTATTTTCTTGATTTCTTGAGTTTTGTGCAAGTAAGGTTTTAATGGTTGCAGATTTGTGAAGCTTTTTGATGCATTACAAGTGTAATGGCATCTTCAACAAGTGATGTTTCTAATCCCCCTTCCTTAGCAAGATTATTTTATGAAGAGATGTTGCAAGAGCTTATCATAATGATAGATATGGTGCAAGAGATGTATGAAGATAGGAAGGAGAACATTATACTTCAAGAGTAGTTGATGGCCATGAAGGAGGAGAAGCAAGAGCTTCTTGAAAAGATGCATGAGATGGAGATTCAACTCCATGATGCCAAGGAAACCCTAGCCAAGTATGTGCATGAAAATGAGGTATGCAACTCAATTTTATCTTCAGTTTCCTCTCAAAATGAATGTTTTGGTGCTTTTGAAAGACACACTAGAGGAATAGGGTTAGGCAAACATGCACAAGTTGTAGTTGAACCAATTGTTGTTGAGGAAAGGCCTATGTATTTGGGTCTTGGTTATGGACAACGTGATGGAGAATGCTACAAATTCAAGGAGGCACATGAAAGTGTTCCAAGTAGGACTTACATTACATGTTCATTACCTCAAGCTTGTGAAGTTTGTGTTCATGAGGAATGCAAAAGTTGTATACCCACTTTGCAAGAAGATGCTCATAAACATGCAACTAGTGGAAATGGAAAACAAGATGATTGTTGAAATCTCTAAGTTCATTGAAATCATTGTTGGTATTACGAAGAGAGCCATTACCTCATCAAATTCACTTCCTCAAGAAGGCGAAAAAGGCAAATATGCAATATATAAATATGCCTTTAATCAAGTTTCTTTTGATAATGATAAACATGGTAAATCTTCACATAAGATTTGGAGAAAATTTACATGTTCCTTTTGTGGTTCGAATAAACATACTAATTTGAGGTGTTGGAAGAGGATAGCCATACACATGAAACTTTCAAAACAAAAGAGACAGAAATTGAAAGGTCCATTGGATAATGCAGACCTTGTTGAAAAGAAGATGCAATTATTTTGCATTCATTGCCATAAGCACGGTCATCTTGTAGACAAGTGTTGGACTTTGCATCCAATAAGTCATCCACAACATTTGAAGAAGGTGGAGAGATATTTTGGCAAGAATGGAAAATATGATTCCATAATTGATGAGGGCCAGGATGATACACATGATTAAGTAGAACTGGAAGAAGTGCCAATGAAATGGTTTGGAAAGAGATGGTTCAATTTCTTAACCAAATAAGGCCTTGCATTCCTTTTGATAATTGATGCAAATAAGACAAGATTTTCATTTTGTTATTGATGCATTTCCTTGTTATCTGGATGCATTTCTTTTCTCCTGAAACTATGTTGCATATTTCATGAAGCAAGATGTTGTAAAAGTAGAGTTATGTTGACTCACTTAGATGTTGCAAAGATGGCAATTTGCAAATACAAATTTGCATGCATGATTGCATTCTTGAACTTGCATGTTTACGCTAGGAGGGTATTCAAAAGTGGAGTATTTTGACTCACTTTGTTGCAGCAAATTTGGTCATTCCATCTCTTTAATTACTCGTACATACCCATGGGATTCTTATACTTGTGAGAGAGTTGAGAATTGTTATACATTCATGAGAGTTTGTGTGGGTAAACAATGGAATTTTTAATAGTTTGATTGTGTTTGCACATGCATGAGTGTCAGCTTGTGCGGTCGATTGATTGTTCATGTATGTTATATCGACTTGGAAGAGTTGATTTTGTCTTGAAAGATAAAAGGGAGATGTGACAAATTGTTTCATGAGAATGTGGAATTTTGTTGTAAATCATCAATTTATATTATTGCATGAGTGTTTTTCAAATACCATTAACTTCAAAAAAAAGATGAGTGTGTTTCTTCTGATAATATGTCGCAAGATTTTGGAAGGTTCATGCTTGAGCAAGATGATCATGATTAGGCTTCATTCTGAAATCATGACATGAGCAGAATGTTAATACTGGAGGATGATGGAATCAAGAAGCGAAAGTGGGCTAAAATGTCATTTGATGTGTTGATGCCAAGAAGAGAAAGAGATGGAAAATGCATTCTTCCAGATGTGGAATTTGGAACCATGAAGATGGACTTAACTTGGAAAAGTGGTTTCCAAGGAGAAGCTTGCATCGAATGCATGTTTTGCAAAGGAGGAACTTGATTCTCAGTGGGAAGGCCATCAGTCAACTTTCCAAGCACCAAGAGATCGATTTGGTACAATAGGATAATCAACAAGAAACCAACAAGTGTTGGATTAGATTAGCAGAAAAAGGAGAACAATGGTTGAAGTGCCAAGCCATTTGCAAGGCAGGGCATGTCAGTGAACCCAAGTGGTTCTCATGGAGATTTTTCCAAGTCGTATCAATTGATAGAATTTAGGAAGGTGAACAATGTTCAACTCTCATAAAATAATGAGATTTTATGGGTCAAAAATCCTGTCAGTGGGAATGAGTGATTGAAATCTGGATTTGGGGCAAAAATTAGCTCAAAAATAAAAGTTCTCAGAATCTCTCGAAACCTAAATGACCACGTCTATCTTAGGGAAAAAATCCCAACGCAACTCGTTTCATTCAAAACAAAGTTCGTATGAGGAAGATATAGCTCGTTGACAACTTTGCCAAACAAAAGAAATTTTTGAAAAAAAATGCACAATTACTTCACAGTCAACGGTGGTAAAAAACTCAATCATAGTTTGCCAAGTGTCAAGTTTGTATTGGCTGTCAGGTTTGGTGCGATGGCAAGTTTTGATTGGTTTGAAAGTGGACCAATGAGGAGGGGACAAGTGGTAAGCCCAGAGGCCACCACATGTCCCTCCCCAAAGGACCGGTTATGGGTAGTGATAAAACTTTATGGTAGGCTGGGGGGTCAAAGACGAGACTTGCTCCGAACAAACTCCATGAAATACCATTGCACCCATGCTTTGGATCTTAACCAACAAAGGTATCCTACATATATTTGTTGTTGAATACATTTGGAGTTGAGGTAAACTGTTGGCGGTTACTGCAAACCCAAACCACAACATGTGACCACACCACACATAACCGGTGGCTTCACAAACCACAACAGTTAACCATAACTACGACGGTTATTGCCTCCCATGTGAACACACCAACAAAAATGCCGGCAGTCAGCGCATACAGTAACCAGAAACGACGACCAGCAAACCGTAACATTTACTACTCAGCATGTATTCACTCTACTAACTGCTGAGTTATATAAACCATAATTGTTTGCGACTAACCGCTTCGGGAATGCCACCATGTGACCGCCTCCACTCAAGCCTCCAAGTCAACGGTTTCGGAACCACACAGTATTAGCACTAAGCATGATTAGTGCTTAATTAATCTACACTTTTGTTAATTTATTAGCAATTAACATTGGTGGACTTTTGGCGGTCCAATAATTTCGGCACTAACTCCAAAAATAGCGAGACTAACTGGAGTTCCTCCAGTTTTAAAGGAGGTTTACTAGGGGAAAACTATTTTGACCATAACTGGAGAAAAATTCGACCAAATTGAGCTTAGGAAAAGGTGTTCCTAGCCTATTTTGATGCTCTGAGTCCATTGAAGCGGGTTTTAGGAGCACTAGAGCATTGTAAAAAACATTTTTTTCCATTTTGAGCAAATACAAAGGCCCAAGCCATGGAAGTTGGACCAAGGAGAGGTAGCCTAGGAGCGGTGAACTCGTTTATAAAATCATTGTGTTAAGTTTTCTTCTTGATGGTTTGCTGTTGATTTACTTGTTGTTGTTTAGCACTTGTCTTTCATGCTATTTTTCTCATGATTCTAACATAAAACTTGACATAAATTTACCTGTTTTGATTCACAAACACCATAAGGGAACCTATGCACATCAAACAATTGACAAGAATTTGCTTTTAATTCTGTTGACAGTACTGGACCTGCCAACATTTAGGGGATCATGCCTGTATGAAGTCCCAATTAAACCTCACATCGTTTTGTGTGGGAGTCCCATCTGATATGATGGAATGGTTGCCATTATCTTAAAGATTTTCCTCAACTCTTGCTTGTCCGCACAGGAGAGTGGTCTGCTTTGTATTCGAGAATTGAGGTTCGCGTGCCTAGTGAATAGAAGTGTTACTTGCGTCGATGGTTCTTTCACTGAAAAGGGATAGGGTTGGAATGAGTCCTGTTATCACTTAAGAAGTGATTACCAAATTGCTCACATCAGTTTGTTGGTGAAGGTTAGGTATTAGTCCATGTTCAGTTTTTTTTTTCATGTTTACTTTAGTATCTAAGTCTTAGTGTCTTAAGAGTCTTGGTAGGATGGTTAAATAAAGGTCAATAGTCCGTTCTCATTCACCATTGGTCCCATAACTTACATAGATTCTCTGTATCAAGCTTGTTGTAAAGGTTCTTATGTGTTATGAAATGCTTTAGGTGTTTTCGTAGCACAACGCAGTTTAGGTGATTTTGTAGCGCATAACCAAGATTTTACACTGGTTGCGCTACGAAATTAGAGATTCGTACAATCCGTAGCAAATCTTTCTTAGCTGTCATATTTGTCAAATTCCGTTATGGTTGCATCATCCACTGTCAGCTTATACACTTCACCTATCATGTCCAACTGCTTATCTTCATCATTAGAATAGTTAGGTACCTTGGTAGACTCGGTTTGCAAGTTTCAAGAAGAGCCACGTATTCACAGTCATAATTATGATTGTATTCATTGTACGAAGAATAAATCAGCAAATGTTAAATTTGAATTCCCTGAATGTCAAGAGAGGCAGTATTCAAGCGAGGCAACTATCAAGCGAGGCAGAGATCAAAGGTTGAGACAGTGCCAGTCTATCAAGTTTTCATTACGCTGAAGTCTCATGGAAGGGTCTACAGAAAAAAAGGAGCACAGGTCAGGTAGGTGTTTGAGGAGCGAACCTGAAGGTTTAGACATTATCTTGAAGAACAAAGAAGTTGAGCATGCATTCAAGCAAGTTGGATGTTGGAATTTTTGCGAGAAACTCCAGGGAGGTCATGCGCAAATCACCAAGGAATTTGCCTTGAATTTCACAGGGCTGAATTCAAAAGTTGGGGTGCTTAAATTGCAAGCCTCACCAGAGGTAATATCCACAGTCTCTGAGATTCCAAGGGGACAAGAAGGATGGTTTAAAAATTTCAAATTTGATATGATCCCCTGCAAAGAATTTCTGAAGCTAGAGTTCATTGACTCAGATTTAAACAAGTTTGTGCCCAGAAATTATGTCAAGGACTCATATGCCAATCTACTTACCTGCATACAGAGGTAGTTTACCTGTGAGGGAAGATATCATAAAGTGTATTCATATCATTTCAAGCTTCTGCTGCATTTCACAGGAAAGATATCTCTTGATTTACCCTTCTACTTATTTCGTAGCCTAAGCAAAATGTGTGACAAGGTGCAGCTAAAGAAAGAAGCCTGTGAGACCTCATTGTTTCACCATGGCTTGGTTAAGTTGATTGTTCTGCATGAACTCCATAGAGTAGGTAGAGACTGGTCCACCTTCATGTTTATGTCTGGCTTCAAAAATGAAGCTGGCCTCAGTCCTCAAGCGGCAAAAAATTCTCCACCAGAAACTGGTCATCGTATAGAAACAAGATCCAAGAGATTTACAAAATTAAAGGCAAGGAAACAAGTAAAGGAGCCCGCCAGATCAATGGTTATCCAAGACACACCCCAGCAGTCCCTGAAAGAGAAGACTCAGATCAAAGAAGGTGTACATGAATCATACACAGGTGAAGTAGTTCAGAGAAGAAGGACTAGGAGCCAGATAGCTAAAGAAAAAGGCAAGACAGTGATTACTGAGGAGAGCCCTATTTCAAAGGGAAACTTGAATGACTTACTGCAAGCCATTGATATTGAAGAATCTCCCCTGGTTCAAGCAGATTTGATAGGATTAGGTAAAGACAAGAATAAAAGAACCAAAGCCTCGAAAAAGCTCAAGTTTGATGATCAGGTTGCTCAATTTGTCTTTAAGCCAAGAAGACCCATGACGAGGAATTTCAAACAGATACAGGAGATGCTACCAAAAGCAGGTGAAACAGAGGAGAACGTAAAAACTCATGACAGACCTGTGACTTCATTACAAACATCATCACAGCTGCATAAAGAAGATAGAGGAAAGGCAATCATCCCGCAAGAAGAATATAGTGTTGAAGAATTAAAAAATAAGTTGAGGTTAGCAAATCTTGAAATTGCTAGATTGAAGAAAGCCTCTAGGAAGCATGCAATCAGGGAAGCTCATTTTGACAAAATGCAAGCTCTGCGGGAAGAAAAAACATTTCAAATACCCGAGGTGGTCGACTGTAATGCACAATATTATACTTGGACAGTCCTTGCAATAAAGGAAGCAATATTCATCATAAGGGTTAACACGAAACTGAGAGCTGGGATCAGAGTTATGAAATAGCAAATTGAAGATCTGAAGATGTAGCTAAGCCAACAGGAAAGACTTCCTTAGCTAAGGAAAATCTCACAGTAGGTAAGGTTAAGTTCCAAATTTTGATGATTTACCATGTTCAATTTTGGATAGCTTCAGGGCAGCTGAAAGGGACATGTCAATTCAAAGAAACCCAAGACAGTCAAATTTTGGCTTGAAACTGTGTTTTGGTGATTACACAGCAGTTTCGTAGCGCGCTACGAAACTGCTGAAGATGATGCCTAATGCACAACAGTTTCGTAGCGCGCTACGAAACTGCTGTAGCTGCGTAATTAAAACTTAGTCAACCAATTTTGAGGGACTGAGGGGAAATTTTTGAAAGGAAGTATCAGAAAAAGGCCATTTACAATGTGCAAGAAACTAGCCAGGGCAAAACAAGCAGAAGGAAGTTATATGAACTTTAAAATTTTTGCTATACAAATGATCACCGCTAGTATTGTAAATGACTTTTCAATCAGCTTTGAAAAGTTTTTGTCATCACACATGTATATGGGAAAGGCTTACAACACATGAAGAACGTGGTACTCCAATAGATTGTTGGGTAATTAAGCAAGATCAACATGATTAATTGGTTCCGAATATCTTTGAGGAAACTAAAGCAGAAAAATAGAGGCAGTTTCCTACTTCTCAGCAAAAGTAAAGGGATAAGACATTAAGGACCAATAAGGAACTTCAAACATACACCACAGCTAAATTGAAGGAGACCACTTGTCAGAGAATGAGATTTGATTGTAATTAATGCTATTACCAGAATGATATGGAGTTAGACTCCTAATTTTCTTAGGTTTCTATAATGTCTAGCTAGCAGTTTGTTACATTCAATAAGTAGTTAAAGTTTGAATAGGTGTCATAGCAAGCAAAATTCGAGTTCCCCTCAGGTTGGAGGAGGAATCTCAACTATGTAAAGGAGAGCAATGCACCAAAGGTTGGAAATTGATTGAAAAAGGCTTTGATATTTGGCTTTATGTAAAAGACTCTGTTTTTAGTAATACAGTACTAGCTTTACTTCTCAAGAATCATAAAGAATTCAATGTGATGAATGTCTTGTGTTGTATTTTCCTATTATTTACATTGTTATGAATATGTGATTACTTAGAAATCACTAACAATGCTCTAATTTCCTTCATATATTCGTAAACTGTATTGGCCTTCTATGTGTTTGGTGTATTCTACATATGTTGGATTCTGAATGCCTTGACTTCTATGCAGAGCTAACCTCACTATTAATACTGAAGCATATCTAACTCCATAAGCCCAATCGATACTTTCTAATTGTGTTTCCACCACTCTCATTTTTCTATCTTTGTTCCACAATAGTTAGCCATCTTAATCATAATCAAAAATCATTAATCCTTTGAGAGAGCCCTCTCAGGTTGGGGAGGCTAAGCCTCAGCCTAAAGTAGGTTTGAAATAGTTACTTAAGGTCTTCCTGGTCAGCAGCCTTCCAGGGTCTAATTTTGAGATAACATTTTGGTGCGTCTGTTGGGAGCTTGAAGATTATTCATTCCCGAAAACAAGAGACTGAACTTCTGAAGGTAGAAGGAGCTCAGAAGACGTTTCGAGGCTGCAATCTACCTTGGTGACTCCATACATTTTCAAAAGCTTAAAAGGTGGCTTCGAGAGGGAGATATACACGGAGCAATCCTGACCCAAATCCACCTACTCTTATGGACAATCCAAACACCATTTCAATGAGCAGACAAAGTTTTACTGAAACACCAGGTACTCCATCTTTTTCAAAATATTCACTCTCTGAATTTTCAAGAAGTCCCGAGGACAAAATTGTTGATGATAAGATTCATGAGGTGTTGTTGAGGTCTGAAAACGAAGAAGAACTCATTGGAATTATTTTAGATTTACAAAAAAAAGGAATTGATACTTCGTCTTTAGTGTCACAAAAAGATAAGGAGGAATTTTGGGAGGTTGTTACTTTTGAATTATTGTTAGAAGAGGAAGATTTAAATAAACTCAAAGAACTTGATCCTTTTGAAGTCTTACTCAAATCTAAAACTGGTTTACCCCTTCCAAATTGGAGTACCTTTGTCAGTGGCTTGCAAAGTCCAAATAGTCCTTTCCGTATCAGCACCTTATCCTCTGCTTCTGCTAGTCCTAGTGGTTCTCAGACACCAGGAAATCCACCTCATATCAGTTCTGGTTCCTCTGTCCCTTCAGTACCTGTCATCACTGTTCCTCCATTAATTATGGCCGTACCTGCTAGATATGCTCCACTAGCCCTCCCTGCTATTTTACATGACCTTCCTAGCAAATATGCTACTAGAATTCCAACATGGGGTGGGGATGAAGAAATCACAGCAGAAGAACATGTAGACAGATTCAATGATTTTGCTGACAGAGAGGAAGTTGATGATGAGGATGTGAAACTAAGATTGTTTGCACAAACCTTTATTGGAGAAGTTAGAAAATGGTTTAAAGCTCTTACAGCTGGAAGCATTCACAGTTGGACAAAGTTTGAAGATAGTTTTCTAAGGAAGTGGGGAAACAGAACTAATCCTGTCCAAGCTCTTACTGAATACAACAATCTTAGAAGAGCACCTGATGAAACTGTTAAAAACTTCTCCAAGAGCTTTAATAGAATATACAATTCCATCCTAGTCCATTTGAAACCTCCTGGGGCCTTGGCACAACTGAGATATGCTGAAGCATTTGATTCTGACTTCTCTCTGTTACTCAGAGAAAGGGATTCTGCTACTCTTGCTGACATACAAAACGATGCAATTAAAGTGGAAGTAAACATGATTGCTGCCAAAAAATCAAAGATGGAAAAAGCTAAAATGAAAGAAGAAGAGAAACCTTCCACTTTAGCTCCAGAAGATAAGTTCGACTCAATGATGAAGACCATGGAGAAGCTGATGGATCGGTTGGCTCTCGGAAATACTTCTGCTCCTCCTACGCAGCAAGAACCTTAATTCAGAAATCCTTAGTTTAGAAGACCTCAAAATTAGCAAAGGCCAAGAGAAAATAGGAATCAACAGCCTGATCCTCCAGTAAGACCTCCTTTCCGGCAAAACTTGGTTGATGAAGAAGATGAACCTGAAATTCTTGAAGAGTCCATCCATTGTCTTGATGAAGAAGTGCCAGGGATTTTCTTGACTAAGGAAGAACATGATGAGTCAAGTATGACCAAACAAGGAGAGGAACCTTCAGACTATTTGAAAGGCTATCAGCATGCTATCTTTGAGATGCAAAAGCAGCACAATCTCAAGAATAGAAATGTTCCCATTACAGCAAGCAAAGCACAACCCAAGAAGGATGCTTCAAAGGCCGTTGAAGATAAGAAAGACAACTCAAAGGTTGTTGAAGGTAAAAATGACTCTCCACCTGGCAAAAAGGATATTCAAGCTCCATCCCCTACTAAAGAAACTGAGAAAACTATTTCTGTTTTTAACCTGGAGAATGAAATTGAAAAAATCAAAATATCAGTCCCCTTTAGTGAAATCCTCAAGGTAGACAAATACATAAGTAAGATTGTTGAAATGCTTAATTCACAACCAGGAGTAGCCGATATCTTAAATGTGCAAGAAGATAATCCTATTATTTACTTGGGTCCAAGACTTGAAGATGAACAGAATGAAGAGTTTCCTCCTTTCTACATAAGCATTAGCATTCATGATATGAATTTACACAATGCCATGTTGGATTCAGGGGCTTCCCATAATCTTATGCCCAAGGTAATCATGGAAAGGTTGGGATTACAGGTAACAAGAGCATATAAGGATTTATTTTCCTTTGATTCAAAAAGAGTTCAATGCATTGGTTTGATTAAAGATGTTGTTGTGGGTCTAACACAAATTCCAGAAAAGACAATTGTCATCGACATTGTTGTAGATGATATTCCACCTAAGTTCGGGATGTTGTTGTTGAGATCGTGGGCAGCAAAAATTAAAGGCACAATGCAGATTGACCTTACCTATGCTACTATCCCTATTTTTGGTGAGAAAAGAAGGTTGTATCGAGAGACCAGAATGGCATATGTGGTAAGCAGTAAAGACAAACCTCAAAAATTTCTCATTTATTCATTTGGTACTGGCTTGGATCAGCCATCATTTTCAATGAATCAGTTGAAGATGAATCAGAGAAGATGCTTTCAGAAAATCAGGGCCAAGGAAATCAGCAAGAAGATGAGAAAGAGAAAATAGGCTGGTGGTCTTTATACTTTGATGGATCAGCAGGAAGAGAAGGGGCAGGAGCTGGGATTTGGATCACAAGTCCTAATAATGAAAGTAAGTTTCTCTCCTACAAACTAAATTTTGATTGCACTAATAATATGGCCAAGTACGAATCTCTGATTTTGGGCTTAGAAGCTTTGTTAAAGCTGAAGGCTAGAAACATTGCTATTGTGGAGATTCTGAATTGGTAATTAAACAAGTGGAAGGTGCTTATCAAACCAAGGATGTAAGGATGAGGCCATATAGAAACTTAGTGTTGGATATGTTGGAAAAGTTTTAGGCTTATTCTTTTACTATCAAAATCAGAGACCAAAACTCTATTTCAGACTCTCTTGCTATTTCTACCAGTCTTTTTATTATTCCTATGCACTCTTCTGAAACGTATGAGGTGGCGGTTCATCATTGACCAGTTATACCAGATAACATCACTAATTGGCAGGCCTTTGAGGATTATCAGCAGGTAAAGAATTTCATTGAGTTAAATGAAGAATTTGAGAGCACTCAAATGGATCAGTAAAATATGTTTGTGGAATCAAAGGAAAAGTCTGAAGTCTTACAGTTAAAAAACAACTTAATTCCAAAGGGTCTCATTCCCCTTGAGAAATTGTTTGATCAAAATGATGTGTTCAAAGCTCCAAAATTACAAGCTGATGAGGAGGAAGTAGAAAGCTACAATTTAGGGGATTCAGTTGTACCTAAGGTGGTTAAGATTTCAAAGTTTCTTTTAGCTGATATGAAGGCTAAATATGTTGAGATGATGAAAAGGTTCATTGATGTTTTCGCATGAAGCTATGCTAACTTGAAACAATATGATTCTTCTATTATCCAGCATACCATTCCTATTAAGGAGAATGAAAAACCTTTCAAGCAGAAGTTAAGAAGAATTAATCCTCTCCTTATGCCATTGATTGAAAAGGAAGTGAAAAAATGTTTTGATGCTAAAATTATTGTTCCAATCAGATTCTCAAATTGGCTTGCTAATTTGGTCCCAGTTAGAAAAAAGAATGGAGAGATCAGGATTTGTATAGACTTTAGAAATTTTAATAAAGCTTCATTGAAAGATAATTATCCTCTTCCCAAGATGGATTTAATTCTACAAAACATTGTTGGTTCACAAAGGATGTCTATGCTTGATGGTTTCTCAGGGTACAATCAGATTCTCGTTCATCTAGATGATCAAGAAAAGACAACCTTCACAATGCCACAGGGAACGTTCATGTACGCTAAGATGCCTTTTGGTCTCATGAATGCAAGGGCCACTTTTCAAAGAGCAATGGATTATGCTTTTGCTGAAGAAAAGGATAAATCGGTGGTGGTATATCTTGATGATATCACAATTTTTTCAAAGAGAGAGGAAGACCACTTGAAACACCTTGAAAGAATTTCGCTGAAATGTAGAAGGTTTGGTATCTCTCTTAATCCCACTAAAAGTTTTTTTTCTCTAACATCAAGAAAACTTCTTGGTCATGTCATCTCTAAAGAAGGAATTAGGATTGATCCTAATAGAGTTATTGCAATTCAAAAGTTAGATCTGCCAAGAAGTAGGAAAGAGATTTCTTGGAAAAGTTAACTTTGTTGGGCGCTTCATTCCTAACTTTGCTGAAGTTGTCAAGAATATAACAAAGATGTTGAAGAAGGGAGTAGACTTTAAGTGGACAGCTGAAGCAAAGAAATTTTTTGAGGATATCAAGAAGGCACTCACACAAGCACCAGTACTTATCAGCCCATATTTTACCAAGGAATTCCTTATTTTTACATTTGCTTCTAAGGATACAATTGCTGGAGTTTTGTTGCAAAAAGGAAATCAAGGTACTGAACAACCTATTTCTTTCTTTAGTAAGACATTAGCAAATGCTGAACTGAAGTACAACATCCTAGAGAAGCAAGCTTACGCCTTGGTGAAAGCTATAAAGGATTTCAGAATCTATGTTTTGCATTCTCACATTGTTGCTTATGTTCCAAATGCTGTTATAAAGGATATTCTAACACAGGCTGATCCGGATGGAAAAAGGGGCAAGTGGATAGCAAAATTGTTAGAGTATGACATTGAGATCAAACCCACCAAATTGGTAAAGGGTCAAGGCTTAGCCAAGCTGCTGACACAGTCAAATTTGGAATGTCTTGACATTAATTTGAGTACAGAGATCTCAGAAATTTCTGAAAATGAAGAGGAGTTGGTCCAAATAAATGAAAAATTCTTGGTTTCAGAATGGTACAAGGACGTAGCATTTGTTCTACAACATAATAAAGCCCCTGCTAATCTTTCAAAGTCCAAAGCTCGGTTTGTCAAGCTGAAATCCTTAAGATATTTTGTGTATGACCAAAATTTGTTTTGGAAAGATGCAGGAGGGATATTGTTAAATTGTCTCCTTGAAGAAGAAGCTGATAAAGTAATCGATGAATTTCATAAAGGAGATTGTGGGGGACATCACTATTGGAAAGCTACTACAAACAAGGTCCTGAGGGCTGGATATTTTTGGCCAACTATGTTCAGAGATATCTATAAAAAGGTAGCTACATGTCATGAATGTCAAATATTTGAAGGTAAGAGGAAGCTTGTGCCTTTGCCTCTGGTTCCTATATATGTTGAAGCGCCCTTCCAGCAATGGGGATTAGATTTTATAGGAGAAATTCATCCTCCTTCATCAGGTCAGCATCGCTAGATTCTCACAGCCACCGATTACTTTACCAAATGGATTGAAGCGGTTCCAACAAGGCAAGCAAATAATTCAGTGATTATCTCTTTCCTAGAAAATAATATCTTATCTAGATTTGGTTGCCCAATGAAGATTATCACTGACAATGCTCAAGCTTTTAAGTCCAAGAAAATGATCAATTTTTGTCACCATAATCAAATTACTCTTGGGCATTCTACTGCTTATTATTCGCAAGGAAATGGCCTTGCTGAATCATCAAACAAAAGCATTGTAAGGATCATTAAGAAGCTGCTATAGGAAAACAAGGAAGCTTGGCATTTGAAATTGAAGTATGCTTTGTGGGCTGATAGGATTTGTACAAAGAGATCCATTGGAACATCGCCATATGAGTTAGTATACGGTGTTGAAGCCATATTTCCAACATCACTTGGAGTACCTGTAATGAAGCTAATTTAAGGATTAGAGGAGGAACCAAACACTGTACAAAGAAGAATCAATCAGCTGATAGCCTTATAGGAGAGAAGAAATGAGGTGTATGACAGTCATCAACAAAGTCAGAACAGAATCAAGAGAACATTTGATAAGAAGATCAAGGAAGTTACTTTTCAGATCCATGACAGAGTGTTGAAATGGGAAGCCATAATCGAAGAGAAAGGTAAGCATGGTAAATTTGAAAATTTGTGGAAAGGCCCATATCAAATCACTGCTTTTCATGGAAACAACACTTACATTTTGCAAGAAATTGATGGAGAACCATATGCTGGAGGACCTGTTAATGGCAGGTTCCTAAAGCATTATCATTAATTGAAATACTATCAGTTTGCCACAACATTATATATAACCATTTTTGTCAGTTTTTCTTTTTGCTGCAAATAATGACAAGATGAAACAGAAGGCTTAAGCCCGAGGTGAAGGCCCAAGAAGCTGTAAAGGGATGCTTGTCAAGAAAATCGATGTTCGTCAATAAAGTATTGGACCTGCGAGTTCTTAGTGTACTACAGGAGCACACTATCCCAAGTGGAGCCACTGTTATCACTTAAGAAGCGGTTACCAAATTGCTCACATCAGTTTGTTGGTGAAGGTTAGGTATTAGTCCAAGTTTAGTCTTTTTTCCATGTTTACTTTAGTATCTAAGCCTTAGTGTCTTAAGAGTCTTGGTAGGATGGTTAAATAAAGGTAAATAGTCCGTTCTCATTCACCATTGGTTCCATAACTTACATAGATTCTCTGTATCAAGCTTGTTGTAAAGGTTCTTATGTGTTATGAAATGCTTTAGGTGTTTTCGTAGCGCAACGCAGTTTAGGTGATTTCGTAGCACATAACCCAGATTTTACACTGGATGTGCTACAAAATCGGAGATTCGTGCCATCCGTAGCAAATATTTCTTAGCTGTCATATCTGTCAAATTCCGTTATGGTTGCATCATTGATGAGCCCCAATTTTTGGTACAATTTGGGCTCATTTGGCCTACTTGCTCTGCTCAAACCATTCATTTTTATTGCTTATGCATTCATTTCTTGGTTTATTCGTGTTGTTTGTAGGAAGAAGGGTAGACATTCTATCTACGTGACTAATGCATGATGCTTTCAGGTTTTTGGCATTAAAAGGGAGAAAAGACAACGAGAAAGGAGACAAGGAGACAATGAGGTGGCACTGCTGGTTTTTAGGAGAGGATGTCCACGGTCTTGGGGACCTTCCTCGTGATTCCCACCATAGCTCCGAGCTCCAATCCATCTCCCCACCGAGATTAGAAGCAGCCAGCTGTTCTACAGGAACAATAGTTATAACTGTTCTACAGGAACAACAATTATGACTGTCCTACAGGATCAGCAGTTTAAACTTCAGTTGGACAACCGAGCTCCTAAAATCAAGGACACCTGTTGGATGAACATTTTGCATAAATACTGAGGCCGTAGCCTTGGATAGAAGCTTTTTTAACCTTGGTATTATTCTTGTAATTTGGAAGTATGAGCTACAACTCGGTTTTGTAAGCCAATTTTGGCATGTCATCAGACTTTCGTTTATGAATAAAGGCAGTGAGATTTTGATCTCATTCTGAGTTTCTAAGGGAGCTATAGCTCTCAGGTTAGGGCCCAACCTGAGAGCAATAGATCTCCTCGGTGTTGTAATGTGTTTGCATTTCATTCCAGCACTTTGAGTTTTTGCTTTCACATGCAATTCGAATTTACAGTTTGTTAGTTTAGTCTTTTTCATGAGCTTAGTTAGGATTAGTTTATGGTGAATTTGTTTCAGTTGCTTAGATTCGATAGGAGGATAGTTATAAATTATTGGAGCTCCAACAAAAGGTTGTTAAGGCTCACTGCCATCTCTGTTAGGGATTGGGGTGCAGTCCATAACCAACCACCAAAAAGAAAAGCAGTCCTTCTCATTTCCATGCAAGCTGCAACATAAACACTTTCATTGAAGATCCATCCATGCATTTTTGACATTGAACCATACTTCTACATTCCATTTCCATGCATAAGTTTCATTTCTTGGTTTTCCATTGCTGCTCATAGGTTTCATGGCACAGTTATCATAGGTTAATGAATTTCTCGTTTTGGTGCATAAGTCATTTGTTTCATTTACGCTGCTCCTTATCACTCCACTTTCCTCTTCTTCTTCTTGATCTCTCCTCAAGCCCTACTCAGCCTCTGTCCAGCTCATTTGCCCTCCAGCTCTCCCGTTTCTCACATAGCTCCATCTACTTTAACTTTCGTTGATCCCATCCTTCCAAACATCAACCCAATGCATGCACTCTTCCTCCATCTGATTCCTCTACTCCTGAGCCATCACCAGCTCCATCTCCATCTCACCTATCCTTCCACACCACTCCAACACTCCACCATCTCCCAAAACTTCCACGGCCCATCATCCTGTAGAATTGCACAGACTTCCTGTAGAAACCCCTGAGTTTCCTGTAGGATCCCCTGCAGACTTCCTGTAGAAACCTGCAAACTCGGTTGCTGAGCATCCGAACGTGGTAGGCTTCTGTGGACCGATGCTGGAGACCCTCTGGGACCTTCCTTAGCCATCCCGACCTTGCCCAAGCTTCCCTTCCATTCCAATCGCTTCTGCACAACCAAACCCTAATCAAAAGCATCATTACAATAAATCCAACCACTTAATGAAAAAATACAAAAACATGACTTTTCAGATGCAAGTAGCTTAGATGCATGTATTTCAGTTCACTGCAAGTAATGGCATTATTGGTAGTTGTTTCATTCACAGTTTTGCGTAGTTAGGGTCTAGCTAGTTAAATTAGGGTTTACTAGGGTTTTCATGCTTTGTTGGCTTTCAGTTTCTTTTTTTGCAAATAGACTAGTCTCCTTTGAGTTAGCTTTCATCCATCATTCATAAAGCTTCTTCTGTGAGCCTATAGAAGTTGGCTTGAGCCCTAGCGGACTTGTGCCAGCTGACCAAGTGACAGCTGCGACAAGAGCTAGTACTTGTGCATATAGCACCGTCGCTTCCAAGTTTGTACGAACTATCGGGTTGATAAAATTAGAGATAGGAAGCTCCAGGAGTTGTAGCATTATTGCTACAATACTGGAGCCCACCATATTTTTGGCGCCGTTGCCGGGGAAGCGTCAGAGTATTAGTAATTGTTGCTTTTCTTCTATTTCCTTACTCTTGCCTTCTGCTGAGTAGTTTACTTCATTTCCATTCTGTAAAAGTCCTTCTGCTGAGTAGTTTACTTCATTTCCATTCTGCAAAAGTAGTATAGACATTTCCTGCTTTCATAGAGTAGCATTTCCTGCTTTCATAGAGTAGCATTTCCTGCTTTCATAGATTAGCATTTCCTGCTTTCATAGATTAGCATTTCCTGCTTTCCTAGATTAACATTTCCTTTCTGCAAGCGTAGACTAGCATTTCCATTCTTGCAATTTCCTTTGAGCAAAGTAGATTAGTTCTTTCCTGCTTTCGGTTAATTCTGCATCTTTCATAGTTAGTTGTAGATCAATCTGTCTCAGTTTTGCAGGTACCAAAAGAAAAGCAAAGCAAAAGCAATCAAAAAGAAAAAGAAAGTCTTTTCCATTTCATGCCTCGTAGGAACCGAGATAGATCAGGCAAATTCCTACCAAACACCCCCACCACATCATTGAGTCACCCTTCTCTCTTCTTTGGTGACAGTGATCCAGAAGAACCTATAGGTGAACACCCTGAGATATCTAAAGACCCTATAGTAGAAGAAGAGTTAGAGACCAATCCATCTGAAGCTATGGCTGACAATAGAAGAGAAGATGAGAGAATAGAAGGTGCCTTCCCCATCCGAGAGACCAATGGAGAGATGAAGATGAAGAACATTAGCCCCTCCGCCTTACCTCACTTCCATGGGCTGACCACTGAAGATCCAGACACCTTCCTGTTTGAGTTTGCTGTCCTTTGTAGAACCTATGACTATACTGAAGATGAGCAAAAGATGAAACTTTTCCCTTCCACTCTCAAGGATGCAGCACTACGCTGGTTCATGGGTTTACCTGGGAATAGTATCACCACTTGGGCTCAGATGCAGCAAGCTTTCAACACCAAGTACCGGGATTACTGTAGGTCCAAGGAAACAAAGGGGGAAATCTTTTGGATGTCCATGGGAAATGATGAGTCCTTAGAGGATTATGAGGAGAGGTTCCAACTAAGCTATAAGCGGGCCAGGTGCACACTTGACCCTGAATCCCTCAAGTTGGTCCTGCTCCGAGGAGTCCCTGAAGACCTCTTAGATACCCTGCACATGTTAGCTGGGGGGGACATTTACCAACTGCCTTATGAGGACATTAAGACTGTGTTTAGAAACCACTCTAGGGAAGCTCGGAAACAAGGTAGAGGAAACCACCTCTCAACTAGTGTCCCTTTCTCTAAACATGAGCTCGCAAATCAATTAGAAAATCTTAAGAGTGAGGTGAGACAAACCATTGCCATACAGCTTGACACATTCAGGATTTAGCAAAAGAGAGAAGAGGCTGAGAGAGCCTTGGCTGTCTTCTGCCTTAGGTGCACAAGGAGGCACCCTAAGAATGAATGTCCATTGCATTCGGTTGAAGTGTGTTTCGTTTGTGAGGAAGACCATCCCACAAATCAGTGTCCAACCTTACCTGTGTTTAAAGCCATGTACCAAGGGATAGAATCTCCCACAGAGCCTCTCTATTACCTCAACCAGAGGAGGCCACAGGGATCTAGACCTTATCAGCAGGGGATGCAAGGGGCATCTCAAGCTTATTATAGCCCCAACCAATCGACTCCTATGCCTTCCTGGGGTCCCCCTGCTCATCCTTCATGGTCCATGCCTCCTCCATGGTCTTATCCACCTCAGAACCCCTCTCCACCTACTTCTCATTCATATCACTCACATACCCAGCCACAGCCTCAATGGAATGCACCTCAGTCGGGGTGGAGGCACCAATACAACACTCCTCCTGCCATCTTTCCTCCACCACCAGTTCAACCTCAGCCATTACCTCCTGCTCCTCCAAGGCAGCCTCAAATGCCTGCTCAACCGAACCCGAACCCCAACAATAGACAGGCCCAGTAGGTATACACTGGGGAAACCTCATGCCCCACCTATGTTGTGGAGATCCAGGAGATCAATCTTCGATCTGGAAAGACTCTACCAGATCGCCAACCTCCTCCCCCAGAGGATGAGGAAGATAAACAGGAAAGTGAACCAAAGGCTATTCCACCCTTTCTTGAGAGACTAACAACCACCACACAACCCAACCCAGAGGAGGAAGAGCTTCTGGGTGAGCTCAAGCAGTTGTGTGTGAAAATACCACTTCTCCAAGCCATCAAGGATGTGCCAATATATAACAAGATGGTTAAGGAGAAGTGTTTCAAACACCCAGGAAGACGGAAGAAAGATGCCTCAACTATCAATGTCATAGGACAACTGTCTGACCTTATGTTAGGACAAGTCATCTGCCCAAAGTACCTAGATCCTGGAAGTCCTGTAGTAGATGTTCACATCAATGGCACTATTATACCTCACACCTTGATTGATCTGGGGGCTGCCATTAATGTGATGACCAGGGATACCATGCTTAAGCTTAATCTTCAGGGTTCCTTGAGGAAGACCTCGACAGTACTGCAATTAGCAGATCGCTCCACCGTGACTCGCGAAGGGATTGTGGAGGATGTCTTGGTCTTTATTGACTCTTGGGAATACCCTGCAAACTTCCTGGTTCTGCAACCAAAGGCCAAGCTTACTGGATATCCTCTCATTTTGGGAAGGCCTTGGTTAGCTACTACAGATGCTTACATAAGTTGTCGTGCAGGAAACATGACCATCAAAAATGATCCCATGTCCAAGCAGCTAGTCCTATACCCTCCTGCCCAACCCTCCTTAGAGCATGACTCACCACTCTGGTTGGAAGAAGGAGAGGAAGACGAGGTGTACTCAGCACCTCTGTGGACCTTAGATACCACTAGAAGAGACCCCCCAACCGAGGATGACTTGATCGAGACCTTGATCCAGAATCCACCTTCCTGTGCACTACCCTTAGAGAAATTGGTGGAGGATGCCCAAGCTAGCACCTTAGTGGATCTTTGTACAACCAACCCTGTTACTCCCAGAGTCAAGAATGTGGAGTTCAGCCCTGAGAAAGCATTGAAGATCAGCTCCTCCCTATCTCCTTCCCAGGAAAAGGAGCTGTGTAGTCTGTTGGCCAACCACCTTGATGCTTTCGCTTAGAGCTATAAGGAAATGAAAGGCATCCATCCTTCGGTCTGTACCCATCATATATACATCAAAGAGGATTGTAAACCGGTTAGGCAACCTCAGAGGAGAATGAATCCAGCCCTTAAGGACATTGTTAAGGAAGAATTGCAAAAACTGTTGGATGTCGGATTCATTTACCCCATCTCAGATAGTGAATGGGTGTCCCCTCTAGTGTTGGTTCCCAAGAAAAATGGGAAATGGAGAATCTGTATGGACTACCGAGAACTGAACAAAGCCACCAAGAAGGACCATTTCCCTCTACCTTTCATAGATCAAGTGTTGGATGGACTGGCAGGAAAGAAGTTCTTCTCTTTCCTGGATGGGTTTAGCCGGTACAACCAAATCCAAATCAGCCCGGAAGACCAAGATAAGACCACCTTCACTTGTCCTTGGGGTACCTTTGCCTATCGAGTCCTTCCCTTTGGGCTATGCAATGCTCCTGCTACCTTTCAGAGAGCTGTCTTGAGCATCTTCTCAGAGCTGGTCCATGATGCAGTAGAAATCTATATGGATGACTTTAATCCTTATGGGGTCAACTTCCAGGAAGCATTGTCCAACCTGGGAAAAGTCCTAACCAAATGCACCGAGATGAACTTGTCCCTTAGTCCCGAAAAATGTGAATTCCTAATGACTGAAGGGACCGTGCTAGGCCATACCATTTCTTGCCAAGGATTGCAGGTGGATCCTAACAAAATTGCTCTCATAAAAAGGGTTCCACCTCCTCAAAAGGTTAGGGATGTCCGGAGTTTCTTGGGATTAGCAGGATACTACTGGAGATTCATTAAAGATTTTAGCAGGCTAGCCTCGCCATTGTTTGGCCTGTTGGCAAAAGATGTGGAGTTTAATTGGACTGACGATTGTCAGAGGGCTTTAAATGAATTAAAGGACAAGTTGGTGTCAGCCCCAATCCTGAGAGGTCCAAACTGGGCCCTACCTTTCCACATCCACACTGATGCCTCGAACAAAGCCATAGGTGCAGCTTTAGGACAAGTTGAGCAGAAACTTCCATATGCCATTTACTTTGTTAGCAAAAACTTGTCCAAAGCTGAGCTGAATTACACTGTAACCGAGAAAGAATTCTTGGCTGTGGTCCATGCATTGAACAAGTTCCGACATTATATTACTGGTTACCAGACCTTTGTACATACTGGCCATGCTGCTATTAGATATTTAATGAATAAACCAGATGTGAATGCTCGTATTATTAGATGGTTACTTTTATTGCAGCAGTTTGATTTGACCATTGTTGACAAACCAGGTAGAGAAAATGTAGTTGCTGACTTTTTATCTAGATTGGATTTGTCTGCAGATGAGGATGGAACAGTGGACGACCAGATGCCTGATGAACATCTGTTTGCTATTTCAGTACTCTCTCCATGGTTTGCTGATATAGCAAACTATCTTGTTTCAGCACAGTTCCCTCCACACCTATCTTCCAGAGAGAAGAGCAGAATCATCAGAAAAAGTGCCTCATTCACTTGGATCGGGGGCAATCTATTCAAGCTTGGCCCCGATCAGATCCTAAGGCGTTGTGTAAGGGAGGAGGAAGTCTTTGATATCCTCCTCACTTGTCATGATGGGCCTTGTGGAGGGCATTTTGCAGCAAAGAGAACTGCCTTCAAGATTCTGCAGGCAGGCTACTATTGGCCCACACTTCATCAAGATGTCAGAAGATATGTCAGTCAGTGTGGCCAATGCCAAAGAATGGGGAAACTGACCCAAAAGGATGAGATGCCTCTCCAACCTCAAGTGACTCTTGAGCCATTTGAGAAGTGGGGCATGGACTTTGTGGGCCCAATCAACCCCTCTTCGAGGCAAAGGACTTACATCATTGTGTGTACTGACTATTTGACAAAGTGGGCAGAGACCAAAGCAATCAAAGCAGCAACAGAAGAAAAGGTGGCCGAGTTCCTAAGAGAGAACATCTTCTATAAGTTTGGCTATCCAAGAGAGCTGGTCACCGATCAAGGGAGCCAGTTCACCTCCAACCTGGTTGAAGATCTCCTAGCTCATCACAAGATCAAGCATAGGACTTCCACCCCTTATCACCCTCAAGCAAATGGGCAGGTGGAAGTCACCAATAAAGCATTATAAGGGATCTTGACTAAAGTGGTGAGCAGCAGCAGAAAGGACTGGGCAAATCGCCTGGTTGAAGCCACATGGGCTTACAACACCACTTGGAAGACCACCACCGGCTTCACACCGTATGAGCTGGTCTATGGGAAGAGAGCTTTGCTGTCCATTGAGTTTGAATAAAACACTTTGAGGATGGCAGCTCAGCTGGATCTAGATCTCAACCATGCACAACAAGAAAGGCTGCTGCAGCTGAATGGCCTGGATGAGCACCGAATGCAGGCCCTCCTTCACTCAGAAGTGGTTCAACTTCAGAGAAAGGTGTGGCATGACCAACATCTCCATGACAAGCAATTTCAGCCGGGAGATTGGGCTTTGTTGTATGACTCAAGATACAAAGATTTCAAGGGGAAGATGAGAACCAGATGGCTAGGACCATATGCAGTGGAGAAATTCCATGACAATGGATCTGTCCTCATTCGAACCATTGATGAGGAAGCCATTCCCATGCTTGTCAATGGGCATCGTTTGAAGATCTACAGGAGACCTCTCTCAAGACAAGTTCATCAAAACTATGGAGAAATCTGTATTGGTCATAGAGAAGGGTTCTGCCTCTGCTTTTGACATACCCTGACGGAAAAAAATGAAAAAAGAAAGAAAAAAAAAAGAAAAAAAAAAAAAAAAAAAAAAGAAAAAAAAAGGAAAAGTAAATAAAGATCCTTGGGTGAAAACCTCTCTGAGGCGCCCAAGGCAGGTAGTAGGGGTGAAAACCTCATTGAGGCGCCCCTATTGTCTTTCAAAAAAAGAGAAAAGGTTGGAAAAGATCCTTGAGTGAAAACCTCTCCGAGGCGCTCAGGGCAGATGGCACGGGTGAAAACCTCTTTGAGGCGCCCCTGTTATTTTTCAAAAAAAAAAAAAAGAGAGAAAAAAGGAAAAAAGAAAACACAATAAGCAAAATATGGTAAAAATTGCATGCAGGTTGCAGATGCTCTATGGAGAAGAGGAAGCCCTTCAACTCAAAGCCAAGGGTCCTTATCATGCTCACAAGCACCTCCTCCAAGAGTACCCATGTTTTTTCAAGGTATGTGCAATTTTATCATGGTTTGAATCTTCTACAGGAAGATGCTGTCTTTGTACAGGAAGATGCTGTCTTTCTACAGGAAGGCGTAGTCTTTCTACAGGAAGGCGCAGATTTTCTACAGGAAAGTGCAGACTTTCTACAGGAAGGACGAACTTTCTACAGGAAGCTCTGTGTTCTACAGGAAACTTCCTGTAGGAGTTTTGGACAGCCAGAATTCATCTTAAAAAGAGATTTCGCGACTATGGATTGGTTTGGATGCATGCAAGCCTCCGTTGGCACCCCTGCACATTGCTGTCACCTTGCTCCACCATCCTTGTCGACATGCGACCAAGTTCCCTGCACAAACAAAGAAGATCGATCAGTTCTCGCGAGAAAGCCATTTTCAAAGTCAAACAAAGGCTGGAACTCATACCGCAGGCATCAAAGAGCTCCGGGAATGTGATTGAAACGCCAGAACCTCCGTCGTGCAGCATGCACCCAAGGAGAAAGGACTGTTACGAGACACCTCGTGGGAATCCTGTAACAGTTCAACCTGCTCGAGTGGATACCATTCACAGCACCGCCATCCGAAATGAAACGCGGGTGCATGCAAGCAAAACGTCCACTCCATTGTCGGCAGCCTGTAGCCATGAGCCTCCGAGTCTGTGTAAGTCGCATGCAGCAGGTAGATCCACTCACCATCGTCCAGGAACTGAAAAATCGTGTGCAGCCACGCAGGTAAGTGTCTCAACCCTTCCTTCCATCAAATCGCATGAATCTTACTTTGAAATTGTTTGCATGGCGTAAAATTGAATGGTTGAGCGGCCGTATGGCCAGTCGACTGGCCACGTCGGCTAGTTAAAGTGTAATTGGATGTTTGGGTGGCGGCCACGACAGAGAGAATGAACTGCATGCACGTGAGAACACTCTCGTCAGAAGCATGAGTTTAACAGGAAAAGGCGGCGGCAAATTTGTGGGAAAGAATGCGGCAGCAAGTGAATACGCAGGCGAATGATGGATGACGTCGCCCAACGGTCCGGCGGGGACAGCTCATCCCCCGCGCCACGGATTGCGCCGATTCAAAATCTAATCGGCTAGATCATGCACATGCATTTATCATCTAACACTTCAAACTCGGGTGGCTATTCTGATCTCCTCTGCACTTTGATACACCGAGCTGTTGGCTACCAGAACGCCGGTAAAGCACACCTCAAGCGTGGGCCAACTACAGTCCTCCCCGAGAATTGCGCACTGTTTCTACAGGAACG
The DNA here is from genome assembly GCA_031772625.1 of Pinus tabuliformis. Lineage (NCBI taxonomy): Eukaryota > Viridiplantae > Streptophyta > Pinopsida > Pinales > Pinaceae > Pinus > Pinus tabuliformis. The sequence goes on from CM062808.1 coordinate 11,350,814, forward strand.
CAGTTCTACAGGAACGTAGTTCTACAGGAGCGCAGTCTACAGGAACGCAGTCTACAGGAACGCAGTCTACAGGAACACAGTCATCTACAGGAAAGCGGGTGCCTCACGAAAAAGGTGGCCAATTAAAGAGGTAACCCTGAACTCTCATGCAACTGGTTAGTAGAAGTGGCAAGACCATCGTCCACAGTCGGGTCATAAAGATATTGGTGGAATTGTTGTTTGCTGTACCTATGCTGTCGTTCTACAGGATGTCAGTTTAGGTAGACTGTGTTGAAATTTTGTGGATTATATGCATGCTCTGCCTTAATAGACCAAATCTCTGTTGCATTTGCCACCTTTAATTAAACCGACCATGTTCATCATGCCGGGTGGGTTTATAAGACGGGAACCCACTGATTCAACTAAACTAAGGAGAAACCCGGCAGTGGTAGAGCTCTTCACCAGAGCACAATGGATGCCTTTTTGTGATAAGCTGCAGGGTTACGATGACGAGGTGGCCGAAGAATTCTTGCAGGCTCTGAAGCCTAAATCTCAGACACTGGCCACAGTGAACTTCAGAGGTCTAAGCCTCAAACTCACCCCAGAACATATCAGTCGGATCACAGAACTTCCTATGGGTCTGCCGTGGGATAAAGAGGAGAGAAAGCTGAGTCAGCAGGCAAAGAAAGAATTCTTTCCACCTGAGGAAGAATTCTCGGAGGACAAAAACGGGGTGCGAAGAACGAGCCTGTTGCCACCTTGGAATGAAGTCAGTTTGCAAATCATGAAATATATTACTTGTGAAGGCCGTTTCAGCATCGTGTATGCATATCACTTTCGGCTGCTCCCTGAGTTGAGGCACCGAATCGACCTTCCTGTAGAACAAAAACTGAGCATCCCTTATTACCTCCTGCAGTCTCTAATGGAGTGTGCTACAAAGCTGAAAGAGGGAATACCAGATCAGATAGCCCATCATGGGCTGATCAAGCTTCTTGTGGAAGATGCATTGCATTCATATAAGGTTCCCCTCTCATGGGAATCCTTCCAGAATTTAACAAAAGATGGGGACATTAAAATGTTGATCGAAGAAACAGGTTCCTCCAGCAGTGAGGAACACGAAGCAGTGGCCGAGGAACAGAGAGAAGAGGGCCAAGAGACCCCGACAATAGTACAGAAGGGAGAACAGAGGAAGAAGCATGAGGGAAAGGAGGACAAAGAAAAGGGTGGCACACCTATCCTGTCAGCAAGGGAAAAGAGGATGAAGAGCAGAATGGACAAAGCAGAGGTGGCCCACGTCAGCCCAAGCACCTCAACAGCACCTGCAACCAAAGTAAAAAGAAAAATTCAAGTAGGAAAGCAAGCAGAGGTGGAGACACCTGTGTCTACAGGAAAGCAAAAACAGGCTTCTACAGGAAGCCTGAAAACACAAACACAGGCTTCTACAGGAAGCCCAAAAATCATTGAAAAACAGGCTTCTATAGGAAGCCCAAAAACAAAAACAAAGGCTTGTACAGGAAGCCCGAAGATCAGTGAGAAGTAGGCTTCTACAGGAAGCCCAAAAGCAAAGACCAAGGCTTCTACAGGAAGCCCGAAAATCATTGGAGAACAGGCTTCTACAGGAATCCCAAAAACGGAGACAAAGGCTTCTACGGGAAGCCCGAAATTTCAAAAACAGGCTTCTACAGGAAGCCCGAAAGTGGAAAAAGGCCGAAAGTCATTGAGACACAACCTCCTACAGGAGGTCTAAAGATAGAGAGAGGGCCTTCTACAGGAAGCCCAGGAGTGGCTAAAGCCGGGTCTTCTACAGGAAGCCCAAAAGCGGGAAAGAAAGAATCTTCTACAGGAGGCCCGGAAGTGGGCAAAGCAGGGTCTTCTACAGGAAGCCCGAAATCTGAAAAGGAGGGGCCCTCTACAAGGAGCTCTGAGAGAGCAAAAGAAGGCTGGCATTCTCGAAAAGGAGGCAGTAGTGGCGCTGGCCGCCCTCAGTACACCTCCGAAATCGAAGGAGAAAAGGGAGAGGGAGACCCCTCTACCCTCTGAAGCCAGGAGAAGCAAGAGGATGACCACGGGCAAGCCACAACCTCCACCCAGCAACCAAACCATTTCAGGGGATGTCCCTACTTCACCCAGTGCAAGAACCCCCTCTAAAACATCAGCCACCCCCGAAAAGGGGAGCCCAAAAGTAACTTCCTAGACACGAAAAATAGGCTAGTCGCCTTCCGAAGCCCGACTCAAGGAAATAAGAAAGGGGGAAGAAGCATCACCTTCGTCACCACCAGGGGCAGCAAAGGCAGGGCCGCCAAAAATAGGAAAGGAAGAAGCGCCACCCTCGGTAGAAAAGGAAGGACCACCAAAAACAGGGAAGGAAAAGCATGCTCTAGGCTCTAGTTCTCGGCCAAAGACGAGGAGCCAGGGCAAAGTTGCTCAAGGATGAGCAAATAGTTTAGCTGGGGGGTGATGATGAGCCCCAATTTTTGGTACAATTTGGGCTCATTTGGCCTACTTGCTCTGCTCAAACCATTCATTTTTATTGCTTATGCATTCATTTCTTGGTTTATTCGTCTTGTTTGTAGGAAGAAGGGTAGACATTCTATCTACGTGACTAATGCATGATGCTTTCAGGTTTCTGGCATTAAAAGGGAGAAAAGACAACGAGAAAGGAGACAAGGAGACAATGAGGTGGCACTGCTGGTTTTTAGGAGAGGATGTCCACGGTCTTGGGGACCTTCCTCGTGATTCCCACCATAGCTCCGAGCTCCAATCCATCTCCCCACCGAGCTTAGAAGCAGCCAGCTGTTCTACAGGAACAACAGTTATAACTGTTCTACAGGAACAACAATTTTGACTGTCCTACAGGATCAGCAGTTTAAACTTCAGTTGGATAGCCGAGCTCCTAAAATCAAGGACACCTGTTGGATGAACATTTTGCATAAATACTGAGGCCGTAGCCTTGGATAGAAGCTTTTTGAACCTTGGTATTATTCTTGTAATTTGGAAGTACGAGCTACAGCTCGATTTTGTAAGCCAATTTTGGCATGTCATCAGACTTTCGTTTATGAATAAAGGCAATCAGATTTTGATCTCATTCTGACTTTCTAAGGGAGCTATAGCTCTCAGGTTAAGGCCCAACCTGAGAGCAATAGATCTCCTCGGTGTTGTAATGTGTTTGCATTTCGTTCCAGCACTTTGAGTTTTTGCTTTCACATGCAATTCGAATTTACAGTTTGTTAGTTTAGTCTTTTTCATGAGCTTAGTTAGGATTAGTTTATGGTGAATTTGTTTCAGTTTCTTAGATTCGATAGGAGGATAGTTATAAATTATTGGAGCTCCAGCAAAAGGTTGTTAAGGCTCACTTCCATCTCTGTTAGGGATTGGGGTGCAATCCATAACCAACCACCAAAAAGAAAAGCAGTCCTTCTCATTTCCATGCAAGCTGCAACATAAACACTTTCATTGAAGATCCATCCATGCATTTTTGACATTGAACCATACTTCTACATTCCATTTCCATGCATAAGTTTCATTTCTTGGTTTTCCATTGCTGCTCATAAGTTTCATGGCACAGTTATCATAGGTTAATGAATTTCTCGTTTTGGTGCATAAGTCATTTGTTTCATTTACGTTGCTCCTTATCACTCCACTTTCCTCTTCTTCTTCTTGATCTCTCCTCAAGCCCTACTCAGCCTCTGTCCAGCTCATTTTCCCTCCAGCTCTCCCATTTCTCACATAGCTCCATCTACTTTAACTTTCGTTGATCCCATCCTTCCAAACATCAACCCACTGCATGCACTCTTCCTCCATCTGATTCCTCTACTCCTGAGCCATCACCAGCTCCATCTCCATCTCACCTATCCTTCCACACCACTCCAACACTCCACCATCTCCCAAAACTTCCACGGCCCATCATCCTGTAGAATTGCACAGACTTCCTGTAGAAACCCCTGAGTTTCCTGTAGGATCCCCTGCAGACTTCCTGTAGAAACCTGTAAACTCGGTTGCTGAGCATCCGAACGTGGTAGGCTTCTGTGGACCGATGCTGGACACCCTCTGGGACCTTCCTTAGCCATCCCAACCTTGCCCATGCTTCCCCTCCGTTCCAATCGCTCCTGCACAACCAAACCCTAATCAAAAGCATCATCACAATAAATCCAACCACTTAATGAAAAAATACAAAAACATGACTTTTCAGATGCAAGTAGCTTATATGCATGTATTTCAGTTCACTGCAAGTAATGGCATTATTGGTAGTTGTTTCATTCACAGTTTTGCGTAGTTAGGGTCTAGCTAGTTAAATTAGGGTTTACTAGGGTTTTCATGCTTTGTTGGCTTTCAGTTTCTTTTTTTGCAAATAGACTAGTCTCCTTTGAGTTAGCTTTCATCCATCATTCATAAAGCTTCTTCTGTGAGCCTATAGAAGTTGGCTTGAGCCCTAGCGGACTTGTGCCAGCTGACCAAGTGACAGCTGTGACAAGAGCTAGTACTTGTGCATACAACACCGTCGCTTCCAAGTTTGTACGAACTACCGGGTTGATAAAATTAGAGATAGGAAGCTCCAGGAGTTGTAGCATTATTGCTACAATACTGGAGCCCACCAATCATCCACTGTCAGCCTATACACTTCACCTATCATGTCCAATCACTTATCTTCATCATTAGAATCGTTAGGTACCTTGGTACACTCGGTTTGCAAGTTTCAAGAAGAGCTAGGTATTCACAATCATAATTATGATTGTATTCATTGCACGAAGAACAAATTGGCAAATGTTAAATTTGAATTCCCTGAATGTCAAGCGAGGCAGTATTCAAGCGAGGCAGCTATCAAGCGAGGCAAAGATCAAAGGTTGAGACAGTGCCAGTCTATCAAATTTTCATTATGCTGAAGTCTCATGGAAGGGTCTACAGAAAAAAAAGAGCACAGGTCAGGTAGGTGTTTGAGGAGCAAACTTGAAGGTTTAGACATTATCTTGAAGAACAAAGAAGTTGAGCATGCATTCAAGCAAGTTGGATGTTGGAATTTTTGCGAGAAACTCCAGGGAGGTTATGGGCAAATCACCAAGGAATTTGCCTTGAATTTCACAGGGTTGAATTCAATAGTTGGGGTGCTTGAATTGCAAGTCTCACCAGAGGTAATATCCACAGTCTCTGAGATTCCAAGGGGACAAGAAAGATGGTTTAAAAATTTCAAATTTGATATGATCCCCTGTAAAGAATTTCTGAAGCCAGAGCTCATTGACTCTGATTTAAACAAGTCTGTGCCTAGAAATTATGTCAAGGACTCATATGCCAATCTACTTACCTGCATACAGAGGTACTTTACCTGCGAGGGAAGATATCATAAGGTGTATTTCATATCATTTCAAGCTTTTGCTACATTTCACAGGAAATATATCTCTTGATTTACCCTTCTACTTATTTCGTAGCCTAAGCAAAATGTGTGACAAGGTGTAGCTAAGGAAAGAAGCCTGTGTGACCTCATTGTTTCACCACAGCTTGGTTAAGTTGATTGTTCTGCATGAACTCCAGAGAGTAGGTAGAGACTGGTCCACCTTCATGTTTATGTCCGGCTTCAAAAATGAAGCTGGCCTCAGTCCTCAAGCGGTGAAAAATTCTCCACCAGAAACTAGTCATCGTATAGAAACAAGATCCAGGAGATTTACAAAATTAAAGGCAAGGAAACAAGTAAAGGAGCCCGCCAGATCAATGGTTATCCAAGACACACCCCAGAAGTCCCTGAAAGAGAAGACTCAGATCAAAGAAGGTGTACATGAATCATACACAGGTGAAGTAGTTCAGAGAAGAAGGACTAGGAGCCAGATAGCTAAAGAAAAAGGCAAGACAGTGATTACTGAGGAGAGCCTTGTTTCAAAGGGAAACTTGAATGACTTACTGCAAGCCATTGATATTGAAGAATCTCCCCTGGTTCAAGCAGATTTGATAGAATTAGGTAAAGACAAGACTAAAAGAACCAAAGCCTCGAAAAAGCTCAAGTTTGATGATCAGGTTTCTCAATTTGTCTTTAAGCCAAGAAGACCCATGACTAGGAATTTCAAACAGATACAGGAGATGTTGCCAGAAGCAAGTGAAATAGAGGAGAACGTAAAAACTCATGATAGAACTGTGACTTCATTACAAACATCATCACATCTGCATAAAGAAGATAGAGGAAAGGCAATCATCCCGCAAGAGGAATATAGTGTTGAAGAATTGAAAAATAACTTGGGGTTAGCAAATCTTGAAATTGCTAGATTGAAGAAAGCCTCTAGGAAGCATGCAATCAGGGAAGCTCATTTTGACAAAATGCAAGCTCTGTGGGAAGACAAAACATTTCAAATACCCGAGGTGGTCGACTGTAATGCACAATATTATACCTGGACAGTCCCTGCAATAAAGGAAGCAATATTCATCATAAGGGTTAACACGAAACTGAGAGCTAGGATCAGAGTTATGAAAAAGCAAATTGAAGATCTGAAGATGCAGCTAAGCCAATAGGAAAGACTTCCTTAGCTAAGGAAAATCTCACAGCAGGTAAGGTTAAGTTCCAAATTTTGATGATTTACCATGTTCAATTTTGGATAGCTTCAGGGCAGCTGAAAGGGACATGTCAATTCAAAGAAACCCAAGACAGTCAAAATTTGGCTTGAAACTGTGTTTTGGTGAATACACATCATTTTCGTAGCGTGCTACGAAACTACTGAAGATGCTACCTAATGCACAACAGTTTTGTAGCGCACTATGAAACCACTGTAGCTGCGTAATTAAAACTCAGTCGACCAATTTTGAGGGACCGAGGGGGAATTTTTGAAAGGAAGTCTCAGAAAAAGACCATTTACAATGTGCAATAAACCAGCCAGGGCACAACAAGTGGAAGGAAGTTATATGAACTTTAAACTTTTTGCTATACAAATGATCATCGCTAGTATTGTAAATGACTTTTCAATCAGCTTTGAAAAGTTTTTGTCATCACACATGTATATGGGAAAGGCTTACAACACATGAAGAACGTGGCACTCCAATAGATTGTTGGGTAATTAAGCAAGATCAACATGATTAATTGGTTCCGAATATCTTTGAGGAAACTAAAAGCAGAAAAACAGGGGCAGTTTCCTACTTCTCAGCAGCAGTAAAGGGATAAGACATTAAGGACCAATAAGGAACTTCAAACATCCACGATAGCTAAATTGAAGGAGACCACTTGTCAGAGAACGAGATTTGATTGTAATTAATGCTATTACCAGAATGATATGGAGTTAGACTCCTAATTGTCTTAGGTTTCTAAAACGTCTAGTTAGCAGTTTGTTGCATTCAATAAGTAGTTAAAGTTTGAATAGGTGTCATAGCAAGCAGAATTCGAGTTCCCCTCAGGTTGGAGGAGGAATCTCAACTATGTAAAGAATTCTATATATAGGGGAGAGAGCAATGCACCAAGGGTTGGAAATTTATTGAAAAAAGCTCTGATATTTGGCTTTATGTAAAAGACTCTGTTTTTAGTAATACAGTACTGGCTTTGCTTCTCAAGAATCATAAAGAATTCAATGTGATGAATGTCTTGTGTTGTCTTTTCCTATTATTTACAGTGTTATGAATATGTGATTACTTAGAAATCACTAACAGTGCTCTAATTTCCTTCATATATTCGTAAACTGTACTGGCCTTCTATGTGTTTGGTGTATTCTACATATGTTGGATTCTGAATGCCTTGACTTCTATGCAGAGCTAACCTCACTGTTAATACTGAAGCATATCTAACTCCATAAGCCCAATGGATACTTTCTAATTGTGTTTCCACCACTCTCATTTTTTTATCTTTGTTTCACAAGAGTTAGCCATCTTAATCATAATAAAAAATCATTAATCCTTTGAGAGAGCCCTCTCAGGTTGGGGAGGCTAAGCCTCAACCTAAAGTAGCTTTGAAATAGTTACTTAAGGTCTTCCTGGTCAGCAGCCTTCCAAGGTCTGATTTTGAGATAACAAGTCCTAAGTCGATTAGGAGGAAGCCCCAAATCTACTAGGAACACACAGCACAACGGGACATGCACATCCTCCAGAGGAGTAGTCCACATGGATGCATTAGTCACAACACACAAGGGAATATAACACGTACAACACTCAGCGTATGAGTCTTCATGAGTGCAATGGTTGTTATAGCAAGTTTGATGTGAAGGGTCTGTCTGATGTCCGAGGGGATAGCCACCATGGGCAGGGCAACGTTAACAACATATAAAACACATTTTCATTAATAGATTATGTATTACAACAAGTGAATTAGTTCAAGTGTGAAACATAGGTTAAAGCAACATGCATCACATGTGTTCAAGATTAGTCTTACAATAGTTACAATACATGTGTGAAAACGTGTTGGCTTATTAGCAGGCTTCCAAATTAAGTGAAAGTTCCAAGACACATCGTTACACCATACATCACTAATCCCATGGGCGGGACGTTGGAGCCACTACTTACTCCTCAAAGAAAATATTACAGAGTCTGTTGGCTTTGTGGGTCCTGATCCAAGTTCAACGTTAGTCAGCCAAACAAATCCTTACACTATTGGCCCTTTCGGCATCAGCCCACGGAGCACAGACCAAAGTCTCACCCGAAGCAGTATGGGGGGATGTTGGAACCAAGCTTCCACACCCTAAGATGGTCGTGATGTTGGTTTATACCCCCTACTCTTGCCTTCACGCAGGTCGCTAAGCCTTAGGGCTTATCAATCTACCCTCTATCCCTCCCTTTAGTACCTTCATGAAGGTGTATTATTGACCTTCGCACAACCCTAACTAGTGGTTCAGGTACTGTCGCGCTCCTATGATGACGTATTGTGTAGGTTCCTAAGTTATCTCAAGTGTTTTACTTATTCGAACAATAAATTACAATTATCGTCATGTAAACGAATATTATTACTTGTGTTCAATTAACAGATATAATCACATTCATTCACGCATTAGATGAACATTGTAATATAAACCCATATCGTAACGCAATATAATCATATGCATTAACAAAGACTAAATACAAAGTAATTGCAGAATACTTCTCTTTATTGATATCTCCAGTCTACAACAGAATCTATCCACCCTGCACACAACTGCAGGGGTCTGTGCACTCAACTGCAGACTTCTACCCTAGGCCTCTACGCCCTCAGCTGCAGAGCCTCTACCTACACTAAGACCTGGAAACACTTAGACTTCTCCAAGCTAGATCACTCTGTAGAAACCATCCCCACTCTACTTCGCTAACTTACTTCTTAGAATGTACTTAGCTCCTTTTTATACAATCCCATGATCCGTGAACCATGGGTAGATCTTTGTAGCCAACTTGACACTTTACAAAATAAGGGCAGGAAATTCTTTATGACTCTTGACACCTTCGTGCTCCGTGACCACAAAATGTGGAGACTTTACAACTTTATTACAAAATTGTCCCAAAACATGGGCTTTTAGCCCCAAAAATGCTCTTGGGGGAACCCATTCCAAACAGGCCCCCAACACAAACATGGTGACTCACCCTCAAGTCACTCTGTGAGCATGAAGATATTAGCGTGAAGACCTCCCAACTTGACCTGTATGACTGTCACCTCAGTAGTGCACTGCGCGGCTACCTGCTTCACTTCTTTGAACAATTGCTTTGTCGCTGTTCCTGAACTATCAACCTAAAGCTTCTACTGAGTCGCCTGCAGACTAACAAGCTTGCCTTCAATGGAGGCCATGACCAAATAGGCCTCGTCCAGCCAAGCCTTCAAGCGTGCCTTCAACACTGCCTCTCTGTGCTGAGCTGCATCTACCTGTTCTTTCAGTGTTTTGGCCTCCTGCAGCTTCTCAAGTCTCTATGTGAGGGAGACAATGCACATTGTTCCTTTGACCTCGTCATAACACTGCTGCAGTTCTTGCGCCTCTGTCTCCAACCTCTGTACATTAGGATCTTCTCATAGACTGGTTAGTACTTCAAATGACTGTTCAAACAACCTTGTGTAGTCTGCTACTGCACTATCTACTGCTGCTATCACCTCTGTGATAGTGGTTCCATGCTGCTCCTTTACTTCCGGTAGAGTTGAAGACTGGGCCTTCAACTGCAACTCTGCAATCTGGAGGTTCAGGTCCTGCTGAACCTTGGTCAACTCTGGGTGAGCGTCACGCACCCCCGTAGCAAGTTTGCAAATGTATACCTCTACCGATTATTCCTCAAGAATGGCCAACTTCGTGACCATTTGGCATGCTTCCTCTACAACCTAAACTATACGGTTGTTTCGGTCGGTTACATCGTTCATGGTGGCGATGGAAGAGTCTCAATGAAGGGACATCTACACATTATTGAGTCCTCAGCTCCGTGATCACTCCATCCTACAATAGGTGGAGCACCTTGCCAGGAAGCGTTGCTAAGTTCAGCCCTACTCCCTTGAGGACGATGACAACAGGCCTGTCAGCTTCGATCTCTGTGGTTAATGCTCCCTTCAAAAGCACTATCACTCGGCAGTCCTTCGCGTGCAGCATCCCGGCGGCTTCTGAAGTACCGATGGCAAGGATGGTGGACGCCATGTCGGTCTGTGATGCATGGATTTGTAGCTCATGCAGACTGTCTAGTCAATTTAGTATCCTAAATTGTTCTACATAAATTATCAATCAGGGTATTGTAAACTGATGAAGTGTGGTGCACTATTTGTGCTTAGTTAACCTTTCTCTTACTTCATTGTTTTATAGTTTATGTTGTTTTTGGGGGTTTTGTTTCTCATGCTTAAGAAAATTAATCTAAGAGATAAAAGTTATGCTTATAGATGAAAATATCTAAATGTTAATGGACAACTAAATCTAATGACTTTCAATGTTAAAATCTAATTTCTAAAGAAAGGAGAAAAGGAAACAAATCAAAACTTTGAACAGTTAGATTAATCTAAGCCGGCAAAATGTCTATGAAATGAAAGCAAAAATGATAACAGCTAAATGAAGTGTTTTATCACTTTTCTACACAATTTTGGGAGAACTACCTCCTTGTGATAGCATTTTGAGGGATTCAATACTTCATTGTTCTAAAACTGAAAATGAAATTGCAACAAAATCTTCATCATTCTAAAAGAAGTAAACATGAAAATGCAAGGAAAAACTCAGTCATTAGTAAAACATTTCACCACTTAGTCTTAGGTTCAACCATCAACGAAGGGCTTTTGGAAATATCTATTTAAATCATGAGTTACTAAATTGATAAGAAAATGGCATTAAGCTATCTAACTCTAAACTAATGAACAACAAGAAATCTCATTCATAAACACAACATTTCGCCATTTAGTTTGAGGATTAATCATCAACGAAAGGCTCTGGAAATATTTGTTTATATCATGAGTGACTACACTAAGAAGAAAAAGGCATTGAACAACAAGAAATATCATTCATGAACTCAACATTTCACCATTTAGTTTGAGGATAAACCATCAACGAAAGGCTTTGGAAACATTCATTTATGTAATGAGTGACTATTCTAATGAAGTTGAAATGGAAAGCAAATACAAAACATGTAAAGGGAAACTAATCTACTGTGTGCTCTAATGCTCCAATCACCAATTGGAAAATACTTTCTTGGACTATTTTTCTAAGCATAGATTACACAGTTAGATAAATCTACAATCAACCGGTTGAACACACTTGCATGAATTAAACTTGCATGAATGGAAAATCTAAACTTGAAAACAATAAAATTACATACTTGAGTGAAATCAAAGCAAAACTACAAAACAAAATCTACTTTACCTTACATATTAATATGTTCTATGACATCTACTTCACATCTCCTTCCATGTTGAGAACATCAAAGCTTTATTCAAATTCTTCAAAATTACAAAAGTTTACAAAGCTCTCCAAAGCTTTCCAAAAGCTCCAAGGCTTTCCAAAAAATTTCCAAAACTAAAAAGCTTTCTAAGACTACCAAATGAAGGAGAGAGATCTCCTATTTATACAAAAAGATGAGAATTCATCTCATTAATGAGAGTCCATGAATCTCTCCCTATGCCTCTAGAGTCCTAATCAAAATAGGAAATGATAAGACACATGTCTTCTTAGAGTTTCAATACAAATAGGAAATGTGACACATATCCTCATGATCCCATGATCCTCTTTACTCAAATTCGAATTTGGTCTTAGGGTGCCACATAAAGGTCTTCTAGAAGTCTCCTTTTGACCTACACATGTCAACAATTTCAACCCACTTGTTAGGTATAAGCATATGCACATTATTTTGTAATTTTTTACCACAAATTCACTTAAAAAGGCTAAGCATTAATAAAGTTGGAAAAACATAAATGTGACCCAATGATAATGAAAGTGAGATGAATGTAGTGACATGGTAGTGAAATAAAGGTGAAATGGAGGTGATATAATGGACATAATAGTGAAAGTGTAATGGAAATGTATGACAATTTCAAGACCCAACATACCCCCCAACTTAAGCTATTGCATGTCCTCATGCAATATATATTACATTAATTTTTTTGATCTTTGAGCTTTGGCTTAACTTTGGATGATATCATTTGATAACTTCATACTTCTACAAAGTATTTTACTTGAATTGCAACATGGTTGGTTCTTGTGTTACAACCATATTTTGTTGTTGCATTCTATTTTGATCTTTGAACTTTGCATAATGATATTTTGGTTATTGTTGCAAGGTATATCTTTATTGGATTGCATGATGGTTAGTTCTTGTGTGACAACCATGATTGTGTTTGTATCCAATTATCCTTTAAGCATTATTGAAAAGGCATTGTATGCTCGTAATAATAATGTAATAGTTAATATATTTTGGAAGTATGTGGGCTTCAGAATATGATATGAACATGGCAAGATATGAATATGAATGTATTCCCCCCCCAACTGATGGTATTGGCAATTTTATGAAATGAGGAAGAGAAATGTTTTTCCAACAATTATCATTCTAGCTTTTTATGGAATTCTATGGTCAAAAGTTAGAAAATAGCGTACCTTAATTTACCCTTTGAAATGGATGAGTTGTATGTGTGGTGGCTACAAAATTCTGATCATAATATTCTTCAAGTGGTTGGACAAAAAGAGTCATGGATAAAAAAGTCAAGATGAATTTTTATTGCTTTTACTAGAACTTGCTGAATCTATTGTTGAATAATGCTGATCTGTTTTATATCTGCTCCAAAAATGCTGAAAATAACAGTCTTCATGTCTTCAAAACTCATTGGCACAATTCTTATTATGTGAAGAGATGTTCTGATGTCGAACATATCAGGAAATTGTTGACTTAGTGGCTATTAATGGATGCCACTAGTCAACACGAGAACTCTCACCATTGATGACAATGAGAGTCAAGATGCCCAAACACATCTTGCTAGGTACAAATAAATTTGCCGATGTCGAGTCACCTAGAAGATCCGATGAACAAGGACATTAATGTATTCCCATTGTTTGTCGACATGAGGAATTGCCATTAAGGTATGCAAGCCTCAAGGTGTTTTTGCAAGTAATTTAGACTCAAAGGACTATGGACTCAATAATTTGCATTGAAGCAGGGCTTATTTGCAAAATGAAAATGATAGGAAAAGGAAATGAAAATGGAAGATGGCAATGGAAAGTAGAAATGGCAATGGGCAATAAGCATGTAATTGAGCCTCTTGCTTTTATTTGTGGGCTATGAGTGGACAAAAAGTAATGGAAAGTGTATGTGAATGTAAATGGAAAGTATGAAGGGAAATGAAGTGAATGGTTTATTATGAAGTATGGATGTAATGGAGACAATAGTATCTGAATGTTTTGCAAGTGTTTGGATCTGATTTTGCATTAGCATGTTTCTTCTTTGTTGCTGATCATCCTCTTATGAAACAAATTGGTCTCTTAAGAGAGACACTATTCACTTGCAGTCATTTGTCCTTCCTCCTGGAACCTCCAAAAAAACTAATATTTCTTTTGCAATGGAATGCAAGATTATCAAAGGAGAGAGGTGATCAATCTCTCTAGTTATGATATTTACACAAAAAACTAAGAATTCATATTAATGAAATAAGTTCACAAAGAAAAACCAAAAGAATTTATACCTGCTTCAGAATTAGTGCCTCAAGTTAACTGTTGTATCCTTTTAGCAATTTATTTCATTATTTACTATTTCAAACACTGATGATGGATTTATAATTGTGTAGATCTCGTCGATATCTTTCCAACAACACTTGAATCATCGAAATCTGATTTCGTATGAGAAAGTTAGGTTGATTTGAACAGTGAGGTTTTTCAGTTGCAAAATTGATGTTTAGCTGCGGAATGGCTTTAGCTGCGGAACAACTTTAGCTACGGAATGTGCACAGTTTCTGTAGCTAAAAATCTTGAACAAAAAGTTAGCCATTCATTTTTCATCATCAGTCCAAAATTAATCAATACCTTTCAGAAAAATGAGCAAATAATCTACTTATTTCATTGATTCAATTTTTTTTTTTACCTGTGAATCTTTGGTTTTGTTTTGTTTTTTTTTTTTTTTTTGCTCCTTGACATGCGGTGACTTAGTGATAACACACACCTTGAAAACGGTGATGGCTTCTTCATTTTGAGACAATGAACCAAATCCAAATTCATGCCCTGATATTTTCCAAGCTACCCATGTAGTCATTTTTTCCTCTTGATACTTAGAACCTGCAAAAGTGTGAAAGTAGTTGCAGAACAACCATAGGTTCTTTATAGTTGACTTCCCTTTGACCAGAGTCCTCCTCATCGATCTAGGCCAGATGGATAGGATACGATCCATGCTCTGATGTTTTCCAAGCTACCCATATGGTCCTTTTCCTCTCTTGACACCTATAACCTACAAAAGCATGGAGATGGCTGCAGAAAAACTGATTAGTTGCGGAACAGGCCTGCATTCCACAGCTAAAAGACAACCAACCATCAGTTTTCTGATTTAAGTTATTGGAAAAGAGATTTTATGCAGCCAAGTACCAGGGAGAAAGCCCAAGACTGCAGTTGGTGCACAGGACCAATTATTCATGAGCTTCTCTGCTATTTTTCAAAAAATTTCTTCACTGTCTGCGTGGAGAAAATTGTGTAAATGGTAGTGGTACAACTGGTATACAGGAACAAAAATGACTATGGATATGGGAAGTAAAACAACTATGCATATGAGACAGGGTGGAAAAATGACTATGGATATGGGCGGCTGTACATTCAGGGTATACAAAAAACAGAGTGGCTGTATGCGTGAATCAGTGCAGAAGTTATATGGAATGGAGTGGCTGCCCACGTAAATAGAGAAAATCGAAAACATAATGAATAATCGAAGTGCTTGTATACATAGGAAAGCTGCGGAGGTGTAAGAGAGAAGCTTAATATATTAAAGGAACAATAGGGATGTAAAAGAGCCATATCCAACTGGTTCAAATTATAGAATTAGCCATTAAATAGATCAGTGTAGAAGAGTCGTATTCAATTGGGATACGTCTTGCTGTTAAATAGGCATGAGATGAAGTACGAGTTATTAAAGACAAAAGACGTGTAATCAGGATTGAATGCCACCACACAATAAGTCCCCAAATTGGATTTTTCCTCTCCAAGCACGCCGAGTTAAAACAACAGATTGTTCATCAATTAAAATCTGTTTTTCTTCACGCGGCATGCAAAAAGAGGCCGCAGAGAACCAAGAAATTCTCCCAAACTGCCACGAATTTCTTAAAACCATTTCTGGGTTATCTAAATGAATCTGTCCCCGAAAAAACCCATGTTTTCTTTTTTCCTAATTCGTTTTCAGTTTTCTGAATTATGCAGTTAAAGTTTTACATTTTAACTGTTCTGCGTTTTTGTGAATTACTGCATTTGGCTGTAAAATAAATTTCGAATTTTTTAGATGCGATCACAGTGTAGACCTATGTAACCACTCAGTCCAAAACCCTCACAGGATAATTTCCCTTGCTTCTGTCTTCAGTATCTCCTTCGATTTCTCCAGCAAAAATATGCCTTCCTGCTCTTCCTCTAGTGCAGCCTGAAGACCTGCCATCAGGTATCAAAACTGGAAATGCATTTTTAGTTAACTCCCTAGAACAGTTGAAATGCATTTACTGAACTCCATAGAGCTATTGCTGAACAAGTGTGAGATATTGACCAGGGCTTTGTAATTTATTTTAAAAATGAATTGCAGGGAGGGAACGGATGTGCGCGAGGCATCGTTACATGCAGCTCCCGCAGAGATGAGGAGGACGTTCAAACAATAGAAATACCATTTGAATGATTCATTGCAACAGAAAAAAATAAAAATCCATGGATATTACAACACAATGGGTTGTCAACAATATCTTCAGTCAAAATTGTGAATCTGATCATGAATTTTGAATAGGGTATGCTGATTTCGACAACACGGTATTTTCATATATGTGTATTTGTTGTTATTTGAGTTTGTCTAATCCAGTGTGAGTTATTTACCAGGCTATTTTTTTTTTTGTTAATAAAATTACATGTTATATTTTCAAAAGAAAAAAAAATAAAATATATATATATATATATATATATATATATATATATATATATATATAAATAAAACAATTTATAGAAATTAAAGTTTTTCATTGAACCAAATGAAATGATGAAAATATTTTAACTTCTTTTTTTTTTTCTTTTTTTTTTAACATAAAAATTCTTTTTTCTGATCTTCCAGATCACACAAAGTGTAGGAGGAGAGCATACTCGAGAAATTCTTATTTTTTTTAGATGTAAGAAATAAGGTCTCCTAATTACACTTCCCCGGCAACGATACCAAAATGTCTAGTCAATTTAGTGTCCGAAATTTCTCTACATAAATTATCAATATGGGTATCGTAAACTGATGAAGTGTGGTGCACTATATGTGCTTAGTTAACCTTTCTCTTACTTCGTTGTTTTATAGTTTATGTTGTTTTTGGGGGGTTTTGTTTCTCATGCTTAAGAAAATTAATCTAAGAGAGAAAAGTATGCTTCTAGATGAAAATCTCTAAATGTTAATGGACAACTAAATCTAATGACTTTCAATGTCAAAATCTAATTTCTAAATAAAGGAGAAAAGGAAACAAATCAAAACTTTGAACAATTAGATTAATTTAAGCCGAAAAAATGTCTATGAAATGAAAGAAAAAATTATAAGAACTAAATGAAGTGTTTTATCACTTTGCTACACAATTTTGGGAGAACTACCTCCTTGTGATAGCATTCTGAGGGATTCAATACTTGATTGTTTTAAAACTAAAAATGAAATTGCAACAAAATCTTCATCATTCTAAAAGAAGTAACATGAAAATGCAAGGAAAAAATCAGTCATTAGTAAATCATTTCACCACTTAGTCTTAGGTTCAACCATCAATGAAGGGCTTTTAGAAATATCTATTTAAATCATGAGTTACTAAATTGATAAGAAAATGACATTAAGCTATCTAACTCTAAACTAATGAACAACAAGAAATCTCATTCATAAACACAACATTTCGCCATTTAGTTTGAGGATTAATCATCAACGAAAGGCTCTGGAAATATTTGTTTATATCATGAGTGACTACACTAAGAAGAAAAAGGCATTGAACAACAAGAAATCTCATTCATAAACTCAACATTTCACCATTTAGTTTGAGGATAAACCATCAACGAAAGGCTTTGGAAACATTCATTTATGTAATGAGTGACTATTCTAATGAAATTGAAATGGAAAGCAAATACAAAACATGTAAAGGAAAACTAATCTACTGTGTGCTCTAATGCTCCAATCACCAATTGGAAAATACTTTCTTGGACTATTTTGCTAAGCATAGATTACACAGTTAGATAAATCTACAATCAACCGGTTGAACACACTTGCATGAATTAAACTTGCATGAATGGAAAATCTAAACTATTAAACTTGAAAATAATAAAATGACATACTTGAGTGAAATCAAAGCAAAACTACAAAACAAATCTACTCTACCTTACATACTAATATGCTCCATGACATATACTTCACATCTCCTTCCATGTTGAGAACATCAAAGCTTTATTCAAATTCTTCAAAATTACAAAAGTTTACAAAGCTCTCCAAAGCTTTCCAAAAGCTCCAAGGCTTTCCAAAAACTTTCCAAAACTAAAAAGATTTCTAAGACTACCAAATGAAGGAGAGAGATCTCCTATTTATACAAAAAGATGAGAAGTCATATCATTAATGAGATTCCATGAATCTCTCCTTATACCTCTAGAGTCATAATCAAAATAGGAAATGATAAGACATATGTCTTCTTAGAGTTTCAATACAAATAGGAAATGTGACACATATTCTCATGATCCCATGATCCTTTCTACTCAAATTCGAATTTGGCCTTAGGGTCGCACATAAAGGTTTTCTAGAAGTCTCCTTTTGACCTACACATGTCAACAATCACAACCCACTTGTTAGGTATAAGAATATGCACATTATTTTCTATTTTTTAACCACAAATTCACTTAAAAAGGCTAAGAATTTATAAAGTCTAGAAAAACATAAATGTGACCCAATGATAATGAAAGTGAGATGAATATAGCAACATGGTAGTGAAATGAAGGTGAAATGGAGGTGATATAATGGACATAATAGTGAAAGTGTAATTGAAATGTATGACAATTTCAAGACCC
This sequence comes from Pinus tabuliformis, assembly GCA_031772625.1. NCBI lineage: Eukaryota > Viridiplantae > Streptophyta > Pinopsida > Pinales > Pinaceae > Pinus > Pinus tabuliformis. The sequence goes on from CM062808.1 coordinate 11,369,377, forward strand.
AACGCAGACCCGTCTAGATGGTCCCCAATGCTTGCTTCTGCTGCTGCTCGAACTGTTATTGTACCTCCACAGTGAAATCCCGCACTATATCTCCAATGTCGTTAAAATCTCCCTCTGTTAGGGTTATTGGGTCCAACAATGTCTTACTAGTCTTGGATTTCTTCCACGACCCAACTTTTTACTATCCTCTTGGATGCTTGATATGAAGCAATGCTGTTTGCGGGTCCGTTCCGCACTGCTCTGTTTGCTCGTCTGTTTCTTCCTATGTTTCGGGCGAGGGCGACCTCGGACCTTTGTCAGAGCTGCACTTTGCTCTGCCTGTCTGCTCTTCCGCTTGCTGTGCGGCATCGCACTCTACCTAGGCCTTGTCGTTAGCCTCCTTCCTCCTCTTCTCGGCTAGCTATGCCATCTTGAGCTTGGCCTCCTCCTTTTTGTGCTGTGCAATGGAGTTGCTTGATCCCATCGCTAAGTCTAAGGTAGTGTGCCATTTTTCTAACCAACGATCAAGAACTGCATCGATTGCGTCATCAGTTTCTAAGTAAGGCAAGTCATGCCATTTCTGCTCAGGATCCTTCCATGCCTTGATCGATATGTGGTGAAATTCTGCCTTGAACTCCACGTACTCTTGTAGTTTGTCAAAACCAGTAGGCAACAATCACGGCTTGCAGTTGATAGCCCTGCCTATATTCATTTCCATCAAGATTCAAAAGATCTTGCTATCCTTGATGCGCTGAGCATCCCTGGTCACCCACAACGAAGTGTACTTTGCCGCTTCTAGCAGGTCTGGTGAGACTGAGTGGAATTGACTGTCTTCAGGCAGCTCCTAGGCTACCAGCATAATGGACAGCAAGAGCCATGCTTAGTGGAAGGTTTATCTGAGCTAGTTTTCCTCGTGGCAGTTTGTGAGGAACTCACCACAGAGATAGTGCACCCAATTAAATTGAACTCCTTCTGTGCATTGGGTCGCTAGAGCGACGACGGGTGCCAGCACTTCATTTGCGACACTTCCGCATAACTTTTCCTGCCAAAATCTACGTGGCCAACTTGACCACAAGATCATAGATACTCGAGATGGCATAGCCTCGTGGCTTCTTCAAGAGCTTGAATTTCTCCTTCATGGTGTTCTTAAGGGTATGCTCGCCACCTTTTCTTCCAATTATCATGGGCGGATTTTCCCTTGTATATGGCAGTCCTGTGATCCTATGGATCAACATGTCAGTGATGTGTATCAGCTCCTCTAGCCACAGACACCCATTGTGCACCAATCATAGCAGCTGCTTGATTACCAATAATGTAATTGGTGTGCGATTATAGTGTGGCACCCATAGCAGGTTGAGTAGACCTGCCTTGTCTACATCCTTGAGCCACTTCCACAGTTCCAACATAGTCATCTCGGTGGTTGTATGAACAACGCGGTGCATTAGCTGGTCTGTCACCAAGTGAGGGAACTTTTCAGTGTCAGCTAAGTCCCAGTCTTCCAATTTCAATAACGGAGCCTACCCCAAGTGCGGTCCTTCAAAGAAAATCTCATCCGATAGTAGAGGTATGTGCAAGGCGACCTTGCTTTCATCAATGTTCTTTGGCACCTTGGTCTTGTTCTTGCGCAGAGGGATGTTTTCGAGAAACTTTGTAATAGGGTTAGAACCCTCGAATTCAATGTCCTCCACTTCCACCCCCATATCCTCATCATCCATTGGGATGTCCTCAATCTCTTCCTCCTTCGGTTCCAAGTTAATAGTTTTTCCCTTTTCCTGTGCGGTGGGCTTGTCCTTCTGTGGGTTTCTTCTAGGCGACGCGTGCACCAGTGTCGCAGCCTGCTTGCCTTTCTTATCCTTCGCACCCTCCTTGGTCAAGGTAGGCTTTGGTCTAGGCATCCATGGTGAGTTGGGGACTTCAGATAGTACCTCCGCAACCTCCGGAGCAGCTCCCTCTACCTCCTTAACAACTTCTGACACAACCCCCTTGGCTATCACTGCTTCAGTGTCCATAGCTTCTGATCTTAGGATAATGTCACAGATGATGTTGTGGTCGAACTGTGGAAATCAATTAAACGCTATCCAGTCAAGCAATTCTTTGAAAAATGCACAACTCATGCACGTCTGAGAGCTCACCAGCTCAATGCTCAAAATTCAAAGTGTTTTTCGTTTGGCAGCCACATGTAATTTATAGGCCATTTTGAATTCAAATCTGATCATTCCCCCAAATTTGGTTCATTAATGCCAAATTGGCAGCAGATTTTCAAGGATCTTACCCATAAATTTCGTCTTAAATGCCACTCCCCCACTCCATTTGGTTACGTTCTCATCATCAAATCATGAACAGTGACTTTAACAGTCACTTTCCAGTAGACCTGTGTGGTTTTTCCTTGGGTAGCATAGCTCCCTCCGCCCTATTGTGAACCTTGTGACATCTCCTCGTTCAGCGCAATCCCCCGATCGCGCAGTTTCCCAACCCAGGCAGTGTAGTTTATAGACCTGTGCCTCCTTTCAGCTACTTAGAGTGCTAAGACTATGCTACCTTCATATAGTCACCTGGCCTGATCACCAGTGTATGGCTTCAATCGGCTGCCATTCACCTTTCCTGGGAAGGGATCTTCATTCAATTTAACCAAGTGAACTGCTCCACCATTGGTAATTTCCTTGATGATGTAGGGCCCTAGCTAGTGCATCCTAAATTTCCCTGGAAATTTATTAAAATTGTTGTCATATAACAAAACCAAATCATTTACCTTAAAGGTGCGTAGTTTAATATGTCGATCATGCCATGCTTATCGATCTACCCTCTATTCCTCCATTCAGTACCTCCATGAAGTTGTATGATTGACCTTCGCGTAGCCCTAACCAGCAGTTCAGGTACTTTCGCGCTCCTATGATGACGTATTGTATAGGTTCCCAAGTTATCTCAAGTGTTTTACTTATTCTACCAATCAATTATAGTTATCGTCGCATAAACGGATACTCTTACTTGAATTAAATTAACAGATATAATCACATACATTCACGCATCAAATAAACATTGTAATATAAACCCAGATCATAACGTAATATAATCAGATGCATTAACAGAGACTAAATACACAATAAGTGAATAATAATTCTCTTTATTGATATCTCCAATTTAATACAGACTCTATCCACCCTGGGCACACAGCTGCAGGGGTCCGTGCACTCAGTTGCAGACTTCTACCCCAGGCCTCTGTGCGCTCAGCTACAGAGCCTCTACCTACGCTAAGACCCAAAAACACTTAGACTTCTCCAAGCTAGATCACTCTGTAGAAACCATCTCCACTCTACTTCACTAACTTACTTCTTAGAGCGTACTTACTTAGCTCCTTTTTATACAATCCCATGGTTCGCAGACCATGGGTAGATCTTTACAACTGACTTGACACTTTACAAAATAAGGGCGGACAACTCTTTATGACTCTTGACACCTTCGCTCTGTGACCACAAAATGTGGAGACTTTACTACTTTATTACCAAATTATCCCAAGACACATGTTTTTAGCCCCAAAACGGCTCTTGGGGGAACTTGTTCCCAACAGACTCTCTTGGATATGTAGGAGGAGCTAAGGTGAAAATTCCTTTACATGTACAAATGAGGGGGTATTTATAGCCAAGGGTGAAATTGAACCTTGTGGTTGTTTGACTACCCTCATGACTATTTGAATTCCATGACTCTTCAACTTTACATGACTCTTTGTACAACAAGTGGGTCCCTTGGGCTTCCACGTTACATTACATTGATAGACAATATGGCTTACAGTGGGGATGTGGATGACATGAATTGACATGACAATGCTGGTACATTCTAATGTTGTTGGTGCGCATGTCGAGTTGTAGTGCTACTGGGAGATGGATGTCCTCATGGTGTGTCCCGACTTCACCTCTGCATGGCAAATTGCGCGGAGTCTTCGATGGTCATTGGTTCACTTGTTGTTGCTTTTGCACGTTGCTCCTTCCATGTATGTTGGAAGGCTTGACAGGTTCGTCTATTCGCGAAAGGTGCATGTTTGTCCGTTTGTCCGTCCGTGAGAACATCTTGCATGTTCACTCATCTGTCCGTCCATGAATACATCTTTTCATGATCATGTGTTCCCGAGCACATGTCTTTGCATGCATCATTTGTTCGTCCTTTGATGATCTTGTCCTTCTGCATGTGATCCCTTCGTTCATCCCATTCGTTGTCGTGCCATGTTTGTTTGTGTACATGTTCCCACAGTCACTGATGACGAGATGACATCAAATCCAAAAACATCCTAGTCTACCATGACACATGATAATTTCAGATGTAGGTGATTAGGAGAGGCAACAAGGTTGCAAGGTGGGATGGAGGTTCTAGGCAGTGCTGATGAAAATTGCGCAAGAGTCACTGGGTGATGAAGACGGGAAATCTGGATCAACAGTGACTGTCTGTGAGGTCTAGCTCAGTTAGAGGACAAAACTATGCAGTTTTTGAGGGGAACAGTTTGGGCTGTAAGAAGGCTGGGTAGGAAAAATTTGCGTATTTTCCAAAATGAGCGGGCAGTGGGGGCTTGGCAGCAAAAATTGAACAATTTTTTGGAGGAACATGTCAGGCTGCAGGGAGGCTAGGCACACAAAACTTGCACAATTTTTTGGAGGAACGGGACGGGAGCTTAGTAGCCAAAACTGCACAATTCCTGGAGGGAACTAGCAGCTGCCTACAGGGTCACTAGGAACAGAAATTGCGCAATTCCTTATGGGAACTGAAAATCAGCTGTCCGGATCTTGGTAGCAAAAACTGTGCAATTCCTGGAGGGAACTCACAATTTGCTGCTGGGAGTTGCTGACGAGAAAAATTGCACTGATGTTGGGAGGTCAGCTTGCTGATCACCTATGTGCAATTTCTAGGCTGAACGGACTACTAGGCAGCAAAGGGCCTGCGCATGAAAATTGCACAATTTTCTAGGTGAGCAGCGAGTCGACTATCGAGAGGGATGGATGGAAAAATTGCATAATTTTCTGAGGGAGATAGGGATAGGTATTAGGTGTATGTCCGACCTATCTGCGTAATTTTCTTAGTCAACAGAGTGGGCAATGCTTCTAGACTCTGTGCAAGTTTTATGGGAGTCAGTCTTGGGGTGGCTACTGTGTCAAACTCTTTGGTTGACTAGCATGGAGATTGATTGATTTTCTTGTGAGCAACGCAACTTGAAATGACTTGCTTGTTGCTTTTGCATTGTTCTGGGTGAGAATCGATCGAGTCAATGGCAGGGTGATGGTCCAGCTGCTAGAGGGGAGTTAGGTCATGATAACTTCATCAAAAAGGCTAAGTGTGTGAACGAGTGAAATATGCATATGTGATCTTGCAAACACACACTTGTATGACTCGACAACGAGATGACTCAAACCATCCAGATATACATATTCAACATTACTGATCGATGGTACAAGTGACAAACACGACACTTGTGATTGATCGTTGGTCGACCGTGGCAACACTGCGCGATAGTGAATGTGACTCTGTGTGTGAGTGCAACATATGATTTCATAGCGAACACAACAAGTACACACGAAGCAAAGACTTTGAGCAAGAAAAAAGCATGGTCACAAGCATGAATTTGGCATCAACATGAAAAACTTGGATGAAATGAACAAGCAAGGTGGATGAGAAGACTCACATGAGCTCACACAGTGAACCCAAGTGTGTGCATTCATCAAGCGAAACTCTCAAGGGAGGTTTTGAAATTGGGTGCAGGCCAAAATTTTGGAGTGTTGTTGTAGCTGCTACAACACTTGGTGACACGCTAGTGGAACTCTAGCTTCTCTGTTTTGGTTCGTTGCTAGCACAGGGCCTTGTTATTTCATGGAGTATTGAATTATTTTGCGGGTTACTTCGGCTTCCCCACTTCCCCATGGACATACATGGTTTACCTTTTTCCAACTCAGTCAAAGATAATAAATTTTTAGCTTGATCACAGTGTTTCGAATCCGGGAAGGGTAGTTTAGCTCGTGAGTTGAAGATTTTTAGAGTATAAGTTTTCATCTCTGGTGTTGCTCCACTGCCAATAGGCCTGGACAGTACCCTAACAGAGTCACATAGGAACACATGCATTGCTCCACTGCCAACGAGCCTGGTTAGTACCCCGGTGGAGTTGCATGCTTCACCTCTCTGCATAGGAAGCCTTTCTCTTCTTTCGCCTTTGTATTTTTTCAAGAGGAATGTGCATAGGCATTTATTTATTTTTGGGGTAGAAGAGGGATCCTGACTTATTGAGAGTAGAAGAGGTTTTTCCTTTAGAGAAGCATGTAAGAACACTAACATATGTTTGCTCGTTTAGATTTTCCCCTTCTCTATTTCTACTCATTGGATGGGCTTGAACAGACAGAGCTGAAGGCTGAGGTCAGGCATGGGGCTTCCCAGTGTGGACATAGGTTCATGGTTGGACCAAAACTTCCCTTGCAGACAGCTCATATTTTCTGTCAAGACTTCATCGGCCGAAGGTTATAACCAAGCACAGAGAAGACAGACACAATATTGGCCAAGTGCTGTAGTGTCACAAGTGTCTTCATATTTCAGCCACATACTCTATTCAAAAGCCAAAACATAGTAGTTGGCAACAATTATTTCCGAAAACAAAAATAGTAATATATCAAGCAAAAAAAACAAACGTAAACAAACATAGTAAGCATAACAAACAAAGTAAAAACAAAGATAAGCAAAGAAAACTAGATAAAAACAACAAGCAACAAGCAGACTATGTACATGGCACGGGGCGCAGCCCGACCTACTGCAAATAATGCTTGAGATCTTGGCTATTGACAGGATGGTTTTCAAATCCTCCCATCAAGTGATTTCAAATAATACGTGTGTGGGACAAGCTTCTCATGTACCGTGTATGGACCAATTGATAGGGACTGGAACTTCGTATGTTTTCCCTTGTCTTCATGGGACTTATCCCATTTCAGAACTAAGTCACCAACATCGAAGTTAGCTTTCCCTGCAGACTTCTTATCGAACCATCTCTTGATACGGTTTTGGTGGAGTGTGAATTTTTCTTTTGCTTTCATCCTTTCTTCTTGAAGTGTATGGAGAGCATCCATCCTACACTGAACTAGCTAGCAAGGCTTGCCTTGGGATTCTTGGGAAAGCTGAAGCATAGGAAAGTAGATATTTGGTGGAAGGATGGCTTATTTTCCATAAACTAGGAAGTATAGTGAGGTATTCATTGAAGGCTTGGGTGTTACACGGTCAGACCATAATGCATTCGTCAGGGCAGTATGCGAGTTGCGCTACTCAGAGAAAATGGTCTTCTTGATTATGCGGATGAAGTTTTTATTTGTGGATTCTACGAGACCGTTTCCTTGCGGGTAATAGTTAAATGAATGCTTTAGCACAATACCATTATGTAATGCAAAATCATAGAGTTTCAAAGATGAAAAGTAAGTTGCATTATAAAAAACAAGTGATATCAGAACACCGAAGCGTGAGATGATGTTTTGCAGGAGGAAGATGATGACCTCTTAGTCACTCACTTGTTTGAGCAGAACTGCTTTAGTCCACTGCATGAAGTAATCAATTGTTGTTAGAATGTGGTGGTGTTGCTTTGACGAATGTGGGAAAATTTCCCCAATGATATCCAGGCCCCACTGTTGGAATGGTTCGGTCACTGCAACAGGATGCAGTGGGGCTACTGATATTCATGTTCTTCCCGTGCATCACTGACAGATCGAGTACTTGTGGGCATAAGCATGTGCATCCTTGAATAATGTGGGCCAGTAGAAACCGATTCGCATAACTTTGTGTGCAGTGGTGTTTCCTGCAAAATGACCTTTGGTGGGTCCGTCATGAAGATCTTGAAGTACCTTCCTTGATTCATGTGCCTCCAGGCACCTGAGAAAAACTCCATTACTGTTCTTTCTGTAAAGCACTTCGTTCACCAACTGATATGCTAAGGATTTAAGGCACAATGCCCTCTTTTATCTGATGGAAAAGTGAGAGAGTATGGTGTTGAGCCAAAGGTATTGGTGCACATCTGCGTACCAAGAGGTTCCTTCTTAAGTGGGTGTGGCCCAACTTATATCATACATCTCAATTTCCTGATCCTAGCCGATGAGCTCTTCTGCACTCTCCAGTGCATGTACCGCTTCAGCTACAAGTCTACAGAACCCATGTCCTTTGATCATGTGAACTGGCTTGATTTCAATATCATACTCTTGAAATCCTGTCATCCAGTTCACACGTCGTTCACCTAGTTCTTGATGTACAATTAATGTGCGAACTGTTGGGTGAGGGATGAAGACTATGCAATGGTTCTTCATTAGGTAGGGCCTCAAGTGTTTCATCGCCTTGTAAATTGCATAAGCTTTCTTGTCAACAGTGGGGTAGTTGAGCTCTGGTCCTTACATGCTAGTGCTCATGAAGGAGATTGGGCGTTCATCATTCATCTCATCCTTCTGAGTGAGTACTGCAGCTAGTGAATTATCGGAGGTAAAGGTGTATAGCAGGAAATCCTTCTTGAAGTCTGGGCTATAGAGTGCAAGCGCTTCTACAATGGCTTGCTTGATTCGGGAGAATGCATAGTTTTCCCTCTTGCCCCAGCTGTAGACTACATCTTTCTTGATCATGTCTTTCATGTGCTTAACTATCTATGCATAATTCGAGATGAACTTTCGAGGAAGATTTTCTTGCCCAAGAAGGACTGCATGGCTTTCTTGTTGGCTAGGTGAGGGATCTGTGTAATAGTCTGGAGCTGATCTGGATCCACCTTGACCCTGGTTTTGGCAACAATGTGTCCGAGAAGGTTCCCCTTAGACACTGCAAATACGCTCTTTTTGGGATTCAAGGAAATCCCGTATCTCCGACATCGCTAAATTTTTTTCTTTAGATAGCGTATGTGGTCTTCTCATTTTTTTGAGTACACAGTCACATCATCGAGGTATACCACTATGCTATTTCGGATGAGTCCGCAAAAAGCGATGTCCATGGCGCGCTGAAAGGTTGCACCTGCATTTACAAGCCCAAACGACATTCGTCTGTAAGCGAGCATACCCCACTTGGTATGGAAAGTAGTTTTAAGTGTGTCAGGTTCTACTACCAGAACCTGATTGTATCCTTAGAAACTATCAAGAAGAGAAAGCATATGTGCCTGAGATACTATTGTCAAAATGTGGTCCATAGATAGAACAATGTAGTTGTCTTTGTCTGAGGCGCGGTTTACGTTCTAGAAATTGACACACAAGTGGATTTCCCTGGACTTATTACGTACATGGAAAAGATTTGAAACCCATGTGGAATGAAGAACTTTGTATATGATCTGTGCATCCAATAATTTAGTGATCTCTTTCTATATGAGGGGTTCAAGCAACAGATGTACTTTCCTCAGCTTCTGTTCATATGGCTTGACCCCTTCTTTGATCAGGTTAATGTGTTGGATGATCCATATGTCATAAGTTTTCAAATCATCATACATCCATGCAAACACATCTCGGTACTGTTTGAACAAGTAAATAGAGGCTTGTTGCTCTTGTTGTGTAAAACATGTACCAAGATTGACAAACTTCAGATCTTTTTCTATTCCCAAGTTTATCAGCTCGTGCCTCATGGTGGAACTATGGGTCTTGCTATTCCTTGGCCCCTGAAAACGTTTTTTCAAGTCATAAATATTTTCCAATGTTGCCACACCTTTTGTGATAAGGTGGCCTTTCCCATTACCAGCTTCTGCTTGCAAAGAGCGCTCATGCTTGTCATCATCTATCACTTCATCTTTGAAGATATTAGCGTTGGCCATGAAATGAAGTATTTGTTGATCATCATTAAACACACATAAATTAGTTATGTTATCCAGGATAGATGATTTGTACAAAATTTCAATAGTAATCTATCCCTAATTGGTGACACTCTTGAAGCTGCATTTGCCAAAGCATTGGCAGCTGCATTATGCATACATGGTACAACAATGATGTTAAATGCTTGGAAGTTTGAGATTAGTCGCCATACCTCTTGCTGGTAGCTTTTGAGATGTGATGAAAAACAATGAATGGTGGTATGTACCTGCCGTACCACTATTTCTGAATCAACTACCACTTTGAGTGCGACCACATTGAGGTTGATGACTTTATGCAAGCCTAACATGAGTGCTTCATACTCAACAACTTTATTCGTGCACTTGAACTCCAAGCGACTTGAAACCATATGCTTCGTGTTGTAAGGGTCGATCAAGACACATCCGACTCCTGAGCCATCTTGTGTCTTTGATCCATCAAAGTACATGGTCCACAACTTGTCTGTACACAGACCGCTTAATGTGCTAGTACTACTACTACTATTGTTGCTGCTACTACCACTACTACTGGTACAATGTAATGTGAAAGTTTCATTACCATCCGTTGGGTAAGGAAGGAGTCCCAACTGCATGTTTGGTGGGTTTGGAGTTGATCGTGTAGGATAACACCCCAATGTTGTTTCAAGGAGGTAGTTGCCAAACATGAGTTCTGCAAAGGCCAACGGTTCATTCTCGCCATTAAGGGGAGTGACATTATGTTTCATATACCTCTCAGATAACACCTGGATCTATTTGCATTTTCCTTTGTATGGGAGCCACATGTAAGACCAGTCTATAGCAAAATATTCATCTAGCTTGATCGACCAGTCTCTGCTGAGTAGTAGACCATATGCTTTCGGTATGTCCACAACAACTATGTTGATGAATTGGTGGACTCGACTGTCATGAGATAGTCGGATGATCACGTCTTGTAGTTCACCAATGGTTGGTACCGATGTTCGATCAAGCTATATTATTCGCACGGATGTTTGATCAAGCTATATGATTCGCGCGGATGTTTGATCAAGCTATATGATTCGCGCGGATGTCTCGCTCCATTGTGCATTGATATTTTTCTGGAGAGCGGCATGACATTGGCTACCGCGTCGGAATCAACTAATCAATTGTGAAAATTGCAGTTAAAGATTTCGAATCATAGAAGGAATGGAGGGAAACTTGAGTTCTCTTATTCCATCTAGAGTGTATTGAGCACAGTGGAAAGTGATATAGGAGGTGTGCTTTCTCCCTTGCTGGTAGAGGTTGCGATGTCCATTGCTTTCCATCCCAATTCACGCAGTAGGATGTCTCTCTCACTCTAGATCTTAGTTAACTTGAACAAATTGATGTTCACTCGATTTTTCTTCATGTCATGTGCAATGTTTTATTCCAAAGGTGGTAGACACACCAAGGTGTTTGGGGTATAATGGATGTTCGTATCATCTGATAGAGTGTTTTGTAGATTGCTGCTCATGGATGTGCTTTTTCCCATCGCTATCTTCCTAGAATTGTTCTTTATTTTCTGCTCTGGGGCAGCTGGTGGATCAGCCTTCCTCAAAAATAGTCTCATCCTTTCTTGTGCTTCCCAAAGTGTAAGGGGAGCCCCTTTACTCCTGATATTGTATCGGTCATTTTTCTTTTGGGGATGCTTCTCGATGTTCATCTTTGACCTTGCTTGTGGGCACTAATATGCGTTCACTACATGCCCAGAACTTGATGGTTCATCAAGTGAAACCTATTGTTCATCATCAGTGTCTTTCGACTGCTCCTGCACACTATTTTCTGCATCGAAAGTATGACTACATACAGAGTTCGTGACTCGCTTCCAATCTGAACAAGAGTTCTTGGGGTGATGTTCTTCGTGGAATGAACAGAACTTAGGATCTGCACACTATTTAACTTGGAAGACAGAGCTCTGTGGATTTTTTGGAGAGGACCAGTTGCTGCTGGATGAGCTTCTTGCCTATATCTTCCTGAGCGGATGGCTTCTTGCAAATGTGTTTGTTTTCCATTGTTTGAGCTCGGGCACTTCTGTAGTCAAGTTCTTGACCAAGAGAGTGAGGGTCTCAATATCAATGGCTTCCTTGTCTCTACCCTTGCTCACCATTGCTTGGCACTTCTTGCTCACATCTTTGGAGTCCTTTGCTTATTCATCATCCATGATGACTCCAATTACATGCAAGTCTTTCTAAAAAACAATAGCATTTTCGTAGTTTTCTAAGAGTGTCGGTTTCGCAGCTCGCTTGACAAACTGCGCAACTATGGTCGGCAGTGTGGACATGTATTAATCAACAATGATGGAGTCATCAGGTTTACTGTCTGCTACAAAATTGTTCAATATGCATGTAAACCTCTAATTGAAGTCTTTTACTCTCTTTTTTCCCTCCATCTTCAGGCTTCCCAATTCTTTTAGTAGCATTGTTGGGGTCTTGTCATCAACAAAATTTTCAAGGAACATGTGTTTGAATGCATTCTAGTTCTATATAGAGTTCAGTGGAAGGTTGTGATACCATGCAGTTGTGCGGCCATCCAAGGTACATGGAAATAATCTACATGCTACATTGTCATACCATACCTCAAGGGTCTGTAGCTGTAGGTAGAAGTTGTCTAAGTGGTCTTCTACCTTCACTGTGCTATCAGGGTTAAACTTGATGTTCATTATATCCACTGGCTTGGCACCTTGTGTAGAACAGCCGGGAGAGCCAATGGTCCTTGAGTCATCCATTTCATATTTGGGTTAGCCATCTCTTCTTCTTCTTCATCCTCCTCCTCTCTTTCAGAATTTGATGGTTCTGGCTCTGAGTCTATTGGTTCATCTCTACCTTTGGCTCCTCCGCTGCCTTCCCCTCCACCTCCTCTACTGAAGTTTGATTCCAAGATCACACGAGTGTCTTGTTCACCTTGCCGGAAGACTGAAGGTTGCTCTCTGTCTTCAATAGCTTCAGCAAGACCTTCAAGTGTGGCAAGGACTTCTTCTTCCACTCATGATACAACAACCCCTGTAGGAGTGACTTTTGGCTTTCTTGATGCGTAAGGAAGATGTTGTATGCCTGTGAATAGTATGAATGCTTTCATGAATTGGCAAGTGATGGGATATAAAGAGCAAAGGTGATGATACTAAATCTCATGTTCAGTCCTAGGAGGTGAGGAGTAACCAACTGTAGAGTCACGCATAGGTGAGAAGGAGTGTGAGTTACTCCCTTGACCATATGGTTCAAGAATGGGTGTGAGAGGATGTTCATCCATATACAATTGGTGGCCCTCCTTCTAGTGCCAGAAATGTTGATGGTGTTGGACCCGCCAAAATTCAGGGGATCACCCTCGTATGAAGTCCAAACTAGACCTCACATTGTTTGGTGTGGGAGTCCCATCCGGTATGATGGCCCGATTGACATTATCTTAAATATTTGCCTCAACTCTTTCTTGTAAGCACAAGGGAGTGCTTTGCATTGTCTTTGAGAGGTGAGCTTCGCATGCCTGGTGATTGCAAGTGTTACTTGTGTCAATGGTTCTTTCACTACAAATGGAGAGGGTGGGAGTGAGTCCCAAGTCATTTTGGAGGAAGCCCCAACTCTGCTAGGAACACACAATACAAGAGGGCGTACACAGCCTCTGGAGGATTAGTCCACACAGATGTGGCAATCATAACACACAATGGAGGATAACACATACAACACTTAGTAGATGAGCCCGCGCGAGTGCAACGGTTGTTATAAAAAGTTTCATTTGAAATGTTTGTCTGATGTCTAGGGGGATAGCCACCATGGGAAGGACAACGTTAACAACATGTACAACACATTTTCATTAATAGATTATGTATTACAACAAGTGAATTAGTTCAAGTGTGAAACAAAGGTTAAGTCAACATGCATCAGAAGTGTTCAAGATTAGTCTTACAATAATTACAATAAATGTGTGAAAACGTGTTGGTTGTTGCCAGGCATCCGAATTAAGCGAAATTTCTTAGACACATTGTTACACCATACATCACTAACCCCATGGACAGGGCATTAGAGCCACTACTTACTCATCAAAAAAAGATTACAGACTCTCTTCGCTATGTGGGAGGAGCCGAGGTGAAAATTCCTTTACATGTACAAATGAGGGGGTATTTATAGCCAAGGGTGAAACTGACCCTTGTGGTTGTTCGAATACCCTCATGATTGTTTAACTTCCATGAATCTTTTACTTTACATGACTCTTTGTACAACAAGTGGGTCTCTTAGATTTCCATGTTACATTACATTGATAGACAGTATGGCCCACAGTGGGGATGTGGACGACATGACTCACGACATGACTCGACATGACAGTGCTGGTACATTCGTGCTGCTACTGGTGCACATGTCGATCTATAATGTTGTTGGGTGATGGATGTCCTCATCATGTGTCCCGGCTTCACCTTCGCATCGAAAAGTGCTTGGAGTCTTCGATGGTCATTGGTTCGCTTAATATTTCTTTTGCACATTGCTCCTTGCTTGTATGTTGGAAGGCTTGACAGGTTCGTCTCTTCGTGAAAGGTGCATTTTTGTTCGTTCGTCTGTCCACGAGGACTTATTGCATATTCACTCATCCGTCCATCTGCGAACACATATTTTCATGATAATTCGTTCATGAGCACATCTCTTTGCATGCATCATTTGTTCATCCATTGGTGAACTTGTCCTTCTACATGTGCTCCCTTTGTTCATCCCATTCTTTGTTGCACCATGTTTGTTTGTGTCCTTGTTCTTGTAATCACTCATGACAAGATCTACCATGACACATGATCATTTCGGATGCAGGTGACCGGGAGAGGCAACAAGTTTGCAAGGCGTGATGGAGGTTTCGAGCACTACTGATGAAAACTACGCAAGGGTCACTGGGTGATGAAGACGGGCAATCTGGATCGACAATGACTATTTGCGAGGTCTGGCTCAGCTGGAGGAAAAAAATGCACATTTTTTTAGGGGAACAGTCCGAGCTACAGGAAGGTTGGGTAGGAAAAATCTACGCAGTTTCTAGAATGGGTGGACAATGGGGGCTTGGTAGCAAACACTAAATTTTTTGGAGGAACAGGTTGGATTGTAGGTAGGCTGGGTAGAAAAAAATGTGCAATTTTTTGGAGGAACGAGCCAGAATCTTAGTAGCCAAAACTGTGCAATTCATGTAGGGAATTGGAAGCTAGTTGTTGGGTCACTTGCAGTAGAAACTACACAATTCTTGAGGGGAACTGGCAGTCAGCTGCCGGGAGCTTGGCAGCAGAAACTGCATAATTCATGGAGGGAATTAGCCATCTGCTGCTGGGAGCTACTGACAGGAAAAGCTGAACTGATGCTAGGAGCCCAACTTTATGATCACCTCTGCCAAATTTTTGGGTTGAGCAGATTACTGGGCACCAGAGGGCCTGCTCATGAAAACTACACAATTTTCTAGGTGAGTAGCCGGTCGACTCTCGGGAGGGCTGGTTGGAAAAATTGCGCAATTTTCTAAGGGAGACAGGGACGGGCACTAGGTGTTTGTTTGGATTGTGTACACAATTTTCTCATTCAACAGAGATGGCAATGTTTGTAGCATCTGCACAATTTTTAGGGGAGTTAGTCCCGAGATGGCTGTCGAGTCACACTCTCAGGTTAACTAGCATGAAGAATGTTTGGTTTGCTTGCAAGAAACACAACTTGAAATGAATTTCTTGGTACTTTTGTGTTGTTGTAGGTGACATTCGATCAAGTGGATGGTGGGGTGATTGTCCAGTTGTTAGAGGGGAGTCAGGTTGTCAGAACTTCAGCAAAATTACTAAGTGTGTGAATGAGTGAAAGATGCATATGTGATCTTGCAAACACACACTTGCATGACTTGACGATGAGACGACTCAAACCATCAAGATAGACATGTTCAACATGATTGACTGACGGTATAAGCGACAAGAGTGACACTTGTGATTGTTCGTTGGTCGACCGTGACGACGCTTGCACGACAGTGAATGTGAATTTGTGTGTGAGTGCGACAGATGTTTTCATAGCGAACACAACAAGTACACACGAAGCGAAGACTTTGAGCATGACCAGAACCAGGGAAAATTTTAAGAACCCCCCCTAAATTTATAAATATAATAAATGGGTGAATCTCCATGGTATATAGGAAAAATGGAAGGCGATTTTATCAATAATATAATATGTATATATAATTTTTTGGCGAATCTCTCACTAGGAATGGCGAATATTTTACTCAATTATAAAATCTTGTAAGATCTTGGCGAGTCTTTCACTAAATAATAAAACTTTGTAAAGTCCTAGTGAATCTTAGCATAGGCTACATGCTGGTTTAATTCCCCCATTTAAATAGGCTATATTCCAGGTGAATACCATGGGTCAATACCATGTGCCATTTTGGTGAATACCATGGGTCAATACCATGTGCCATTTTTATTTTTATTAATTATAATATTAGGGTTAATAATGGTTTTTTGCATGGTATTAATAACAATCTAGTCCATGGTATTTGTCCCATAGTATTTTGGCCATAGGTTTCACCTAAATATAACCCATTTTTTGAGTGTTCGTAAATATAAGGTGACTTATGGAGTAAATATAAAAAAATGTTTTATTTGTTTACCATACCTCTCGTTTATTTATATTTTTATTAATTTACCATACCTCTTTTACAAATATGGTATTTGGCCCATAGGATTCACTTAAATAAAACCTCTTTCTTGAGCCTTCATAAATAGAACGAGGGTTATGGACTAAATATAAAAAGAGGTTTTATTTATTTACGATACGGTATAGTTTATTTATATTTTTATTTATTTACCATACCTTTTGAGTAAGTATAAAAAGACGTTTTATTTATTTACCATACCTCCACTTTACTTATATTTTTATTTGTTTACACCCTTACATGTATATAAGGTGACTTATGGAGTAAATATAAAAAATGTTTTATTTATTTACCATACCTCTCATTTATTTATATTTTTATTAATTTACCATACCTCTTTTATAAATATGGTATTTGGCCCATAGGATTCACTTAAATTAAACCTATTCTTGAAAATGGGCGAATGGAAGGTTGTAAGTCCTAATTTCAAGGGCTAAATTTACCTTTTTTACCCTCTCCCCTAAAATAAGGTGGGCTATTTGAGGTGATTTGTAAAAATGTACTATGATACAAAATATTCGCCCACTAAAAATTTAAAACCCCTTAATTTCGCCAAAGGGCGAACATTCGCCCCTAAAATTATCCTTGGTCCAGAACATGGTCGCAAGCATGACTTTGACATCAACATGAAATAAATGGATGAAATGAACAAGCAAGGTGGATGCGAAGACTCACATGAGCTCACGGAGTGAACCCAAGTGTGTGAAGTCATCAAGCGAAACTCTCAAGGGAGGCTCTAAAATTGGGTGTAGGCCAAAATTTTGGAGGGTGGTTGTAGCCGCTACAACAAATTCTGAAGTTGAAATTATCACAACAAAACTAACATTCAACACTAGCTCAACCCCATATCAAAGCAAGCGAAGATTGCGATGGGGTCCAGTGAACGCTCCTTCTGCAAATGTAGCCAAACTTTGTCGCCAACCTGGAACTTATGTGGCACTCAATGTTGATCATGGTGCTGCTTATAATTAGCATTGACTCTGTCCAATATATCATGGACATGCTAGCGGATGTTGTGAATTCACTCAATGAAGTTGTTACTCCTATCAGTTTAGGACTTGACATGATCTGAATTTGTCTAAGTGGCTACAAATGGTATGGCCACATCAATGGGACATAATAGCTAAAATCCCAACCCTACCTGAAAGGGGTTATGGCCCATTGAGCTATGGAGAGCACTATTGTAGCTGTGTTGGAAATAGGGGAGACTTTCATCCCATGTGTGTAGATGCTTAGGGTTTTACATGCACAGAATGTGTACGATCATCCTGTTGACAACCTTTGTTTGGACATCAGTTTGGGGATGGAAAGTCGTGGACTTAGTAAGTTTTGTGTCTAGCATCGACCAGAGACTTGACCAAAATGCACTCAGGAATATGTTGTCCCGATCTAAGACAATGGACGATGGGATCCCAAAGTGTACCCACTCTCACTCAAAGAAGAGCTTATCAGTGGTCTCTGCTGTGATACTCTTATTACAAGCCACCATGATGGCCCTGTTAGAGAATCTATTGATGACCACGAAAACGCAGTCGTTACCGTTCTTAGTAGAAGGAAGGTCCGACATGTAATCCATGGAGATAGATTACCAAGGTCAACTAGGAGTAGGTAGAGGAGTATATAGGGCTTGCTTCTTGATGGTTAGTTTGGAAATGGTTCAAGCGATGCATGATATAATGTACTTCCCAACATCCTGACGAATTTTTGACCAATAAAAATACTTTTGCAATGACGCTACTATTTTCTCTACTCCTAAATTTCCAACGACCCAACTGTAGTGTGCCTCCCAAATCATCTTGGCATGCTTGCTTGAAGGAGCACTGATGTGTCCCTGGTGGCACAATTGTTGGGAACGGGTCCCCTGAGGGTCAATTTTGGGGTTAAACACGCAAGTTTTGGGGTAGAAGGCCTGAATTTTGTGTAAAGAAATGTAAAGTCTCCACATTTTGTGGTCACGGAGCACGAAGATGTGTAAAGTTAAAAGGGTTTTCCACCCTTAGTCTAGATAAGTTGTGTCATTTTTGGAGATCTACCCATGGTCCACGGACCATGGGATTGTATAAAAAGGGAAGTATTAGAAGATCTAAGTAGAAAATTACATTAAGTAAGTTAGAAATCATGAGTCATTGGTAAGCTTGGGTGAGCTAAGAGTGAGAGTATTAGCGTAGGAAGAGGCTCTACACCTGAGTGCATAGAGGCCTAGGGTAGAAGGTCGTAGTTGAATGTGCGTACTCCTGCAGCTGTGTGTGCAGGGCGGATAGATTCTGTACAAGGAACTTGAATTATAAACAAAGAGAAGTATTATGGAATTACTGTGTTTTCTGTCTCTGATTATCGCATTTGATTATGATATCTTAAGCTCTGGGTTTACATTATAATGTTAAATTGATGCGCGAATTTATCTATTTCTATCTGTTATTTGAATGCACGTAATAATGTATGTTTACGCAAGGGTAATCTTAACTGTATGATAAAGTCGGCTAACCACTAAGATAATTAGGGAAACAAGATAGTAACATAGTCGCAGAGGTGTATAAGTGCCTAGATCATTGTTTAGGGTTGCGCGAAGGATAGCTAGATACCTTTGTGGAGGTTTTGAAAGGCGGAAGAGGAAATACATCGATAAGCCATAAGGGCTTTTCGATTTGCGTGAAGGCAGGGATTAATGTAGAAAATCGACATCACAACCATCTCAAGGTGCAGAAACTTGGTTCCTACATCCCCCAATACTGCTTCGGGTGGGACTTCGGTCTGCACTCTGCGGACTGATGCCGAAAGGGCCAGTAGTGTAGGGATTTTCTTGGCTGCCCAACGTTGAACCTGGGTGAGGGCCTATCAAGCCAGCAAATGGTTCCACTGCCAGGACCGGGATCTACATAACGAGATGTGTGATGTTGTATCATTGGAATCCAACTAAGAAAGACATCGAAAATTGGTTGGATAGAAAGATCCACGAATTTGCAGCTCAAGAAAACAAGAACCCATGGTTAACGAAAGAACAATGGTTGGACAAAAACTTGTACACAGAGATACACGAAATCTTCTTATGTTCCTTCCCAGTTGAGTTATACGAGTGAATCGCGAAGTTGGCAGACATCCAAGGAATTTGGAGGCTTGAAAATCTGATTGTTTGGACACCGGAGTTATTAAGAAGATTGGAAGCTTCTGAAGATAAGATCGCGCACATTTTTGACCATTGGATCGACCACATCATAGGAGGATTTGTGTCAAAGTTCGCGGTCGATACCTCTGTTAGTTACAGTGAAGTAGAATGTTGCTTGTTTAAAGGATCGCTAGGTAAGTTTTTAAAGTCACTAAATACTTGGATTAAGATTCTCTTGTGTGAACAACAGGTTATGTGGTTACCTTGATGTTTGGACCTATGCGAAGTGGAAATTATTTCAAAGACAAAGGAAGAAAAGGCCCTGAGTGTAGCCCACTGATCGGGCCTCCTTTGAGTGACAACTAAGGACCAACACAGTCTTAAATTCCTACACTATGCAGCTGATAAGAAGGGTTCTCACGAATACCTACACCACTTCCATTCTCATCCCATCCATTCACACCACCTCCATCCTCACCTCCACCTCTCACCCCATCACCCACACCACCCCCACCTCCATCGCTGTTCAATATGCCGAACTCCGTAAAACTACATGTATTTAAGGGTGTAGGGAATGAAGATCCGAACCAATTTTGGCTCATCGCGAAGGTTGTATGGGAATCCCAGGGTATCATGGATGACTAGATGAAGAAAGCCACATTGCTTAGTGCCTTGCAGGACCATGCATTAATGTGGTACATTAAGTACAATACTGATAACCCACCGTCCGTGTTGGTAGATATCCAGGCTGCACTGAACAGATAATTCACTAGACCTAAGTCTCAGGAGCAGTCGATTGTGGGATTCAAGGAGATCATTATGAAGCCAGGGGAGACGCCCTGGGATTTGGATCAAAGACTGAAGTGTACGATCCGTGAAGCCAAAATGAACTTAGCTAATGGGCAGTACCTCGAATGGTTTGTGGCCTTGCTCTTGCCCCACCTAAGGGTTTTGCTATCACAATAGAAGATTGGAACCCAGGCAGAAGCTCTAGAAATTGTGATGAGGCTACATGAGACTCCAATGCAGGATGCTAATCTGGGGTTCAGCAGATTCATGCATAGTTGCAAAACCTAAATCTCGAAATGCAAAGTTTGAAGTAGGACAAAATAGCTCAGCCAGAGGCGCACGAAGAAGTTTGGTGCCTAAAATGCAAGGGTCAAGGGCATGACAAGGATGACTACCCAATCTTTGCGAACTATGTTGCAGCAGGGGGACCAATGCCTCTATGACTGGAGGTTGCGGCAAGGCCAAGTGCAGGGTCCACACTATGGTGCGCTATATGCCAGGTGGCTGGGAAACATGTGCCCGATAATTTCTATTTACTGCAGAAATTCATGTAGAGACCACATAATATCTTTTCAATTTATGTCAATCAGTAGGTCATGACGAGCATAATTACCGAAGTTACGAATTGATGATGGACAGGACACCTGCATACAGGGTGTAGGGAGAAACGTGGCCTCCAGACCAAGGCATTGGGGGAACGCGAGGTGAGTATCAGCGGCGCGACCGAGCCTGAGGTGGAGGAGGCCATGGTAGAGGCCGAGGAGAGCTGATTTGTTACAATGGAGGCCCAAGACACTACATGAGGGACTGTCTGAATCCGACACGATTGTCATGCCACTACTATACTCAGTTTGACCATGCAACTGAGGATTGCCCAATATTATTGGCTACGTTTCGTGAAAAGGGGGTGCAGCCTCCACAACCGACGCAAAACCTCCAAATGATGAGGGTTGAGCCCTGCGAGGAAGACCCTAAGGTAAACATCATGCTGCGAAGTGGAACTACGACAGGGGAGGGTAAAGGCAAGTGGCTTGGAGAAGGAAAATGTGTACGCAAAGCACCAAAAAAAGAGATTAGGTTTGATCTAGAGCGTGCAAAAGAAACATTTATGGAAGCAAAGAAAAGCTTCGCTAAGGCCTCTACCTTAGGAAGTCAGGAGAAACCAGATGAAGAAGTGGACCCATCCATGATTACCATATTCTTAGAGAGCTACATGAAACTGCTCTGTGACAGTAAGGTTGTGAAGGGCCTGCAGGAATTGATCAATCGGTGCGCTGGTAAGGATGGCACTACTAGTAAATCGTGTGTTGGAGGGAAATGTTCCCCTAGGGCTTTTGGGTTGAAACCCTAGTAGACTGAAAGTTGTCTATACAGAGAAACACACATTCACACAACCATTATGCTATTATAAACAAATTCTATGATAAGGGAACGTACCTTCGGTCCTACGTTTGAGAAGGTCCTTAAGGGTCCAAACCCTTCTTCAAGTTCCTCTTGCTCCTTTGTCCTGCAAAACAACCAATTCCAAAGAACACAGCAGTATATGGACAAAAGGTTATAAAGAAACCATCTTCATGTTATAAAGAAAGGTAGTTAGTTATGAAATATAAACAACTATTCACATATGTATTCTAACATGAATATCATAAAACAATGTAAACTTTGAAACAAGAACTGATACTGTTACCCGTTTCGTAGAGGTGGCAAAAAAATAATCCGATTTTCAAAAGTGGTGATGCAGAATACACATGTTTTTTTTAGAACATGGTTTTTGGAACTTTAATTTTTTTAAATTCTTGTTATGTACATTGCGTTTTAGAATGGTAGTGATTTTCATGCCGATTTTAAAAAGTGGTTATTCTGCATCAGACCCTTTTTTTAAAAAGCTTGTTTTCTTGACTTTAACTTTTCTAATGTATGAAATGTAAACAATTATTTTGTAAATTTAATAATTTTGGAAGTGGTCTTCCTCTTCATAGTTTTTTGTTTTTTTTTTTTTTTTTTGTAGTGAGGTTTTTATTGATTTGCATATTTAAAGAAGAAGGTCGATATTTTTCATTTTCGATATTTTACATATTTATACATTGTTAATTAAATTTTCAATCCAAATGAAATAATTCTCTCTAAAAAACAAATAAAAAATTATATATAAAAAAAGGCAAAAACAAAAAATAAAAAATGTTAAAAAAAATATCTTATAAACCATAAAACAATTTGGAAATAAAAAACAAAATTAATATAGATATATATAAGTCAGAAAAAAATTGAGAGAAAAAGAAACATGAACAAAAACTAGGGAAAAAAAATTAAAAAACAAACTAATTAAAAAAAAAAAAAAATTAATGAAAAAAATTTAAAAAATAGTAAAATTAATATTAAAAAAAAAATGTTAAAAAAATTATCTCACAAACCATAAAAGGATTTGGAAAACAAAAAAAAATACAAAATTAAAATATATATAGATATAGATATAGATATAGATATAGATATAGATATATATATATATATATATATATATATATATATATATATATATTAAGTAAGTAAAAATAGAGAAAAAAAAAAAAAAAAACATTAGAAAAAACCGGGAAAAAAAAAATTAAAAACAAACTAGTTTAAAAAAAAAATAGAAATCAATGAAAAAAATTTAAAAATTAATAAAATTAATATTAAAAAAGAACAAAAAACAATTTCAAATTATAAAAAAAAAAACCAAAAAAAGTGTATTTTTTATATATAAAAAAAAAATGTAATTAATTTTTATTAAAAATAGATATTTTGTTTTAAAAAAAAATCAAAATCTAATTAAAAAAAAAAAACAAAAACGTTTTTTTAATTATTAAAAACAAATTTTACTTTTATTTCTACTTTTTATTTAAAAATAAAACTATTCAACAAATCTTTTATATTTAAAAAAAAAAAATAAACCTATATTTTATATTTAAAAAAAAAATTTACTTTAAATATCTTTTTTTAAACAATGTTTTTAAAATGGATTTTTTTTTTTTTTTTTTTTTTTAACAACTATTTTTTTTTAAAACATTTTTTTTTGGTTATAATTAAGAATAGTTTTTTTTTTTAACCATTTTATTTTTAATTTTAAAAAGTATTAAAAATAAAATCGTTTTTTTTTTTTTTTTTTAATTAAACATTTTAAAAATTCAAAATTTTAAAATTTTAAAAATTAGATAAAATTTAAAAAATTAAAATTTAAAAAAAATAAATATTGTTTTTTTTTTTTATATATTAAAAATTTTAAAATTTAAAATTTTTAAAATTAATTTCTTTTTATTAATTAAAAATAAAAAAATTTGGGTCTCCGCCCCGGGCCGCGCCGCCGCGGGCCGCCCGGCGGTCGGGCGTCGATTACCGCCGGGCGTCGATTCCAGGAATCGAGGCACGGCCGCCGGGCGGCCCGCGACGGTCGCAGGCCCTCCGCCCCGGGCCGCGCCACCGCGGGCTGCCCGGCAGCCGGGCGGTCCGCGGCGGCGCAGCCCAAGGCGGGGACCCAAAATATTTTTTTTTTTAATTAATAAAAAAAAATTAATTTTAAAAATTTTAAATTTTAAAATTTATAATATAAAAAAAAATACGATATTTATTTTTTAAATTAATTTTTTTTTTTAAATATAAAATATAGCTTTATTTTTTTTTTTAAATATAAAATATCTGTTGAATAGTTTTATTTTTAAATAAAAAGTAGAAATAAAACTAAATTTTGT
The DNA here is from genome assembly GCA_031772625.1 of Pinus tabuliformis. NCBI lineage: Eukaryota > Viridiplantae > Streptophyta > Pinopsida > Pinales > Pinaceae > Pinus > Pinus tabuliformis. The sequence goes on from CM062808.1 coordinate 11,393,411, forward strand.
TTTTAATAATAAAAAACGTTTTTTTTTTTTTTAATTAGATTTTGATTTTTTTTTTAAACAAAATATCTATTTTTAATAAAAATTAATTACATTTTTTATTTTTAATAAAAAATACACTTTTTTTGTTTTTTGTTTTTTTTTTTTTTATAATTTGAATTTTTTTTTGTTCTTTTTTAATATTAATTTTATTAGCTTTTAAATTTTTTTCATTAATTCCTATTTTTTTTTTTTTAACTAGTTTGTTTTTAATTTTTTATTTTTTTTTTCCGGGTTTTTTCTAATGTTTTTTTTTTTTTCTCTATTTTTACTTACTTAATATATATATTTTAATTTTGTGTTTTTTTTTGTTTTCCAAATCTTTTTATGGTTTGTGAGATAATTCTTTTAACATTTTTTGGTTTTTTTATTTTTGTCTTTTATATATATTTTTTTATTTGTTTTTTAAATAATTAACATTTTAATCTTAATTTTAGTAGCTTATAATTTATTTTTTTTAATTTTTCTATTTTTTTTATAATTTAGTTTGTTTTTAATTTTAATTTTAAATTTTTTTGTCTTTTTGTTTTTATTTTTTTTCTATTTTCTATTTTCACCCACTAAATTTTTTGTTTCTTTTAAATGTTTTTTTTTTTTTCCATATATATTTTATTTTGCCGATTTTTTTTGGTTTACAAGATTACTCATTTTTTCCCCATTTTTTCAAAATATTTTTTTTACTATTTAATTGTTTATAATTTTTTGTTTTTTGTTTTTTTAGTTCTTATCATTAATTTCGTTCTTTTTACATTTTATGATTGATTTTTTTTTTGTTTTATATTTTTCTTTTAATAGATATTTTAATCTATGTTTTGTTTTTTTGGTTTTTTTGGTTTTTTTGGTTTTTTTTTTTTTTTTCTTTAATTTTATGTTTTCATTATTTTTTTAAATTTAATGTTTTTTCGGGGTCATGATAATTTTTTTTTTTTTTTTTTATTCATGCCATTATTTCGAGATGTTGAAATTTAGCTTTTGAAAAAAAAAAGTCTTCTTCCAGAATCAACCCTTTTCATTTTGAGGGTGTTTTTTGGATAATTTTTGCGCAAAAAATTGGTTTTCACCGGCATTTTTAAAACAGCCGCAAAATTGACACCTAAAAAAAAAAACATCGTTCCAGTATACACACTTTTCGTTTTGAGCACTGTTTTTGTGGTTTTTTTGGGGTTTTTGGGCCAGAGTTCCCGTTTTGAGTTTATAGTTCCCGTTTCAAAGTTTACATTGTTATAAACATAAAGAAGATTCATATCAGGAACCAAGACATGTGTTTATTTTATTATAGACAAATAAAGTACATAAAAAGGAATAATTTCACCTGAGTCACCTTTAGCAGGCTCCAAGCAAAGCTTCCTTTCAGATCCGTTCCAGCCTCAAGCCTTTAACAAACTCCTTCCATGACTTACTCCATGATGTCATAAGTAGTGGATGAACATCAACACACAAGGAAACAAGGGTTTCCTGTACAAATGGGGGAAGTGCAGAAGGCACAAGGGACTTCAGACCTAGTCAGGGGAAAAATCTCAGCATAATAACCTTTCTCTCTCTTCTCTCCTCCCTTAGGCCTTCCCATTGAGGTCTTTTTATACCTCTCCCAAAGTAGTTTTTTAGTTGGGAGTTGGTTGGGAACAGTTGGGCCACGGGCACTAACAGGTGATCAACAGGTAAAACCCGCGATCTCCGCCCGAAAATAAGGCGTTTTATATTTTTTTAAGTTTTTTAATACATATACGTGGGTTGGGTATACACAAACCCGCATACACACGCATTTAACTCAGGGCAATGTCGCGTATAAGAGATAAAACACTGTTTTTTAAATTTTAGGACCAAGTCTGGAAGGAGGGGTTTCCCTAGGCCATGAGTGCAGCATCACAAACCATAAGAGTGAGATTGGAGCTATAACAGATGCCCCCTAATATATGAGGTCAGAAGGGGTACATGATGGCCGAAATGTATTATGCAAGTACATGGAAAGGTAATCTGTCAAAAACCGAGGAGGACTTCACCAGAATTCAGCCTGCCAAGCCGCAAAACGAGATCAGAAAGAAACACTATCTAAGGCGGGCATACCCATGCTCAGAAAAAGTAAAGCATGTCTGCATATCAAGTATAAGCAGATCCACTAAGTATACAAGTATAAATGACTGGAAAATACATAATGGATCATTTGATCATGATCGAATAAGTACATGTCTGAATATCATATATAAGATTGTCAATGATGCTGAAAGATGCAACGGATCACTGATATCAAAGATGGATCCGAAAAGGTACCAACTGAACATGATGGAATAGGATGGTACTACACTGCAAACTTAGGTGCCAGCATATAGAATGTCGCCATGACTGACTGCAACATATAAGGTGGAGTGGTATCAATTAGCAACAATAGGAGCAAATGTCAAGTGAACCAATGAATGCTGATACAACCTGAGGTCTTCACCGACCACCGTGGTACATTTCTACACCATGGGAATAAATGATTTGAAGTCGACCATGTGAGAAATCGTTTGAATACCGGTCATTGATGTATACCGTTAACAAACGCGAGACTACTCACCGATAATGATAATGAGCGTCAAGGTACCCAGTGCAATCTAACAAGTGTGAATAGATGAGCTGGAGTCAAACACCTGTAAGAATCTATCGATCAAGAGACAATGATGGTTTCCCACTGTCGATAGTGAAGGATCTGCCACTAATGACTGCAAACCCCAAGGTACTACCAAATGGACTCTAGATCTTTGCCCCAGAGCAATGAGTCGTAGTCGATAGGGAAAGATCCGCTAGAAGGAAGGCACTAAGGCATCCTCCATCAATCTAGCACGAGTGTAACCCATAGGCCAATAATGTGGAAGGAATCAAAAGAAAGAGATGTAGTAACCCAACCGAAGTACGTTTCCGGCGTACAAAAGATGTGGCTAGCGCATGACAGAAACCCTATGAACCAACCAATAATGGAAGCTGACACAGAGGCGAGGTATCCACCAATAGGGTCAAATGGAAACCAAGGTACTGCACGAATCCCAATGTGTGATAATGTAAGCTGATGTCGAACACAAGGGAAACCACTCAGTCAAAGACCCATGATACTGATTAATGCTGAGCACAAGGTGACCTATCAATAATGAAAATAGGGACAGGGTGCAGCTCTAGGCCTGTCCTCAGAGCAAGGTGTCGTCATCGATAAGGACAAGACCCGCCAACAAGAAGTCAATGGGGACCTTCTCAAACTAGCACAAGTAAAGGACCAATATAACTGATGTGATGATAGACATGATACTGGCAATCAGGGATGACCAACTGAAAAATGATTCAAGAGACACCGCAGAGAGGCCGACTCAGGCTAACTTCCCTTGAACAAAAGCACGACTCCATATGACTATGTGGCAGCATATGATGACTCTGTATAAGTTCGCCATGCAGGAGGCACGAACGAACCCTCCATATGATTGGAAGAGATAACCAATCGGGGGAGAACTGACTCAAAAACAAGGTTAAGGCATACCTAATTCAAACTAAATCCCGCCCAAACGGAGGAGACTTTGCTTTGAGTGCTTTGTTCAAAGGCGATACGATTGATTCTAGCTGCCAACAATAAATGGAAATACTGTCCCGTTCCCGCTCTTTTTTGGAATATTTAATTTTTTTGTCTTTTTATCTTAAGCTTGAAAAAGAATAAAAGAATGCTATGGTACAGTGGAAAGAACGAGTGTCGGTGGAACAGATGATCTAGTTCCTGGGAATGGAACATTCCTATGCTCAATGCAGGGAGGTGAAAACTGGTCAGTGACACTCAAAGGTGTGTTCCTTCCACGGGTCAAGGTGTGTTAAGTTGCAGAAGTCAAAGGTATGCAAGGTTGATTTTGTAGTCATCATGGTCAAAAGTTGGCTTAAACACGAGTCCAAGTGAAGCCAGCTCTAGGCCAAAAGGTGCAAGTGGTCAACATGCAATGCAGTAGTACAACTCAACACAAAGGAGCCTCTAGGGTATAAGGCCAGAACAAAGTGAAGAAGCTAAGAGGAATGAGTCTTCAACGCATAAGTCATGGCAGGACTACAAAGGACTCCCGAGCCTACTCAAATCGGAGCAGCATGGGCAACAAATGTCAGTGAGGTGCTAACTACGATGCCCATGTAAAGTATGGCTCTACCATCGTGTCATGATTTAAATAATTGGCGAGTGAAGATGGCTTACGAACCATAACACGATGGGGTCGACCCTATGGCAGATGTATCAAAAAATGGAGGCTAGTATGCATAATGCAACGGAAAAATGGTGTCCCTAACCTATATGCCAGTGAGAAAACGATACCTGCCATGACGGGTCAGCAGTCATGGAACCGTCTCGAAACTGTCGAAAAACGTCCAAAATGTCCTGAAAAACAAACCATTCTCGACATTCCAAGCTCCCAAGTTAAAAGTCACATGAGGCCAAACAAAATAAAATTTTGAAAAAATTTTGCATTTTCAAAACTTATAAAAAGGATTTTGGACTCACCATTTTCACCATTTGAGTTTGAGAGCAAAGGATTTGGAGCAAAAGGAGCAAACTTCCCATAGCCAGATTCAACCGTTCAAATTCTTCAAAAACCTCCAGGTAACTCTTATACTTAGCTTGCAATTGATTGTGACTGGTTTTAAGATTTTTAATTAATGTTTCACCGTTGAATTTTTTGCCCAAAATTTCACCGCGGCGTATATGCGGGTTGGTAATATGAAACCTGCGTACACGCGGGCCCTATACGTGATTGTGTGCACAGGGACCCGCGTATACGCCGCGAACAATTTTAAACAAAAACTAATGGTTGCAAATCATTTTTTTCTCAGAATGCTGGTCACCTGGCGAGAGAGAGAACATGCAGTGGTGGATAATGAAGTCATGAACGACCCAGAAGCTTTGGATGCCCTACGGGGATGCGGTTTGCTTAAATTCTTCAAACTGTCGAATATGAAAGTAAACACACGTTTGCTTGAGATGCTCATTGATTATTGGGATGTCGAGGAGGAAGCATTTATGATTGACCAGATGCCACTCAGGGTAGAAGTGGAGGATATCTATTTCATCACGGGCCTTTCCTGAAGGGGAGAGGTAGTACGTTCCCGAGGTAGAACACGGAGCAGTCTCACGGTAGAGGACTATGTACAGATATATTGCCTGGGACATCCCAAAAAGGTTGGGAGCTAGATTTCCATCACACATGTGGCGAGTTTATCACTGAGGATAATCTTGTTCACCATAGCTCGAGTGAACAGATCGTCCTCTCTACATCAGGCGTCACTGCTAACCATGAGTGTGGCAGTTGACTGTCTCACTACTGTGTTCCACTGGTGTACTCCTCTTCTGGCCAACATGGAGAGCCAGCTCACTTCTATCAAGAGGGGACAGACCAAAAACTTTGGATATGGGACTATCCTGTGCACTTTCTTTTTCGAGAAGGTTCCTGCACTCCGCCCCAGGGTAGCAGTTTCCAACAGCACCCCCCGCGATCCACGCATGGGCTGGTGGGCTGATCTGATGAAACGTCTAGGGGCCGGGGAGGTCCCAAGGACTGCCTTTGACGATGACTTCTTCACCTGGTGGGATCAGTGGATCATCACCGTAGATGACTACCCCTATGCTGGGTTGGATTTTCGAGGAGATCCTGATCTAGCATTACCACCGAACACAGCATGGGGCGAGATTGGTAAGAATTTTTTTATTTTATGATTTTTTTTGGATTTTTCAAATATAATGATGCATTTTGAAAATTATTTTTGATGAGATTCAAGTGATTGATATGATGATCATGTTCCAGGCATTGGGCCGGTATGACCAGATGGGTTCCCGCAGCATGGACGGCGCGGCTGAGGAGCCGAAGAGGTGGCTGCTGATACAGAACGGACTCTAAATAACGTCCAACAACAGTTGGTGAGACTGAGCTGCCGAGTACTGATGGCCGCCATAGAGGACCTTCTTTAGGATATGCAGCGTCATGTGGTTGGCATGCCACGTGACTGGGTTCGCACTTTTTGGCGTGTGACCAATGCGATAGTTACCTACTTGGTCGCTCATCCTGAGCCGGGGCATTAGATATGACGGACATGATTATGGGAATTTGAGTCCCAATTTTGTATATTTTTGGACAAACATATGTACACTCGAGACGCTTTATGATATATATATATACAGTTCGACTTTTTGATGTTTGATTTTATTGTGATGAATGATTGATGTGCAAGTCTATTGCTTGATTAGCGATAGAATCAGCTAACCAATTATGAGATCTTGGAATGTGCAAATAATTAATATAAGTAAATGATCTTTGCAACAACCTCACCCTTAAATATTGGCGATATAAACATGGATCCATTACTCGATAAATTTTGTTTAATTGTGACACTATCAATTGAGAATCAAGATACACTACCAACGAGTCGATCCCATGAGAGATTGCCTCGGATAATAAATTAATAATGGCAGTATACTCAACCATATTGTTTGAAGTAGGACCGATGCATACGCCTCTTGATACCATCAATTGACCAGTTCGATAATAGAGTACCCAAGCTGCGGAAGTAAGATTCCGAGTGTGCCGACTAGCACCATCGACGAACCCAAAATAGACCAAATCATCCATCAACACCTGCCACAACAGACCAAAAAGTGTTGATATCAAAAAACTCTTGATGATATATGTACAAATATACATAAAGTATAAAGAAGCCATTGCCTAGCCAAAACTAAGCAAAGTACTTCTTTAGGTAGAGCCCGTTTCGGGGCTCCGCCAGCTTGTTTCCCTCAAAATCGATTAACTCATATGACCCTTTTTATAAAACTCGTTTAATAATGAAATGAAAGTACCACATAGGCTTAAACTTTCCTACCCCCAAGGTGTCTTTATCTTGGTCATAGACTAGGACAAGGTCACCTTCAGAAAAGACTCGAGGACGGACAAATTTATCATACTGCATTTTAACCCTTTTCTTATGAGCCTCATTCACCATGGCGGCATCTCGACGCTGCTCATCGAGATGTTCCAAGTGAAGTAGGCGCTCTTCGAGACTCGAAGTCTCTGGAAGGAGCTCAACAGCTAACTTAAGAGACGAAATTTCACATTCAACTGGAAAGATAGACTCCATCCCATAAACCCACTGAAAAGGTGTAAAACCAGTAACCGTCTTTACGGAGGTTCGGTATGCCCAAAGAGACGAATACAACATAACATGCCAATTGGACCGATTTTTATCGATTGTCCGTTGGAGGATCGTCTTAAGAGTTTTATTGACTGCCTCGACCTGTCCATTGGCCTGAGGATAATAAGGAGACAAATGCTCCTGCCGGAAACCTAATTTGAGAGCCAATTCAGACATTAGTTGATTTTGGAAATGACTGCCATGACCAGTCACAATCTCTCTCGGGATACCGAATCTTGAGATAACCTGATTGAAAAGGAACAACGCTGCTGTGTCACTATCGTTTTTATAAGTGGGCATGGCCTCGGCCCACTTTGTAAAGTAGTCTACAGCCACGATAATGTACCTGTGATTCGCCGCTGAAGGTGGATTACAAGTTGTAAAATCAATATCCCACTTAGTAAAGGGACCGATGTGACAATGAGAAAAAGAGGAGCTAGATGTGCGCGCATCTTCCGAGTAAAAATTTGACAAGGGTGACAGCGTTTGACCGCTTCCACATAGTCTTTAAAGAGTGAAGGCCAAAAATAGCCGGCACGTAAGATGTGCTGGGCTGTAGCAAGCCCTGATAGATGACCACCACAAGCTCCACTGTGGCAGTCATTGAGCACTGACTCTGCTTCCTCTAAGGTTAAACAGCACCGAAGGATTGAATCAACCCCTCGACAGTATAATGTGTCACCAATGATAACATAAGTTTTAGCCAGGTGACGTAATTTTCGACGTTCATCCTTGGAGAAAGTAGAGGGGAACTTCGAAGTCTGGAGATAGATAATGATATCTCCATACCAAGGGTTGAGTGAAGAGATGAGGAATAAATGTTCGTCGGGAAAATTTTCCTCATAAACAATATCCTCTCCACAAGGCAGCTTAGAAATTAGCTCAGTGAAAACCATGGATTCTTAGACTTGGCAGACAAGAATTTGAGATCAAATTCTTGTAATATGACTATCCATCGATTATATTTTCCCCCAATCACTCGCCTACTAAGGACAAACTGAAATGGATTGACCGCCGCTAAGACAAAAGTTTTACGTAGCAGGATATAATGACGGAGCCACTGGACAGCATGGACAGCTGCCAAGGCCAATTTCTCAACCAGAGAATATCGAAGTTCAGGACCTATTAAGCCTCAACTCAAATAATAAATCACATGCTTGGTGAGAGCATTGTCCTCCTGAATGAGAACCATACCAATGGTTGATTCTGCTGTAGCGAGATATAAAAGGAAGTCTCTACCATAATCCGGTGGACTCAAAAGTGGGGCAGAGACTAATGCTTTTTTCAAAGCATCAAACGATCATTGCGCAAAGTTATCCCATACAAAGGAACTCCTTTCCGTAGCAAACGAATGAACCCTTTAGTGATCTCGGCATAGTTTGCTATAAACCGTCTTAAGAAATTAGCCTTCCCTTGAAGACTTTGAAGTTGTCGAATTGAGGACGGGGGAGGCAACTGAACTATTGCCTCCACCTTGAAGGGATCAACCCGAATCCCTTCATTTGACACAATGAACCCTCACAACCAACCGGACGTAACCGCGAAAGCGCACTTGTTTGGATTCAACGGGATTTTATAAAAACGACATCGCTCGAAAACCATTCGAAGATGACTAGGGTGATCAGTTCTCTTTCGAGAACGAGCAACGAGATCATCCAAGTATGCTTCGATGACATGTTTGATGTCGTGGAAAGCATATGACATGGCCCGCTGAAAAGTTGCTCTAGCATTTTTAAGACCAAAAGGCATCTTTCTATATGTAAAGGTACCCCAGGGACATATAAAAGTTGTCTTATGTTGATCTTCAGGATGGATAGAAATTTGATTATAACCTGAAAAACCATCCATGAAGGAAAAAATCTCATTACGCACACACTCGTCGATAATCTGATCAATGAATGGCGTGGGGTAATTATCTTTCGGACAAGCCTTGTTTAGGTCCCTAAAATTGATGCATACTTGGATTGTTCCTTGCTTTTTATCCACAGGGACTGGATTAGAAACCCAATCAGTAAGAGGAACAGGGTATATGAAACCTACCTTTAGCAGCTTCTCAACTTCAGCTTTGATAGTTGCTGCTTTCCTAGGGTGAACCGGCCGAAGCCTTTGACGAACCGTTTTGGCGTTTTCATACGTCTTGATCTCATGTTGAACTATAGAAGGATCAATGCCAGGCATTTCCTCATAAGACCAAGCAAATACATCTCTAAATTCCTTGAACAGGTCGGTGTAAATTTGAATTTCTTCAGGGGAACATTCAATTCCGATGAAGAGTTTCTCGATCACGTTAGTGTCCCTAGAGATGTTTATAGGTATCGTTTTTGAGATTACCGACATATTACCTTCGGCATGAACGTGTGCTGGAGCCAAAGGATTTGACACCGTACAAACATCACTAGTAAAGAGCTCGGAGAATCTAGATTCTACTTCATGCAATGGAGGAAGAAAGTATGAACAATGGTGTAAGTCTTCGCAAGGTCGATCCATACCCATCGTTGCTTCGAGAATTGCTTCTTTAGAAGGTAAAACTGAATCTAAGAAGTCCAAGGCAGAGGTAGAATGAAGACTCCAGGCTGGGGCCACATCACCATCTAACTCCTCTTCGGAAAAAGGAGTAGAGTGGTCGTTTGCAGAGTTAACGATAGACTAATATCTAAGCTCAGCTGCAGATATAGGGAATGCCATTCCATTCACTTGTCCTTCAACTAATGTGGTCATAGGTGAAGGCAAGGTCCAAGGGTCTGAAAAATAACGAGTTCGGAAGAACTCTTCTCGACGAGACTCCTTAGATGATGAAATGAAATTGATTTTAGCGAAAGGAGAGGGGAGATCAAAGGTACCCATCAATGAGGAATACATCCCCACTCCTAAATTCTCAGTAGGCGGACGAGGGTTATCCACTAAGGGAATAGTAGAGTCAGAGCTTGCTTGAGGATCAACTGGACAATAATCCATTTGATCAACCTTAACGATTTTCCCCTCATGAGGAAAGCAAATGACACGAAACAGAGTCGAAACAACGACGTCCATTTCATATACCCAGTTCCTTCCTAAGAGGAGATTATAGTCTAGGTTAGCGTCTATGACTTCTACTTCACTATTGATGACCTTCCCCCCAACACATATAGGAAAGGTCGGGATAATCCCATGCGGCTTATGAGAATGACCATCAAACGCAGTCAAGACAGTGGGTGAAGGAACAGCCGAAGGCGATCCAATAGCCTTCCAGCATGACATCGACATGATGCACATGGAAGCTCCTTCATCGATAACGGTACAAAAAATGTTAATCTTCCAGTATGTAGACTTTATTTGGAAAGCCATACATATGATGAGGGAGTCGCTTTTTTACATTTAACATGTCGAAAGTGAGCACTAAAGAGTTAGTTGGATCGACTGCCCCAATCGTGGAAAGTAAAGCACTTCGTTGAGCCGGACATGACTGGAGAACCTCTAAAGCGGACATGGCACATCGACTCTGAGCCAGATCCTCAAAAATGGAGTAATTCTGGGTGGCCATAGCATTAGGATTAATAGTCGCGCGTTTGGCGGAACCTTTCGGTATCTGTGGTATAGTCTCAACAGGGGGTCGCTCAATATGAAGGTTAGTGTTTTCGGGAACAGTCTTGTCCTTGGAAGTTTCAGCTTCATCATAATCACGTGACCGAGTAGCCACATGGACGTTAGAACCCATCATGAAAACATTTGATGATTTTTCCCCTTCCTAGTTGCCCCCTACGGAGGTACCAGGATTTGAACTCGCGCCAGCAAGAAGTTGCTGCCCTTGGGGAAAGGTGTTGGTTAACACAACCTGAGAACTAGAAGTCCATTACTTTCCTAACAAGTGTTGAGCGTCTTCAGTCATAGGGCAGAGATGAGTTAAATGGTATCCACTGCACAACTTGCATGGAAACTTGACTTTCTTTCTAGACTCATTTCTACCACCACCAGCGTTGTTGCCGGATTTATTTGCATCAGGCTTCCCATCCTGGTTCTTTTTCCTACCTCGTCCTTTATTTTTCCCATTGGAATTTTGATTTCCTTTGGGGTTATCAGATTGGACGACGTTAATCGAAGAAGTTTGGGAAGCCGGGGGGTTAGACGATGTGCCTTGGTTGTTAGAAGCAGTTTGTAAAGACAACTGCTGCAATTGGTTCAACAAGTTCACGGTAGTTGTGTCTACCGACCCAATGATACCATCCACGTGGGGACCTGGCTTCGACTTAGCTATGTCAACCTTAGACCCAGGAGCATCTAGCAAGTATTTTTGAAGGATCTCAGACTGAGAGTAGATCAATTCTAATTGCTGGGCCCTAAAAATGGCTTGCTCCTTCGAATAGACTCCAAACATGGAGACATCCTTGGAGATCTTGGGTTGTAACGATTTCAAAAACCATTCGAGACGGTACTCCAGAGCGATTTCGGCTTTAATGAGCCTCTTTCTCCGTCTCCATTCCTGAATATGGTCAGAAATGTGAGTTGCCTTATCATGACGAAAAGTGGCCAGAAGTTCAGTTTCAGCATCATAACGGACAGGCAACTAGAAATGATTTAAGAAAATATTGGCTAAGTCAGCGAAAGATGTAAAGCTGCCCCCTGGAAACTCTATATACCATTTGGCCGCATTACCAGTCAAGGTGTGTTGAAAAAGTCTTAACCTAATTGAGTCATCGATCAGGGAGTTATATGAGCACCACAAATGGAATGTGGTTACATGGTCGCCTAGGTCCTCACCACTCTTCCCTTCGAATTTTGGAATGCCTGAAGGGAGTTTGGTTGGGACTAGAGGCCAGGCCAGATTGTACTTGATTGGATCATTTATTAACTTAGTGAGATCTGGCAAGTTCAACGTTGCCAGAAACGGAAGCCTAGGAGGACCTTGGGGATTCCACCCAGACTGGGCGGAACTCCCAAAGTTCTGAAAAGATTGGCCTGGATTTTGGAAGGCACCAGGCTTCTCGAAGTAACCAGGAGAATCGGGTGAACCAAAAGGCAAGCCTTGTGATCCAGCAAAATTTGGAGTTTGACCAACTCCGGCCGCAAAACCTCCATAACTAGCAAAGTTTCCTCCTAAAGGATTATAAGGAGTTGATAACCCCTGATATGGATTCCAAGCCGAAGCTAAGGGAGGAATACTTTGAAATGAACTAACTGTGGAGTACAGCCTATTCCCTTGTTGGCCGAAAGACGGATTCCCAGTTCCCGCGCCACTAACCCCAGGGTTAGTCCAACCTTGGAAAGGATTGCTGCTTTGTCCTATAGAAGAAAAAGGCATGGATCCTATTGTTGGGTTGGAATGTGGTATATGACCACTTCCGAAAGGAAAACCCTGGAATGAAGCCGATCTACTCATCATGGACGTAGCGGCACTAAACAGAACTGATGGAATACCCTATGAATGGGTGCCAAATGGGAAGAATCCAGAACCAAAAGCATTGGTTTGGGCATTTCCACTCGTGGACGGAATGGAGGTAGACCCAACTAAAGATGTGCTAGAAAAATATCCAAACAAAGAAGCAGAGGAGATGGAAATCGTTCCTCCCCCCTGTACCGATGTTGGAGTGTGCATAGTTGTAGCACATGTAGTAGAAACCATGCTTCCAGTGGTGTTCATCGATGGTAAGCGCGTAGCGTAACCTGGAATTGACGGTCTATGCATCAGAGTCCCAACGTATTGTAATACGTCTGGATGACTAGATGGTAGTGGAGAATTCAGAGCCGCTAATGACTCTGAGAGTTCTTCTACCTCTATGTTATTCTCCGCTTGAAAGAGAACTCGAGAAAGGACTGGAGTGTCCCTCTCTTGTTTGGAAGTGCCAGGCCTTGCTTGAACACTAATGCCCCCAAGAGGAGGATCAATCCCCGATGCGTCAACTGCTGTGGGACGAAACCCACCAGCAGTATTACCTCTGCGCCTTCTAGGAGAAGGCTCTAAACTTGGTGGTGAAAGACCACGAAGTCTTCAAGACCATCTAGGAGATCGGTCAGCCACTTTGAATTTTTTGTTATGATCTAACTAAAGACTCAAAAAATTGAAAGCTAGGCCAAATAAGAGAACAGAGCACACACTATAAAGTCCCTAAAGATAACAGCCAGTCAAACAACTTCCAAGTATTTCCACTCTGGGTGATTATGACCAGACACTAAAATACAAGAAAGTGAATTAAGGGGCCTTCCGAAGATAGTCTGGGATGATGAGGGCCCAGTCCTATCAGCGAAGGTAACAAAGGAAGTTATGCTGACCTCCTAACAACAGCTTGTACCGGTGCAAGCCCCCAAGCTTCGCGAGGGTGCCCTCCAGTAGTACTGTCGAGAGTGATGCAACGTCGACCTCAGGTGCCACGGGATTCCCCTCCACAGCCACCTGTGTAGATCCCTAGGAGTAGCAACTATGGATACCAACTCGTCACAGAAGCCAGGTGGAACAGTCGTGAGGTAAGTTCGGACAAGTAGGAGAGGGGGTAACTCTCTTCCCTGTCTTCATAGACCCTCGTGCTTAACTCCCAGATCCGTAGCTTTCCTGGTCTTCCTAACGCTATTGGATTTTCACTCGCTATTCAGACTCCTATGTTTGACGTTTATATGGCCTTGGAGAGTTAACTCTCCACTCGCCTAATCCAAGGCCCTAAAATCCTAAACTTGTTGGTGTAACTGACTTAAACAAAAAAAATTTAGTGAATTTTAGTTAGCGCTTGATTTTAAAATAGGCTGTTCTTTAAGTCACGGGGTAATGAAAGTGAAACTAGTGGTGCTTTTTGACGCAAAAGAAATTAATAAAAACCTAACTACATGTACATGCACTTGTTTTTGTTTTTCGATGAAAAGCAATTTCTACAGGGTTCAGAGGAACTTCTAATAAAACAAAATTTTCTTTTCTTTTCGTTAATTCATGCTTCACACTCACAAAAGTTAACAAATCTATGAATGCCTAAAAAGATATGCAAATCTATCCTAATGCAACAAATATATGCTGATGCAAGATTCAAAACTACTCTAAAAACAAGAAATGAAAGTTGCTTGCTTATCACTTTTTATTTTGCCACTTAAAATGTCTAGATGGAATATGAGATGCTACCATTCATTTCGTCTAAACACTAAAAACAAGTTTCAAGACAAACATAAAGCACTTTCATTCAGTAAAAGGAAACCAAATGAAAACGCAGTTCAAGAAAGCAAAATGAAGTTTTTCAAAAAGTTTTCTTCAAAGCAACAACAAAAAAGTCTTTTAAAAAATGCTCTCAACAACACTGAAACTTGTGATTGAAAAATAGGCAACAAACACTTTTGCAAATTGACACCACACAATGGATGAAAACTCAAAAAAAAGAGATGTGTTTAAGGATGCTCTTAACAATCAAAAGCAACAATGAAAGCTTTGGCAACAATAACCAAAAAGATCAAAAGAACAAGCTTCAAGAAAGTATCAATCAACAACTTTCATGAAACAAAGAAGCGGATGGTCAAAAAAGCGGTTTTGTCAAGCAAACAAAAAGTCACCAAAAGAAAGATTTGACATGAAGATTGAGATCAATCTCCCTACCCTGATGAATCAGAGCAGCCAAGATTCCAAACAAGAAATCTTACGTGCTTGAACAAGAAACGATGACGCTTGCAATAACAAAAAACAAGACAAATACTCCTTATAATCAGAGAGAATTAGGAACAAGATGCTCGCTATAAAAACAACAACTGATACTGGAAAGTGACTATTTAAGACTGACTCAAGCTATCTGACAGACCTTCAAAGACAATCAGAATTTAAAAATCTTGAAAATTGCAAGATATACACGACTGCACTGATGTACAGATTGCGTGTATACACAACTGTAACTAAGGAAACTTGTGTATACTCAGGTTCACTTAAAGAAACATGTGTATATACGCCTCTGTAACTAAGAAAAACAGCGTATATAAAAGGTTTCAAGAAAAATGAAAAATAGACCAAAGAAACTGGCAAAACTTCAAATTCAAGAACAGACCAGACAGTAACAGCAAGTAGACAAAGTAGCTGAGCCCTGATTGGCTTGAAAACACCCAAACTAGGAACAACAAGAGTGTTGTCCCCAGCGGAGTTGCCAATTCTGTTGCAGGGAAATGTTCCCCTAGGGCTTTTGGGTTGAAACCCTAGCAGACTGAAATTTGTCTATATAGAGAAACACACATTCACACAGCCATTATGCTATTATAAACAAATTCTATGATAAGGGAACGTACCTTAGGTCCTACGTTTGAGAAGGTCCTTAAGGGTCCAAACCCTTCTTCAAGTTCATCTTGCTCCTTTGTCTTGCAAAACAACCAATTCCAAAGAACACAGCAGTATATGGACAAACACTTATAAAGAAACCATCTTCATGTTATAAAGAAAGGTAGTTAGTTATGAAATATAAACAACCATTCGCATATGTATTCTAACATGAATATCATAAACATAAAGAAGATTCATATCAGGAACCAAGACATGTGTTTCTTTTATTATAGACAAATAAAGTACATAAAAAGGAATGATTTCACCTGAGTCACCTTCAGCAGGCTCCAAGCAAAGCTTCCTTCCGGATCCGTTCTAGCCTCAAGCCTTTAACAAACTCCTTCCATGACTTACTCCATGATGTCATAAGTAGTGGATGAACATCAACACACAAGGAAACAAGGGTTTTCTGTACAAATGGGGGAAGTGCAGAAGGCACAAGGGACTTCAGACCTGGTCTGGGGAAAAACCTCAGCATAATAACCTTTCTCTCTCTTCTCTCCTCCCTTAGGCCTTCCCATTGAGGTCTTTTTATAACTCTCCCAAAGTAGTTTTTTAGTTGGGAGTTGGTTGGGAACAGTTGGGCCATGGGCACTAACAAGTGATCAGCAGGTGAAACCTGCGATATCCACCCGAAAATAAGGAGTTTTATATTTTTTTAAGTGTTTTAATACATATATGTGGGTTGGGTATACACAGACCCGTGTATACACGCGTTTAACTCAGGGCAATGTCGTGTATAAGGGATAAAACACTGTTTTTTAAATTTTAGGACCAGGTCTGGAAGGAGAGGTTTCCCTAGGCCATGAGTGCAGCATCACAAACCATAAGAGTGAGATTTGGAGCTATAACACTGTGTGTGGTCAGGAAGCTTGGCAAGCACAAGGAAAGGATTGGGCATGAAATGAGACTCACCGCATAGATAGGGTAATATGAGATGGACCAAGTTATCCTAGATCTAGGGTCCGACGCGAATGTTTTTCTAAAACAGACTTGGGAAAGAATGGGGAGACCTATGCTCCAGTGGTCTCCAATCCAGTTATGAATGGAAAATCAACAGAAAATTATCCCAATGGGGAGGCTGTAAGGGGTAAAAGTTGACATCGAGGGCGCGAGTGCACTGGCGGATTTTGAAGTAATAGAGTTTTTGGATGATAGAAATCCCTACCCTTTGATCCTTGGAATTGATTGGGCCATTGACATGAATGGGATAATCAACCTGAAGAAGCGAAATATGATATTTGAAAAGAAGTCGCTCCACGTAGTGGTGCCACTCGATCTCGAGGGGGGACCACGCTATACAGAAGCAGTCCGAGATAATGAAAGTGATGACAATCTGGACCAGCTTTACAAGATAATGACTTGAGACCAAGATTGGGTAAATCCGACAGCGAACGAACATATTGCATGGGACCACGAGAGCTCCTGCATGTCAGATTCGGATGAGGAATTAGAGCACTGGCAGAACTGACTACATGAAGTATCTATGTTGCGTTGTAATATGATGACCAAGTCATTACATTGCGTGTCAGTCGAAGTTAGGGATCTGCCTCACTATGATGGGCTAACTGATGTCGTTTTCTTTTTGGATGCATTTGAGAGAGAAGTGTCGAATAAACATTGCTTCCAGGTCTTGGACTGGGTACTACGCGCTACACCCACAAGATGGTGGGGTACGCACAAGGATACTTTCAGTGATTGGCACAACTATAGGAGGATGATGAGAATATATTTTGGGCAGTCAACAGTGCCAATGATAGATAAGTATGATGGAATGGATGATCCATGTACCTGGCCAAATGGACTAAGGCTTATGGAGCAGAACCCCAACCTGAATGGGTGCACCTGGATTTCATACGAATGAATTGGTACTTGGAAACAGAGCTTCGCCGTGGCACTAAAGAGTGGAACATCTTGCACAGGGATTTATAATAACGTTCAATTTTGAGGATGGGTTTGACTGTATTGATGCGGTGCTACAAGAGGTTAAAGTAGTGATATTTAGGATACCGCAAGATCCCTTGGATATGGTCCAACCTGATTGGACCACCCAGCTGAGTCACATGCTGGAATGTTATAACGTGACCATTGAAGAAGAAGATGAGGATCTGAGAAAGATTAATATTCTAGAAACTGAAGGTCATCGCGAGGTTAAAGGTCCGTAGATAGAGGATCCAGACATAACTACACCGCTGAAAACTAGGTAGGTTAACATTGGCATAGAGGCGGAACTGAAATTTGCAGAGATTGGGACTATTAGGATGATGTGACAGTAGACAAAGTCACTGATCTCCTCCACAAATATCAGGATTTTTCCCCACGAAGCTTTCTGATTTAAAAGGGATAATAGGAGACTTGGATGTCATGAAGATCACCCTGAAACCGGATGCGAAACCTGTAAAACAAATACCTTACCACCTTAATCCTAAGTATAAGGAAAGGGTTCGCCGCCGAGTTAGATAAGATGCTTGTGGCAGGAATTATTGAACCAGTGGAGGAATCTGATTGGGTAAGTATGATAGTGGTTCAGGAAAAGAAACAAAAGGAAGAAATAAGGATATGCGTGGATCTATGGAAGCTGAATGATGATTCCGTGCATGATCCCTTCCCGACCCCGTCCATTGATGAGGTCCTGGATAATGTAGGTGGCTAAGAAGTATACTCTTCGCTGACGGTTCTCTGGGTACCATTAGATCAAAATCGTGCCTGAGGATAGAAGCAAGATGACCTTTGTGACTGAATGGGAATGTTTTCAGTACACTGTAATGCCTTTTGAGTTGAAAAATGCACAAGCAATCTTTTCGTGCATAGTCATTGCGGCATTCAAAGACTTCATTAATAAGTTTCTGGAGGTATACTTTGATGATTGGATGTGTTTGGATTAGTCAAGTGTCATGTAGTAAGTCTGCAATTAATGTTAGATACATGTTGGAGATATCATATTGTGCTCAATCTAAAGAAGTGTCTATTTTGTGTCCCTTTTGGGATCCTTCTGGGTCATGCGGTATGCAGACAAGGATTGATGGTAGACCCCATGAAGATTGCAGTGATAATAAACTTGGAGGCGCCAAGGAATGTGAAATAGTTGCACGCAACTCTTGGGCATACCAGATACTATAGGAAGTTCATCAAGAGATATGCCCAGATAACCGCGCCCATGAAGAATTTGTTGAAAAAGGATGCTAGGTATTGTTGGAGTGATGAATGCCAGAAGAGCTTGGACGTGCTGAAAGAGAAAACGGTCACCGTGCCAATCCTAGTCTTCCCGAACTCAAATAAGGAATTTCATGTGCATGTGGATGCCTCATGTATTGTGTTGGGGGTCGTGCTGACATAGGAGGGCGAGGGGGAATTGGACCACCCTATAGAATTCGTGAGCAGGAAGTTGTCCAAGGTTGAGAAGAACTATTCCACTACAGAGCGCACAGGACTAGTCATGGTATATGCGCTCCAAAATTTCAGGCACTATTTGCTGGGTGGACATTTTAAGATGTATACGGATCATTCTGTGTTGAAATACTTAGTCAATAAGCCTGTGTTGGGGGGGAAGATCTACATATTGTTTTTGTTGTTCTAGGAGTATGACTTTGAAGTTATTGTGAAGCCAGGATGACTAAATGCGGGACCCAATCATCTGTTGCACATTGAAATGGGATAGGAACCTACTAATTTGGAGGAAGGGTTTCTTGACGCACATCTCTTTGCAGTGCGTGTTGCGAATAGTCACTTTGAAGATATCATATATTTCCTGATGACGAGAACTACTCCAGAAGGGTATACAAGCCAATAGAAGAAGGAGTTAGTAGTGCGCGTGATAGACTTCTCCGTCATTGCCAGGAACTTGTAAAAAATGGGGTCATAATGCAATATTGTGACATTATGTACCCAACTTTGAATGAAGCGGTGTTCTCGCAGAGGCTCATGGAGGAGCTGCAGGAGGACATTATGCAGGAAAAGTAACAACACATAAGGTTTTGTGTGCTGGGTTGTGGTGGCAACCTCTGCATAAGGATGGGAAAGCATATTGTAGGGCCTGTGATGCATGTCAAAGGACTGGAAGGCCATTGTAGAGGGATGAACTACCTTTGATGCCACATGTGACATTACAACCATTCGAGAAATGTGTGATTGGCTTTGTGGGTCCAATTTAGCTTGTAGGAATGAAGAGCAGTGCACGGTACATCATCACCGCGATGAGTACTTAACCTGGTGGGCAGAGGCGCAGCCTGTGAAGGACTATACAGGCGTGATGGAAACAACGTTTATTTTTGAATACATATTGACAAGATTTGGCTATCCAAAGATCTTGATGAGTGATTGTGGTACACACTTTCTTAACGAAACAATCAGCGCGTTGACCGAAGAATTTTAGGTGTATCACCAGAAGAGTACGCCTTATAACCCGTAGGCCAATGGGACGGTGGAAGCATTCAATAAGATACTCGAAAATGCACTGACGAAGGTCTTCAATGCTCATAGAAGTGACTCGGATGTGCGCGGACCAGTAGTGTTATGGGCCTACTCAATGACTTGCAAGAAGTTGACTGGGAAAGTGCCTTTCAGACTCGTGTATGGCATAGAGGTTGTGATTCCAATGGAATACATTGTACCTAGTCTGCGCATAGTTCCACTCACAGGAATGGTAGACCGCGAAGCCCTGGAAGAGAGGCTCGTGTAGCTAGCAGAGCTTTAGGAGGACAAATTTTTAGCTGGATTTCATCAAAAAGTTCAAAAGGAGCGCAAAAATGCATGGCATGATCGACACATCAAACTACGCACATTAAAGGTAAATGATCTGGTCTTGTTATATAACAGTAAATTTGATAAATTTTCAGGGACATTCAAGATGCATTGACTAGGACCATATGTCATCAAGGAGATTACCGATGGTGGAGCAATTCAGTTGGTAAAATTGAATGGAGAACCCTTCCCAGGGAAGGTGAATGGCAACTGATTGAAGCCATACACCAGTGATCCAGCAAGGTGACTATATGAGGGAAGCACATTCTTGGTGCTTTAGGCAGCTAAAAGGAAGCGTGAGACTATAAACTACACTGCTTGAGTCGAAGAGCTGCATGATCGGGGAACTGCGTGGAATGAAGATATGTCATAATGCCCACAGAAGCGTGTGGCACCCACGAGTGTGGCCATTGGCATCTTAGAAGCTGCAGAGATGCCGTGTGCTAGGGACCCCTAAGCCATAGTGCTACCAGACGGAGCATTGACAATGACAACTGATGCTGGCAGATCCACTGTCAGCGCCCTCAAGGGCATGGGACTTAATCTAGTAGCGCTTCCTAGCGAAGTCCTTTAACTTTTGTAGGATGGTGTGATCACTGAACTTCGGGCCCACAATCACTGCACTTTGCAGGTGATTAGCGAGTGAAAGGTAAACAATGCTGAGATGGTTGTACAACGCGACTCCACCATCAACCTTGTGTCCAACCTCACAGATAAGAATTAGTGCCTCACTAAGTTTGTGGATGAAGCATGTCGGACTGTCCCAGAGCTAGACATCCCTGAGGCTGAGCCAGTCGATGTGTGGGTTCAAAAACTCACTGTGGGAGTACATGACACACGTAAAACGTTGGCCAAGGTTCAGCTAGAGCTAAATCTCAAGATCGCAGAGTTGTACTTGAAGGCCCAACATTCGAATCTATCGGAAGTTAGGGAGAAGTGCACGACTGCTGTGGCAGTTGCAGTAACAAGTGTAGTGAGGAACTGCACGCTACATTTTTAGCAGTAACCCGAGGTCCTCACCAGCCTACAAGAGGACCCCAATGTACAGAGGCTGGAGATAGAAGCATAGGAACTACAACAACACTATGACAAGGTTAAGGAAACAATGTGTATTGTTTTCATCACACAAAGGCTCGTGAAGCTGCAGGAGGCCAAGGCATTGAAGGAATAGGTAGACACAGTGCAACACAAGGAAGCCATGTTGAATGCTCACTTGAAGCCTTGGTTAGATGAGGCCTATGAGATCATGAATACCATTGAAGGCAAGTTGGCCAGTCTGCAGGAGGCTCAGTAGAAGCTATAGACTGCTAGCATTGGGCCAGTGACAGAACAATTGGTTGTCGAGCTGAAGCAGGAAGCAACGCAGTGCACCGTAGAGGTAGCAGTTGTCTAGGTCAAGCTGGGAGGTCTTCGCGACAAGATCTCCGTACCAGCTGAGTGACTCGAGGGAGAGTCACCATGTTTGTGTTGGGGTTCTGTTGGGAATGGGTCCCCTGGGGGTAAATTTAAGGGTTAAACACCCAAGTTTTGGGGTAGAAGGCCCGAATTTTGTGTAGAGAAATGTAATTTCTTTGCATTTTGTGGTTGCGGAGTGCGAAGATGTATAAAGTTAAAAGGGTTTTCCATCCTTAGTCTAGATAAGTTGTGTTGGTTTTGGATATCTACCCATGGTCCATGGACCATGGGATTGTATAAAAAGGGAAGTCTTAGAAGATCTAAGTAGACAAGTAGAATAAGTAAGTTAGAAGTCGTGAGTCATTGATAAGCTTGGGTGAGATAAGAGCGATAGTCTTAGTGTAGGAAGACGTTCTGTAGCTGAGTGTGGAGAGGCCTAGGGTGGAAGTCCACAGCTGAGTGCGCAGACCCCTACAACTTTGTGCACATGGCGGATAGAGTCTGTACTGGGAACTTGAATTATAAATAAAGAGAAGTATTCTCGAATTACTATGTTCTGATTATTGCATCTGATTATGATATGTTAAGATCTGGGTTTACGTTATAATGTTAAATTGATGCGTGAATGTATCTATTTCTATCTATTATTTGAACAGAAGTAATAATATATGTTTACGCGAGGGTAATATTAATTGTATGATAAAGTTGGCTAACCACTAAGATAATTAGGGAAACGGGATAGTAACATAGTCATAGAGGTGTGTAAGTGCTTGGATCATTTTTTAGGGTTGCATGAAGAACAACTAGATACCTTCACGAAGGTTCTGAAAGGTGGAAGAGGAAATAAATTGATAAGCCCTAAGGGCTTATCAATCTACACGAAGGTAGGGATTAAGGTAGAAAATTGACATCAAAACCATCTCAAGGTGCGGAAACTTGGTTCCTGCATCCCCCAACACTGCTTCGAGTGAGACTTCGGTCCGCGCTCTGTGGACTAATGTTGAAAGGGCGAGTAGTGTAGGGATTTGCTTGGCTGCCTAACACTGAACTTGGGTCAGGGCCCATCAAGCCAACAATAATAGTGAATCATGAAGGTGAAATTTTGGAACTTGCTTCCCTTCCAGGAGTGTCTAGTATGTGCTACCAAATTTTGGATCACTCTGCTAAAGTTGCAGCCACTCTGAAGTCTCGTGCCCACAGGAGTCTAGCACATTGATCAACACCATGACTAGTCGTTGGTTGAGGCAGTTTGCAACATTGTTAGTGCTTCTCTTTTTGTACTTAATGTTCAAACGGAATTGTTGCAGGTAGGTGGAGAATTTATGATGGTAATCATTTTGCAACTTCCCTTGTGTCTATATGAACTGCAGGGGTCGATGGTCTATGTGGATGAGCATTTCCTTCCCTAGAATGTAATGCTTCCATTGACGAAATTCCTACACAATGAAATACATTTATCTTTTCTAAGTGGGATACTTTCGAACTGTGTCTGAAATTGTCTCACTGTGGTAAGCCACTAGATGCCCCTACTAAGTGAGAAATGCACCAATAGCATAGTCGGAGGCATCTGTCTCATTCTCAAATGGTTGTTGCAGGTCTAGTAATGTGAGCACTAGTGTAGAGCAAAGGCGATGCTTCAACTCGGAAAACGCCAGTTGTTAGGTTTCAGACCAAAAAAAAATTTCTTTCACTCTGCCCTTGGTAAATTGACTTAAATGCTAAGTGATATGAGTGAACCCCAACATGAACCTGCAATTGAAATTCGCAAGACCTAGAAAGTTACGGAGCTTTTTTAGGGTGGTTGGGGCTGGCCAATCCCAAATGACTTGTATCTTCGCTGGATCCACATGCACCCCTTTCTCATCAATGATGTACCCCAGATATTGAACCTGAGTCATTCCAAAAATGTATTTCTCCAAGTTAGCACACAACTTGTGTTGTTGTAGGGCTTGAAGGACTTGTCAAATATAGTGGAGGTGTTCTTCCCAACTTTGGCTAAAGATCAAGATGTCATCTAAATACAACACCATGAATGCATTGGTGAAGGGTCGCAATATGTCATCCATTAATCTCATGAAGGTTTCAGGGGCATTCATAAACCCGAAAGGCATGGCCAACCATTCGAAAAGGCCCTCCTTGGATTTGAAGGCAGTATTCCATGCATCAGAGGGTTCGATAGACACATAGTGATAACTTGACTTCAAGTCAATCTTGCTGAAATATTTGGCCCCTTTGAGCTAGTCCATAATGTCATCAATCTGTGGGATTGGGTACCTATTCCGGATAGTGATTTTGTTCAGCTCCCGATAGTCAATACAGAGTCTTCAGGTCCCACCCTTCTTTTGTACCAATACAATTGGGATCCCATAGGGTGATGAGCTTGGCCTGGTGTTCCCTTTCTGCAATAGTTCCTGAATCTACCTCTTGATCTCATCGTTCTTTAGAACAAAGAGTCAATAGATAGGTCCATTGGGTAGCGCCATGCCAAACGTCAGATTGATGGAGTGCTTGACCTGATAGTGCAGAGTTACCCTTGTACATGAGGCAAAAATGTCCTTGTACCCCTCCACGACCTTGTCCATTTGATGCTATTGTGTGGAGGAGCCCTGTTTGGAAGCCGTGGCCACAACCTTCTTCTTGCCTTAAGGGGGAATCATAAGGAAAACAAACTTCCTGGTCTGGGAAATGATCTTATTGCATTTATTTGCAGTGATCAAAGAGATGGCGGTAGGCGAGACTACCTCTGGTATCCTGTACAATTTATTGGCCAAAGTAATAATCATAGAGCGTGGTGTAGACTCATATAAAGCATGTCGCTTCCACAAGTATGGTTGTACTAATAATACATCACAAACTTCAAGAGGAGAAACATCACACAGTACCTCATATAAGAAGGGCTTGATGTTGTAGGTAAGGAAACAATGTTGGATGATGCGGAGATCCCATCCTTGGTGAAGCCACCCGATGGTGTACGACTGTGGATGTGTTGTAGTCTTTAGGCCCAACTGGTTCATGACCACTACTGAAATGAGGTTATTTGGCTCCTAGTGTTGAAAATGAACTGCAACAAAGAACCCTTCACCCACATCTATGAGTGGAAGAGGCATTCCCCCTCCTCCGAATCTTTAGGCTCATTATTTTAGATATTTTTGGTGGCCATGGTGGCATTGGGCTTTGCATCAATGATCTTCTTCCCTTTTTAATTCCCCTTATCAGGTTTTGACTCAGAGTTAGAACATGCGTCTGATTCGGAGGTCTTCAACTCGATCACCAATGACTGCTTGGCCCGACACTCACTTGTGTTGCGAGTGGAGCTCTTATGGAACTCACACCATTTCCCATGTCCGTCTTTGTCTTTGTGGTGTTTTTCTTTTCTTGCGGCTTCGATGGGTTGTCCTGGGTAGCCCCACCTTGGCTTTGTCCTTTTCTCTATGGTTTGGGGGTGCCTTTCCCTTGCTTCAGATTCGTAGATCCAAACTCTTGCTTCTTTTATTTAAACTTCTCCTCAATCTTGACAACGTATCAGTACATCGTGCCAAGTGAGGAAATGTCCAGGAAATCTATCTCACCTTGGACATACTTGTGTAGACAGTTGTGGTACTTGAGTACCAAATGCCACTTAAAATATTTGATACCTAGATTCATGTGAAGGGTATGGAAAAAATTGTGAACTACGACACATCTTGGTCCCTTCTCTATCGTAGCATGGTCCACTTTATTTATTTATCTTCATAGCTCCTGTTGGGGATGGGTTCCCCTAGAAAGCCAAAAATTTGTATAAAAGAGTGTAAAGTCTCCAAATTTTGTGGTTGCGGAGCGCAAAGATGTAAAAAGTCACCAAGGGTTTTCTGCCCTTCTTTTGTATAAGTCATGTCATCTTTAGATATCTACCCGTGGTCCACGGACCATGGGATTGTATAAAAAGAGGTTTTAGAAGAGTCTCTTAGTAGTCATAATAGCTAAGTAAGTTTGAGTCATTGATGTAATGGGTGTGGGAAGAGCTAAGAGCAAGAATCTTAGTGTAGGAAAGAGGATCTGCAACTGAGTACGCAGAGGCCTAGGGTAGAAGTCCACAGCTGAGTGTGCGGACCCCTGCAGCTGTGTGAGCAGGGTAGTTAGAGTCTGTACTGGAGATTTGGATCATTAATAAAGAGAAGTATTCTAAAATTCCTGTGTATTTTACTTCTGTTAAATGCATGCGATTATGTTATGTTGAGCACCGGGTTTATATTTAATTTCTATTCTGATGTGAAAATCTATATGTTTCCCTTTGTTATATGAACGCAAGAAAAGATATATGTTTATGCAAAGATAATCATAAATGCATGTTAAACTTGTTCAATACTTAAGATAATTCTGGTAATTATACAGTAGAGTAGTTAGAGAGGCACGTAAGTGCCTGACTCACCTGTTAGGGTTCCGCGAAGAACAATCGTATACCTTCACGGAGGATCAGGGGACGAATAAGAGAAGTATATCAATAAATCCTAAAAGGCTTATCAATCTGTGCGAGGACAGAGTTGAAGGTATAAAACTGACATCACAACCATCTCAGGGTGCGGAAACTTGGTTCCTGCATCCCCCCATATTGCTTCGGGTGAGACTTCAGTCCGCGCTCTGCGGATTGATGTCGAAAGGGCCAATAGTGTAGGGATTTGCTTGGCTGACTACTGTTGAACTTGGGTCAGGGCCCATCAAGCCAACAAATGGTTCTATTGCCGGGACCGGGATCTGCATGAGAGATGTGTGATGTCGCATCACTCGAATCCAACTAAGAAAGAGATTGAAGAGTGGTTGGATAGAAAGATCTACAAATTCACGGCACAGGAGAACAAGAATCTGTGATTGACAAAAGAAAAGTGGTTGGACAGATATCTGTACACAGAGATACACGAAATCTTCTTTTTTTCCTTCCCTGTGGAATTATACGAGTGGATCGCAAAGTTAGTGTCGATATTAGAAGCCTCCGAAGATAATATCGCATGTGCTGTCAATCATTGGCTTGATCGTTTCATAGGATGGTTTGTAACAGAGTTCATGGTCGATACTTCGGTTAGTTACAGTGAATCAGAGCAACGCTTCTTCAAAGGGACATGAGGTAAGTATTTAAGGTCTTTAAATACTTGGATTAAGATGCTATTGTGTGAAAAATGGGTTATGTAGTTACCCTTATGTTTGGGGCTATGAAAATTGGAAGGACTTACAAGAATGGAGGGAGAAGAGGCCTTGAATATAGCCCATTTATTGAACCTCCTCTGAGTGATGATGAGGGAGCAGCGCAGACCTCTCCGCATAGCGTTGTTCAGTTGATAAGACAAGGGTTCCCGCGGGTACCACATCCACCCACACCACCTCCATCTTCACCTCCACCGCTGATACCCTCGCCCACACCACTGCCACCCCCACCATAGTTTAGTATGGAAATTCAGTAAATATGTCGCTATTCAAGGGCTTGGAAATGAGAATCCTGACCAATTTTGGTTCATTGTGAAGGCTGTATGGGAAGCTCAGTGTATCACAGATGATTAGATGAAGAAGGCAACCATGGTTAGTGCTTTGCAGGAACATATGCTAACCTAGGACATTAAGTACTGTACTGATAACCAAACAACTGCGTTGGCAGATATCCAAACCCTGTTGAATAAGGAATTTAGTAGACCTAGGTCTGAAGTGCAGTCAATTGTGGGATTCAAATAAATCACGATGAAATTGGGCGAGACGCCCTGGGAGCTGGATCAGAGGTTGAAGTGTAAGATCCGTGAAGCTAATATGAATTTGACAGATGGGCAGCACCACGAATGGTTTGTGGCTTCGCTCCTGCCCCACTTAAGGGTTGCGTTATCACAAAAGAAGATTGGGACCCAAGCAAAAGCCTTGGAGATTGCAATGAGATTACATGAAACGTCGATGCAAGACCTGAACCTAGGGGTTCAACAGATCCATGCGTAGTTGCAGAACCTTTGCTTAGAACTATAGAGTCTGAAGAACAATAGAACAGTTCGGCTAGAGGTGCACAAAGAGATTTGGTGCTTTAAATGCAAAGGTCAGGGGCATGACAAAGATCACTACCTAGTCTTCATGAATTATGTTGCGGGAGGACCAATGCCTATAAGGCCGGAAGCTCAATAAGGACCAAGCATAGGGCCTGCGCTATGGTGTGTTATCTGTCAGGTAGCAAGAAAACATGTGACCTACAATTTCCATTTGCTACATAAATTTGTACGGACACTGCAACAACTCTTTTGCAACTTCTATCAATTGGTGGGTCACGATGAGCGCAATTGCTGTAGCTATGAGTTGATGATGGAAAGAAAACCCACATATAGAGTACAGGTAGAAATACGGCCTCCTAATCAGGGCATTGGGGTAGTGCGAATAGGATTTCAGGGGCACGGACAAGGCCGAGGTGGAGGAGGACCTAGCAGAGGTCAAGGGCAGGGAATTTGCTAAAATTGTGGAGGACCAGGACACCACACACGAGAATGCATGAACCTGACACATCTGTCATGTAGATATTGTACTCAGTTCAACCACAAGATTGAAGATTTCCCCATACTACTATCAAGAATACTTCAGAAGGGGGTGCAGCCTCCGCAACCGACCCAAAACCTATAGATGATGAGGGTTGAGCCCCACGAAGATGATCCAAACATAAATATAGTGCTGCAAAATGGAGTTACAATGGGTGAAGATAAGGGGAAGCAGCCTGAAGAAAGTACATGGGTCTGCAAATCTCTAGAAAAGGAGGTTGAATTTGATCTGGAGTGTACACATGAAACATTTATGGAAGCGAACTAAAGCTTCGTTGAGGCCTCTACCTCAGGTTTCTAGGATAAACCCGCGGAAGAAATGGATACTTCTATTCTTACTACCTTCTTAGACACCTGCATGAAGCTATTGCACGATAGAAAGGCTGTAAAGGGATTACAGGAGTTGATAAATAGGTGTGCTGGAAAAGAAAAGGCTCCTGGTGAATAGCGCATAGTCAAAATGATTGGTAAGCATAAGGCAAGGAAGGGGCGTGAGATGAGACTCACTGTGTTAGCCTCCTATACCAATAGTTTTTCATCTCTCATGATTGACAGTGGAAGTGCCAAAAATGTTCACCTTCCATGCTGCTAAGGTTCCATTTTTGTGAATGAAGCAGACAATTAAAAAATGTAAAGAGGGTATGCCTTAAAAGAAAAATCAAAGGGCAAGAAAATGAATTGGTCAAAGAAAAATAAAGAAATGAACCCCAAACAAAGACCATGAAAGTGGCTAGTCCAAATTTCCACTACTACTTTGATGGGTGGTCCAATAGCTCAAGCTGGGCCTCGCCATGTTTTGAATTGCATGTTGTAGACTAGAGAGGAAGTACCTGTTCAAACAGTTCAAGATTGACAGATGACTAGGTGGATAGAGAAAGAAAGGAGCCCAACTGCTTAATCTGGGCCCTTGGAAGTCATAAGGGTAGACTTAGATAGGAGGGCAGCAAAAAGAAAAGAGAATTATCAGGGTTTGCAAGGCCAAGTGCACCCATCCAAAGGAAGAAAAAATGTTAGGCATATTAGGAAGGGTAGGCAGTTGAAGGTTGCAGAAAGCAAGATCGAAGCATATCACTTGGCAAAAATCACAATGATGTCACCAACAGGAGAAAGGCAAGAGCAATGGCCTATTTGGAAAAACTACCAAACCATCACTAACTTCCCTCATCCCCTAAGAAGTTTCTTACTAACATCCCCATGAGCACTGCAGGATCTGCCTGATCAGTCCTCCTTACACTCCTCATTTGTAAAAATTTCATGTCAGAAATGTGACTTCTCTCTTTGAAAAGAAGCCACATTTCTTGTGTAAAATCTTTCTTCACTCATATCTGCTTCTAAAACTAAGTTTACTCACTAAACTTAGCTCTTCACCCCTCTCTCACATCCCCAATTCATATTAATTTCTAATTTTTACTATATAAATCCCTAAGTGCTACCCCTCCCCCTACTATTATAGCATTGTATGCAAACAACCCAAAATGTATAAATATCCCCCCCCTTTTTTAGCATTATAGCTAAATAGCACTCCTATGGGAGACATTAGTCCACCAGGGACTATAGTCAACCCTTGCTTTGGGATTACTCTAACCTCCAGTTAGAGTAATAACCTACACTAAACCCTCATTTACCCTTTTTTCCGAAAAATACCTACGAAAACCCCTTCCCCCCGCTCGAACCCAGCATTCAAAGGTTTTAACCCCGACAGATTAGCCCACATTAATCTGTATATATTCCAAATCCCCCTTAACCAAAGTTTTAAACCCAAAAACATTTAAATCAATATTTTATTGGCCGGCGGGTCCCCACCCAAACTTGCACGCTGGGTCGGGGCGCCCGCCAGCCCTCGATTTCCCACTGCCCCCAATCCAACGGTGAGCGGTCTTTTTCAGATTTGAACCCGCCGCGCTTTAGCGTCCGGGGAGCGGGTGGTTTTGGCCCCTGTAAACTGGACGTGTGGTAGCCAGGGGAGGTGTTCGGAGCCCCCCTCCCCGATACCGCCTTCTCCCAAAAGTGGTGTGGGGAGACTGCTTACCGCCTTCCCTCTTACCGCCTCCTCTGTCACGTCACCCCCACATCATCGTGATGTCATATCACCGGCCCCCGCCACCGCGCCTCATGGCCCTCCACATCACCTTGCCACCCCACACATCTGCCACCGTGTCCTGCCATGCTGGCCTCCAGCTCAGCACCCACGTCACCTTCCGTACCCGGGCCCGCCATGACGTCATGCTGACGTCATTGGCGGAAAAGCGCCAATGACCCATATTTTCCAAATTTGTCGTTAAAAACGCGCAAACAAGCCGTTTTGTGTCATTTTCATTTGAAAAGAGAAAGAGCCGTTGTCTGTTGTTCGCTCCGAAAATTGCCTCCAAGCCGCGAAGTTCAAAGCTCCGGACGCCATCATTCACCAATTCAACTGTGTTCTGCACCCACTGTCCGACCCGGAGGCTCTCGGCATCGTTTACCCAGGTATTTGCCAGAATTCACCTATTTTACCCATGTTTATGCCTTTCTCTGCAATATTGTCCATTAAACACCTGGTTATTCCCAAATTAAACATTGTCTCTTAGTCAATTCTGGACTAAAACAACCTGCATTGCCCCCTGCTCTAAAATTTGATGTTACAAGAATAATTCGCGGCCATAAATTTGCAAATTGACCCGGCATTGTTCCCTTTTGCCGGGTACATACTTGAAGGACCGAATTGTACCAAATTATAATTATACCCCTCCTCTGCAATTCATCTCCATTATCCACAATCCCTGTGAATTTACCTAAGCAGAGCAGAGGCAAGCCTGCCTAACCTGCCTGTTCCTCTTTGAAGAATATATCCAGCATCATCTGCATTCAGTCTGCCACCTGACCTTTGAGAAACCTTGCAAGCTATTGCACTTACCTTGTTCCATTCAGAAACTACATAATGGCTGCTCCTGCACCCACAGCCCTCAGTGTTGCCCCCATGAATCCACCAAATAAAGAGCTTGAGGCCCTGCCTCTTGCTGACAGGGATTACCTCATCCAAGACTTTGTGGGTGACAGGAACCATTTGCAGACCTTCCGGGAATTAAGGGATAACTATTTGAATAACAAAGATACATATGGGATATGGGAATCTAATCTGCCTTACTACTTCCTCCCATCTGTCAACATTTTTCCAGAAATTATCCGCCTATGTGCTGAGAATTATGATCCAAATCACAGAGCTGTCAAGTCTCCATCTGGGAGCATCCTCTTCCACATTAATGCTGAGTCCATCAACCAGATGCTCAACTTCAAGCAAACTCAGCTGCTGCATCCCTTCTCCATGAACTATCTGCTGGATACAGGTGCCAAGTTTTCCACTGATGACATTCAGAAGATCACCAAGATATTTATGAGAGCTGACTGCCAGCCCATAGGGCCTCCTCCTTTCTTGTATGCTCATTTTACTGATGTAGGCAAACTTCTGCTGGACATGATTGCATATGTGTTGGGCTATAAAACCAGTGAATATGTTGATGAGACTGTGCTGGTGTTTTTAGCTGCTTATAGCCCAGGCCAACCCCCTGCCTACAAATATAATTTTGCCAAATTCATAGCCAACAAGATACATGACCAGCTGTTCAAAGTAGACAGGGAGGGCATATTCAAATATTCATCTTACATCTACCATTTGTTCATGTATTACCAGTCTGAGGCTTTTCAATGCCATATTAAGAAGCTGGATTCTAAAGGAGAAAGAAGATCTGTTATCTTCTGGACATCAGTTTATCACCAAGTCCAAGATTCACCATACTCATACTGTGAATTTATTGATGAGTTTGTCTACCCAGTCTCTTGCTTATTAATGAGGTCCCCTCCTCCCAGAGTCTCATTTGAAATCCAGAAAACTCTGCAGTTGTCCAAAAATTATAAAATAGGTGATTGGTACCTATATCAAGATCATACAGTCATCAGAATTTATGGCTGTGAGCTCTGTCCATACAGGCTCCCAAAATATGTGCCAATGAGGCTGTTTGCCTTGGAGTACTATAGGCAGCTCATTCACTCCGACCTCACCCACTTTCACAGTGCTAAAAAGAAGGCCCATCTCAAGTTTAAGCACCACCTGGGCCCCTTCATCATGAACAAAAAAGAGGGATGGCAAGATGCTGAGCAAATCCTCAAAGACAAGTACAAGCTATCAAAAAGCTTCCGATGGGTCCCTTATGACCCTGAAGGCTTCATCTGTGCTAGGAGGGTCAAGTACAGGCTGCTAGGCTATGAGCACTGTAAATTTCCACATATTGAACAGTATGCCAATCAGCAAGAATGGCTGCAAGATACATTAATTGAGAAACTAACTGAAGAAGAAATAATGCAAAAGAATGTCAAGGATTTGGAAAAAACTCTTGACTTGGATTCTGTGCAGCAGGTAATCTTCAAGCAACCACATCCAGTGGGAGAAGGGACTTCAGCTACAACTACTGCACCAGCCACCCAAGCGCCATCTACAGCAGCATCAGGTACAGATAAGGGTAAAGGAATAATGGGTGCTGAACAAGAGACAGTAAAAGAACAGCCTGCCTCCTCAATTGGGCAGCAACAAGAGCAGACCCCTCCACCGCAAACTGAACCACCAACAGCACCTATATTGCAGACTCCCGCACATGAGGAGAGGGGCAAGAAAAGAGACAGAGAAGAGTCCACTCCTGCTAGTGGATCCTCCCAGCAACCTGAGGCCAAGAGGCAAAAGGTTGACTCCCCAACTATAGAAGAAATAAGTGAAGAAGTCCTTGACAGTCCAAGGAGAGAAGGGGAAGACAGTCAGCAAATGGGCACAAGCTCTTTCCAACAAGAGCAAGGATTGCAGCTTGGCTTAGAGGTGTCCTCCTCCACCCAGCAGAGCAAGAAGCCTTCAAGCACCAAGGCTTCCTTCAAGCAGATAAAAGCACAGAATGAGCTGTTAAGAATAGAGGTATATAAGCAATTCCTCAAAGCAACACCAGCCAAGCAAGAGAGGTTGATGTCAGTGTATGACATACAAGAGGAGAAAATGATCCTCAGCCACTTCAAACCCAAGGTGCCACAGCCTAAATCAGCTGCAGATTTTGTAAGAACAAGGGTGGAAGTCATGGCAAAGGACATTCATCCCATGGACCAAATAGAGCTACACAAACAAACGGGGGAAATGGTCTATGCTACCTTGGTAGAGAGGGCCACAATGGCCCATGAACTAAAAGAATCACTAAAGAATACCAACAATCAGTTGGATTTTGAGAGAATGTCCTCCATGGCCAAGGACAACAGGATTAAATCACTAGAGGACATCATCATAGACCTAGGACATGATCCTAAGGACCCAAAGGGTGTGAGGGCCCTCATGAAAAAGAAGGAAGATGATCTTAATGCATTGAAGAAAAGGTTGAAACTGCTACCCACCGAGCACCCCCAAACAACAGAATTACAGAAGGAAAAGGAGGCTGATGAGCAACTTGATCTAATAATGTAGCTCAATCAAAAGGTCCTTGATTTGGAAAAGGAACTAGAAGGGGCGCTGCAAGACAAGCAGGGAGAATCCACATCCCAAGCTCCTCCAACTACCTCAACCACTGCCACAACTACAGAGGCAGCAGTAGCCCCTGTAACAACTACAGCAACAACAACAACAGCTCCAGAGTCCAGCTTAAACATGGAAGATTTGACAAAGGCTATCAAAGAGCTGGAGCTCCAAGCTACTGAGATCAAAGAGGCCAAGGAAAAATTGGCAGAACTAGAGGCCAAATATGACAAGTCCAAGATGACTGTAGCTGAGCAGTCTAGAGAAATTAAGGCCCTGAAAGACAAAATAAAGGCCTTAGAAAAGGAGCTCAAACTTGAAAATGCTCTGGCAGAAATAAAGAGAATTTTGTGGGCCCGGATTGACCAATCCATTACTAGACAATGGAAGTCAATCAAGACTGTGCATGAACAAATGGAATTAATTGGCAAAGCACAGATCGAGATCCAGAAAGCCAGAACAGTACTAGGGAATAGGCCTGAGCAGGCCAATAGAATGATACATTTTTTGAACAATCAGACCCAGGAGGAGCTAGCAGCCCTCAACATTGTTAACAGAACAGAGGTTGTCCTTACAGCTAAAAAGGTGCTAACTCTCAGGAATTTTGTACAGACGGTAGAGAGAAAATGCCATGAAATACAGGCTGAGGTAGATGAGTACAAGCTCAAAATGGGAGCACTGCAAGGAAAGGGATTACCCAGCCTACTAACTAGCACAGGAAAACTGCTCCCCCGTGAGCAATATGCTGCCAGGATGTCAACTTTTATTGAAAATCATATCACTGCATCTGCTAGTACTTCTGAGGAAGCAGGGCCTCCAACAGGGCAGGGCCTTTTTGACAAACTTGAAAATCTGTTTTTTATTGAAAATGAAATCCACCACCTATTTGAGGTTCCTCCCAATTTTTATAGGTATACAGAGGCAGATGAAACTTTGGTGAAAATTCGAAGACACCAGCTGCCCAAAGAGGATTGGTGGCAGGAAATGTTGCAAATTTTGCTTCAGTGATCTCAGTTGATCAATCCTAGTCAGCGTCCACTTAGCAAAGAGCAAAAATTAGAATAAAGACAGCATGTAAGGCAGCCAATAAGGATGACTCAACATAAAGACAGCGACAGCAAGCCAAATATAAAAAATGCGCAAATTTTGGGCAGCACATCTTCAGCCGACTCCAACGGTCACAAAGTCAACATTCTCTGACCATTTTGGACAGCTAATACACTCAGAAGTTACTACAGCATTTATTTCCTCAGCTACAATGCTCCAGGAGTTGGCACGATATTAATGAGCCATTAACTCATTAGCTAGATATTTTCTCATGCAAGTTTTGTATATATACCTCCCCTGGCAACGTATTAGGGGTTGGTGATTTTCATTCTGAGGCAAATGTATTGTATATTTTCAGATAATCTAATGCAAGAGGCTGGAAAAGCTCAGCGATTTCCTGAATGTTTGATGTCTTGGTGATGCTATGCGTGCTGTTGCAGAATTCCTGTGCTATCTAATGGAACAATAAGTTTTCTCAATCTATGTTTTGTTTTCTTATGTTTGTTTGAATCATACACATGTTTCACTAATCTAACAATAGAGAAAAGGAATAGTACAGGAAATGTTTGGTTACACCTTGTGCTCAATCTCTATTGCTGAAAATGTTTTCTTCAGAATTGATCATGAACATGAATTCTTAATTGCTCATGTTTTCATTAATTCTATAAATATGAATGTTATATAGGAATTCTTCATTGCTTCTAAATAATATTCCCACTGTTCTCCATATCAGTTTGTTGAAAGATCCTTAATTGCCTTTCATACCCTGACTACATCACACTCAATCTCAGATTTAAAGAATTGTTTCTTAGACACTTATCTGGCTCTGCAGCATCACTATTGTATCAGCACAGACATATCAAGCAAATTAAGCATCACTGACTCCATGCCCAATGGCCTAGAACACCCTGGTAAACATATATATATATATATATATATATATATATATATATATATATTGACTGAAGTCATCATCTAGCAAACTTCAAGACAAAACCTTGAGCATCATAACTAGCCTAAAATACTATACAAACAAGTTAAATCATAAAGAGAGAGCCCTCTCTGGTCATAGGTAGGCTAGAACCTATGACTCAAAGATTTGTTAGTGGTTACCTCGGCCGTATTCCCTTGGGAGTCAAAGGGAACAACCTGAGTGATAACACACTGCGCAGATAGGATAATATGAAATGGATAAAGTCATTTTTGATCTAGGGTCAGACGCTAATGTTTTGCCTAAACAAACGTGGGAACAAATGGGGAGACCTGCGATGTAGTGGTATCTGATTCAGTTGAGGATGGAAAATCAACAGAAGATGATCCCCATGGGATGATTGTAGAGAGTAACACTAGATATTGAAGGTGCAAGCACATTGGTTGATTTCGATGTAATAGAGATTGTGGATAAAAACAACCCCTACCCTGTGCTCGTTGGGATTGATTGGGCTATTGACATGAATGGGGTGATTAACCTGAAGAAGTGAAAGATGACATTTGAAAATAAGTCGCTTCACGTCGTAGTATCCATGGATCCTGCAGAAGGTCCGCGTTATGCTGAACTTGTCCACGATTATGAAAGTGATGATGATTTGGACAATATATATATAAAGATAACAGCGCGAGATCAAGATTAGGTGAACTTGACCGCAAATGGACGTATTTCATGGGACCGCGAAATTTCCTGCACATCAGATTCGGACGAAGAATTGGAGCACTGGCATAATTGATTACATGAAGTGTCTACACTGCGCTGTAATATGATGACTAAATCGCTGCACTGTGTATCATAGTTGGTAAGGAATCTTCCCTCTTATGATGGTTTGACTAATGTGGATACATTTTTGAATGCATTTGAAACGAAAGTGCCAGAGAAGCATCACTTCTAGGCATTGGATTGGGCGCTGCGTGTTACGCTCGGAAGATGGTGGGGTATGCACAAGGATAGTTTGATGATTAGGGTGAATATAGGAAGATGATGAGAATATGCTTTAGACATCCAAAAGTGTGATTAGCATAAAAATATGATGGGAGGGACGATCCGTGTGATCACTTGGCCAAATGGACTAAAGTTTATAGAGCGGAGCCTTAGCCTGAGTGGGTGCATCCGTTTTGCCATACTTTAGATGTGATACCAATGAATTGGTACTTGGAGACGGAGATTCGCCATGGTACTGAAGAATGGGATATTTCGCGCCAAGGGTTCGTAATGACGTTCAACTTTGAGGGTGGATTTAACTGTATTGATGAAGTGCTACAAGAATTCAAAGCAACGTTCTTCACGATACCACAAGATCCTTTAGATCTGATTCAACCTAATTGGGCTACTCAGTTGAGCCACGTGCTGGAGTGTTATAATGCGACTGTTGAAGAAGAAGATGAAAATCCAAGAAGGATTAATATTCTGGAGACTAAAGGTCACCGCGAAGTTTAAGGAACTCAAATAGAGAATCCTGGCATAACCGCGCCATACAAAACTAGATTAGTAAACATTGGCATGGAAGTGGAGCGGAAATTTGCAAAAATTGGAGGCTACTGGGATGACGCAATGGTAGATAAGGTCGTTGAATTGCTCCGCAAATACCAGGACTTGTTCCCTACGAATTTTTCAGACCTAAAAGGGATAATAGGGGACCTAGGCATTATGAATATTACTTTAAAACCGGATGCGAAGCCAGTCAAGCAAAGGCCTTACCGCCTCAATCCGATGTATAAAGAGAAGGTCCAATTGGATTTGGATAAGATGCTCACCAGGCATTATTGAACCAGTAGAGGAATTTGATTAGGTAATCCCGATGGTAGTCCAAAAAAAGATGTAGAAGGATGAAATAAGGATATGAATAGATATCAGGAAGCTAAATGACACTTGCGTGCATGATCCTTTCCAAACTCCGTTTACTGATGAGGTATTGGATGATGTGGGTAGGCAGGAAGCATATTCATTTACTGATGGGTTCTCTGGGTACCATCATATTAAAATCGTGCATGAGGATAAAAGTAAGACAACCTTCACGAATTAATGGGGATGCTTTTAGTACACTGTAATGCCTTTTGGGCTCAAGAATGCGTCAACGATATTTTCACGCATAGTCATCGTGGGGTTCAAGGACTTCATTCATAAATTTTTGGAGGTATACTTTGATGATCGGACAATGTTTGGATTGGTAAAGTGAGATGTGGCAAGTATGTGCTTGATGCTAGATACATACAGGAGGTACCAGATCGCGCTTCATCTAAAGAAATGTTTGTTTTGTGTCCCTTTTGGGATCTTGCTCAGTCGTGTGGTATGCAGAAAAGGCTTGATTATAGACCCTGCAAAGATTGTGGTTATAATCAATTTGGAGGCACCAAGGAGTGTGAAATAGTTGCGCGCAACGTTGGGGCATACCGGATACTATAGGAAATTCATCAACAACTATGCCTAGATCACCGTGCTGATGGAAAACTTGTTGAAGAAGGATATTATGTTATGTTGGAATGAATAATATCAGAGGATCTTGGACGTGCTAAAAGAGAAAATGGTCACTGTGCCGATCCTAGTCTTCCCGGATTGGAAGAAGGAATTTCATGTGCATGTGGAAGCGTCATGTATTGCATTGGGAGCAATACTGACACAGGCCGGTGAGGGAGACTTCGCAAGTAGAAAACTGTCCAAAGATGAAAAAAACTATTCCACGACAGAGCATGAAGGACTAGATATGGTGTACGCGCTCTAGAAGTTCAGGCATTATTTGTTGGGCAGACATTTTAAGATGTATATGGACCATTTCACGTTGAAGTACCTGGTCAACAAGCCTGTGTTGGGGGGGAGATACGTAGGTGGCTATTATTGTTCCAGGAGTATAATTTTGAAGTCATTGTGAAACCAGGACGATTGAATGCAGGACGTGATCATCTGTCGTGCATTGAAACCCAAGAAGAACCTACTAATTTAGAGGAAGGACTGCCTGACGCATAGCTCTTTGCAGTACGCGTCAAGGATAGTCACTTTGAAGATATAATACAATTCCAAACAACGAAACAGCTCCAGAAGGATATACAAGCCAGCTGAAGAAGGAATTTGTGGTGTGCGCGACATACTTTTCAATCATTGTAGGGAACTTGTAGAAAATGGGATCGGATAAAATATTACGACGTTATGTACCAGAGTTTGAACAAAGCATCATCCTCACTGAGGCTCACGGGGGAGTTGCGGGAGGACATTATGTGGGAAAAGAAACAGCGCAAAAGATTCTACGTGCTGGGTTGTGGTGGCCAACCCTGCATAAGGATTCGAAAGCATATTGTAGGGCATACAATGCATGTCAAAGAACAGGTAGGCCATCGCGGAGGGATGAGTTGCCTCTGAATCTGCAAGTGACGTTACAACCATTTGAGAAATGGGTGATTGACTCTGTAGGACCAATTCAACCTCTAGGAAAGAAGACAGGTGCGCGGTACTTCATCACTGTGACTGAGTATTTAACCAAATGGGTGGAGGCACAGCTTATGAAGGACTGTATAGACGCAACAACATAAGAGTTCATTTTTTAGTATGTGCTGACAAGGTTTGGGTGTCTGAAGATTTTGATGAGCGATCGCGGTACGCATTTGCTTAATGAGACGATCAGCGCGTTGACAGAGGAATTTCAAGTGTACCATCAGAAGAGTATGCCATATCATCCGCAAGCCAATGGGACAGTGGAAGTATTCAATATAATATTGGAGAGCACACTGAAAAAGGTTTACAATGCTCAAAGAAATGATTGGGATGTGCATGTACCCACAATGTTATGGGCTTATAGAATGACTTGCAAGAAGCTGATGGGGAAAATTCCTTTCAGGTTGGTCTATGGTGTAGAAGTTGTGATGCCAATGGAGTACATTGTACCTAGTCTACACATAGTGGCACTCACAGGAATGGTGGATCGCAGAGCCCTCGAAGAGTGTTGGGTCCCTATAATACTAGTGATTACCCCATTACTATTGTAGTTATACCCCTTATTTATATTGTTGTGCCCCTATTACCCCCATATTGTTATTTCTGTGCCCCATAGAATCCCTCTATTGTTATTTTTGTGGCTTTATATTATTATTGTTAGGTCGGCTGGATTATATTGTGACTCCTTAGACTCCTATATATAGAAAAGAGGTTTTGTCATTTGAATCATCCAAGAATTTTTCATTTATGTAATGTAAAGGAGTTTGCCCCCTTGAAGAGGCTGAAATCTAAGGCGTTGAT
The DNA here is from genome assembly GCA_031772625.1 of Pinus tabuliformis. Taxonomy (NCBI): domain Eukaryota; kingdom Viridiplantae; phylum Streptophyta; class Pinopsida; order Pinales; family Pinaceae; genus Pinus; species Pinus tabuliformis. The sequence goes on from CM062808.1 coordinate 11,433,304, forward strand.
CTATCTTTTCTATCTTTCCTTGAGCTGGTTTCATAACATTTGGTATCAGAGCTTTGGATTCTAGGGTTTCGCTGCTCCAAACAGGTCATCATGGAATTTTCGCTATAATTTTTTTTCTGTGACGTTTCAGAAGTCGCAAAAAAAACTCATTTGAGAAGAAAGCAGGTTGAACCTTGGGTCCAAATTTTAGAGCTTTTCGCGCGATATTTTCGGAGATATGATCTGAAGAATTTGGTCTTTTTGCAGACTCCTGAATTACATTCAAAATAGGTGACCTGGGAAAAATTGTCATAACTTTCTCTCTGAGCATCGGATTGAAATTTCGTAAGAAGGTATAGAAAGAGGGCGAACTGTAGTTTCTTGTATGCATTTTTCAGATCCATAGGTCGAAACAATGACTCGTGGCACGTCGTACAAGTTTGCCTTACTGAACTAGTCTATAAGCAAGTCACTGTGGGAGATTTTGCATAACTCTTCCTTGGAGAAACCAATTTGGGTCAGACTTGTGGCATTGGAAAGAGGACTCAGAAGGCTACTACAGATCAAAATTTTAGAACTGAATGATCTGAAATTACAGAGATACATCAGATTCAATATCAAGCTTCTACAAAGTGAAAAAAGGTGTGTAGTTTTTTTTTTTAATTTTTGCATAAGCTTGGTTTGAAGGAATTCAAAGGGCATAGTAAAGCATTATTATCGGTAACTGATGCCCTGAGGAAAGAAAATGCAAACACCTAGTAAGGAACCTGAAAGCTCTAGCATGACTCATGAAGAAGAGGAAGAAATGCTACATGATATATCAAAATTACAAGAACAAGTGCAACAAATGTCACGCTCACAAAAGCTAACAAAAGCTAAGATAAATGGCATGGAATCTAAGATAAAGGGCATGGAAACTAAGATGGATGATTCGAACATAGATTTGAAGAGATACATGGCAGATTTGAAGACAGATTTGAAGACAGACATGGGCGAATTGAAGATAAATATGAATAAGTTGCTACAAGAAATGGGCACTAAGGTGAAAGGGTACTAAAGGAAACTCATGATGAGAATAAAAGAAATGTTAATCATGATTCCATAGATGCTAATGTTGGATCGAAGACTCACCATATTCCAAAAATCGATATGAGGAAGTTTGATGGCAAGGATCCTGCCACATGGATATTACAGATGGAGCAATTCTTCGATCTCAATAATGTGCAAAACACACAAAAGGTACGTATGGCAACTGTATATTTGGAACCAAATCAGTTTGTATGGTATCAATGGCTTTGCTCTCGTAAACAATTTATCACTTGGGCAATTTTTACGGAAGAATTGATAGCACATTATGAGGATACAAAAAGCAACACTTTTTTTAGCCAATTGATAAGTCTCAAACAAAAGGGTTCAGTAATGGAGCACATTGAGGAGTTCCAAAAATTGAACATAAGGGTAAAAGATATTCCAGAGGAGCATAGGATTGATGTGTTCATAGGGTCTTTAAAGGATAATATCCAACATGATGTTCGCCTTTGGGAACCTGATTCATTAGAGAAGGCATTCAGGTTAGCAAGAAAAATGGAAAGCAAAATTATGGCAACCAGGAAGCATACCACTCACAACTATAAAGATGGAAGTGTTGTTGCCCCTAGTCTTCCACAACCTATAAGGTTGACACCACAACAATTGGAAGAAAAAAGAGCAAAAGGGCTTTGTTACAGTTGTGATAGCAAATACACTAAAGGTCATAAGTGTACCGAGAAGAAATTATTCTACATAGATTGTGAGGAAGAAGAAAAGGAGCAAGAAAGGTCAAAAGAAGAGGATATACTCCAGGAACAAAGCCTAGATGAAGAACAAATAAATCCGACCATATCTTGTAATGCATTGGCGGGAATTACCACTCCTCAAACCATCAAGATAGAAGGACAAATCAAGAAGAAAAAGGTAATAGTGTTGATTGATTCAGGAAGCACCCACAATTTTATTCATTGTAGGGTAGCAAAAGAATTGAATTGCTTCCTATATCCAGCACCAGAGTGTCAAGTGATGATTGCAAATGGAGGAACAATAAATTGCTCTGGAAAGTGCCATAATATCAAGCTATCCATGGGAGAATATGTATTGACTAGCCCAATGCTTTCCATTCCAATGGGAGGTGCTGATGTTGTACTAGGAGTCCAATGGCTACAATCCTTGGGTACAATAGCTTTTAATTTTCAAGAACTTTTCATCAAATTTTCTATGGAAGGAAAGGAAGTTGAATTAAGGGGTATTGCAGGGAAACCAGGAAAGATAATCAGCTCTAATGGTATGACAAAGCTTCTAAAAAAGGAGCAAAGAGGTGTAATTGCACAATTATGTTCGCTAGATGTTTCCACATTGGAATCATCTATTTCTCCAGATCTCCAAAAAGTCCTGGACAATCATTCCAAGGTATTTGAGACTCCCAAAGGTCTCCCACCTATGCGTGATCATGATCATGCTATTCATCTGATTCCAGGAAGTGTTCCTCCAAACATCAGGCCGTACAGATATCCCTATGTCCAAAAAAGTGAAATTGAACGTATGGTTGCAGAAATGCTAGAGGCTGGTATAATTCAACCGAGTCAAAGTTCTTTCTCTGCTCCAGTAGTATTGGTGCACAAGAAGGATGGATCATGGCGCATGTGTCCGGATTATAGGGAGCTCAACAAGCTCACTATTAAAGATAAGTTCCCCATTCCTGTCATTGATGAATTACTGGATGAATTGCATGGATCAATTTACTTCACCAAGTTGGATCTTCGTTTGAGATATCATAAAATCAGAATGAAGATTGAAGACATTCCGAAAACACATTTAGAACTCATGAGGGTCATTATGAATTTTTGGTCATGCCTTTTGGCCTTACCAATGCACCTTCAACATTTCAAGGTTTGATGAATTCAATTTTCAAACCATTCCTTAGAAAATTTGTGTTAGTATTTTTTGATGATATACTAATCTACAACAAGTCTTGGAAGGATCATGTTGAACATGTTGACAGGGTGCTACAACTATTGGAGGAGAAACAATTATATGCAAAAAGATCCAAATGTTTCTTTGGAGTCCAGGAGGTGGAATATTTGGGTCATATTGTATCTCATGGAGTTAAGGTAGACCCTAGCAAAATTAAAGCCATTAAGGAATGGAAAATCCCCACATCCATAAAGCATCTGCGAGGATTTCTTGGGTTGACAGGGTATTATCGCAAGTTTGTTAAGAATTATGGGAGAATAGCAGCACCTCTAACAACATTATTGAAGAAAGATGCATTTTCATGGACTCCGGAAGCAACAAAGGCCTTTGAACATCTTAAAGAGGCAATGTGCCAAGCACCGGTCTTAGCTACACCGGACTTCACAAAAACCTTTATTGTGGAATGTGATGCTTCAGGAAATGGAATTGGTGCTGTTCTAATGCAAGATGAAAGACCCATTGCTTTTGAAAGTCGTCCAATCAAGGGAAAGTTTTTAAGCAAAGCTATTTATGAGAAGGAAATGTTGGCAATACTCCATGCACTTAAGAAATGGCGACCCTACCTAATGGGAAGACACTTCAAGGTAAAAACGGATCATGATAGCCTTAAATACTTTTTAGAACAAAGGTTATCCTCTTCAACAAAAGTGGGTCACAAAGATGTTGGGTTATGACTTTGAAATCATCTACAAAAAAGGGAAGCAAAATGTGGTGGCAGATGCACTCTCAAGAAAGGATGAGGATGTGGAAGCATTGTTGTGTGCCATTTCTATTATCCAACCAGATTGGATAAATGAAGCAAGGGAGGAATGGAAGAATGACAAAGAAGTTTGGGCAAAATGATTCGTTATGGTACAAAGATCGCTTATACCTCTGTAAGAATTCCCAGCTAAAACAAAAGATTCTTATGGAATTGCACACTTCTCCCTTAGGAGGGCACTCAGGATTTTTAAAAACTTACCACAGGGTTAAGAAGGAATTTTTTTGGGATGGCCTTAAATCAGATATTCAAAAGTTTGTGGCAGAATGTTTGGTTTGCCAACAAAATAAAGTTGAAACAATTAAGACACCGGGTCTATTACAACCTTTATCCATTCCAAGCCAACGTTGGGAGGAGGTTTCAATGGATTTTATCACAGGTTTACCCAAGTCTGAGGGAAAGAGTGTCATCATGGTGGTAGTTGACAGACTTACCAAGTATGCACACTTTTGTGCATTATCACATCCATTTAAAGCCAGTACAGTTTCTACTGCATTTATGGAAACAATTCAAAAGCTACATGGAAACCCAAAGATTATTGTAAGTGACAGAGATCCCATTTTCACTGGAAATTTTTGGACAGAATTATTTTCTTGTCTTGGTACTCAGTTAGCTCATAGCTCATCTTATCATCCTCAATCTGATGGGCAAACTGAGATAGTAAACAAATGTTTGGAAGGATATCTTCGTTGCTTTGTATCTGATAAACAGACACAATGGGTCAAATGGTTGCCTCTGGCTGAATGGTGGTATAACACTTCCTTCCATACAGCAACAAAAATGACCCCATTTATGGCACTTTATGGGTATCAACCACCATCCATCACATCATATTTAAGAGAAAATTCTAAGGTTCAGGCAGTGGAACATCACATCGAACATCAACAACAAGTCCTCCAACTCTTAAAGGATAACCTCGTGTTGGCACAAAATAGAATGAAACAACAGGCAGATCAACATCGCAGTGAAAGAAGTTTTGATGTAGGTGATTGGGTATTCCTACGGCTACAACCATATAAGCAAATGTCCCTAAAGCAAGCTAAGAAGGATAATAAATTATCACCAAAGTATTATGGTCCGTACAAGGTGTTGCAAAAGATTGGTACTATGGCATACAAATTGGAGCTTCCTGCAGCTTCTCGATTGCACCCAGTTTTCCATGTTTCATGTTTAAAGAAGGTTATAGGCGACAAGCTCCCAGTTCAAACAATATTGCCAGAACTTGACGAGGAAGGAAAAATTATATTGGAACCGGAAGCAGTCACAGAAACAAGAACTCGACAGCTACGAAATCGATCAATTTCAGAGTATCTTATCAAGTGGAAGAACTTATTCGCTGAAGATTCCACATGGGAGGATGAGAATTTTATGCAGAAGTATCCAGAACTACTCAAGCGTTGAGGACAACACTTTTTTGAAGGAGAGGGGCATGTTGGGTCCCTATAATACTAGTGATTACCCCATTACTATTGTAGTTATACCCCTTATTTATATTGTTGTGCCCCTATTACCCCCATATTGTTATTTATGTGCCCCATAGAATCCCTCTATTGTTATTTTTGTGGCTTTATATTATTATTGTTAGGTCGGCTGGATTATATTGTGACTCCTTAGACTCCTATATATAGAAAGGAGGTTTTTTCATTTGAATCATCCAAGAATTGTTCATTTATGTAATGTAAAGGAGGTTGCCCCCTCGAAGAGGCTGAATTCTAAGGCGTTGATCTATCTTTTCTATCTTTTCTTGAGCTGGTTTCATAACAAAGAGAGGCTCGTGCCTCTAACAGAGCTTGAAGATTATAGATTTCTAACTAGATTCCATCAACAAGTTCAAAAGGAGAGTGAAAAGTGATCTGAATTGGATCCTTAAACATTCTCTAAGTTTTCATGATTGTTTCTAATTATGTCAAGGTTTTAAAGTCTTATGGATGGCGAGCTTATCAGAAATAACCTCTAAAAACAATGGCAATTTTTGGTCAACACGAAATAACGAGGACCCTCGGTTAAAGTGCATAGACTGTTGGCCCATGGTGACCGTGCATTGGCACAAATTGACAAACATGAGGTCAAATCGAGAAATAGGGGTGGTTTCTGATACGTGATTAGTGCTATCGCGTATCACAGGGCATCCCCCTCAGTGAAGGAAAGCCCCCAAGCGCTCGGTCACGAGGAAAGCATAAAACTGTACGGAAATCACTGATTCCATCAGAAGGCGGGCCCCACACTGAAACCGATATGATATCAGAAGGGCTTCAAGTGGTAAGTGGGTTTGACCGAGTCCCACCCGATGTCATACACTGGATGACACGCGTCTAGCAGATGAGAGAGAAAACTGCTCATATCGGACGGGTAAAGGTCATGCTACTTACCCGCCCGATATGGATGGAGACCATAGGATCTGGAGGCTCCAGATCAACAGTGGAGAAATGATCCGATGGATGACCGGATTCAACAGGGAAATAGATTGAGTCACATGAGATTTGAGGTTCGATATGACCAATGAGTTGGCAGAGGAATCAGTTTTGCGGGCAATCTTGGAGCAATGGAAATAACGACCGTTCAAAGAGAAGTGACACTCAATTCGCAAGGAAATAGGTGGCCACCTCTCTATGAAGCATTATAATGATGATGATGCAGAGCAGGGGAATTCAAGCGGACAGAGGTAGGAGATCCAGAAAGCCAGGAAGTGGAAATGAACAGTTAGGGAGCAGATTGGTTTTAAGCCATGAACAGACAGAGAGTAAGGCAAGTAGAGAGAGAGAGAAGTAAATTGTAGAGAACAGAGAAGTCGAGCTGACCTACAGAGAAAAGGCAGCATTGAGCCAGACAGAGGCAGAGAGAGTCCAAGAGTTTGTAAACTCTAGAGAAGGCTTGAGAGGTTCAAGCAAACTCTTCTGTGTATACCTGTCATGTATTGAATACCAAATTGGACTCATACCACTAAGACCAGTTGAGGTTGAGATTCAGTAAGGGGAGTCTGTGTACTCTAGAGACATGGGGAATCCAAGTACTATCCTACTGATCATCATCTATTAAGTGAGACTCGTATTGAGCTCCTTATTGTAAAAACTCTGCTTTAAGACACAATAGAAAGGCCACTACTGAAGGCTGGACCAAGAGACGTAGCCCAGGAGGATTGGGTGAACTCCTTATTAAATTTGTTGTGTTTATGTGTTTTTCTTACTGTATTTCTCTACTACTTCTATGTTTGTGTATTTCGCAATCTTATCGATCCGTTGCATAAAATAACATAGGCACACTCTAGCACATGAGTCTGTAATACCTTCATTAATTTCCTGAGGTCATTTACGAGTGATCTCAAATCAAGTGGTATCAGAGCTCTAGGTTGTTAAGGTTAGACAAGCTTGTGTTGGATTTTGTTGTTGAATGCTAACTAGATCAAAGCTTAAATTAGGAGAAAGAGAGTTGGTTGAAACTAACTCAGAAATTGGAAGAGTTTATCCTAAGAAGAAAATGTCAGAAGAAAGTCCCTTGGGATCAGACCCCCAGTTCATAGATAGTTTCCTGGCCATGAATTCGATGGTAGAGGAAATTTATAGGGAGTTTAAGAAAGGTAGAGATGCAGATTTGTCACACTCCAAAGATAAAGGAGAAGAAGAATCTCTCCTCCATGACCACTCAAAAGGAAAAGGGAAAGAAGAAAACTATCTCACACCTAATAGCCCTGAGAATAAAAAGAAGACATCTTTGATTAAATTAGATGTTAAATTTGATTTACCAATATATGATGGAGAGTTGAATGTAGAGAAGCTGGATAACTGGATTAGACAGGTTGATGTTTATTGCAGAGCAGAGCATTGACTCAGACAAGAGTAAGATTCAGCTGGCCAGCCTACGCCTTGGAGGCCCTGCCTTGGTATGGTGGGAAGGCAGGACACAAGCTAACATGAAGAAACATGGTAAGATTCTTTCTGTCTGGAGTGAATTTGTTTATGCAATTAAGAAGAAGTTCTATCCACTAGCTTACATGCAGCAGGCCATGATGAGCTGGAAAACTCTTCACCACTTTAAAGGGCAAAGTGTAAAACGTTACACCCAAGAATTTCAGAAAAGAGATTTGATTCTAGGAATTTCATTAGACTCACCCGAGACTCTGTTGAAGTATATAGGTGGTCTACATAGCTACATGAGGCACACCATCCTCATGTTTAATCCCACTAGTATAGATGAGGTATCCGTTCAGGCTACACATCTAGAAGTTAGAGGTAAGAATGGGAACCTAGAAGTTGGGGGATCATCCCAACCCACTGCAAGCAAAATAAGGGGAAAAGAAGATAGAAATGGAAAGAGAGGAAGACAAACACTGTACAAAAAAGCAAGTCTTCATGCACTCACTATAAGAAGGATGGGCATGATGATGAGCACTGTTGAATTATGCATCCAAAGCTGAGACCTAAGAAGTTTGAGGGCAAGAAGAAGAAGACTGCTGCAGCTATTCAAAAAGATTCGGGGTCAGGCTCAGGAGATGAAACAACCATTGCAGCCACCGGTATAAAAGGTAAAAATTCTAAAGCATTTACTAGTAATTCTGCACAATCTACTAATAATGAAGAAAATGAGAGAAAAAGACATGAGCTTTTCCATATTCGAGTTATTTCCAAGCATCAAAAGATTGATACTTTGTTTGATAGTGGCTCACAAGTAAATTTAATTTCAGAAGCAATTGTAAAGAAGTTGGGATTATTGACTACACCTCACAAGAAACCATACCCATTATGTTGGTTATGTGATAAAGCACAACTACAAGTGACTAGACAATGTAAACTTAAGTTTTCTTTTGGGTCAACATTTGTAGATGAGGTTGAGTTAGATATAGTTCCTTTGGATATATGTGGAATTGTTTTAGGAAGTCCTTACTTGTATGATCGAAAAGTTATTTTCTATATAACTGAGAACAAGTATCTACTCGTTAAAGATGGAATCAAATATATTGTAAGAGCTCATAAGCTCAAGAATAATTATACTCTCACAAACTCAGGGCAGATGAAACGAATTGTAAATTCATGCAAACAATTTTTACTGATGGCTGTAAAGGAAAAGAAACCTGATAAAACAAATGTATTTGAGGGTTCTGATGCTAAACAACAAGCTGATTTAGAAAAATTTGTTTCAGAATATGATATCTTGTTTCAAGAACCTAAAGGTCTGCCACCCAAAAAGGAAATAGTGCATGATATTAATTTGCAACAAGATGCTCCATTGCCTAACATCGGAATGTACAGGTTGGTCGCTTTAGAGAATGCAGAAATCAAGAAGCAGGTGTAGGAGTTGCTCGAGAAGGGGTTCATCAGACCTAGCACATCACCATGTGGGTCTTCAATTGTCTCGGTGAGAAAGAAATATGGCTCGTGGAGAATGTGCATTGATTACCGATCACTGAATAAGATAACGATAAAAAATCGTTATTCTCTTCCTCGCCTAGATGATCTATTAGATCAATTGAAAAAGTTGTTTATTTTTCCAAGTTAGACTTGTATAGTGGATATCATCAGGTCAAAGTTTCACAGCAAGATGCATGGAAGACTGCTTTCAAAACAAAGAAGGGATCATATGAGTGGCTGGTTATGCCTTTTGGCTTAACTAATGCTCCTACTACTTTCATGAGAGTAATGAATGATGTACTCAGACCTTTTCTTGATGATTTTGTTATTGTATATTTGGATGGCATTCTTATATCCAGAAAAATGTGGGAAGAACATTTAAAGCATGTTAAGCAGACCGTAGATGTTTTGAAAAGAGAAAATCTTTATGTTAAACTCTCAAAATGTGAATTTGGCAAAACATCTTTAAATTATTTGGCACATATAGTAGGGGGTGGTGAATTGAAGATAGATCCCTCTAAGGTTGCAGTCATTATAAACTGGCCTAAACCCAAATATGCTACAAAAGTTAGAAGCTTCTTAGGAGCAGCATAGTATTGGAGAAAGTTTATCTCTAACCTTTCCTTAATTGCAGCTCCCTTACATGCTTTAACAGGATTGAACAAGGTGTTTCAGTGGGGAGGGAAATAGTAGAAAGCCTTTGACACCTTGAAAGAAAAGATTATTACAACATCAGTACTAGCACTGCTCGATCTTTAAAGACCATTTGAGATCCAAATGGATGCCAATGACTATGCCACAGGAGCAGTGTTGATACAACACGGTAAACCCATTTGTTGTCATTCTGAGACATTTAATTCTGCAGTAGTTAACTATCCCACATATGATAAAGAATTGTATGCATTATTATAGAGTGTGAAAAAGTGGAAGCATTACTTAATGGGCAAAGAGACAGTTATACATACTGATCATCAACCACTTCAATATCTACACTCCCAAACTAAGTTGCAGCAATCAAGACATTATAGATGGAAATGTGGAAGCATTACTTAATGGGAAAAGAGACAGTTATACATACTGATCATCAACCACTTCAATATCTACACTCCAAACTAAGTTGCAGCAATCAATACATTATAGATGGATGGATGGATGGGTCAATCATGTTAATGGCCGACTCTTGTATCATTTTGGGAAGCTATGCATTCCACAAACTGAAAGGGTAAAGATAATTCGAGAAGCCCACACTTCTCTAATATCAGGTCACTTTAGTGTAAGTAAAACAATTGCACAACTACAAAGATTTTGTTATTGGCCAAAAATGAATGAGATAGTTTCTATATATGTAAGGGGGTGTACCGTGAGTGCTAAAATAAAGCCCAACAATAGAAAACTAGGCTTGTACACTCCACTACTAGTTCCTTCTCATCCTTGGGAAAGTGTTTCCATGGACTTCGTTGGAGGACTGCCTAAATCTAGGAAAGGTTATGAATATTTGTATGTTGTTGTGGATAAGTTCAGCAAAATGTGTATTTTGATACCTTGTAACAAACAGATTACAATTGAACAAACTGCAAAGTTGTTCTTTCAGCATGTATGGGTTCATTTTGGATTACCCACTCCCATTATATCTGATCGAGATACTTGATTTGTTGGGAAATTTTGGTCAAGACTGTGGGAATTTATGGACACCAGACTGAAGAAGAGTAAAGCTTTTCATCCTCAAACAGATGGCCAAACAGAAGCGGTCAACAAGACAGTGATCCAGTTGCTTAGAGGATATTGCAGCAAGCATCCCAAACTTTGGGATGAACATTTATGTTATGTGCAACATGCTTACAACTGTGTTAAACATTCTTCTACACAGAGATCTCCTATTGAGACCTGTTTTGGTTTCACACCAATGTATCCCTTGGATTTTGTCTTTGGCAAAGACATAGCAGTTGATGGACACAGTGATGTGGACAAGGCTACCAAGTTCATTGAAAAAATCCAAGAGATTCACCAGGAAGTATAGGAACAGCTGGAAAAGAGCCAAGCCAAATACAAGGTAAGGCATGACAAGCATCGGATGGAGCATAGTTTTCAAGTTGGTGATCAAGTCTAGTTGTACATCAGCAAAGACAGAATGCAAGCTGAAGGTAAAAAGCTAAAGCCAATAAGGTATGGACCTTTCGAGATACTTGAGAAAATTGGTGAGAATTCTTTTCGCCTTGATTTAACAACTTACATGCACATCTACTCAGTTGTTAATGCAGAAAGCTTGAGACTATTTGAACCTTCATTAATTGAAGATCCCGAAGAGCAGATTCAATTGCCTTCTATTGATGATTTGTTACCTGAATATCTCAATGAATTACAGGAAGACACAGTTCTGGACCGGAAGGTGAGGACGACATGCAAGGGAGATGTTGAGTACCTCAGGATTGGACTCAAGGGTTCAAAGCCAAGCAGTTCAAAATGGATTGAGATTGGACAAGTGAGACAGCTATACCCTCACTTAGTCGATGCCTGAAAACCAACTTTTGGTGGTCCAAAAGCTTTTTCAATGGGAAGGTCGTGATCCGAATTGGATCCTTAAACATTCTCTAAGTTTTCATGATTGTTTCTAATTATGTCAACGTTTTAAAGTCTTATGGATGGCGAGAATATCAGAAATAACCTCTAAAAACAATGGCAATTTGTGGTCAACACGGAAAAATGAGGACCCTCGGTCAAAGCGCGCAGACCGTTGGCCCATGGTGACCGCGCACTGGCACAAATTGACAAACAAGAGGTCAAATCTAGAAACACGGGTGGTTTCTAATACACGATTAGCGCTAAAGTGCTAATCGTGTTTCACAGGGTGTCCATCTCAGTGAAGGAAAGCCCCCAAGAACTCGGTCATGAGGAAAGAATAAAACTATACGGAAATCGTCGATTCCGTCAGAAGGTGGGCCCCACACTCAAACCAACAAGATATCAGAAGGGATTCAAGTGGTAAGCAGGTTCGACTGAGTCCTGCCCAATGCCACACATTGGGTGACACACATTCGGCAGATGAGAGAGAAAACCGCTCACATCGGACGGGTAAAGGTCATGCTACTTACCCGCCCGATATGGACGGAGACAGTAGGATCTGTGATCTGATAATCACCCTATGAGTGACCCCAGTTGAAGATTTATTAAACAAAGGTATTACAGACTCATGTGCTAGTGTGTGTTATGTGTTATTTAAGCAACAGATCGATCAGATTGCTAATACATAGACATTTAAATGGAAAGACAACAAAGAAATATAGTAAGAAAATATAGCAACACAAGAAATTTAATAAGGAGTTCACCCTATTCTCCAGGGCTACATCTCCGGTTCAGCTTTCAATGGTGGCCTTGTTTTATTGTGTCTTTAAGCAGAGAATTACAATGCAGGGACTCAATGTGAGTTATCCTGAAGCAGGTTTGCTTGGCAGGGTGGTTCTCGGATTCCCCAAGCCACTTGAGTACACAGATTTCTTCTTCCTACTAGCTCTGTGACCTTCTGGTCTACAGGGGAGAGCCCAATGTGATGCTCAGCCCGGATAGATCCTCTCTGGGATGGCTCGAATCTCTCAAGCCTCTAGTGCTCTATACTGCCTCTGGTCAGCTCAGCCCTCTGTCCTCTTCTGCTTTTGCTTCACTATCTTCTTTCTCTGTGTATTCCATCCTCCTCTCGGGATTCTGGTTCCTTTCTCTATCTCTCGGGGTTCTCTATCCCTCTCTCTGACTGAGTGATCGTGTCTTCTATCTTTGTTCATGGCTTTGAAGCCTTTCATTCCCCATGCCTATTCAGTTCCTCTTCCACCTCTGTTGATTCACCTTCTGCAGCTGCGCTTGGAGTTCCCTAGCTCGAAGTCATCATAAGATCGCAGGGAGTGGCCACATGTCCTCCTTTAACTCACACGAGCCTGCTTCGTCGGTTGATTTCTTCGGTTATGTCGTGGATGAAGTCTTTCCTCCATTGTGGCGGTCAAATGGATTTCAATTCTTTACAAATCACAACATATTCCCTTATCGATTCCGCTTCCTTCATCGGGCGCAATCTCAATCGTCCGATCTGGGTCCCCCAGATCCAACGTCATACGCACATTTCATGCGGTTGACTTGCTCGACCGTTAGCACACGATCAATGACAGTTTTCTCTCACCTCCACTTGCCATGCATCGATTGATGAATGGAATCACTCTACTCTCATCCAAAACCACTTATCATTTGAGGGTGCCCCGATCAATACCACCAGTTTCCAGAGCATGGGTTCCGCCTTTGTCCTTTTAGCGCTTTTCATTTTTCGCCCGTAATTCTCTAGCTCACGACGCGACGGAGTGCTCGAGGGTATTCCATTTTGGCCTTGTTCGCCCAGCACTAATCGCACATAAAAAATAACCCCCTTTTCCTGATCCGGGCCTCCCAGGGGCTACTTTGACCAAGGTCCTCGTCATTCCATGCTGGCTGCCATTGCCATTGGTTAAGGGTATTTTTGATCGCGGTTCTGAATTATTTAGTGTTTGTCTCGACCTGATACAGTCATGGTTCTTTGAAAGTCTTTCATGGATCATATTCAGATCACAACCTTCCCACTGAAAAAGCTTTTGGACCACCAAAAGTCGGTTTTCAAGCATCGACTAAGTGAGGGTATTGCTTTCTCACTTGTCCAATCTCAATCCACTTTGCACTGCTCGGCTTTGAACCTTTGAGCCCAATCCTGAGGTACTCAATAGCTCCCCTGCGTGTTGTCCTCACCTTCCTGTTCAGCACTGTGTCTTCCTGCAACTCATTACGATATTCAGGTAGCAGGTCATCGATAGAAGGTAATTGACTTTGCTCTTCAGGGTCCTCAACCATTGAAGGTTCAAACAACCTCAAGCAATCTGCATTTACGACTAGGTAGATGTGCATGTAAGCTAGTAGATCAAGGCGAAAAGCATTATCACCAATCTTCTCAAGTATCCTAAAGGGTCCATACCTGATAGGCTTTAGCATTTTACCTTCACCTTGCATCCTGTCCTTGCTGATATACAACCAGAGTTGGACTCCAACTTGAAAACTATGCTCCATCCGATGCTTGGCATGCCTAGCCTTGTACTTGGCTTTACTCTTTTCCAGCTATTCCTGTACTGCCTGGTGGATCTCCTGGATTTGTTCAATGAACCTAGTTGCCTTGTCCACATCACTGTGTGCATCAACCATGGTATCTTTACCAAAGACAAAATCCAAAGGAGACCTTGGTGTGAAACCAAAACAGGTCTCAAAAGGAGATCTATGTGTAGAAGAGTGTTTTGCTTTGTTGTAAGCATGTTGCACATAACACAAGTGTTCATCCCAAAGCTTAGGATGTTTGCTGCAATAACCTCTCAGTTACTAGATCACTGTCCTGTTTACTACTTCTGTCTGGCCATATGTTTGTGGATGAAAAGTTGTGCCTTTCTTCAGTTTGGTGTCCATCAGTTCCCATAGACTAGACCAAAACTTCCCCACAAATCGGGTGTCTCGATCAGATACAATGGAAGTGGGTAATCCAAAATGAACCCATACATGTTCAAAGAATAATTTTGCAGTCTGTTCAGTTGTAATATGTCTACTACAAGTTATCAAAATACACATTTTTCTGAACCTATCCACAAAAACATATAGATAATCATGAACTTTCGTAGATTTAGGTAGTCCTCCAACAAAATCCATGGAAACACTTTCCCAAGGGTGAGAAGGTATTTCTAATGGAGTGTGCAAGCCTAGTTTTCTATTGCTGGGTTTGCTTTTAGCACACATGGCACACCCTCTTACATATCTAGAAACTGTCTCATTCATTTTTGGCCAATAGAAAAACCTTTGCAGCTGTGCAATTGTTTACCCCAAAGTGACCTGAAATCAAAGAAGTGTGTGCTTCCCTAATTATCTTTACTCAGTTTGTGGAATGCATAGTTTCCCTCAATGGTACAAGACTCAGTCCTTCACATGATAGTCCAATCCTTCTACTCTTTTGCCTTGAATTAAAGTTGCATATACATCTTTAAAGTCCATATCTTGAGCATATTGTTCTATGTAGCTTTCATGTAGTATAGAATTATGCTTAAGTATGGTAGATGCATTTATAATGTGTCTAGATAACATGTCTGCAACCTTGTTATGTATGCCCTTTTTATATCTGATGACTAAATGAAACTGTTGTAGAAAACCCATCCATCTGTAATGTCTTGATTGCTGCAACTTAGTTTGGGAGTGTAGATATTGAAGTGGTTGATGATCAGTATGTATTACTGTCTCTTTGCCCATTAATTAATGTTTCCACTTTTTCATACTCTGAACTAATGCATACAATTCTTTGTCATATGTAGGATAGTTAACTACTGCAGGATTAAAAGTCTCAGAATGATAACATATGGGTTTACTGTGATGTGTCAACACTGCTCCCATGGCATAGTCACTGGCATCAGTTTGACTCTCAAATTGTCTTTGTAGAAGGCTTTCTAATGTTTGCCTCCCCACTAATTTTCTCTTTCAAGGTGTCGAAGGCTTTCTGATGTTTGCCTCCCCACTGAAACACCTTATTCAATCCTATTAAAGCATGTAAGGGAGATGCAATTGAGGAAAAGTTAGAAATGAACTTCCTCCAATACTGTGCTGCTCTAAGAAGCTTCTCACTTCTGTAGCAGACCTAGGTTTAGGCCAATTCACAATGACTGCCACTTTAGAGGGATCTATTTTCAATTCACCTCCCCCTACTATATGACCCAAGTAGTTTAGAGATGTTTTTCCAAATTCACATTTTGAGAGTTTAACATATAGTTTTTCTCTTTTCAAAACATCTAATGTCTGCTTAAAATGCTTTAAATGTTCTTCCCACCTTTTACTAAAAATCAGAATGTCATCCAGATACACAATAACAAAATCATCAAGAAAAGGTCTGAGTACATCATTCATTAATCTCATGAATGTAGCAGGAGCATTAGTTAAGCCAAAAGGCATAACTAGCCATTCATACAATCCCTGCTTTGTTTTGAAAGCAGTCTTCCATGCATATTGCTCTGCAACTCTGACCTAATGGTATCCACTGTACAAATCCATCTTGGTGAAATAAACAACTTCCTTTAATTGATCTAAAAGATCATCTATGGGAGGAAGGGGATAACGATTTTTTATTGTTATCTTGTTCAGTGCTCGATAATCAATACACATTCTCCATGAGCCATCTTCCTTTCTCACCAAAATGATTGGTGACCCAAATGGTGATGTGCTAGGCCTGATGAACCCTTTCTCAAGCAACTCCTACACCTGCTTCTTGATTTCAACATTCTCTAAAGCAGACAACCTGTACATCCCAATGTTAGGTAATGGAACATCTTGTTGCAAAATAATATCATGTACTATTCCCTTTTTGGGTGGCAGACCTTTAGGTTCTTGAAATAAGACATCATACTCTGAAACAACCTTTTCTATATAAGCTTGTTGTTCAACATTACAGCCCTCAAATACATTGGTTTTATCAGGTTTCTTTTCCTTTACAACCATTAGTAAGAATTGTTTGCATGAATTTATCATTCTTTTCATTTGTCCTGAGTTTATGAGAGTATGATTATTCTTGAGCCTATGAGTTCTTACAAAGTATTCGATTCCATTTTTAACAAGTAGATACTTGTTCTCAGCTCTATAGAAAATAGCCTTTCTATCATACAAGCAAGTGCTTCCTAAAACAATTCCTCATACATCGAAAGGAATTATGTCTAACTCAACCTCATCTACAAATGTTGACCCAAAAGAAAACTTGAATTTGCACTGTCTAGTCACTTGTAGTTGTGCTTTATCATTCAACCATCCTAATGGGTATGGTTTCTTGTGAGGTGTAGTTGCTAATCCCAATTTCTTTACAATTGCTTCAGAAATTAGATTTACTTGTGAGCCACTATCAAACAAAGTATCATTATTTTGATTTTTGGAAATAACTTGAATACGTAAAAGCTCATGTATTTTTCTCTCATTTTCTTCATTAATAACATATTGAGCAGAATTACTAGTAGATGCTTCAAAATTATTACCTTTTATACCTGTGGCTGCTATAGTTGTTTCATCTCCTGAGTTTGACGCAATATCTTTCTGAATAGCTGCAACAGTCTTCTTCTTCTTGCCCTCGGACTTCTTAGGTCTCAGCTCTGGATGCAGAATCCAACAATGCTCATCATCATGCCCATCCTTTTTACAGTTAGTGCATGAAGCTTTGGCTTTCTGTGCAGTGTTAGCCCTTCCTTGATTTCCACTTCTACTTTCTTTTCTCCTTGCTCTTGCTTACAGTGGGTTGGGATGGTCCTCCAACTTCTGGATTTCCATTCTTTCCTCTAGCTTCTAGATGAGTAGCTTGTACACATACCTCATCTATACTAGTGGGATTAAACATGAGGATGGTATGCCTCATGTAGCTGTGTAGACCACCAATGTACTTCAAAAGAGTCTCTGGTGAGTCTAATGAGTTACCCAACATCAATGCTCTCTTTCTGAATTCTTGAGTATAACCTTGAACACTTTGCCCTTTCAACTATCGAAGAGTTTGCCAACTCATCATGGCTTGTTGCATGTAGGCCAATGGATAGAACTGCTTTTTGATTGCAGAAACAAACTCACTCCAGATAGAGATGGTCTTACCATGGCTTTTCATATCAGCTTGGGTTCTGCCTTCCCACCAAACCAAGGTAGTGCCTCCTAGGCGCAGGCTTGCCAGCTGAATCTTACTCTTGTCTGAGTCTATGTTCTGTACCCTTCAATACACATCAATTTTTCTAATCCAAATGTCCAGCTTTTCAGTATTTAGCTCTCCATCATATGTAGGCAAATCAAATTTAACATCTAGCTTGATCAAAGATGCTTTCTTATTATGCACAGGCCTATTTGGAGGTGTGAGAAACCTTTCCTCTTTCCCCTTTGCTTTGGAGTGGTCTTGGTAGGGAGACTCATCTTCTTCTTTATCTTGTTTAGAACATGATGAATCTTCAACCGTATGCTTTCTAAAATCCCTATACATTTCTTCTACCATAGACTTTATAGCTAGGAAATTTTCTCTGAATTGAGAGTTTGGCCCCACAGAACCTTCCTCTGACATTGTCTTCCGAGGATAGACTCTCCCAATTTCAGGATTAGTTTCCACCAACTCTCCTTCTCCTAATTTGAGTTTGATCTAGTGAGCATTCACAGCTAAACCAACACAAACTTGTCTAACCTTACAGCCTAGAGCTCTGATACCACTTGATCTAATAATCACCCTATGAGTGACATCAGTTGACGATTTATTAAACAAAGGTATTAGAGACTCATGTGCTGGTGTGTGTTCTATGTTATTTAAGCAACGGATTGATTAGATTGCCAATACACAGACATTTAAATGGAAAGTCAGTAGAGAAATACAGTAAGCAAATACAAGAACACAAGAAATTCGATAAGGAGTTCACCCTATTCTCGAGGGCTACATCCCTGGTCCACGTTTCAATGGTGGCCTTGTTTTATTGTGTCTTTAAGCAGAGAATTAAAATGCAGGGACTCAATGTGAGTTCTCCTAAAGCATGTTTGCTTGGCAGGGTGGTTCTTGGATTCCCCAAGCCACTTGAGTAAATAGAATTCTTCTTCCTACTAGCTCTGTGACATTCTGGTCTATAGGGGAGAGCCCAATGTGGTGCTCAGCCCGGATAGATCCTCTTTGGGATTGCTCGAATCTCTCAAGCCTTTGGTGCTCGATGCTGCCTCTGGTCAGCTCAGCCCTCTATCCTCTTCTGCTTTTGCTTCACTGTCTTCTTTGTCTGTGTATTCCATCCTCCTCTCGGGATTCTGGTTCCTTTCTCTATCTCTCGGGGTTCTCTATCCCTCTCTCTGATTGAGTGACCGTGTCTTCTATCTCTATTCATGGCTTTGAAGCCTTCCATCCCCATGCCTATTCAGTTCCTCTTCCGCCTTCGTCGATTCACCTTCTGCAGCTGCAGTTGGAGTTCCCTGGCTCGACGTGATCATTAGCTCTCAGGGAGTGGCCACATGTCCTCCTTTAACTCACGCCAGCCTGCTCCCTCAGTTGATTTCTTCGGTTATGTCGTGGATGAAGTCTTTCCTCCACCGTGGCAGTCAAACGGATTCCAATTCTTTACAAATCACGACATATTCCCTTGTCGATTCTGCTTCCTCCATTGGGCGCAATCTCAGCCATCTGATCTGGGTCCCCTAGAACCAACGTCATACGCACGTTTCGCGCAATTGACATGCTCAACCATTAGCGCGTGAAAAATGGCGGTTTTCACTCACCTCCACTTGCCACGCATCGATCGATGAATGGAATCACGCCGCTCTCGTCCAAAACCACTTACCGTTTGAGGGCACCCCGATCAATACTGCCGATTTCAAGAGAGCGGGTCCCGCCTTTGTCCTTTTAGCGCTTTTCGTTTTTCGCTCACAGTTCTCTGGCTCCCAACACAACTGAGTGCTCGATGGTATTCCATTTTGGCCCTGTTCGCCCAACGGTAATTGCGCATAAAAAATCACCTCCTTTTCCCGATCCGAGGCTCCTAGGGGCTACTTTGACCTCTTGCGTAGTCTCCATGGGCCTCGGTCAGCGCGCTTTGACTGAGGTCTTTGTCGTTCCATGCTGGCTACCATTGCCACTGGTTCATGGTGTTTTTTGATCGTGGTTCTAAATTCTTTAGTGTTTGTCCCGGCCTGATACAGTCATGGTTCTTTGACAGTCTTTCATGGATCATATTTGGATCATGACCTTCCCACTGAAAAAGCCTTTGGACAACCAAAATTCGGTTTTCAAGCATCGACTAAGTGAGGGTATTGCTTTCTCAATTGTCCAATCTCAATCCACTTTGCACTGCTCAGCTTTCAACCTTTGAGCCCAATCCTGAGGTACTCAATAGCTCCCCTGCATGTTTTCCTCACCTTCCTATCTAGCACTGTGTCTTCCTGCAACTCATTACGATATTCAGGTAGCATTTCATCGATAGAAGGCAATTGAATTTTCTCTTCAAGGTCCTCAATCATTGAAGGTTCAAACAACCTCAAGCAATCTGCATTTACGACTAGGTAGATGTGCATGTAAGCTGGTAGATCAAGGTGAAAAGCATTATCACCAATCTTCTCAAGTATCCTAAAGGGTCCATACCTAATAGGCTTTAGCTTTTTACCTTCACCTTGCATCCTGTCCTTGCTAATATACGGCTAGACTTGGTCTCCAACTTGAAAACTATGCTCCATCTGATGCTTGTCATGCCTAGCCTTGTACTTGTCTTGGCTCTTTTCTAGCCGTTCCTATACTTCCTGGTGCATCTCTTGGATTTGTTCAATGAACCTAGTTTCCTTTTCCACATCACTGTGTCCATCAACCATGGTATCTTTATCAAAGACAAAGTCCAAAGGAGACCTTGGTGTGAAACCAAAACAGGTCTCAAAAGGAGATCTCTGTGTAGAAGAGTGTTTTGCTTTGTTGTAAGCATGTTGCATATAACACAAGTGCTCATCCAAAAGCTTAGAATGTTTGCTGCAATAACCTCTTAGTAATTGGATCACTGTCATGTTTAGTACTTGTGTCTGGCCATCTGTTTGTGGATGAAAAGCTATGCTTTTCTTCAGTTTGGTGTCCATCAGTTCCCACAAACCAGACCAAAACTTCCCCACAAATCAGGTGTCTCGATCAGATACAATGGAAGTGGGTAATCCAAAATGAACCTATGATGCAGGAAAGTGTTCCCTCTGTGGACAGAGGCAACCCTTCTAGCCCTAGAGTGGGTCTAGTCACAGAAAGGACAAAACAACAATTAATTCCCTTAAATAGTCATCGTTGGAGGCCTACCTCAAGCTAGTGGTCGATGAAGTTTCGTTGCACTGCTCCAGCTTCTGTTTCCTTCTCCTTAACGACCGATCAACATGAAACACCACAAAGAAATGACAAAGCACGTAACCGAGAAACAACAATGATCTACTTAGTCATAAAGTCAAGAAGTCATGAGCTATCAAGTAAATTGCATACAAAACATAGGAAATCATGATTGATTGTATAAATAATAAATCAAGAGCAAAGCTTACAACTAAGTCTTGACATTGCAAGCCTTCTCAGAGGGTCCAACCAATGTGTTCCTTCAAGCATTCACTCTCAAAGATGGGTCTCCCAAATAGCAATATATATCTCTCTCTCTCATTCACAAGCTTTACACAAGGTTAAGGGCACTCCACACCTTCTTGCAAACTATGAAGCAATCCCACACTTGTCACACCCACACCAACTATCTATCAAACTCAAAAGTAGCAGCAGCACTATACAAACAAAAAAACTAGCAACTAAGGAACTAACAGATCATAGCAATGGTGAGTGGTTTTATAGGAGGAGGAGCCTCCATGAAATGAGGGAGAGGGAGCTTATCCTCAAGGAAGGTAGCACAAAAGACAGAACCACCATCCTAGAGGTGGAAAGGCGACCCAAACTGACCCAACAACTAGCTCTAGAAACATCTAGAAGGCCGACTCTTTGAACTATTTTGCCAAATCTGGATCGTCGCGGGTCATGAACTGGGAACTAGCGACGACGTCGCAATGATACAATGCATGACAGAGAACCATCGTGGATTTTAAGGGTTTACTAGTGACAATGCAGGAACTTAGTAAAAAAGGGTAAATCTTCAACATCAGAGAGCATTTGCTTAATCTTCTTACATGGGTGGGAAGATATGAACATGCTTATTTGACACATGACACAGTAGAGGGACTGAGATGAGGACAGTGACAAATTACTATGTAACATAACCCATACATGTTCAAAGAATAATTTTGCAGTCTGTTCAGCTGTAATCTACTTACTACAAGGTATCAAAATACACATTTTGTTAAACCTATCCATAAAACCATATAGATAATCATAACCTTTCCTAGATTTAGGCAATCCTCCAACAAAATCCATGGAAACACTTTCCCAAGGGTGAGAAGGTACTGGCAATGGAGTGTACAAGCCTATTTTTCTATTGCTAGGCTTGCTTTAGCACACATGGCACACCCTCTTACATATCTAGAAACTGTCTCATTCATCTTCGGCCAATAGAAGAATCTTTGCAGCTGTGCAACTGTTTTACTTACCCCAAACTGACCTGATATCAAAGAAGTGCGTGCTTCCCTAATTATCTTTACTCTCTTAGTTTGTGGAATACAGAGTTTCCCACAATGGTATAAGAGTCGGTCCTTCACATGATAGTCCAATTCTTCTACTCTTTTGCCTTGACTCAAAGTTGCATATACATCTTTAAAGTCCATATCCTGAGCATATTGTTCTATGTAGATTTCATGTAGTACAGAATTATGCTTACGTATGGTAGATGCATTTATAATGGGTCTAGATAACATGTCTGTAACCTTGTTATGTATGCCCTTTTTATATTTAGTGACTAAATGAAACTGTTGTAGAAAACCCATCCACCTATAATGTCTTGATTGCTACAACTTAGTTTGGGAGTGTAGATATTGAAGTGGTTGATGATCAGTATGTATTATTGTCTCTTTTCCCATTAAGTAATGTTTCCACTTTTTCACACTCTGAACTAATGCATACAATTCTTTATCATAAGTAGGATAGTTAACTACTGCAGGATTAAAATTCTCAGAATGATAACATATGGGTTTATCGTGTTGTGTCAACAATGCTCCCATGGCATAGTCACTGGCATCAGTTTGGATCTCAAATGGTCTTTGTAGATTTGGCAGTGCTAGTACAGGTGTTGTACTAATTTTCTTTTTTCAAGGTGTCGAAGGCTTTCTGATGTTTTCCTCCCCACTAAAACACCTTATTCAATCCTGTTAAAGCATGTAAGGGAGCTGCAATTGAGGAAAAGTTAGAAATGAACTTCCTCCAATATTGTGCTGCTCCTAAGAAGCTTCTCATTTCTGTAGCAGACCTGGGTTTAGGCCAGTTCACAATGACTGCCACTTTAGAGGGATCTATTTTCAATTCACCTCCCCCTACTATATGACCCAAGTAGTTTAGAGATGTTTTTCCAAATTCACATTTTGAGAGTTTAACATATAGT
Organism: Pinus tabuliformis; assembly: GCA_031772625.1. Lineage (NCBI taxonomy): Eukaryota > Viridiplantae > Streptophyta > Pinopsida > Pinales > Pinaceae > Pinus > Pinus tabuliformis. Next base: position 11,456,439 of record CM062808.1, read on the forward strand.
TTTTCTCTTGTCAAAACATCTAATGTCTGCTTCACATGATTTAAATGTTCTTCCCACCTTTTACTAAAAATCAGAATGTCATCCAGATACACAATAACAAAATCATTAAGAAAAGGTCTGAGTACATCATTCATTAATCTCATGAAAGTAGCAGGAGCATTAGTTAAGCCAAAAGGCATAACTAGCCATTCATACAATCCCTGCTTTGTTTTGAAAGTAGTCTTCCATGCATATTGCTCTGCAACTCTGACCTGATGGTATCCACTATGCAAATCCAGCTTGGTGAAATAAACAGCTTCCATTAATTGATCTAAAAGTTCATCTATGCAAGGAAGGGGATAACGATTTTTGATTGTTATCTTGTTCAGTGCTCGGTAATCAATACACATTATCCATGAGCCATCTTTTTTTCTCACCAAAACGATTGGTGACCCGCATGGTGATGTGCTAGGCCTGATGAACCCTTTCTCAAGAAACTCGTGCACCTGCTTCTTGATTTCAGCATTCTCTAAAGCAGACAACCTGTACATCCCAATGTTAGGCAATGGAACATCTTGCTGCAAAATAATATCATGTACTATTCCCTTTTTGGGTGGCAGACCTTTAGGTTCTTGAAATAAGACATCATACTCTGAAACAACCTTTTCTATATCAGCTTGTTGTTCAACATTATAGCCCTCAAATGCACTGGTTTTATTAGGTTTCTTTTCCTTTACAAGCATTAGTAAGAATTGTTTGCATGAATTTATCATTCTTTTCATCTGTCCTGAGTTTATGAGAGTATGATTATTCTTGAGCTTACGAGCTCTTACAAAGTATTCGATTCCATCTTTAACAAGTAGATACTTGTTCTCAACTCTATAGAAAATATCCTTTCTATCATACAAGTAAGGGCTTCCTAAAACAATTCCACATACATCCAAAGGAATTATGTCTAACTCAACCTCATATACAAATGCTGACCCAAAAGAAAACGTGAGTTTGCACTGTCTAGTCCCTTGTAGTTGTGCTTTATCATTCAACCATCCCAATGGGTATGGTTTCTTGTGAGGTGTAGTTGCTAATCCAAATTTATTTACAATTGCTTCAGAAATTAGATTTACTTGTGAGCCACTATCAAACAAAGTATCAATATTTTGATTTTTGGAAATAACTCTAATATGGAAAAGCTCATGTTTTTTTCTCTCATTTTCTTCATTAATAATAGATTGAGCAGAATTACTAGTAGATGCTTTAGAATTCTTACCTTTTATACCTGTGGATGCTATAGTTGTTTCATCTCCTGAGTCTGACCCCAAATATTTCTGAATAGCTATAGCGGTCTTCTTCTTCTTGCCCTCGGACTTCTTAGGTCTCAACTCTAGATGCAAAATCCAACAATGCTCATCATCATGCCCATCCTTTTTATAGTGAGTGCATGAAGCTTTGGCTTTTTGTGCAGTGTTAGCCTTCCCTGCTTTCCACTTCTACTTTCTTTTCTCCTTACTCTTGCTTATAGTGGGTTGGGATGGTCCCTCAACTTCTAGATTTCCATTCTTTCCTCTAGCTTTTAGATGAGTAGCTTGTACATATACCTCATCTATACTAGAGGGATTAAACATGAGGATGGTATGCCTCATGTAGCTGTGTAGACCACCAATGTACTTCAAAAGAGTCTCTGGTGAGTCTAATGAGATACCCAACATCAGTGCTCTCTTTTTGAATTCTTGAGTATACCCTTGCACACTTTGCCCTTTCAACTATCGAAGAGTTTGCCAACTCATCATGGCTTGTTGTATGTAGGCCAATGGATAGAACTGCTTTTTGATTGCAGCAACAAACTCACTCCAAATAGAGATGGTCTCACCATGTCTTTTCATATCAGCTTGGGTTTTTCCTTCCACCAAACCAAGGCAGTGCCTCCTAGGTGTAGGCTTGCCAGCTGAATCTTACTCTTGTCTGAGTCTATGTTCTGTACCCTGCAATACACATCAATTTGTCTAATCCAAATGTCCAGCTTTTCAGCATTTAGCTCTCCATCATATATAGGCAAATCAAATTTAACATCTAGCTTGATCAAAGATGCTTTCTTATTATGCACAGGGCTATTAGGAGGTGTGAGAAATATTTCCTATTTCCCTTTTCCTTTGGAGTGGTCTTGGTAGTGAGACTCATCTTCTTTATCTTGTTTAGAACCTAATGAATCTTCAACCTTATGCTTTCTAAAATCCCTATACATTTCTTCTACCATAGACTTTATAGCTAGGAAAATTTCTATGAATTGAGAATCTGGCCCCACAGAATCTTCCTCTGACATTGTCTTCCGAGGATAGACTCTCCCAATTTCAGGATTAGTTTCCACCAACTATCCTTCTCCTAATTTGAGCTTTGATCTAGTGAGCATTCACAGCTAAACCAACACAAGCTTGTCTAACCTTATATCCTAGAGCTCTGATACCACTTGATCTGATAATCATCCTATGAGTGACATCAGTTGAAGATTTATTAAAAAAAGGTATTACAAACTCATGTGCTGGTGTGTGTTCTATGTTATTTAAGCAACACATCGATCAGATTGCCAATACACAGACATTTAAATGGAAAGACAACAGAGAAATATAGTAAGCAAATACAAGAACACAAGAAATTTAATAAGGAGTTCACCCTATTCTCCCAGGCTACATCTCTAGTCCAGATTTCAGTGGTGGCCTTGTTTTATTGTGTCTTTAAGTAGAGAATTACAGTGCAGGGACTCAATGTGAGTTCTCCTAAAGAAAGTTTGCTTGTCAGGGTGGTTCTTGGATTCCCCAAGCCACTTGAGTACACATACTTCTTCTTCCTACCAGCTTTGTGACCTTCTGGTCTATAGGGGAGAGCCCAATGGGGTGCTCAGCCCAAACAGATCCTCTCTGGGATGGTTCGGATCTCTCAAGCCTCTGGTGCTCGATGCTGCCTCTGGTCAGCTCGGCCCTCTGTCCTCTTCTGCTTTTGCTTCACTGTCTTCTTTCTCTGTGTATTCGGTCCTCCTCTCGGGATTCTGGTTCCTTTCTTTGTCTCTCGGGGTTCTCTATCCCTCTCTCTGATTGAGTGATCATGTCTTCTGTCTCTGTTCATGTCTTTGAAGCCTTTCATTCCCCATACCTATGCAGTTCCTCTTCCGCCTCCGCCGATTCACCTTCTACAACTCCGCTTGGAGTTCCCTGGCTCGATGTCATTATCAGCTCGCAACGAGTGGCAACATGTCCTCCTTTAACTTGTGCCAACCTACTTCGTCAGTTGATTTCTTCGATTAAGTCGTGGATGAAGTCTTTCCTCGACCGTGCTGGTCAAACGGATTCCAAGTCTTTACAAATCGCGGCGTATTCCCTCGAAGATTCTGCTTCCTCCATTGGGCGCAATCTCAGCCGTTTGATCTGGGTCCCCCAGATCCAACGTCATATGCACGTTTCGTGTGGTTAACTTGATCGACTGTTAGTGCATGATGAATGGTGGTTTTCTCTCACCTCCGCTTGCCACACGTCAATCGATGAATGGAATCTCTCTGCTCTCATCCAAAACCACTTACCGTTTGAGGGCACCCCGATCAATACTGCCGGTTTCCAGAGCGCGCGTCCCACCTTTATCCTTTTAGCGCTTTTCATTTTTCGCCTGCGGTTCTTTGTCTACCGATGCAACTAAGTGCTCGAGGGTATTCCATTTTGGCCCTATTTGCACATCAAAAATCACCTCCTTTTCCCAATCTGGGGCTCCCAGGGGCTACTTTGACCTCTCCATGGGCCTCGGTCAGCACGCTTTGACCAAGGTCCTCGTCGTTCCATGCTGGTTGCCATTGCCATTGGTTCAGGGTGTTTTTTGATCGTAGTTCTAAATTCTTTAGTGTTTGTCCCAATCTGATACAGTCATGGTTCTTTGACAATATTTCATGGATCCAATTCGGATCAATCTGGAGGCTCCAGATCAATGGCGAAGAAATGATATGATGGATGACTGGATTCAACGAGGAAATAGATTGAGTCACATGATATTTGAGGTCTAGTATGACTGATGAGTTGGCAGAGGAATCAGTTTCATAGGCAATCTTGGAGCAACGGAAATAACGACTGCTCAAAGAGAACTGACACTCAGTTCATGAGGAAATAGGTTGCCACCTCTCTGTGAAGCTTTGCAGTGATGATGACGCAAAGTAGGGGAATTAAAGTGGACAGAGGCAAGAGATCCAAAGAGCTTGGAAGCGAAAACGAATAGTCAGGGAGCAGATTGGGTTTAAGCCATGAACATAAAGAGAGTAAGGCAAGCAGAGAGAGAGAGAGAAGTAAATTGCAGAGAACAGAGAAGCTGAGCTAACCTGCAGAGCAAAGGCAGCATCGAGCCAAACAGAGACAAAGAGAGTCCGAGAGTCTGTGAACTCTAGAGAAGGTTTGAGAGGTTCAAGCAAACTCTTCTGTGTATACCTATCAGGTATTGAGTACCAGATTGGACTCATACCACTGAGACCTGTTGAGGTCTAGATTCAGTAAGGGGAGTTTGAGTACTCTAGAGACTTGGGGAATCCAGGTACTATCCTATTGATCATCATCTGTTAAGTGAGACTCGTATTGAGCTCCTTATTGTAAAAAATCTGCTTTAAGACACAATAGAAAGGCCACCACTAAAGGTTGGACCAGGAGATGTAGCCCAAGAGGATTGGGTGAACTCCTTATTAAATTTGTTGTGTTTATGTGTTTTTCTTACTATATTTATCTACTGCTTTTGTGTCTGTGTATTTCGTAATCTTATCGATCCATTGCATAAAATAACAAAGGCACACCCCAGCACATGAGTCTGTAGTACCTTCATTAATTTCTTGAGGTCATTTATGAGTGATTTCAGATCAAGAAGGCATGGCACGATCATCACATCAAAATGCGCAACTTCAAGGTAAATGATTTAGTTTTATTACATGACAGCAAGTTTGATAAATTTCCAGGGAAATTTAAGATGCATTGGTTGGGGCCATATGTCATCAAGGAAATTATCGATGGTGGAGCAGTTTAGTTGGTAAAGTTGAATGGAGAACCCTTCCCAGGGAAGGTGAATGGTAGCTGATTGAAGCCATACACTAGCAATCTGGCTGGATGACTACACGATGGAAGCATAGTCTTAGCACCTGTTGAGGGCCCCGAAATCAAGTCGACAATAAGGGGGATACCCACCCGGTCCGGAGCCTGGTTGGTGGCTCCTTTCCCGTTTGGAGTAGCGGGTCCGACTGGGGATAACGGGACCAGCTTCCCGATGCAAGGGGTGTGTGTGTGTGTAAGTTTTGATTTATGCTGTTTCTAGAGAGATTTCAAGAACTAATTTTAATCTAACTCATCATCTGACTATAAGTTGCTAAAATCAGAATAAAAATAACATACAGAACCTACGCTAACCCGGGATATATCTTTTCCATCATGCGATCTAAAAAGATTTCATATAATAACTGGTAATGAAGATTATTCAGCTACTATAAGAATATAAACCATTTAAGATAAACCATTCTGCATAAGAAGTTAATCAGGACAGTTGTGGACTTCATATCACATGATAAATCGTTCATATGTCAAACATAAACAGATGATTCCACCGTACAAAAGCGCCAAATGGTAACCATAAATCTATATATTAACATACAAATAACATTAGCTGCATATCACTTTAAGCAAATTAATAGAAATTCGTCAAGAGATAAAAGTACCATTTATGACTAATTTCTATTCACAAACTTCAAGCAATAATGATCTACTTCTACTTACTTCGAACGCCTACTAAGATACAGAAATGCAACCTCAGTAGCAGACATTAAAATGCAAATATAAATAAATCCGATCCTTCCATTCATCAAACCCTCCTCTGAGGTGCAGAAGTGCATGTTCTGAGGACAAGTTTTTGACAAATTTCTGGACCCTTCTCCAATGCAATGAGAAGGGTTGAAATACTACTACCTAATCTTAATAATAGTATGTTTACAAAATTGAGGATACGGTTCTCAAATGACCGCCCTTTTTCTAATTTAGTTAAAAGCAAAAAATCAACATTCTAAATGAAATTACTTCTTAATTTGGTCTCTAAAGTTGCAACTGTCAAGCATAGGTTTGAGAAGAGCAGGCTGGCTGATTTCTGTGCTTAGCTAGGCTGCGAAAACAACATCCATAAGAGCTGGCGCTACTTTCTCGGCTGCGTTCATGATGCATCTTACTGTCATGCATTGGATGTGTGGCTTAACTAAGTAAGTCCAATAACTTTCCCAATTTAGTCTGGCCAATGCCTGGACTGTTTTCCTGTTTGCCTGTGTCCTCTGTCTCCATTCTGCCTCCAGTTGCAACGTGCTCGGTAGGTACCCCGGGGTGGTTTCTGAAATCAAATTAGCCCTATGTAAATTTTCATTTACACAGTCGATAAGGATGCTCGCTTGTGTCGCCGCTGTCTCTGCTGCTTGCTTCGCCTGTGTGATTTGTTCGTCCCATTTGTTAAAGAGCAGCTCCTTATGATTTTCATTAATCTTAGGTGCTCCTGCTCTTTTCCCCTCCTCGTCATTTTGCCAAGTTAGATATTCTGTTACACTTTTGTTGGCCTAGTCATAGTCGTTCCGCAATTCCACCACCTGGCTGGTGATCTTGTCGCTTATTTTACAAAAATGCCTCCATTGTGATATTCTACGTACCATATCTTCCTGTTGCTGTGACAGTTGGTCGTTCAAGCCGATGGACTCTGAAATGAACTCTGACAGCTTAGGTTCATCTTTATGCATTTCTTGCACCGTCTGCAGCTGCTTTTCTTTTTCTTCAAGACTTGTTTGATAGCTCACCTGCATCTGGCGAAAGTCTTCTTGTAGCTTTTCGAGCTGTCTGGAGGCTTCAGTGTTCGCATTGGCTTGCTGCAACTGTTGTTGTAGCAGTTGTATTTGATTTTCATGTTCTTTTAGAAGTTGCTGAACTTCAGAGGCCTTGTCGATAGTTGCAGAAGCATATGCTCCTGCAATCTGAGACAATTTCGTAAGATTCTCGGTTGGATTACTGTTCGGGTCTTTCCATAAGACATCTAGATGTTCAGCATCTTGAGATAATGCATTCTCAAGTTTCCTCTTCTTTCTTTGTCTTCTTACAACTGCTTTGTGCTGGGGGCTGTAGAATACGTCCAGTGGGGGAATTTCTTCTACGCTGAGTAGAAGTTCTGAGGATGGAGCGATAGGGAGATGCTCCGTTTCTACGGCACTACCGACTATGGTTGAGACGACCTCTTGCACCACCCGTGTATTGCTCACAGGTGTCTTTGGGGTTTGACCTTCAAGATTAATTAATTCATTGAAGGTGTCCCATTCTTTATCCAACTCTACTGTGACAAGAGGTGTTTCAATGACAGGAGGGGGAACCTCTCTTGGTGGCGAGGCGATAACTTGCTGCTGAGCGATCGCACTTGATTGAGCTGTGCCTTTGATTGTTTCTTCGTTCAGCTCTTTGTTATGCACAGACTCTTCAGGATGTTTAGATATTTCTTTTGCGGCGCTGGACTTAGATCTAGAAGCGCTGGAGTTTCCGCTAAGGCTGATGCTCAGAGTCGGTTCTCTAGTAGCTACTCGCAGTCCTTCCAGTGGAATACTAGCCAGTCTGCTTTCTCTGAACAATGTGAATTTCCAAAGGTCGTCTGGAGAAAATCTTGACTGAGCTTCTTGCAAAACTTCCTTGAGTGAGTCCTTGTTCAGGAAGAGATCATCAAACAGATCTTTCTTCGCAAAGAATACCCTTGTCTTGAGATTGGTTGTAAATTCCTGGGCCACTTTATGTGGGTCGAATGGTCTCGATGAGAACTTAAATAGTTGGAGACACGTCACATTCTCCACTTCATCAAAAGCGTGTCCCACATCGAACAAAGAGAAGACCCCACAAGTGACGGGAAATGGAGGCCAAATGGCCTTCTTTTTGTCTTTTAGTTCCTTTGTTAAGCCGCCTTCAGAACAAATTTGATAAGCAATTTCTCGTGCCAACAATTTATCAGGAACATACAAAGGTAGGACATGTGGAGGTACAGTGCTTCCAAAAACTCGAATATAGGTAAACCATTCTTCCCTAAACCATCTCGCAATGGGGAGGATGTCAATTTGGGCCTAGGGGGAGCACCTTGGGGGGTCCTTATCATATATCATTCTATGTATGGGCAATATGAGCCCATGGCAAATCTGGTAAAAATGAGGGGCAAACTAGGAATCCCATAAAACTTTATGATAGACGTGATTGGGCAATGGGTCTTGGGTAGTCCATTGCCAGCCCATAGTAGGGAATTTCGATACAAGACAGACAAAGTCCATTATATAGGCAGACAGATAAAACAGAGGATAGACCCTTTGGGAGAAGGATCTCTTAGAATGGTAGTGGAGAACCGCCATGTATAGAGTGTCAGAAAGGATTTTGGCCCAATCCACTATCTCAGAACTAGTCGCGGCATCAATTAACGGTAACCATTCAGATGAGAACTTATTGATATCGGGCTTACCAAAAAGCCTACAGAGCATGGCTGCAGCAAAACAATATGGAGAGGTGAGGGAACTAGTGCTATACATACCGTTCTTATCTTTTTTCAACGGCTCATCTCTTCTTGACCATTCCTTAGTAGTGTCTGATAGGTCCGAATTCTCCACTGTAAACTTCCGAACAAACTCTGCATTATAGGTCGCTTGTGGTTCAGGAAGATGATACATGAGCTTCAGGTCTGAGGCAGCAAACGATCCCACGAGCCCATGCCCCTGTCTATGATGCAATTCCGCATCATCTAAAATCCACTTGATCATGTCTATATACGGTAGGATCTTCGGCCTTGCCGCTATTCTGTGGAGGAAAGAGCACGCTAGGTCTTCCAGAGACGCCTTTGAAGGACGTGATGCACCTGCGACGTCAACAGTTACCTTAATTATTCTAGGGTTCTCTTCTTCTAATAGCCTATACATGCCTTCCCATGTTGAGATGCCTGCATCTTTATTGCGTGCAGTATCTGTGTACAGGGGCGCCATCTCCTTGGTCTTCTCTCTCGTTTCTGAGCTTTGAGCTTTGTTCTTCTTCCCCATCTCGCTTAGCGTTTCTGTTTGATTTTGCCTTCGCACTTTGCTCCTGCAGGTTATGAGTGAAATGGAAAGATTGATCAGAAAGGTGATGGGAGAGTTTTAAATGCAAGAGATAAATCAGATATGCCACCTTACGTGAAGCAAATCCGCATTAAGGCACGCGTCTTTATTCCACTTAATAACTGACAACCAAATTATTACTATCATTAAAAGCGCATAACTCCAAGTCAGGTTATAGTAAGTGGCTTTTCTTTGGGTGGCGCGCCCGAGGGATTCGTATTAAGGTGCTTTAATGATCTACCATCGTACCCTTGCATGTCGCACAATCGCAAACAGTAGTGATCGCAATATCACAGATCGCCATATCGCAGATCGCAATAACTCAATGCTTGTTAATCTTCGCCTGCCTTATTTCTGCGATATGCGATCGCGCGATCGCAATATCGCAAATCGGCAGGTTTGTAAGCTTTTCTCTATGGGTACTAGCATGTTGCGATGCGATGTTGTTATTAATACTAAGGCGGTACGCATATTGGTCTTTAGAAGGGAAATGAAGGTGTTTCTCATTCTTTTGTGATGCAACCTTAAATATTTGCTTCCATGAACACTGGTTTAGGCTTAAGTCACTCGAGAAACCTTTTCTAAGTGCATGTTTGTACTTCAAAATGGAATCTTTGCTTTTCCAAAAATTAACTAAGGGTCCCCATTCATTCTAGCATCGTGGCTGATACTAGATTGAACAAAAAAGGGGGGGGGTTGTTGCTGGCCACAACAATTGTCGATTCACTTGGGAGAACCAGTTATCTCTGTTCTTTTTCTATTGACGTCTTCAGACTCCTAAAAAAAAATTTCTCGGGAATTTTGAACCTTATTATAAAAAGATAAAAACAAATGATACTTCAAAGCGTCAATGATGTTTTGTTTCAGCCCCATTTTATTTCAATTATTTGCATTCCCAGATTGTTTTCGAATTCAGGTCAGTTATTACTTGGTCTTGTAAAAACATAAAAATAAAGTGTTCTCTATGTATCAACCCTTCTTAAGAATGCTCCTTTGTCGCAGGTAGAGCCACTGCTGCCAGTAGGCATCCATAGCCTCGACAGGGTTACCTATTATCCAAGAATGATCCTTTATCTTGCTTAAGGTTATTTACAACTCTTTCAGAAAAAATCCCTTTCTTGATGCCTTTTCCTTTTTTTATTCTCTAAAGAACAATGTCTTGGTTTGGTGGCCAAATTATGACACAGTCATTCACTTGATTTACACTTTTGCTGAACAAGCTGGCTCGTGATGAGACCCCTTGTCTTTTGATTGCAACAATCTTGAGTCATTGCACTGTTTTGGTAGACAGTTTCGGCAACGTCAGCAAGTTATAATATCTGTGATCATGATAAGTCGACTCGTGATGAGACCTCTTATTCCTTGAGATATAGCATCTTTTTAGGTCATTCTTCTGAATGTCGTGTTTTCCTTCAACAGGGAGGAAATCAAATTCTCTTTCCTTAAGAAAGTTATGGGCGACAATGATGGGGCTGCTTTTGGTAGTGGCTGTTTTCACAGAGAATCTTTATTTTAATATTGATACCTTTCATTGTGCTGACCTAAGACGAATTCTTTACTGAGATAGCTTTTTTTTTTTTTTTTTTGGAGCTGAAACTATCATCATTTCTGGGTTAAAGTTCTATTGATAATAAAGATCAAATTCTCGAAAGACTTGCTGTTCATAGGAGCCGAAGTTCAAAATCTTAAACAGAGACGAGGCGTCTTTAGTAAATGTCAAATACTGTTTAGTCAGAACAAACTTTATTTGAGAGAGGCAAACATTCTCTAGGGTCATGTAGAGAATATAACTAACTTTGCCTATCAATTATTTTGAAAGCAAAACTACTAACATAGCTAAATTACTCCTACTCCTATTCTAATTATATACAGGAAATAACTTAAGTAAAATGATATTTCCAATGGAACCAACGATTCATTATTATCCCTAGCCGCATGAATTTTCCAAGCATTGGTAAAAAGAATTGAATTTCTCTTGGATTGAATTTGTTGGCTAGGGAATAAGAACTTACAGACTCAATTGGAATTCTTTCTGATTTTATTTTCTCATGAGAGGTTTCTTCTAACTGAGTACCTATTGGATCATAAAAATCGGGATGGATTTCTTTTGTGATTTGGTGATCTTTCAATAGGAGGGATAACAAGTCAAATTGTGAAATGGGTTTTTCGGTTTCGATGGTTTGTAACCCATTGCTTGTTGACGTTGAGTATTTAGCGATTTGGTTTGAAATGAAAGTTCTTATATGTAAATCGCTGAAATCTAATCTATCAAAAATTTGAAAATTTAAAAAGAGATTGGATTTTGTACAAAATGAACTTGAGTGAGAAAGAAATGATTGGGTATCTATAAAAATTGTGGTCTCGCACAACTGGGAGTTATTTGTGATTTTTTGCTTTTCACAAGAACTGGCCAAGTTTTGTGAATCAGGGACTGATTTATGATCGCGAACAGGGATGAAACTTTCCTCTTGATATGAATCATAGATTGGAGTATCGTCTTGGATAGTAAAATTATTCAAATGAGCTTTTGCTTTGAGGTGACGGTCAGCTGGTATAATTCCTGATCTAAGATGTTTTTTATCGTCTGACCTTAGTTGAGTTACTTGTGATAACTCATCATCATCACGATCGGCAAAGCAACTATCACAAAAGACCTTACAGTGTCCCCTAGGTTCCTCTTTTTCATTATATATTTTCAGACGAGGGAGGTGAGGCAGCTCTCGTTTAATATGGGTCAAAGGCTGTGTTAAAGTGGTCTCTTTATTTTGAAAACCCAATGATGGTTCGTTTGAATAACCCTCTGTGTCCGTTGAAATATGCTTAATATTATGAGGGGAAAAATCGTCATCACTAAAAACATTGGGGTAAAGAGAAAAATGTAAATCTGGAACAACGCATTTAACAGAATTAACTAAATCTCGTTCATCAGATTCACTATAAGCATCAGGTTTTAGATCATACCTTTTTGTGCCGATACTTTTCGGAAGAGAAGCAGTAGGGGGATCTAACCTTGGCATTAGCATTTGTTGATTTGAAATGATATTGTCTGACTCAATGTCGAAGTCATCTTGTGGTGCTAAGGTATTTTCCCTTTCGGTATTTTCGCCTTTGTTTTCTGGTGTCAGAGCGTGCAATACTCCTAGGCTGAATTCTGTTTGGTCAGGTACAGGAGGTAGGAAATACTCATCATAATCTGAAGATTCTTCATCTGTGAGCTCGTTTTCGAGGTCATGTTGCAGACACTTAAGATGAAATCGCATATTGAAATCCCTTACGGGTTCGTCTTCTTTTCGCAGATAGTCGATTTCAACATATACCTGGTCGTATTCATAACAATCAAATTCCAAGATGAAAATCCTAATGAATTGGTCCCAGCTGTGAACTGATGCAACTGGGAGGCTTCTGCACCATTTTCTAGCTTCCGCTGTGAGTGTAAGAGTAAAAATCCTGCACACAACGCCTTCGTCAATTTTTTGAATATCAGAACTCAAAACTCTTTGAATGAATTGCAGGGCATGATGAAATGCAGAAGAATTATTCTTACCATTGAATTTTACCTGAGACAATAGCCTTACCACATCTGGTGGAGTGTTGGAAGAGGTAGGAACATGGATGCAACTCCAAATAGGAATTCTGTGAGTAGCCATCCCGTTTCAAGATTTATAATTAAAAACATTCCAATCAGACAATGTGCTCAGGCCCTCCTTCTAGCGCCAAAAATGTTGAGGGCCCCGAAATCGGGTCGACAACAAGGGGGATACCCACCCGGTCCGGAGCCTGGTTGGCGGCTCCTTGCCCGTTTGGAGTAGCGGGTCCGACTGGGGATAACGGGACCAGCTTCCCGATGCAAGGGGTGTGTGTGTGTGTAAGTTTTGATTTATGTTGTTTCTAGAGAGCTTTCAAGAACTAATTTTAATCTAACTCATCATCTGGCTATAAGATGCTAAAATCAGAATAAAAATAACATATACAACCTACGCTAACCCGGGATATATCTTTTCCATCATGCGATCTAAAAATATTTCATATAATAACTGGTAATGAAGATTATTCAGCTACTATAAGAATATAAACCATTTAAGATAAACCATTCTGCATAAGAAGTTAAACAGGACAGTTGTGGACTTCATATCACATGATAAATCGTTCATATGTCAAACATAAACAGATGATTCCACCATACAAAAGTGCCAAATGGTAACCATAAATCTATATATTAACATACAAATAACATCAGCTGCATATCACTTTAAGCAAATTAATAGAAATTCGTCAAGAGATAAAAGTACCATTTATGACTAATTTCTATTCACAAACTTCAAGCAATAATGATCTACTTCTACTTACTTCGAACGCCTACTAAGAGTACAGAAATGCAACCTCAGTAGCAGACATTAAAATGCAAATATAAATAAATCCGATCCTTCCATTCATCAAACCCTCCTCTGAGGTGCAGAAGTGCATGTTCTGAGGACAAGTTTTTGACAAATTTCTGGACCCTTCACCAATGCAATGAGAAGGGTTGAAATACTACTACCTAATCTTAATAATAATATGTTTACAAAATTGAGGATACGGTTCTCAAATGACCGCCCTTTTTCTAATTTAGTTAAAATCAAAAAATCAACATTCTAAATGAAATTACTTCTTAATTTGGTCTCTGAAGTTGCAGTTGTCAAGCATAGGTTTGAGAAGAGCAGGCTGGCTGATTTCTGTGCTTAGCTAGGCTACGAAAACAACATCCATAAGAGCTGGCGCTACTTTCTCGGCTGCGTTCATGATGCATCTTACTATCATGCATTGGCTGTGTGGCTTAACTAAGTAAGTCCAATAACTTTCCCAATTTAGTCTGGCCAATGCCTGGACTGTTTTCCTGTTTTCCTGTGTCCTCTGTCTCCATTCTGCCTCCAGTTGCAACGTGCTCGGTAGGTACCCCGGGGTGGTTTCTGAAATCAAATTAGCCCTATGTAAATTTTCATTTACACAGTCGATAAGGATGCTCGCTTGTGTCGCCGCTGTCTCTGTTTCTTGCTTCGCCTGTGTGATTTGTTCGTCCCATTTGTTAAAGAGCAGCTCCTTATGATTTTCATTAATCTTAGGTGCTCCTGCTCTTTTCCCCTCCTCATCATTTTTCCAAGTTAGATATTCTGTTACTCTTTTGTTGGCCCGGTCATAGTCGTTCCGCAATTCCACCACCTGGCTGGTGATCTTGTCGCTTATTTCACAAAAATGCCTCCATTGTGATATTCTAGGTACCATATCTTCCTGTTGTTGTGACAGTTGGTCGTTCAAGCCGATGGACTCTGAAATGAACTCTGACAGCTTACGTTCATCTTTATGCATTTCTTGCACCGTCTGCAGCTTCTTTTCTTTTTCTTCAAGACTTGTTTGATAGCTCACCTGCATCTGGCGAAAGTCTTCTTGTAGCTTTTCGAGATGTCTAGAGGCTTCAGTGTTCGCATTGGCTTGCTGCAACTGTTGTTGTAGCAGTTGTATTTGATTTTCATGTTCTTTTAGAAGTTGCTGAACTTCATAGGCCTTGTCAATAGTTGCAGAAGCATATGCTCCTGCAATCTGAGACAATTTCATAAGATTCTCGGTTGGATTACTGTTCGGGTCTTTCCATAAGACATCTAGATGTTCAGCATCTTGAGATAATGCATTCTCAAGTTTCCTCTTCTTTCTTTGTCTTCTTACAACTGCTTTGTGCTGGGGGCTGTAGAATACGTCCAGTGGGGGAATTTCTTCTACGCTGAGTAGAAGTTCTGAGGATGGAGTGATAGGGAGATGCTCCGTTTCTACGGCACTACTGACTATGGTTGAGACGACCTCTTGCACCACCTGTGTATTTCTCACAGGTGTCTTTGGGGTTTGACCTTCAAGATTAATTAATTCATTGAAGGTGTCCCATTCTTTATCCAACTCTACTGTGACAAGAGGTGTTTCAACGACAGGAGGGGGAACCTCTCTTGGTGGCGAGGCGATAACTTGCTGCTGAGCCATCGAACTTGATTGAGCTGTGTCTTTGATTGTTTCTTCGTTCAGCTCTTTGTTATGCACAGACTCTTCAGGATGTTTAGATATTTCTTTTGCGACGCTAGACTTAGATCTGGAAGCGCTGGAGTTTCCGCTAAGGCTGATGCTCAGAGTCGGTTCTCTAGTAGCTACTCGCAGTCCTTCCAGTGGAATACTAGCCAGTCTTCTTTCTCTGAACAATGTGAATTTCCGAAGGTCGTCTGGAGACAATCTTGACTGAGCTTCTTGCAAAACTTCCTTGAGTGAGTCCTTGTTCAGGAAGAGATCATCAAACAGATCTTTCTTCCCAAAGAATACCCTTGTCTTGAGATTGGTTGTAAATTCCTGGGCCACTTTATGTGGGTCGAATGGTCTCGATGAGAACTTAAATAGTTGGAGACACGTCACATTCTCCACTTCATCAAAAGCGTGTCCCACATCGAACAAAGAGAAGACCCCACAAGTGACGGGAAATGGAGGCCAAATGGCCTTCTTTTTGTCTTTTAGTTCCTTTGTTAAGCCGCCTTCAGAACAAATTTGATAAGCAATTTCTTGGGCCAACAATTTATCAGGAACATAGAAAGGTAGGACATGTGGAG
Source organism: Pinus tabuliformis (assembly GCA_031772625.1). Classification (NCBI taxonomy): domain Eukaryota; kingdom Viridiplantae; phylum Streptophyta; class Pinopsida; order Pinales; family Pinaceae; genus Pinus; species Pinus tabuliformis. The sequence continues at coordinate 11,472,165 of CM062808.1, forward strand.
GTACAATGCTTCCAAAAACTCAAATATAGGTAAACCATTCTTCCCCAAACCATCTCGCAATGGGGAGGATGTCAATTTGGGCCTCGGGGGAGCACCTTGGGGGGTCCTTATCATATATCATTCTATGTATGGGCAATATGAGCCCATGGCAAATCTGGTAAAAATGAGGGGCAAACTGGGAATCCCATAAAACTTTATGATAGACGTGAATGGGCAATGGGTCTTGGGTAGTCCATTGCCAGCCCATAGTAGGGAATTTCGATACAAGACAGACAGAGTCCATTATATAGGTAGACAGATAAAACGGAGGATAGACCCTTTGGGAGAAGGATCTCTTAGAACGGTAGTGGAGAACTGTCGTGTATAGAGTGTCAGAAAGGATTTTGGCCCAATCCACTATCTCAGAACTAGTCGCGGCATCAATTAACGGTAACCATTCAGATGAGAACTTATTGATATCGGGCTTACCAAAAAGCCTACAGAGCATGGTTGCAGCAAAACAATATGGAGAGGTGAGGGAACCAGTACTATACATACCGTTCTTATCTTTTTTCAACGGCTCATCTCTTCTTGACCATTCCTTAGTAGTGTCTGATAGGTCCGGATTCTCCACTATAAACTTCCTAACAAACTCTGCATTATAGGTCGCTTGTGGTTCAGGAAGATGATACATGAGCTTCAGGTCTGAGGCAGCAAACGATCCCACGAGCCCATGTCCCTGAATTTTGAACTGTCTATGATGCAATTCTGCATCATCTAAAATCCACTTGATCATGTCTGTATACGGTAGGATCTTCGGCCTTGCCGCTATTCTGTGGAGGAAAGAGCACGCTAGGTCTTCCAGAGACGCCTCTGAAGGACGTGATGCACCTGCGACGGCAGTAGTTACCTTAATTATTCTAGGGTTCTCTTCTTCTAACAGCCTATACATGCCTTCCCATGTTGAGATGCCTGCATCTTTATTGCATGCAGTATCTGTGTACAGGGGCACCATCTCCTTGGTCTTCTCTCTCGTTTCTGAGCTTTGAGCTTTGTTCTTCTTCCCCATCTCGCTTAGCGTTTCTATTTGATTTTTCCTTCGCACTTTTCTCCTGCAGGTTATGAGTGAAATGGAAAGATTGATCAGAAAGGTGATGGGAGAGTTTTAAATGCAAGAGATAAATCAGATATGCCACCTTACGTGAAGCAAATCCGCATTAAGGCATGCATCTTTATTCCACTTAATCACTGACAACCAAATTATTACTATCATTAAAAGCGCATAACTCCAAGTCAGGTTATAGTAAGTGGCTTTTCTTTGGGTGGCGCGCCCATGGGATTCGTATTAAGGTGCTTTAATGATCTTCCATCGTACCCTTGCATGTCGCGCAATCGCAAACAGTAGTGATCGCAATATCGCAGATCGCCATATCGCAGATCACAATAACTCAATGCTTGTTAATCTTCGCCTGCCTTATTTCTGCGATATGCGATCGCGCGATCGCAATATCGCAAATCGACAGGTTTGTAAGCTTTTCTCTATGGGTACTAGCATGTTGCGATGCGATGTTGTTATTAATACTGAGGCGGTACGCATATTGGTCTTTAGAAGGGAAATGAAGGTGTTTCTCATTCTTTTGTGATGCAACCTTAAAGATTTGCTTCCATGAACACTGGTTTAGGCTTAAGTCACTCGAGAAACCTTTTCTAAGTGCATGTTTGTACTTCAGAATGGAATCTTTGCTTTTCCAAAAATTAACTAAGGGTCCCCATTCATTCTAGCATCGTGGCTGATACTAGATTGAACAAAAAAGGGGGGGGTTGTTGCTGGCCACAACAGCGCCCCAGGTAGCTTAAAGGAGGCGCGCGACTATAAACTACACTACCCATTTTAGGGAGCTACGTGATTGGGGAGCTATGCGGAACAAAGGAATGTCACAGTGTCAATAGAAATGTGTAGGGAGCTATGCTATCAAGGAAGAAACTGTGCAAGGTAGCCGGAAAGTGACTGTTATGGTCACTGTTCATGATTTGATAGTGAAAAAATGGCTAAATGGAGTGGGGGGATGGCATTTAAGTCGGAATTTAAGGGAAATATCTTTGAAAATCTTCCGCCAATCTTGTATTTATGATCATATTTTGGGGGGTATGGTCAGATTTGAATTCGAAAATGCCTATAAATTACAGATGGCCGCCTAGTGGGAAACACTTTGCATTTTGGGAATTTTTTAGTTGTGTTGTCTGTTGTGCATGAACCACGTTTTCTTCGAAGAATTGCTTGACTACCTAGTGTTGATAAATTTCCATAGTCCAACCACAAGATCATCCATGAAATTATGCTAGGACCAGGCCCTGTAGAGACCACGATCATTGGAGAAACAATGGTAATTGAGGGAATTGCCCCAGAGGTAGAAATGGCAGCTGAGGGAGCTGCCCTGGAGGTTGCAGGTGTTGAAGTATCAGAAAAAGTGACTAAATCGCCAAGGTCACCTAGGTCGAGGCCTACGCTGACGAAGGAGGGTCTGAAAACAAATAAAGTTAAGCAGACAACGACGCCACAACTGCTGCGCGCATCACCCAGGAAGCACCCATAGAAGGAAAATCCCATCACACAGGAGAATGGCAAGGTCATTGACTTGGAGCATGAAGAAGATGTTGAAGATATCCATATGGGTGAGGAAGATATTGATATGGGGGCAGAGGATGTTAACATGGAGGGGTCCAACCCTATCTCTAAACTACTCGAGTACATTCCTCCGCACAGAGGCAAGACAAAGGTTCCGAAGGACATTGATGAAAGTAAGGTCAAGATGGATACACCCTTACTGCTGGAGAAAATTGTCTTTGAAGGACCGCGCCTGGGGCACGTCCCCAATTTAAAATTGGAGAATTGGGATTTGGCTGATATGGAGCACTTCCCCCACTTAGTGACAGATCAACTTATTAACTGCGTCTTCTACAAAAACTCTGGTGTGACCACCTTGGAGCCAAGGAAGTGGTTGAAAGGCATGGACAAGGTAGGACTTCTCAACCTACTATCGGTGCCACATTACAATCGCACACCCATACCCATGATAGTGATCAAGCAGCTATTGTGCTTGTTGCATGATGGGTGCATGTGTCTATAAGAGCCGATACCCATCACTGACATGCTGATCCATAGGATCACTTGATTGCTGCACTCAGGGGAAAATCCAGCCATGGAATTTGGCAACAAGACAGGTGAGTGCGACCTCGCCGAAGTAATGAAGGATAAATTTAAGCTCTCAAAGAAGCCGTGTGGCTATGCCATCACTATCATAACCAACCCTGCAGTCAAAGTCGCCACTCAAATCTTGGTAGGAAATATCATGAGGAAGTGTCGCGCGGACGAAGTACTGGCACCAGTGGTATCATGAGCGGCCTAGTGCATGGAGGGCGTACAGTTTAACTTGGTGTGCTACCTCTGCAGGGAGTTCCTCACGAACTGCAGAGAGCCGTAGGATCAAATCAACACATTCCACTATGCATGGCTGCTGATGTCCATAGTTTTGGTTGCATGGGAGTTGCCGGAGGATAGTCGGTTTCCTCCAATCGCGTAGGACCTACTGGAAGAAGTGAAGTTTGCTTCGCTCTGGGCTACGAAGGACCCCCAAAGGGTCAAGGATAGCAAGATCTTTTGGATCTTGATGGAGATGAGTATCCACATGGCCATCAACCGCAAGCCGCTATTATCACCGATAATTTTTTATCAGCTGATAGAGTATGTGGAGTTCAAGGCGAACTTCCACCATGTCTCCATGTATGCGTGGAAGGAACCTGAACAAAAATGGTATGACCTTCCATACCTAGCCATAGATGATGTGATCACAGTGGTCCTCGACCGCTGGCCGACAGATTGGCACACCACTTCGGACTTGACACCTGGGTCTAACAAGTCTACAACATAGTGAAAGAAGGAAGAGGCTAGGCTGATGATGGAACAAATGGTCGTGAAGAGGAAGAAGGAAGTTGAAGACAAAGCCAATGCAAAGCACGCTGCCACAAAGCAGACAGGGGGACAAAAAGAAGAGGAGGAGCATGGCTCTGAAAAGAGTCAGAAGTTGCCTTCCCCTGCAACAGAGGAGAAGGAACAATAGTTGGATCAGGGAGGAGCAGACCCAGAGACTACTCCATTCCGGGTCAAGCACAACAGAGAACAGGAGGAAGTAGGGCTACAGAAGAAGTCCAAGGCCAACAAAACCTCCCTCGACCCAATCACCTTGACAAAAGGTGATTTGAGTGACATTGGTGATGCGGTGAGGGATGCGACATCGGAACTGCTACAACAGTTCGAGTAGCAACAGAAGCAGGCCTTGGGTGCCATTCAAGCGGGTCTCTGTGAGCTATAGATCCAGGTGTCACAGGTATAGACCAGTTTGGGACGAAGCAGTGCAACGTCAATTAGTTTGGCACTTGGCACCTTAGAAGCAACAAGTATGGTGCGTACACTAGATCCCTGGGCAATAGCACTACCAGATGGAGCGCTGACTACATAAACAGAGGTTTTCAAGCCCACTGTCAATGCCCTTAAGGGGGTTGGACTCAATTTGGCTGCACTTCCAACTTTGCAGGATGGTGTGATCGTGGAACTTTGGGCCTGCGAAAAGTGTGTGCTTCACATTATCAGTGGGTAGAACGTGAAAAACGCTTAGATGGTTGCACATAAAAATTCTGCTATTGATCTCGTTAAGGCCATCATGGACAGGAATGAGTGCACGACCTAGGTAGTGGCTGAGGCTTGTAGGCCTATCCTAGAGCTGGACATTTCTGAGGATGAGTAAGTGGATGTGCAGATTCAGAAGCTCGCTGCCGGAGTGCACGAAGCAAGAACATAGTTGGCGAAGGTTCAATTTGAAATGAACCTTAAGATTGCAGAACTGCAGTTGAAGGCCCAGCCTTCAACTCCGCCAGAGGTCGGAGAGGAGTTCGAGGCAGGAATTGCGCTCTTCGAGTAGTCTCTCAAAGTAGTCACCAACCTACAAAAGGATCCCAACGTCAAGAGGATGGAAACAGAGGCACGAGAGCTACATCAATGATACGAAGAAGTTAAAGTGATGGCATGCACCATTGCCATTAACCAAAGGCTAGTGAAGCTGCAGGAAGCAAAGGCGCTGAAAGAGTAGGTGTACACATCATAGCACAAGGAAGCAGTACTGAAGGCTTGGTTGAATCCTTTGTTAGATGAAGCATATGTTCTCATGGCCACTATTGAAGGAAAACTGGCTATTCTGCAGGGAACACAGTAGCAGGTATAGGCGGATAGCACAAGGCCAGGGATGGAGCAACTGGTCGAACAGATGAAGCAGGTGGCAACACAGTGCACCGCCGAAGTCGCAGTAGTCCAAGTGGAGCTTGGAGGTCTTCGTGACAAGATCTCCATGCTAATAGAGTGACTCGAGGGCGAGTCACCATGTTTGTGTTCGGGGCCTGTTGGGAACGGGTTCCCCTAGAAAGCCCAAAATTTGTATAAAAGAGTGTAAAGTCTCTGCATTTTTGTGGTTGCGTAGCGTGAAGATGTAAAAAGTCACCAAGGGTTTTCTACCCTTCTTTTGTATAAGTCACGTTCGCTTTAGAGATCTACCCATGGTCCGTGGACCATGGGATTGTATAAAAAGAAGTGTTAGAAGAGTCTCTTAGTAGTCATAATAGCTAGGTAAGTTTGAGTCATTGATGTAATGGGTCTGTGAAGAGCTAAAAGCGAGAATCTTAGTGTAGGAAAGAGGCTCTACAGTTGAGTGCACAGATGCCTAGGGTAGAATTCTGCAGCTGAGTGTGTGGACCCCTGCAGTTGTGTGCGTAGGGTAGTTAGATTATGTACTAGAGATTTGGATCATTAATAAAGAGAAGTATTTTGAAATTCCCGTGTATTTTACTTCTGTTAAATGCATGTGACTATGTTATGTTGAGCACCGAGTTTATATTTAATTGCTATTTTGATGCACGAATCTATATGTTTCCCTTTGTTATATGAACGCAAGGAAAGATATATGTTTATCTGAAGATAATCATAAATGCATGTTAAAGTTGTTCAATACTTAAGATAATTCGGGTAATTATACAGTAGAGTAGTTATAGAGGCACGTAAGTTCTTGACTCACCTGTTAGCGTTGCACGAATAACGATCGTATACCTTCACGTAGGATCAGGGGACGAATGAGAGAAGTATATCGATAAGCCCTAAACGGCTTATCGATCTGCATGAGGACAGAGTTGAAGGTATAAAACCGATATCACAACCATCTCAGGGTGAGACTTCAGTCTGCGCTCTGCGGATTGATGCTGGAAGGGCCAATGGTGTCGGGATTTGCTTGGCTAACTAATGTTGAACTTGGTTTAGGTCCCATCAAGCCAACACCTCCTGACAGGGTAATATTTTCCCTTGATGGCGTCTCGAAAAAAATCCCAAGTGGGTGCAGTTGAAAATAGCGAGGGTTCACACTCGTCCTTTTGTTCATGGTAGGTTTGCCACCAATCCTTGAGTTGTGAGGTGACTTTGAGAAGTGAAAAAGTAATGTTCTCCCGATTAGAAAAGTAATCAACTAAAAAATATCCTTCCAATAGATTTAACCATTTATCTACAACGTCTGCATTTATCTAGCCCACAAATATGGGAATATCGAAGTTAACTTGTACCTTAAAAGGACTGGCGCCTCCAAAGTGGTTGTTGGATGAAGATGCCTCACCTATGGGTAGCCATCGAAAGATTTGGGCAAAGTTATCCATCATCATGTTCTTCTGTCGCTTGAGGGATTCCTCAAGCAACAATTTGAAAGGATCTCCTGCCCCCTCATCTTTCTTCTCTTCCACCATGGGAGGTCATCAAGGTTTGCGAGGTTGGTCTTGCAAAGGTTCAACCAGATCAAGCCCTAACTCTTTATACCTTGACCTCGTTGGGGACATGCAAAGAAAAACAGAGAAAGAGTAGACCACTTTGATACCACTTGTCCGAACTTAAACAGGAATGCAACAAATTAAAGATATGCAGCAAAAATAAAACTTCATTTCATTAATAGAAAAATATTGAACTATGCTTACAAACATAATGGAAATAAACTATCTTGGGTGATGGTATTTTATCTCTGAGAAGAGATGTGGCAGCTACATGCCTCTTCACTATGTTACAATGAGGCTCAAGGGCATATTTATTATTGAATAACAAGATAAAACCTTAAACAACCAAAACCTTAACCCCAGAAGATGTAACGTCAAAAGTTTCTGGGCCCTGTTGGGGTTAGTTGGGAAACCAACTTCCTGGGGTCATAACTTAGTCATATTATCTATGTTTGGTGCATACGATACCATGTTGGAAAGATCTCTCTAAGTACTACAATATTTTCCATAGGCCCTTGCCTATGGAAATGGGCCTGTAGCGAACCTCAAAAAATGTCGTTTAGGGGGTCAAAACTGCTCCAGAAGTTCAGGACCCGAAAAAAATGTTGAAAATATTAGATGCTGAAATAAACAAAGAAACAAATGAAATTGACTAGAGGTCTAGGTGGAATAGGTGGGTGGCCACCAATATCCCCCTGATCATTATAACTAATATTTATATGTTATAATTTTATTTATAACTAATATATATATATATATATATATATATATATATATATATATATATATATATATATATATATATATATATATATATATATCAGATCTCCACGATTGGGAAGAGATTTTTTTTTTTTTAAGCTTTCGGTATAGATCTGCAGTATTGAATTGAATCTGCGGTATAGATCTGGTACAGATCTGCGATATGGCTCCGAGCTTCGCAAAAATAATTAGTGGCTCATCGGCCTCTGGAGGGCAATCTCCTGCCCATATCGTGAGTGAAGCCCCAGCTCCCACTATCCAAGTGGTCCAGGACTCACTCGATGAAGCTTTGAAGTTCTCTGAAAGTGCCCTAATTTTCCGGTTCAATGGTTTTTGGCCGCGGCTGATAGCACTCCACAATTGGATCTCGGAGGTATGGAAGCCTATCATTTCTGATGAAATTAATATCTACCCCTGTGCTAGAGGTTTCTTTATAGTAGATTTTGAAAATCCTGAAAGCAGACAATGTATTCTAGATTCCGGCCCTTGGTTTTGGGAAAAATCAGGCCTATTCATGAAACCATGGAACCCATCATTCGATCCCTCTACAACAGTGATAACCTCAGCACCAGTTTGGGTGAGATTGCCAAGCCTACCCTTGCATCTCTGGAATCTCTCCTCGCTAAAAGCCATCGGAAATGCAATTGGGAAATTTCACTGCAGGTGCCCAGAAACAGAGGAATATGCCAGAACCACCTATGCACGCATCTGTGTGGAAATGGATTTCAGTGTCGGATTCCCAGCTGAAATAAACCTAACAAGTAAAGACTATGTGTGGAACCAGAAGCTTGATTATGAAAGTGTCCTCTTCAGATGTCGATCGTGCTTTGAGATGGGGCATCTAGCCAAAAATTGCCCAAAAGCCTCTGAGAAAAATTTTGCTAGAAAAAACCACCACAGATCTACATGGTGGGAAGGAGCACAAAAAGAACACTACACTGTCATCAAAGAAGAATATTCTAGAGAAAACTCTGAGTCACAAGAAATCAAGGAAGAAAGAAACAACTCTCAAAACAAGCAAGGAGAAAGCCTGCCCCAACAAATTAACAGTTATGAGGATTTGAATACCGCAGAAAATAAATCTTCATTTAACAGCGAAGCAGATCTTCTAAACCAAACTTCTTCTCCGACTATTTTCAAAAGAACGAACACAATAGATCGCGAAGCTAAGACACCAATGTCCCAAGAACCAGAAGAGATGAAGGAGATGCAAGACAAAGGAAGTTGGAAGACCGTAGAGAAAAGAAAGAAAGCTACAACACCAATCTCGCCAAGAAAGACGAGGAGCTAGACAAGTAAAAATTAAGAAAATTATAGGTCCGATAGACCAATTTGGTCTCAGTGGACGTTAACCATCATCATCATCATCATCATCATATATATATATATATATATAAATTTTTGTAATTTTATTAATAAAAATAAAATTATAATATAAAAAAAAATGAATTTAAAAAATATTTACATCTAACGCCTACACATATATTCTATATTGAATTGTAGAGTGCCTCTCTGCACAATAACTACTTAAATAATAAATTATATAAAACTCAAGAGCATAAAGGTAATAAAAGGAAATAGAATTAAAACATATGTAATACATCATAATGTTATAATAATATAAATTAAAAAAAAAGGGTAAAAATTCTATATTGTAATAAAAAATATGAATATAAATAAGATATTAATAAAAATAATAATATTCAAACTATATAAGTATTAAATTATATAAAATAAAGGTAATAAAATTAATACAATATATATTAAAAATAAAAGTCATTAAATAAATATAAACCAAATCATCAAATAAATAAATTAAGTCAAAAACAATTAAGGGTAATAGTTTAAATAATGGAGAAATCAAAATTTTTATTTTAAAGAAATCAAAATTAAGGAATAAATAATTAAAGGTTTGTCTCGAATCAACTTTTTTTAGTTTCAAAGATGAAATTTATGAGCAAACCTACGGTGTGGCCATGGGATCTCCTCTAACACCTGTCATTGCCTATCTCTTTATGGAGGACCTTGAAACCAAAGCCATTGAATCTTCCCCTCTAAAACCCAAAATTTGGAAAAGATTTGTCAATGATACTTTCATTATTTCGCCCCATGGAATAGAGAAATTAATCATGTTCCTGCAACACATAAACAACCAATCTAATTCCATCAAGTTTACCATGGAAGTGGAGGAAAATGGCAGTATTCCTTTTCTTGATATCCTAATCAATAGAAACTAGGATGGTTCCATATCTCACCAAGTCTATCATAAGAAAACCCACACATAACACTACCTGCATGCCAACTCTCGTCACCATCCGTCCCAAAAAAATCGGTATACTTAACACTCTAGCAACTAGGGCTATACACATTTCGGATCAGGATCACTTTGAGAAAGAGAAAAACCATATTATGAATGTATTAAAAAATAATGGATACCACAAGCGCCAAATGATCAAAGCCTTTAAGAAAGCTGAAAATCCCAAAAACAAACAACCTATGGATGATCAAATGGGTAAGGTTCACCTCCCTTACATATTGGGCACCACAGACAAAATTGTGTACATTTTGAAAAAGAAAAATATTAGAACCACCTTTGAGCCCACGAAAACAATCGAAAGATGCCTTAAATCAGTTAAAGATCCCATTGATCCCAAATTCCACCAAGGAGTTTACATGGTTCCTTTTTCATGCGGCAGAACCTACATAGGGGAAACTGGTTGGTCTATACTAACTAGGATTCAAGAACATGCAACTGACATTAAACACAACCGCTCAAAAGCCTCAACCCTAGTTGAACATTCTAGTAAAACTAATCATCATGTCTGTATTGAAAACTCAAGTGTAGTGGCCAAAATTGATCATTATCACCATAGAAAATTTAGAGCAGCGATAGAAATAGGAAAACACCCAAACAACCTCAATCGTGATGAAGGATGGAAAATAAGTGACAATTGGATTCCAACCTTTGTTGGGTTGTGTTATATTCTTTCCATGATTAGCTCACATAGTTAACCGGGGGGTTAGAGGGGGGGCGGAGCACCCCCTTCATTGCACCGATTGTGTAGCAGGGGGGGTCACAGGGGGTTTGAGGTGTACCCATAACTGCACCCTATGGGGTCGGGGGCAGCACCCCAGAAAATTTTGGTTTTGAACCCTATGTTAGGTTGGATGGACCCACCTATGGTTTTGTGCATGATTTTCGCACATGTTTTTTTTTGGACACGATGGTATTCGGTTCATGGTATTGGATGCTTCGGCATGTATAAATATGTATTATCACATTGAAAGGAACATAATGAAAAATCAAGCTGGTAGTCCCGGTTTTGGGATCCAGGGGAAAATCTCTGTGTATATGTGTTTTATGTGTTATGCTCTTGCATTATTTATTTTCTGTGTTTTAGAATTCGTATGCAGGTAATTTCTGTACGGGTTTAAAACCTACATTTGGTATTAGAATAGTTTTGGCTTCAAGGGGATGCCTTTGTTGCTGAGGGGTTGCGCTCGGGCCTGTGGTAGACCTTGTTTAGTGGGAGATCTGCGAGATCGATTCTGGTGGTGAAAGAAGATGGCGAGCAGTGGAAAGATAGAGATCGAGAAATTTAATGGTTAGAGTTTTGAGTTATGGAAACTCAAGCTGGAGGATTTGTTGGTGGATAAAGATCAGTGGATCGTGGTAGATTCGGGTACTAAACCAACGAGAGTGTTCGATGAAGAATGGAAGAAGTTGGATCAGAACGCAAATAGAACAATACGATTGTGTGTCTCAGATTCAATATTGCTGAATGTATCAGGGGAAGCTACGACGAAGGCTTTATGGGACAAGTTAGGGACTTTGTACCAATCTAATTCTCTTGTCAATAAATTGTTCTTGTGGAAAAAACTGTATAACTTGAGGATGAAAGATGGAGACTCGGTGACAGAGCATATGAACGCATTTAATACTGTGGTAAGTTAGTTAGCATCTGTTGAAACTAAAATTTCAGATGAAGATAAGTGCATTAGTTTGTTGTGTTCTCTACCAGATTCGTGGGATAGTCTAGTTATTGCAATAGGTAGCAATGCAACTGCCTTGCAATTTGATGAAATAGTCTCAGCCTTGCTGACGGAGGAGATGAAACGAAAAAATACAGAGAGTCAGAATGGTGATGCCTTTTCTGTACGAGGAAGGTCCCAGAATAGAAACAAAAATAAGTCATCGAGTGGGAGATCTAAATCTAGAGGGAGATCTAAATCTCCAGGAAAACCTATAAAGGTGGTGTGCTGGAAATGCAGAAAGGAAGGGCACTACAAAAGGGACTGTAAAACTAAAGATCCTAATAAAGGAAAGGGATATGATGATGCTCCTTCTCCAGAGGCGAAAACCACCTCAGATGAAGGTGGGGATGTGTACTTGGCTTCTTCAAGTACACATGTAGATCATGAGGCATGGTTGATTGAATCAGGTGCATCCTTTCACTTCACTCCCCATAGAGAGTGGTTCTGCAAGTATGAGAAATATGATGATGGTGATGTCTTCTTGGGGGATGATAGGAAGGCTAGAATCATTGGTCACAAAAAGTAAAGTTGAAGTTGCAAGGTGGAAGGGTTAGAACACTTCCGGGTGTTCTGCATATTCCTGCATTGGCCGGAAATCTGATTTCTGTAAGCAAGCTGGATGATGCAGGTGTAAAAATAGTGTTCGAGAAGGACACCTACAAAATGGTTTGGGGAGCACTGGTATTGATGCAGGGAGTTCAGATTGGAACTCTGTACAAGTTGCAAGGTAGCACTGTTATTGATGGGTGCAACAGTTCTGTGATTCCTGAAAGTGGAGCAGAAAATCTAATGGTCTCTGGAGAAAAGAACATGTTGTGGCATCAAAGGCTTGGACATGTTGGAGAGAAGGGCCTTTGAATACTTCATGGTAAAGGTATGGCAGAAGGTATGAGTAACAACTCTCTGGATTTTGATTTCTGTGAAAATTGTGTATATGGGAAGCAGAATCAGGTGATTTTCCCCTCTGGTAGTAAGAGGGCGAAACAGATATTGGAGCTTGTGCACAATGACATGTTTGGACCTGTGAAGGTTCCATCACTGGGTAATTCTGTGTACTATGTATCATTTATAGATGACTTCTCAAGGAATACATGGATATATTTCCTTAAGGAAAAATCTAAAGTCTTTGACAAGTTTAAAGAATTTAAGGCTCTGGTGGAAAAACCAACAGAGAAGAAGATAAAAGTGTTGAGGATAGATAACGGTGGAGAGTTTTGCAGTAAGGAATTTGAAGAATATTGTAAGAAGTGTGGTATAGCATGGCAGGAGACTACTCCATATACACCTCAGCAAAATGGAGTTGCAGAAAGAAGGAATAAGACATTGATGGAAAGGGCAAGAAGCATGCTTAGTGGTGCCGGGTTAGGACAAGAATTCTGGGCAGAGGCAGTGGATACTGCATGTTACCTGGTTAATAGGTCACCTTCATCGGCGTTGGAGGATAAAAATTCACAAGATGTATGGATTGGTAAGAAACCCCCTCTTTCACATCTGAGGGTATTTGGATGTGATGCATATGTACATGTTCCAAAGGAGAAACGAACCAAGTTGGATAGTAAATCTGAAAAGTGCATCTTTATTGGGTATAAGGATAGTTTAAAGGGTTATAAGCCTTGCAACCCAGTAACAAGGAAGGTTGTGTACAATCGAGATGTGGTGTTTAGAGAGATGAAAGCTGTTATTAAACATGAAGTCCAACCAAAGGAACCTGAGAAGATAGAGTTTGAGCTAAAGGAGGAAGAATCAGACTCTACATCAGAGGAGGAACCAGAATATGAAGAGCCACAAACTCCAGTTGTGAGAAAATCAGTTCGAGAAAGAAGGCAGCCAGAAAGGTATAGTCCATCTGCTTTATGTTCAAATTTATGATGATCCCAGAACTGTGAAGGAAGCAGTGGATTCAGAGGATGGAAAACTCTGGAAAGAGGCCATGGTTGATGAAATGGCATCTTTGCACAAAAATGAGGCTTGGGATCTGGTGGAGTTTCCGGCTGGAAGGAAACTCATTGGCAACAAATGGGTGTTCAAAAAGAAGACAAATGCAGAAGGAAAAGTGGAGAAATACAAAGCTCGGTTGGTAGCCAAAGGTTATTCCCAGGTGTCAGGAATTGATTTTGGTGATATTTTTTTCTCCGTTGCCAAGGTAACTTCTATTAGATTAATTTTATCTATTGCTGCTTCTTTTGATTTTGAGGTAAAACAGATGGATGTGAAGACAACATTTCTTCATGGGGATCTGGAAGAGGAGATCTACATGAAGCAACCTGAAGGCTTTGCGGTGAAGGGTAAGAAAGAACTAGTATGCAAGTTAAAGAAGTCTCTGTATGGGTTAAAACAGTCACCAAGGATGTGGTATCAGAAATTTGATACATTTATATGGGGACTTGGCTTCACCAGAAGCAAAGTAGATCACTGTGTGTATTTTAAATTAAATGGTGACCGTGTTATTTATCTGGTCTTGTATGTGGATGATATGTTGCTGGTTGGAAATGACAAAGAAATTATCCAGGATTTGAAGACCCAATTGTCCTCCAAATTCGACATGAAATATCTTGGTGTACAAACTATATTTTGGGCATGGAAATTAAAAGATATCGGGCAAAGAGGAACCTCTGGTTAAACCAGAGGAAGTATGTTGAGACAATACTACAGAGGTTTAATATGCAGGATATTAAACCGGTGAAGGTTCCTATTCCTGTAGGTGTGAGGTTATCTGTTGAACAGTGTCCCAAGACACAAGAAGAAGAAGAGGACATGTCTCATGTTCCATATGCAAGTGTAGTTGGTAGCCTGATGTATGCAATGGTCTGTACTAGACCAGACATTGCAGATGCAGTGGGAGTATTGAGCAGTTTTATGTCAAAACCAGGGAAGGAGCACTGGACAGTAGTGAAGCGGGTTTTCAGGTATTTGCGTGGCACTAGTGATTATGGTTTGCTCTACCAAGGAAGACCAAGATTGGACAGAGTTTTGGATATCCGTGGCTTTGTTGATGCAGAATGGGCTGGAGATTTGGATCAGAGAAGATCTACAAGTGGGTATGTGTTATAGACATTTTTGAGCACTGCAACCCCAATCATAAATGTCCATAAACTAAGGGCTCCTAAGTCCCTAAAGGTGTTTTTCCAACCCCTAAGAGAACAAGGTCAACTGATTATAGCATCTCCCAGAAGTTCTCCATGAAAAACTACTCAGAACTAGTCAAAGCTGGACCATTTCACCTACTCCATAGTCAAAGTGCGTTGCATCCCACCTGAATACACACAGTAGGTGTGATGCATGTTGAAAAGCCCTTCTATGGGGTGCGATGGGCGAGAGTGGACAAATGGCAGGGTCAATCCGCAAGGTGGAGGAGCATGGAATCTTCCAGAAACTTCTCCTGTGACACTTGCCTCTCTGCATTTGACCAGGGATGAGTAAGAGATCATCAATCTCCAAGTGGAATCAAGAACTATCAGAGAGAGGACACTAATCATATCTCAAAAGCTGACTCATTCCCCTTGTAAACATCTATATATGGATCCCTCATCCCAGAGATCCAGGGGCTGGAATTTTGTATCTTGTAAGGAAGTGTTGTTGGTTTTTTGGTGCAACATCATAGTGTTGGGTGATCTAAGCTTTTCATGAGGTGAAGAAGGGCTTACTTGCTGAGAGGATGATGCTAGGTCAGAACCATTGGTTTTAATCCTCTTTGCTCTTTCTTAATTATCAATAAAGCTATTCAAGTTTTCCTCCACATTCTTGTATGATTGATGTCTTATGCATTTGTGTGGTCAATATACATCTGGTCCTATATTGTTTATGATTATAGATCTATGTTCTTGGATAGTATTATGCTGCTTTGATTCTACAGGTGCTCTGTGAAGCTGGGTAGACAAGGAAGCGAGTAGCAAAGATCTATCAGAAGGGAGAGGAATCAAGCAAGGAACCAAGCGCAAGATAGAGGTTGGTCTCCTTATTCCCCTCTCATCTATTTCTCATAAAGGAAAACGAAAGTAGTTTTTAGTTTGTTTGTTTCTAAGGTAGCTACCAGCCTTAGTGGGACTAGCAGCTCTGCATAGACACTAGTTTTCCCAATAACAAAATGGCGACTCCGGTGGGGAGCAAATAGATTGTTTGTTTATCTACATTTGTTTACTTTATAAACTTATAGACGGAGCCTGAATTCAAGCCAGCTAGCCTTCGAACTGCATTTGCTATGCAAGTGCAAAGCAGATCAACGCTGCTTCAGTCTATCTCCGGGTTTTGTTTATGAATTAAAAGATTGATTTACAAGCTCTCTAACTGCCCTCGTGGTGGCTCTAGTAACCTCTTTAGATCTACCCCTGTGATTGATTTACTAATTACCACTTGCTTGACCTAAATCCCTGAACTGAACTGCAAACTATGACCCAGAACCCAGTCAAAGTCTCGTCCCTAGTCCAGCGCACTGTCTGTTCTGTGAACTCCAAATGCATCACACTTCCTGAGTGTAGTAGGTGCGTTGCATTTCAGTTTCACTGTGTTATAGCTGCGCTGATCAGAAAAGGCCTTGTGCCTAAAGTTTGGTTTCTGTGTTCATGTTTTTCAGCTCTATTTAGGAGTTTTGTTGCCTGTAGTCAGTACACCTCTGTTTGAAACCCCTTTCCTTGCTATTATTCCGCCTCCATTGTGCAAAGAACTGTAAATGTTTTTATGAATTTTTGAGTCATTTTTAGTTCTCCTTTACAAATAAGTAGCGTAATTATACTGTCATTTCTTGATTTGAAAGTGTCGCAATTGTCGTTTTCAGTGATAGAAGAGAATCCGATTGTTCTTGATAGTCTATTACACTGTTAATCTTGTATTTGATTTGAATTAGTAGTCTTTCAAGTTTTGAAAGCAAGTTTTCAATTCCAAATAACAAAGTGTCGTCATTGTCCTCATTTTGTTTTGAAAAGAAGCTTGTTAGTAATTTTCGCTTTGAAAAACAATTCAGATTTGCGCTTAGCTTTATTTTTACCATTCACACATTAAGAAGGCTGAAAACAAATACATGCATGTGCATTTGCATTTAGAATGTTTGTTGGTTTGATTTAGGACAGTGCATATAGTGTGTGCTCTCTACTCTTTATTGAAAGAAAATCATCTCTCTTTCCTTAGTAGCTAGGATTTTCATTGCAAAAAGAAGATTAAACGAATGTTTATCATCTTAGATTGCATTTTAGGAATTCTACATCTACATCATGCGGTGAACCTAAAAGGCAAATTTCTTAAGCAAGATCAACCATAAAATAAATTTAATGAATCTAAAAACACTTTGGAACCTAACGCACAACATCTAGAAGTCTAGGCTAGAGACGTATTCCAGCGTCGTAAAGCCTGGTAACTGTTGTTTTCACTGTTGGTTGGGTGATTCCTCCACTATGAGACGACAAGTGCTAGTACGGACTTGTGCTCCCACGTACCGTCGAGTATATTTTGGGAGACCACAATAGGCTTTATCCTTTATCCATAGGAAGCTGTGTCTGCCGCCCTATCGATCGTAATGCACTGAACACAACATTCGGGAAGATTGACTGTTGTACCGTAAAAAGTATTCTGCAGTTTTGTGATTGGTTTGGTAATCCCTTTGCCTAGATTTCTAGTGCAGTCCCTTTCATTCCTTTTCAGACTCCTTAATGGAAAAGGTCCATCTGAGCACTTGTCACTTCAGGCTCATTAAAAATCGAAGGTGACTAAAGTCATCTTTTGTTTCTTCTCGACTCTTAAAAATTGAAAAAAAAAGTTGTGTCAAAGCATCTAAAATTTATTTTAAACGGAATAATCATCACCTTTCCTACATTGGTCTTAAGTTGAGAAAAATGGAACCCACCAACCAAGGAGTTCCCCTTGGAGGAAATCCTAGTCCCTTCTCCTCTTGGGGAGATGTTGGTGCACCCCATATGGCCACATTGTCGCTTCCAGGATTGACAATCGGCTTGCCCGTATGGCTCTTCTCAACATCTGTCATTCAGAACACCGTGATTCCTGAACAATCTAGTCAGCAACTAAACGATACCAGAGTTACCCCCCAACCTCCTACTTCAT
The DNA here is from genome assembly GCA_031772625.1 of Pinus tabuliformis. Lineage (NCBI taxonomy): Eukaryota > Viridiplantae > Streptophyta > Pinopsida > Pinales > Pinaceae > Pinus > Pinus tabuliformis. The sequence goes on from CM062808.1 coordinate 11,489,841, forward strand.
CCAATTCTTCCTCTCCTCCTTCCTCTTCACTTGATGAAGCTGGTAAAGCCAAAAATCAAGTAACTGAGAAGAAGAAAGAGAAGAAGAAGAAGGAGCGAAAGGCGGAAAGGGGCAACCAAGCATCGTCTAGCGAAAATCCACACACTACACCGACTAGGCGTAGATCGCCATGTGTCATTTGCAAAGGAGACCACTCTCATCGAGATTGTCCTTGCATCCCTCAAATTTTAAGGGACTGGTCTCCTCGTTTGCACAATCTGGTGTCGACAACCTCTAATGATCATGTTGAAAGTACACCGTCAACTAGTGAAAGTGAAGCCCCTGGACAAAAAGGAAAACGTAAATTTCCTTGCAAACTGTGTGAAGGCGATCACGCCATCCACCATTGTCCCTTCTTAGACGAGGCTAAAAGAGTTTTGGACGACCGTCTGGTTTCACCATTACGACTTCCTCCTGGATATAAAAAACTCTTGCCGAGTCCGTCACTAGTTGAAAATCCAGCTGACACGCCCTTGTGGTCAGCCGAAGCATCTATCATTGAAGATAAACCATCTGAATCCGCACCAGACGAAAGTCAAAAGTTCGAGGCAGCAGTTGACCCGGTCGTGCCTTCAGAGGATCCATCTTCAGATGGTACAGTCACCGAAGAGAACAAGGATGACACCGTCCAAATTCTCTTCGTGAGCACAGACTCTGATGAACATGGGGGCAGTCTACCCATTCCTTTACCGCAGGAAGGAAGTTCGTCAGAGTCGTATCCAGCCGTCTATTCGGTCCCACCTCCAAGCAACCTGGTTGTTTCCTTTGATTGGAATCTACTGGACAAACCTTGTTTACCGGCTAGTGTACCATTTCGAATCATTGCTCAAATATATAGAATGGTCATGGCCGGTACCATCATAGATGAAGGGGATTCTGTGAGTATCCTTTCCTCAACTGCTTGGAAAGCGCTTGGTTCGCCATCGCTTTTGCCTGAGATGAGAAATCTAACAGGCTTTGACAAATGAACCAGTTGACCGTTAGGGATCCTTCCCAATGTGCCGATAATGTTGAGAAGGAAAACTGTTCACATCAACGTAATGGTAGTCCAAGGACCCCTGGATTATAATCTACTCCTTGGACGAGACTATATTTATTCCATGGGAGCCATCGTCTCCTCACTCTTTAGAGTAATGTGTTTTCCGCATGAAGGAAGAGTGGTCAAGCTCGTAGACCAGCTTTCATTTCTCGGTTCACACATAGAAAATAGTCATATACCAACCCTGAATGGTATTTTCACGCAAGGAACGTCTCATCAATCCCCAGTCCATCCTCCTGATGAGTGCAAGTGATTCGGAGGACATGACTGAAACCCAGGGGGCATGCACCCTGGTCTGCTTCGGCAGGAAAACCTTGGGTATAGTGTAGGTTTCCACGGAGGATATGTGACTAGTCTGACACACCCATCCGTTTAGGAAAATGGGATTAGGCTAGAATAAGATTCCCTCGTCAAAGTTATGTAAGTGGAGGCGTCTACGCCACTCACCTTTGTCTATTTCGCTAGACATCGCCGAGGAGGTGTTTTGTCTGTGACCCAGATAGAGCAATCTTTGGTAACTTGGAAATTTTTCGCTATACTTGGGGGCATGCAAACCTTTTGGCGTGCAAGCAAAGAGCGACCATTTATTTTTTTAAATTTGTAAGTCCTCTAACCGTAGGATTGGTCGTTTCCTAACTTGCATAAAGAAAGGATGCGGAGAAAAGCTTTGTAAGGTGCAAGCTCCACAAAAATGGCATCTTAGATGAGACATCCTTATTATACAACTGGATCGAGCAGTTTTAACGCGGAATTCAAGATCTTTAAAAAATAAACATAAGCAATGAGCAAGTGTTTCCCCCAGCATTTAAGCTCATTAAAAAACGAACCAATTTCCGGTAAATAACCATCGTGAATGTATTACTTCAACCTTTGAAGCCTTGGTCGTGTTCTCATCATCACCTCCACTCTGTATTGGCCGATCATTCACCTCCACTTGATTGTTTACCCCTTTTGAGGAACAGCTGCGAAGAGTGATCTTGTTAGCCATCCTTGTGACACTGCCATAATTGGAAAATTCCAAACCTTACCTGGAATCAGCTGCTACCCGCATCTATCACTTGTTCCTAAAAAACGAGTCTCCTTTAAGATCTTTTCAACTAACTCGTAAAATATGAAAAGATTTCCAAGCCATTGGCCTCTCCAGCACGTTAAAGTGACCGGAAGTGCTATCCCTCCTTTAGATTTTAATCTTTTTGGACCAGAGGGATTATTACACAAAAATATTGAGCGCTTGTTTTGTTCGACTTGTTAAAATTACCGAAAATTCATCCCTTTTGTATTATTTTATACTTTTTCGGACTTAAGGGATTAGATGATGAAAAAGGACTTTTGGAGTTTCCTTTACGTCCCTTTTCATACTCTCTAAAATTGAAAAGGACCGAGTTATCTTTGTCGTTAAACTCGTTAAAACATAATAGTGACAAACTTGTCCATAACAGACAAGAACGAGCTTCACTATTGCTAGGCTCGTTAAAACATAACGATGGGTTTGCCCGAAGGGAAAATTATAAAACAAGCATATGTTATCCTCCTCAAGCTTGACGAAATTAAAGAGGTACTGGTCAGCAATGCCTGGGGAAAAATTGGGAAGAAAACTTGAAGAAACTTTGTTGGTAGCAAGTCGCTCTTGAACATGACACTTTCACTCTGCATCCGAGTCGGGATGGGTTGTTCCATTCACTGGTCACATCACCATGGTTCCATCACACCATCCACATTTGGGGTTAATGCTACCAATCCATCATGTCAGTGTCACCGATATGTTCAAGAGAAGTCGCTCAGAGAATTCACCTGTGCCTCACCCACTATAATACATTTTCGCTCCATTCTTTCATGACTGCCACCCTGAACCTTATATCACCAGATCTTTTTCACCTCCATTAAAATCATTTGCTCCATTCCATGTCATTGATGTGGGATTCACTAAGGCCCTCCTATGATGGATCGCTCCTTGTCGACATCAGCTCATTATCCAAGAAGTCGATCTAGGAACAACCCTTTCAGTACTTTGAAGCTTGCATGCCTCAATGGCAAGTTTCTCACTTCCGGCGACAGGTTTACATCAATGCCCTTCGACCAAAAGATTTTGCGTGCTATTCGACGCCAAGTCCCTTATTCACACCACGTGAATTGTACTGCAGTACCTTGAGGGCCATCATCATTATCGGTGATTCCTCTCGTGCTTGTTAACAGCTTACATCACTGGCTGGTAATCAGGCGATGTCTTTCCATGTTCGACTCCAGAACATCTCTCACATGGATCGACTTGTACTTTGAGTGAAGATCGAATGAGATTGAAGACCCTAGATCTAGTTTCATCCAACTGGGCTGCGATATATATTCAGGAAATTAAATACATCAAATGTACATCATTGTTGCACAGATAATCATCCAATCTAAGGGATGATGGCTCTTCGAGAATCATCAGTCTACACTCAGACGATTGTCTGTCCTATGTACATGAAAATGAATTTATAAAGCTGAGCATGGGAATGCCTGCCTCAGCTAGATCATGAAAATTGTATGAAGATAATGTATTGTATTGTATCTTATTACAGGTCTCCTTCCGGCTTGAAAGAAGTTCGGATCCTCATGATAAAGCATTTCACCCGACATCAAAAGATTAACGACCTCATGCTTTAGGGGGCAACTGTTATAGACATTTTTGGGCACTACAACCCCAATCATAAATGTCTATAAACTAAGGGATCCTAAGTCCCTAAAGGTGTTGTTCCAACCCCTAAAAGAACAAGGTCAACTGATTACAACATCTCCCAAAAGTTCTCCATGAAAAACTACTCAGAACTGGTCAAAACTGGACCATTTCACCTACTCCATAGTCAAAGTGCGTTGCATCCCACCTGAATAAACACAGTAGGTGGGATGCATGTTGAAAATCCATTCTATAGGTGCGATGGGCGAGAGTGGACAAATGGCAGGGTTAATCCGCAAGGTGGAGGAGCATGGAATCTTCTAGAAACTTCTCCTGTGACACTTGCTTCTCTACATTCGACCAGGGATGAGTAAGAGATCATCAATCTCCAAGTGGAATCAAGAACTATCAGAGAGAGGACACTAATCATATCTCAAAAGCTGACTCATTCCCCTTGCAAACATCTATATATGGATCCCTCATCCCAGAGATCCAAGGGCTAGAATTTTGTATCTTGTAAGGAAGTGTTGCTGGTTTGTTGGTGCAACATCATAGTGTTGGGTGATCTAAGCTTTTCATGAGGTGAAGAAGGGCTTACTTGCTGAGAGGAGGATGCTGGGTCAGAACAATTGGTTGTAATCCTCTTTGCTCTTTCTTGATTATCAATAAAGCTATTCAAGTTTTCCTCCACATTCTTGTATGATTGATGTCTTATGCATTTGTGTGGTCAATATACATCTGGTCCTATATTGTTTATGATTATAGATCTATGTTCTTGGATAGTATTGTGTTGCTTTGATTCTACAGGTGCTCTGTGAAGCTGGGTAGACAAGGAAGCGAGTAGCAAAGATCTATCAGAAGGGAGAGGAATCAAGCAAGGAACCAAGCACAGGATAGAGGTTGGTCTCCTTATTCTCCTCTCATCTATTTCTCATAAAGGAAAACGAAAGTAGTTTTTATTTTGTTTGTTTCTAAGGTAGCTACCAGCCTTAGTGGAACTAGCAGCTCTGCATAGACACTAGTTTTCCCGATAACAGTATGTGTTTAACCTATTTGGAGGTGCAGTCAGTTGGATGAGTAAGAAATAATCTATAGTGGCACTATCAACTACAGAGGCAGAATACATGGCAGCCACTCATGCAAGCAATGAAGCAGTTTGGTTTCAAAGATTGTGTTCAAGTATGGGGTTAGTACAGGAAGCTATAAGGATAGACTATGACAGCCAAAGTGCAATTTTCTTGGCAAAGAACCCTGCATATCATTCAAAGACAAAGCGCATTGATGTTCAGTATCACTTTGTGAGGGATATGATAGAAGACAAAAAGGTGTTGCTGGTAAAGGTGGACACTTTGAAGAATACTACAAAAGCATTGACAAAATCTATGAGCTCTAAGAAGTTCTCTTGGTGTAGAGAAGCAATGGGCGTTTCAGGGTTGGAAAAATGACTAAGCTCTCTTCTGGCCCCCTGTGGAAAGAAAACAACAAGTGGGAGAATGTTGGGTTGTGTTATATTCTTTCCATGACTAGCCCACGTAGTTAACCAGGGGGTTAGAGGGGGGGCGGAGCACCCCCTTCGTTGTGCCGATTGTGTAGCAAGGGGGGGCTCACAGGGGGTTTGAGGTGTACCCATAACCCCACTTTATGGGGTCGGGGCAGCGCCCTGGAAAATTTTGGTTTTGAACCCTATGTTAGGTTGGGCGGACCCACCTATGGTTTTGTGCATGATTTTTGCACATGTTTTATTTTGGACGTGATGGTTTTCGGTCCATGGTATTGGACGTGATGGTTTTCAGTCCATGGTATTGGATGCTTCAACATGTATAAATATGTATTATTACATTGAAAGGAACATAATGAAAAATCAAGCTAATAGTCCCGATTTTGGGATCTAGGGGAAAATCTCTGTGTATATGTGTTTTATGTGTTATGCTCTCGCATTATTTATTTTCTGTGTTTTAGAATTCGTATGCAGGTAATTTATGTACGGGGTTAAAACCTGTACCTTAGCCTCCTAAATCAACTCCTAAATTACCCTTATCTCGAACCTTTCTTATCTCTCTACACCTCTCTCAATTAATCACAACCCTAATTCTGATTTTTAATTATTCCATTCTTTAATTTTGAATTTAATTAAATTAAATTATCCATAATATCTCAAAAAAATTCGAAAAATATTATTATTATTATTATTTATTTTTTTTAATAAATTTATAAAGATTTGAAATTTATTAATAGTCTAAAAAGATTCTATATTAAAAGACTGATTATAATTAATTTGAATTATTGTTTTTTATTTATTTCAATCCAAAACATATTAAAAATTGAATCAAACATTATTATCAACATCACCTTCATTAAATTAAGAATTTTAAATTATACGTAATAAAATTATAATTATATATAATTAAATTTATACTAAAAAAATTAAAATAAAATAAAAATTAATTAGAATTAAATAAGTTCATATCATAAAATTAAATTTATAGTAAAAATTAAAATATTAATTAGAATTAATTAATATCATAAATTCTATTAAATCTATCAAAAAATTAAAATAATATTCTTTTTAAATTATAGTTAAATAAGATTAAAATGAATATTAATTCTAGTAAAATTATTAATTAAAATTGTTGCCAAAAGTATTATTTCTGAGAATTTTATAAATTTCTAAAGATTTTTAATTATATTGTAAAAACTTAATTATAAATAAAATAACAAATTATGGATAAAACAATAATATTAACATTATAAAAAACTAAAACTTTATAATTATACATTATAATTAAACATATTAAAATTAATATTAATTAAAATCATTTCAATCTTGATTTATAATCCAAATATTCATATATATATATATATATATATATATATATATATATATAGATATAATTTACTAACTGGCCTAAAATATGTCGGCCACCATCATTCCCGTTCCATCATTCTCTCACACCTATATTTATTCATTATGTTGAGATCTAGCTTATATATTTTTTATCTATCTTGATGATGAGCCATAGTGGATGGCTCGAAATGTCGATTTAAATAATCATGGATGCGATAATGCCGAAAAAAAAAACACTACACAAAAGACTGATCGCAGAAGCCTTATAACAATAAATAAATAAAAATTTAGTCAAATAAAATATAGAAATTAATAATAATATTTTTATAAATAAATTATTATTATTATTAACAATAGATAAATTAATATTAATATTAGTGAAAGGTAATATAATTAACTAAAGGTAAAAAAAATAGAATGGAATAAAAATAACAATAAATAAGTACAAATTAAAGATAAAAGTAAAAAGAGAGATTAAAATCAAGAAGAAGAATGATTCGAGGAGAGAGTGGGGATCCAATTTCTATTGATTCTCTGACCATGATTCCTATTAAGATTGTTGGCAACCCACTTCTTTATCTCGATGACTTCCCACAACTTACTATAATGATAATGAGGCATCTTGCCAAGGACATGAGCATCCTCAACACAAATGTGATGCTTAGTCTTTGTAGAATTCTCAATAAGTGCCAAAGAGCGAGAGTGATTATGCTTAATGTCCACAACATGCTCTTGAATTCTACACTTGATAGAATGACCCATTTCACCTATATAAGGCTTCCCATAAAAAAAAGGATCAACCTCACATTGTTAAATCAATTTAAAAATAAAGTAAAATAAATAAATAAATATAGTTATTAATTATTAATAATTAAACTGACCTACATCTATCTTAATTCAGGATCTATCAAGTGATTAGAGAGATCAAATATCTCAATGTGAAAACCTATTTTTAATGTAAAATTCAAGAAATGTTTGCACCTTGAGAGATTTTTTCGCTCTCGGCCTTTGATAGATTCAAAATTAAGATGGATCTAGGCTAGTTTAATTATTAATAATTAATAATTTTTTTTATTTTTTTATTTTTTTTGTCATTTGATGAGTCAAAATGCTTTACTTGACAATGATTATTAACATCCACTAAGGCCTATATGGCCTACTAGACTTTAAGAAAGTAAGAGTTTAATTAAGATTCTTTAACATTTCATTTCTATGATAAAAAAGAAGGGAGATTTTGAAAATTAGAATGAATGTGAGTAAGAGTTGGACAATCCAAGAGAAAATTCTTTTCTTTTTCAAGCCTCTTAGTATTGCAAAGGTGGAAGACTCTTTAATCCCAAGGTGTTTTGGGGATTTACCAACATTCGATTTCATTTTCAAGATCATACGGGAGTTAGTTATTATCTTGGCAATGTTCATTCTTCTTAGCACTGGTCATGATAGAAAGATAATTTTAGTTTTCAAGAGTGAGCTTGATCATCTTCTCATAGTATCTTAGCTTCCTTCTTCCCTCTAACTCCTCATTGTCCCACATGTTATCATTAAATTTGAAATTAATAATATTTTTAATATAATTATCCTTATTCTTCAAGATTATCTCCTCCTTTACTCCTCAATAGTCTACTGACCTCGCTTGAGCTAGATGTTGGACACCAAATCCGCTAAGGGTTGGTGTGGAATGTGAAAAGTCATTGGAGTCTAAGAGACCACTTGGTATATGAAAGCCAAGGGTCACAAGAATGTATTATAAATGTATATTTTTGTTAATAGAAATGTAATTAATGTTTATCCTATTTGGTTGTTCATTATTGTAGTATGTTTAACATGGTATTAAAGTGAGTCTTTTCCAGCCCTGGTCCAATTTGAGCCACTTGTTTTGTGGCTATTATGAATCTGACCACTCCTATAAAGGTTCACCTTTGTTTTCTCAACATTCACTCGTCTCTTAACTATTACATCTAAAAAAACCCTAATTCTCCCTACCAACTATGTCTGTCAGTTGATTGTTCTCCTGCCAATGGGTGCACCAAACATTTTAGAAATGTCTCCTACTTATGTTTTTTCAATTATATTCTTTGCTAATTTGCAAGCATCCACATTTCACTAACATATTTTGGACTATGTTAATGGTAGCAAAGGTCATTCAAAATATTGGCTTGAAAAGCTAGGGCACAACCCCGTTGGCAATGACATGAGTTCATAAGGATTTGAATCATTAGTCTGCCATTAGCTACACAACACCCACTACATATCGGTCAAAGTTTGAATGTTTGGAATGCCCCAATGCGCAGTGTCCATGCGTAATTCCTAACGATTCACACACAATGTTGAATCCAACACTTTCAAGAAGAGATTGTTGAGAGGTGTATGTCATATGGGTTAATTAAATCATGGTATGTGCATTTAATATCAACCATTTCTAAGCATTAAATGATGACTTATATGCATTGAACAATGCATTTTAGTGGTTGGTCGTTAAATATGTCCTGGACTATGGTGAAGGGTAGAACTTAGTTGAATAGTTTAATTTTGCATGAGTTAATTAAAATCATGCGTTGAAGTTATATATGCATTGACATTCATATGTATACATTATTGTAATGTTTGTTGGTCGAACCTATCTTGGTTCATATTATATGCTGGCATGAAATCTGCATATACATTGGTTCGTGTACGATGTATGATGTCATACGTTGATTCATGTATGATGGGATGCACTAGTTCATATTTATGTGACATGGAAGTTATAATGCATTGAGCTTGAACACCTGGAGGTGCATTAAAATATGTTGATTGCGGTGCATTGGTTTATCTCCTTCATATGTGCGTTGAATTTTATTGGTGTCACTATTCATATGTGCGTTAAATTTGAAATTTTTCTTGATGTTGAGGTCAACATTTACTTCCATCACAAAAAAGACCGAGCTCTATTGTAGTGGAGAATTCACTGTGATTGCTAGATGCGCACATTAAGGAAGCTTTTCAATGAGCCACATCTAACGGGGTCTGCATATTGTGCATGCTATATATATATATATATCCATTTGGTTGTTATGCGATCGTCAATGCTATATTTCATATTGTTCGTACTAACCCAATATTTTAAAACAAACCTGAGATTCCACCTTGCTCGCACTTAACCAAAAGAAGCGTTAGAGAATAAGTCTTGCAAGAGGTGAACAAGAGTGAAATATGTGAATGGTACTCGAGCTCCAACTATTGTGAGAATTGCACATGTATATTGAAGGATGGAGTAGGTGTGGGCTACCTACATGTTTTTATCAATTGTGGGTCTCATTTAACAAGAATCATGAAAGTTCCTTTATGAAACTTTCGCCCCTTGCATTCTACATTCATAAGTGTGGGATATGCACAAACATTCCCGTGAGGCACCTAAGAAGAATCTTACTAGTTCAAACCACGGTTTGAATGCAAGATAGAGTCTAGGCTGAATTATCTAGGTATTCCATGTGAACATTTCTCAATTTAAAGGATTGGAAGGAGATACTCTGAAAATATTATATAAGTAGTATAACATCGATGCTCCTCTAACCATAAGTTCAGTAAGTTTTGCACATTGAGATTTTTACTCCTATTAGTGCTCCTAGAACCCCAGGCAATTAATGATCTTGGTGCACAACTTTCATATGCATTAGGGACTATTTATATTCTTTAAAGTTGAGTTATTTTGCATTGTATAAGATATCTATTCATAATTTCACTAGTAATTTTACATTCTAAGCAAGTGCATTTGTAGTTGAAGCATTGTTGTGAATTATATCGACTTGATGATTAAAGTTATTGAATACCCTAATCCATTCCACTATTGATGGGATGGTAAAAGTCATTAAGGAAAATCTTTTCAAACTTGCTTGCAAAAATTCACAAGGAAAGATAGAGTTTTTGCAGCTTGAGTCATAACTACAACGAGAGGACTTACTCGTGCAAGCCTGGCCTGCAATACCCAGGATTTCCTCTCTTCAATTTCAACATACACCTCAGTTGATGCCAATCAAACACCCCAATGGCTAATTCTAAATCATTCATGTAAAAATTTACTGCATTTCCAACGCCTACCGATCGCCTTTTACCTGTTATAAAGGTTCTAGCGCCGACACCATCAATCGATCTGTCCTTCTAATCATCTTTCATGGAGAGGTCAGAATATTATAATGAAATAAGGCAGATAATCAAATCACTGGACTAATCGTATAACAGAATAACCTTCATTGTTAGAACAACTCGGATAAATGGTCTCAAGGACCTCCGCTTGAGATTCGAAATCTTCCTCGTTGCCTCAGGTAGGAAGCTTCGCTCCACTTATAATTTAAACGCCATTACACGTACTTCAGGCAAATTGTGATTCAATTCAAGAAAATGTCACATAAACCCAACTGCACCCACGCTTGCAGGTATTAATATACAGTTATATATATATCATCGGCAACCCTCTCCACGCATACAGATATGTAGTTAACAACAAATAGGTAACTATTGGTTTGAATGGCTAAGAACCGCTCTGCCAGTGGACACCCTCTCCACCTGCACAGTTATATAACTAACAGTCAATATGTTAGGAACGCTCTGCCCTTTCCATACATATAATACCGCCTTCGAGCCAAACGCTGGAGAATTTGCTTCCAAAGTATTTAATACACATGGTTATATACATCCACGCTTGCAGGGTGGTATTAATACATAAGTTTATATATATCAAATACAAACAACTGTACCATGTGGAAGTGGCGGAATTCTCAAATGCAGTGTGTAAGGTTTGGTAATTCTTTCACTGGAAATTGCGCCTGAGGTTCGAACTTATACTGCACTGTCACCCAATTGTATTAATACACAGATCTTTCAAACATTCACTGGCAATTTACTAATACTGAATTCTGTCTCTTGGAATCGATCCATTGAGATTGATTTGTTAACTCCATGATTTCAATTAAGGCACAGGCTAATTTGATAACTCCATAATTTCACACAATTTCATATAAACAAATAGTCATTCACACTGATGTCTTCACAACCAAATTCTATGAACGTGTATTCAACTTAAAATCTAGTTACAAAAATATTCCACCACTTAATGAATCGAGCCCCACAATTCTGAAAACACATTAAAAAATGCAATTAAATACTTACAACCTTTCTTCGTGGCCAAATATTCAACAGTCGTGGCCTTACAATTTGTTGAAGGCTTACAACCTTGCTGTCTAAGCTTACCCTCCTTCTCTGTCTCCTCTTCAATGCCTTTGAGGCTTCATAATTTATTAAACTTAGCATGATCTAAAAATCCTAAAATCACTCAACTAAAAGCTCTAAGACTCTACATGCAATGCATACATATGGCAAAAAGCATCTCCTCAACTTTATTCCATCTTTTTTCCTGTTCTAAAATAGAAAAGCTTTCCTTATCACTTAATGGTCCACATCCATTCCTTTTATGCGTAAAAGCTCTCCTAGTTTTATTTATTTATTTTGAGAATATCTAATTAAAAGCCTAAATATTAAAGTGACTTGGAATTTAGGAAACTAATTCCACAATTGCATGACCCCTATGTCTATTATTTACAATAATTTCCCTTTGGGCTGAATGCTCCCGCATCATACTCCCAAGGTAGAAAAATTTCATGATCTCCTGATCATGTGTTCAGATCTATGTTTGCCTAGATCCCATATCTTGTACTGTAACTTTCCATTTGCCACTGCTTTTGTCTGTTGCTCTTCTCAAGGTCTCCACACTTTATGCTGCTTTGCTCCACTAGTTGTACTCTTGCAATCTTCTGCTATCTTCCTCTTGCTGCTTCTCTTTTGCTTCACTGCTGCTGGTCTCTTCCAGAATTCCTTCATCATCGTCCACCTCATCATTTCAATTTCTTTGTCTATCAGATTTTCTCCAGCTTCTTCAGTAAGACCTGTACTCACAAAACAATTGTTAGAAAAAAAAATATAAGGCATCAATGCCTCTTCTGCTGCTATCAATGTTGTCTCAGCTGTCATCATAAATGTCGCCCCACATGTTGCTCTAGATGTCACTATGGATGTTGCTGCCTCCCAAACTTCCTGTCCCTCTGGAACATTCCTTTGCTCAGCACCTGCAATTTCATCTGCAACTTCTTTCTCTGGTTCAAACGTCTCCAGCAAACATTTCAGCATTTCATCAACATGCTGCAAATTAACTCTAGCATAACTTCCATCTTCCCCTTTAACAACCTTTAGTAATTGTCCACCATCATCTTGATTGATTCTGCCAATCAAATCAAGTCCTTCAAACATTGTAGCCTCATCTTTTAACATTGTAGCAGCTCCAAAATTTCATACACCAGTCTTCTCTTGGCTATACAAACAAGCAAACTCTTTCTTGTCACCCATGGTAACAAGCCTCTGTTTATGAGACATGACTGTCTCATTTTCTACTCGCAACAATTCTTCTTCTCTCGAGACAATTCCAAGTGATGAACTGTCTTTTATATCACCTGTAAACACAATCAAATTGTCAGCATTAAAATCATAAGACCCAATGGTCTTACTTGTTGATTTAGTCATCTGAAAATCTTCACTGGCTTTCTCCTCAGCTTTCTCTGGCAACACTTCAGTATGCTGCTCTGAGTTTCTTCCCAACTTCTCTGTCAGCACATCAGTATGCTGATTCGCATTCACCATGAGACTGTCAGCTAGTCTTGTCTTCTTACCATCTATCTCCAAGATGTCTTTCTGCTCTCGTTCACTATACTGAACTCTTTCATCTGCTACAATATTTCTATCATACTCTGAATTTATCAACAAGTATTCCAACAAGGCAATTTCTCTATAGCATTGCTGGAGCATATCATCATCACCTGCAGTGATACATAAACTTTCAGTTTTCATATCAAAATGTTCAACAGTATCAACTGTTACTTTCCCTATCTGCGCTCCAGACCGATTCTCTTCTTCAACATCCACAAGAATTTTCTCTTGTACTATAACAACAAAAGCATCACTACTTTCTTTTTCAGAGTACTTATCATTTTCTGCTTCCTCTGTCTTCATTTCCTCCTGACATCTTGCTATCTCAGCATCGATCTGAACATTCTTCAGATTCAACTCTTCTTGAACAAACTCTAAAGCTTGCTCATCTCCCTGTATTGTACCTGCAAACATACACAACTCATTAGTTTTAAAACCACAAGACTTTTCAGTCTCGACTGCTTCCTTCAACATTTTTCTTTTAATATATCTGCATGTGGGATTTTCAAACTCCAACTCTGGCGCAAGAACTCTAAGTCCCTTTTTCAACAAGGCAATCACAATTTGCCTCAACCTCCTCTGCAACTGTCGCCAAATCACTCTCTTTCCCTTCAGTGGAAAGATCCATTTTCCTTTCCGATTTTCCCGCTCTTGTAGCCATTCTTCTAGTACCTGCAATTGTACCTTTATTTCTGCAATCTCTCTTTCTCGAACCTCTGCAGTCATTTCATCTCTGTGGCATTTCTCTGAACCTCTTCTTCCTCTAGAAAAACTCCCTCTGCCTCTGGCAGACTGCTTCCTCGTAAGTTTCTCATTCACCATGAGTTGTACTAGCCTCTGCAACAACAATCTCTCTTGCTGCAACTTACCTCACCAAGCTCTCCTCACTCAGTCTTTTGGTAAGTACTGGTTCACTGCCTCTGGAACCTCTTGAGCACTCCTCTGCTCTCTCTAGGCTATCTCTTCAACTCACCTTCTTCTTCTTCACGACACTGCAATTGTCCTCCCTATCCAGCCTTCAGCTGAATGCCAGGTTCACTGCCACCTTCTCTGCAACCATAAACTTCATTTACAAATTTCAAATCAGAAAAATAATCTCACCTCTTAAGATCTTGCATGATCTTGTCTTCTTTCCTCTTCTGCAATCCTGTTCACTTGTGTAGTTTGCATATCAGATTTAAAAATCATTCATCACACTTAAGTTCTCAAAAAAAAAAACATCTTCAGCTGAGCATTCTAGCTCTGATACCACCTGATGCAAGCCTGGCCTGCAATACCCAGGATTTCCTCTCTTCAATTTCAACATACACCTCAGTTGATGCCAATCAAACACCCCAATGGCTAATTCTAAATCATTCATGTAAAAATTTACTGCATTTCCAACGCCTATCGATCGCCTTTTACCTGTTATAAAGGTTCTAGCGCCAACACCATCAATCGATCTGTCCTTCTAATCATCTTTCATGGAGAGGTCAGAATATTATATTGAAATAAGGCAGATAATCAAATCACTGGACTAATCATATAACAGAATAACCTTCATTGTTATAACAACTCGGATAAACGGTCTCAAGGCCCTCTGCTTGAGATTCGAAAGCTTCCTCGCGGCCTCAGGTAGGAAGCTTCGCTCCACTTATAATTTAAATGCCATTACACGTACTTCAGGCAAATTGTGATTTAATTCAAGAAAATGTCACATAAACCCAACTACGCCCACGCTTGCAGGTATTAATATACAGTTATATATATATATCATCGGCAACCCTCTCCACGCGTACAGATATGTAGTTAACAACAAATAGGTAACTATTGGTTTGAATGGCTAAGAACCGCTCTGCCAGCAGACACCCTCTCCACGTGCACAGTTATATAACTAACAGTCAATATGTTAGGAACCCGCTGCCCTTTCCATACATATAATACCGCCTTTGAGCCAAACGCTGGAGAATTCGCTTCCAAAGTATTTAATACACATGGTTATATATATCCACGCTTGCAAGGCGGTATTAATACATAAGTTTATATATATCAAATACAAACAGCTGTACCATGTGGAAGTGGCGGAATTATCAAATGCAGCGTGTATGTTTTGGTAATTCTTTCACTGGAAATTGCGCCTGAGGTTCGAACTTATACTGCACTGTCACCCAACTGTATTAATACATAGATCTTTCAAACATTCACTGGCAATTTACTTATACTGAATTCTGTCTCTTGGAATCGATCCATTGAGATTGATTTGTTAACTCCATGATTTCAATTAAGGCGCAGGCTAATTGGATAACTCCATAATTTCACACAATTTCATATAAACAAATAGTCATTCACACTGATGTCTTCACAACCAAATTCTATGAAACGTGTATTCAACTTAAAATCTGGTTACAAAAATATTCCACCACTTAATGAATCGAGCCCCACAATTCTGAAAACACATTAACAAATGCAATTAAATACTTACAACCTTTCTTCGTGGCCAAATATTCAACAGTCATGGCCTTACAATTTGTTGAAGGCTTACAACCTTGCTGTCTAAGCTTACCCTCCTTCTCTGTCTCCTCTTCAATGCCTTTGAGGCTTCATAATTTATTAAAATTAGCATGATCTAAAAATCCTAAAATCACTCAACTAAAAGCTCTAAGACTCTACATTCAATGCATAATATGGCAAAAAGCATCTCCTCAAATTTATTCCATCTTTTTCCCTGTTCTAAAATAGAAAAGCTTTCCTTATCACTTAATGGTCCACATCCATTCCTTTTATGCCTAAAATCTCTCCTAGTTTTATTTATTTATTTTGAGAATATCTAATTAAAATCCTAAATATTAAAGTGACTTGGAATTTAGGAAACTAATTCCACAATTGCATGACCCCTATGTCTATTATTTACAATAATTTCCCTTTGGGCTGAATGCTCCCGCATCACTTACAACAAAAGATTCATCATTTTGAACTTGTTTTTGTTTAGAAAAATCCCCTTTTTTAGTTTGAAGTTGACTCCCATCAACATGAAAAAATTAATCAAGATAGTAAAGTTGAGGTTGATTTGAGAAAAAATTTACATGCCGAAGTATAAATTCAGCCTGCACTTCCCAAGCCCATCATCGGACCTTGGGAAGAGCTTGTCAAAAACAAGAAAAAAACATATCTTGGACATGAAAAGGATGTTTCCTTTCATAATCCAAACTATTCTATGCGAATCCAATTTCAAAGTGTTGGATTTCTTAAGGACAACTCATAATCACCTGCCCCTCCTCCACAACAAAAAATTGTCAAATGCCACAGAGTTGGCCATGCAAAAGATCATTGTTTTGATCTTATCCATGTGAGAATTGTGCTCAGCATAATCATCATTCAAATAGATGCTTTAGAAACAAGCCTCCTGCAAGAACAAATATTTACCTTGGATGGATTGCTTCTTGGCAATGTGCTTCAATAGCTAAGAAGGTATTTCACTCGTATCACATAATTTGTTCTCAAGTTTTGAAAAGTCTTGCTGTTGTTTTCCTCATATTCTTACCTTGTATCTGATAGGGGGGAATTGATGGTCATCTACAAGTTTCAAAGATAAAACAATTGAGTTTGAGCCACAACATGAACCTCCTTCTTGAGCCTACAACCAGAGATAGGCATACTTAGACTCCATTTGTAGCAAGAGACAGAAAGAAGCCTTTGAGCATGCCATTTGTTAGTGTCCTTCCTTAAACCACTGCAGGTTGCAGAACCCCCTTTTCCAAGTTTAAGGTCTCCCTCTTCAAAGATTTAAGGAGTACTTCCTCTAGCAGAAGACTTAAAATTCTTGCTAGATTTTGAAGAGTTTTGGGAATCACACTAAGCGTTCCTTTGGTTGGTGGCCTTCCTTAAACCACCGTAGTTTGAAGACCTCCCTTTTTCTAGTTTGAAGGTCTCCCTCTTCAAATAATTAAGGAGAAATTCTTCTAACAGAACCTTCAACTTCTAACCATATTTGGAAGAGTTCCAGGCACCGCACTGAGCGTTCTAGTGTCCATGGTTATCCTTAAACCATCGCTAGTTGAGACTTCGAGTTCTCCCACCTTATGCAATTATCTCAGACATAACATTCAACTTTTTTTTGTCATGCATTGTTTTATTTTTGTATTAGAGTCTATTCTTGGACTCATATATACCCATTCGGATTAAGGGGGGAATGTTGGAGACCTAATCTGCTAATGGTTGGTGTGGAATGTGAAGAGTCACCAAATTCCAAGAGAAACCTTGGTCTATGAATACCAAGGGTCACAAGAATGTATTATAAATGTATATCTTTGTTAATATAAATGTAATTCACATTTATCCTATTTGGTTGTCCATTATTCTTGTGTGTTTAACACTAGAGGTAAGGCTTTTGGCTAGAGTTAGAAGTAATTTTAGGAATCTTCTTGGCTTCCATGTTTTATAACTTCTTTTTATACATGAGATACCTAGTCATAACTATTCTTTCAATGGGGAAAATGATAACTTCAATCAAGAGGATAGGGTAGGGAGTATTAATCTTGAGGTTGTAGGTTATAAATTGCTTTTGGATTAGCTCAATCTTCCTCCATGATTATCTATATAATTTGTAACCTCAAACCTCACATTAATATGAAATAATAGGGGTGATGAGAGTCTAAAAGAGGATTTTCTTACTCGATACCCAAAGATCTGTCCACTTCTAATTGTTTTCAAGTCCATAATAATATTTCTAGCCTCCAATCATCCTTTTATTGATTCTATAATTCCAATTGAGTTGATGATGAATGTCGATTGCTAGATATTTGTACCAAAAAACTTTATCCAAGTAGTTATTATCATATGTAAAACTATCATAGTTGATCTTGTTAATATTAATAGTCATACCCATCTTGGAGTAGTAACCCTCGAGGATTCTAAGTTTCTTGTCAAGATCGTCATGACTTTTGGATAAAAGAACACTATTACTAGCATAAAGGGGATGAGTAATCACCATACAAATAATCTTGGGGCCTTCACATCCTATATCTTCGAAACCGGTCCGAATGGAAAGTGGAATCCACCTATGGTATTCATCCACCCATGGCATTCATTCACCCATGGCAGTGTAAGTGGTATCCACCCATGGTATTTACCCACCCATGGGATATACTTGTGGTAACTAAAAAAGAATATAAGTAACAAAGCACATATTTTAAAAGGACATATTTTCCACCATAATGTAACTTTTACAATTATTCTTTGTTTTAATTAAAATGATTCTTCATGGTTTTGTTTATTGTGTGTTCTCATATTTTTTTATCATTTCAATTCTTATATCTTTGGAGTCTCCCCCAAAGATCCGGATCAGTGGTATTATAATTAGGTTACGACTTCATGGGAATGAGGGTTTGAAGCATATTTGAGTTCCAAAGTTTTCTAGAAATATTCATAATAATTTATGCAAGTTCCACTACCTCCACAAATCATTTTAAAAGGTTCAAAATAGATCATTTGAAATTATTTTCTATTATCTCAGATGGGTTCTTTACGAAATTTGATTTCCTTTCCTTGTTTGAGAGATATGAGCAATTGAAGTTACACATGTCTGGAATGTTGTGCAGCCGTGCGTACCATGAGTTTCTAGAATCATTTTCTTAGTCCACTTGTCATAAAAGTTCAATTTTCTTTATAAATATAATTATCTCTTCAATACCTCATATGGGTCTTTAACAGAATTTGATTTCATCTTCTGTAGCAGAAGTTATCAACAAAGTTGTAGCAAGGGGTCTATAATGTGAAAGAAGCCTTTACAACATCTCCTTGGATAGGAGAATCTACTAGAAAAACCACCATAGTTTTACCAAGTATACTGACAAGCATCACATTTATGGGTCACCCACAAAGCCAAGGTTATGGGTCAACTACACAAAACCCTTGTTGTTGAAGTCCATTTGCTAGGCCATATATTGTTGGTATCACAGTTGGTCACAAGCATAATAGGGTATCTCTATCCTCGGATACTTGTTTGTCATCATTATGGTTCATCCACAAATTTAAACTTCGTCAAAGTCCATTTGAAAGGCTACTATCAATATCACAGTTGGTCACAAGCATTACAGGATATCTCTATCCTCTTATATTTGTTAATCATAGGTATGGGTTAACCACACAAAACCCTTCTCTTCAATGGCTCTTCATATTCAACGAAGGATTCTTAGGAAGGAACATCACACAATGGGGACCATTTATTCTTAAGGATGAAGTAATGGTCTAAATGGAAAGTGGCATCCACCAATGGTATTCATCCACCCATGGTATTTATCCACCCATGGTATTGTAGGTGGTATCCACCCATGATATTAATCCACCCATGGTATTTATCCACCCATGGTATTGTAGGTGGTATCCACCCATGGTATTCATCCACCCATGGTATTTATCTACCTATGGAATTTACCCATGGTATTGTAAGTGGCATCCACCCATGGTATTCATTCAACCATGGTATTTACCCATGGTATTGTAAGTGGCATCCACCCATAGGATTCATTCACCCATGGTATTTATCCACACATGGAATTTACCAATGGTATTGTAACTAAA
Organism: Pinus tabuliformis; assembly: GCA_031772625.1. Taxonomy (NCBI): domain Eukaryota; kingdom Viridiplantae; phylum Streptophyta; class Pinopsida; order Pinales; family Pinaceae; genus Pinus; species Pinus tabuliformis. Next base: position 11,509,707 of record CM062808.1, read on the forward strand.
AAATACTACAAGTAACAAGTCGAATATTTTAAATTGACAGATTGTTCACCACAATGTAGCTTTTACAATTATTCCCCGTTTTAATAAAACAATTTCTTTGTGGTTTTGTTTACTATGTGTTCTCATATTTTTTTATCATTTAAATTTTTTAGATGATGGGGGCCTCCCCCTAAGATTCAGATCATAAACACTCTTCTATCTTATCAATATAAATGTCAAAAAGGCTAGGGGATAAGGGACACCCTTTTTTAGCTCTAATATTGCATTTAATTTCTTCTGAGCAACTCCCGATGGTCCTAAGATTTGCAATAAAATTCTTGTATAGCCTAGTCATAATAACCATCAAATTGATAGGAACCATTATCTCTTCTACCATCTTCCATAGCTTTAATATCTTGAGGAATATTGTCGAACACTTTTCTAAAGCTATAAGAAAAAAAACATAAGGGATCAATTTTATTATTGTGACATTCCTCTGTAATGATCGTAAGAGTAACAATATGACCTATATTTGAGTGATGTCTCATAAACCCAAATTTCCATTTATATTTTTACCATGGATTTCAAGCCCAAGGATAATCTTATTTTCCAAAATGAGAAAATATAGCTTGGCTAAAATGTGCTTGATCATAATCTTCCTATAGTTAGAGAGAATCTTTTTATCCCCACTTTTAAAGATAATCTCAATAAGGCTTTGCATACAAGACTTAGGGAGACCTTGTTTCACTACCAAATTGAGGAGTTTGTGTATATGATGGATGATGACAAAGCTTCACATTTTGAAAATTTTAGCTTGGTAGTCTTCAATATCCCTAGCTTTCCCATTAGCAAGTTTCTTAATCTTGAACTCAATATATTCCAAAGAAAAATTATCCATATTTATATGAGTGTTCAAGATAGTTCCCAGGGTGTCAAGGGAATCTTCAAGATTCTTAAGATATATATCATAGTTCTTTTAAGGGATCAAATTATTTTCTTTTGTTTTACAAACAAGAATTTTCTTCCAAAACATTATGGGCTCAACTTTCGAAAGGTGAGGAAGATGTTCTTGCCTCCTATTTATATAAGATATTTTCTTAATTTTTTGATAAGAGCTTTGCATATATTTACTTTTTCAAGCATTATGGTTTCACTAGGACTATCCCTAATCACTCTTCTAGCAATTTTACAATAATGATCATACCAAGAGTTAGAAGAGATATTATTCTTCTTATAAGAAACCTTTGTAGAGAAATTGTTAATGGTAGTGGAAAAGGTTGTAGTAAAATTGTGGTAGATGTGATCAATTTTATCATTATACGTTAAGAAATATAAATCCCTATTTACATCCTTTACGAAGACATCCATTTTAATTTTGCCAACACACATGTTCTTTTGAATTTCACAATTCTCTTGCATGTGGATGGTGTGTATGTCAAGGCTTAGAGTTAAGGTTACAAGTCTATGGTCAAAATCAGGCTCGTGGTTATTTAGTAGGTAAAGGTTAAAAATACGGTTAAGGACATGGATATCAGATATTGCATAATACACACGAATGCCAAGCCCATGAATGCAACTCATCTAGATAGAGTTTGGAAACTTATTAATTTCATTACAAATTATCAAATCTTGGGAATTATAGAGCATGATTAGCTCGGTACCAAATAAGTTCTCTGTTATGTCTTCAAAATTTCTTTTGAATCTACTAGCTAAGTCAAAGTCCTCATCTAGCGAAAGGATGCAATTAGAGAATGCCTCTGGGTGCAATTAAAATACAAAAATAATAAAATCTAAGTGTGTGTAGATATATCTATATATATATATATATATATATATATATATATATATATATATATATATAACAAGATTCTTAACCATGAATATTTATCCCCACTTATCATGGAGATTCTTAATCTATAAATAAGGTTTGTTACAATATCAATGTCGTGATCCAATACCATGGCTTATGAATACCATATGCCTAAAAAATCATAACTCATTTCATATGGCACTTGTTTATATGTAATTTGTTTATTTATTAATTTAATTAAAAAGGAAAAATACATCACTGCTTTGGAAATAAATTAGCCTTTGATTTGTGCATACTATAAAAAATATTCTAAAATATTATATAAAGGTTAAATCTCTACCTTCCACTAAATAAATTTTGATAATTAAATAAAAAATTTAAATACCTTATTCTAAAATTAATATGCCCATCTGTTAAAAAAATTCATTTTATTTTTATTGAATTGGGTTAATATTAATATGTCATATAACTTACATGTTATTCTTAACATGTACTTATTTTTTCTTTTAAGTTATAATGAATGGTAGGCTACCTTGTAGGCATTACATGCATGATTTGGAGAGCATGTCATGTGTTACTCTTATCCATTTTCAATGAATGTGATGAAAATTAAAACGAAGTGATTCATAGATGGAGATTTTTATAATATTAAAATGGAAATGGATGCTTAAAATAGCTATTGGTTTTATAAATTATATATGATTTGTTGTTCTATTACCACTCTATATATTTTGAGTATTTTGATGGGTAATACGGTATGAATTTAGGGAATATATTGAAATTTCTCTATTAAAAAAAAAAAACTTTAAATTTTATTAATTTTTTTTTAAATGTATTGTAATTTTTGTAGAATAATATATTGATAATTTTAAATAGCTTTCTTTAGAAAATGAGTATCTAATTGGTGGTATGTTTTTGTCATATTTGTTTTTACATAATTATTTGTTTATATTTTTTGTGCATTTTTTTTCATTAATTAGAGAAGGAAACATTTTGTAATTTTATTTTTTCCCATTTGGTATTAGAGCTCGATCACCTTATTTTTGGGTATTGGGGATAAGGTTTTGTTTGGGTCTAATCATGGTTTGAATGAGATCTTCCATAAAAGAAATATTGGTTTTTGAAAAATGGAATATTTAATGGAATATTTGTGATGCAGCACATTCTCTACTATGAAAAATTAACAATAGAAACCATTGAAAAAAAAGGAAAGGAGCCCTATCAATCTTTTTTGGTTGATTTAGTGTTGAGAATATATTGTAGTGAAAATTTGGAAGAAGTTGGGGGACATGTACTACGCAAAATTCATAGTCAACAATCACCATCATCCTTCTTATATCCCATGAGAATGGGTGATGGTAATTCAATAGTCAAGTAACATATTGGGTTTGATATTAGAATGAACTAGTTTAACTTAATTGAATTCAAGATTAATAAGAAGGAGCATTGCTTGACCCTCCTATTTTCTTTGTCAAATACATGAGACAACTTGGAAATGGTTGTTGAAAGCATCACAAATAAATAATTTCACAGGAGATGAGGTGGAAGGATTTTGAGATGCCCTTGTTGTTCAAGGAAGATGAAAGAAAAAGGAAATAAAAGGGAGAAGGGAAGATATAAATCTTGTGGGGGATCTAAGTCTCCTAGAAATTCCAAGGCAAGATGTTGGAATTGTGGCAAGGTCAATATTACATAAGAGACTACAAGGAAGAGAAAAATGGAGAAAGAAAGAAAAAGAATATGAATTTGATAATGGATCAAAAAAATTCTTAGGAGAATGGTGGAGCTGCCTTTGTTTGGACTTAGGTACCCCTGCATGTCAAAATGAAGGGTTTGATATATTATAGACCTTCCAACCACATGGCTACCCATCAAGAGTTGTTTCTACTATAGGAGAAATATGATAGTGGAAAGGTATACCTTAGTGTTGATGCCTCTAAAATCATTGCACCAACATTGGGGATAACCACCCGGTCTGGCCCTTAATGCAATTCCTTTTCTGTTTGGTATGGTGGCTCCGACTAGATAGTATGGGACCAGTTTCCCAATAAAATGTGCTTTGATGAATTGGTGTTTAATATATGTAACAAAATGATAGATGGTTTGGACAATAAACTCATGAAAGTATACAAATAGATCTATATATAACCCGGGTAATCCAATATCAATGCCATTTATAATGATTTCTCGTAATCAAATGCTAATTAAGATCAATCAATTGGCTACAGAAAGTTAAGCATGAATGATGATCAATTTAAACAAAGTGACATAGAACATATCGCATATCATAATAACATCAATTGTCAGCATATGTGTTTAGAATGTCAATTCCAACTTATTCAAAAGTGATATAATGCAGAATTGTTATGAACATTCACATATAACAACAATATTGAATCAAAAGATTGTTTAGTTGCATAACATGAAACAAAGGACATTGATAAAAGTACCATATGTATTTGAATCCTCTTACGGAAGTAATAGTTTGGTTCGCTCTTCCTATTCTGGAAACTTCAAAAAGATACAGAAATGAAAGTCCTCTTGAAATCCCTTTACAACAAGTTTTAACCTTGATCCCTATCTTCTACAAAAGTAAATTAAGAAGTCCATAAATTCTATATTCTTAAATCTAATTTAATAAAATTTCAGGACCCCTTCTCAAATGACATGAAAGGGTCTTTATAGCAAAAATAAAAACAAATTGTTCGTAAACGTTCTTAAGGTGGTTGGAACAGCCTTTCCCAAAATATGGGATTTCATGTTAAAAATAGAATTGCGATAACTTTTGAAAAGATGCATTGCATCTATTATTCCTCCTGCGGCTTTAACTGACAAATCTCGAGCATAGTTTGGATCTTTGGCGGATGACTCATCCTTGCATGTAACTGACCTGTGTATACTGCATCTGAGAGTTCTGGCATCATGCGATCGGTTGCATCAGCAAGACATTTGATTGTCATTTGTTGGCTATGTGGTTTGACCAAATAGAACCAATTTCTATCCCAATTGAGGCTTTTTAATTTTTTGAGTTTCTCCTCTCTGGTATTCAAATCTTGCTTCCATTGTTTTTCCAACACTTTTTCTTTTGGAAGTGTTAGGTTCCTATACCAATAGGAGTCATAATTTTGAATTACTAAGATTAAACTTTGTAATATTGTACATACCTTTGCTTTCTGCAAATGTTTTCCATATTATAAAAAATTAAAAAATGTAAAGAGGGTTTGTCCTAAAAAAATAATCAAAGGACAAAAAGAATGAAAAAGGTCAAAAAAAGATGAAAATATATGAACCCCAAAAGAAAAAAAGAGACCATGAAAGTGTGCAAGTCAAAATGCCACTACTATTTACCTTTTATGTATAATAAATGATTGTGTGCAGCTTGTAACTCATGCCACAATCCATGATATTCAAAATGTTTAAACTTGGCTATTTCATGCTTTGAATTTTATTGTTTATAGTTAGAGAATAAAATCTGATCAAACAGAGTAATCTTGGCTGATCATTAGATAGGTAGAGTGAATAAAAGGAGCTCATTAGTGTAATCTGAGCCCTTGGATGTTATCAGGGTAGAATTGGATAGTTTATTTTGTAAAGAAAAAAAAAAGATTGACAAGGGTTTGCTAGCCTAAATGCACCAAAATAAAGTGAAGATAAAATGGTAGGGTGAGTAAGTGGGTAAGTAGAAGAAAGGTTGCAGAAATGTCTTGTGATTACATGAAGAGCACTTATGATATTTTTCCAAATGCATCTTTTAAATATGCATAACTAATGCACAGAGCAAAGACAATAGTTCACAACATGATTCATTTAATATGCCTATCTTTCATTTAAACCCCTACATCACTCATTAACTTCCCCTTCATAATAAAAGATTAGTATCTTTAACTTCTTAAGTAAAAAAGGCTCAGAGCATTTCTCTGACTTCTGGAGGGACCAGACCCTCGGCTTGATGAATTAAGTGACAAAGGTGTTAAAAATCCCTTGCAAATTCATTCATCCCCCCCACAAAAACCCTTTTCCTAAGGCTAAGTCTTTTTGCATATGGAAAACCCATAACAAACATGTTCTATGTCAAAAACCCACAAAATAAAATTTATCCTAAGTCAAGCACCCTCCCCCCCACCCCCACTCATTTCCCTTCATATTAACTTTTATTAATATAAACAAAATTCCCGAAAAACCCAATTTCCCGTATGTATTTAATTCTCGTATATAAATTAGCCCCACCCTTTAGTTTAATTATAAACTATATTACTACCCATATCCCAAAGAAATTAATAACCCCGCCTTAGCCCTTAATCTCGCATTAAAGTGTCCCGATGAGATTAAAATCCAAGTTAATCTCATACTACCGCAGTTAAGTCCCCAGGTCCCCCATCAAATCACATAAATCACCCCCATGCAAATCCCATCTCTCGATCACCATCAATCACCCCTCCTCCACATCCAACAACTCTCATCCATATCGGGCCAACCCGATGTCCGTCTTTTACCCACCCGATGAAGCGGTTTTTCCCCCGGCCCCCGATGCTACGTGTCAAGTGCTGAGTGGAATTGGGTGACCCCTCCTGAATACCGCCTGCACCACAAAAGCGGTGCGATGGACCTCCCAAACCGCTTTCCCCTTTCCATCTGAAAACTGCCACTATTCATCCATTAGTGAAAACCCGCCAAAGTTAACAGTTTTCCTATAAAAACCCGTTTACCCCTCTTTTCACTTTTTTCATGAATTATTGCCTTTAAGAGCTCAGAACGTCATTGCGACTCTTGAAAACTGCCAAAATAGATCACGAACCTCCACAATTGCTTCACAGAAGCTGTAGACAGTCCGAAACAATCATCCATCTGTACCAGAGCCGTACATACCCCTGTTGTGGGGAAAAGTATCCAACACGGAATGACCCTATCCCACTCTAAGGGTGATAGTTCCTTAGCAACAACCGAAGCAAAGCTATCTAAGATTACTTCTTTATGACATGCAAAAGAGGAAAGGAAGAGATCCACTTACCGATGTCTTGCGCAAATGGTCGATCCAATCTTCTCTCTTTGCCGCTTGCTCCCAGCTCCAAGTCTTCTCACGGGCCCAGCTACACAAGATCCTGCAAACAAGATGAGAAAAGGAAACTACAAGAAGCATGCATTCATAATTGATTCGAGGATTAGCATAAATCAAATACGCAAGTAAGACAATACACCATTGAAACACATGCGAATAGAAGAACCTCAAATGCTTTATTGATGGAAGAAAGTAAGGTTCAGGCGGTGATACAACCATAAGAGGTCCAATCCAGCATCACCTTCCCGACGGAAAGAAATCTCCTCTTCACCTCCCTCAAGCAATCACCCAATACTCTCAACTGTAAACCAACAGCAATTCTTTGCACAAAATTCCGGCCTCCAGATCCCATGGGATGAGATCCTTATATAGAGTTTTGGAGTGAAGATAAGTCAGCTTGATGTGTGACTGTTGTCCTCTTCAACCCCAGTTGTTCTTTAGTTCTTGAGTCCACTCGGAGATTCTACCTTCCACTTGGAGTTTTAGAACCTCTTTACTCATCATTAGGTGAATCTTCTGATCCAAGTGTCAATTTGGAAGCTTCCTGGGCACTAACACATTGAGGAAAGATTCCTCCACATGTCCAAACTTGCTCAGCGCAGGTAGCCTTTGATGAAGTTGACATTCAGCGTAGGTACACCATGGAGCAGTTGACATTCAGCGCAGATGCTCAGTGGAGCAGCTGCTTTGATCCCAAATTGACCTGTTTTTGAGTGTTTTTCAGTGGAGAACTGATCTGAAGTGCTGTGGTTTGCTGACCTTGTTCCTCTAGGGGTAGGAACAACATGTTTAGGGACTTTGGATCCCTCAGATTATTGACATTTCATGCTCTATGCTGTAAGGCACAAAAATTTCTATAACAGTTGCCCCCTAAAGTATGAGGTCGTTTATCGGGTGAAATGCTTTATTAGGAAGATCCGAAGTTCATTCAATCGTCGGGAGGTGACCTGTAACAAAATACAATACAATACATTATTTTTCATACTACTTTCATGATCTAGCTGATGCGGGCATTTCCCATGCTCAGCTTTATAAATACATTTTCTGTACATAAACAGATGATCGTCTGATAGTAGACTGATAATTCTCTGCTTAAATTATCATCCTTTTAGTAGGATGATCATCTGCTGCACATGTCAATGTCTTTTATCTCCTGAATATATATCGCAGCCCGGATGGATGAAACTAGATCCGGGGTCTTCAAACTTGTCCGATCTTCACTCTAAGTATAGGTCGATCCATGTGAGAATTTCTTGGAGTCGAACATGGAAAGACATCGCTTGATTACCAGTCAATAATGTAAACTGTTAACAAGCGCGAGAGGAATCACCGATAATGATGATGACCCTCAAGGTACTACAGCACAATTCACGTGGCATGAATATAGGATTTGGCGTCGAACACCACGCAAAGTCTCCCGGTCGAAGGTCATTAATGTATACCTGTCGCCGGAAGTGAGAAACTTGCCATTGAGGCATGCAAGCTTCAAAGTACTGAGGGGGTGTTCCTAGATCAACTTCTTGGATAATGAGCTGATGTCGACAAGAAGCGATCTGTCAAAGGAGGGCCTTAATGAATCCCACATCAGTGACACGGAACGGAGCTAGTAATTGTGATGATGGTGAAAACGATCTATGAAATATGATTCAGGGTGGCGGTCATGAAAGGATGAAAGATGATGTATGGCAGTGGATGGGACCCGGTTGACACTTTCTGAATGACATCTCTTGAACATATAACGACACTGATGTGATGGATCGGTAGCATTATCCCAAATGTGGATGGTATGGCAAGACCATGGTGAATGAAAACAACCCAACCCGATGTTTTTACAGAGGCAAAAGTGTCATGTTCAAGAGCGACTTGCTACCATTAAGCTTTGAGGTTCTCCCAATTTTTCCCCAGTCATTTCTGACCAGTACCTCTTTATTTTTGTCAAGCTTGAGGAGGATAACATATGCTTGTTCTATAACCTGCCCTTCGGGCAAGCCCATCGCTATGTTTTAACGAGCCTAGCGATAGGGAAACTCGTTCTCGTCTAAAGACAAGTTTGTCGCTATTCAATATTTTTAACGAGCCTAGCGACAAAGACAACTCGGTCCTTTTCATTTTTAGAGAGTCTAAAAAGGGTACATAAAGTTAACTCCAAAGGTCCTTTTTCGTCATCTAATCCCTTAAGTCCGAAAAAGTATAAAACAATACAGAAGGGATGAATGTTCGATAGCTTTATCGAGCCGAACTAGACAAGCGCTCGATCTTTTTGTGCAATAATCCCTCAGGTCCAAAAAAGATTAAAATCTAGAGGAGGGATAGCTCTTCCGGTCCTTTTAACAAGCTGGAAGGCCAAAACTCGGAAAACTTTTCATATTTTACGAGTCAGATGAAAAGAGCTCAAAGAAGACTCGTATTTTGAGGAACGAGTGATAAGCAGGGATAGCAGCAGATTCCAGGTATAGGTTGGAATTTTCCAATCACGGCAGTATTACAAGGATGGCTAGGTGAAATCACTCTTCGCAGTTGTTCCTCAAAATAGGTAAACAATCAAGTGGATGTGAATGATCGGCCAAATGACGAGTGGAGGTGACGGTGCAAACACGACCAAGGTTTTTATGGCTGATGAATTTACGGTCTCAAATGGTTATTTACCGGTTCATTTTTCTTGATGAGCTTGAACTCTGGGGGAAGCTTGCTCACATGTGCATTTATTTTTTAACGAGCATGAACTCTTGCTAAAACTACTCGATTTTGCGTTTATTTTTTAATGAGCATGAACTTTGCCAAAAACTGCTCGTTTTTGCGTTTATTTTTTAACGAGCATGAACTTTGCCAAAACTGCTCGTTTTTGCGTTTATTTTTTAACGAGTATGAACTTTGCCAAAACTGCTCGTTTTTGCGTTTATTTTTTAACGAGTATGAACTTTGCCAAAACTGCTCGTTTTATAAGATCAAATTCATATTTTACCATGACTAGTCTTTTCTTTTTCAGAGATAGTACTGTATCATCAATTGCTGCAACAAACTTTGTTAGAAACAGATATCATGAGGTAAAAATGCAAATATTTTACTTTGAACTACGTAAAAAGCAATTAAAAGATGTTTTTACCTCTTATTTTACTATTTCATTTGCATTTGGCTTGTTGGAGCTTTGGAGGTGCCTCTTCCTCTTGATTTTTCCCCAGCTGATTTCGGGAGATTCTGTGGACGATTCTCAGCGCCGTTTGGACCAGGTAGGAGCTAAACCTTAGCTCTCTCTTTTCATCATAGAAAATTTTAGGGGCGAATGTTCGCCCTTTGGCGAAATTAAGGGGTTTTAAATTTTTAGTGGGCGAATATTTTGTATCATAGTACATTTTTACAAATCACCTCAAATAGCCCACCTTATTTTAAGGGAGAGGGTAAAAAAGGTAAATTTAGCCCTTGAAATTAGGAGTTACAACCTTCCATTCGCCCATTTTCAAGAATAGGTTTTATTTAAGTGAATCTATTCGCCCATTTTCAATAATAGGTTTTATTTAAGTGAATCCTATGGGCCAAATACCATATTTATAAGAGAGGTATGGTAAATTAATAAAAATATAAATAAATGAAAGGTATGGTAAATAAATAAAACATTTTTTATATTTACTCCATAAGTCACCTTATATACATGCAAGGGTGTAAACAAATAAAAATATAAGTAAAGTGGAGGTATGGTAAATAAATAAAACGTCTTTTTATACTTACTCAAAAGGTATGGTAAATAAATAAAAATATAAATAAACTAGACATATGGGAAATAAATAAAACCTCTTTTTATATTTACTCCATAACCCTCGTTCTATTTATGAAGGCTCAAGAAAGAGGTTTTATTTAAGTGAATCCTATGGGCCAAATACCATATTTGTAAAAGAGGTATGGTAAATTAATAAAAATATAAATAAACTAGAGGTATGGTAAACAAATAAAACATTTTTTTTTATATTTACTCCATAAGTCACCTTATATTTACGAACACTCAAAAAATGTCTTATATTTAGGTGAAACCTATGGGCAAAATACTATGGGACAAATACCATGGACTAGATTGTTATTAATACCATGCAAAAAAACATTATTAACCCTAATATTAGTATTAATAAAAATAAAAATGGCACATGGTATTGACCCATGGTATTCACCAAAATGGAAAATGGTATTGACCCATGGTATTCACCAAAATGGAAAATGATATTGACACATGGTATTCACCTGGAATGTAGCCTATTTAAATGGGGGAATTAAAAATGGAAAATGGTATTGACCCATGGTATTCACCAAAATGGAAAATGGTATTGACGCATGGTATTCACCTGGAATGTAGCCTATTTAAATGGGGGAATTAAACCAGCATAGATCCATCTTTACTCTGGATCTACTAACCATGGAGAGGTATCAAATATCGTGATATGCAAACTAGAATAGAGTGAAAAAATATTTGATCCCTGTCAGGGCTTGGTGGATCAAGAGTAAAGATGGCTGTTGTAATTTAATGTATGTTAAACATTTTAGCTTGGTTAAAATAAAAAATAAAATAAAAATCAACTATTAATTTTATTAATTTTTATAAATTACTAATAGTAATTTTTAAGCTCCAGGTTTATGATAACCCATGGTATTGACCCATGGTAATACCAAGATCTTAAAAGATTTTATAATTGAGTAAAATATTCGCCATGCTTGGTGAGAGATTCGCCAAAAAATTATATATACATATTATATTATTGATAAAATCGCCTTCCAATTTTCCTATATACCATGGAGATTCGCCCATTTATTATACATATAAATTTAGGGGGGGTTCTTAAAATTTTCCCTGCTTTTCATGGTTTCATTTTCCAGTTTTGTGCCTGTTTTCTTGCCCCCATGAGCCCCTGGGGTTTCATTAGGGCGCTCTGCCATCAGCGCAGGTGCCTCATTCGAAACCTGCATTGGGGTTCAAGCTGTTTAAGGGCATTTTGTCCCTCAACGCAGGTGGGACCCTTCTCTACCTGCGTTGGGCGTAGAAAAGCTTCTTTGTTGCACAATTTTTCATGGAAATTTTGCCATTTTCTCACCAAGTCAGGGATCTTACTCCTCCTCTTCTTTGTTTTGCAGAGTTTATTGGAGCAGAATGACTCTTACATGGCGAGAACGAGAGCATGAAGAGGAGGACATGATTGCCCTCCATGATCCTGTCACGGTGAACGCGCTGCGGAACTGTGGCTTGCTAAAATTCTTCCGCATTTCTAGCATGAGGGCACAGATACTTTTACTGCAATACCTGCTTGATGCTTGGGATCCTGTTAACCAAGTGTTCCAGATTAGGGGCAAGTCCATCCCCTTGACCACAGTGGACATTTACTTCTTGACTAGGTTGTCAAGGCGGGGTGCCCCCATTTCTTTGTCCAGTTCGGCCCAAGGGAGTGATTCCGTGAGAGACTATGTCCGTCAGTATTGTAGGGAAGGATCCCAACCGAGCAGAGACGGCAAGGTTACTATCCGTGAGATCACTGACAGGTCTCTCAGGTCTATTCTGTACACTATTTGCAGGATGGCCGGTAGTGCATCCCCTCATGTTGCCAATAGGTCTTATGTGCAGCATGCCCTGGAGTGTCTTCAGCCGAAAGTTTTTAACTGGTGTGATGCAGTACTGGTTCAGATGAAAAACCAGTTGACCAAAGTAAAGGACGGGAAGCTGAAGAATTTTGGTTTTGGTTCAGTTCTGACTGCCTTCGCTTTGGAGAAGATACCCCTGATGCAACCTCAGTACATTGCACTCGACTTGCCTTCTCCCACTGAGCCACGCATGCAGAGGTGGGTTGACCACATGTCCAGACATGCAGGTCAATCTCAGATTACCTTTACTGACACCTTCTTTAGGTGGTTCGAGCGGCAGGATATGGCCTTTTCCGAGTATCCATATATTGGTATGGATTTCCGAGGTGATCCGGATTTGGTGCTACCGGATGGCGAGCAGTGGGGCGATCTTGGTAAAATCTTGACCTTATCACTGTTTACTGTTTCTTCATTTATAATGTCCTTGTGCTTTACTCTATCAAGACTCTAATCAAACTCATGTGTGCATGCAGATGTTGGTCCTGTCCGTCCAGCAGTTCGTCCGAGAGCTCCGGCCGCTGCCCCCGTGGGGGAGGCTCCTGGGAGAGCTATTCTCCGTGACCTTGACTTGGCCGAGACTCTTGTAGCTGTGCAGGAACAAGTCGAGGGTCTTACCCTTGGGATTTCGGATGTACGGATCGACGAGTTACCTCTACGATTGCAGCGACATACTGTTGGTGTTCCTAGACGATGGACTCGTCTTCTGCGCATGATTGCACAGGCCGTGGCATGTTATCATGAGCATCACTAGGCTAGGGTACCCCCCAGCCGTTTTTTGAGTTTTGGGGTTATATGACCGATTTTGTCTTGGTTACAGAACATTACATGTAAACCGTAAACAGTTATATATATTTTTTATTTTCGGGGTTTATTCCAGTTTTTATGTGATCCATGTATGAAACATCGACGATGCTTCTCTTTTTATCAATTTTGCAAATGTCTATCTAACACATAGTTTGCTAATGAGTCGGTTAATGTGTTTAAGTTTCTGGAAATGTGTTGATATTGGATAAAATCAAACTGTCTTTCCAAGATTTTAACTCTTAGGAACTTGCGATAAATAGCTGGATTTCGGACAGAGTAGGTACCATTGAGTTGTAGTACCACGAGCTATGAGTCTAACCTGACGACTAGCCAGCATATGCCATGGGTGATGGCATCAGAGAGGAGTTCTATCAACGCGCTATACTCAGCGATGTTATTCGTTGATTGACCAATACATACCCCCCTGAAACTCACTAACCCGCCGCTTGGGTCAAAAATGGCCCATGCTGCAGAGGATAGGTTCCTCGAACTACGACTCGCTCCGTCGGCATATCCAACCCACGGTTCCAATGGATTTGACATCTGCAATAAGTGTAAAAAAGGCGGATTACTTAAACCGAAACAAACGCTCTAGCGAAAACAAAAATGTAACAAAAGCATACAGGTTACTATTAGGCATAGTAACGCTTAAGGTACAACCCGTTGCGGGGTTGTGCCAGTGGAATCCCGTCATAATCTACCAACTCATAGGCTCCTTTTGCTAATACACTCTTAACAATATAAGGGCCCATCCATAAGGACTTAAATTTCCCAGCTCCCAATTTATCGGATTCTTGATCATAAAGTAAGACCAAATCACCTTCTGAGAAGACACGAGGTTTGACATTTTTGTCGAACTGTGCCTTGACTTGTTTCTTATGGGCTTCGTTAGCCAAAGCGGCATCACGACGGGTTTCATCCAACTAGATTAATTCCAAGAAACGAGCCTCTTCTTCCGAAGTTCCGGGGAGGAGATCAATTGCGAGTTTAAGGGACGAAATTTCACACTGGATTGGTAGGATCGCCTCCAGGCCATACACCAGTTGAAACGGTGTGAACCCAGTGGCATTCCTTACCAATGTTCGGTAGGCCCACAAAGCCGAGTACAGGATCAAATGCCATCTTCTTTTTTGAACCCCCACCATCCTTTGCAGCATGCACTTCAGGACTTTGTTGATTGCTTCAACTTGTCTGTTAGCTTGCGGATAGTACGGAGTAGAGCTGTCGTGAGACAATCCTAGTTTGGCAGTTAATTCAACCATCATGTGATTGCGAAAATGCGATCCATGATCTGTTACTATGGCCTGTGGCACGCCGAATCTGGCGACTACATGATTAAAAAAGAATAGGGTTGTTGTTTCACCAGTGTTATCCAATGTAGGCATCGCCTCGGCCCATTTGGTAGAATAGTCAACTGCGACTATAATATACCCATGCCGCCCGGTCGAGGTGGGGTTACATTGCATGAAATCGATGCCCCACTTGGCGAAAGGCCCCATAGCTATTATTGGCTGTAAAGGAGCGGGGGGTCTTCTGGTTTTGCTATCAAAAATCTGACATGCATGGCAACTTCTAACTGCGGTTATGCAATCTTTGAACATGGTTGGCCAGAAGTATCCTGCTCGTAAGATTCTTTGTGCTGTAGCATATCTAGATTGATGCCGCCCACAGGTGCCTGAATGACATTCATTCAGGGCTTTTTCGGCCTCTTCGTGGGTGAGACACCTTCTCAGAACCGTATCGACACCACGACGGTAAAGCGTATCACTGACGATCATGTAGTCTTTTGCTTGGTATCGAATGCGTTTTTGTTCTGAGTGGGAGGTGTCTGGCCGAAACTTTTGGGTTTTGAGATAAACTATTATATCTCCATACCACTCATCACTTGCTGATATCAGAAACAAAGTTTCGTCCACGATCGATTCTTTGGACGTTGCATCGTTGGATGATGATGGGAGATCGCATAATAATTCTGCGAAAACTAAAGCTTTCTTTGATTTGGATTTCACAAATTCCAGATCAAACTCTTGAAGGATAGCTATCCACTTTGAATATTTGCCCCCAAGCAACTGTCGCGACAGTATATAAGTCATGGGGTTGCAATTTGACAATACGGTGGTCTTCCTGAAGAGGACATAATGCCGAAATCTTTGTATCGCTTGAACAGCAGCAAGTGCTAGCTTTTCAACATGAGAATATTTACTTTCTGTATCATTTAAGTTTTTACTTAAATAATATATAGGGTGTTCAATTCCGTCGACTTCTTGAACTAAAACCATTGCAATGGTCGTATCTGCTGCAGCCAGATACAGGTTAAAGTGTCTTTGATAGTCCGGGGTGTACATTAATGATGCTTTTACTAGCTCTTCTTTCAGAGCATCAAAGGAAGCTTGCGCAACCTGGTCCCAGACGAAAGGTACATCCTTTTTCAAGAGACGGGTATAACCTTTAGCATGTTCTGCGTAATTTGGAATGAACCTCCTCAGAAATTTTGCTTTCCCTTGGAGTTTCTGAATCTGAAGCAAGTTCGAAGGTGGAGGCAAATTAATGATTGCCTGCACTTTGCAAGGGTCGAGATGAATCCCATCCTTGGAGACTATAAAGCCAAGTAAACGACCAGAACCGACGCAAAACACACATTTGTGCGGATTGAGTCTTATCTTGTAGTGTCGGCAATGTAGAAATACTGCTCTTAAATGGTGCAGATGATCAGTCTGCTTTTGCGAATGAGCCAAAAGATCGTCGAGATAAGGTTGAACGATGTTCTTGATGTCATGGAAAGCATAATTCATTGCTCTCTGAAACGTTGCTCCTGCGTTCTTTAAACCAAAGGGTAATTTTCGATAAGCGAACGTGCCCCACGGACAAATAAATGCAGTCTTTGACTGGTCCTATGGGCGGATATTAATTTGATTATACCCGGAAAATCCGTCCATAAAAGAAAAGATTTCACATCCGGCGCATTCATCAATTATCTGGTCGATGAAGGGTGTAGGGTAGTTGTCCTTTGGACAAGCTTGATTTACATCCCTATAATCGACGCACACTCGTATTGTTCCTTGTTTTTTCATAACCGGGACAATATTCGATACCCAATCGGTTAGAGGAACTGGGTAGACGAAACCAGCATGGAGAAGCTTCTCAACTTCTGCCTTAATGGCAGCGGCTTTCTTGGGGTGCACCTGCCGAAGCCGTTGTCTTACTGGTTTGACATCAGGATACATCTTAATTTCATGTTCAACGATACTCGAGTCAATGCCTGGCATTTCATCATACGACCAAGCAAAGACATCTCTAAATTCGCGGAAAAGAGCTTTATATATTTCCTGTTCTGAAGGGGAACAACCTTTGCCGACATAAATATTCTCTACAATGTCTGTTTTGGTCGAGATATTTATGGCTATAGTCTCTTCTATATTGGATAGGTTTCTCTCGGAATCCACCGTATTTACAATATTTGTTAGGAATTCAAATACTGAAGGGTGATATAGGTCGCCTTGAGTATCTTCCTGAGGAAGGGAACGATGGTGGTTATCATCCCATGGTGCCCCCTCAATCAACATTGACTGCAGGATTCCTTCGTCACTTGCATGCACTCGTGACCAAGGATCCAAAGGGGTACCACATTCTCCTGACCTGTCTACCCAAACGCTTGACGAGCGTTGATTTGGGCTCGCCTCCCATGCCTGAAACATTGATTGCTACAATATTTCGATTGGGCTCGGGTGCAATACCATTGCACGATCCATGATGACTTTGTCTTCTGCGACTTTCATGGAAGATATCATGTTGCAGGTTGCTACCAATGGTACATTTCCTATGTACATAGGATTCGGTAGCGAGAAAGTCCCCATCATCGTGGGGTCCTTCAACAGGCCTACTCCGATATCTTGGATTGAATGGTCGTTCTCATGGATCATGGGAATGCTTCCCGTAACTTGTGAACCATTAAGGAGGAAGTTCTGTTGGTCGACGACCGTAATCCCTCCTTCAAACGGGAATGTGATCTTCCTAAAATAAGTCGACACGACAGCTGCCATGGCATAAATCCATGGTCTTCCCAGTAGGATGTTGTAATCCAGATTTCCATCTATGACTTCAACATCAATCTCTACTGTTTTTCCACCTAGTTCAACCTTCAAGTTACTTAGAATACCGTAAGGGGTATATGTCCTACCGTCGAATGCTTTTAGTGTTGTCGACGATCTTGACAAGGTTGGCGACCCTAATGTTTTCCAGCAACTCATCGACATAATACATGTAGATGCCCCCTCATCAATAATTGTTCGATGAACAGTTTTGTTGAGGGCTTTCACTTGAATAAGGAAAGCTAGTTGAGCTGGTAACTGAGGGTCATATCCTTTGTGATCAAAGGACACAAGATTGGAATCCTTAGGATCAACCCCCCCTATTGCCGATAACAACGCTTGCCTTTGGGATGGACAATTTTGTAGTACCTCTAGAGTCGACATAGCGGATGGCGATTGGGCCAAATCTTCTACTATGTTATAATGTTGCGCCGCTCTGGCGCGAGGATTAAAGGTTGACTTGTGTACTACACCCTTAGGCGGTTTTATTGTTAACTCTGGCATTATGGGTGGGACAACTTCTGTCGAAGTCGTTGTCGAACTACTAGGTTGATCTTTACCTTTTTCGTTTGACAGTTGCGGATTCCCGTAATCTTTGTTCCTTGTCGAAATCAAAGCATCATTCTGCTGCTTGGAGATCGATAACATTAGCACTTGCGACGGGGAAGCATTTCCACTATCAACCATATTTTGACCTGGATTGGGAAATGGATCAGTCAACACAGCTGGGTTCTTTGGACTTTTGAAGAATCTCTTGAGCTCAGCTTTGTATGGACAATCTGTTGTCTTGTGATCTTCGTCACATATCATACAAGGCCATTTCTTTTTCCCTTTCTCAGGAGGGTTTGAAGAAGTTTTTTCAGGTGACTGATCGCCCTGTTGCTTCTTCTTCCCTTTGTTTTGCTTCTTCTTTCTTCCTGGTTGATTGGTTTCTTTGCCTTTATCTGCTGATATGGCATTTACTTCCGAAGCAAGAATCTCTTCATGGGCATTTTGATATGAAGTCTTACGGGCTTTCTGGGATGAAGCCTTTTTCGATTTCGCGCTTGCAGTGCCAATCACGCCATCTCCGGCATGAGAGTCAATATTCGATTTAGGAGGTGGAGGAATTGAAAATTCAGGTCTAGGGGCGTCAGGTATTTTGTCGTAGAGCGTGCCAGACTGAGTATATACTAAGTCTAAATATTGAGCACGAGCGATGACTTGCTCCTCTGTTACGACTCCCCCCTTGGCCACATCTTCCGTTATAGCCGGAAGTAATGACTTTATAAACCATTCAGCTAATAGCTGGTCAAGAACGTATGTTTTCACCATCCTACGACGACGACGCCACTCATGTATATGATCTGATATGTGAGTAGCTGTCGTCTGTTTGAAGTTGGTTAGTATCTCGGTTCCTGTTTCATACCTGATTGGTAATTGAAAATGGGTTAAGAAAGTCGTGGCTAAGGAGCTGAAATTGTCGAAAGAGGCTCTTGGCAATTCTATATACCATTTGGCCGCCGGACCTGTCAATGTCCTCTGGAAGAGGCGAAGTCTTATCGAATCATCGTTTAGAGTGTTCGACGAACACCATAGATGAAAAGTCATGACGTGATTCGACGGGTCTTCACCTGGATTTCCATTGAATTTAGGAATGTCGGAGGGAAGTTTGTGAGGAATCGCTGGCCACCAAGGGGCATAAGCAATTGGATCGTTCGTCAACCGATGTAAATCGGGTAACTCTAGAGTTGCCACGAATGGCAGCTGTTGACTCAGATTAGGCGAAGCGTACCCAGGATACGATGGGATCGCCTGAGCAGTTGGTCTTTGCATACCGGCATAATGTAATTGATGCTGGTATGATTGATATGGTTGGTGGACTACCCCACTGTAAAGTGGTTGGTTTAGACCATTTTGTATGTACGGTTGTCCACTGTTCGCAAAAATCTGCTGCTCGGTACCTTGGTACACTTGCTGGAATTGCGGTTGTTGATACTGCACCAACCATGGTTGTGACGCCATGGGTTGTTGTGCTATACTAACCACTGGACCAAGATGAGGGGTAATGGTACCCGTTTGTGCTTGTGCCGCCCCGCCAGCTGGCGATTGTGGTTGAGTCGCAGGGTCAAAGGGCTGTTGCATTACAACCTGAGGAAACTAAGGTTGACATACAACAGGCATCGTTTGAACTTGCGACACGGTTACAATCGCTGGTGTCGTCGGGATGTTCGTCACAGGCATTTGTCGTTGCATAGAATATACAACTCTTGGTTGCTGGGGTAGCATCGGTATCCAACCACTTGTAGTTATTCCAGTATAACCTGAATATGGTTGTGAACTCCCGTATGGGTAACCTCCCGGAGGGGGTAACGAAAAGGCATATTGCCCCCCATACGGTGGTGGTTCGGAACCGAAAGGGTTTACCACACCTTGAGGACTAGATTGCCCAAACTGATTTTCGAAAGGATCAATTTGTTGAGTTCCAACATAGGAGTTACCGGGTATTATCCCGGGAGAACAAACAGGAACAGACCATACGGTCGTCATGGCCCCTGAAGGGGTTCTCTCTAGCTGTTGAGAGCTGGGGACAGATGGTATGCCGGCGAACATTGTCGGAGTGACTGCAGGGGGTTCTGCCGTCGCTGTGTCATTTGGCACAGTCCTAGATGTTGACGGTTGTTCAAACATTTTGAGTCTATCTATTAGATTGCCTAGTGATTCTCCAGGAACCTCTCTGGGTGATAGGCTAGCTTCTGATGCAGTAGGAAATAGAGTGATCCCTGCTCCAAAATGTGTTGGAGTAGTTGCTTGCGGATCTTCTACAACTTCCTCTATTGTGATCAGACCAGGTGGAAGAGGAATACCGTCAGGTCCGTAAAATATTTCTGGTGCCGAAGAAGGGGTTGTTTCAACAGCGACAGTCGTTTGAGGAGAAAGACTCTCTGAACCGATCACCGATGGAACTGATTCAGTAACACAAGTATTTTCTCTCAGACTAGGATCAGTGTTACCGTCCTTCTGGGGCTGTTGAACTTCTTCAATAGGGGCAGGGTTTCCAGAAATGTTTGGAGTAACCGGAACCTCAGATGTTGTTGGAACACTTGTTCTAACTGTGACAGGAGATTTGGAACCAGTTGAACGAGTCCTCTTTGCCCTGGTTGTTTTCGATTCCGGAGACAAAGATGGTCGACTCGTAAGCCTCCGTGAATGATGGGTCATCGATTGACTTTCTTCCACGATTGTGGATTACTTGATCAACCAACAATACACAGGGTAAAATGTATTTTCGAATTGAATTAATTTTAGACGCTTTCAAGACACAACTTGCTTTTTCACTTTTTAAGAGTCGAGAAAAAGCTAAAGATGACTCTAGTCTCCTTCGATGTATTAATGAGCCTGAAGTGACAAATGCTCGAGTGGACTTTTTCAGTTATAGAGTTTGAAAAAGGCCAAAAGAAACTACTCTGGAGTTCTAGGCAGAGGGTGTGCCAAACCTTTCGCGAAACCACAGAATACGTTTTACGGTACGAGTGGTCGATCTTCGTGAATGTTGTGTTCACTGCATCGCGATCAGTAGGGCGGCCGACACGGCTTCCTATGGATAAAGGCTTTGTTCCTATAGGGGTCTCCCAATATACGCGACGGTACGCGGGAGCACAAGTCCGTATTAGTGCTATCGTCCCTCAGGAGGAATCACCCACCTTCGTAGAGATCGACAGTCACTATGTTTAACGACGCCGGAACACGTCTCTACCTAGACCTCTACTGTGTTTCGTTATGTTTCAAAGCGTTGTTATGTAAATTCAGTTCGTTTTAGGTTGATCTTGCTTAGCAGTTTGCCTTTATGGATCACCACGTGATGTATGATACAACTCCTAAATGCAGTCTAAGAATGATAAGCAAGCTTTTTCAATTCTTTCAACTTATGAAAATCTTAACTACTGAGGGAAAAGAAAGACATCATCTTTTCAAACAGATCATAGAGCACACACTGATGCACTTTTCCTAAATCGACATGCAAACTGTCAAAATGCACATG
This sequence comes from Pinus tabuliformis, assembly GCA_031772625.1. NCBI lineage: Eukaryota > Viridiplantae > Streptophyta > Pinopsida > Pinales > Pinaceae > Pinus > Pinus tabuliformis. Next base: position 11,531,078 of record CM062808.1, read on the forward strand.
CACAATGCAAGTATTTCTTTTCTTCTTCCTTAATGTTGATGTATTACAAAAAGAAAGCTGTTGTATAATTTCGAATTCAATTTCAAGCGAAAGCAAACAAGTTTTTGTCCAATAATCAAAAGAACACCTTAAGATTCACTCGTTTCAACACAAGAAATACTGAAATTCGAACCATATAACGAAAGCAAATGCTCAAGCAGCTGTGAACAGCAATAAACTAACTCTTAGAATCAAAACGACACTTTATCACAGGTCTAGATTCAAAAGGCCACAGCAAGACTAGTTCACTTTCGCTATGGGAAACTGTGAATGACAGTAAGAAATACAATAAGAACAATCACGGTTTCTTCACACAACTGAGGCGGAATGATGGCAAAGAAAGATAGTTTCAGATGGGTATACAGGTTGACAACAGGCTGCAAAAACAATACTGAAAACTGGGCAACAGAAAGCAGGGAACCCCAGTTGCACAATGCAAAACTGGTTCAGCGCAGGTAGGACACTGTCAGTTTGACATTCAGCGCAGGTAGCCCCTTCGGGACCTGCGTTGCAGCGTAGGTAGCCTTCACTGCAGCTGCAATGAAGAGAAAACTCTCGTCTCTCTTTGGTTCCGGGTCACAGATTGCTCAAAAATCAACTGTTTTTGGCCAAATCAGAGGCTATCAATCAAGTATACTCTAGAGGATGATTAAAGGAAGATGAACACTATCACAAAGAGCTAATAAGAGTCCTTGTGGATCAGCTCTTCAAATCATAAACATGCCCAGAACTGAGCTAGAGTAGCTGCCCTCTACTTTGCCTTCGAAGGATTCGAACGCAGTTCGATTCGGTACTCCCTTTGTTTAGGAAATGAATGGCAAGAAACACAAGCTACCAACAAGACTCGATCCCCAGCGGAGTCGCTAGTCTGTTGTGGGGAAAAGTATCCAACACGGAATGACCCTATCCCACTCTAAGGGTGATAGTTCCTTAGCAACAGCTGAAGCAAAGCTATCTAAGATTACTTCTTTATGACATGCAAAAGAGGAAAGGAAGAGATCCACTTACCGATGTCTTGCGCAAATGGTCGATCCAATCTTCTCTCTTTGCCGCTTGCTCCCAGCTCCAAGTCTTCTCACAGGCCCAGCTACACAAGATCCTGCAAACAAGACGAGAAAAGGAAACTACAAGAAGCATGCATTCATAATTGATTCAAGGATTAGCATAAATCAAATACGCAAGTAAGACAATACACCATTGAAACACATGCGAATAGAAGAACCTCAAATGCTTTATTGATGGAAGAAAGTAAGGTTCAGGCGGTGATACAACCATAAGAGGTCCAATCCAGCATCACCTTCCCGACGGAAAGAAATCTCCTCTTCACCTCCCTCAAGCAATCACCCAATACTCTCAACTGTAAACCAACAGCAATTCTTTGCACAAAATTCCGGCCTCCAGATCCCATGGGATGAGATCCTTATATAGAGTTTTGGAGTGAAGATAAGTCAGCTTGATGTGTGACTGTTGTCCTCTTCAACCCCAGTTGTTCTTTAGTTCTTGAGTCCACTCGGAGATTCTACCTTCCACTTGGAGTTTTAGAACCTCTTTACTCATCATTAGGCGAATCTTCTGATCCAAGTGTCAATTTGGAAGCTTCCTGGGCACTAACACATTGAGGAAAGATTCCTCCACATGTCCAAACTCGCTCAGCGCAGGTAGCCTTTGATGAAGTTGACATTCAGCGCAGGTACACCATGGAGCAGTTGACATTCAGCGCAGATGCTCAGTGGAGCAGCTGCTTTGATCCCAAATTGACCTGTTTTTGAGTGTTTTTCAGTGGAGAACTGATCTGAAGTGCTGTGGTTTGCTGACCTTGTTCCTCTAGGGGTAGGAACAACATGTTTAGGGACTTTGGATCCCTCAGATTATTGACATTTCATGCTCTATGCTGTAAGGCACAAAAATGTCTATAACAACCCCTGCAAACCTCCGTCAACTATGAGTTACAACCAAATTTGCCCAATTCCAGGTATTTAACCACAGAGAACCCACTCAGTTGTCCAATTCCAATATATTGCCCTCATTACACTTTAAATTAAGTGGAAAATAATTAGATTTATTTTGGTTTTTACACTTTAGACCAAAATCATCTGCAAGAACATCGTTGCCCTGAAAACTTAAACTTACCCCTCGTACTCAAATCCACAAGAACTGAGTATGGCTACCCCAATTGCTATGGATGTGAGACCCATATCTACAACCCATTTAGACCTGGACCATCTTCCCCTAGCTGATAAATATTTCCAGATAAAGGATACCACTATCATAGAGCTCCTGCTCAAAGTACATTGCCAAAGTAGGGACAAGTTCCTCAACCATGCTGACGAAATTGGCCTTTGGGAGTCAAATTTGCCCAAGTACCAGTTCCCCCAAGTCCACATTTTTCCTGAAATTGTGCATATGTGCTATGCTTGCTATGTCCCCAGTCACAGAACCATCATGTCTCATGACCAAAAGGTCCTTTTCACCATCACTGATGAGTCCATCAATGAGATGCTATAGCTCCAAGCAGGGCCAAACCTAACTCCCCTCTCAATTGGAAACCTGTTGGACTTATATCCGAAACTCAGCTCTGCAAAAGTGGCCCAATTGCTCCAAATCTTCATCAGAGAAGAAAAGCACATCCCTAAAGACCCCCCTCCATATGTAGCTACTATGTTTTCCCCATGGGGCCGAAACATTGTAGCCATGATATCTTGTGTTTTCGGTTACTCCACAAGTGAGTACATTGATGAAATTATCCTAGCTTTCATGTCCATCTACACCCTAGAACAACCTCCTGCAACCATTTATGACTTTGCCAGTTTCATAGCTAACATAATACATGAGTGGTGCACAAGAATGGGAAATGAAAGGGTTTCCAAATACTCGTTAGTTTTATACCATATGTTCTTATATTATCAATCAGAGAAATTTCCATTCACCCTCCAAAAACTGGACACCAAGGGTCAACCTAGGTCAGTCATTTTTTGGACCCCATTGGTCCACGAGTATTGGTTTCCATACTCTTATTCATACTTCATTGATTTATTTGTGCATCCAGTTATGACAATGCTGACTGGAAACCCTCGTCCAAGAATCAGTCCAGAAATAAAGAGAGTCCTTCAACTATCAAAGCAGACCAAAGTGGGTGACTGGTACCTTTACCAGAACCACACAGAAATCAGGATATATGGTTGCATGCTTACACCATATAAGTTGCCAAGATACCTCACCATGAGGTTGTTTGCATTAGAATACTATAGGCAAATCATCAATGCAGATGAGGTAAACTTTGTCAATGCCAAGAAGAAGGCCAATTTCAAAATAAAAGACCAACTAGGCCACTTCATATGCAACTCTAGAGAGGCTGGCAAAGAGGCAGATTTGATATTACAGAATATGAAGTTCTACAGAAGTTTTGTCTGGAGCTATGATCCTTTGGAATTCATCACAAAGAAGAGACAAAAGGTCAACCTAGGACCTTTCATCCACCATCCCATACCTGAAATAGAAGCATATGCAAACCAAACTGAATGGGTGGAAGGTACCCTAGTAGACTAGGACAACACCAGAATATATGTAGAGAAAGCTCTAATTGATTTAGAAAAGCAACTTGATGACAACTCAATTCTGCAGGTACCAGAGGAACTAGAGACTGCTATCAATAGTCCTCCAATCATGCAGACTCCTCCGAATGAGGAGAAGATCCCGAAAAGAAACAGAGAAGGGGCTTCCACTTCAGGAATGGCCACCTCTAATTTACAGCAGGAATCAAACAAGAGGCAAAAGCTAAATCCAGCCTCTGGGCAAGAATACATTGAAGGATCATCTGAGGTCACAAATACAGAAGCAGAAAGAAGCAAGCCTACCACTCCATCTGGAGGCATACAAGAACCTTCCACTTCACAAACTTAGATGTTGGAAAGGCAGCTCAATGCTGAAGTATCTTCCTTTAGAATGCCTGCTGACAAGGACAAAGTAATCAATGAAAGATTTATAGAAATCAAGGCTAGGAACGAGAGGCTTAAGGCCCAAACATATGCACAGTACCTGAAGCTCACCCCTACCAATCAAACAAGGTTAATGTCAGCCTTTGACATTAAAGAGGGGAAGCTGCAGATGACATTTATCAAGCATACAACCCATCAACCAAAGACAACATCAAATTTTAAGAAACTGGATTTTGAAGTATTAGCAAGGGATATCCATCCCATAGACCAGATTGAACTACACAAACAAGCTAGAGAGATGATATACTCCACCCTGACAGGTAAAGCCATGGCTGCCCATCAGCTATAGAACTCTCTGAACAACATTTCAACACAATTTCAGTTAGAGAAGGCCTCCTCACAGGCCAAGGATATGAGGATCAAATCCTTAGAGGACTTAGTGATTGAATTGGGACATGATCCCAAGGATATAAAAGCTATAGAACAACTGATTAAGAAGAAAAATGATGATATTGTTGCACTTAAGAGGAAATTGAAAATACCCCAGTTGCATCATCCTCAAACTCTAGAAGTCTAAGAGAATCAAACCAGACATGAGGAGTTGACGGACTTGGTCTCGAAGGTGAATGATCAACTTAAGGAGACAGAAAAGGTTTTGGATGGTTTAATTCAATCGAAGAAAAGCTACTTGGCCACAACTTCCAAAGATGTCATCCCAACAATATCTACAACAGTTCCTTCTACATTGGCAGCATCACAGGCACCCACTGCTCCACCTACCACAACATTTCCAGTAACAGCAGAATCTACCACAACAACATGTACACATGAAGAGAAAGAAGCAGAACTAGTCAAATCCATGGAAGAGATGTCCATCCAGGCTATAGAGATGAAGAGACTAAAGGAAAAGGTGGCAAGTTTGGAAACTGATTGCAAACTTTCCCAATTCCAGCAAAAAGAAGAAACATAAAAGGCACTGAGAATGGGTGAGAGAATCAAAATCCTAGAGAAGGATTTAACACTAAAGAAACCACTTGGACAAACCAAGGAAATGTTGTGGGCCAATATCATTGACTCTATCAATGATATTTGGCCATCAATTCAAGTAATTTTTGAACAAACAGAGTTGGTAAAGATAACTACAGAAGCTATCCAGAAATTAAAAGAGGAATTGGGAGATAAGTCTGAGGATGCAAATAGACTCATCAACTTCCTTGACAACAAAATTAGACATGAGATTCATGAGCTAAACATCAAAGATAGGACTGAGACCGTTTTGGAGATAAGGAATGTCCTTTCCAAGAGGAACCTTATGCTTAATTTAGCATAAAAATTCCACAATATGCAAGTAGCCATTGATAGGTTCATGGCTACATTCTAGATTTTAAGAGAAAAAGGTCTGCCCAATCCTATGGTTATCAATGACCAACTCATGACACAGTTGTATTATAGTGATAGACTCAAAAAATTTGCCAAGGAACAAGCCATCTCTTCATCCATAAAGGCCTTGCGAATAGGAAAAGTGTTATTTGATACATTTGAAAACTTGTTTTTTCTAGAACATGAGGTCAAATATTTATTCCTCACCAAGCCCAATTTTTCCAAGTATACTGAAGCTGCTGAGATCTATATAAGAATGATGAAGATAAAATTACCAGAAGCAAAATGGTGGGAGAATGTAACTGATTTACTATGATAAATTTACAGCAGATAGTTACTGTGCAGTGAAAATAAAGGTGGCTAGGTGAAATGGGTAAAAACAGTACAACAGGGTCAAAGAGTATCAGGATTAAAGAATATCAATGGAAAGATGAAAGTAAAGAAGACTCCAGCGTGAACACTCCACAACTACAAGGTGACATAAAGGGCTACACTTCAACCATAAAGGTTAGCACAACCATAATAAAAGGGACAACATGAAGATTAGCTGTCTCTATCTTCTTGCAAGAAGATATTTGTATTTCCTAAATTTAATCTCAAAATAGTTTGAGATATTTTGAGATATTTTGTAATAATTTTTTGTATAAATAATTCACAATTTGAAGTATGTAGGGTGGATTCCAAGCATTTCTATAGAGTTATTGTTCTTCTGACTAAAATTCTATTGTGTCAATTATTGGATCAGCTAGCTGGATCAAGGAATAAAGATCAGATATTTCACTGGATTCTTGTGCAAAGCGAAGTTCAAATAAGTATTTTTTTAAGTTCAGTGTTATTTTTCTTTGAGGTTTCCATAATCTTATTTGTATCTCTAAAAATCTGAATGCTATAACATGGAATGATATTTTAGAAATTGTTTAACTGCACTCTATCTTGACTGTTATGCATATTGAATGTTTTCTTCACAAATCTAAGTTAAGGAATTCTTGATTGCTCCTTAGTTTAGGTTATTCCTTGTGATTTATAGCAAAGGATTCTTAATTTCCCTTTGCTCATTATTATCCCCTGTTCTTCATTTTAGCCATGGTTTGAGGATTCTTAAGTTCTCTCTCACCCTGGTTAGCATCATTTCACCCATTTGGCCTACAAATTTGTTCTTTACTTTGCTAGCATGCCCTGTGAACATTCCCTTTAATGAATTGATCCAGTTCTGCTATCCATTTGTTGACTCCATAGCCCAATGGCTTAAAGACCCTGCTCTATCCATCTGTTCCAAGAATTCCACCACCAAACCATAAAATCAAAACCAAAACCCCCATGAACATTAAGAACTAGCCTAAAATACCAGTAAAACAAAGCTAAATTACATAGAGAGAGCCCTCTCTAGACTTAGGTTGGCTAGAGCCTAAGCCTAAAATATTGGTTTGTGGTTACCTCAGTTTCTTCCTTCTTCTGATAACTTCTAAGGAAAATTCTGAGTGATAACATAGTGGCGACTCCACTGGGGAATCAAATCCTCAGTCCTAATAAAAACTTTAAGAAATTATTAAAATTAAATTTTGAGCTCTTAAAGTAATTTATTAGAAGTTATTTTAAAAAATCTCGCATAAAATAATTAGAAAATTTTTGAAATTCTAGCTTCAAGGAGAACTCATTATACTAGGGCTAACCCAGATCCAAACCTTGCCCCAGTAGTTGATAATCCTAACTTGATTTCAAGGAAATCCAAAAAAGAAGAAAGTTCAGTTAGTTACATACCTTTAGTTAAAGCCAATTCATGTCCTAATGAGTGGTTATTTTTAGAAGATCTTCCTTTTGATGAGAAATTTGATTTGTCATTATTTAAATCAAAGTTTGAAAGTGAAATTTACGATACTGTCCTAGATCCTAAGTTTATTGCAGACCTTGAAGTCCAAAAAGCCAACAAATCCATTGATGAGTACATTTTGAATTCACCACAATCATCTCTTAGTATAGCCAATATCCCTGAGCTTTCTGAACAATCACACACTACTCTCACTTCACCATTATTCCCTTCAACTTCTGAAGTCCATTCCCCACCACCATTCATACCCTCACTCCCTTATCAACCTAGCACTACTCATCCGCCAGTTACTAGTCCTAGTTCATCCTCCACTATTATATCGTCTTCCAGTACCTCAACTCCACATATTAGCTCCTTCCAGCTAATAGCCATGGCAAATAGGTTTAATCCTCTTGTTATACCTACCCCACTTGGTGCCATGGCAGTAGACTACCAGACTAAAGTCGTACAATTTGATGGCATATGACACTACACTACACAACACCATGTCAATAAGATGACAAGCTGCTTCGAATTACATGAAATTGATATAGGTGATGTTAAAATGAGACTATTTTCTTAGACTTTAGCTGGTGATGTTAGAAAATGGTTTATAGGATTACCCCCTAAAAGTATTAACAGTCTATATGTGTTTTATCAACAATTTTTAAATATATGGGAGAAGAAAAAGAACCCCTTACAGATCCTTTGAGAGTATGAAAATATTAGAAGGAGATCAATGAAACTGTACAAGATTATTGCACTAGATTTAACAATATATACAATGTGATTCCAGTTAACCTTTGACCCCCATCTGATTTAGCATTAATAAAGTTTCCTGATGGTTTTAACACAGACATGGCATACCAGCTCAAGGAATGAAATCCCCCAACCTTAGAGGAAATGCAAAGTGTAGCAATTAGTGTAGAAGCTAATTTATTAGCTAAAAGAGCTATTGTTAGGAATGAATGAAGAGGAACAACAAAAGATGAACCTTCACCCTCTGACCTCAAAATAGATAGCTTAGCGAAAGGCATAGAAAAATTAATGGATAGAATAGAGAATATGGAGAGGAAACCTTAATGGGATAACCAACAAGCCCCTCCGGTTAGAAACCCAAACTTCAGAAAAAACCAAAACCAAAACACTAGTAAGAATGGACATGATCAGAATATTAGGCCTCCTTTTCAAGAGAATTATGAAGAAACATCCCATCCTGATGATCCAGAACAAGATACCCAGATTAATCTGATGGGATTAGATGATGAGGATATTGTTTTCCTAACACAAGATGAGCAGGAAATGCATATGCTGCAGCAATTGCAAATCCAGTCTAGAGAGTCATTTGATTATAAACAAGGATATGATTCTGCCATTTTTTAAGTGCATAAACAGTATAACCTAAGAAGTAAAAAGAACTCTGATACCCCTGATCAAACCAAGAAAATAGTGCCAAATCAACCTAAGAAAATCAAAGAAGCCTCGGTTTCTAAAATCCTCCAGATTCTCCCCATACAAAACTAGAATCCTTCTGGTCCCACCATTGTTGATATCACCCCTAATCAACCTTCTGATGATCAACTCTCCACTTCAATTCTCCCTAAAAAACTAGTGGACACACCTCAAAACACCAAACTTGAAAACCAACAGAAAGAGATCCCCAATAAAGGAAAAGAAGATCATCCCACTCAAATTCCTGCTGTAAAAATTCCAAACCCTCAAATAGAGAAAACCCCTTTGCCTTTTAATCTAGGAGTAGAGGTAGCCAAACTAAAGATTTCAATTCCTGTTGGACACCTAATCCTAATGGGTTAGTGTGGAATTCGAATGGACAAAAGCAGTCCAAGAGACCTTGGGATCTGAATCCCAAGAGTCACATATGTGTACTATAAATGTGTATCTTATGTTAATAAAAAAATGTACTCACTGATTTATCTTTCCTATATTCTATGTTTTCCATGTGAATTTAACATGGTATCAGAGCCACTTGTTTTTTTGTGGCCTGTTATGTGCATGTCAGTCCTGACCCTCTGCCATATTCTTTTCCAGCGCTCCTGACATGCTGCCACTGTCCATATACGCTCTGCGTTCACTATCCATATACGCTTAGCCTCTGTTGTCCGGATTATTGCAGCATCGATGGCATGGCATCTACAACCTCTCTGACTTTCTTCTCATCTATTTGTGGAAGTGAAATCTTAATCCTCGCAGATTTGCAGGTGAATAACGTGTCATTTCAATAACGCTACGTTGAATAACGCATCATTTCAATAATGCTACGTTGAATAACGCATCTGTCATCTACGTATCTGTCATACGCATCTGCATAGTTCTCTGCGTTATTCTTTGCATTTCTCTGTATTCTCCCATGCAAAAATGCAAAAACACTTCTGCCATTCCTCTGTACTGTGCAGACCTATTCTTATGAACAAACACTCCTCTCTCTCAGCGAAATCGCTGTAAATCGTAGTAAATGATCCCTTGTCAATCATGAAATCCCAGTAACTGTGCTCCTCCTTGTGGGTTCTGATAGAGATTCCAAAAACCCAGTATCTGTTTCACTGCGCATATGTCCGTTTCAGGATTAATGCTTTGCTTGTAGTTGGACTGTTCATTTGGAATAGGTTGTGAGTGTAATGGGATATAGTGGCTACGGAGATCTCCATGGGCGAACCAAGGATGGAAGTGTTACGACTTAATTTTAATTGATATTGAATCGATTTTAAATCGTGGTTTATCACTGTAACGTGGCGATCTGAAATGTATTTTAAATTTTTGTAACGACTGTGCATTTCTTTCACACTGTCGTTTACCAATCGTCGCCGAGGGAGCAGTCTATTGACACAGAGGGGGTCCTCTCGTCTGCCCAAGGCGGTGAATGATCAGCGTGTTTTGTAATGTTTACGTTTTGGATTTGAGGTGAATGATGAACTTGTGGCCATCGGTCTCGTCGTCCTCGAATTTCCCTATGCACTATTCAAAAGCCTCTGGCTCTCTTGTCTGAATGTCAATGATCGCCAGAAAATAACAGAAATTTAGTATCTGTCTCGTGCTTCACTGATACTAATCTAGCTTTATAGATTGCTCCCCAAACTCCAAGATAGCTTCAGCTGAAGGATGCATTAAGTACTGAAGCCCATACGTCGTCGGTTTCTGCAAGATATAAAGCCCATACGTCGCCGGTTCGTTTCTGCAAGATATCGGTTCGTTTGACATCGAAAATGTGGAAGCGTGAGGCTGGCTGCACGAGCTCGGTTAGAGGTTCCCAACAATAATGGCTTAACCCAAATTTCTGGCGTCCGCTTCCATCAGAGTTGAAGGCAGAGTTGGGAATCGATTTTTCCAGTCATATCAAGAGCCAAGGCATTGCTGATAAAATAGGAACGATTCTCCCTCACTCTGCTGGTTGAAATCTCTTCTGTCCAGAAGAAACGGTAGGTTTCCCATCAGATTTGAGTGTCCCAGCTGAATCTCCCTCTGAAGATGTTTCTATTGCCTTTGTGAATGACTCAGACAGACCAGCATAGTGGTCCACCACTCTCGTGATGTTGTTGTTGAGCTCTCGAATTAGGGCAACATTTCTACTTAGATTCTCTGCGATCTTGGATTCGTGATTTTGATTTATCTCATTAATAAGCAACCGGTTCTGGTCTAGAATATTTTGCACCTGACTAAAGCTTTTCTGGATGTTTTGCAAGCCTACCTGTCACATAGCGGTGTAGCACAGGTAAAAGGCACTTTGCATATCGGCTGATTTTTAAACCTATGACAGTGTTTAACTTTTCAATTTCACACCAAGTTTCGGGAATGATTGTAACATAGATCGCGATAGTGTTGGTATCAGAGCACTCCTGCATCATTTTCCACAAAATTGACGAACAGGGTTTTTCCTGCGACAGTAATTAACCGGCCCCAATTTTTGAGGTTGCCGGCCCGGTGCAAATCTTGTACATGCATGTCTGTTTAATTTGATACTGTGCACAAGCTTTCGCTTATAGACAAATGGATGTGCCTCGTTGCAGTTGTATTGTTGAATGGTGAATGCAGTATAACTGGAGTTAACGCTGATAGATGATTTGTAAGTCAAATTTTTTATGACTTGGCACATGCTCAAGCAGATTTTAAGAGCAGTATTGAAGCCACCTCGAAGCAGATTTGGTGTTGTCCATGGAACAATTTGAAACAACCTCTGAGTGAAGTGATTCGTGGAGAAGTGATCAGCATTGTGAAGTGAATTTGAAGCATTTTTGAAGACATTTTTGGAAGTCATTTTTTTGCAGTTTCTTGTAGAGATTTTGGAGCAGTTTCTTGTAGAGATTTTGCATGATTTCCATAGCAGCTAGATGCTCTGAAGTTTGAAGTTGAGGACAGCGCTCATCTTCACATTTATATATTTTTTTGCATTGGTGATGTTATGCTCCAGTTCATTCTTGAAACGAACTGTGGACTGTTGATTTACCATGTGCCCAATTGTACCAATGTTTATTGTAGCTTGACGAGAAATGTTTATTGTAGTTTAACTTGGTAACATCCAGCTTACTCAGGTCCTGCTCCATCAACCATTTTCGTGACATTGTTGCCACTTGATAAGCCCTTATAATATCTTGTAGTAAGAGTACAATATTATTTTTCTGTTGCTGTTGCCTCAGTTGTGTTTTTTAAGTGACATTGAAGAAAAATGGCCAGACTTGAAGATGCATTAAAGTTATTGAATATCCTAATTCATTCCACTGTTGATGAGATGGTCAAAGTTAACAAAGAAACTCTCTTTGACATCCAAACCTCTCTGCAAACTGCACATGAGAATATTGAGTTTTTGCAGCTTGAAACAAAGCTACAGCAGGAAGAATTACACCAGTGGAGTCATCATTCTGAACCTGTTTCTGTTCAAAACAATGAAGCAGACTCCCATAAGCAGCAAGACAATAATGTTACTGTTCATTCAAATAAAGCAGCAATTGTATATGCAGATGCAGAAACTCAGTCTGCACTTCCCAAGCCCATCATCAGACCTTGGGAATAGCTTGTCCACAATAAGCACAGAACTGGTCTTGGATATGACAAGGACTTGTCCTTTCATATTCCAGACTATGCCAAGCCCATTCAGTTTCAGAGTGCTGGATTCATTCATGACAATTCAGCTGCTCCTCATGACAGTTCAGCTCCAGCTATTCCAGATTCTACGCCTCTTCCACAGCAACAACAACAACAACAACAACAACAGATCGTGAAATGCCAACACTGTGACCGAGTTGGCCATCTGAAAGATCACTGTTTTGATCTTCATCCATATAAGAACTGTCATAAAACCAGCCATTCTTCACACAGATGCTTCAAAAACAAACGTCCTGCAAGAACAAAGATTCATCTTGGATGGATCGCTTCTTGGCAATGGGCATCAACAGCCAAGAAGATATTCCAAACACATGTCAGAACTTGTTCCAGAATATTGAACAATCTTGCAGTTGAATTTTCTCCATCTTCTCACCTTGTACCTGACAGGGGGGAAAATGATGGTCATCTACAAGCTTCAAAGTCACATCAAGCGAGCCTGAGCCACAACCTGCCACACCAGTTTCAGAGTTGTAGCCAGAGACAAAGATGCCTGAACATGCCTTCAGTTGGCAATCTGGGACACTTCCTCTAGCAGAAGACTCCAGCTTCTTGCCAGTTTTGGAAGAGTTCCAGGAATTACAGAGTTGTTGGTCATCCTTAAACCATCACAGATTGAGAACACTTCCTCTAGCAGAAGACACCAGCTTCTTGCCAGTTTTGGAAGAGTTCAAGAATTGCATTAAGCATTCCAGAGTTGTTGGTTATCCTTAAACCATCACAGGTTGAGACTTCCCTTTTCAGGTTGAAGTTTTACCTTTTATGCGGGGTGAGACCTCCCTTTTATGGTTGAAGGTTTCCCTCTTTAAAACAATAGGATCACTTCCTCTAGCAGAAAACTTCAGTTTCTTGCAAGCTTTGGAAGAGTTCCAGGAACTGCACTAAGCGTTCCAGTGTTGGTGGTCATCCTTAAACCACCGCCCTTTATACAAACATTTCATAGAGCACATTCAGCCTAGTGCTACCATGCATCTTTTGCACATTTTGTATTACAGCTCTCTTCTTGGACTCATACATAACCCTTCGGATTAAGGGGGGGAATGTTGGACACCTAATCCTAATGGGTTAGTGTGGAATTCGAATGGACAAAAGCAGTCCAAGAGACCTTGGGATCTGAATCCCAAGAGTCACATATGTGTACTATAAATGTGTATCTTATGTTAATAAAAAAATGTACTCACTGATTTATCTTTCCTATATTCTATGTTTTCCATGTGAGTTTAACAATTCCTTTGACGGAACTGATCAAGAATTAAATGTACAAAATGAAAATAAACCAGACCCTGAACATTGTTGAGAATGAGGATTTAGTCAACTTTTTTGATGACCAACCAGAACTTATATTTGGTCTTGATGTTAATGGAAAACCATTAGAAGGAGGAATACCACCTTTCTACATTAGCCTTGGCATCCATGACAAAATTCTTCATAATGCAATGTTGGATTATGGGGCCTCCCACAATTTAATGCCCAAATCAACAATGGAAAAATTGAACCTAGACATTACAAGACCTTACAAGGACTTATTCTCATTTGACTCAAGTCAAGTAAAGTGTCTAGGATTGATCAAAGACCTATGTATTACCTTAGTTCAATATCCTGCCAAGAGCATCCTAATGGATATTGTGGTTGCTGACATCCCATCGAAGTATGGCATGCTTTTATCCAGATCATGGGGAGCCAAACTTCAAGGATCTTTACAACTTGATATGTCGCATGCGACCATCTCTGTATTTGGACAACCCAAGAAGCTGTACTATGAAACTTTAATGAAATATATGGTAAGTAGCCAGGATCAACCTCAAAACTTTCCTGTCTACTCTCTACATTTAGAAATTGATTCCTTTATCCTATATAATGTTGAAAAAACAAAAGAAGTTCTTTTAGAAAGTATTTATACAGAACCAAAAGAAATTGCAGTTTCAAAACAAGAGGTAACTGTCCAAACTTTATAACTTTCCACTAAACAAGGTAGTCAAAATAAGGAAAAGTTTTTTGCACCAGATGATGAAAATTATGAACATGAGATATTATGGCATATTGAATTTGATGGGTCAATAAATAAGTTTGGAGTAGGAGCAGGAGTTTGGATATACAATCTGGATAATAATCACTCAGAAGGCCATGCATACAGACTGAATTTTAAATGCACTAACAATATGGCCGAGTATGAGGCACTAATTTTAGGCCTTAAATTAGTTAGGAATTTAGGAGCCAAAAGAGTCTCTGTCATGGGAGACTCTGAACTAGTTATAAAACAAATAGATGTTGTATATATGACCAAAGACCCTAGATTAAGTTATTATAGAGGAACCATTGTAGAAATACTAAACACTTTCTTAGAAACCAAGCTTGTTGTAATTCCTAGGAAACATAATATGCAAGCTCATAGTTTAGCAATGTTTTCCAGCACCTGCAATTTACCTTTTCAACCTAACCATTAGTACACAGCTGAATTTAGGCACAGACCTTCAATCCCTGATAATTTGAAGAACTGGAAAATATTTTCTAATGACAGACAGATAAACAATTTTTTAATCCTAGAAGAAGAGTTTGTAAATAGCAATATAGATACTGACACATCAATAGACCCTAACACTAAAGATAAAATAGAAATAAATGAGATAGAAGGTGAAGAAATAGATAGATTTCATCCCACTAAATTTGCAAAATCAGATGTATAAAACCTAAATAAAGTTGAGATTGATGAAATAATTGATGAAGACACTGAAGTAATCAATCTCAAAGACAATTTCTTACCTAAGGGATTAATCCCTTTGGAATATTTGTTTGATTCCAATGATGTTCCTAGGAAGCCTAAAATGGAACCTTTGAAATCTGATATAGAGGAGTGTAATATAGGCACTAAGGAAAATCCAAAATTAATTAAACTTTCGAAATCATTACCTCCCACTGAGAGAGTAAAATGCATTGAGTTATTAAAAGAATTCCAAGATGTGTTTGCTTGGAGTTATGAGGACCTCAAGTCCTATGACAGCAACATCATACAACACACAATCCCTATAAAAGAAAATAAAAAACCTTTCAGACAAAAATTTAGAAGGATATGTTATCGCCTAGATTGACCTCAGGCTGAAGGGAGGCAATTCTAGGGTAATCACAAACCATGCTTAACCTAATAGCTAGCCCTACTAGGTCGGGAGAGAGCTCTCTCCTTATGGATCTCAGTCAAGATGAATGGATCAGGAACAATATTTTATGCTAGGTATATTAGCTTAAGGGTTTTGATTGAATTTGTTGGTGTTTTTGCCAGATCAGGAGGAGCTGGGCAATTTGGGTTTGGGAAACTAAGTCAAAATTGCAGGGGATTCTATGGGGCAAGGTAGGTATGATCTTCAACACCTTAAAGCTTGATGGGGTGAAAGGCTAGACTGGTGAGGAGCTAAGAAGGGCCTAATCAAGTCAAGAATCCTTCCTAAACAGAAGAAAACATGAAATATTGGTGTTTTCCCAAGGCAGAGCATTAAAACCTAATGTATTCCACCTATTTGACTTGAAAACAACCAATCAGAAGTAATTATATGAAAGATGCATACATAAACAATATGAGAACATATTAAAAGAAGAAGAAACACATGCTAAAGGCCGTACCATAGGTATCCCATAAAAATAGCTTCAACTTTATTAGTTTCCTGCCACAATTGCTACAAAATGATAAGTGTTCAATACATGAGCATCCAGCTGAATCCAACCTCACCAAATGACCAAGAAAGAAAATAATATAGACATCTAAACTACTTATCTTGACCTTCATGGGTCAAATCCATGAGAAGAGGGGTTGTTTCAACCATTTCCCAACAAAAAACTAGAATATAGGCAATCAAACATCTCGCCTCTAAAAGAGGGGAAACTGATTCATTTGCCTCAAAACCACATCTAACTAATGAATATACCCTCTAACAATGTTTTACCATTACATGTAAATGTCATGTCATCAATTACATCAGTGAATCCATCAATGAGGAGAGAGAAATCAAATTCATAGAGTCAAAACAGGAGAATTTTGGCTTCCTGAGCAAAATGGCCCTAAGCACAGTGCCACTTTCCACCTGATTTTGGAGGCCTTCCCCTTATCCAAATTGAACCCATGATAGCTCATTGGAAATTTATTCAATTCTAGTTTCTAGAACACCTGGAATTTGTAAATTTTGAGCTCATTTGTCCCCTCAAAAGTGGAATATTCCAAGGCTGCTTCTGTGTGTCCAAAAGGAGGCAGAAAGGTCATTTTTGGGGAGTTTTTTGACCTTTTGGTGGACCAGTTGTGCTCCAAAAATTATGAAAATTGCTAGGGTGCATGTCCTTGATGCCCTGAATCCAGAAATGCAAGCCATTTTTCCATTGGGTGCCCCTAGAAAAATCGTAGTGCCGGTGGTGTTGCGCTTCTGGGCAGATTTTCTGTGTTTTGAATTTCCAAAATTTCAAAATGACAAAATTTCTTCAAAATCTGCCCAAATTTGGCATGAGACACCACCATCAACTGCTTTGATAGGCTAGGGATGCTTCAGCCAGCATATTTAATCTATCTTTCTCCTTTTTGACTTCCAAAGCTCTCCTTAGCCTAGCCTTTAATTTTCTAATCCTCATGTTACAAATTTTATTACGTGCCATGTAATGGTATGCCATGTGTCTAAGAATTTTCTTATCCATTTTTTCCTTGTCAATGAGCCTTTCAAGATGTAGGTTGACTCTTTCAAGCCAAGTTTCCCTATCTTGTTCAATTTCTCGCTTGATAGGAGTCAAAGTGACATGAGCCTATTTGTCACTTTACCTCTTTGTCTTCAGTAGCTCAAGTTACATGAGGACCTATTTAAGACTTATTTGTTTGTTTTCTTGCTCCAGGTAAGTGATGAAAAACTTTTCTCTCTCTAAATTGTCCATCAAATCTTATATTTTGGCTTCTTTCTCCTGAATAACGACATCTTTGACAGTTTCCCTTTCTTGTGATTTTGCCTCCCTTACGAGGCTTTCTCTATTGCCTTCTCCTTTCTGCTAAATTGTCACTTTCTATCTCCTCATCATATTTAGAATCACCTCCATCCATGATTTAATCAACTCTCTTAGTTTGCACAGTTTTGACAATGTAATGGGGATGAGTGGTATGTTCTAGGGTTTGTAGGGATGAGTGAATTTTATATGGTTATGGGCAGAGCATAAGCTATGAGAGTGAGGGGAGGATTTTTTGGGAATGAGATGTAGATGAAGGTGATGGGAATAATGGGTAAAGAGTTTGAGCTATCATTCTAGGCAATGGAATAGACAAACTGATTAGGGTTTATAGAGGAAAATTAGGGTTTAATAATAGGAGTGGAGGAGATGTCCAAAATATCAAACATACAAGCTAAACATTGAGTGAAGAGAGGGCACTTACTTGTAAAAGGTTAAATTGGAGGCAATTTGGTGAGAATTTTCAATTTGGAGTGATTTTGAGGCTCCCTACCCTACGCGCAGCTCTAGGCTCTAAGCGCAGTGCCCTTCTCCCTAAGCGCAACGCCTTGTTTCAGAACACTTTTGGAGGCCTTCCTGGTGTCCACATTGAGCGTGGGATATCTCTTTGGAAATATTGTTGAGTATAATTTCCATAACATCTTGAATGTTTCAATTTGGAGTTCATTTTCCCTATCAAAAGTCCAATCTCCCAAGACTGGTCAAAATGTGCAGAATGAGGTTGCCAAAATGCAGAGTGTTGTTTTAGTCAATATTTGAAGGTCTTCATGAACTCCAAATTGAGCTCATGATAGTTCATTTAAAATCTCTTTGTGTATTTATTATTTGACTCATCAAGCAAGTCATTTGGTCAACCCGGTTAGAAGAAATCTTAATTTTTCCAAGGTCACTCCAGAAGTGCATTAACTCTCTTGTAACAACTATATTTTTGACATTTCTCTATAACCATGACACCTGTGTACAAACTAAAGGAGGTTTTTCTTCTTGGGTCTATTATGGACAAAAAAATCTCTCACTTTTATCAAATTCATATTTTCTTGCTCAGAAACACAGTTTGAAGAAAAACCGTCCCTTATGTGTGGTGAATGGCTGTTCCTTGGAATGACTTCTTGACAAATGATGGAGACCTGATGTTTAATGATATGAAATGGCCTCATACCTTCTGATATCTCTCATGCCTCCTCTTCTCAGATATCTCTGCTCCCATAGCCAACCCTAGCTCAGTGGGGGAGGAATTTAGGGTTTTAGTGCTTGTTTCTCTTTTGCTTTTGCAAGTGAATTGGTGCTCATGATGACTTGAGTTTTGTAGTGGCAGGTGCTTGGCAACATCATTAGATGCTTAGGAGCAGTTGGGAACCAATATTACATATGGAAACATAAAATTACATAAGAAATGAAGATAACAACAAAATACTATGTTTTCACCTCAAAACAAGTTTTGAGGTGAGAACTACATTAGGCTTTCGAAATAATAACTTGTGACTTTGCTAATCATTATTGGCATCCTCATGTCTTTGCTGATTATTATTGGCACATAATAATCAAATTTTGACCATGGTGGGACCCTAAAACGTGATGAGACCAAACCCTAAGATTTAGAAATGAACTGCAGAGTAAATATGAACCATGACTGAACTATATGGAAGAGGATCAGCAAGTACAGATCATGAGGGAAAAACTGAAGTGATTACCACCATCAATGGATCCATGACCTAATGGAATGCAAACTCATTAGTATGGGACTCCTAACATGAAAATGCAAAAGAGTAGATTTTGATCACTAATGGCAGTGTGAAAATGATGACACTAACAGGATAAATCATGTCCTGTTACCTTCAATTGTAAAGGAAATCCAAAGAATGTATGATGCTAAGATAATTGCACCAATCAGATTTTCTGATTGGGTTTCTAACCTGGTGCCAACTAGAAAGAAAACTGGAAAGATCAGACTCTGTGTGGACCTTAGGAACCTCAACAAAGTATCACTCAAATACAATTACCCTCTCCCCAAAATGGATCATATTTTGCAAAGGGTAGTTGGATCAACCAAAATCTCATTATTGGATGGGTTTTTTGGTTACAATCAGATCTTAGTTCATCCTGATGACCAAGCCAAGACTGCTTTCACTACTCCTTGGGGCACATTCATGTATGTGAAAATGCCTCTTGGACTAATGAATGCGGGAGCCACTTTCCAAAGGGATATGGATATAGCCTTTGCCAAAGAAATTAATGATTTCCTCGTGATATATCTAGATGACATTACTGTGTTTTCAAAATATGATAGTCAACATTTAAATCATCTAAGGCAAGTTTTTGTTAAATGCAGGAAATATGGAATTTCTTTGAACACCAAGAAGTCTTTGTTTGGGTTAGAAGAAGGAAAGTTATTAGGTCATATAATCTCAAAAGATGGTATCTGAATAGACCCTGCAAGAATAGAAGCCATCTTACAGATACAACATCCAAGGAACATTAGAGAATTACAGGCTTTCTTAGGAAAAATTAACTTTCTTAGAAGATTTATTTCTGATCTAGCTGAATTAATTAGATCACTGAACACTATGTTGAAAAATGATTCGACCATGAAATGAATTGTTGAGGCTAAGAAATCTTTTGAAGACATTAAATTAGCCTTAACTAAAACACCAGTTTTGATCAGCCCAAAATTTGATAGAGATTTCATCATTTTTTCCTTTGCTTCTAAGCACACAATTGCTGCAGTTTTACTGCAGAAAAATGACCAGGGTTATGAACAGCCTATTGCTTTCTTTAGAAAATCCCTGAGAGATGCCCCCTTAAAATATAACATAATGGAAAAGCAAGCCTTTGCTTTGGTCAAAGCTATCAAGGATTTTAGGGTTTACATTTTGTATTCTCATATAGTAGCCTATGTTCCTAATTCAATGGTCAAGGACATTCTAACTCAGGATGATCCAGATGGAAAGAGGGGAAAATGGATTGCTACTATTCTAGAATATGACATAGAAATCAAGCCAACTAAGTTAATCAAGGGCCAAGGTTTAGCCAAGCTCATGGCTGAATTGAACTATCAAGCCCTGTACATAAACTTTATTGCACAAATAGATAATGAAGAGGAGATGGCGACTCCACTAATCAGCCAGGCCTTTATTGAATCACCATGGTATGCTGATATCATTTATGTTTTATTGAACTTACAAGCTCCTCCTAAATTATCTAAGACCAAAAGCATATTTTTAAAGATGAAATCCTTAAAATTTTGTTTATTAGACAATGCTTTATTTTGGAGAAATCATAAAAGCATTCTTCTCAACTGTTTAATAAAGGATGAATCCGACAAAGTATTACAATAATTTCATGCAGGGGACTGCAAAGGACACCTTTACTGGAAAACCACTGCTGATATAATTCTTAGATCTGGTTTTTACTGGCCTACCTTGTTTTCTGATGTAAAGAAATTTGTGACCTCCTGTCACAAATGTCAATTTTTCGAGGGAAAGAAAAAGCTTTTACCCTTACCCCTCAAGCCAATATTGGTTGAAACACCTTTCCAACAATGGGGTTTAGACTTCATTGGTGAAATACACCCACCTTCCTCTACCCAACACAAATGGATCATCACTGCTACATACTATTTCAAAAAATGGATAGAGGCCATACCTTCAAGGCATGCCACTGACATTGTCATCATAACCTTCCTTGAAACCAATATTCTATCAAGATTTGGATGTCCAACTAAGCTCATTACTGATAATCAACAGCCTTTAAATCCAAAATAATGGTAGATTTCTGCAACAAGTATCATATAACCCTGCGCCATTCCACAACGTATTATCCTCAAGGGAATGGACTGGCAGAATCCTCAAATAAAAGTCTGGTGAACATCATCAAAAAATTGTTAGGATAATAAGAAAACATGGAACAAAAATCTAGTCAATGCCTTATGGGCAGACAGACTAACCATAAAGAAATCAATTGGTACTTCACCCTATCAATTGGTCTATGGGATGGAAGCTATTTTTCCATCCTCCTTGGGAACACCAGTGATGAAGTTGCTTCAAGAATTGCAGGTTGAACCAAACAATATCCAAAAAAGAATCAACCAAACAATTCATCTTCAACAAACTAGGGAGGAAATATACATCAGATCTCAGGTGGTGCAGGAAAGGATTAAAAAGATTTTTGACAAAAGAACCAAGGTTGAAGAATTCTACCTTCGTGTCAAGGTCCTAAAGTGGGATTCAAGGAGGGAAGATAAAGGTAAACATGGGAAATTTGATTTCCTATGGAAAGGCCCATATATCAATTATGCTTTCAGAGGTAATAATGCTTTCTTCCTTAGAGAAATCAATGGTACAGAAGTAGAAGGTAGGCCAGTGAATGGTCTAATGCTCAAACACTATCTTGAACCTAACTATTGATTTTTATTTCCCATTGTACATATTTCATTTTCCTTCAAATAGTTTAGTGTGGATTGGACGGTGATTTTTAAGGTTGAAACTCGAAGAGAAGACCCTAAGCTTAAAGATTGACTGTCATAAATATCAATAATGCAGAGACAAAAAGGAGAAAAATTGCAAAGTAACATCAACAGTGATTCAAAGGCCACATATCTACAAATTTCTTGACATTTCACCAGGAAATGCCATCCCCAAGTGGAGCCACTATTAGGTTCATATACCAATAGGAGTCATAATTTTGAATTACTGAGATTAAGCCTTGTAATATTGTACATACCTTTTCTTTTTGCAAATGTTTTCCATATTATAAAAAAATTAAAAAATGTAAAAGAGCGTATGTCCTAAAAAATTATTCAAAGGTCAAAAAGGATGAAAACATATGAACCCCAAAAGACAACAAGAGACCATGAAAGTGTGCAAGTCAAAATGCCACTACTATTTACCTTTTATGTATAATAAATGATTGTGTGCAGCTTGTAACTCATGCCACAGTCCATGATAGTCAAAATGTTTAAACTTGGCTATTTCATGCTTTGAATTTTACTGTTTATAATTAGAGAATAAAATCTAAGCAAACAGTGTAATCTTGGCAGATCATTAGATAGGTAGAGTGAATAAAAGGAGCTCATCAGTTTAATCTGAGCCCTTGGATGTTATAAGGTTAGAATTAGATAGTTTATTTTGTAAAGAAAAGAAAAAGATTGATAAGGGTTTGCTAGCCTAAATGCACCCAAATAAAGTGAAGAAAAAATGGTAGGGTGAGTAAGTGGGTAAGTAGAAGAAATGTTGTAGAAATGTCTTGTGATTACATGAAAGGCACTTATGATATTTTTCCAAACGCATCTTTTAAATATGCATAAGTGATGCATAGAGCAAAGGCAATAGTTCACAACATGATTCATTTAACATCCATATATTTCATTTTAACCCCTACATCAATCGTTAACTTCCCCTTCATAATAAAATATTAATATCTGTAACTCTTAAGTAAAAAAGGCTCAGAGCATTTCTCTAACTTCTGGAGGGACCAGACCCTCGGCTTGATGAATTAAGAGACAAAGGTGTTAAAAATCCCTTGCAAATTCATCCATCCACCCCACAAAAACCCTTTTCCTAAGGCTAAGTATTTTTGCATATGGAAAGCCCATAACAAACACGTTATATGTCAAAAACCCACCAAATAACATTTATCCTAAGTCAAGCACCCCCCCCAGACATTTCCCTTCATATTAACTTTTAGTAATATAAACAAAATTCCCGAAAAACCCAACTTCCCATATGTATTTAATTCCCGTATATAAATTAACCCCACCCTTTAGTTTAATTATGAACTATATTACTACCCATATCCCAAAAAAATTAATAACTCCGCCTTAGCCCTTAATCTCACAATAAAGTGCCACGATGAGATTAAACTCCAAATTAATCTCATACCACCGCAGTTAAGTCCCCGGGCCCCCCATCAAACCACATCCATCACTCCCCGCAACTCCCATCTCCAGATCACTGTTGATCGCCCCTCCTCCACATCCAATGGCTCTCATCCATATCGGGCCGACCCAATGTCAGCCTTTTACCCACCTAATGAAGCAGTTTTCGCCCCAACCCCCGATGCTATGTGTCAAGCACTCAGTGGAATCGAGTGACCCCTCCTGAATACCGCTCGCACCACAAAAGTGGTGCGACAGACCTCCCAAACTGCTTTCCCCTTTCCAACTGAAAACCGCCACTGTTCATCCATTAGTGAAGACCCGTCAAAGTTAACTGTTTTCCTATAAAAACCTATTTATCCCTCTTTTCACTTTTTTCATGAATATTGCCTTTGAGAGCTTAGAACGTCATTTCCACTCTTGCAAACTGCTGAAATAGCTCACAAACCTACGCAATTGTTCCAAAAAAGCTGCAGACAGTCCAACACAGTCATCCATCCATACTCGCTGTACAGACCCCTGCAAACCATCGTCAACTACCAGTTACAACCAAATTCGCCAAATTCCATGTATTTAACCACGGAGAACCAACTCAGTTGTCCAATTCCAGTAAATTTCCCTCATTACACTTTAAATTAAGTGGAAAATAATCATATTTATTTTGGTTTTTACACTTTAGACCAAAATCATCTGCAAGAACACCATTGCCAAGAAAACTTAAACTTACTCCCCATACTCAAATACACAAGAACTGAGTATGGTTGCCCCAACTGCTATGGATGTGAGACCCATCTCTACACCCCATTTATACCTAGACC
Organism: Pinus tabuliformis; assembly: GCA_031772625.1. Taxonomy (NCBI): domain Eukaryota; kingdom Viridiplantae; phylum Streptophyta; class Pinopsida; order Pinales; family Pinaceae; genus Pinus; species Pinus tabuliformis. The sequence continues at coordinate 11,555,003 of CM062808.1, forward strand.
ACCTTCCCCTAGTTGATAAAGATTTCCAAATAAAGGATACCACTATCATAGAGCTCCTCCTCAAAGTACATTGCCAAAGTCGGGACAAATTCCTGAACCATGCTGACGAAATTGGCCTTTGGGAGTCAAATTTGCCCAAGTACCAGTTCCCCCAAGTCCACATTTTTCTTGAAATTGTGCATATGTGCATGCTTGCTATGTCCCCAGTCACAGAACCATCATATCTCATGACTAAAAGGTCCTTTTCACCATCACTAATGAGTCCATCAATGAGATGCCGCAGCTCCAACCAGGGCCAAACCTAACTCCCCTCTCAATTGGAGACCTATTGGACTTATATCCCAAACTCAGCTCTGCAAAAGTGGCCCAATTGCTCCAAACCTTCATCAGAGAAGAAAATCACATCCCTAAAGATCCCCCTCCATATGTAGCTACTGTGTCTTCCCCATGGGGCCGAAAAATTGTAGCCATGATATCTTGTGTTTTGGGTTATTCCACAAGTGAGTACATTGATGAAATTATCCTGACTTTCATGTCCATTTATACCCCAGGACAACCTCCTGCAACAATTTATGACTTTGCCATATTCATAGCTGACAGAATGCATGAGTAGTTCACAAGAATGGGAAATGAAAGGGTTTTCAAATACTCCTCATTTTTATACCATATGTTCTTATATTATCAATCAGAGAAATTTCCATTCACCCTCCAAAAACTGGACACCAAGGGTCAACCTAGGTCAGTCATTTTTTGGACCCGATTGGTCCACGAGTATCGGTCTCCATACTCTTAGTCAGACTTCATTGGTTTATTTGTGCATCCAGTTATGACAATGATGATTGGAAACCCTCCTCCAAGAATCAATCCAAAAATAAAGAGAGTCCTTCAACTATCAAAGCAGACCAAAGTGGGTGACTGGTACCTTTACCAGAACCACACAAAAATCAAGATATATGGTTACATGCTTGCACCATATAAGTTGCCAAGATACCTCCCCATGAGGTTGTTTGCATTAGAATACTATAGGAAAATCATCAGTGCAAATGAGGTAAACTTTGTCAATGCTAAGAAGAAGGCCAATTTCAAAATAAAAGACCAACTAGGCCCCTTCATATGCAACTCTAGAGAGGCTGGCAAAGAGGTAGACTTGATATTGCAGGATATGAAGTTCCAGAGAAGTTTTTTCTAGAGATATGATCCTTTGGAATTCATCACAAAGAAGAGACAAAAGGTCAATCTAGGACCTTTCATCCACCATCCCATACCTAAAATAGAAGCATATGCAAACCAAATAGAATGGGTGGAAGGTACCCTAGTAGAATAGGACAACACCCGAATAGATGTAGAGAATGCTCTAATTGATTTAGAAAAGCAGCTTGATGACAACTCTTTTCTGTAGGTACCAGAGGAACCAGAGACTATTATGATTACTCCTCCAATCATGCAGACTTCTCATAATGAGGAGAAGATCCTAAAAATAAATAGAGAAGGGGCTTCCACTTCAAGAATGGCCACCTTTGATTTACAGCAGGAATCAAACAAGAGGCAAAAGCTAAATCCAGCCTCTAGCAAGAATACAATGAAGGCTCAGCTGAGGTCACAAATACAGAAGCAGAAAGAAGAAAGCTTGCCACTCCATCTGGAGGCATACAAGAGCCTTCCACTTCACAAACTCAGATGTTGGAAAGGTAGCTCAGTGTTTAAGTATCTTCCTTTAGAATGCCTATTGACAAGGACCAAGATATCAAGGAAAGATATAAAGAAATCAAGGCTAGGAATGAGAGGCTTAAGGCCCAAACATATGCACAGTACCTGAAGCTCACCCCTACCAATCAAACAAGGCTAATGTCAGCCTTTGACATTAAAGAGGGGAAGATGCAGATGTTATTTATCAAGCCTACAACCCAGTAGCCAAAGACAACATCAGATTTTAAGAAAGTGGATTTTGAAGTATTAGCAAGGGATATCCATCCCATAGACCAGATTAAACTACACAAGCAGGCTGGAGAGATGATATACTTCACCCTGACAGGTAAAGCCATGGATACCCATTAGATACAGAACTCTCTAAACAACATTTCAGCACAATTTCAGTTAGATAAGGTCTCCTCACAGGCCAAGGATACGAGGATAAATCCTTACAGGACTTAGTGATTGAATTGGGACACGATACCAAGGATATAAAAGCTATAGAACAGCTGATTAAGAAGAAAAATGATGATATTTCTGCACTTAAGAGGTAATTGAAAATACCCAGCTGCATCATCCTCAAACTCTAGAAGTCTTAGAGAATCAAACCACACATCAAGAGTTGATGGACTTGGTACTGAAGCTGAATGATCAACTTAAGGAGATAGAAAAGGAGTTGGATGCTTTAATTCAATCAAAGAAAAGTGACTTGGCCATAACTTCCAAAGATGTCATCCCAACAGTATCTGCAACAGTTCCTTCTACACTGGCAGCATCACCGACACCCACTACTCCACCTGCCACAACATTGCCAGTAACAACAGAATCTACAACAACAACAGGTGCACATGGAGAGAAAGAAACAAAACTAGTCAAAGCCATGGAAGAGATGTGTGTCCAGGCTACAGAGATGAAGAGACTAAAGGAAAAGGTGGCATGTTTAGAAACTGATTGCAAACTTGCCCAACTCCATCAAAAAGAAGAAACACAAAAGGCACTCAGTGTTAGGGCCCTATAATACTAGTGATTCCCACATTACTATTGTCATTGTATCCCTTATTGTTATTGTTGTGCCCCTATTGTCCCCATATTGTTATTATTGTGCCCCATAGAATCCCACTATTGTTATTTTTGTGCCTTTATATTATTATTGTTAGGTCGGCTTGTTTATATTATGAACCCTTAGACTCCTATATATAGAAAGGAGGTTTTATCATTTGAATCATCCAAGAATTGCTCATTTGTGTAATTTAAAGGAGGTTTCCCCCTCAAAGAGGCTTATTTCTAAGCCGTTCATCTATCTTTTCTATCTTTTTGTCAGCTGGTTTCATAACATTTGGTATTAGAGCTTTGGATTCTAGGATTTCGCTGCTCCAAATAGGTCATTGTGGTATTTGCGCTATAACTTTTGTTTTGCAATGTTTCATAAGATAAAAAACAAACCCATTTGGGCCAAAATAGCTCTGAACTTCGGGTCCAAATTTCAAAGCTTTTCTCGCTATAATTGTGGAGATATGATCTGAGGAATTTGGCATTTTTGTAGACTCCCGAATTACATTCCAAACAGGTGACCTGGGGAAAATTGTCATAACTTTTGTTTTGAGCATTAGATTGAAATCTCATAAGAAGTTTCAGAAATAGGACGGCCTCTAGTTTTCTGTGTATCCATTTCAGGTACTAAGGTAAAAATAGTGACACATGGCACGTCATACAATTTCGCTCTACTGAACTAGTTTATAATCAAGTCACTATGGGATATTTAGTATAACTCTTCCTTGGAGAATCCAATTTCGATAAGACTGGTGGAATTGGAAAGAGGACGCAGAGGGCTACTGCAAGTCATGATTTTAGAACTGGGAGATCCAAAACAATAGAGATACATCATATTCAATATCGAACTCCTACAAAGTGAAAAAAGGTGTATATTTTTTTTAAATTTTTGCATAAGCTTGGTTTGAAAAATTAGTTTGAAGGAATTCAAAGGGCATAGTGAAGCATTATTATCGGTAATTGATGCCCTGAAGAAAGAAAATGGAAACACCTAGTAAGAAACTTGAAAGCTCTAGCATGACTCATGAAGAAGAGGAAGAAATGCAACATGATATATTGATATTACGAAACCAAGTGCAACAAATTTCACTCGCACAAAAGGTAATGGAAAATAAGATGGATGGTTTAAAGAAAGACATAGAAGCTAAGATGGATGGTTTAAAGAAAGGCATAGAAGCTAAGATGAATGACTTGGAAGCTAAGATGGATGGCGTGGAGGCTAAGATGGATGGCGTGGACACTAAGATGGATGGCGTGGAAGCTAAGATGGACAATTTGAAGACAGATTTGAAGACAAGCATGGAATATTTGAAGACAGATTTGACAAAGTTTCTACAAGAAATTCTTAGTAATGGCGAAATGGTAGTAAAGTAAACTCATGATGAGAACAGAATAAATGTTAATCATGATTTCATAGACTCTAAGATTGGATCGAAGAACCACCAGGTTCCAAAGATTGATATGAAGAAGTTTGATGGCAATGATCCTGGAACATGGATACTACAGATGGAGCAATTTTTCGATCTCCATAATTTGCAAAACAAACAAAAGGTACGAATTGCAACTTTATATTTGGAACCAAATCAGTTTGTATGGTATCGATGGCTTTGCTCTCATAAACAAATTGTCACTTGGGCTATTTTTACGGATGAAATGATAGCACATTATGAGGATACAAAAAGAAACACTTTTTTAGCCAATTGATAAATCTCAAACAAAAGGGTTCAATGATGGAGCACATTGAGGACTTCCAAAAATTGAATATAAGGGTAAAATATATTCCAGAGGAGAATAGGATTGATGTGTTCATAGGGACTTTAAAAGATAACATTCAACATGAGGTTCGCCTTTGGGAACTAGATTCATTGGAGAAGGCATTCAAGTTGGCAAGAAAAATGAAAAGTAAAACTATGGAAACAAGGAAGCCTACCGCTCACAATCATAAAGATGGAAGTGTTGCTGCCCCTAGCCATCCACAACCTACAAGGTTGACACCTCAACAATTGGAAGAAAAAAGAGAAAAAGGTATTTTTGTGATAGAAAATACACTAAAGGTCATAAGTGTGCCAAGAAGAAATTGTTGTACATTGATTATGAAGAGGAGGAAGAAAATGAACAAGAAACGTCAAAAGAAGAGGATATACACTAGGAACAAACCCTAGAAAAAAAGGAAATGAATCCGACCATATCTTGTAATGCATTGGCTGGAATTAACACTCCTCAAACTATCAAGATATAAGGGCATATCAAGAAGAAAATGGTAATACTTTTGATTGATTTAGGAAGTACCCATAATTTTATTCATTGTAAGATAGTCAAGGAATTGAATTGCTTCTTATATCCAGCACCAGAGTGTCAAGTGATGGTTGCAAGTGGAGGAACCATAAATTACTCAGGAAATTTCCATAATATCAAGCTATCCATGGGAGAATATGTATTGAATAGCCCAATTCTTTCCATTCCAATGGATGGTGTTGATGTTGTACTAGGAGTCTAATGGCTACAATCCTTGGGTACAATAGCTTTTAATTTTCAAGAATTTTTCATGAAATTCTCTTCAGAAGGAAAGGAAGCTGAATTAAGGGGTATCGTAGGGAAACCGGGAAATATAATTAGCTCTAATGGAATGATAAAGCTTCTAAAGAAACAACAATGAGGCATAATTGCACAATTATGTTCACTAGAGGTTACCACATCGAAATCATCCATTTCTCTAGATCTCCAAAAAGTCTTGGAAAATCATTCCAAGGTATTTGAGACTCCCACCTATTCGTGAGCATGATCATGCTATCAATTTGATTCCAGGAAGTGTTCCTCCAAACATCAGGCCTTACAGATATCCCTATGTCCAAAAGAGTGAAATTGAACATATGATTGCAGAAATGCTAGAAGTTGGTATAATTCAACCTAGTCAAAGTTCTTTCTCTGGTCTAGTAGTATTGGTTCATAAGAAGGATGGATCATGGTGCATGGGTCCAAATTATAGGGAGCTCAACAAGCTCACTATTAAATATAAATTTCCCATTCCTGTTGTTAGTGTCGGTCTTGAGCCCTCCATCAGTGATCAATAACTCTTTGCATATGCATTTATAGGTGTCTCATCAGTGTCAGTTTTGCATCCCACTAGGCAAGCCATAACACTAAATGGAGGAGCTGGTCTTTGTTCCCTTCTTGGCTTTGCTGGATCAGGTCATACAACAATGTAATTGAGTCATGCTTGTTCTTATTTTTTGTCTTGAGATCCGATGGTCTTAGGTCTAGGGTTTTGAGTCAAAATCATTTCAAGGTAATGGGTCATGGTCAGTAAGTGCCCAGCAAGCCGGAAGGAATTTTGTACATATGTTTCATTATCATTTTCTTCAGCTACAGCTCACTTTATGCCTTGGATTTAAAAAACCCTGTTTTTAAGTCCAAGGCCATGAGGAATTTGTAAAAATAAAGAAATTTTCAAAAATTTGTAAAAGTGCCGGCAACAACCCTGGTTCCTTCACTACAGTCCATCAGGCGGTCAACCTGCAAAAAGAACGGAGTCAAACGCCTCAAAAAGCTAATTTCAGGACAAAAAGACTCTAAACAGTGTTAAAAAGAAAAGCAAGTTGAAAACATTAGAAAGTGGGTTCTAAAGTTAAATTTTTTTAAAATGACCCTATAAAAGCTAATTTCCCTCTTTAGTCACTCTTATTGTGCAATTGAAAGTGAAAATTTCGTGCTGGAGGCAAAGAAGGCGATTTCATGGCAATTTTCTGCAAATCCAGCGCTTGGGAAGGTGTGCGACCATTCCACAGGTGTGCGCGACCACCTGGGTGGTGCGCGACCATTCCACGAGCATTTCCCTGTGTAAATTTACACAGGCGCGACCATTCCAGTGGTGCGCGACCATTCCAGGGTGGTGCGCGACCATTTGGTCCGCCTGCACAGAAAACTCACCGAAATTCATCCAAACTCCAAATTTCTCCAAATTTGCTCGGGTTTTTTCCAAGGTATGCCTCCTTTATCAAGTTTATGAGTGTGTCATGGATTCAAAGGAGATTTATGGTCATGTTTTGTCATGCAAGAAAACAATAGAAGATAGGTTGAATGATGGTTGTTTTGCAAGCATATGTTATGACAGTTTGTTTGTTTTTCAAGGCAATTTTCTTTCCTTATGTCCCTCCTTTCATTTTCCCATGTTAATCACATATGTTAATATGTCATATTTATTGATCTCATTTGCAAATTAACCATACAAACCCTACCCCTAAATCCTATAAAACCCTAGTTCTTTCTAACCATACAAATCCTACCTTTTCCCCATGCTACATGATTAAAACCCTACACTCTCTACACAGCAAATTTGCATATGTTAATACACAGCAAAGTAAAAAACATTGTAAAAAACAAAAAGAAAGTGGTGACAAGGCATGCACACAAGAATTGTAAAAACAATGAAAATGCCATTTGCATAGCCTTATAAAAAATAAAGAAAAATGTCATCTTGCTATGTATATGTCAAAGGTTGCAAGCTATGTTAAAGTCATGACAAAAATCCATTAAATGTACAGCTGCATAGCTATCAAAAAAGACCAGTTTTGCTGTGATTAGGGTTTTGCATTAACATGGTATTCTTCCCCATCCTTAAGACTCTGTTTTTCCCTATATATTCCCCATATGAAAACCTAATTCAAATTGCATTTCCCTTCATACAAAGCTCCTTATGCAATTGAATTTCCATCCCCAATGTCAAAGCATACAGTGAAACCCTAATTCCCAATGACAAATGCAAAAATGAAACTACCCCTGTTTAAATGAACTGCTGTTATGAAAATTGATTGGCAGTGATTATTAAAAAGGTTTCATTGTTTCCCTAACCCCAATTCCCTATATCCCCTCATCTCCCTAACTCACATGACATCATTCCCTCCATGATGAAGACTTTCATTGTCCTTTCCCTTGGTGCTTAAAAAACACAGTTTCCCTAAATAAAGTATTGATTTGCAAATGGTGAGAGATGGAATGACATGTTTAGCATTATGTGATGTTTTCCTTCAAAATTCCCTGCTTATATATATTTTTCCCTTTCCTTATGTAAACTCCCCCCCCTAACATTTTCCTCATGATTTTTCCCCTTGAAAACAACATACTTCTCAGCATTTTGCAGGCAGGGCAGCGGTCATCTTTGCCTAATCTTGTTCCACCTTGCTCAATAACATCTTGTCAACCACTGAAACTAATGAGCAAGGTGATGACCGGTCTTCTTCTACAGAGGTTGAGACACAGCAGAGGCTTTTAGAGAAGGCAAATCATGACAAGGAGCTCCTCCGCAACATGAAGACACATTATTGGGCCAGATTACATGTTTGCAAAGCAAGAATGAAAATTCTTCAACGAAAGCTGTCAGAGGCCCGGAAGAAGAAGAAAAGGAAAAATCCACTCCGCATCTTGGCTGAGGCATCTCTCACTCATCATGGTACTGATCAGCCTTGATCTAGCATCAAAATCTGAAAATTTTGAGAATTTTGGAGCATTTTGCAAATTTTTGGTAAAATTACAGGTTTTTGCCCGTGGAATGGTCTCACCCCGGGTGAGACCATTCTGGAGGATTGCTCGGATTTTGAAAACTTGGAATTTTTGGAAAGGGAATGCAAAGAGAAAAATTACCAATACTTGGGAGAAGCCTGATTTTGAGATTTGAGCCTCCAAAAGCTCAAAATACATCAAAAAAATGACTTTCTGCCCACTTTTTGAGTTGTAGGAAGTGACCTTGGGAGAAATGGTTTTTGAGGGGGCAAAACAACTCCAAATTCAGAAATTCCACTTGGAATGGAAAGTAGACAGACCAAGCTTTCCAATGAGCCATCTTGCACCTGATTTGGATCAGTGGAACCCACTCAAAATTAGCTTCAAAGGGGCGCGACCATTTGAACAGGGGGCGCGACCATTCGAGCCAGCTTTGCCAGAATTGACCTTTTTTGTCAAAAAACACTGTTTTGACTTTGGTTGACCATTTTTACTTGTAGATGATGGATAAATATAATATTTTCATGGCACTTTGATAGATTTTATCTCTCTTTAGCCTTCTAGAAGCTTCCATGATGTAAAAAGTGAAAAATTAATGCATGGATGAGTTAGCTAAGTAATAGAGGCAAGTTGTTTGGCTGCCTATTTTCTAGTTCTTAGTTTAGAATTAGTTCAAACTGCTCCTAGGAAGCTGAGCTCGACCCCTAGAGGTGGGGAAAGGAGTTAGATGGTCTATATGGTCTATATTATGCTCTCTCCTTCTCATTTTCATGGTTGGACTCTTGTGGAAGAAAGCTTTCATTGTATATTGTATATCTATCTCTGCAATTTAAGGAAAAGGAAGGCCAGGGTTTTGCAGACATCATTGTGGATTCTTGTGGATTGTTGTGTTGATGGTGTGTTCTCTACATGTTCTTGTAAGTTTTGTTTATGTATTCCACATCTCTCTTTTGCTTCTAATTGGACAGATGAAGTGGTAAAGTTTGAATTCATGCTTTGACATGCTCAGCTTTTTAGTTTGTTCAATATTTATGTTTTCTACTGTCTAGAGAGGATTCAGATTGGTTGTTTGCCCTCTTTAGCTCCTCCTCTATCATTCCTGATCATCCACCTCAGATTAAGGCATCAGCACTCACTCCTACCTTGCCCCTAAGATCCCCCTGCAAAAACTGTGCTCATTCCCCGCACCCTGAATTGCACTTCCACCAATTGCCACCAAAAACCCCAAAAATCATTAAATCAACCCCCCTTATCAATTTACTAGCCTAAAATATTTATTATTAATTGGTCAGCCTAATCATATTGAAAGATCTATCGAATCTGACCCGAGAGAGCCTTCTCATACCTCGTAGGGCTAGCTACGAGGTGAAATGGTTTGATGTAGCCTTGAGAGTTTGTCTATCTCAGCCTAGGTGAATTTCAAGTGCTAACACCTGTCATTGATGAATTATTGCATGAATTGCATGGAGCAATTTACTTCACCAAGTTGGATCTTCGTTCAGGATATCATCAAATCAGAATGAAGACCGAAGACATTACAAAACCAACATTTAGAACTCATGAGGGTCATTATGAATTTTTGTTCATGCCTTTTGGCCTTACTAATGCACCTTCTACGTTTCAAGGTTTGATGAATTCCATTTTCAAACCCTTCCTTAGAAAATTTGTGTTAGTATTTTTTGATGATATACTAATCTACAACAAGTCTTGGAAGGATCATGTCCAACATGTTGACATGGTGCTCAAACTATTGGAGGAGAAACAATTATATGCAAAAATCTCCAAATGTTTCTTTGGAGTACAAGAGGTGGAATGTCTGGGTCATATTGTATCTCATGAAGGTGTTAAGGTAGACCCTAGCAAAATTAAAACCATTAAGGAAGGGAAAATCCCCACATCCATAAAGCATCTACGAGGATTTCTCGAGTTGACAAGGTATTATCGCAAGTTTGCTATTATTTTTGTTCATTTATATTATTATTTTTAGGTTGGCTTGGTTATATTGTGACCCCTTAGACTCCTACATATAGAAAGGAGGTTTTATCATTTGAATCATCCAAGAATTGTTCATTTTTGTAATGTAAAGGAGGTTGCCCCTCGAAGAGGCTTATTTCTAAGGTGTTCATCTATCTTTTCTATCTTTTTGTGAGTTGGTTTCATAACACTGAGAATGGGTGAGAGAATCAAAATCCTAGAAAAGTATTTAACACTAGAGAAACCACTTGGACAAACCAAGGAAATGCTACGGGCCTTGGCCATCAATTCAAGTCATTTTTGAACAAACAGAGTTGGTAAAGATAGCTACAGAATCTATCTAGAAAGTAAAAGAGGAATTGGGAGATAAGTCTAAGGATGCAAATAGACTCATCCACTTCCTCAACAAACAAAAATAGACATGAGCTTCATGAGCTAAGCATCGAAGAAAGGAATGAGACCATTTTGGAGATTAGGAAGGTCCTTTCCAAGAGGAACATTATGCTTAATTTAGAAGAAAAATGCCACAATATGCAAGTAGCCATTGATAAGTTCATGGCTAAATTCCAGATTTTAAGAGAAAAGGGTCTGCCTAGTCCTATGGTTATCAATGACCAACTCATGACACAGTTGGACTATAGTGATAGACTTAGAAAATTGGCCAAGGAACAAGCTAGCTCTTCATCCATAAAGGCCTTGCCAACAGGAAGAGTGTTATATGATACATTTGAAAACTTGGTTTTTCTGGAACATGAGGTCAAACATTTATTCCTCACCAAGCCCAATTTTGCCAAGTATACTGAAGATGATGAGATCTATAGAAGAATGATGAAGATAAAATTACCAGAAGAAAAATGGTGGGAGAATGTAACTGATTTACTATGATAAATTTACAGCAGACAGTTACTGCATAGTGAAAATGAAGGCAACCAGGTGAAACAGGTAAAGACAACACAACAGGGTCAAAGAGTATCAAGATTAAAGAATATCAATGGAAAGATTAAAGTAAAGAAGACTCTAGCATGAACACTCCACAACTGCAAGGCAGCATAAAGGGCTACACTTCAACCATAAAGGCCAGCACAACCATAATAAAAGGGACAGCATGAAGCAGTTCATTAGCTGTCTCTATCTTCTTGCAAGAAGATATTTGTATTTCCTAAATTTAATCTCAAAATAGTTTGAGATATTTTGAGATATTTTGTAATAATTTTTTGTATAAATACTTCACAATTCGAAGTATGTAGGGTGGATTCCAAGCATTTCTATAGAGTTATTGTTCTTCAGTCTGAAATTCTATTGTGTCAATGACTGGATTAGCTAGCTGGATCAAGGAATAAAGATCAGATATTTCACTGGATTCTTGTGCAAAGCAAAGTTCAAATAAGTATTTTCTTAAGTTCAGTGTTATTTTTCTTTGAGTTTTCCATAATCTTATTTGTATCTCTAAAAATCTGAATGCTATAACATGGAATGATATTTTAGAAATTTCTTAACTGCACTTTGTCTTGACTGTTATGAATATTGAATGTTTTCTTCACAAATCTAAGTTAAGGAATTCTTGATTGCTCCTTAGTTTAGGTTATTCCTTGTGATCTATAGAAAAGGATTCTTAATTGCCCTTTGTTCATGATTATCCCCTATTCTTCATTTTAGTCCCGGTTTGAGGATTCTTAATTGCTCTCTCACCTTGGTTAGGATAATTTCACCCATTCAGCCTACATATTTGTTCTTTACTTGGCTAGCCTGCCCTGTCAACATTCCTTTTAATGAACTTATCCGGTTTTGTTATCCATTTGTTGACTCCATAGCCCAATGGTATAAGGGCCCTGATCTATCCATTTGTTCCAAGAATTCCACCACCAAACCTTAAAATCAAAACCAAAACCCCCATGAACATTAAGAACTAGCCTAAAATCCTAATAAAACAAAGCTAAATTACATAGAGAGAGCCCTCTCTGGACTTAGGTTGGCTAGAGCCTAAGCCTAAAAGATTTGTTTGTGGTTGCCTCAGTTACTTCCTTCTTCTGATAACTTCTAAGGAAAATTCTGAGTGATAACAGGAAGGTTTTCCGGGGAGCACTCAAAAATTAAATTGGCACTGTGTAAGTTATTGTTTATCAGCTCAATGATACTATTCATCATTTCCCTGGCCCTTGAAGTTTCTCTTTATGCTTTTATCATTTGTGTCTCCCATTCTGAAAATAATATCTCCTTATGAGATTCTTCAATTACTAGAAATTTAGCAGCCCTTCCCTTTTCTGTGTTTTGCCAAGAGATGTAACCTATGATTTTGTCATCTGCATCCTCGAATTCCAACCTGGAATTGACCGCTTGATTTATCAGTGCATTGGTTTTGATACATAGTGGATGAATGAGAGATATCTTTTGGCAGAGTTGGGTTAGTTGTTGAGATAAGAAATTATTTATTTCGAAGGCTTCCTTTATAAACTCTTCAACTTTGGGATTTTCTTTGAATTGCTCCATTGAGAGTTGTAGTTGCTTTATTTTCTCTTCCTTAGATTTGATCTCTTCATGATGTGCCAGTTTTAGCTGTTCGAACTCTTGAGATAGTTTTTATTGTCTTTCAATAGCCTGCTGATCAATCCTCTATTTTTCCACCATTAATTGTTCTTCAAGTTGTTTAATCTTTTGATCTTTTTCCTTGACCAATTGATTAACTTCAGTTTCTTTGGCTATCATGGTAGTTGTATATTCTCCTCCAAACTAAGATAATTTGGTCAAGTCCTCAAAGGGATGACTTCTGAGCCTTTCCAGATGACATTCATGGATTCATCTTGAGGAAATGTTGTTGATGCTTGGTCTATCTTTCTCTTTTTCCTTTGCCTTTTGACTACAAATCTGTGTTTAGGGCTATAAAACACATCCAAAGGTGGGATTTCCTCTATGCTCAGTGTAATATCTGATGAAGGATACTTAGGGATTATCTCAATTTCTTTTAGAGCTAAGTCCCTGCTAGATGGTTTTTTAATCACGGGATCATGAATCATGGGCTGTTATCTTAAGGGGGATCCCGTTGTGATAACATTTTGGGTATCACTTTGACCTTTGATATGTTGATCAAACTGTTCCCATTATTTGATCAATATCGGATCAATGTGGACATTTTTGTCTAATTGTTCACTTACCTTGTCGCTTGTCTCGACTGCACTAGAAGTTTTCTCTATATCCTGCTTCGTGATGTGCTCTGTTTGTTGGATGACTAGTGCAATATTCAATAAGTCCAGTGGTATTGTCTGAAGCCTTTGCGTCCTGTATTGGATGAATTGGTCCATTTGTGCTGATTCCAGCTTGATTTTTCCCAAGTGGCTCACTTGTGTGATTGTCTCTGCTGATGTAAATAAGTCATAAAATTCATCATTCTCATGGATGAATTGTTTAACATTTATCTGAGTAGTAAAATTAAAAGCAACTTTATTCGGGTCATACTATCTTTTGGGAATAACAATTAGGTTCAAACCCTTTGTTTTCTCGACTTCAATTTGGGCATGTTTATAGTCATGCAATGAATAGATGCCGCATCGAACAGGAAAGAAAAGCCATAACTATTTCTTGGTGTCTTTGAGATTTTTTGTAAGCCCTTTTTCAATTGTCTGATAGGCTATTACCCTAGCCAATAGTTTATCTGGGACATAAAGCGGAAGGACATGTGGGTCGGTAATGCTACCAAAAACCCTAATTTTTTTGAATAGTTCTTCCCCAAACCAACTTCCAATTGAAGTTAAATCAATACTAGCCTCCTTAGATAGCCGAGGAGCTGGTCTATCAAAAATGGCCTAATGAATGGGTAGGATGAAGCCATGAAAATTTTTGTATAAATGCTTCTTATATTGTTTCTTTCACAGGAATTTATGGTAAACATGGATAGGGGTTGGGTCCTGGATAGTTCACTTCCATCCCATTATGGGAAAATCAGAATTGAAACAAATGGTATCGACTATATAGGCACTCATATAAAATGGGGGAACAACTCGGATGGAAACATACTTGTTTTTCCTATAATAAAGTATTTGGACAACCATTTTATCTAATAGGATATTAGCCCAATCCATCACAAAAGAGTTCAATGTTTCTTCTATTAACGGAACCATTTCAATGGAAAACTTAGCAGAAGTGGAGCTTCCAAATAGTCTACACATCATAGTGGCAGCATAACAATATGGAGACGCTAGGGAGTTCATAGAATACTTACCGGATGATTCGTGCTTGTGTTTGTTAGGGAAGTGTCTCCATTGTCTGATGGGATCTGACTCTATTTGATTTTCCTTCGAGAAAGCTTCAAGGAATGATTTATTGTAGTACTTATGAGGCTCTTGCAAATGATACATTTTCTTCAAGTCTTTAGGCTTGAAGGATCCAAACATTCTTCCGTCAGCTGTGAAAAGCATCTTGTCCATTATATTGATGCTTTTAATTACCCATTTTACCATATCATTATATGGAAAAACCTTTGGGCAGGCCGCTACTCGATGAAGAAAAGAGTCTGCTAAATCACCAAGTGTGTTTCTGACTCTGCAGGTCTATCAGCTATTGCATGTCCTTCCGTTACCTTTGGCTTTTCCTGTTCTAACATATCAGATATGCCTTCCCATGAAATTTTTCCACAATATTGACATGTAGTATCCGAGATCAACACATTTTTTTCCGGTCCTTCCGCCACTACAGGGGGGAACTTTCATCTTTCGAGCTTTCTTTGACATTTTGGCTGGTTTCATACTTCCAGATTCAAACTACAAAATGAGACAGAGGACAGTGATAGGCTAAAACTTTCAGAGCATCTAATGCTTATAAAGATAGTGTTGAAAGAAGTACAGACGAAAATAGGAGCTAGAGCATTTGATACGAAAGATTTCGTATTATAACTTGATATTAGCACGAAGGATGAAATCTTGAAGGACCGCAGTCATAACTATTTTTTAATGTTTTGTCGTAACCAACGACGTGAAATTTTAATGCTCAGTGAATAGATCGTATCGCAGATTTCCAAGGGTCTTATTAGAATGTGTGCCACCAACTTTCCAGTTTTGCGATGAGCGATTTCAATATATTATTTTAATATTTAAAGAACAATTGCATATCACAAGTCGGGAGTTATGAGTGCCATGTTCTAAGAGTCTTTCAAATTTTCGCGATTGTGATAAGTGATGACTTGGCATATAGAGTTGGAAAATTCCTTTTTTAACTCGCCCGAATCATGTTTTCCCTTTATTATACTTTAGTACATTTTAACATCGCATCGCGCATCCCCGAGGTAAGTATCACTTGTTTCTGCTGGGATTGCAATATGCGATCAATGTATATCGCATCGCAAAGTTTTAACGGAACGTTAAAACATATTTTTTTGGAATCTGCGATATGCGATATGCGATAGTTTTATCACATCGCATGTTTGTCAATGGATTGTTTTAAGAAGATCTACAATTGAGACTTTCACATCACAACACGATTATTCAGATTGAATGTCCCTTAGCCTTAAGCGAATGTGATTTGCGATGTGTGTTGTTTTTTTTTTAAGTTTCTTGAAGCACTTTTTATTTAAAAAGAAAGAAACAAAGAAATCTATTTCTATGTAAAGGCTTTATTTCTTTTCACAAACTAAAGGGACCCTATTTCCTATTTATCATCTTAGAATAATATTAAGAAAAAACTGAAATGGGGGGGTTGTTGTGTAGCACAACAATTGTAGATTCACTGAACGAACCAGTTATCTTTGAAAGCCATTGCCCTGGTTTGGGAGCTAGAAGGTGACAATGCCACTCACTGGTTGTAATTGAACTGAACAAGCTAGCTCGTAATGAGACCCCTTGTCTTATGATTATAAGCCATTACCCTATTTTGGTATGCAATATTGGTAATGCCAATTTAATTATTTCCCTATGATCATGGTAAGCAGGCTCATAATGAGACCTCTTATCTTTTAAATCAGATATATTTTAGAATTACACTCTAAAAAATCATAAACCTAGTAGATGGGGTGAATCTTTTACTCCTTAAGAGTTATTGGATGACAATTATAGAGATGTAGATTCTTAGTTGTAGAAAGTCTTTACTTTTTAAAAAATAACCTTTCTCAACTGATAAAACTTCAAATGATTCACTATGTTTTCCAGGTTTGAAAGATTTCACAATTTCAAAGAACATCTCAGAGTTTTATGTTGTTTATGTAATTTCCAAAACTGTAATCATTTCCTTGAAAGTTTCTACTTTTTAAAAGCGGATATTTACAGTATATTTTCAAAGAGATTTCAATACTAATAAGCCAATGGTATACTATTTACAACATTATTTCTGAAAGAAATTAAAATTTGTATACAAAAATATGTACAGATAAGGAGGGGTTACCTCCCTAGGGAAAGAATTTCTTTAGGATAAGCCCATTCACAGGAAGAGAATCTCTCTTTCCTGTTAAGTCTTGCAGTAGAAATGTTGATGAGCCTATCTTTTCGACAATGTGGAATGGTTCAAGCCACATCTTCTGAAATTTGGTATGCTTACCTTTTTCTTCATGTGCTTTGTCCCATTTCAAAACGTGATCACCAATCTGTAATGCTTTTGACTCGACTGAACTTGCATCAAAAGAGGATTTAATGACTTTCTGATGTTTAGCATGAGTAATCTTGGCTTTTTCTCTTTCCTCATCTAATTTAGGAATTTGATCAAACCTTAATTGAATAGAGGAAGAAGGGGTTTCTTCAATGAATTATACTAGGGCTAGTGATTGGAGGGGTAGATTTGGTGGAATAACAACTTCTTTCCCATACACTAAGTTAAAAGGAGAAGTACCTATTGAGGCCCTCTGAGTTATACGATCTGCCCATAGTGCGAATATTAAAGATTTATGCGAATTCTCTTGGCTTTTATCAACAGTTCTTTTAATAATCCTAATGAGATCTTTGTTAGTTGACTCTACTAAACCATTTCCTTGGGGATAGTAATTTGTAGATTATTTTAACTTAAAACATCTCTTAAGAGAAAATTTGACTCTACTATTTCCAGAAAAATAAGATGCGTTGTCAAAGATAAGGGCATTAGGTAAACCAAACCCAGTGATGATGAAATGATCAATAAATTCAATATCACATCTGAATTTTCTACCTTTAGTGGAATTGCTTCCATCCACTTAGTGAAGTATTTTGTGGTTGTAAGGATGTATTTGTGTTGCTTGGAAGAATGAGGAACAATCTCTCCTATAATATCAAGCTCCCACTACTACAATGGTTTCTCAATGTTATCTGGTTGTAAAGGAAAGGTTGGTTTCCTTTGTCTCCCACTAACAGTTTGGCATATCTTACATTTCCTCACATACTCCTAGGTATCTTTGAACAAAGTTGGCCAATAATACCCAGCATGAAGTATTTTGTGTGCTATAGTGTCTCCTCCAAAGTTTCCACCATCTGGGCCATCATGGTGTTCTTTTAAAACCATTTGTGCTTCAGATTTTTCAAGGCATCTTAACAAAACAGAATCATAGTTTCTCCTGACTAACACATTATCAATGATTTCATGGTGTTTGGATTTTAACCTTAGGGCACGTTTTTTTTTGTAGCTATATTCAGGGGGGGCATATCCATTTTTCAAGTAAAAAATAAGATCAACATATTGAGATTCAGAACCAATCATACCTATCTCATTTACTTGTGCAGTACTACTTGAATCTTCATGATCTGGTATATTGGAAGCTCCTGCCAATAACCTACAAAAACCTTGTCCTCTAACAATTTTTGCTGGTTTAATATCAATCTCATATTCTTGTAAAGCTGTTACCCAGTTAGCTCTTTTCTCTCCTACCTCTCTTTGAATTAGCAATTGCCTCACTGCAGAGAATGAGCCTATCACTTTTAAATGTGTTTTCAGGAGGAAAGGTCCAAAATGTTTAACAAAATTAAATACATTGAAGGCTTGTTTCTCAACTTCTGAATAATTAAGCTCAGCACCCTGCAAATTGGAACTAAAGAAAGATATGGGTGCTTCCACCTGCTGATCATTGATCTGTGTTAAAACAGTAGCATAAGATGATTGAGTGGCTAAAGTATATAAAATAAAATGACTAGAAAAATTCGGTGTATTCAATGCAGGAGCATTAATGATTGCATGTTTGATTGAGTCAAAAGCTTCTCTTTTGTTATGTACCCATTTGAAGACTAAATTTTTCTTAATCATGGATTGCAAGGGTAGAATAATATGCGGAAAATCAGGAACAAATCTTTTTACAAAATTTATCTGTCCCAAGAATGATTGCATAGATTTGTTATTATGTGGTAAAGGGATATCAGAAATCTCCTTTATCCTATTAGGATCAATGTATATGCCATTTTTGGATACAATAAACCCTAAGAGTCTACCTTCATTAAGAGAAAAGAATTATTTTTTAGGATTTAGGGAGATCCCATACATTTTGCAACATTCAAATATTTGCTTTAAATCATGCAAATGGTTTCTATTTTTCTTAGAATAGACAGTTATGTCATCCAAGTAAACAACGACTTTTTTATTGATCAAACCTTTGAAAGCTATGTCCATGGCTCGTTGGAAAGTAGCTCCAGCATTTATCAAACCAAAAGGGATTTTCTGATAAGCATATGTTCCCCATTTGGTTCTGAATGTAGTCTTTAATCTATCATCTGGATCTACCAAGATCTGATTATATCTTGAAAAACCATCAAGAAAAGACATTAATTCTGAGCCAGCTACTAATTGAAGTATCTGCTCCATTGTTGGTGATGGGAAATTATATTTTTGACATGCTCTGTTGAGATTTCTAAAATCTATACACATCTTAATATCACCATTCTTTTTCTTGAGAGGTACCAAATTTGAGACCCATTTCAAATGTCTGACAGGAAAAATTATTTTGTCTTTAAGGAGTTTATTCAACTCTGATTTGATTTGACTTTCAAGATTGGGGTGATTTTTCCTTAATTTTTGTTGTACAAGTTTCTCATCAGAAATCATTATAATTGTATGTTGAATAATATTTTTATATTTTTTCAATAATTGGATGAAAGCGAATCTTTCATCAGGTGAAAGTCCAAGTCCTAGATTGACATTTTGTGGTTTGGCATCGGTACCAAGATTTACTAATTCAAACCTTAAAGTTGAACTCTGAAGTTTTGAATTAGTGACTTTTTTTAATCTATCCTTAATATCATATAGATCTTCCAATTTAACCATAGATTTAGGAATAGGATTTTCATTGAGTTTCTGCTTTAATTGAAGATCATGATCACTTTCATTGATGATTTGGTCTTCATAAGATTCCTTAGATGTTAAGAA
Source organism: Pinus tabuliformis (assembly GCA_031772625.1). NCBI lineage: Eukaryota > Viridiplantae > Streptophyta > Pinopsida > Pinales > Pinaceae > Pinus > Pinus tabuliformis. The sequence goes on from CM062808.1 coordinate 11,574,506, forward strand.
ATTCAAGATATCCTCATCATGATTGAACACACGCCAATTCGTGACATTATTTGGGATGGATGGTCTAAAAATTAATTCAATAGAAAATCTATCTGGACTATAACCCTCAGATGGAAAGAGCTTAGAAGCTACATTAGCCAAGAGATCTGTTACTACATTTTGTGATCTGGGAATAGGAGAGATATTAAATGCTAGAAAATGAGAAATAAGATCTTGAGCGAGTGATTGATAATGTTTTAGGTTTCCTGAAAGATAATGAATAGTATTTCTTACTTGTTTTATCACTATTTCAGAATCACCAAACACTTTCAGATATTTCACATCAAGACTTATTGCTTTATAAAGACCTTGAATCAAGGCTTCATATTCTACAGTATTATTGGTACACTCAAATTCTAACCTACATGATAACATTTTCTTTTCTGCTTCGGGACTAACTAGAATACATCCTACTCCTGCACCGTCATTAGATTTAGATCCATCAAAAACAATTTTATCTACAAGTTTATCTACAGCGTTAACACACTTAGAAGTATCGGTCTGTGAAAAATTCTCAACTTGTGATGTGACATTGCTAATTGAAAAATGTGATTGTTGAGCATTGAATTTCCCGAAAAATGATTCAGCCGAATAGTTTCCAAGAATATTATTATTGAAGGCTACTGGTTCATTTTCTTCTTCAAATTTTGTTACTATGTGAGTCAGGTGTTTTTCATAGTCGATTCTGATTTGATTTGGATTCCCATTATAAGGAAGCCACATGTGAGACCATTCAGTTGAAATATAACCATGAAGTTTTTCAGACCAATCTCTGCTAAGAATTAAACCATAAAACTCAGGGATGTCAGCAATCGATATATCAATTATTTTAACAACCCTTGGATCAACAGATAGTATAATAGTAACTGAATTTATTTCTCCTAAAACTTGAACCTTAGTTCGATCCAATTGGACAATATGAACTGTAGACTTCTGGGGTTCAATATTTAATTTGGAGCAAATGGATGTTGGAATTATATTTGATGAAGCCCTTGAATCAATCAAGCAGTTATGCAAATTTATATTGTAGATCTCATAAGTCAAAAGAAAAGGATGGGTATGAGAATTTGATCTATCTCCAATTAAAAAGGCATCGGTAGACTCCACCTCAGTTGAATTTAGGCTTTTCTGATCCATATCATGTTATGAGGAAATATTTCGGCGTAAATCACATGATAGTACATTTGTTGACGAGTTTCGAACCAACAAGTGTGGTTCATCGTCATCATCTAAATCAAATTCTGCATTTGATATAATGTTTGGAGGCTGAGTATTTTCTGGCTGATTTCTTTTAAAATTCCTAAATGGTCTTTTGGATGAAGATTCAACTACCTGCTTTTTAATATCTACCATTTCATTAGACATAGTTTTGAGAACCTTTTGCAAGCCTTCCATGTCATATGGATCTTTGATTGCTTTCTTCTTTGATTCATCTCTAAAGGTTTCTTTCTTGGATTTTCTTTCCTCAAATGAATTTTTCTTTTCTACCGCCAAGATATGTTTTTCAACAACTATTACTTCTTTCATATTTTCTACTAATGTCGGTTTGGCAGCTCTATCAACGAAGATGGTTGTGTTTGAAGGTAGAGCAAAAATGTACCATTCATTTCAGACCTCCTCGCTAGGCTTGGACGCCATAGGTATTTTATTCAATAACTTATTGAAACGTGAGTTGAAGTCCTTAATGGGTTCTTTTGGTTCGGCTTTCAAATTGGAGAGGTCATTTATCAAAGTTGTTGTAGACCTATCATCTCCAAATTTAGTTAAAAATTTCTCTTGAAAAGCATCCCAGCTATTAATAGAGCCTGATGGTAATGAAAAGTACCATGATCCTGCTGCTCCTTGTAGAGTATATGGGAATAATATTACAACTACATCTTCTTCTGCTACTCCTTTCAAATTAATGGACAACATGAAATTATCTATATGTTCTTTAGCTAACAGGCCATTATCAGGGTTAAATTTAGGTAACCATTTTTCTGGATGTGCTGGCAATTGGGTCAAAGGTCCAGCCATTCTAACAGCCCCTGGGTTGGTCCATGGCCTTGGCTGAGGTTGATTTTGTGCCATTGTTGGGATATTAGTAGAAGAGAGTGAAGCAGTGGGTGAAGGTGATTGGGTAGAGGATGGTGTAGCTCCTGTACCTATGTGAATCACGATCTAGAGTTGGGAAGCGGGTGTGTGACCTTGGAATGATATGGATGGAATGGACGATGATGATGAAAGAATCTCACTGTTAGATTCTGTTGGTGTCATCTTAGCCCTTTTACGACTTGTTAGAGGGAATTCAACTGGTGGGATTACAAGTTTTTCACTCTTTGCTCTAGTTAGCGGTTGTGATGGGATATATTGAGAAGTGACATTGGCTTGGGATAAATCAGACTCTTCTTGAGATATTGAAATCCCCTGTAATTTGTGGATAAAAGATTGTACTTCAGGGGGTTCAGAAGAAGAACTGTCTGGCTTGTTTAGGATTTCAGCAGTGGGTTCTGTATTTTTCTTTTCAGCTTCTCGCTTGGGCATAGGAGATTTGGAATGTGAACGAGAAGTTGGAGGTGATGGTGAGGGAGTTTTACTCTTAGAATGGCCTGTAGATTTATATTTACTTTCCATTCATAGTCAAGCCCTCCTTCTAGTGCCAAAATGTTGATGCCTCTAAAATCGTTGCACCAACATTGGGGATAACCACCTGGTCCGGCCCTTAATGCAGTTCCTTTTCCATTTGGTATGGTGGCTCTGATTGGATAGTATGGGACCAATTTCCCAATAAAATTTGTTTTGATGAATTGGTGTTTAATATATGTAACAAAATGATAGATGGTTTGGACAATAAACTTATGAAAGTATACAAATAGATCTATATATAACTCGGGTAATCCAATATCAATGCGATTTATAATGATTTATGGTAATCAAATGCTAATGAAGATCAATCACTTGGCTACAGAAAGTTAAGCATGAATGATGATCACTTTAAACAAAGTGAAATAGAACATATTGCATATCATAATAACATCAATTGTCAGCATATGTGTTTAGAATATCAATTCCAGCTTATTCAAAAGTGATATAATGCAGAATTATTATGAGCATTCACATATAACAACAATATCGAATCAAAAGATTGTTTAATTGCATAACATGAAATAAAGGACATTGATAAAAGTACCATATGTATTTGAATCCTCTTACGGAAGTAACAGTCTGGTTCACTCTTCCTATTCTGGAAACTTCAAAAAGATACAAAAATGCAAGTCCTCTTGAAATCCCTTTACAAAAAGTTTGAACCTTGATCCTGTCTTCTACAAAAGTAAATTAAGAAGTGCAGAAATGTTATCTTCTTAAATATAATTTAACACAATTTCACGACCCCTTCTAAAATGACATGAAATGGTATTTATAGAAAAAATAAAAACAAACTGTTCATAAAAAGTGCTTAAGGTGGTTGGATCAACCTTTCCCAAAATATGGGATTTCATGTTAAAAATAGAATTGTGATAACTTTTGAAAAGATGCATTGCATCTATTATTCCTCCTGCAACTTTAACTGACAAATATTGAGCATAGTTTGGATCTCTGGAAGATGACTCATCCTTGTATGTAACCAACTTGTGTATACTGCATTCGAGAGTTCTGGCATCATGTGATCAGCTGCATCAGAAAGACATTTGATTGTCATTTGTTGGCTATGTGGTTTGACCAAATAGAACCAATGTATATCCCAATTGAGGCTTTTTAATTTTTTGAGTTACTCCTATTTGGTATTCAAATCTTGATTCCATTGTTTTTCCAACACTTTTGCTTTTGGAAGGTTTTCTGGGGAACACTCAAAAATTAAATTGGTGCTATGTAAGTTATCGTTTATCAGCACAATGATACTATTCATCACTGCCCTGGCCCTTGAAGTTGCTCTTTCTACTTTGATCAACTGTGTCTCCCATTCTGAAAATAATATCTCCTTATGAGATTCTTCAATTACTGGAAATTTAGCATCCCTTCCCTTTTCTGTGTTTTTCCAAGAGATGTAACCTGTGATTTTGTCATCTGCATCCTCGAATTCCAACCTGGAATTGACTGATTTATTTATCAGTGCATTGGTTTTGATACATAGAGGATGAGTGAGAGATATCTTTTGGCAGAGTTGGGTTAGCTGTTGAGATAAAAAATTATTTATTTCTAAGGCTTCCTTTATAAACTCTTCAACTTTGGGATTGTCTTTGAATTGCTCCATTGAGAGTCGTAGCTGCCTTATTTTCTCGTCCTTATATTTGATCTCTTCATGATGTGTCAGTTTTAGCTGTTCGAACTCTTGAGATAGTTGTTGTTGTCTTTCAATAGCCTGCTGATCAATCCTCTGTTTTTTCCACCATTAACTGTTCTTCAAGTTGTTTAATCTTTTGATATTTTTCCTTGACCAATTGATTAACTTCGGTTGCTTTATCTATCGTGGTAGTTGTATACACTCTTGCAAACTGAGATAATTTGGTCAAGTCCTCAGAGGGATTGACTTCTGAGCCTTTCCAGATGACATTCATGGATTCATCTTGAGGAAATGTTACTGATGCTTGGTCTATCTTTCTCTTTTTCCTTTGCCTTTTGACTACAGCTCTGTGTTTAGGGCTATAAAACACATCCAAAGGTGGGATTTCCTCTATGCTCAGTGTAATCCCTGATGAAGGATACCCAGGGATTATCTCGATTTATTTTAGAGCTGAGTCCCTGCTAGATGGTTTTTCAATCACATGATCATGAAACATGGGTTGTTGTCTTAAGGGGGATCCCGTTGTGATAACATTTTGGGTATCACTTTGACCTTTGATCTGTTGATCAAACTGTTCCCATTCTTTGATCAATATTGGATCAATGTGGACATCTATGCCTAACTATTCACTTGCCTTGTCGCTTGTCTCGGCTGCACCAGAATTTTTATCTATATCATGCTCTGTGCTTTGCTCTCTTCGTTGGATGACTGGTGCAATATTCAATAAGTCCAGTGGTACTGTCTGAAGCCTTGCGTCCTGTATTGGATGAATTGGTCCATTTTTGTTGATTCCATCTTGATTTTTGCCAGGTGTCTCACTTGTGTGAATGTATCTGCTAATGTAAATAAGTCATCGAATTCATCATTCTTATGGACGAATTGTTTAACCTTTACCTGAGTAGTAAAATTAAAAGCAACTTTATTCAGGTCATACTATCTTTTGGGAATAACAGCTAGGTTCAAACCCTTTGTTTTCTCGGCTTCAATTTGGGCATGTTTATAGTCATGCAATGAATAGATTCTGCATCGAACAGAAAATGTAGGCCATAACTATTTCTTGGCATCTTTGAGATTTTTGTAAGCCCTTTTTCAACTGTCTGATAGGCTATTTCCCTAGCCAATAGTTTGTCTGGGACATAAAGAGGAAGGACATGTGGGTTAGAAATGCTACCAAAAACCCTAATGTATGTGAATAATTCTTCCCCAAACCAACTTCCAATTGAAATTAAATCAATACTAGCCTCCTCGGACAACTGAGGAGTTGGTCTATTAAAAATGGCCTAATGAATGGGTAGGATGAAGCCATGAAAAATTTTGTAGAAATGGTTCTTATATTATTTCTTCCACAGGAATTTATGGTAAACATGGATAGGGGTTGGGTCCTGGATAGTCCACTTCCATTCCATTATGGGAAAATCGGAATTGAAACAAATGGTATCGACTATATAGGCACTCATATAAAATGGGGGAATAACTCGGATGGAAACATACCTGTTTTTCCTATAATCAAGTATTTGGACAAACATTTTATCTGATAGGATATTATCCCAATCCATCACAAAAGAGATCAATGTGGCTTCTATTAACGAAACCATTTCAATGGAAAACTCAGCAGAATTGGAGCTTCCAAATAGTCTACACATCATAGCGGCAGGATAACAATATGGAGATGCTAGGGAGTCCACAGAATACATACCAGATGATTCATGCTTGTGTTTGTTAGGGAAGTGCCTCCATTGTCTGATGGGGTCTGACTCTATTTGATTTTCCTTCGAGAAAGATTCAAGGAATGATTTATTGTAGTACTTTTGAGGCTCTAGCAAATGATACATTTTCTTCAAGTCTTTAGGCTTGAAGGATCCAAACATTCTTCCGTCAGCTATGAAGAGTGTCCTGTCTGTTATATTGATGCTTTCAATTACCCATTTTACCATATCATTATATGGCAAAACCTTTGGGCAGGCCACTATTCGATGAAGAAAGAGTCGGCTAAATCACCAAGTATATTTTCTGATTTTGCAGGTCCATCAGCTGTTGCATGTCCTTCCGTTACGTTTGGATTTTCCTATTCTAACATATCATATATGCCTTCCCATGAAATTTTCTCACAATATTGACATGTAGTATCCAATATCAACATAGTTTTTTCCGGTCCTTCCGCCATTGCAGGGGGGACTTTCGTCTTTCGAGCTTTCTTTGACATTTTGCCTAGCTGCATACTTCCAAATTCAAACTGCAAAATGAGATAGAGGACGGTGATATGCTAAAACTTTCAGAGCAGATAATGCTTGTAAAGATAGTGTTGAAAGAAGTACAAATGAAAATTGGAGCAAGAGCATTTGATGCGAAACATTTCATATTATAACTTGATATTAACATGAAGGATGAAATCTTGAAGGACCGTAGTCATAACTAGTTTTTAATGTTTTGTCGCAACCAATGACGTGAAACTTTAATGTTCAATGAATAGATCACATCACATATTTCCAAGGGTCTTATTAGAATGTGTGCCACCAACTTTCTAGTTTTGCGATGAGCGATTTCAATATATTATTTTAATATTTAAAGAGCAATCACATATTGCAAGTTGGGAGTTATGAGTGCCATGTTCTAAGAGTCTTTTAAATTTCCGTGATTGCGATAAGTGATGACCTAGCATATAGAGTTGGAAAATTCCTTTTTTAACTCACCAAAATCATGTTTTCCCTTTATTATTATTGAACCACTTTATTACATTTTAACATCGCATCGCACGTCCCCGAGGTAAGTATCACTTGTTTCCACTGGGATTGCTATATGCGATCGATGTATATCGCATCCAAATTTTTTCGGGGTTATCTTCCTTTGGTTTTCATGGTATGCAGAATGTGAGAATCATATCGCATCGCAAAGTTTCAACGGACCATTAAAACATATTTTTTGGAATCTGCGATATGCGATAGTTTTATCGCATTGCATGTTTGTCAATGGATTGTTTTAAGAAGCTCTACGATTGAGACTTTCTCATCGCGACTGTTATCACTCAAGAAAAAATTTTAAATTGTTCACATCAGTTCAATTGTTTGTCAAAGGGTTGGTGTCAATTTTGGGTCTAGTCTTTTCATCTGGTTTTAGAGTCTAAATAGTTTGAATAGGAGTCTTGTTAAGAGTATTGTTGGTATGTATAAAGGAGTCAATTCTCTATCTTAGTCTATCATTGGTCTTACATCTCACATGGATATCATATGTCCAAACTCGTTTCAAAGCTAAAATTGTCTAGGTGATTTCGTAGCGCCTGTAATCATTTTAAAGTGGTTTCGCAGCACATAAATCCCTTTATCAGTTTCGCAGCGCAACATGTTTTAAGTGATTTCGTAGGGAATAATTCATATTTTGCACTGGCTGCGCTACGAAATTGGGGGATTTGTTCGAATCCATAGCCAATATTTCACAACTGTCATATACATCAAAATCCATCAACAGTTGTCAGCCTATACACTTCGTCTATCATATCTGACCGCTTATCCTCATCATTAGGTCGTTAGGTGTCTTGGTACTGGTACATGTTTGCAGTTGTATTTTACTCTGCTGTTTTGGTCGTTCAATCAGGCTTTTCAAAATAGTATCAGAGCAATCGGGGAAATTTTCTTCTAGATTTTGCTTCTATTCTTTGAATTTGGGGCAGTCTGAAACTATTCCTTGTAAACAATCTTGAGCTCAGTTTTTAGGGATATTCTCATTGTACTGGATATTTTGTTTTCTGAGATTTTACGCCCAGCTGAAAGACACACTTGAGATCCGCGATTTTTATAAGAACAGCCTCAAAATTACAGATTGGGAAATGCAAACTATCTCCTGGTCATCTGTGTTGGAAAAGACCGTTCAATTTCAAAGCATTCAGCGACTCTGTGTTGTCAAAGATCTTTCAGCTCATGATGTTATAATGCGTATCATGCGCAAAGACAATTTCTTAATCAGGATGTAGAACAAGGGTGTGTTTGCCATGTCTATTCCTCGGTGGGTTCTTGGTGCAGGTCCTATGGTTCATAAAGCAAATGGCACCGAGAATTGCCTGATGTTGACAAAGACTCTGGAATGGACTAAAGCAGACCAGCAGAAAAAGAACAGCCTGAGCTGGTTGTCTTGAACATGCCAATGGATGGGGAGCTAGATTGGAGTGAAATGGAGTTCTTGATTAAGTGGAAAGGAAAGTCATATACGCACTGTCAATGGCAATCTCTGTCTGAGCTTCAACATCTGAATGGTTTAAAAAGGTGTTAAACTATATGAGGAAGGTGGAGAAGGAACGAAACCATAGGCGGGCGCTTTCACGAGAAGAGGCAGAGGTCCATGATGTCAGCAAGGAAATGGAGCGAGAGCTTCTCACTCAATATAGACAGGTTGAGAGGGTCTTTGCAGACAGAACAACAAAGATTGATTCTGACAATGAGGTCCAGGAATATCTAGTTAAGTGGAAGGGGCTTTCATTTGTTGAAGCAACTTGGGAGAAGGACATAGACATTTCTTTTGCTCAAAGATGCTATTGATGAATATAAGAGTCGTGAAGCTGCGATGACAATTCAAGGAAAGACGGTTGATGCCCAATGAAAGAAAGGCAAAGCAAGTTTGCGTAAACTTGATGAACAACCTGAATGGTTTAAAGGAGGCACACTTCGTGATTACAAATTAGAAGGGTTGAATTTTCTTGTGAACAGCTGGAGGAATGATACAAATGTTATTCTTGCAGATGAAATGGGCCTTGGAAAAACTGTGCAATATGTGTCAATGCTCGGGTTTTTACAGAATGTGCAGGAGATACACGGTCTTTTCCTTGTAGTTGTACCCTTGTCAACATTAACAAACTGGGCAAAAGAACTCCTCAAATGGCTCCCTGAAATGAATGTTATTGTTTATGTAGGCAATCAAGCACTCGGTTAATAAAGGTCTCAGGTTAAAAACAAGTTGTTTTAAATAACTCAGCAGTTTCGTAGCGCGCTACGAAACTACTGAAAGTGATGATTTCAACATAAATCAAGCAGTTTTGAAGTTGAAGCGGGAAAATTTTGAAGGACAGTTGTATACAACGAGAACACCTGAAGTTACAACAGCCAATCAGACTAGCACAAGTGGAAATAAATAGTTTGAATCAAAAAGTAGGATTTTGTCATATCATAAGGAAATTGAAGCATGTATCAGACAGCTTGAATACGTTTTCCTTTTTGTTTTCGAAACAGTGGATGACACATCATCAAATCAGGTTTCATAAGAGCGGACAGCACATCAAAATGTGGCCACCATCATATTTTGAGGGACAACAATTAAAAAACCGACTTATAAAGATTCGAAGATCATACAACCAAGAAGCAAGGATAGTCTCCTAATTTTTCTGGATAGTGAAGAAGATACAGCATCCAAGGTTAACATGGAGCATTAAACACCCATCTCAGCCAAACTGAAAGAGAACCAGATGTCATAGAAAGGAATCATCTTAATTAAAGCCATCATGCATGTAATATGGAGTTAGAATCATAGTTGATTTAGATCTCTAAAAAACTCCAGTCAACACTTTGTTGTATTTATTAAGTAGTTAGAGTTTAAGAGTTGTCAGTAATAGAAGTAGTTTTCGAATTCCCCTCATGCTTGAGGAGGAATCTCGATTAGTTAGAATAAGAGCTCTATATATAGCTAAAACAACAATGTAATCAGGGTTGGAAAATTCTATGGAAAAGCTTGTATTTGGCCTATGTAAGACTCATTTGCAGTAATACATGCTTGACTTTACTTCTCAGGATTCATGAAGGATTTTTTATGTTTAGAATATGTGATGTTGTCCTTTTCTTAATTCTTACAGTGGTATGGATGTATAATCACTCAGAATTCACTGAATGTGCTCTAACTTCCTGTATACATTTATAAACTGTGTGGTCCCATATGAGTTTATGTTCTGAATGTTTAAATGCTAAATGCCCTGACTTCCATGTAGGGTTGAGTTCATTATTATATTGAGCTTTTGTTGACTCCATAAGCCCAATGGATATTTTTGTTTAATGTGTTTCCACCATTCATATTTTTCACAGTTGTTCTATAAGAGTTAGCCATCTTATCTTTAATCAAAATCATTAATCCATCAAGAGAGAGCCCTCTCAGGTTGAGGAGGCTAAGCCTCAGCCTAAAGTAGGTTGAAATAGTTACTTAGAGTCAACCTGACCAGCAGCCTATCAGGATCTGATTTTGAGATAACATTTTGGTGCGTCTGCCGGGAGTCTGAAGATTATTCATTCCCGAAATCAATGGCTGAACTTCTGAAGGTAGCAGGAGCTCAGACATCTTTTTGAGGCTGCAAAACTACCTTGGCGACTCCACACATCAAATAATAAATTGGAAGGTGACTCCATTGCTAGAAGATTAGTAGATTGATGAAGTTACAAGAGGAGTTCCACTGCAAGAATGAATGCCAGGTATGCTCCTATGAATCGGTCTCATATCCCTGGTTTTCCAAATCTTATGCCAAAGGTTGATTGGTTAGAGGATCTTCCTATATTCAAAGGTGAAAAGAAAGACGATACTGCTCTTCATTTGGTTAGGTTTCATATGCATGTGCGCAGTCTTAAGGTTCATTTCCCTGAAGATTGTCTCATGAAGATGTTTATGACCACTTTAGAAGGAAAAGCATGGTCTTGGTATAAAAGTTTGGAAAATGGTTCAATATATTCGCTTGCTAGTTTTCATGATGAATTCTATGAGATGTATAAAGAATGTTATCCTTCCTTATTGCTGCTTAAAGATTGTTGTAGGCATTCTTTAAGTCTTATTCAGTACTTGGAGGATTGTTATGATGATGATGAATTTATGGATGAAGAAATTTTAGAGGCTCTTCATAACAATGCATTTCAGCACCAAGAAGGAAGTATAACATCCCATGAAATGCAACATGAATATCAGCAAGGGTTTACTTATGAAAACCATGTTCAATCCCCTGATATGAATGAGAAGATGCAGCAAACTTGCCAGTCTTTTGGTCATAAAGAGTATGAAATTGATTGCAAACACCAAGAAGAAGTACTGGAAGATAGCTTTTACGACCCTCGGGCAGAGGAAAAGGTTGGTTTTTTATGTCAAACTTCTCAGCAGCTTACATCAATAAATGATCATAAGAAAGAGAAAAATTATATTGTTTATGAGAATCATTCAGAAAAGCAGTTGGATAACATATCAAAGGAATTTTGTGTGGTTGAGAATCAGTTGTCTGAAGAGGTAGAGTGTTATGATGATCATCAAAATAACCATGTCCTATTTGAACCTGTAAGTGATTACATGGCAAAGCTTTGCACACCAGTATTTCATTTTCATTTGCATTATGAAGATCAGGTACATTATAAGTTGATTTGGTCATTTCACTATCATGGTTATTTTGAGGTCAGATACAGTCAAGAGCCTCCAATATCAGAAAAGACAATTGATTGGCTTTATTGGAAATATCATGTTGCTTGACCTACAAGTGGAAATTGATAGGGTAGGTAGGTAGGAAATTGCAAATAAGCTCAAGGTGGACTGAGCCTTTCTTAGTAGATATAGAATTCTTTCTCCTACAGTGATCATCAAGCTTAAGCCCGAGGTGAAGGCCCAAGACGCTGGAAAGGGATGTTTGTCAAGCAAATTTCCGTTTGTAATAAAAAAGATAAAGCACTGGACCTACGAGTTCTTAGTGTACTACAGGAGCACACTATCCCAAGTGGAGCCACTGTTATCACTCAAGAAAAAATTTTAAATTTTTCACATCAGTTCGATTGTTTGTCAAAGGGTTGGTGTCAATTTTGGGTCTAGTCTTTTCATCTGGTTTTAGAGTCTAAATAGTTTGAATAGGAGTCTTGTTAAGAGTATTGTTGGTATGTATAAAGGAGTCAATTATCTATCTTAGTCTATCATTGGTCTTACATCTCACATGGATATCATATGTCGAAACTTGTTTTAAAGCTAAAATTGTCTAGGTGATTTCGCAGCGCCTGTAATCATTTTAAAGTGGTTTCGCAGCACATAAATCCCTTTATCAGTTTCGCAACGCAACATGTTTTAAGTGATTTCGTAGAGCATAATTCATATTTTGCAGTGGCTGCACTACAAAATTGGGGGATTTGTTCGAATCCATAGCCAATATTTCACAACTATCATATACATCAAAATCCATCAACAGTTGTCAGCCTATACACTTCGTCTATCATATCTGACCGCTTATCCTCATCATTAGGTCGTTAGGTGTCTTGGTACTGGTACATGTTTGCAGTTGTATTTTACTTTTTCGTTTTGGTCGTTCAATCAGGCTTTTCAAAATAGTATCAGAGCAATCGGGGAAATGTTCTTCTAGATTTTGCTTCTATTCTTTGAATTTGGGTCAGTCTGAAACTATTCCTTGTAAACAATCTTGAGCTCAGTTTTTAGGGATATTCTCATTGTACTGGATATTCTGTTTTCTGAGATTTTACGCCCAGCTGAAAGACACACTTGAGATCCACGATTTTTATAAGAACAGCCTCAAAATTACAGATTGGGAAATGCAAACTATCTCCTGGTCATCTGTGTTGGAAAAGACCATTCAATTTCAAAGCATTCAGCGACTCTGTGTTGTCAAAGATCTTTCAGCTCATGATGTTATAATGTGTATCATGCGCAAAGACAATTTCTTAATCAGGATGTAGAACAAGGGTGTGTTTGCCATTTCTATTCCTCGGTGGGTTCTTGGTGCAGGTCCTATGGTTCATAAAGCAAATGGCACCGAGAATTGCCTGATGTTGACAAAGACTCTGGAATGGACTAAAGCAGACCAGCAGAAAAAGAACAGCCTGAGCTGGTTGTCTTGAACATGCCAATGGATGGGGAGCTACATTGGAGTGAAATGGAGTTCTTGATTAAGTGGAAAGGACAGTCATATATGCACTGTCAATGGCAATCTCTGTCTGAGCTTCAACATCTGAATGGTTCAAAAAGGTGTTAAACTATATGAGGAAGGTGGAGAAGGAACGAAACCATAGGCGGGCGCTTTCATGAGAAGAGGCAGAGGTCCATGATGTCAGCAAGGAAATGGAGCGAGAGCTTCTCACTCAATATAGACAGGTTGAGAGGGTCTTTGCAGAAATAACAACAAAGATTGATTCTGACAATGAGGTCCAGGAATATCTAGTTAAGTGGAAGGGGCTTTCATTTGCTGAAGCAACTTGGGAGAAGGACATAGACATTGATTTTGCTCAAAGATGTTATTGATGAATATAAGAGTCGTGAAGCTGCGATGACAATTCAAGGAAAGACGGTTGATGCCCAAAGAAAGAAAGGCAAAGCAAGTTTGCGTAAACTTGATGAACAACTTGAATGGTTTAAAGGAGGCACACTTCGTGATTACAAATTAGAAGGGTTGAAGTTTCTTGTGAACAGTTGGAGGAATGATACAAATGTTATTCTTGCAGATGAAATGGGCCTTGGAAAAACTGTGCAATATGTGTCAATGCTCGGGTTTTTACAGAATGTGCAGCAGATACACGGTCTTTTCCTTGTAGTTGTACCCTTGTCAACATTAACAAACTGGGCAAAAGAACTCCTCAAATGGCTGCCTGAAATGAATGTTATTGTTTATGTAGGCAATCAAGTACTCGGTTAGTAAAGGTCTCAGGTTAAAAACAAGTTGTTTTAAATAACTCAGCAGTTTCGTAGCGCGCTACGAAACTGCTGAAAGTGACGATTTCAACATAAATCAAGCAGTTTTGAAGTTGAAGCGGGAAAATTTTGAAGGACAGTTGTATACAACGAGAACACCTGAAGTTACAACAGCCAATCAGACTAGCACAAGTGGAAATAAATAGTTTGAATCAAAAAGTGGCATTTTGTCATATCATAAGGAAATTGAAGCATGTATCAGACAGCTTGAATACGTTTTCCTTTTTGTTTTCGAAACAGTGGATGACACATCATCAAATCAGGTTTCATAACAGTGGACAACACATCAAAACGTGGCCATCGTCATATTTTGAGGGACAACAATTAAAAAACCGACTTATAAAGATTCGAAGATCATACAGCCGAGAAGCAAGGATAGTCTCCTAATTTTTCTGGATAGTGAAGAAGATACAACATCCAAGGTTAACATGGAGCATTGAACACCCATCTCAGCCAAATTGAAAGAGAACCAGATGTCATAGAAAGGAATCATCTTAATTAAATCCATCATGCATGTAATATGGAGTTAGAATCATAGTTGATTTAGATCTCTAAAAAACTCCAGTCAACACTTTGTTATATTTATTAAGTAGTTAGAGTTTAAGAGTTGTCAGTAATAGAAGTAGTTTTCGAATTCCCCTCATGCTTGAGGAGGAATCTCGATTAGTTAGAATAAGAGCTCTATATATAGCTGAAACATCAATGTAATCGGGGTTGGAAAATTCTATGGAAAAGCTTGTATTTGGCCTATGTAAGACTCATTTTCAGTAATACATGCTTGACTTTACTTCTCAGGATTCATGAAGGATTTTTTATGTTCAGAATATGTGATGTTGTCCTTTTCTTAATTCTTACAGTGGTATGGATGTATAATCACTCAGAATTCACTGAATGTGCTCTGACTTCCTGTATACATTTATAAACTGTGTGGTCCCATATGAGTTTATGTTCTGAATGTTTAAATGTTGAATGCCCTGACTTCCATGTAGGGTTGAGTTCATTGTTATATTGATTTGTTGTTGACTCCATAAGCCCAATGGATAGTTTTGTTTAATGTGTTTCCACCATTCATATTTTTCACAGTTGTTCTATAAGAGTTAGCCATCTTATCTTTAATCAAAATCATTAATCCATCAAGAGAGAGCCCTCTCAGGTTGAGGAGGCTAAGCCTCAGCCTAAAGTAGGTTGAAATAGTTACTTAGAGTCAACCTGACCAGCAGCCTATCAGGATCTGATTTTGAGATAACATTTTGGTGCGTCTACCGGGAGTCTGAAGATTATTCATTCCCGAAATCAATGGCTGAACTTCTGAAGGTAGCAGGAGCTCAGACATCTTTTTGAGGCTGCAAAACTACCTTGGTGACTCCACACATCAAATAATAAATTGGAAGGTGACTCCATTGCTAGAAGATCAGTAGATTAATGAAGTTACAAGATGAGTTCCACTGCAAGAATGAATGCCAGGTATGCTCCTATGAATCGGTCTCATATCCCTGGTTTTCCAAATCCTATGCCAAAGGTTGATTGGTTAGAGGATCTTCCTATATTCAAAGGTGAAAAGAAAGACGATGCTGCTCTTCATTTGGTTAGGTTTCATATGCATGTGCGCAATCTTAAGGTTCATTTCCCTGAAGATTGTCTCATGAAGATGTTTATGACCACTTTAGAAGGAAAAGCATGGTCTTGGTATAAAAGTTTGGAAAATGGTTCAATATATTCGCTTGCTAGTTTTCATGATGAATTCTATGAGATGTATAAAGAATGTTATCCTTCCTTATTGTTGCTTAAAGATTGTTGTAGGCATTCTTTAAGTCTTATTCAGTACTTGGAGGATTGTTATGATGATGATGAATTTATGGATGAAGAAATTTTAGAGGCTCTTCATAACAATGCATTTCAGCACCAAGAAGGAAGTATAACATCCCATGAAATGCAACATGAATATCAGCAATGGTTTACTTATGAAAACCATGTTCAATCCCCTGATATGAATGAGAAGATGCAACAAACTTGCCAGTCTTTTGGTCATAAAGAGTATGAAATTGATTGCAAACACCAAGAAGAAGTACTGGAAGATAGCTTTTACGACCCTCAGGCAGAGGAAAAGGTTGGTTTTTTATGTCAAACTTCTCAGCAGCTTACAGCAATAAATGATCATAAGAAAGAGAAAAATTATATTGTTTATGAGAATCATTCAGAAAAGCAGTTGGATAACATATCAAAGGAATTTTGTGTGGTTGAGAATCAGTTGTCTGAAGAGGTAGAGTGTTATGATGATCATCAAAATAACCATGTCCTTTTTGACCCTGTAAGTGATTACATGGCAAAGCTTTGCACACCAGTATTTCATTTTCATTTGCATTATGAAGATTAGGTACATTATAAGTTGATTTGGTCATTTCACTATCATGGTTATTTTGAGGTCAGATACAGTCAAGAGCCTCCAATATCAGAAAAGGCAATTGATTGGCTTTATTGGAAATATCATGTTGCTTGACCTACAAGTGGAAATTGATAGGGTAGGTAGGTAGGAAATTGCAAATAAGCTCAAGGTGGACTGAGCCTTTCTCAGTAGATATAGATTTCTTTCTCCTACAGTGATCATCAAGCTTAATCCCAAGGTGAAGGCCCAAGACGCTGGAAAGGGATGTTTGTCAAGCAAATTTCCATTTGTAATAAAAAAGATAAAGCACTGGACCTACGAGTTCTTAGTGTACTACAGGAGCACACTATCCCAAGTGGAGCCATTGTTATCACTCAAGAAAAAATTTTAAATTTTTCACATCAGTTCAATTGTTTGTCAAAGGGTTGGTGTCAATTTTGGGTCTAGTCTTTTCATCTGGTTTTAGAGTCTAAATAGTTTGAATATGAGTCTTGTTAAGAGTATTGTTGGTATGTATAAAGGAGTCAATTCTCTATCTTAGTCTATCATTGGTCTTACATCTCACATCAGGGAAAATTTTAAGAACCCCCCCTAAATTTTTAAATATAATAAATGGGCGAATCTCCATGGTATATAGGAAAAATGGAAGGCGATTTTATCAATAATATAATATGTATATATAATTTTTTGGCGAATCTTTCACCAGGCATGGCGAATATTTTACTCAATTATAAAATCTTGTAAGATCTTGGCGAGTCTTTCACTAAATAATAAAACTTTGTAAAGTCCTAGTGAATCTTAGCATAGGCTACATGCTGGTTTAATTCCCCCATTTAAATAGGCTACATTCCAGGTGAATACCATGGGTCAATACCATGTGCCATTTTGGTGAATACCATGGGTCAATACCATGTGCCATTTTTATTTTTATTAATTCTAATATTAGGGTTAATAATGGTTTTTTGCATGGTATTAATAACAATCTAGTCCATGGTATTTGTCCCATAGTATTTTGGCCATAGGTTTCACCTAAATATAACCCATTTTTTGAGTGTTCGTAAATATAAGGTGACTTATGGAGTAAATATAAAAAAAAATGTTTTATTTGTTTACCATACCTCTCGTTTATTTATATTTTTATTAATTTACCATACCTCTTTTACAAATATGGTATTTGGCCCATATGATTCACTTAAATAAAACCTCTTTCTTGAGCCTTCATAAATAGAACGAGGGTTATGGACTAAATATAAAAAGAGGTTTTATTTATTTACCATACCTCCACTTTACTTATATTTTTATTTATTTACCATACCTTTTGAGTAAGTATAAAAAAACGTTTTATTTATTTACCATACCTCCACTTTACTTATATTTTTATTTGTTTACACCCTTACATGTATATAAGGGGACTTATGGAGTAAATATAAAAAATGTTTTATTTATTTACCATACCTCTCATTTATTTATATTTTTATTAATTTACCATACCTCTTTTATAAATATGGTATTTGGCCCATAGGATTCACTTAAATAAAACCTATTCTTGAAAATGGGCGAATGGATTCACTTAAATAAAACCTATTCTTGAAAATGGGTGAATGGAAGGTTGTAAGTTCTAATTTCAAGGGCTAAATTTACCTTTTTTACCCTCTCCCTTAAAATAAGGTGGGCTATTTGAGGTGATTTGTAAAAATGTACTATGATACAAAATATTCGCCCACTAAAAATTTAAAAGCCCTTAATTTCGCCAAAGGGCGAACATTCGCCCCTAAAATTATCCTTGTCTCACATGGATATCATATGTCCAAACTCGTTTCAAAGCTAAAATTGTCTAGGTGATTTCGTAGCGCCTGTAATCATTTTAAAGTGGTTTCGCAGCACATAAATCCCTTTATCAGTTTCGCAGCGCAACATGTTTTAAGTGATTTCGTAGGGCATAATTCATATTTTGCACTGGCTGCGCTACGAAATTGGGGGATTTGTTCGAATCCATAGCCAATATTTCACAACTGTCATATACATCAAAATCCATCAACAGTTGTCATCCTATACACTTCGTCTATCATATCCGACCGCTTATCCTCATCATTATGTCGTTAGGTGTCTTGGTACTGGTACATGTTTGCAGTTGTATTTTACTCTGTCGTTTTGGTCGTTCAATCAGGCTTTTCAAAATAGTATCAGAGCAATCGGGGAAATGTTCTTCTAGATTTTGCTTCTATTCTTTGAATTTGGGGCAGTCTGAAACTATTCCTTGTAAACAATCTTGAGCTCAGTTTTTAGGGATATTCTCATTGTACTGGATATTCTGTTTTCTGAGATTTTACGCCCAGCTGAAAGACACACTTGAGATCCGCGATTTTTATAAGAACAGCCTCAAAATTACAAATTGGGAAATGCAAACTATCTCCTGGTAATCTGTGTTGGAAAAGACCGTTCAATTTCAAAGCATTGTCAAAGATCTTTCAGCTCATGATGTTATAATGCGTATCATGCGCAAAGACAATTTCTTAATCATGATGTAGAACAAGGGTGTGTTTGCCATGTCTATTCCTCGGTGGGTTCTTGGTGCAGGTCCTATGGTTCATAAAGCAAATGGCACCGAGAATTGCCTGATGTTGACAAAGACTCTGGAATGGACTAAAGCAGACCAGCAGAAAAAGAACAGCCTGAGCTGGTTGTCTTGAACATGCCAATGGATGGGGAGCTACATTGGAGTGAAATGGAGTTCTTGATTAAGTGGAAAGGACAGTCATATACGCACTGTCAATGGCAATCTCTGTCTGAGCTTCAACATCTGAATGGTTCAAAAAGGTGTTAAACTATATGAGGAAGGTGGAGAAGGAATGAAACCATAGGCGGGCGCTTTCACGAGAAGAGGCAGAGGTCCATGATGTCAGCAAGGAAATGGAGCGAGAGCTTCTCACTCAATATAGACAGGTTGAGAGGGTCTTTTCAGACAGAACAACAAAGATTGATTCTGACAATGAGGTCCAGGGATATCTAATTAAGTGGAAGGGGCTTTCATTTGCTGAAGCAACTTGGGAGAAGGACATAGACATTGCTTTTGCTCAAAGATGCTATTGATGAATATAAGAGTCATGAAGCTGCGATGACAATTCAAGGAAAGACGGTTGATGCCCAATGAAAGAAAGGCAAAGCAAGTTTGCGTAAACTTGATGAACAACCTGAATGGTTTAAAGGAGGCACACTTCGTGATTACAAATTAGAAGGGTTGAAGTTTCTTGTGAACAGCTGGAGGAATGATACAAATGTTATTCTTGCAGATGAAATGGGCCTTGGAAAAACTGTGCAATATGTGTCAATGCTCGAGTTTTTACAGAATGTGCAGCAGATACACGGTCTTTTCCTTGTAGTTGTACCCTTGTCAACATTAACAAACTGGGCAAAAGAACTCCTCAAATGGCTGCCTGAAATGAATGTTATTGTTTATGTAGGCAATCAAGCACTCGGTTAATAAAGGTCTCAGGTTAAAAACAAGTTGTTTTAAATAACTCAGCAGTTTCGTAGCGCGCTACGAAACTGCTGAAAGTGATGATTTCAACATAAATCAAGCAGTTTTGAAGTTGAAGCGGGAAAATTTTGAAGGACAGTTGTATACAACGAGAACACTTGAAGTTACAACAGCCAATCATACTAGCACAAGTGGAAATAAATAGTTTGAATCAAAAAGTGGCATTTTGTCATATCATAAGGAAATTGAAGCATGTATCAGACAGCTTGAATACGTTTTCCTTTTTGTTTTCGAAACAGTGGATGACACATCATCAAATCAGGTTTCATAACAGCGGACAGCACATCAAAACGTGGCCACCGTCATATTTTGAGGGACAACAATTAAAAAACCGACTTATAAAGATTCGAAGATCATACAGCCGAGAAGCAAGGATAGTCTCCTAATTTTTCTGGATAGTGAAGAAGATACAGCATCCAAGGTTAACATGGAGCATTAAGCACCCATCTCAGCCAAACTGAAAGAGAACCAGATGTCATAGAAAGGAATCATCTTAATTAAAGCCATCATGCATGTAATATGGAGTTAGAATCATAGTTGATTTAGATCTCTAAAAAACTCCAGTCAACACTTTGTTGTATTTATTAAGTAGTTAGAGTTTAAGATTTGTCAGTAATAGAAGTAGTTTTCAAATTCCCCTCATGCTTGAGGAGGAATCTTGATCAGTTAGAATAAGAGCTCTATATATAGCTGAAACAACAATGTAATCGGGGTTGGAAAATTCTATGGAAAAGCTTGTTTTTGGCCTATGTAAGACTCATTTTCAGTAATACATGCTTGACTTTACTTCTCAGGATTCATGAAGGATTTTTTATGTTCAGAATATGTGATGTTGTCCTTTTCTTAATTCTTACAGTGGTATGGATGTATAATCACTCAGAATTCACTGAATGTGCTCTGACTTCCTTTATACATTTATAAACTGTGTGGTCCCATATGAGTTTATGTTCTGAATGTTTAAATGTTGAATGCCCTGACTTCCATGTAGGGTTGAGTTCATTGTTATATTTAGGTGTTGTTGACTCCATAAGCCCAATGGATAGTTTTGTTTAATGTGTTTCCGCCATTCATATTTTTCACAATTTTTCTATAAGACTTAGCCATCTTATCTTTAATCAAAATCATTAATCCATCAAGAGAGAGCCCTCTAAGGTTGAGGAGGCTAAGCCTCAGCCTAAAGTAGGTTGAAATAGTTACTTAGAGTCAACCTGACCAGCAGCCTATCAGGATCTGATTTTGAGATAACAGCGACATGATTATTCGGATTGAATTTCCCTTAGCCTTAAGCGAATGCGATTTGAGATGTGCGTTGTTTTCTTTTTAAGTTTTTTGAAGCACTTTTTATTTAAAAAGCAAGAAACAAAGAAATTTATTTCTATGTAAAGGTTTTATTGCTTTTCACAAACTAAAGGGACCCTATTTCCTATTTAGCATCTTATAATAAGATTAAGAAAAAATTGAAATGGGGGGCTTGTTGTATAGCACAACACTTAGTAATTATTCTCATGTTATTATTACTGGATATGGTGGACTCTGGAGCAAATCTAAAGTAAGAGTGAAGGAGATCAATAGATTTATGCACATTTTAGGTTCGACATGAAACCTATGTTTAGTAAGTGCACTTAATGATGTGGATGTGCATGATATTTTGTTTAATAGATGGTGTAATATGGTCCTTTCTAAGGGTCATTATGAGGGCTCTCTATTTCAACTTAATGCATGTCCCATTTACTATAATAGTTCTTTAATTCCTACAATGAATATATCTATAGAATTACACTTTCATAAAAAAAACTAACATAAAAGAGGAGAGTTGAATGAACTCCCAAGGGCCATGCTTTCTTAGTAACCAAAGGAGCATGTGCTTTAGATAGAAAATTTCCTACAGATAAGACAATTTTATGGCATTAAATATTGGACCATATAAGTGAGAAGAGCCTAGGAGCCTTGAAAAATAAAATTCTTGTTTGATCCAAAAAAAATTGTTAATATTTACTTAAACAAAAATATTCATTGTAGGACTTTTAACTGCCACTTATATTTTCATGTGAACATGAGAAAGAACATACATTGAACAATTTTTTCACCAATCTATCAACATAAACAAGAAGCAAACATAACACAAGATGTGATAATGATGTTCATCTAGTGTGGACTACATCTCTAGGCCCTGCTTCAATAGTGGGGGAGGCATATTTATTAATATTTGAAAAAACCATCTGAGTACATCGAAAAATATCTATTAACACAAGCATGGAACTCTCATCTCAGGTGGTATTGTCTCTCCTACAAAGACACGTTCTCCTACAAAAAACTCCCACTCACAGAGAACGATTCTCCTATGATGAGACAAAAAAATGACTTCTCACAAAAGTGGCATAAAATGGACACTCTCACATAAGTGGCTTTAGATACTCTTGACTTTGTTGATCATATTCAAATGATACTCATCACTATAATAATCATCTTGCAATTCTAAGACCAGTGACTGTAAACATGATTAATTTTGGAAAAAGTGTCAACATGGCCTTTTCTTAACACTGTACCACCTTGGCTTGTGTGAAAAGTCTAAAAGGATGAATTCCCTGTGATAGTTCAAATCATGTTGCCTTCTTGTAGCATACAAATATCACCTATAGCATACATTCATCTCTTTGGAAAATGAAAGGAAAATACATGAAAAATGCATCTTATACCTTCAATTCTAAGGATGATTTGAAAAATGGGATGCAAAAATGCCAAAATGGATTGCACCATTGTGATACTTGTAAAAAATAATGAAGAGTGAGTATAAACTCGACCCCATTCTGACATTGTCAAATTTGCGCCTCTCGGGAATCTTATAGATTCCTTGCAGGTTCACCTCCAAGATATTCTAGTCTCATACTTCATGCTCGCTCATGGTTCCACCCTATCACTATTCCACTATGCATGGTTCTGGACTGTTCTAGTTCCTTCAGCCTTTGTTTTTGTGCCACCTTTGTCACCCTCCTCTCCTCTCCTCTGCCCGGTCGCACATTAAACATGGATTTTATAATAACTAGGTGGCAGAGTCTTCAAAGCCATCTGACTGGATAGTTTGGTTGGAGGGTTCATGTTTGGAAATTGGTTATGGGGTGGTTGGGAGCCGAAACCCACCACTCCCATTTTGGATCTCTTTTTGCATCTAACCATCGGTTTGGTGGGGTTTGGAAGCCCGCCAACCTTAACATATGTTGCAATATATATATATATATATATATATATATATATATATATATATATATATATATATATATATATATATATATATATATATATATATATATATATATATATATATATATATATATATATATATATATATATATATATATCTATATAGATATATATATATATATATATATATATATATATATATATATATATATATATATATATATATATATATTGAGATAGGGTTGGTGGGGTTTGACCACCCACCAACCCTTCTTTTATCATATATATATTTTTAAATTTTAAATCCCATATTGTAATCATTTCCTAGTGTGGAACCCACACCTTATTAGCCATTTTCGGGTTACCACATGGCACCCACTAATAGGGCCACCCAACTATCCTGAAATTTGGTAGAGATTTGCCATATTTAGCGGTTTTGCCAAATGTAGAGGCACTGTTAACCTTATTGGAGGTCCACCAAATTTAGTTGGGTTTCCTCCTAATTTGTCAATTACAATTCAAGTGAGAAAATCCCTTCGATGCAATATTTCAAGATATCTTAGAAAATTATCACTTCTTGCAATCTTCTCTGACATCACATATAGCATCTTAAATTTACAACAATTTGAACCAAGCTCATTTAGAATTTGTTGTTGTTCTGACCACTCCATATTTCCACTAAGATATGTTGCAGGGATGTTTGCCTAAGATAGATGCATAATATAATCTTGAATGAGTGAGACAAGAGTAGAACCTATAAGAGTTACACTAGGGAAAACAATAGTTGGGAGTTGATATTAAATAGATTCCATAAAATTGTTCCCCTTTCCAAACATTTGAAATGGAACCAGGAGGTATTTCATCATTCTTATCATTTTTCATAAAACCAAGAATGTCTTCCCTTTGTAGAGCTTTTAGAAAATATTATCAGGTGCCATCAAATTTTCCAATTTTAATCCCTTGTTGGAACTTTCTTGAAGATGTTTGAAATTTTAGCTGTGCCAGACTGAGCTACAACACCTTCGTTGCACTTCAACTTTTCCAAGGCCTCTTCCATGGCTCGTAACTGAAGTTGCAATCTCCGCTTCTCCTTTTTTTCTTCTTGTAGAAGTCTCCTCAATTCAACATTATCTGCTTGAAGGCTCTGATTAATTTCTTGATCTAAATGATGAGAAGACAATGAAGAAGATGAACAATCATTGGAAGATGAAGATGGAGCATCGTCCTCTGCTCTTTGTTTCTCATGTTCCTCTCTTGCCATTTTCTCCTCATAATTTGCATACATTAAATCAACAATGTTGGCCATCCTATAGAATGTTGGCATTATGATTCTGGTATGGCTCTATGTTACAGGTGTTACAGTTGTTGTACTTGATGGCAACTCACTCAAGTGGCAATGCTCTGTTCAGGCTCTCAAAATGATGGAAATTAAGAGGTTCGCAGGTGAATGGTTCAAAAGGTGCGGACCCGCAGGTTCTGCATTGAGGAAGTGCGGTCATACCCGCAGGTTATCCATTCAGAAGGTGCGGTCCCCCAGTTCACTCACTTCAAGGCAGAGAAGCGTGCCCACGTGGGGTTTCTTATGTTTGGCCCGTGGTATTTCGCCCGTCGTTCATGATCCTATGGTTTTGGCCCGTGGTATAGGATCTAATTTAGCCCCGGTTTGGATCCCTTGTATTAGTTATTTGATGGTTTTGCCCCATGGTGTGAATAAGGGCTTGACTATAAATAGGGAAGGAGATCACTTGGCCAAGGCATCTTTAGAAATTGAATATCTTAAGATCTGAAATATTGGGTTATCGGTTTAAAAGGCTTGATCTATATAAAAGTAAAGTTAAAAGTGAATCTATGAAGTGTGATCTCTCGGGCGCATGATCAGATCTGGGCATCTGACTGTCAGTGGCTCTTTGGAGGATTGTTAATTCTGTTCAAATCAAAGGTCCGCAGGCATTTCATGGTTTAGGTGTGGAGGACCGCAGCTCGGTGAAAGGTCCAGTGCGGTGGTACGTGGATTAACAGAAAGGCATAGTGTGGGGGATCATAGAGCGATCGAAGACGCAGTGCGTAGATACAGTAGAGGTACACGGCGTAACAGAAGGACACAACGCGGACGCACGCAGAGAGACAGAAGAATAAGTGCGGAACAAGATCAGAGGTACGCGGCGTGATAGAAGGAAAGCCTACGAAGGTACATAGAAGTACGCGGTACGATAGAAGGAACAGGTGTGTTGGCACAGTAAATGTATGCAGAAAGGCAGTAGGTGATTTGCGGTGATACGCAGTGAAGCAGAAGTCGCTCTGTGTGGA
Organism: Pinus tabuliformis; assembly: GCA_031772625.1. Taxonomy (NCBI): domain Eukaryota; kingdom Viridiplantae; phylum Streptophyta; class Pinopsida; order Pinales; family Pinaceae; genus Pinus; species Pinus tabuliformis. Next base: position 11,599,913 of record CM062808.1, read on the forward strand.
TACGCAGGGAAACAGAAGGCCGGGTGGGGAGTCACGCAGTCCAGATAAGGAAAAACTGCGGATCTGTCTTAAAACATTTATTGGTTTATATTTATGGTACTATCTTTCTGTTTACAACATTCTGAGAAGTTGGGTGATTGCATAAGGAGTTTGGGTGATTTGCATGTACTTGATGATTATTTGATTTTCTTGGATCCAGTTTCAAAATTTATGAAAAGTGGTCCTTGAAAGAAAAGAAGTAGGGGGTTGTAGCTCCCTTCCAGGAGAGACTGGGAAACGAGAGAGAGTTGTAGCTCTCTGTAGGTTGTAGCCTACGTACTGGTAAAGGACTGAACCAGTACAAAATCATTGTAAAAGGAGATTCTAATTGAAAGAAGATATAGACATATTGCAGCAGGTGGTTTTCACCCACATTGGGTTTCCACCTTATATCTGGTGTTCTTTGGTGTGACTATCTGTTTTTCTTGTTCATGCTCATTATTTTATGATACTCACATACAAAGTAATGATCAATATTTGAAGAATTATTCAAAATATAAATAAGGAAGATATATTGAAAAGAATTTGATAATACTGATTCACCCCCCCTCTCAGTATTATTTGCAACAATTGGTATCAGAGCAGGTTCTTCAGATAAGCTTGACCGCTTGAAGGAAGATCATTCATCATGAGCAACTACGAGAGGGAAGCATCAATCAGGCCACCAATTTTTGATGGGACAAACTTCAATTATTGGAATGTAAGAGTTACTGCCTATCTTCAATCTCTTGGTACAGAAGTTTGGGATATCATAGATACAGGCTACACTTTTCCTTTAGCTACTCCTACAGATCTGGCCGAGAAGAAGAAATATGAAACAAATGCTAAAGTAGTCAATACTCTACTGGGATGCTTATCTCAAACAGAATTCGTGAAGGTTATGCAATATAAATCCGCAAAAGAAATATGGGACAAGATTGTCTTGAGCTACGAAGGAGATGAACAGGTAAAGCGTGCTAAACTTCAAACCCTCAGGATTCAGTATGAGAATCTCAAAATGTATAATGATGAAAGTGTGGCTAACTATTTCCTTCGAGTAGACGAGATTGTTAATTGCATGAAAAAATTGGGTGAAGAAATAAAAGAGGCTATTGTGGTTGAAAAAGTTCTAAGATCATTGTCCCCCAAGTTTGAATTTAAAGTGTCTGCCATAGAAGAAAAGGAAAATCTACGAACTCTTACTATGTCTCAACTACACGGAATTCTAACTACTTATGAAATGAGAAAAGGAGGTCCATCAGGCAGGAGAGAAGCTGCTTTTAAAGCTTCAGGCAAAGGAGACTACTTTGAATCAAGTCACGTGCCAGAAGAAGAAGAAGAATCAAATTTTGTCAGAAATCTTCAACGGGGTACTGGAAGGTTCATAGGTAAGTTACCTTTTAAATGTTTTGCTTGTGGAAGAGTAGGTCATTATGCTGCGAAATGTCCTCATAAGGATAAGATTGACAAAGGAAAGGAACCTGCTAGATGGAACAAGAAACAGAATGCAAATAAGAAAAGCTACTACACTCATGAAGACAGTGATGGTCTATCAAATAGTGATGAAAATGAACGAGGTAATGACTATAAACTTTTAATGGCATTTGAAGATGATGATTACATGGATGCTATCGATGTGGATAGTTTTTATGAAGAGATTTCTAGACTCAAGACATGTATAGAAGAAAAGAATATGATCATTGATACTCTACAATTTCAAATTGATGAAAAGGAAAAATATATTGAAAAGTTAGAAGGTGAAATTGTTGGCCTTAGAAAAGAAATTGAGAAAACAAAGGCTATTAATCTTAAGTTTGTCAAAGGATCTGAAACTCTGGATGAGATCATCAATGTACAGCGCTCTCCGCTAAACAAGACAGGTCTGGGGTATAATGGAGAAACATCTCAAGCATCCACCTCAAAAAGTTATCTTGATGCAGCAAGAAGAAATGAGAAAAAGCACAATGGAGATCGCCAGGTAAAGCAGGGACGAATTACATCAAGAATGAACAAAGACTATCAGGTAAACCAGGGGTAATCTGTCTTAAGGGTGAACAAAAGCTACAACCAGCCACAGGTAAAATCTTCTCAATTTGCTTCAAGAATGGATGATAATAGAAATTACAATCATTTGGCCGGTAGATTTGATAATCGCAGAAGTTTCTTCAATGGGCAATGTTTCTCTTGCCATACCTTTGGTCACAAAGTATCTCAATGTGTTGCATATAAAACAATCATGACTAGAGAAGCTCAAAAACAAAGAAGTATGACCGGGATTACAAAAAGGACCTATAACAACTTTTCGGCTCTTGAAAATGAAGTTGAATGTTCTATTTGCAATAACTTTAGTCATGAAGATTCTGAATGCAGGAGCAGGTTCCAGCAGACAAAGGAAGAAGCCTCAAGCACCAGAACATGGAGAATAAAGGAACCACAAACAGAAAGATGTGGGATAGCATTTTATGCAGAGGAACAGGAAAATCTATGGTACATCGACAGTGGATGTTCGAAGCATATGACAGGTGATAAAGAAAAACTTGAATCATATTCTGCTTTAGAAAAAGGAAAGAAAGTTTCTTTTGGAAATGATACTCCTGCAGCTATAAAAGGAAAAAGGATGGCTCAGTTAAAGGAAAAGGTCAAAGCTGGAAATGTTTTGTATGTTGATGGATTGAAGCATAATCTTCTGAGTGTCAGCCAGATGTGTGATCAAGGAACCGAGGTAATATTTAGATCAAATGGATGTCGTGTTCGTGATCTTAATACAGGTGAAACAGTGATCAAGGGTAGAAGAAATCCAAATAATCTATACATATTTGAAGAAGGACAACAACAATGCTATTTGAGAAAGGATGATGAACATTGGTTATGGCACCGGAGGTTGGGGCATCTAAGCTTTTCACAAATAAGGAAAGCATGCAAATATCAGGCTGTTCGTGGTCTTCCAGATATCAAAATTCCAGACAACACCATATGTAAATCTTGTCAGTTTGGAAAGAAAACCAAAACTAACTTTCCGAAGAAGGAAGGATCAGCTAGCATGCCTCTTGAGCTAGTCCATACAGATGTATGTGGTCCATTTAGGAAAAAGACACCTCGAGGAGAAGAATACTTGATATTATTCATTGATGATTTCTCCAGGTTTGTTTGGTTAGGACTTATGAAGCACAAAGACGAAGCATTCGAAAAATTTAAATCCTTCAAAGCCTTGGTTGAAAATGAATCAGGTTACAAAATTAAGTGCCTCAGGTCTGACAGAGGTGGGGAATTTACATCAAATTAATTTTTCGATTTCTGTGAAGAACATGGGATAAGAAGAGAATTCTCTACAGCTAGAACTCCTCAGCAAAATGGAGTGGTGGAAAGGATGAACAGAACAGTCCAACAAATGGCTCGTGCTATGCTTGATGAGTCTGGAACTCCCGCAACTTTCTGGGGTGAAGCTGCATATGCTGCGGTTGTTATTCTCAACAAAACAAATGTCCGAGTGAACAGCACTCAAACTCCTCATGAGCTCTAGTATGGTGAGACTCCTTCGGTAAAGCACTTCAAAATCTTTGGGAGCAAATGTTATATTAAGAATACTGATGAGCAAATTGGCAAACTTGAACCTAGAGCAGATGAAGGCATTCTTCTTGGTTATTCTCCACACAGCAAAGCATATAAGTGCTACAATAAAAGACTTGGAAGAATTGTTGACAGCATTAATGTAGTGGTTGATGAAAAGGGATACATTCCTAGGCAAGTAAATCATGAAAATATCGAAGAAGATGAAGACTACCCTCAAAGACACAATGATGAAGAAGAATAATCTCAAGAAGCACCAGAGGAACAGATAAGGACAGAAGAAAAGACTCCATCCAGGTATGTTCAGAAGAATCATCCAGAATCTCAGATTTTGGGGCAGAAAGAAGCAGGTGTAAAAACAAGAAGAAAAATTGCAGAAGCTTCAAGCTATTTGGCATTACTCTCTTCCACTGAACCACAAAATGTGAAAGAAGCATGCAAAGATGAATGTTGGTTCAAAGCAATGGATGAAGAACTTGAGCAGATCGAAAAGAACAACACGTGGGAGTTGGTTCCTAGACCAAAGGATAAGAATGTTATAGGGACAAAATGGGTCTTCAAAAATAAGTTGAATGAAAATGGGGAAGTAATTAGAAACAAGGCCAGACTTGTTTGTAAAGGGTATGCGCAGCAAGAAGGAATAGATTTTGAAGAAACTTTTGCTCCTGTTGCAAGACTTGAGGCCATCCGAATGTTCCTTGCTCTCGCAAGCTTTCAAAATTTCAAAGTATTTCAAATGGACGTGAAATCATCCTTTCTGAATGGAGACTTAGAAGAAGAAATATACATTGAGCAGCTAGATGGTTTCATTCTTGGAAATGATCCAAATCTTGTATGCAGACTGAAGAAGGCTCTCTATGGTCTTAAAAAAGCTCCAAGGGCTTGGTACTATCGGTTGGACAAATATCTTCATCAACAAGGTTTTTCAAAAGGATCAGCAGATAGCAATCTTTATATAAAAATTGAAAATGACAAATTGCTAATACTTATTGTGTATGTAGATGACATTATCTTTGGCAGCAATGAAGAATCTATGAGTCAAAGCTTTGCCTCAGTGATGCAGAAAGAATTCGAAATGTCCTTGCTTGGAGAATTGACATATTTTCTTGGTTTGCAAATCCAACAAAAGGAAGGAGGGATCTTCTTGTCTCAAACCAAGTATCTCAAGCAGATTTTGAAGAAATATGGCATGGAAGATGCAAAACCAGTATGTACTCCCATGGTCACAGGATGTAGCCTCAGTGCAAATGATGAATCAGCAACAGTGCATCAACCAACCTACAGGTCTATGATTGGAAGTCTACTTTATTTGACAGGTACCCGACCAGACATCATGCATGCAGTGGGAATAGTTGGAAGATTTCAGGCAAATCCAAAGGAAACTCATCTTCAGGCAGTGAAGAGAATTTTCAAATATCTTCAAGGGACTCAAAATTATGGCTTATGGTATCCTAGAGATACAGATCTCACACTTCATGCTTATACAGTTGCAGATTGGGTCGGAAGCATGGATGACAGGAAGAGCACAAGTGGTGGTGCATTCTTTATGGGTTCCAGATTAGTATCTTGGTTCAGCAAGAAACGGAGTTCAATTGCCTTGTCTACAGCTGAAGCGGAATATGTTGCTGCTACATCATGCTGCACTCAATTCCTTTGGATGATGCAGACCTTGCAGGATTTTCAAATCACTTGTATACCACCCATCTCCATCTTGTGTGATAATACAAGTGCAATCAGCATTTCAAAGAACCCAGTCATGCATTCAAAGGCCAAGCACATACCGATCAAGTATCATTTTCTCCGGGAACAAGTACTTGAACAAAAGGTCAAGTTGGAGTATGTTCCTTCTAAGGAACAAGTTGCTGATATACTCACCAAACCATTGCCCAGGGAGACCTTTGAATACCTCAGGCAAAAGCTAGGGGTTGTTGATGCATCATCTTGTTGTTGAATCTCTTCTGATTGTTGGTTGTACGTAAGGTTCATCTGGGGTATATGCGTACATGTGCTGGGTTGCGGATTGGTCGAAGATCGAATGGCACAGGTTTAGGGGGAGCATATAATGCATTGTTGGCATTATGGAGGAAGTAGAGAAGGAGATCATGGATGATGGTCTGAATATTGCTGCAATATGTCTCTATTTCTTTCATGGTAATTTATGGCGTTTGGTGGATTATGATTCTTCTTTGCAGATCTGGTTTATAGTCAGGGGGAGCATGTTCTTAGGGGGAGCATAACCCTTTGCCCTTGATGTCAAAGGGGGAGAATGACGTTGCGGATTTTTGAGGTTGCCATCAAGTCCAAAGGGGGAGATTGTTGGCATTATGATTCTGGTATGGCTCTATGTTACAGGTGTTACAGGTGTTGTACTTGATGGCAACTCACTCAAGTGGCAATGCTCTGTTCAGGCTCTCAAAATGATGGAAATTAAGAGGTTCGCAGGTGAATGGTTCAAAAGGTGCGGACCCGCAGGTTCTGCGTTGAGGAAGTGCGGTCATACCCGCAGGTTATCCGTTCAGAAGGTGCGGTCCCCCAGTTCACTCACTTCAAGGCAGAGAAGCGCGCCCACGTGGGGTTTCTTATGTTTGGCCCGTGGTATTTCGCCCATCGTTCATGATCCTATGGTTTTGGCCCATGGTATAGGATCTAATTTAGCCCCGGTTTGGATCCCTTGTATTAGTTATTTGATGGTTTTGCCCCATGGTGTGAATAAGGGCTTGACTATAAATAGGGAAGGAGATCACTTGGCCAAGGCATCTTTAGAAATTGAATATCTTAAGATCTGAAATATTGGGTTATCGGTTTAAAAGGCTTGATCTATATAAAAGAAAAGTTAAAAGTGAATCTATGAAGTGTGATCTCTTGAGCGCATGATCAGATCTGGGCATCTGACTGTCAGTGGCTCTTCGGAGGATTGTTAATTCTGTTCAAATCAAAGGTCCGTAGGTATTTCACGGTTCAGGTGCGGAGGACCGCAGCTCGGTGAAAGGTCCAGTGCGGTGGTACGCGGATTAACAGAAAGGCACAGTGCGGGGGATCGCAGTGCGATCGAAGACGCAGTGCGTAGATACAGTAGAGGTACGTGGCGTAACAGAAGGACACAGCGCGGACGCACGCAGAGAGACAGAAGAAGAAGTGCGGAACAAGATCAGAGGTACGCGGCGCGATAGAAGGAAAGCCTGCGGAGGTACATAGAAGTACGTGGTGCGATAGAAGGAACAGGTGCGTTGGCACAGTAAATGTACGCAGAAAGGCAGTAGGTGATTTGCGGTGATACGCAGTGAAGCAGAAGTTGCTCTGTGTGGATACGCAGGGAAACAGAAGGCGGGGTGCGGAGTCACGCAGTCCAGATAAGGAAAAACTGTGGATTTATCTTAAAACATTTATTGGTTATCTTTTATTTAGTGCTGCAGAGCCCTGGGCTTATATTTCTGGTACTATCTTTCTGTTTATAGCATTCTGAGAAGTTGGGTGATTGCATAAGGAGTTTGGGTGATTTGCATGTACTTGATGATTATTTGATTTTCTTGGATCCAGTTTCAAAATTTATGAAAAGTGGTCCTTGAAAGAAAAGAAGTAGGGGGTTGTAGCTGCCTTCTAGGAGAGACTGGGAAACGAGAGAGAGTTGTAGCTCTCTGCAGGTTGTAGCCTGCGTACTGGTAAAGGACTGCACCGGTACAAAATCATTGTAAAAGGAGTTTCTAATTGAAAGAAGATAGAGACATATTGCAGCAGGTGGTTTTCACCCACATTGGGTTTCCACCTTATATCTGGTGTTCTTTGGTGTGACTATCTATTTTTCTTGTTCATGCTCATTATTTTATGATACTGACATACAAAATAATGATCAATATTTGAAGAATTATTCAAAATATAAATAAGGAAGATATATTGAAAAGAATTTGATAATACTGATTCACCCCCCCTCTCAGTATTATTTGCAACATAGAAGGCATCATAGAGATCTCTGTAATCCTCCATTTTCTTTCTCACTACATGTTCAATCATTCACACTCGCAGTTCACATTAGCAAGAAGACCACTCTGATACCAAACTTGATCCAGATCTCTGAACTACCAGAATTAACCAAGATCTTTTACTTCTGTGATGTTAGGATAATTTCATGTGAAAGAGTATGAAAAACCACATGTGCATACTTTAAATAAGAGGAAACACAATGACAAACATCAAATCAAAGCATATACACATATTGATAACGAAGCTCACCCATCTTGGTTATGTCTCCGGGCTCGGTGTTAAGAGTGGGGAGGCCATTTCATTAAATGCTACAAGATGATGATGAGTACATGGTACATTCTTTGTCATTTCAAGGATAAACTCCCGCAACTAGAGAGGCATGTCTCTCCACGAGATGTTCTCCTATAGGAACTCTCACTAATATGGGCCCTCCTTGAGCATGACAAGATAATAAATTCTCACATTACATGGCATACAAGTATCCTTCAACATAATGGTAACAAGGATCTCAACAACAAAATCATCATCTCAATAAATCAAAAGAAAGACATGGCATCACTGCATCATATACCTCCACTTCTAGGGATGGCCTGAAAATGCACATTTATACTGACAAAATGGACTGCACCATTGAATTTGTGGCGTGAAATCATGTTGAATGATTGTAAACTCAACCCCTTCCTGAAACTATCAAAATCTGGGCCCTTGGGAATCTCAAAGATTCCTTACTATTCACTGCTTTAAATTTTGTTGTTGAGCCGAGGAAACTTATCACACCATCGTGTTTCTTGCGAAATTATGAGAAAAATGGCTATAAATTCGGTATCATTATGTTTGTGTAAAAAATCAACCTCCAAGGGAATCTAAAGATTCCTCGAGCATAAAACAATATTCCCGCAAAGATTCCCTGAGAATCTGTCTCGAAATTTGTGCCGACATAGTTTTACCTTAGTCATTGTTCCCACACGTTAGGGTTCTGCACCTCAACAGACGCGCTCATTGTTCTGTTCGTCCTTTTTTCCTTGGCGAATGACAAAATATGTAGGGTTTAAATATTTCGAAGGTCGCAAACTTTACCAATTCTTACCACTTGGCGTAACGGCCGATGGGTAAAATTGAGGGGCAAAGGTCCTGGGGTCAAACTTGTGGGTCTCCCTCCATTATTTGCTGGCAGTAATTTTAAATATGGCACATTAAAATTTTTGGGTCATTGTAACGTTTTTTGGTTGGTGTGTTATGGAGCCATCGCGTGGGGTGGGCCGACCACCGATTGATGTTGGTTCAAGTCCCGTTGGCCCCACGCATATACTGGATGTCACGACCATTTAAATGATGGGCCATTGCCAACCATTGTTTGACCACCCACCAACCATATTTCATTATAATATATATGTGGTGGGGTGGCGGGGGTGGTGGCCGCCCACCTCTTTTTTGTTTCTTTTTTTCTTTTTTTTAATATATATATATATATATATATATATATATATATATATATATATATATATATATATATATATATAGATATGTTTTTTCATTTTATATAAAACAATTTATTCAAAACAATTTGACCAGATTTTTGGTTTTATCGGTAAATTTAAGGAGGTGACAAATTTTTCCATTCTAATAGCCGAAATCCGTGTGCTGATAAATGCAAATTGTTGCCTCGTTAATGGCTGTCAATGGGTCTAGTTTGACCAAAACATTGACCAACCATAACTTTCACATACAAATTCAGATTGGGGTGTCATTCACGTTGTTGGAAAGCTTGCATCGAAATATTCGATCTGACCTTGGTTCCACTTCAATCTAGTGACATTGATTTTTGAACTTTTCCAAAGCCACTTCTAAATCTTGAGTATTTCTAGTGCCACCTGGGTCATTACTAGAATGAAAAGTACGTGTATTCCATACGCTCCTCCCTCATGGATAAGAAATGAGATGGACAACCTATTGAATACCACCATCCACACCATGAGGCCCAAGTGAAGCAACTTCAAAATCTCATCTGTGAGTTGTCCTAAACTCCTTAGTCTTCAAAGGCCCCATAATTGAATCCCGGATCAGTGGGAAGGAGCCTTGAACAATCGAAATTGTAAGTAAATGATTTTGGTACTTGGCCTTTGGTTCCTTAAATTGTGTTACTTCTTCCAAAGTACCATGCAAAGTGGTTTGAGTCCCCACCAACTCCTCTGATACTCAACCCTCTAACATTCTGAACATCAAGTTACGTGTTTTCTTAAAATACTTAACCACTTTCGTCTTGGATTATAGAGTTCCTAATGGCCCTGTGTGCACCAACCTCATGTCCCCACTACAAAATAATGAAACAAAAAGCTTCGTTGAAGACAATTCTTAATTGAGACTAATAAAACTCCTCCGAATATTAGGTTTATATAAACTCTCCAAAAAAACTATAAAGTCAACAATAAAATCGCCTCCCCCACATCAGTGCTGAAATGGAACCTTAACACATCCTTAATTCTAGTGTCAAATAAGAAAAGGCGTCCAACCCCACCTCAAACCCTCTTGTCCTCAATGGCCCGTTGTAGAGCCTCTGCTACTAAACACGTGTCAAATCCTCCCCACCTAAAGTAAAAACGAAAGAAAAAAAACACATTTTGCATACCTAATTTTTTTAAGCTCAATCTAAAAATTTAACAAAATTACTAGCACCAATTGCTTTCGCTTCAACTCTACCTTCAACTAAGAGTCTGACTCACGCAGTTGTCACGGAGTCAAGACGTTAAAGAATCAGACAAGTCTTCAAAATATCTTGAAGTGTGGATCAGCGGATACGGATTTCTATAATTTTGATATAATCATTTTTTAATTGTGATGAAATAAAAGAATGTATACATTTTTCACAAAATACTACACGATACTTTGGTAACCTAAAACACTAATATTATCTGAATGAGCTGTCAAGCAGCTAAGCGTTGACTAAATCAGTCTGCCTTCGTTGGAATCGGACTAACTATAAATGTGATATTTTTGGTCACTTTCTTAATTGGGGAATTTATTTTTCCTTAATCCAGATAATAAGGTGAAAAATCTAATTGGCCAGTAGTACTCTCATCAATATTGGGGCATTTTCATTGTTACTTAGAGTGTATGACTTGTATTGGCTTGTGCAAGGTAATAAATACAAGTAATAAAAATATTAAAATTTTATTTTATGTTTTAGATTTTTATTAAAATGTTATTTTATGTTTTAGATTTTTTTAATTTGATAAAAATTTGTTGAAATTATAAATTTGAGTTGTGAATTTTCCATAATAAAAATGATTTAGAGATTTTTTAAAGTATTATATATATATATATATATATATATATATATAATCAAACACATTTTAAATAACAAAAAAAAGATTTAACTAAAATTCATTTCACCAAATTTTAATAAAAAATATTAAAATATAGAAATGATAAATATCATTCAATTTCATTATTTTAGCCAAAATAATATTAAAGTTTTCAAAAAAAATAATAATAATAATAAATACTTTTATATAATATTTTTCTATGTTTTATATATTTATTATTTAAATAATATTTTAAAATGTATAAATAAATTTAAAATTAAACATTTTTGAAACATTTAAATTATTAAAATTTACACATAATAATTTTCATAAAACCTAATAAAAAAATATAAAAAACTTAAAATTTTAATTTTAGTTTTGTAGAACGTAAAACATTTTTTATTATAAGAAACTTCTAATTTTATATATAAAGTTAAGTGTGATGTTCCTATATCGTAGATGATATGATGATAAGACGTAGTCCTAGTGATAATCAAATGGACAATAACTTCTTATACTATCTAAAAAATTGAAAGATTAATATTTTATTTAACTAATTTTCATTTTTGAAATTTTCATTTCAAATATATTGTAAGAATAAAAATTCTTGTGCATTAATCAATATATTTTCAAAATGTTGTTTTGGAAATTGATTGAAAATTAGTATTTTGATTGTGGATGTTTTTTTAGTCATATTTAAAATTGGTCGTCAAAACAATAATAATAAAAGTTATATAGTAGTTATTATGTGTGGCTTAGTTTAAATGTAATTAAATTAAATTAAAATTATATAAATTTTAGTTAGTGTTAAGGTTTATATAGATTTTACTAGTTGGTAAATTGAGGTATTTGGTTATTTATAATTCAACATTGATAATAGAAAATTTTTGATTCGTTATTCATACGAGCATGTTCGAAAAGTCTGATTTACATATATAAACAAATTGATTACAAAATCATACTTTTTTAAAAGGGATATTGCAATCTCCATAATTGCATACTATTGTTAGAAAACTGGAAAGAAAAACATGAATTGAATTAACTAGCAACTCACAAGTGAGCAAGCTGCACCTGGGGACTACAAAAACTAGAGCGTACACTCTCATATTCAATTAATCAAAGATGAGACAATAAGTACATCTCAAAAGAATATGGAGGTGAGAACAAACTCCTACAACCTAGGAACTAATCCTAACTTAAGGAGTTACATTACAACCATGTAACCATTCTCCATTAATACAATACAATATTAATTATTTTCAACTCCCCCCTTAATGGAGAAAGGATTATCCTGAAGTCCTAACATCCCCCTAAACAATTAAAACTTCACTTTCCCAAGAGGCTTTGTAAAAATATCAGTCATATTGTCACATGTTTTACAATATTCAATAAAAATTTATTTTGACTAGACTTTTTCTCTTACAAAGTGACTGCGTATCTGTGTGTTTCGTGTTCTTATGAAACATTGGGTTGTTTGCCAGCTTAATGGAACTTTGGTTGTCACAATTGATGATGGTCGCTTCTTTCTGATCTTCTCCTACATCATGGAGAAGCCTCCTTAAGCAGATAACTTCACATGTTGTTGCGCATACTGCTTGGTACTCAACTTCAGCAGAAGATAAAGACACAATGTTCTGCTTTTTGCTACTCCATGCTATTACCCCAGATCCAATACTGAATGTGTAAACCATGATAGATCGTCGATCATCCAAGTTACTTGCCCAATTAGAGTCTAAAAATCCTGCTAAAGTAACATCAGATGTACCAATGTATAAAATGCCATAATCACTAGTACCATGAAGATACCTCAGTACACTTTTTGTTGCAACCCAATGACATTAAAGAGGTTTAGACATAAACTGGCTCAGCACACTAACAGAGTATGCTAAGTCTGGTCTAGTTGTAGTCATATATATCAGACTACCAACTAGCTGCCTATACAAAGTAGCTTCCACCTCCTTAGAGCCATCGTCTCTACACAATTTTAGGTTCTGCTGCAAAGGTACTGATGTTGTCTTACACTGTTCCATTTTGAACTTTTTGAGCAACCCTCTGACATAATTTGCTTGAGTAAGGAAAGTTTGCCCTCTGTCTCTCCACACTCCCAGACCTAGACAGTAACGTAAACTTCAAAGGTATTTCAGCTCAAAAACCCGTGACATCTGCAATTTGATTTCTTTGATTAATGTATCTGCATTACCTGTTATAATCATGTCATCCACATATAAGGAAATCGAACTTATCTGTGCCTTTTCATCATACATGGTATATAGATTTGGATCATTCTTGCTCCTATGAAAACCATGCTGTAAGAAAAAAGAATCAATATTCTCGTACCAAGACCTGGGTGCCTATTTTAAACCATGAAGAGCCTTTTCAATCTACAAACTAAATGCTCCTTCCCTTGTTTAACAAACCCTTCAGGTTGCATTAAATAAGCCTCTTCCTTTAAATCACCATTTAAAAATGTAAACTTAACATCTAACTGGTGTAGCTTCCACTGATGTTTTGTAGCTACAACAATTAACATTATAATAGTATTTAATTTGGCTACCAAAGCAAAGGTTTCTTCATAGTCAATTCCCTCTTTCTGTGAATAACCCTTTGCTACGAGTCCAACTTTAAACTTTTCTATACTCCCATTTTCATTAAATTTTGGTTTATAAAGCCACTTGCAACTTATGAGTATTTTTCCTTCAGGCAATTTAACCAGTTCCCAAGTATTATTTCTGATTATAAATTCAAATTCTTCATTCATTATAGCCCTCCACTCATGAGATTGACTAGCTTATTTATAATTTGTGGGCTCTATAGCATTTAAAATGCTTGACATTAAAACATAATCTTTCAATCTGGTTGGTAGTTGAGTCTGCCTACCTGATCTTCTCGATAACAGAGTCACCTCAAATTTTTCTGCTTCAGACCTTAGCAGGCTCGACTTACTAATTACATCACCTATCTCTTCCTCTTTCTACTGATATTGTTGCTACTGTTGCATGTCCTCACTACTTTCTTCCATCAACAATGGAATGTGCCACTCTTCATGGTTGTTCTCCTTATTTCCTTCCTCAGCCTGCTCATGAAATAACAAAACTAGACTCACAAAAACTTTATGAGTCAACGGATTAAACAATTTATAAGCTTTAAACTCAGTGTAGTATCCTACAAAGATGCATTTCATGGCCTTAGGATCTAACTTCTTCTTATCATCCTTGGGAATATGGGCAAAGGATTTCGACCCAAAAACCCTTAAATTATTCACTGCAGGCTTATATCCATAAAATGCTTCAAAAGGAGTTTTAAAATTGAGACTTTTAGTTCGAATCCTATTTTTCAAGTAAACTACAGTGTTAATGGCTTCAGCCCAAAAACCATTAGATGGACCCTTAGCTTGAATGATACTTCATGTGCACTCCACAAGGGTTTTGTTCTTTCATTCACCAACTCCATTCTGTTGCGGAGTGTCAAGTACTATGAACTATTGAATAATCCCACGATTCCTACAAAATTTCATGAACTCTACCAATTTGTATTCTCCGCCTTGATCAAAGTGGAGAATATTAATGAATTTCCCTGTCTACTTTTCCACCATAATCTTGAATTATTTAAAGAATTGAAATGTTTGAATCTTCTTTCTAATAAAATATACCCAAGAGAATCTAGTGCAATCATCAATAAAGAGTAGAAAATAATATGCACCACATAGTGACCTAGTCTGCATAGGTCCACATATATCTGTATGCACAAGCACTAGAATATCTCTTTTCTTCCTATCAGCATTCAAAGGAAACTCTTCCCTATGCATTTTCCCTAATGCACATCCATCACAATCTAAATGAACATTTTGAAAAGCAGGTAGTCCATCAGCCATACCTTTTCTTTGTAGCAGCATGAGATCTTGTAGGTTAAGATGATCGAACCTTTGATGCCAAATATTCTTAGTTGTTAGTATTGTTGAAGCTGTTGAAAATGGAAACAAGAAATGCTAAAAATAGAAGTGCTAAAAATAGCAGTTTGGGTACTAGTGTTGGATTGAGCAACAAGGAATGAAAAATGGAAGTGCTAAAAATAACATTTCTATTTTTAGTAGTTTAAGGTAGATTCCAATTTTAGTCAGTCCTTGGACTAAAAATAGGAAGTAAAATTGAATATGATCTTAGCAGCTGTTTGTAATATAATTATTTAATTCATCTTGAGTTAATTAATTAAGGAAAATCAAACATGAAGTCTATGTGGGGACATGCAACAGTTTCTCCATTAATTGAGGAATTTATCCATCAGTTAAAGAGATAAGGATTAGTTCTAATTTGAGTTGTAATTAGTTGGCTTAGCTAACTAAGTCAAGTCCAGTTACATTGATTTAAACAGTTTGTTTATATTAATGTGAGTTCAGTTAGTTAATGCATGCTTGCATATAACTGCCGCACTTCAGATAACTAAATATTCTCTCATGAATAACTCATGCATGTCAGTTCAGACAGAGACTCGGTTGAGATCAGAGGAGGGACAATGTACTATTAGTTGGATGGATTTTTCCTATAAAGGAAACTCATCCATGGAGAAGGATTTATCTCCTTCAAGATTGCGCAGTTGGATCAGAGGTTAGTGAGTGTGTGAAGAGGCCAATTCACACACGTGGCTACACTGGACCCCAAGGAAAATTGCGCAAAGAAATAGGAGGCTTGGAGGGCAGAGGAGAAGGTTTGAGAGAGGCCTTTGATGTCGATGAGCAACAGAGGGATTGTAGAGAGAGAAGGATAGCTTGTGAGCTGATTATTTTTGTAATTCAGACTATATTTCCACTTGTATGATAATACAAAGTTGGGGTTTTAGTCTGAGGCTTTCCTTGGGTTATATCTTCTGTGTTATGTGTGATTGCTTCTCATTCTCAGTTATATTTGTTCTCATTGATCGTGCTCAAATTGATTAAGCTTCCACAAAGTGTTGTAGAAGTAGATCTTGTATTGTGTTCTAGTATATTGCATAATTTGTTGATCTACAAAGGGAATTTATACATGATATTAGAGCAAAGGTGATCAAGGCGAAGAACAATATACGGGAAGGAGAAGTTCAAATTTTGTGGTTCTTGAATATAGAAATCGAGTTCTTATCACATCTCAATTTCACCTATGGCGTTCAGTGGTTTAAGACTCAAGTATTCCCTTGATGGCAACTCAAATTATATAGCTTGGAAGGATCACATGGAGGCAGTATTAGAGGATAACAATCTAAAGGACTTCATTGATCAAGAATTCCCCAAGCTAACTGATGCTACTCAACTAGCGGAATGGAAGAAATGTGTGGCTAGAGCAAGGATAATTCTTTTGGAGGGAGTTCGAGACCACATAGTCTCGAGTCTCCATGGGAAGGAGACATCATTTTCAATGTGGAAAACATTGAAAGATCTATATCAGAATAGCAACGATAAGAGGAAGCTGGAGCTGAAGGACAAGCTTCAAAAGATCAAGTGTGAAAAGGGCGACACGATATCTACGTATCTGAAAAATCTCACCACATGCAGGGATGAGATTGGAAGTGTAGGGATCGTGACAACCGATGATGACATGGTGAGTCTTTCACTCCTCGGTCTTCCTAAGAGCTAGCATAGCTACTAGGACTCGGTTAATGGAAGAGAGAAACTGCCAGCTTGGGAACGACTTTGGTCAGATCTGATGTAGGAGGAGATAAGAAGAAGCACCAGAGATGGTTCTTCATCCATGGAGGATGAAGAAAACTATGCCTTAACGAGTAAGGCGAAGAAGGGGAAGGAGAAGGATTCTCTTTCCCAATCCAGTTCTTCCCAAGGTGGGAAGAAGTTTGACAAATCGAAAGTGTGATGCTTTTGTTGTCATGAGGTGGGCCATTTTGCTACAAATTTTCCACTGAGAAAATCCAAGAAGGGATCCACGGAAGGATCAGAAAGTGAGGCACTGGCCTCACAGTTCGAGTTGGATTTCACACTATTCGCATGCATGGTTTCATCCATGGTGGGAAGTGGTTAGTTTCTTGACAGTGGAGCGTCTTTCCACATGACCGGCGACAAGATTTTGTTCAGTACTTTGGAAGAGAAATATCTCTAGATACTCATAGCGATGGGTAATAATGAAAAGTATAGTATCTTAGGTGTAGGCACAGTTGTTTTCAGAGGGAGCATGGAGCTCAAATTACCTTAACCGGTGTCAAGTATGTACCAGGACTGAAGAGAAATTTGGTTTCGATCGCGATGCTGGAAGACAGAGGCTATGATGTAGTCTTCAGTAAGGGAAAGGTTTTCCTTAGACACATCATCACTAGACAGGTGATGCAGATCAGTTCACAAGTCAAGAACCTGTAAGCTCTTGAGGTTCAAGATGCATGCAAAGCCTTGAGGAGCAAGGCAACTGATGGAGACTTGGTGGTTGAGAGGGAGAGTACATTACCTCTCAACATGCAGCACCAAAAGAAGTCTCAAACAATTATGGAGGAGCCATGCTTGGTGAAGCAGCTTCAGGAGGTTGTGGAGCAGCCACAACTAGAGAAGCTGAGAGGACATCGAGTAGAGACATCTACTCATGGAGAGATCTCCAGTAGGGGGAAATCTCGAGCCAGGTGGGCATAGGGATCACATGCATCCATACCTCCAGGTAGGAGGTGGGGCGATGTGGAGTGATTGTCCCAAGGCTGGAATAGGGGCAGGATCCTTGAGGTATCCAACCTCTTTGATTTGACTTTGCTATAGGAGACTCGATGAGTAGTAGAAGGAATGGCTGATTGGGTAGAGACAGATGCGGATGGAGTGGCAAAGAGAGCTACAGTGCAGGAATCCCAAGACAGTGCAGAGCTAGCAGGTTGCAACAATGCGAGAGGCACAGGAGTCTTGCACTAGTGCAGGATGGCACAGAGAGGTGTGCAATGGTGCAAGATGCATGGAGTGTTGCAGAAGCTTAGAGGTTAGAGAGGGAGCACTTGTCAGTAGTAGGTAGAGCTTCAACATCAGAGTATGTTTCTAGCCCAACAGAGAGATCAGTTGGGAGTTTTTTTGTTTCTAAAGTTGTTGGAGCAACCACACTTGGTAGAAGTGTTGCATGCAAAACATTCCAAAGGTACAGGATCAGATTTGAGTTGAATGCCTTTCTTGTTGAGAGGGAGTGTTGAAAATGGCAACAAGAAATGCTAAAAATAGTAGTGCTATAAATAGCAGTTTGGGTACTAGTGCTCGATTGAGCAACAGGGAATGAAAAATGGAAGTACTAAAAATAGCATTGCTATTTTTAGCAATTTGGGATATATTCCAATTTTAGTCAGTCCCTGGACTAAAAATAGGAAGTAAAATTCGAATTTGATCTTAGCAGCTCTTTGTAAAATAATTAATTAATTCATCTTGTGTTAATTAGTTAAGGAAAATCAAACATGAAGTTTATGTGGGGAGATGCAACAGTTTCTCCATTAATTGAGGAATTAATGTAGGTCAAACCCGCACATACCCAGAGTATGCATCAATGTTCATAAACACAACTGTCCCAGGTATTTAACTCTATAATGGAGTCAAATCTTCATACATAAAATGGTTAAGGCCCTCTTATACAATTCCTTTGTATCGGAACCAATCACCCCGCCTAAAACCTCCTATCGGGACTATTTTCATCCTTGAGCCTTCGTATGAGACTTTGGTTAAAGTCTTCCTTTATATCCTTCTTATCAGGATTTAGACCCCTCTCATTAACCCTTTAATACATTGTTTTTATATGTTTCAATGTATAAAACCTTCTACCAACCCTTTCACTTATTAAACCATTACAAAGTGAGAATTACGCAAAACAAACCTTTCCACCTTTAGTACGGCCTCAACACAAACTCCGAGGCTAAGCCCCATTGCAATCGGCCATCGCTCCCATCGAAAATATATACCTACCTCATCACCCCTTCTACTTCCAACATGCGACTATATATATAGGTTTTAGTCCTAAAAGACTCGGGCCATCACTTTATTGATCACAAAGAAATTTTGTTACAATTCCTCTACGCACATGTATTCCAAACTTAAAAATATATAGATCTGAATCTATATATCGTTGGGTCTGCTCATCATTGGACTCTCTGCTGCACCATTCCTTTGAACTCTGATTCGCCGATATTTAATCTCCACCGTTCATTTCAATCACCGATCCAACGGCTATTGGCGCATCGTTGATCAACCTATCGATGTTCCACTATCTTTGCGCTTTGCCTCTACGACTAATCCGATATGCGATTAGCGATTTAGATTTGGACCATCGATCTTAACCCTCGATTCGATGGTCCAGGATCCATCGCATTATCGCAATCCCTATAATTCAATGCTCGTTCCGATGACTTAAAAGGACTCCCGCCGATGCGATTAAATCTCAGTTGTTGATCTATGAAATCTATTGCTACTAAGCTTCAATTTACACTCCTCTGTTTGTTCCTTTTAATTGGAATTTTACATTTTTTTCTTCAATTTCTCCATGTTTCAAGTTTTTCCTCTCGTTTCTTTAAAGGGCTTCCTTCTTTTGCCATGCTGCTCAACTTCTCTGAGCTTTACTCCTTAGTGAATCCTCACTTTGTTACCTCTCCAGAGCTTCACTTTGATGCTCCAATTGGACTCGATGGTCCATTTCGATTCTCTTGAATCGTTTTCCTCTCTCTTTGATTGTTCTTCACTAGAAATCTGCCTGCAACCACAACTATAAAACCTATGGGTTCACACCATAGTCAATCATAAAACTCACATTTCATATGCTCTAACACAGTTAGGAAAAACTCTGCATATATTAATGTAAGAGCAAAGATTACATTTGAGACACCCCGATCTCACACACAGGCCTAATTTCTACTATTCGTGGCCTCCTCTAAGTCTGCCCGTAGGCTTACATATATTCATATGGAAACGTCAGATCAGATCACTGTGAAGGATCCGATCACATCCTTTCCTTAAATCACTCAACTAAAGCCCTAAAGCTCGCTACATATTTGACAGTATTACATTTAATAAGGCTCCTCGAGACTTTTATCCATTCCATCTTTTTCTCCATTTAATGCCTAAAAACTCTCTCTTGCTCCTAGAATCATGAACTGTTCTCAAAGTCCTCATTTATTTGAGAGCTTTTACAACTTTCTCCATTATCTAATTAAATCACACTTAAAGGCCTAAATATTACATTAACTTGATACTTAGGAAAACTATTTCCTAAAATGCATGACCCCCTATGTCTACTATTTACAATGATTTTCCTTGGGCTGAATGCTCCTGCATCAAACTCCCAAAGTAGAAAATATACATGATCTCCTAATCATGTGTCTTCTAGTCTTGGTCTTCCTCGATCCCACACTTTGTTCTGTAACTGTCCACATGCTTTGTTCCCTTGTTGCTACTATACTTCTGTTGTCTTTTGCTTCATCTTCTTTTTCTTATCAATCAGGTTCAAGTTTTGATTGATCTTGCTTGCTGTTGTTATCATTTTCCTCCATTTGGACTGCTTCATCATCAGCTTCCACATTTCTTCAATCTCTGTCACTAGTACATCTTTGGACTGGTCCATATCCTGTCTCTTACTTATGTCTCCTTCTTTGTGTTTTAGGTTAGTGTTGTTGTCCACTAATTCTTTAAATTGCTGCTGGTTTACTTTTTCTTCTTCATTTTCTCTTGTTCCAATTGCTTTGCTTACTTTGACTTCTATTTTTCTTGCTTCAACCTTTGCCTTGGTTGTTTTGTTGAATTTAACTTTGTTTGCTCCAACTTTCGCTTTGCTTGCTGCCTCCCTATCATCCTTACCCTCTTTCATGATTGAATCATGACTGTCTAGCACTCTCCAGCAATTTAACATCCCTGCTCCATGGATTGAATTCTTCCACAGAATCTCCTTCTTCCATATTTAAGTGGCTTAGCTATGCCAAGTCTCCTCCAGCATTTGCAACAAAACCTGTATTCACAAAACACTTGTTAAAATTAAAAACACAAGGCTGTTGTGCCTTGTTTTCCTCTGGCAATAGTTCAGTTTGCTGCATTGTTTTTTCCTCCTTTGTCAGCACATCAGTATGATGATTTGAATTCTCAAAATAATTCATGAGACTGTCCATTAGTCTCTCTTTTATACCATCTTCTTCAATGATATATTCCTGTTCTTGTTCACTGTTGTGAACTCCTTTTTCTGTAATCATACTATCATACTCTGAATTCTCCAGCAAATATTCCAGCAATGCAATCTCTGTGTGACACTTTGCCAATATTTCATCATCACTTATGTTTCTTGCATTTACACACAAATTATTTGTTTGGGAATCATAAGGTTCAACAGTCTCAACCGTTGTTTCACATATCAGCTCTTTAAACTGAACTTCATTTCCTTCTTCCACAAGAACTTGTTCATGTGTTGTCACATCTTCACACATTCATGCATTGTTAAGTTCCTTCTGTTGCAATAATTCACTGTTTCTCTCATTTAAGATACATTGTTCATCCTCCTTTATTTCATAGTTTTTATCTTCTAAAAGATACTTCTCCATAATTCTAACAGCTTCTAAATATTTCTTATCCTCTGCAAAACATTCTTTTGTTAGTGTTCTTTCCCCCTTTGTTAAGTCTTTCCCATAGACTTCCTCTTCCTTAACATCTTTCAGTAGATGTTCTTCTTCTTCAATGATTTTCTCAACAAATTTCATGGCTATTTCCACTGTGCCTATCATCATGGTGAATTGATGATCTTTTACTATGTTTTCAGCTAACATAGTTTCTCCTTCTTCAGTACATTTTGTCTTGCTGTCCCTCTATAACTCTTCTCCCAGAGTTATCCTTGTCTCACCATCTGCATTGAAATTATCCTACATAACATTAATCAAACTCATTTGATTACCTTTTTGAGATATTATTCCTTCATTCTTAATAAGATCTTGATTCCTCATCTCCATGACAACTTCTATAGACTCATCCATAGACATTTTCTTCTGTATGCAGTCAAATTCCTTCTCTTCTGGAAAGTTTTCTCGGTCACCTTTTGCTTCTAGATCTTCATCTCCTTTGAAGATATCTTCAAATGGCTGCTTTTCTCCTACAATATCTTCCATCATATACAAACTATCAGTTTTAAAAATATAATACCCTATGGTCTCACTTGATGGTTCAACGATCATATCTCCTTGTTGTTCTAAATCATTCATATGATTCAGAAATTCTTTGATAGTCTCCTCTTCAATCTCTTCAAGCCCTTCACTTGGTTTCTTGACATCTTTCTCCAACTGTGTATGAGATCTATCTATCTCATCTTTTTCCATAACAGAATTTAGATTCTGCTGGTCTTCTTTCTCCTTTATGACAATATCATCCAATTGTCCTTCTTTACATATTTCACCTGCATACATACACAAATTGTCAGTTTTAAACTCATGTGACCCTTTGGCCTCACTTGAAGTTTCAGTCTTCAAGTCTTCATCTTCACTTTCTCCCAGAAATTCTCCTTGTTCTGGTTCACAAATGGATTCTTCCATATTTAACTCAACTTCCTTGAGTTTTTCCTTCAGCCACTTTACTTGCATTTGTTGTAGCCTTCTCTGTATTTCTTGCCATTTTACTAGCTTCTTCCTCAAGACCCAACCTAGTCTCTAGATTTCCTCAAGCATTCTCCTTAGTGCATTGAGTTGTTCTTTTAATTTAGTAACCTCTTTGTCAATTTCTTCTTGACTCATCCTCTAGCCATTTGCTTTGGCATCCTCTTTCTTATATATTCTATTGTGGCTTCTCTCTGAACCTCTGCTATGACTATTAGTAGTCATATTCTTCTCCTCTATCTTCATGAGCTTCTCACTTATCTGCAACAAGCCTCTACTACAGCTAGTCCTCCTGGCTGCAATCTTACCTCACTAAGCTCTCCTCACTCAGTCCTTTGGTAAGCACGGTCCTCTGTCTGGAACCTCCTCTTTTGAGCAACACCTTTGCTCCTTCTAGGCTTTTGCAATATCTCACTTCCTCTTCAGAACACTTCAGCTATCCTCTTTGTCCAATCTCTTGTTGGATTCTTTAGGTTCACTGCCACTTCTCCTTTAGAGTATTCTCCTTACTCTAGCTTCAAGAACACATCTGTTCTCTTTCCCTAGATTCTCTTGTTGTCATCTGTGCATTAGTATAAAAACACACATTCTTAATTTAAAACAAAATACATTATCTCACCTTCAAGATCTCAGTATGATCTTGTTTCATCCATTCTTCCTATGCCTTGAATGGATTGTCCAAGTCCTCTTCCTTTAGAACTTGCATTAAATAATCTTGCTTTCTCTTTCCTTCAAGAAATCCTCTATTTTGTTTATTCCAAGCCTCTGTTGGAACTACCACAATCGTCGAGAACTTCAAAAATTCCCCTTACAGATTACAAATCTGCTCTAATACCACTAATGATGTAGGTCAAAACCGCACATACCCACAGTATGCATCAATTTGCATAAACACAATTGTCCCATGTATTTAACTCTACAATGGAGTCAAATCTTCATACATAAAATGGTTAAGGCCCTCTTATATAGTTCCTTTGTATCAGAACCAATCACCCCACCTAAAACCTCCTATCAGGACTATTTTCATCCTCAAGCCTTCATATGAGACTTTGGTTAAAGTCTTCCTTTATATCCTTCTTATCAGGAATTAAACCCCTCTCATTAACCCTTTAATAAATTATTTATATACGTTTCAACATATAAAACCTTATACTAGACCTTTCACTTATTAAACCATTGCAAAGGGAGAATTACGCAAAACAAGCCTTTTCGACTTTAGTATGGCCTCAAAACAAACTCCAAGGCTAAGCCCCATCACAATTGGCCATCGCTCCCATCGGAAATATATACCTACCTCATCACCCCTTCTTCTTCTGACATGCGACTATCAGGACACTTATATATATAGGTTTGAGTCCTAAAAGACTTGGGCCATGACTTTATTGATCACAAAGGAACTTCATTACAATTCCGCTGCGCGCATGTATTCTAGACTTAAAAATATATAGATCCAAATCTATATATCGTCGGGTCCGCTCATCATTGGACTCTTTGCTGCACCATTCCTTCGAACTCCGATTTGTTGATATTTAATCTCTGTCCTTCATTTCAATCACCGATCCAACGGCTATCGGTGCATTGTTGATCAGCCTATCGGCATTCCACTATCTTTGCGGTTGGCCTCTGTGACTAGTCCGCTATGTGATTAGCGCTTTAGATCTAGACTGTCGATCTAAACTCTCGATCCAACAGTCTAGGATCCATCGCATTATCGCAATCGCTATAATTCAATGCTCGTTCTGATGACTTAAAAGGACTCCCACCGATGCGATTAAATCTCAGCCATTGATCTATGAAATCTATGACTATTGAGCTTCACTTTACACTCCTCTGTTTGTTCCTTTTAATTGGAATTTTACACTGTTTTCTTCAATTTCTCCATGTTTCAGGTTTTTCCTCTGGTTTCTTGAAAGGGCTTCCTTCTTCTGTTGTGCTGCTCAACTTCTCTGAGCTTTAATCGTTAGTGAATCCTCACTCTACTACCTCTCCATAGCTTCACTTTGATGCTCCAATTGGACTTGATGGTCCATTTCGATTCTCCTAAATCGTGTTCCTCTCTCTGCTTGTTCTTCACTAGAACTCTGCTTGCAACCACAACTCTAAAACCTATGGGTTCACACCATAGTCAATCATAAAACTCACGTTTCATACACTTTGACACAGTCAAGAAAATCTCTGCATATATTAATGTAAAAGAAAATATTACATTTGAGACACCTCGATCTCACACACAGGCTTGATTTCTACTATTCATGGCCTCCTCTGAGTCTGCCTGTAGGCTTACATATATTTATATGGAAACATCGGATCGGATCATTGTGAAGGATCTGATCACATCCTTTCCTTAAATCACTCAACTAAATCCCTAAAGCTCGCTACATATGTGGTAGTATTACATTTAATAAGTCTCCTCGAGACTTTTATCCATTCAATATTTTTCTCTATTTAATGACTAAAAACTCTCTCTTGCTCCTCCAATCATGAACTGTTCTAAGAGTCCTCATTTATTTGAGAGCTTTTACAACTTTCTCCATTATCTAATTAAATCACACTTAAAGGCCTAAATATTGCATTAACTTGAGACTTAGGAAAAATATTTCCTAAAATACATGACCCCCTATCTCTACTATTTACAATGATTTTCCTTGGGTTGAATGCTCCTACATCAAGAATTTATCCATTAGTTAAAGAGATAAGGATGAGTTCTAATTTGAGTTGTAATTAGTTGGATCAATTAACTGAGTCAAGTCTAGTTATATTGATTTAAACAGTTTTTTAAATTAATGTGAGTTCAGTTAGTTAATGCATGCTTTCATATAATTGTTGCACTTCAGATAACTGAATATTCTCTCATGAATAACTCATGCATGTCAGTTCATACAAAGACCCAGTTGATATTAGAGGAGGGACAATGTACTGTCAATTGGATGTATTTTTCCTATAAAGGAAACTCACCCATGGAGAAGGATTTATCTCCTTTAGGATTACGCAGTTGGATCAAAGGTTAGTGAGTGTGTGAAGAGACCAATTCACACAAGTGGCTGCACTGGACCCCAAGGAAAATTACGCAAAGAAATATGAGGCTTGTAGGGTAGAGGAGAAGGTTTGAGAGAGGCCTTTGACTGTCTATGAGCAGTAGAGGGGTTGCAGAGAGAGCAGGATAGCTTGTGAGCTGATTCTTTTTGTAATCCAGACTATATTTCCACTTGTATGATAATACAGAGTTGGGGTTTTAGGCTGAGGCTTTCCCCAGGTTATATCTTCTGTGTTATGTGTGGTTGCTTCTCATTCTCAGTTATATGTGTTCTCATTGATCGTGCTCAAATTGATTAAGCTTCCACAAAGTGTTGTAGAAGTAGATCTTGTATTGTGTTCTAGTATATTGCATAATTTGTTGATCTATAGTGGGAATTTCTACAGAAGCCAAAGCTTGGTGTGGCGTGCTCTTGACATTCAACCTATACAAGCCTCCCAAACTCACTCCTAATGCAACTGGTTCCTTCTTTTTTTCCTTTATGACACAATATGATCTGAAGAATTAACTTGCAGGTCCTGATCTGCCATCATTGAAGAAAAGACCAAGTTCTTCTTGATCTCGGGTACATACATCACATTTTTAATATATCTGATATTACCATCAGGTAACATTGTCGAAATATCACCGTACCCCTGAATTTGATAACCTTTGTCATCACCGAGATATATGTTAGCTCCACAAGCAGTTTCTTCAAAATTTTCGAACTAATGTCTATTACCTATCATATGTGAAGACGCACCTGAATCTACGAACCATATTTTAGACTCATCCTCATCAATAGCTGAAAGAGCATAATCTACAAATAATCAAATATCATGACTGTGACCTTCATTGGAAAAGCTCCCTGTGTGTTTTCTCTATTTATTTCTAGCCTCATATGTTTGTCTCTTAAAACAAAACTTAGCACAGTGACTGGTTTTCCCATGGTAAAAACATTTAATGTCAGATTTATTACCATTTTTACTTGGAGACATACCTCTAAATGGTATCTTCTAAAAAAATCCACTGTCTTTCTATCCCTGTGGTGGTTTCCCTTTGTATGGCTTCTTCTTTGCCATCAGAGCAAGATCAGCACTTTGTTGTCTCAAATTATGCCACCGCT
Organism: Pinus tabuliformis; assembly: GCA_031772625.1. Taxonomy (NCBI): domain Eukaryota; kingdom Viridiplantae; phylum Streptophyta; class Pinopsida; order Pinales; family Pinaceae; genus Pinus; species Pinus tabuliformis. Next base: position 11,626,458 of record CM062808.1, read on the forward strand.
CTTCTTCTTGTATCATGATTCCTGTTAGCTCTTCAAATGCAAAGGTTTCTTCCTTGCAGACAAGCCTGTGATGAACACCTGGTATTCATCTGTCATCCTGTTCAATGTAATTGTGACAAGATCAGAATCAGACACCTTCTCCTTGATGTCTCCCAATCTCCTTCTAGTCCTTGACCCGTGCAATGAATCCAGCAACAGATTCATGCTCCTCCATCATCATGGAAAACAACTTGCCTTTGAGCGACAAGATGTGATTGGTGTTTTATGTCTGGTAGAGGTTCTTGAGTGTAGTTCATATGTCACTGGATGATTTACAGTCTCTGATATGCAGGATAATATTTCCTTTAACAAACATCTTCAATAAGACTTTCATCTTATTCTCCCTTTTATCCCAGTCCTGCATTAGTGTTTTCATGCCACCTGCTGCCATGGTCGACTTCTCCTCATCATCGCTGACGATCGACCAAGCACTCGATCCCTCAAGAAAAATCTGTAGCTTCAATTGATATAATTGGTCCCATTGAGTTTTTTATTCTTGTTGAGATAAGCTTCTGTGAAATTGTTCATTTTCGACTGATCAGATTCCAAGCTACAATAAAAATAATCTCAAAACATACTAGAACCTTTGAAACGATCACAGATCTGCCACCAAATTGCCCGATCTACCTCCCATTTGGTAGATTTTCCGATCTCTGTGTTTGCATCTCATATTCACCACCAAATTGGAAACATATGAAGTTCAGAACCATAAAAAACATGTCATCACTCTTTTAGACTTAAAAACAACATTTTTTGGGGGTGATGAAGAAAATCGCTCAAAGTAAAGATCAGATCATCATGGGTTTGACCTTCATATCCACGATGATCATCGCTTTGTAAATCTAAAAACCGCAATGACCACTTTGTGCTTAGCTAGATATATGCTGAGACCTGTGAGAAAATAAATTTCTCCATGTGAGTAAGGTATGTCACTCCAACCACCTAGACTCCAAAATTGTGAGCACTAAGGCTCCTATGTTTCCACTGGGGCACTGTAGCCACGAAGGCTCTATAGCCACTAGGGCCCTAATGTAGCCAATAAGGCTCTGCAGGTAAATCAGGCTCACCAGATCTGAGCTTTGATACCATGTTAGAAAACTGGAAAGAAAAACATGAATTGAATTAACTAGCAGCTCACAGGTGAGCAGGCTGCACTTGGAGACTGCACAAACTAGAGCCTACACTCTCATCTTCAATTAATCAAATATGAGACAATAAATACATCTCAAAAGAATAGGGAGGTGAGAACAAACTCCTACAAACTAGGAACTAATCCTAACTTAAGGAGTTATGTTACAACCATGTAACCATTTCTCCATTAATACAATATAATATTAATTATTTTCAACTGTTGGTAGGTCTTCGGGGAGGTCTCATTTTGTTTTGAACTCCTTAGAAAATGAATTCATATATAATGGACATGTGAAAATGAGGAAAAATGAGAGCATATTAGGATATATAATAGGTCTAAAACCAAAGGTTGAGATATATAGAGCACCTTTTTATGTATAGGATAATAGGCTCATATTTTAATACTTTTGGTTGTGACTCAAAGAAGACCCAAATTAGTAGGAAGAATAAATGAATGTGGATATATGTGCTATAAAGATGATTTTTTTCTTTCCATAACATAAATTTTTAAAAACAAAAAATAAAATGAATTCATATATAATGGACATGTGAAAACAAGGCAAAATGAAAGCATATTAAGATACATAATAGGTTTAAAATCAAAAGTTGAGATATATAGAGCACCCCTTTATGAATAGGATAATAGGATTAATACTTTAATACTTTTGATTGTGAACCAAAGAAGACTCAAGTCAGTAGGAAGATGACATGGGAACCTTAATGTTGTTAGACCTTAAAGTGAATTTTTTAACCTTGAGTCTGATATACGACATGCTCCCATAGATGTATCATGGGATTGAGAGGTCTCATTTTGTTTTGAACTCATTATAAAATGAATTCATATATAATGAACATGTGAAAATGAGGCAAAATGAAAGCATATTAGGATACATAATAGGCCTAAAATCAAAGGTTGAGATATAAAGAGCACCCTTTTATGCATAAGATAATAGGCTCAATATTTTAATACTTTTGATTGTGACCCAAAGAAGACTGAAATTAGTGGGAAGAATAAATGAATATGGGTATGTGTGCTATAAGGACGAACTATTTTCTTTCAATAGTATAAATTTTTAAAGACAAAAAATAAAATGAATTCACATATAATGGACATGGGAAAACGAGGCGAAATGAAAGCATATTAAGATACATAATAGGCATAAAGATAAAAGTTGAGATATATATAACACCCCTTTATGCATAGGATAATAGTCTCAATACTTTAATACTTTTGATTGTGACCCAAAGAAGACTCAAATCAGTAGGAAGAATAAATGAATGTGGGTATATGTGTTGAAAATGGCAACAAGAAATGCTAAAAATAGAAGTGCTAAAAATAGTAGTTTGGGTACCAGTGTTGGATTGGGCAACAGGGAATGAAAATGGAAGTGCTAAAAATAGAATTCTATTTTTAGCAGTTCAGGATGGATTCCTAATTTTAGTCAGTCCATGGAATAAAATAGGAAGTAAAATTCGAATTTGATATTAACAACAGTTTGTAAATTAATTAATTAATTCATCTTTAGTTAATTAGTTAAGGAAAAACAAACTTGAAGTCTATGTGAGGACATGCAACAATTTATCTATTAATTGAGGAATTTATCCATCAGTTAAAGAGATAAGGATGAGATGTAATTAGTTGGCTCAGTTAACTGAGTCAAGTCCAGTGAGATTAATTTAACAGTTTGTTAAATTAATGAGATTTCAGTTAGTTAATGCTTGCATGCATGTAACTGCTGTATTTCAGATAACTTAGTATTCACTCATGGATAACTCATGCGTGTCAGTTCAGACAAAGACCCAGTTGAGATCAAAGAAGGGACAATGTACTATCAGTTGGATGAATATTTTTCCTATAAAGGAAGCTCATTCATGAGAAGGATTTATTTCCTTCAGGACTATGCAGTTAGATCAGAGGTTGGTGAGTGTGTGAAGAGGCCAATTCACACAAGTGCCTGCACTGGACCCCAATCAGAATTGCGCAAAGAAATAGGAGGCTTGGAGGGTAGACCAGAGGTTAGATAGAGGCCTTTGACTATCTATGAGGAGAAGAGGTATTGTAGAGAGAGCAGGATAGCATTTGAGCTGATTCTTTTTATAATACTAGCTATATTTACACTTGTATGATAATACAAAGTTGGGGTTTTAGGCTGAGGCTTTCCCCGAGTAAATTCTTCTGTGTTATGTGTGATTGGTTCTTTCTTATCAGTTATATGTGTTATTATTGATGTTGCTCATGTTCGATTAATCTTCCAATAATTTTTTTGTAGAAGTAGATCAAGTGTTTTGCTTTAGTACATTGCATTACCAGGTGAACTACAGTGGGAATTTCTACATGGTATTAGAGCACATGTTATCAAGGAAGAACAGTATACAAGAAGGGAGAAGTTGAAGTTTGTGATTCTTGAATATAGAAATCGAGTTCTTATGACATCTCTATTTCACCTATGGCGTTCTATGGTTGGAGACTCGAATATTCCCTTGATGGCAGTTCAAATTATATAGCCTAGAAGGATCGCATGGAAGCAGTACTAGAGGATAACGGTCTAAAGGAATTCATTGATCAAGAAGTCCTCAAGCTGACTTGTGCCACTGAGTTGGCTGAATGGAAGAAATGTGTGGCTAGAGCAAGGAGAATCCTTTTTGAGGGAGCTCGAGATCACATAGTCTCGAGTCTCCATGAGAAGGAGACACCGTTTTCAATGTGGAAAACATTGAAAGATCTATATCAGAATAGTAGTGATCAGAGGAAGCTGGAACTGAAGGACAAACTTCAAAAAATCAAGTGTGAAAAGGGAGACATGAACTCTATGTATTTGAACAAGCTCACCACATGCAGGGATGAGCTTGGAAGTGTAGGGATCGTGACAGTTGATGATGACATGGTGAGTCTTGCACTCCTCGGCCTTCCTGAGAGCTGGCCTAGCTATCAGGACTCAGTTAATGGAAGAAAGAAACTGCCATATTGGGAATGACTTTGGTTGGATTTAATGTAGGAGGAGATAAGAAGAAGCACCAGAGATGGTTCATGGATGAAGAAAATTGTGCCTTAGCGAGTAAGGCGAAGAAGGGGAAGGAGAGGGTTTCTCTTTCCAAATCCAATTCCTCCCATGGTGGGAAAAAGTTTGACAAATCAAAAGTGTGATGATTTCGTTCTCATAAGGTGGGCCATTTTTCTACAAATTGTCCACAGAGGAAATCCAAGAAGGATCCGAGGAAGGATCTGAAGGTGAGGCACTTGCTTCATAGTTCGAGTTGGATTTCACACTCTTTGCATGCATGGTTTCATCCATGGTGGGGAGTGGTTGGTTTCTTGACAGCGGAGCTTCTTTCCACATGACTGAAAACAAGAGTTTGTTAAATACTTTGGAGGAGAAATATTTCCAGATACTCATAGCAATGGGTAATGATGAAAAGTATAGTGCCACAGATGTAGGCATGATTATTTTTCAGAGGGAGCATGGAGCTTGCCTTACCTTGACCGATGTCAAGTATGTACCAGGATTGAAGAGAAACTTGGTTTCGGTCGCAATGCTGGAAGACAGAGGCTATGATGTAGTCTTCAGTAAGGGAAAGGTTTTCCTTAGACACATCATCACTAGACAGGTGAAGCAGATCAGTTCATGGGTCAAGAACCTATATTCTCTTGAGGTTAAAGATGCATGCAAAGCCTTGAGCAGCAAGGCAACTGATGGAGACTTGGTGGTTGAGATGGAGAGTATATTACCTCTCAACATGCAACGCCAGAAGAAGTCTCAGACGATTGTGGAGGAGCCACGATTGGTGTAGCAGCTTCAGGAGGTTATGGAGTAGCCACAATAGGGGAAGCTGAGAGGAGATCGAGTAGAGACATTTACTCATGCAGAGACCTCCAGTAGGGGGAAACTTAGAGCCACGTGGGCAGAGGGATCACATGCAACCATACCTCTAGGTAGGAGGTGGGGCGATGTGGAGTGATCATCCCAAGGAGGAGTGGCAGGATCCTTGAGGTACCCAAACTCATTGATTCGACTTTTCTACAGGAACCCCGATGAGGATTATCATGACTAACTGATTGGGTAGAGATAGATGTGGATGGAGCGGTAGAGAGAGATACAGTGCAGGAATCCCAAGACAACATAGAGCTAGCAGGCTGCAACAATGTGAGAGGCACAAGTGTGTTGCACCAGTGCAGGATGGCAAAAAGAAGTGTGCAACAGTGCTAGATGCATGGAGATGTTGTAGTAGTGCAGAGGTCAGAGAGGGATCACTTGTCATCAACAGGTAGAGCTTCAACATCAGAGTATGTTTCTAGCCCAACAGAGAGGTTAGTTGGGAGTTTTTTTTGTTCCGAGAGTTGCTGGAGCAACCACACTTGGTAGAAGTGTTGCATGCAGAACATTCCGAAGGTATAGGATTGGGTTCGAGAGGAAGCCTTTCTTGTTGAGAGGGAGTGTTGAAAATGGCAACAAGGAATGCTAAAAATAGAAGTGCTAAAAATAGTAGTTTGGGTACCAATGCTAGATTGGGCAACAGGGAATGAAAAATGGAAGTACTAAAAATAACATTCTATTTTTAGCAGTTCAGGATGGATTCCTAATTTTAGTGAGTCTCTGGACTAAAATAGGAAGTAAAAATCGAATTTTATATTAACAGCAATTTGTAAATTAATTAATTAATTCATCTTGATTTAATTAGTTAAGGAAAAACAAACTTGAAGTCTATGTGAGGACATGCAATAGTTTATCTATTAATTGAGGAATTTATCCATCAGTTAAAGAGATAAGGATGAATTGTAATATTGAGTTGTAATTAGTTAGCTCAGTTAACCGAGTCAAGTCCAGTTAGATTAATTTATCAGTTTGTTAAATTAATGAGAATCCATATAGTTAATGCTTACATGCATGTAACTATTGTATTTCAGATAACTGGGTATTCACTCATGGATAACTCATGCATGTCAGTTCAGATAGAGACCCAGTTGAGATCAAAGAAGGGACAGTGTATTACCAGTTAGATGGATATTTTTCCTATAAAGGAAGCTCATCCATGAGAAGGATTTATCTCCTTCAGGACTACACAGTTAGATCAGAGGTTGGTGAGTGTGTGAAGAGGCCAATTCACACAAGTGGTTGCACTGTGTTGGGTGTGGAGCCTAATTATCTTCTGTATTCAAAGGTCTCACCGAATGTATACCCCAGGAAGGTTGTACACCCCTCCACGTGGGGGGGGGGGGGGGTGCGAGGGGGCCAATCCCCCCAGCTGGGGGGTCCAGGGGCTAGCGGTCCGCCGGCGGGGGTTCGGGGGCAGCGCCCTCGAAGCTAAAAACAAATGTAAAATTGCCTTGTAAAAGTATATTAATTTCTAGTCAATCCGGGCAGTTTATTAGGCAGATGATCTGACGATAGAAGTTATGTTTAATTTAGGGTTTTTTGCCCTAGAAGCAACCCCTCACTATATATGAGGGAATTGTATTGCGTCTATGTAGATCTGTATTCTGAGTGAGGAAGAGAGAGGAGATTGAGAGTGAAGAGGGAGTTACAGTGGATCTGCTGTAGGTTGTATCTCTTCAATTTTTTTGGATAATATAAAAAGAAGGATTGGCTGTTTCTCCATGGACATAGCCGAAATTGGGTGAACCACGTATATCTATGTCTCTCTTGTTTTATGCGTTTTCTGTGTTTATATTTCTGCAATATTTTATGTGTTCCATTGCTCTGTAATATATAATTCTCTAACAACTGGTATGAGAGCCGAAGGTCTATTTGGCTAATAAACTCGTAGGAGAGAAGGGTTCTTGGCTCGAGTGGGAGTAATGGCGGAAGATGGTAGGTTTAGGGTTGAAAAATTCAATGGCCAAAACTACCAGCTGTGGAAGATGCAGATGGAAGATTATCTGTATCAGAGAGATCTATACCTACCATTGAGCGGAAAGACAAAGAAGCCAATGAGTATGGCAGACACAGAATGGAACATTCTCGACAAAAAGGCACTTGGAACAATACGGTTGTGCCTAGCGGCGTCAGTAGCATTTAATATTTCAAAGGAAACGACAACAGAGGGTTTAATGTCGACATTGGCCAAACTATATGAAAAACCCTCAGCCTCAAATAAGGTATTTCTTATGAAGTGTTTATTTAATATGAAGATGTCAGAAGGTGGATCTGTTGCTGATCATTTAAATGATTTTAATACAGTTACAAGTTAGTTAAGTTTTATAGGGGTAATTTTTGATGATGAAGTTAGGGCTCTGCTATTTCTGTGCTCATTGCTAGAAAGTTGGAATGGTTTAGTTATGGCCATTAGTAACTCTGTCTCTGGATCTAGTACTTTAAAGTTTGATGATGTTGTCGGTGCAATCCTTAGCAAGGAAATGCGATGGACAAGCTCCAGTGAGACACCAGGTAATGCTTTGACTACAGAGACTGGGGGAAGAAAAATGGAAAGAGGAAAGAGCCCAGGATATCGCAGTAAGTCAAGAAAATGCAGATCCAAGTCCAGATCAGGGATAGTGTGCTGGAATTGCGGGAAGAAAGGACACCTGAAGAAAGACTGCAAGTCTCAAAAGGGAAAAGAAGGAGACACACAACAAGAAAACAATCATGAAGCGAATGTGACAGGTGATGTGTAGCAAGATGCTTTGATTCTTTCTTTAGAAAATATTATTGATGCCTGGGTGGTAGATTTAGGGGCCTCATTCCATGCCACACCTAATAGGAAACATTTTCATGATTATGTTCAAGGAGATTTTGGATAGGTTCAATTGGGTGATGATAAACCCTGTAAAATCGTTGGAATGGGTACAGTTTTCATAAAACAGCAGAATGGAAATCAATGGCTATTGAAGGAGGTAAGGCATGTTCCAGATCTAAAGAAAAATCTAATTTCAATAGGGTAGTTGGGAGGTGAAGGTTGCATAACTACTTTCACAGATAAAACCTGGAAGGTCACTAAAGGATCCCTGGTAATAGCGAAAGGAGGAAAGGTTGGTACATTGTATTTATGCAATGGTATTTCTAATTCTCTTAAAGCTTTAGCCTCTATAGGAGAAGATACAACATTGTGGCATCATAGGCTCAGGCACATGAGTGAGAAGGGGATGCAAATTCTTCACTCAAGAAATATGTTGCCGGGTTTGAAGCATGTTGTTTTAAAATTCTGTGAGAATTGCGTTTATGGGAAACAGAAGAGAGTCATATTCCTTAGAGTTGGGAAAGAAAAGAAGAGCAAAAAATTAGAGCTTCTGCATACAGATGTATGGGGACCTGCTCAGGTATCATCTCTTGGTGGCTCTCATTATTATGTTACTTTTATTGATGATGCAACCAGAAAAACTTGGATTTATTGTATTCGAAATAAATCTGATGTATTTGATATTTTCAATAAATGGAAAGCTTTAGTTGAAAATGAGATAGGAAAAAGGTTGAAGTGTCTCAAATCATACAATGGAGGTGAATATTGCAGTAAAGAGTTTGATAGGTACTGTTCAGAGAATGGAATTCGTAGAGAGAAGACAGTTCGAGGAACACCACAAGAAAATGGCGTGTCAGAAAGGATGAATAGGACAATCATGGAGCGTGCAAGGTGCATGAGATTGCATGCATGATTGGATTTACAATTTTGGGCAGATGCTGTAGATACTGTTGTTTATCTAATTAACAGAGGGCCTTCAAGTTCTTTGGATGGTGGTATTCCAGACGAGGCATGGACATGTAAAAAGGTAAACTACTCTTTTTTAAAGACTTTTGGTTGTGAAGCCTTTGTCCACATTAATAAAGAAAATAGAACAAATCTTGAGGCAAAATCAAAGAAATGTACCTTTATTGGATATGGTGTTAATGATTCTGGTTATCACTTTTATGATTATGAAAAACAAAAAATCATTAGAAGCAGATATGTCATATTCAATGAAAGGGTTTTGTATAAGGATCAGCTGCAAGAAAAGAAATAGGTAAAAGAAAACAGAGAATACACAGTGCTTGACGAGATCACAGAAAAAGTGATGGTGCTTGAAAATCATAATGATCAACAGCTAGAACAACAACCACAACAGAAACGAGCACTTCAAACACCTAAAAGTGGTGTTAGAAGATATAGCAGGATGAGTAGACCCCCTTAATGATACTCTCCTTCATTATATTATGTATTGTTGACTGATTCTGGTGAGCCAGAATGTTATGAAGAAGCAGTGCAGGTAGAAGCCAGGAAGAAGTGGGAGCAAGCCATGAAAGAAGATATGGATTCCTTAGCACAGTGGTCCCTTGGCGGGTGTTCAGGTGCAGTGCCCTCGAAGCTAAAAATAGATATAAGATTGCCTTGTAAAATTCTAGCAATTTCTAGTTAATCTGGGTCGTTCATTAGGCAGATGATCTGATGGTAGAAGTTATGTTTAGTTTAGGGTTTTTTTTCCCTAGAAGGCAACCCCTCACTATATATGAGGGAATTGTATTGCGTCTATGTAGATTTGTATTCTCAGTGAGGAAGAGAGAGGAGATTGAGAGGGAAGAGGGAGTTACATCAGATATGTTGTATGTCGTATCTCTTCAGTTTGCTGGATAATATAATAAAAGAAGGACTGGCTGTTTCTCCGTGGACATAGCCCAAACTGGGTGAACCACGTATATTTGTGTCTCTCTTGTTTTATGCATTTTATGTGTTTATATTTCGACAATATTTTATGTGTTCCATTGCTCTGTAATATATAATTTTCTAACACAGATGAGCTCACCCTTATGTTAGAATGCCTTGAAAAGTGAACTCTCTTTGGTTCCAAGGTGCTAGAAGGGTATCCACAACCAAGAAACACAGTCAACACTAATGCCCTATTGGATTGGTTTTCTCCCCAGACAGTTGTAATGCTTGGTATCACCATTTTTGATTCATTTGCCTTAGCGTTTGAGCTTGCCAAATGTTTTGGGTTTGTTGGGTCTTTTAATTTTCAATGAGTTAACTAATTCCTATTCTTGGGTAGTGAGATTCAAGGAAATTCAGTAGGTGGGAACTAAGCATTCCCTAGAATGGATATACAAAATGGAAGAATTAAGCTTCTGCTCTTCATGGCAGGCCTCACAATTTTTAGTATGACAGGCATGTATTTTGCATGTATCTTTGGAGAAAAAAAAATAGTACCAGTGGTTCTTTCATTATTTCATATCTGTTTCACATCTATTTCACTTCTTGAAGCATGCCCACTTCTTGGTTTGATCATATGCTTTTATTTCCCCTGCACAACCTTTGAGTTTAACTAGTATGATTATGATTAGACCATTTTCTTAATCTAGATTAGGCACTTTTCTGCCATTCTGAACATTTTTAAATGGACAATATAAAATGCGGACTCTAGACTCTATGGTACAGATGTCATTAAGCACAAGCTCAAGTTATTAATATTGGGTTTTAAACTTTAAGGCCCAGTCTCTATGAAAGGTTCTCTTGAAGTGGAGAGGAGGATTCTCCACATGAAAGCAAATGATCCAAAATCAAATTGTAGCAGAACCCAATGTGACTATGTATAAGTGGTCCTCTCAGTGAATCCTCTAAAGCTCCAAGCTAGGTAAATTGCACAACCTAACGCTAATGGAAGTAGGAAGACATGTAACTTACCAATTAAAATTAAGCCTTCTTTGGAATCGTATCAGTTAAAGGTTGAAAATTTTGGAAGAGACCAAACGATTTTTTTCTTATTATTTTAATTTGATCTGGTAAAACTTAGTGCGCTCGCATAATTTCATGTTTATTAGGTAGCCTGAACATGTAGCTTGAAAGGTCCACAGAAGTTGTTCAGAAAATTTTGGCCTTCTCTATAGAGGTGTCAATAGGTGTCAATTTCGCAGGATGGTTAAAAGCCACATGAATCTAGTTTTTTTTTTCAAAAATTTGATACTTGAATTATGTTTTTGATGGTAGAAATAGATTCAGCACCATAATAAAACCTGGTGTGGCACCCAAAATCTTGCTGCTTAACCGCCTTTAACTAAGATTACCAAAATTTTCCAAAAATTCCTGATTTTGAAAATTCCTGCTAGATCTTTGCCCAAATTTCCATTGTTTTCCAAGCAAAATTAACTTATCAGCTTGCAAATATGCTCTCCACAGTATCAAAAATCCATGGCACTCATCATTGGATAATGTGGAACTGAGCATATATTTTTCTCATTTTCATAAAAAAAAAATTCTTTTTATTCCTAATGAAGAATTTGCTATCAACTAGTTGACGCACCCCTGGATTATGGCATCAACATTTACTCCAAATTCCCTGGTTTGGAATATGACCAACTCTGTTCTTTATTCATTGGACAATATTGTTTATTGCTTCTCAAATTCCTTGAGGGAAGTGTTGTTCAAATTATTGCATGTAGTATTGAAAATGTTGAAACAACTCCCTGGTGGAATATTTGAACATAGCACATAAATTGTAATAACGATAATTAAGAACAAGCTATTCAGCTAAGCTTTTAGAATATAACCAAAGTGGATGCAAGAATTTGGTTCAATTCCCTGTTAAGTTTCAAGTCTAATTCTATTATGTTTTATATAAAATTTTGTTGGAATTATATAAAAATTTGTTAGAATTAAAAGTTTGAGTTGTTGGTGTATATCATTCCAATACAAATTAGACTAAACTGTAAAAATCACAATTTTATAAAAAAATTTGTAACCTGAACCATTAAACTATGCAATTATGCCAGCTCTCATAAAATATTTATGGTTCTGTTATGTTTCAACTGATTTTCTATTAATTATGTTAAATTACATGTAATTTTGTACCATTACCATCTTTATTTAATTGCATGAGCTAGGTCCTCTTACAACCTAAGGTGGGAAAGATCTCTTTGTGCAACTGAGTGGGTGATGATAATAACTAAAATAAATGAAAGAAGTGGTATAGGTTTCTCTGTGCAAATGGGTAAGTGATGTTAATCAATAAAATAAGCCAAAATATCATGTTAAACCAAGCTGGGTGGGTCATTTTTCTCCTTCCTTGACTCCGTTTTATAGAGACAAAAACTTTACTACTGTTTGTCAGGCATGTTGGATCAAATATTGACATAAAATAAGATTGTTGTGGTTTTTACAATGCAAAATTGCAGATGATTAAACCATTTGTTGATTTCCATGACCTTAGTGCTACATTTTGATTTAACTAATGTGCTTAAAAGTCCCAAAATTCATAGATTTATACATAGAAAGTCATGCTTTCATAAAGATGAATGTACAAAAATTGGAACAGATACAAACCAACCTCATTTGTTATTCGTTAGCAGACGTACATCATGGCATCTTGATCTATCATAGAATGGCTCTAGTATATAGAGAAATTGAACACTCCTATATAGTGATCCATTAAGGAGTGAAAGGATTACCTGCTACCATCATGTACTGGAAAAATCTACTAGTATTGAACCAAGTCATGACCAACTATTCTGCACTTCTCACATACCCAATGGATATATTGAGATACATGTTAGTAGATACCAAATATCAAAGCTAATTCCAAACAACCATATATTGCTTGTTTCTATGTAGATAATTCCCATTGGAATCATTTAAATGTATAGGATTCTCAGGTCAATGCTTCCTTCACAATCTTCAAAAAGTCTTTGAACTCAGTTTTCACTTGTGTATGTGTGTTCCGATGTCATGTGTGATGTTTCAAAACTCTCATAGTTGTGTTGATTGCTTGAAACAATATGCATGAAGTATTGTACTCCATTCTCATATCCTTTGAGGTCAACACTCTTGGTGTGTAATCACCATGACCCACTTTTCAACAAACTGTAGATTACACAATGCATTAAGAAACCATGGTAGTTCCTCTCTGAGTGTTTGTAGATGGACATTCCAAATCAGATCTGAATGTGGATGACATGTTATACTGGTCATTTCTCTAGATGGTTTCACTATTTTTTTTGGATTCTTTTAAGTTGAAAGGTGTGTTATCACTCAGAGTTTCCTTAGAAGTTATTAAAATAAGGAAAGGATCCAAGGTAACTACAAACCAACTTTTAGACTCAGGTGCTAGCCCACCTAAGTCCAGAGAGGGCTCTCTCTTTATGATTTAGCTATGTTTGAAAAGATTTTAGGCTAGTATTAATGTTCAGTGAGGTTGTTTTGTTTGAGAGTGGTGGAGTTCTGAAACAAATGGGAAAACTAGGCTTTTAGGCCATTGGGCTATGGAGTCAATTAGGGATAATTCATTGGATTAAGTCAAATTGCTGAGATATGAGTTCAACAGGCAGGATAGCAGAGTAAAAATAAACTTTGGGGCTTGAATGGGTGATAGTTCTGCTCAAAACTAGAGGGAAATCAAGAATCCTCAAGTTAGGATTAGAAAGAGGAAAAGAAGATAGGTCAAATAGCAGAGGGCAATTAAGAATCCTATACCAGAGACTTATTAGAGAAAAACTACAAGGATAGAGGAGCAATTAAGAATTCCTTTATCGAGATAGTTTAGAAGAAAACATAGAAATGGTAGACTGTTGATAGTAGAGAGCAATAAAGCTAATTCTGATATAATTTGACTATTTTACCATTTAGATTTAAGATGCATGAAACGTTGAAACATATAGAAAGCACATAAAATCACAAGGATAGAATACTTATTTGTAATTATACTGCACGGGAATCTGATAAAATGTCCTCAACTTTCATTCCTTTTCCAGCAAAAATCCAAACTTGAGTACAAAAGATTTCTCAGCTTGATAGCATAGATTTACAGAGATGTTAGAGAATCCACCCACAATACTTCGAATGGAGAAGCATTTACAAAAATTACATCAAAATATCTCATAACCATATGAGATTTATTATTGAGAATACAAAATATCTCTTACAAAAAGATAGAGACAGATGGAAAACTAATTGTTGTTGTCCCTTTATTTATGAATGAGCTGGAGGTTGAAACTCGGATTTGCCTCTTTCTGTTGCTTTATTAATTGAGTGCTGGATCTTTGCTTACTTTTCCCTACTGATACTCTTTCCCTATTCCTGATACTTTTTACCTATTTACCAACCTTTACCTCAGTAAATATTTTCTATTTACCTCAGAGTTACCATAGTAAATTATAGGATATTGGTCATATTGGTCCACCATTTTTCATTTGGTATCTTCATCCTGATCAATTTTTTGTATATTTCGTCAGCTTCAGTGTACTTAGCAAAGTTGGGCTGAACGGTAAATAGGTGTTTCACTTCATGCTCAATATAGAAAATATTTTCCAAACCATTATACAACACTTTTCTTGTAGGTAGTGCTTTCACTGTGGAAGAGTTGGCTTGATTTCTGGCTTGTTTGTGTACTTTCTCAATGTAGTCATCATGAGTCATCAGCTTGTCATTTATGACCAGTGGGCTTGGAAGTCCTTTATCCCTTAGAATGTCATATTTTAACATAAAATCATATATGTCCTCTTGAATACTTTGACATTGTTTTTCCAGGTTAAGCATTAAGTTCTTTTTAATAAGAACTTTTTTAATTTCAAGGATAGTAGCAGTTCAATCCTCGATATCCCATTGCTCCAGCTGATGCTTGCTTTTTGTAGGAATTTACAGGGTAAGTTCCTCAGACAGAACACCAAAGGACAGCGCTCACAACTAGATCACAGATCAATACACCAGTATTTTTGACGTGGTTAAAACCCTCAAAGAGGGAAACAGTCCATGGCCTGAGCCAACGCGGCCACTTCAGGCAATTTATTAATAAAAGAATGAAAATTTACATAAGCTTCTCTCATAGACGGATTACCCTACAAATGACCCTCCATGCGCTTTAAATAGAAATCATGGACCAATCGGGTGTCAAGCCGCGGATCAAGTGTCGGTAATACCGAGGAAAGAATGAACCGTCAGATCACTACATATCGTGACCGTCGGATTGTAGGTTACAAAATGTACAAGGTAAATAAACACACTTTACCTAACTCTATACCTAACTCTATACTAGACCAAGTTATACTTAACTATTTCCTATGTGTCGGAATATCCTAACATCCCCCCTTAAGAACAAATTGGGATAGGATTGAAGGATTTACAAATATGACACAATAGGAGAAGGAAGGAGGCACTAGAGCCTATCCCCCCTTAGTGACAACTTCCTGAACTCCAACCATAAATCGAAGTTTAGTGAACTTCGCCTCTGTGAGAGCCTTTGTGAAGATGTCTGCCACTTGATCGTCTGTTGAACAATATTGCACTTCAAGAACATGGTCGTGAATGAGATTTCTGATGAAGTGCATGTGCAGTTCAATGTGTTTGCTGCGCTGATGTTGGACTGGATCTTTGCATAGTTGAATGGCACTTTGATTATCACACCAAAGTGTAGTCGGATGCTGCTACTGAAAGCCAAACTCTCACGGGATCTGACGAAGCCACAAGGCTTCCTTACTAGCTTCTACGGCACCACGATACTCTACTTCTGCTGATGAAAGAGAAATGGCACCTTGTTTCTTGCAAGCCCATGTAATAGGTCCTGAACCAAGAGTGAACACATAACCGGCAGTGGACTTCCGATCATTAGGGTCACCAGCCCAATCGGAATCAGTGAAACCAACCAATAGAGGAGATGCTTCGGCACTGTAATGAATCCCAAACTGAACTATACCTCGAACATAACGAAGTATTCTTTTAGCTGCTTTCCAATGACTTTCACATGGGTTTTGCATAAACCGAGCAACAAGGCCAACGGAAAAGGAAAGGTCAGGTCGAGTATGGGTTAGATACAGAAGTTTTCCTACAAGTTGACGGTATAAGGTAGCATCAACTTCAGGAGAAGTACAAGTGACTGAAAGTTTGACTCCAGACTAGAAGGGAGAAGGGGCTAGCTTACAGTCTTCCATGTGAAAATGGTATAGAATATCACAGGCATACTTGGACTGGGAAAGGGAAATACCCTCCTTGGATTGCAAGACTTGAAGACCGAGAAAATAATGTAAGTGTCCTAAGTCTGTCATTTCAAATTTCTTTTTAAGGCTGGACTTCACATGGTTTATAAGGTTGGGATCACTACCGGTAAGGATAATATCATCAACATAAAGAACAAGAATGATAAGAGACTTGCCCACTTTCTTGGTGTAGACAGTATTGTCAGAATGACACCTAGAAAATCCAGATTCTAAAAGAAAGCTATCCATTTTGGCATGCCAAGCTCGAGGAGCTTGCTTGAGACCATAAAGGGATTTCTTAAGCCGACATACAAGGCTGGAGTCTATTTTTATGAAGCCAATGGTTTGTTCCATGTAGATTTCTTCATTCAAGTCCCCATGCAAGAAGGCATATTTAACATCCATCTGATGGACTTCCCATTTGAACGAGGCAACAAGGGAAAGAACAAGGCGGATAGAATTCATTTTGGCAATAGGGGAGAAGGTTTCAGTGTAGTCAATGCCTTCAACCTGTGAAAAACCTTTAGCAACAAGACGAGCTTTATGTTTATCAACTTTCCCATCTGGTCCATACTTGGTTCTGTAAACCCATTTGCATCTAACAAGTTTTCGTCCCTTTGGTAGAGGAACAAGATACCATGTATCATTTGCCAATAATGAATGATATTCTTCATTCATAGCTGCTTCCCAATCTGGATGGTCTGAAGCTTTTTCAAAGGTGTCAGGATCATAATTTACTAGAGCTTGAGCCAGTAAAGAAGAGGCTCTGTCAAACTGAGAACGTGTGCGTCGCTGATCTGTAGGATCACTGGCAAGATCACCTACTGCATCTCGAGTAGCACAAACCCATTTTGGAAGCTGAGGAGCTAAAGGAGGATCCTGAGATGGTGGGGGAGGATTGTCATCCTCACTTTCATCATCTGAAGAAGAAATGTTTTCAAAAGTAGAAGAGATAGGGAGAGGTGGCACATCCGCCGGACTAGGCTCGCAGGTTGATATATTTTCATCAAATTTTACATCTCTTCTAATGATAACATTTTTGGACTTAAATGGAATAAGTCTATAGCCTTTGACATCTTCAGAATATCCAACAAAAGTACATTTTTCACTCTTAGGTTCTAAAGCTTTATGCTTTTCATCTGGAATATGGGTCCATGCTTCACTTCCAAAAACACGAAAGTGACTTGCATCTGGTTTGATTGAGCTCCATGCTTCTTCTGGAGTGATATTCTTTAAAGCCTTAGCAGGAGTGCGATTTATTATGTAATTTGCATAGTTAATTGCTTCTGCCCAAAAGCTAAGACCAAGTCCTTTAGATTGTAGCATACAATTAGCCATTTCCTTTAAGGTGCGATTCTTCCTTTCAGCTACACCATTTTGTTGTGGGGTATATGGAACAATATGTTGCATTTGAATTCCATTCTCAGTGGAAAAGTTAATGAATGTGTTTTTAACATATTCTCCGTCATTATCAGATCTTAGCTTAAGAATTTGATGTCCAGATTGTTTTTCAACAAAGGCCTTGAAGGCCAAAAATGTGTTAAATACTTCACTCTTGAGTTCTAAGAAGTATACCCAAGTGCGTCTGGAGAAATCATCAGTGAAAGTTAAGAAATGCTTGCAGCCAGAGAATGAAACAACTGGAAGTGGACCACATAAATCACTATGCACAAGCTGTAAAGGGGCTAAAGACTGAGGCGTGCCAAGAGGCACGTTTTTCAAAACTGTCCCGATGATGTTTTCCGAGTACACATCCGGAACAAACACCATCTCTGCAAGATACCATAGGAAGACCTGTCACCATATTTTCTTTACATAGATGCTGAAGGGAGCGATAGTTTAAGTGACCAAATTGCTCATGCCAAAGTTTGCTCACTTCATCGTTATGAGCAACAAATACTGAGGGAAGATTTGAGGACCCAAAGTTGTGAAACTTATACAACCTTGTAGAATCATCAGCGATGACAGTAACTAAAATCTATTTAGGATCTCTTAGGTCCTTGATTACAGCATCATGAGGTGAAAATTCAATGATTTTACCTTCACCTGAATGAGTTATCTGATATACAGATAGAAGGTTGCAGGATAAGGTTGGAACACATAATACATCATTAAACTGACCATTGTCTAGATGAACAGTTCCAGTCCCTACAACACTAAGAGATCTATCATCACCAACATATATATTTTTGGTGTTACAATCATTTAAAGAAGAAAACATGGCTTTGTTTTTGGCCATGTGATAAGAAGCTCCAGAATCAATGATCCACTCATGAGAATGAGAAGAAGAAGACACATTTAGTGCATAGCCAGACCGAGATGCTTGACAACCACATGCAGAAAGTGCCATTCTTGAAGATGAAGTTGAAGTTGAAGATTTCTCCAAATGGATGTTATGTTTCTTCATCGCTGCTTCCAAGGCTTCCATCTTCTTAAAGCATTTGGATTCTAAGTGGCCATCTCGATTACAAAAGTTGCAATGTCTATCAGTCTTCTTCCATTTGTTTTTATTTGTCTTATCATTTTGTTGAAATGATTTTTCATTTTGAGGCTGAGATTGCTTAGGACCCTTGTTTCGTTTAGGACCATTCTTTTTAGGATATGACTTCATAGGATTCTTTGAATTTGGTTGCTTTTGGGCGGCTAACGCTTTCTTGGAAGAGTTTCCAAGATTAAGAAGACCAAGGTGTAAGAGTTTTTCTTGTTCTTTTATTAAAGAATCACAAAAAGAGTCAAAGGAAGGGGACTTGTAGTCTGTTCCTTGAGAAATGAAGGCTTCTCTTGTAGAATGGAAGGTGGAAACAAACACAGAGTAGGCTGGTCCCAACTTAGTAAGAATGGAATAGATAAGGTTACTATCTTATTTCTTAACTTTAACACCTTCCAAGAGATATCTAAGAGTCTTGAACTTGGACAAGAAATCTTCAATGCAAGAAAAATTATTAGGGTCCAATGTAAGCAACTCATTTTCAAGTTGATGGGCTCTAAGTTCATTTTTAATCCCAAAAACTTTATTGATTTGTTTCTGATCCAGGTGGATATTGGTGGCCACCTACCAAGTCCACCTGGACCCCCACCATTGTTTCTCTCAACATTTTCAGTTTCCTTAATTGTAGCACAACTTACTATTTTTAGCAGTTTTTCGGGTCCTGAACTTCTGGAGCCGTTTTGAGGCCCTAAACGACATTTTTTGGGAAATCTGGGGGCAACATGGGTCCATGGACCGATGTTGCCCTTCCCAAAGTGGTAATGCTCGGATAGATATTTCTAACGAGCTATTGTACGCGTCAAATGGAGATCGTATGCCAAAGTTACGACCCCGGGAAGTTGATGTACAATGGTACAAACCCAAACGGGGCCCACAATTTGGCGTTTCATCTCCTAGGGTTAGGTTTTGGAATGTTAAGGGTTTTCCATTATTTCTCAACAATAAATAGGCCTTCGAGCCTCATTGTAACATAGTTCAGAGGCATGTAACCACCACATCTCTTCTCAGAGATAAGCTACCATCGCCCTAGCTGGTTTATTTCCATTTCTAGTTGTAAGCATATTTCAGTATTTTCCATTAATGAAATGAAGTATTATTTCCACTGCATCTTTGTGTATATGGTTATCTCTATAATTTTTTGCGTTCCTGTTTAAATCCAGATCAGTGGTATCAGAGCGGTCTGCTTTTTCTCTGTTTTTCTTTGCATGTCCCCAACAAGGTCGAGATATAAGGAGTTAGGGCTTGAACTGGTTGAACCTTTGCAAGACCAGCCTTGCAAATCCCGACGGCCTCCCATGGCAGATGAGAAGAAAGATGAGGGGGCAAGAGATCCCATCAAAATCTTGCTCGAAGAAGCCCTCGAGCGACAACAGAACGCGATGATGGACAGCTTTTCCCAGATCCTTCAACGGCTACCCAGAAGCGACACATCGGCTTCCAGCAGCTACTATGGAAACGCCATGCCCTTTAAGGTACAAGTTAATTTTGAAATCCCCATATTCGAGGGTCAGATAGACGCAGATGTTGTAGATAAATGGTTAAATCTGCTGGAGGGTTATTTTTCTATTCATGAATTTTCGAGTCGGGAAAAGATTGTTTTTACTCTTCTCAAAGCAGCCCCCCACGTCAAGGACTGGTGGGAAACTACTCCGAGCATAAGGATGAAAGTACTGGCTCACTATTTTCATCCGCACCCACCTGGAATTCATTCCGGGATGCCATCAAGGAGCAGTACTACCCTGTCGGAAGCTATGAGGATGAATACGTAAAGTGGACTACGCTGCGGCAGGGAAGGGACCAAGACGTGCCGGAGTTCACCAATCTTTTCCATACCCTTCGCACAAAGTTGGGTAGCAAGGATTCAGAGCAACATGTGATACTCAAATACCATGGCTACCTGCACAAGTACATCCAGGAAGAAATACAATTCCTGAACATCTCCTCGCTCGGTGCAGCATACCGATATGCCGTCAAGGTCGAGCAGAAGTTTAAACAAAAGAAGCGAGACTTTGGATCTGCAAATCCAAAGTAGGGGAAAGGTGCCCCTAAACCACAGAACAAAGGACAAAGCCAAGGCGGGACAGCCCAAGATAACCCGCCAAAGCTGCAAGCAAAGAACAGCGCCGCGAAGCCGAAAAAGGACACTGGAAAATGGTGTGAGTTCCATAAGAGCTCCACTCACAACACAAGTGAGTGTTGGGCCAAGCAGTCACTGGTGGCTGAGCTAAAGATTTCAGAATTAGATGCATGTTCCGACTCTGATTCAGAACCCGATAAGAGGAAGCAGATCATTGATGCGGATCCCAATCCCACTGTTGCTACCGCCAAGATCCAGAAAAATAAACCCGAAGATCCAGAGGAGGAGGAGCATCTCTTCCACTCCCAGATGTGGGTAAAGGGCTCCCCGATACAGTTCATTGTTGATAGAGGGAGTCAAAAGAACCTCATTTCGGCAGAGGTCGTGAAGCGGTTGGGCTTACCGACCACAGCACATCCACAACCATACACCATTGGGTGGCTTCACCAAGGACGAGATCTTCGCGTGAGCCAGCAGTGTCGCCTTCCATACAACATCAAGCCCTTCACGGATGAGTTATTGTGTGACATTGCTCCCCTTGAAGTTTGTGATGTATTATTAGGACAGCCATACTTGTGGAAGCGACATGCTGTGTATGAATCAAGGCCCCGTGCTGTTATTATTACATTGGGAAGTAAGTTGTACAGGATACCAGAGGTAGCACCACCTACCGCCATCTCTTTGATTACTACAAAACAATGCAGTAAGATCATTTCCAAAACCAGGAAATTTGTTTTCCTGATGATACGCCCTCAAGGAAAGAAGAAGACAGTGGCCGCAGCATCCAGATGGGGTCCCTCTGCACGACAACTACAGATGGACAAGGTTGTGGAGGAGTACGAGGACATCTTCACCTCCCCTGCAGGGGTTCCTCTGCACTGTCAGGTCAAGCACTCCATCGATCTAACCCCAGGTGTGCCGCTACCCAATCGACCAATTTATTGACGCTCCGTTCTGGAGAACAATGAAATCAAGAGGTAGATTCAGGAGCTCTTGCAGAAAGGTCACATCTGTCCGAGTTCATCGCCTTGTGGGAGCCCGATCGTGTTGGTACAAAAGAAGGATGGGACGTGGAGACTCTGTATTGAATATAGGGCGCTGAACAAGATCACTGTCCGTAATAGGTACTCGATCCCGCGGATTGATGACCTCCTAGAACAACTAAAGGGGGTGAAATATTTCAGCAAGATCGATCTGAAGTCAGGATACCACCTGGTACCAATCGAACCCTCTGATGTGTGGAAGACTGCCTTCAAATCCAAGGAGGGCCTTTTCGAATGGTTGGTTATGCCTTTTGGATTGACGAATGCTCCTGCAAACTTCATGAGGCTAATGGATGACATCTTGTGGCCATTCACCAACTCCTTTGTAGTAGTATACTTGGATGACATTCTGATCTTCAGCCAGAGTTGGGAAGAGCACCTCCACTTCATCCAACAGGTTCTCCAACCACTGCGGCAACACAAGCTATGTGCCAATTTGGAGAAATGCACTTTTGGCATGACCTAGGTTCAGTATCTGGGATACATCATTGATGAACAGGGGGTGCATGTCGATCCAGCCAAGATCCAAGTCATTCAGGATTGGCCATCTCCAACCACTCTAACAGAGCTCCATAGCTTTCTAGGTCTTGCCAACTTCTACCGCAGGTTCATGTTGGGGTTTTCTCATATTACTTGGCCCTTGAGTCAAGTCACCAAGGGAGGGGAAAAAGCAAAATTCTTTTGGTCTGAATCTCAACAGAAGGCATTCATGGAGTTGAAGGATCGCCTCTGCATGGCACCAGTGCTCGCGTTACCAGATTTACAACAACCATTTGAGGTCGAGACAGATGCCTCTGACTATTCTATTGAGGCAGTCCTTACTCAACATGGACATCCAGTGGCATATCACAGTGAAACACTTTCAGACACAGTCCGAAAGTACCCCACTGTTGTTGGGAAAAGTATCCAATACGGAATGACCCTATCCCACTCTAAGGGTGATAGTACCTCAGCAACAACCGAATGCAAAGCTATTCAAGATTACTTCTTTATGAGATGTAAGAGAGAGGAGAAAGAGATCCACTAACCGTTATCTTCCGCTAATGATTGATCCAATCTTCCCTCTTTGCTGCTTGCTCCCAGCGACTTGCTCTTTCACTGGCCCAGCTACACAAAGATCCTGCAAAAGCACAAGAAAGGGAAACTACAAGAAGCATACATCCATAACTGATTCAAGGATTAGAATAAATCAAATATACAAGCATCAATACGCCATTGAGACACATGCATATAGAAGAAACTCAAATGCTTTATTAATGGAAGAAGTAAAGTTCTGAGAGTGTTACAACCATAAGAGGCCCAATCCAGCAACACCTCCCAGCAGAAAGAAATCTCCTCTTCACCTCCTTCAAAGCAATCACCCAATAGTTCTAAACTCAAACCAATAGCACTTCCTTACAGTCACAAGATTCCAGCCCCCTTTAGACCTCATGAGAGAGCTCTATATATAGGAGATTTGGAGAAAGGATGAGTCAGCTTGAGGCTGGCATGAAGCTGACTAGTGTCCTCTCCCACTTCAGTTATTCTTCAGTTCTTGAGTCCACTTGGAGATCTAGATCCTCTTACTCATCACAAGGCGAATTCCTTGATCCAAGTGTCATTTTGGAAGCTTCCTGGGCATTTGACACCTTGAGGAATGACTGTGCCACTTGGCCAATCTCGCCCAGCGCAGGTAGCCTTCATTAGAGTTGACATTCAGCGCAGGTACAGAGTGGAGCAGTTGACATTCAGCGCAGATGCTCAGTGGAGCAGTTGACATGATCCAGAATTAGCTTGTTTTTTAGTGTTTTCAGGTGGAGAACTGATATTTAGTGCTGTGGTTTGCTGACCTTGTTCCTCTAGGGGTAGGAACAACATGTTTAGGGACTTTGGATCCCTTAGATTATTGACATTTCATGCTTCATGCTGTAAGGCACAAAAATGTCTATAACAGTTGCCCCCTAAAGTATGAGGTCGTTTATCGGGTGAAATGCTTTATCAGGAGGATCCGAAGTTCATTCAATCGCTGAGAGGTGACCTGTAATAAATACAATACAATACATTATTTTTCATTCTGCTTTCATGATCTAGCTGAGGCGGGCATTCCCATGCTCAGCTTTATAAATTCATTTTGGTACATAGAACAGACGATCGTCTAATGGTAGACTGATAATTCTTTGCTGAAATTATCATCCTTTGAGTAGGATGATCATCTGCTGTAATAATGTACATATCAAATGTCTTTATATTTCCTGAATATATATCACAGCCTGGATGGATGAAACTAGATCCGGGGTCTTCAAACTCGTTCGATCTTCACTCTAAGTACAAGTCGATCCATGTGAGAATTGCACTGAAGTCGAACATGGAAAGACATCGCTTGATTACCGGTCAATAATGTAAACCGATAACAAGCGCGAGAGGAATCACCGATAATGATAATGACCCTCAAGGTACTGCAGTACAATTCACGTGGTGTGAATAAAGGACTTGGCGTCGAACACCATGCAAAATCTTCTGGTCGAAGGTCATTGATGTATACCTGTCGCCGGAAGTGAGAAACTTGCCATTGAGGCATGCAAGCTTCAAAGTACTGAGGGGGTGTTCCTAGATCAACTTCTTGGATAATGAGCTGAAGTCGACAAGAAGCGATCCGTCAAAGGAGGGCCTTAATGAATCCCACATCAGTGACACGGAACGGAGCTAATGATTTTAGTGGAGGTGAAAACTATATGTGAGATATGATTCAGGGTGGCGATCATGGGTGGATGAAGGATAATGTATGGCAGTGGATGGGACACGGTTGACTCTTTCTGAACTGTTATCACCCAGGTTGTTCCCTATGACTCCCAAGGGAATACGGCCGGGGTAACCACTAACCAGTCTTTGGATCACTGTTTCTAGCCAAACTGTGATCAGAGAGGGCTCTCTCTTTATGAGTTTGTATCTACAATGATAGTGTTTTAGGCTAGGTATTGGGCATAGGTTATGTTCATGTTTTTGGTTGATGAAACTCCTTTCAGATTTCAGTGATGTAGTTTTCAGAGAGGTTGAGTACCATTGGGCAATGGAGTCTGTGGCTATATGTGTTTGAAACTTTGAGATGAAAGATGGGACTTACAGGGCCATTCGAGTGCTTAATAGAACAGGTTTTTTGATTAAATGACTGGAAACAGGTAACACAAACAGTGAAAGCATTTAAGAATTTCCACTTTTTATCTACATGTTCCCAACAGACAGCTTTAAGAGGAGAAAACAGAGGTCTTAGGGGCAAAGATTGAATCCCTGAGAATGACTGTCACAGTAGAAGACACAGTTTCGAAATGCAGCAATTAAGAATTACAATTCTGTCACTGTATCTGAGGAAAACATGTATAATAGCTCAGTTTGAGTCCAGGGTAAACATGGTTAAATCCTGGGACTATCCTTTCACCTTGCTATCAAGTGTAAAACATTTGAACAACAAAAGAGAACAAAAGACTCAAAAGAAAAAACATAACGAAGAGATTTGAGAATACTTGCTGTTTTATGCAACACCCTGGAATCCTGTAACATTCATCTTTCACCACAATACATCAAAGAACACCAAGCCTTGGAAATTCCATTCTTCCTTTGTATTAATTCTCTGAAAATGTTACAACGAGCTAGAGCTCTTCAAAAGAAAATAACAACAACCCCTTCAACTGCTGTGAAGGGTGAATATATACTTGCGGTCATTTACAAAATATCTGAGTCCTGAGTTATCTCAGATTTTACTTTCTTACCAACTACTTAAGATATTATGGCCAAAATTTAATGCAGCATTGATTACAGAGTACAGGCATTTTAATGCTCTGTCAGAAGATATTTTAGCCTTTGGAGACAGCTAAGTCGGTCAAGATTTTCTGAGTAAATGCTGGAAAATCTGTCTTCAATGCTTTGTACGCTGTGTCTTGGACTTGTCACCTGAGATTGTGACTGTTGCTTGTGGTGAATCAATGGTCCTGCTGAGTTGGCTCAGCTTCTGCCTCTTCCCTGTAGATATTTTTCTTCAAAATTGTGCCTGCGCATGTATGCTCATTTGCCTGGAGAATTAGCGCTACTGATTCTGGCTTGACAAAACTGTCTGTGTCAAATTCCTCCAGACATCCTGTGTGGGTAGTTGGTGTGCTAAGATTGCCCCTAGAGTTTCATCTGCTTCTGTGTATTTGAAGAAGTTAGGTGGTGTATCAAACAGATGCTCGACTTCATTCATGAGGAAAAACAGGTTCTCTACCCTGTCATACATACTCTGCCCTGTGGCTGGCCCTGGCTCTGCTGAAGTGCTGGGTGGTTGTGCAATCTCTGCCACTGCATGGGCATCAATCCTCTTGTTGTAATTGTCCAGGGTGAGCAGTCTTCCTACACTGCTTAAGATGCTGGGGAGGCCTCTGTTCTGCAGTGTCACGAATTTTTCCAGGAATCTATTGATTTCAGTTTGCATATCCTGTGTCCTCCTCTCCAGTGTTCCAACTAAGCTCCTCAATGTAATGACTCTCTTTGCTACAGCAATTGCTTCTGTCCTGTTAGTGATTCCCATGACAGTTAATTGAGAGCTAGTCTTATGGTTCAGAATATTGATCATCCTAGTAGCAGCTTCTGGCATGTGTCCAAGGCTTGCCCTGGCTCTCTGTATTTCTTTGTTTGCCTTAGTGATGAGCACCATTTGCTCATCCATGGTCTCAATATATTGCCACTGGTTGGCAATGGACCGCCCAATGTTGCTCCATAGCACTGCTTTCATTTGAGCTGTCACTTTTTCTAGTGCAAGCTCTTTCTCCAGTTCAGCAATTCTCCTCTTAAGAGCTTTTACCTCTCTGTCCTTGGCTGCCTCATTCTGTTTGCTCTTGTCAAACCTTTCATTTACCTTAGTCAAGGTTTTCTTAAGCTCATCCAGCTCTTTCATTTGAGATTCCATGACTTGGATCTCAGCTTGCAGCTTTTGCATGTCTAAACTAGCAGCCTGTTCTGATGTTGTAGTTGTTGCCGCTGTGGATGGCGCTGTAGTTGGTGCTGTAGCTTCTGTTTGCTGAGGAGGAGGAGTAGTCTTTGGAGGGACTTCCTCAAGGTTTATTATCACAGGAGGAGGCTGGGAGGGTTGGCCCTCTTCTCTTTGCTTCAGTGCTTCTTGTAGTGCTGCCTTTGCAGCTTCAGTTTGTCCTAGCTGGTCTTGAGTCCTAACCAGCTCTTTGTATAGGGATACCAGCAGGTCTGTAGTATCCTTTTCTTGCCTTTGCTGGGCAACTTCATCTGTTTGTGGATGGATGGTGGCCGGGAGTTTGATTTTCTTTCTTAGGGCTGCCATGTCTGCATCCCTTATCTTCAGAAGTTCTTGGATGCCTTTGACATCTTTAGGATCATGCCCTATCTCTATAATTACCTCTTCCAAGGACTTGATCCTATTGTCCTTGGCTTGTGATGATGCTCTTTCCAACTCCAGCTGAGAAGCTGTGTTATCCAGGCTGCTCTTTAGTTTATAATTCTCCAATGTCTCATCTGCCAGGGAGGCATACACCATTTCACCGGTTTGCTTATGTAATTCAATCTTGTCCATAGGGTGTATGTCTTTGGCAAGAACCTCCATGTTGGTTCTTAGATAGTCCGAGGTGGTCTGAGGATGCAACGTTGTGGGCATGAAGTGGCTCATTATCATTTTGCCTTCGCTCACATCGAAAGCAGACATGAGTCTCTGTTGGTTGCTAGGAGCTAGTTTTAACAAGTGATCATAGAGCTGCACTTTTATGGGATCACTCCTCCTCTTGATGTCAATGAACTGCTGCTTTATACTTGACTGCTCTTCTCTATGTTGACCGGAGGAGCTGACCTCTCCTCCCATAGTCATGTCATGTCCACGCTGAGATGAGCTGGCCGAAAGTTCTCCACTGGGTGGGCCCATGCCCATGGCTTGCCTTACTGCTATGTCCTCCTCTTGGGAGTCATTCAGTCTTTGTCTCTTCTCTCCTCTGATGAAGGATGAGGTCTGGGGGGTCTCTCTCTCCCTTTTCCTGGTCAAGTCCTCCTTCTGTGGTGTTTGGAGGACTGAGGTGTCTATATTGGTGTCTGTCCTGGGAGGCACCTCTGTTCGGGGCTGCTGCTCAGTGTTACTAGGTAAATCTGTCCCCTTTTCCTGCTGCAAGGGCTGCTGTTCACTGGACTGTGCTTCTCCTTGTTGCTGCCCCAGTTCTTGCTCTTCCATTTCTTCTTGCTGCTGTAGCAAGGTGTCAACTTGTTCTTCTGTCAATATAGGTGGCTGTTCCACCTGTTTTCCTTTGTCTTTGCTTGCTGCCTGGGGTGTCTTCTCAGTAGTTGGCTGCTGTACTGCTGAAGATTTAGCAGCTGTTCCAATTTGCTTTCTGTAGGAGAGGGGCACCTGTCCACAAGTTTCCAAGTCAGCTTCTTTTTGCACATTCCTAGCTTCTTTCTCAAGTAATTCTACCTCAGTGACTTGTTCTACTAGTGTACCCTCTTTCCAATCTAGTGCATTGGCATACTGTTCAATTTCAGGTTGTCTTTTATGTGCATAGTTGCCCAATTTGTATCTAATTCTTCTGAGGGAGATAGAATGATTGGGGTCATAGGGAATCCATTCAAAACTGGTCTGCAATCTGAGGCCTTCCAGTATGCTGTGTGCCTCTTTCCACCCTTCCTCTTTCCTGTTATATAGGAAGGAACCTAGCTGGTTTCTTACCTTCAATTGTGACTTCTTGTTTCTACTCTGAAAGTGAAGGTAATCTGAGTTCCCAAACTGCCTGAAATATTCTAAGGCAAAAAGCCTCATGGGGACATACCTTGGCAACCTAAATGGGTTCAATTCACAGCCATATATCCTAATGACTGTGTGGTTCTGGTAGAAGTACCAGTTGCCAATATTATAAGATTTGTTCAAATGTAGAATCCTCTTCATATCATCGGTTAATCTAGGAGGAGGAGTACCTTGCAGAACTGTTAGGGCTGGATGAACAAATAAATCAATAAACTCACAGTATGTATAGGGTGATACTGAGGTAGAATGAAAAACAGAGGTCCAGAAAACAACTGATCTTGGGATTCCCTGGGCATTGAGTGGCCTCAAAGGAACAGAGAAGGTAGCTGGCTGGTAGAAAAGGAATAAATGATATATATAGGAGGTGTACCTGAACAGTCTCTCCCTTTTCAAATTCATGAACTGCTCATGGATTTTCTCTGCTATGTAAGTTGCATAATCATACTGCACAGCTGGAGGCTTACCAGGGGCAAATATAGACAGCATTGCCATTATACTTTCATCTACATCTTCCAACCCCCTGAACCCTAGGACATAGCTAATTAGGTCCACCAACATTCTGCCCAACTCATTTAGATAGTGGTACCCAATAGGAGGGGTTCTGACTGTTTCAGAGCCCGGTGTGACAAACAGTTGGTTGATTTTGACAATCTGGTCACTGGACAGCTTGCTCCCTCTGTTTATCAGATTCTGCATAGATAGAGGGGTCAACTTCTTGGCTGTATTGAAGCGCAGCATCTGGTTTATGCTCTCTGGGGTGATCTGGAACAGAACTAAGCCTGTGGGGCTCATGACTGCTCTTTGGCTGGGGTCATAGCATTCCTGGCAGCTGTAAATGAGCTCTGGCATTGGATTGACTTGGGGAAGGTTGTATATGGGCAAATTTGACTCCCAAATCCCCAAGATATCTGCTCCACTGAGGTGCTGGGCTTTTAGTTCATTCAGCATTAGCACATTATACTTGGTTCCCATGGGAAACCAATCCAGCATTTGGTAGTCCATGTCTCCCAGGGCTTTCCATGCTAGTTCTTGGTGAGGTGCATTGATGGGCTTAATGTTTAGTGCAATAGGGGTCTCCATAGCTGTTCAAGTTACCAGAATTGCAAATAGACAGGTGGAATGGTGAAAACACAGTCTGGAGGCAGTCTTCTGTGGAAACAGTTTGAGGTTTTGAATGTTCAAGGGGAATTCTCTCAGTAGCAATTGAAATACTACTGGAGTCTAGTGACAGAACCTCTCTGTGGTGTAACTGAACTCTCTGACAGGGTGAATTATGTCTATTAGCAATTCTGCCGGGAAAACGCAGAATTACAGAGGTTTAATGGGAATTGCAGGTTTCTAGAGCTCTGCCGGTGTTTCTTGGCCCTCACAATGACAATGCTGGATGAATGAAGGGGAATGAACGGTGTAAATCTAGTCTTTATGGTTCTATTATCCCTGTGAGCAATTTTGAGCTTAATGAAGGTCGTATGGAGGGCGAAATGGTCTAAATACCTGTAATTCGACGAGCAGAGGTTGAAACACAGGTGCACGGTTGCTTTTGAGGAGGTCGCCCGGGCTAATCGGCTGGTTGGCGAAAATTCGAGCTCAAACGGTCATGCAGAGCGTTCAGTAAAAACACAGTGAAAATGGTAAAAACACGGGAAAATTTGGTAAATATGGGTCATTTTACCATTTGGCGCTTTTTTCTGCTGACGTCAGCATGACGTCATTGGTGGGTCATGGTGAGGTGACGTCAGCTGACGTCATCGGGCGACGTGGCAGTGGGTGACCGGTCAAAGGGGTGGCGAGGTGGCAATCCAGTCAGCAGTGAGGTGGACCCATACGAGAGGCAGGTACGAGCAGGCAATGACGTGGCGGCGAGTCAGCGGCGGGTAGGTGGTGGTTAACGTGCAACGGTCACGGTTAAGGCCTTAACCGCCGCGGTTTCTCGGGGCGGTTTAGGTACGGCGCGGAGGATGTCAGAGCGGGCTCCGAGATGGTTTAACGCCCGACGCGTGGAGAAGGCGTGACAAGGCGCAACGTCACTTCCCCGGAAGTTAACGTGCGGTCACGGGAGGCGCTCCGATATTGCTGTAGGCCGTCGGATCTGGTGGGCTTGATCCGACGGCTGGCGGAGGGGAAACAAGCGCGTCTGATATTGTGGGCGGAAAAATCAAATTTTATGGGTTTTATGCGGGTTTTGCAAATGTTTTGATTAAACCACCATGCGGTAGGATTGGGAAACGTGCCAGAGGCGGGCATTTGATCTTTGCAAAGGTTTTATAGGCAAAATGGGTTTGGAAAGTGGGTTTTAGCAATGCAGAGGTGAGTTGAAGGCAAATTGATTTGCAGCAAAGGGGAAATAGGGTGGAATAGGTTCACCAAAGTGGCCAGATGCCATTTGGTCCCTTTTGAAAAATACACGGCTATTATGCCTAGGGGAGGGAATATACATAAGATTTGGGGTTTTATACACCTTAGTGTTAATAATATTAGGGGTGGGGGTAAGATAAGGGATGTTATATAGTAGAATTAGGAGTTAATATGAATGAAGGAGGGGAATTTAGAAAGGGGGTGTTAGTGATGGAGTAGAGAGGGAAAGAGAAGAAGTTAGTGATGCTCTTTGCTGTAATTTCATGGAATTCACCACTTTGTTTGCTGATAGATCAATTGCCTTGGCAAGAGACCTATTGATACTTGTGTAATGGTGATCATATTCTTTCTGCAACCACAACTGCCTACCCAACTATTTTGCCTAGCATTTTTTGTTTCTTCTTGGAGGGGCACTTGGACTTGCAACCCTCAATTGCCTTTTCTTTTCTTTGGCTTTTTCCTTTTCTCTCTATCTACTTCTACCTTTATGTCTTCCAAGGTCCCAGATTAAGCTTTTGGGAACCTTTGCTTCTCTACCTGAACTACTTGTCTGCCAAGATTAAGCTGTTTGGACAGACCTCTTTCTCTATTCTACAACTCAAAATTGAAACATGGCATGATCCAGATTAAACTGTTGAATCATCCACAAAAATTGAAATAAGGTCCTCAATACTTGAAACACTTTACCCAGCTCTTACTTTCTAGGAAATATGGGATCTTTGGGATACCAAAGCAGAGCATATTTGGCTTTTCTCTCGCCAATCATGAAATATGAAACCTATTACTATAGGTATCCAACATGAACAACATCTCTTGAACATATAACGACACTGATGTGATGGATCGGTAGCATTACCCCAAATGTGGATGGTTTGGCGAAGACCATGGCAATGAGACCGGTGAATGAAACAACCCAACCCGATGTGATACGGAGGAC
Source organism: Pinus tabuliformis (assembly GCA_031772625.1). Classification (NCBI taxonomy): domain Eukaryota; kingdom Viridiplantae; phylum Streptophyta; class Pinopsida; order Pinales; family Pinaceae; genus Pinus; species Pinus tabuliformis. Next base: position 11,658,146 of record CM062808.1, read on the forward strand.
AAAGTGTCATGTTCAAGAGCGACTTGCTACCATTAAAGCTTTGAGGTTCTCCCAATTTTTCCCCAGTCATTTCTGACCAGTACCTCTTTATTTTTGTCAAGCTTGAGGAGGATAACATATGCTTGTTCTATAACCTGCCCTTCGGGCAAGCCCATCGCTATGTTTTAACGAGCCTAGTGATAGGGAAACTCGTTCTCGTCTAAAGACAAGTTTGTCGCTATTTAATCATTTTAACGAGTCTAACGACAAGGAAAACTCGATCCTTTTCATTTTTAGAGAGTCTGAAAAGGTACAAAAAGTTAACTCCAAAATTCCTTTTTCGTCATCTAATCCCTTAAGTCCGAAAAAGTATAAAACAATACAGAAGGGATGAGTTTTCGATAACTTTAACGAGCCGAATAAAACAAGCGCTCAACCTTTTTGTGTAATAATCCCTCAGGTCCAAAAATATTAAAATCTAGAGGAGGGATAGCTCTTCCGGTCCTTTTAACGAGCTGGAAGGCCAAAACTCGGCAAACTTTTCATATTTTACGAGTCAGGAGAAAAGAGCTCAAAGAAGACTCGTCTTTTGAGGAACGAGTGATAAACAGGGTAGCAGCAGATTCCAGGTACAGGTTGGAATTTTCCAATCACGTCAGTGTCACAAGGATGGCTAGGTGAAATCACTCTTCGCAGCTGTTCCTCAAAATAGGTAAACAATCATATGGGGGTGAACGATCGGCCAAATGGAATGGAGGTGGCAGGTGCAAACATGACCAAGGCTTTTTATGTCTAATAAATTTACGATCACAGAGGTTATTTACCGGGATAGGTTCATTTTTTATTTAAAAATGAGCTTAAACTCTGGGGGAAACATTGCTCACTGCTTTTATTTATTTTTTAACGAGCATGAAGACCGCGTTAAAACTGCTCGGATCTTGCGTTTATTTTTTAACGAGCATGAACTTTATGCTAAAACTGCTCGAAATACCAGTCATAAGATAAGAAATGTCTCCTGTGAGATCTCTATTTTTTATAGAGCTTCATGTTCACTAAGCTTTGCTCCCTCTCATCCTTTCTTTATGCAAGTTCCGAAATGGCTAATCCCAAAAACAGATAAATAACTGCTCTTAGCTTGCACTCCGAAAGGTTTGCATGCCCCCAGGTATAAAATACAATTTCAAGGCTGCCCCTCCTCTCCCCCACCTCTGCTTTTCTTTGGGTGTTCGCAGCTACTTGTCATCTTGCTAGTCTAATGTTAACGATACTTGTCTTCTCGTTATTTTTAACGGGTCTTACGCGGTACTTGTCTTCCCGTCGGCCCAATTTTTGACACCTCTTTTGCAAGATCGCAAGAGAACAGCTACTTGCGACAAGAGAGCAGCTACTTGCGACAAGAGAAGAACACTACTCAAAGACAAAACATTAATGTTATTGAGGGAGGCTTGCCTCTTTCTGGTTACCCAAAGTTTGTTTTGTTAACACCATCAAACGAAAACATCTCCTCGGCACTGTCTACCGAAGTAGACAATGGTGAATGACCTTTGTCAAACAAGTAACCTTAACAAAAGAATCCTGTTCCAGAACAACCCCTCTTCCATCCACGGACAGGGTACGGACTAGTCATATTCTTTCGCGGAAATTCTATCTTATACCCAAGGTTTCCTCTACCCGAAGCAGACCAGGATGCATGCCCCCTGGGTTCCTGTCCCATCTTTCCGAATCACTCGCACTCATTGGGAAGGAGGACCGGGGGTGGAGACATTTCTTGGGTGAAAAGACCATTGAGGGTTGGTATGTGACTATTTGCGATGCGTGATCCCGGAAATGAAAGTTGGTCTACGAGCTTGACCATTCTTCCTTCGTGTGGAAAACACATTACTCTAAAGAGTGAGGAGACTATAGCTCCCATGCAATATATATAGTCTCGTCCAAGGAGTAGGTTATAATCCAAGGGTCCTTGAACGACCATCACGTTCATTTGAACGGTCTTCCCTTTCAATGTAACAGGTACATTGGGGAGGATCCCTAATGGTCGACTGGTTCCTTTATCAAAACCCGAGAGATTTCTTATCTCAGGTAAAAGCGCCGGGGAACCCAGTGCTTTCCAAGCAATAGAGGAAAGGATACTCATAGATGCCCCTTCATCAATGATAGTTCCCACCATTACCATTCTATAAATTTGGACTATGATTCTGAATGGTATACTGGCTGGTAACCGGGGTCTGCCTAGTTGGTTCCAATCAAAGGACACAACTAGGTTGCTTGGTGGTGGGACCGAATATACGGCCGGATATGACCCTGACGATGTTCCTTCCTGTGATAAAGGAATGGGCGCATTTCCCTGATGCTCATCGGAATCTGTGTTGATGAAAAGAATCTGGATGGTGTCATCCTTATTCTCTTCAGTGAGGGTGTCATTTGAAGATGAATCTTCAGTGACGGTGTCATTTGAGGATGAAACCTCTGAAGGAAGAACCGGGTCAACTGTCGTATCGACCTTTAGACTTTCGTCTGGTCTGGATTCAGTAGGTTCATTTTCAATGACTGACGCTTCAGCCGACCACTTGAGTGGGCCAGCTGTATTTTCAACCAACGAAGGACTTGGCACAAGTTTTTTGTATCCAGGAGGAAGTCTCAATGGTGAAACCGGGCGATCTTCCAAAACTCTCTTCGCTTCGTCTAAGAAGGGACAACGGTGGATGGCGTGATCGCCTTTACATAGTTTGCAGGGGGATCTTACTTCCCCTCTTTGTCTTGAACCTTCACTTTCGCTGGTTGACGGTAAGCAATCAACATGGCTATCAGAGGTTGATGCTCCCGAATTGTGCAACCGAGGGGACCAGTCCCTTAGTATCCGGGGAATACAGGGACAATCTCTATGGAAGTGGTCTCCTCTACATATGACACATGGCAATTTAGGCCCGGTCTGTGCTGTGTGTGGATTTTTGTTAGATGTCTTTTGCTTGCCCCCAGTCGCCTTAGGCTCCTTCTTCTTCTTCTCTCTCTCCTTCTTCTCCTTCTTCTTCATGGGAGCTTGGCTTTTGCCGGCTCTACCTTGCGAAGATGAAGGGTCGGAGGAAGAGTTATAGGAAGTTGAAGGCTGGTGGGCAGCTCTAGACTCATCTAACTGTTGACTCGACTGTTCAGGAACCATGGTGTTCTGAACTACATTGGTTGAGAATAGCCAAATTGGCAGGCCAATTGTCAGTCCTGGAAGTGATAATGTGGCCATGTGGGGCGCACCAACTTCTCCCCAAGAGGAGAAAGGACTAGGATTTCCATCATGTAGAATTCCTTGGTTAGGGCGTTCCATGTTCTCAACCTAAAGATCAACGCGGGAATAGGAGGTGATTATGTTCTGTTTAAAATAAATTTTATAACGACGCTTTAGACACAACTTGCTTTTTCACTTTTTAAGAGTCGAGAAAAAGCTAAAGATGACTCTAGTCTCCTTCTATGTTTTAACGAGCCCAAAGTGACAAATGCTCGGATGGAATTTTTCAGTTATAGAGTTTGAAAAAGGCCAAAAGAAACTGCTCTGGAGTTCTAGGTAGAGGGTGTGCCAAACTTTTCGCAAAACCACAGAATACGTTTTACGGTACGAGTGGTCGATCTTCGTGAATGCTGTGTTCACTGCATTGCGATCAGTAGGGCGGCCGACACGATTTCCTATGGATAAAGGCTTTGTTCCTATAGGGGTCTCCCAATATATACGTGACAGTACGTGGGAGCACAAGTCCGTATTGATACTTATCGCTTCACCGTGGAGGAATCACCCAACCACTCAACGCTAAGATATCACGTTTAACGACGCCGGAACACGTCTCTAGCTTAGACCTCTATGTGTTTGCGTTATGTTTCAATGCGTTGTTATGTAAATTCAATTTATTTTAAGGTTGATCTTGTTTAGCAGTTTTCCTTTATGGATCACCACGAGATGTATAGTAACACTCCTAAATGCAGTCTAAGATGATAAGCAAGTTTTTCAATCTTTCAACTTTGAAAATCTTAACTACTGAGGGAAAAGAAAGACAACATCTTTTCACACAGACCATAGAGCACACACTAATGCACTTTTTCCTAAATCAACATGCAAACTGTCATAATGCACATGCACAATGCAGGTATTTCTTTTCTCTTTCTTAATGTTTGTGCGACACAAAAAGAAAGCTGTTGTATAATTTCGAATTCAATTTCAAGTGAAAGCAAACAAGCTTGTCCAAAATCAAAAGACACCTTAAGATTTACTTGTTTCGACACTAGAAATATATAAATTCAAACCATATGACGAAATCAAAAGCTCAATCAGCTATGAACAACAAACAAACTAACTCTTAAGATCAAAACGACACTTTATCACAGGTCTAGATCTAAGAGGCCACAACAAGACTAGTTCACTTTCGTTATGGGAAACTGCAAATGATACAAGAAATACACAAAGAAAAAACACAGTTTCTTTATACAACCGAGGCGGAATAGTGGCAAGGAAAGTTGGTTTCAGATAGGTACATTGACTGGTAACAGGCAGCAAAAACAAGAGTGAAAACAGGGCAAGAAACAACAGGAAACCCCAGTAGCACAAGGCAAGACTGGTTCAGCGCAGGTGGTACACAGGCAGTTTGACCTTCAGCGCAGGTAGCCCCTTCGGGAACTGCGCTGAAATGCAGACAGCCTTCACACAGCCTGCACTGAAGAACGAAACTTTCGTTTCTCTTGGTTTCCGGGTCTCAGATTGCTAAAAAATTCACAGTTTTTGGCCAAATCAGAAGCTATCAGTCAAGGACACACTAAGGGATGAAAAGGAGGATGAAAAGCTATCACTAAGAGCTATTTAGAGTCCTTGTGGATCAGCTCTTCAAATCATAAACTTGCCCAGAAACTGAGCTAGAGTAGCTGCCCTCTACTTTGCATTTGAAAGATCCAAATGCAGTTCGATTCGGTACTCCCTGTGTTTATGAAATGAATAGCAAAAACACAAACAACCAACAAGATACGATCCCCAGTGGAGTCGCCAATTTGTTGTTGGGAAAAGTATCCAATACGGAATGACCCTATCCCACTCTAAGGGTGATAGTACCTCAGCAACAACCGAATGCAAAGCTATTCAAGATTACTTCTTTATGAGATGTAAGAGAGAGGAGAAAGAGATCCACTAACCGTTATCTTTCGCTAATGATTGATCCAATCTTCCCTCTTTGCTGCTTGCTCCCAGCTACTTGCTCTTTCACTGGCCCAGCTACACAAAGATCCTGCAAAAGCACAAGAAAGGGAAACTACAAGAAGCATACATCCATAACTGATTCAAGGATTAGAATAAATCAAATATACAAGCATCAATACGCCATTGAGACACATGCATATAGAAGAACCTCAAATGCTTTATTAATGGAAGAAGTAAAGTTCTGAGAGTGTTACAACCATAAGAGGCCCAATCCAGCAACACCTCCCAGCAGAAAGAAATCTCCTCTTCACCTCCTTCAAAGCAATCACCCAATAGTTCTAAACTCAAACCAACAGCACTTCCTTATAGTCACAAGATTCCAGCCCCCTTTAGACCTCATGAGAGAGCTCTATATATAGGAGATTTGGAGAAAGGATGAGTCAACTTGAGGCTGGCATGAAGCTGACTAGTGTCCTCTCCCACTTCAGTTATTCTTCAGTTCTTGAGTCCACTTGGAGATCTAGATCCTCTTACTCATCACAAGGCGAATTCCTTGATCCAAGTGTCATTTTGGAAGCTTCCTGGGCATTTGACACCTTGAGGAATGACTGTGCCACTTGGCCAATCTCGCCCAGCGCAGGTAGCCTTCATTAGAGTTGACATTCAGTGCAGGTACAGAGTGGAGCAGTTGACATTCAGCGCAGATACTCAGTGGAGCAGTTGACATGATCCATAATTAGCTTGTTTTTGAGTGTTTTCAGGTGGAGAACTGATATTTAGTGCTGTGGTTTGCTGACCTTGTTCCTCTAGGGGTAGGAACAACATGTTTAGGGACTTTGGATCCCTTAGATTATTGACATTTCATGCTTCATGCTGTAAGGCACAAAAATGTCTATAACACCCACTTATGATAAAGAGATGTATTCCATTGTACAGGCCTACCGAAAATGGAAGCATTACATTTTAGGGAAGGAAACAGTCATACACACAGACCACCGACCCCTGCAGTTCATACAGACCCAAGGGAAATTGCAGAATGATCGCCATCAGAAGTGGTCTACGTACCTGCAACAGTTCCACTTGAATATCAAGTATAAGAAGGGCAGCACCAATAATGTTGCAGATTGCCTCAGTCGACCACCGATCATGGCGTTAACCACCGTGCTCAACTCTTGTGGGCATGAGACTTCTGATTGGGCACTTCTCTACAAAAGCGACCCAGAATTTGGCCACATATACCAGACACTCTTGGAGGGTCGGCATGTTCCAGATTTTCACCTCCAGGATGCCCTGTTATGCCACCTGGGTCACCTTTGTGTTCCTTCAAGCGAGCGTGCCAAGATGATTTGGGAAGCACACTACAGTCGAGTTGCTGGGCATTTCGGGGTCGAGAAAACAGTGGCAGTACTGCAAAATTATTTCTGTTGGCCGAATCTTCGACAGGATGTTGGGAAGTACATCAGATCATGTACTGCCTGTGCCATTTCCAAACCGACCATTAAGAAGCACGACCTCTATACCCCGTTGCCTACCCCTAGTCAACCTTGGGAATCCATCTCCATGGATTACATGTCAGGCCTTCCTTCCACTAAGCATGGAAATGACAGTGTTTTTGTGGTCATCCACAGGTTCTCGAAGATGGCCATTATGGCGGCCTGCAAGAAGAATATCACAGCAGAAGACACTGCTAAACTCTTCTTTGAACGAGTGTGGGTGCACTTTGGGATCCCACAGTCTATCATCTCAGATCGGGACAGTTGGTTTCTCAGCACATTTTGGTCCAGTCTCTGGTCAATGTTGGACACCAAACTCACAAAGTCCACAACCTTCCATCCTCAAACTGATGGCCAGACAAAGGTTGTCAATAGGATGATTGTGCACATTCTGCGCATGTATAACTCAAAGCATCCACGCACATGGGACAAGAGCCTCCCCTATGTTCAGCACAGCTACAACCAGGCTCTTCACAGCTCCACTGGCCATAGCCCTTTTCAGGTGGGTTTGGGATTCCAGCCACTATGCCCCATTGATGTGGCCATGCCACTTGTATCTACTCACATAAATTCAACTCATGTCCAGTCCGAAACAGATAAGGCCACCAGCTTCATTGAGCACATCCAACATATTCGCCAGCAGGTCCATGACATTCTTGAGAAATCAAATTCCAAGTACAAGCAGCGACATGATCAACATCGGGTGCCACACAAGTTTCAGGTGGGCGACAAAGTCTGGTTGCATTTGCAAAAGGAACGCCTTACTGGAGCCTATCGGAAATTGAGACCACTCCGATATGGTCCTTACACCATTACTAAGGCTATGGGAGACAATGCATTTGAGCTCGACATTCCCCCATTCCTTGGCCTGCACCCAGTGTTCAATGTGGACCTCCTTCGGCCATACTTTCCACCATTGCTAGACACATCCGACATTGCAGAACAACTCAAACCCACAGAATTAAATCTAGATTGCATGGAACAAGCTGCAACTAATCGGATCATGGACACACAGATCAAGAACACTCGCCAACAAAATATCCAACTGTATCGAGTTGTCAAAGCAGGCCAACTCCTTCAGCAGGGCAAGTGGCTCACCAGGGAACAAGTTCAGCAAAAGTTTCCTCATCTCATGGAGGAACTCAACACAATGGGGACCATTGCTTCCTAAGGGAGGAGGAATGATCCAGGTGGATATTGGTGGCCACCTGCCAAGTTCACCTGGACCCCCACCATTGTTTCTCTCAGCATTTTCAGTTTCCTTAATCGTAGCACAACTTACTATTTTTAGCAGTTTTTCGGGTCCTGAACTTCTGGAGCTGTTTTGAGGCCCTAAACGACGTTTTTTGGGAAATCTGGGGGCAACATGGGTCCATGGACCCATGTTGCCCTTCCCAAAGTGGTAGTGCTTGGATAGATCTTTCTAACGAGCTATTGTACGTGTCAAACGGAGATCGTATGCCAAAGTTACGACCCCGGGAAGTTGATGTACCAATTTACCCAAACGGGGCCCACAGTTTGGCGTTTCATCTCCTAGGGTTAGGTTTTGGAATGTTAAGGGTTTTCCATTATTTCTCAACAATAAATAGGCCTTCGAGCCTCATTGTAACATAGTTCAGAGGCATGTAACCACCACATCTCTTCTCAGAGATAAGCTACCATCTCCCTAGCTGGTTTATTTCCATTTCTAGTTGTAAGCATATTTCAGTATTTTCCATTAATGAAATGAAGTATTATTTCCGCTACATCTTTGTGTATATGGTTATCTCTATAATTTGTTGCGTTCCTGTTTAAATCCGGATCAGTTTCATTGCTTCATCAGGAGTATCAAGTTCTGCAATATGGAATCTAAGATCTGGAGAAATAGACATCCCTATCAATCCACGTGCTTGATCTTGCCTATTTTCCCATTCAGCAACCTTATCTTCATCCTTCGGTTTCTTTTCTTGGCCTAAGGCTATTCTGTAGAGACCTTTACTTCTAAGTAAATCCTCAATGTAGGACAACCATTGGAAGTAGTTGGTGCTGTCAAGGGTAACTTGGTATTGACTTTCCATTTCAATGGAAACTAAAGCTAAAGATGCCAAAAATAAGTGTTCCAATGGATAGATCTCGAAAAATTAGGCTGGTTTAAAAAAAACGGCTTTGAAAACGGCTTCCAGATGAAGAAGTTATGGCTTTTTGAAAAATAGTTGATGAAGTTGCCGACGATGTGCGGGAATGTGCGGAAATGAAAAAGTCCGCCCCCAGAAAATGGAGACTTGAACCCAAGACCTCTACTCTCTTAAAATAGCTTTGAACCAATTGAGCTATACAAAAAATTTGAGAGAGAGAGAGAGAGATGGGGGGGTGCTTTGGGTTGTGTGCTTGCTTTGAGAAAGCTCTTTTTCCCTACAAAACAAAAAACACAAACCCAACACGGACATGCAAAGAAAACGAACCTTACGGCTCGAAGTTAGCTTTAGCCGAAAAACTAAATATTTTCAAAAATGAACCTTGCGGCTCAAAATTAGCTTTAGACGGAAACTAAATATTTTCCTCAATGTTTCTGATTTTCCGAGATCACCCTAAGGTGCAGGGAAAAGAGCATACGCATGAGAAAAATCCTTCCTTTCTGTTTCTGATTTGCCCAGATTGCATAGAGTCGCAGGGCAAAGAGCATACACAAAAATGAAAGGTATAGATCCAGTAATAAAAAAAGCTAAATAAACTGAAACCGAAATAAACAGAGAGAAAATAACTGTAAACTGCAAAAAAACACTGTATACCTCCAGATCTTAAAAATGACGCAGCTAGGGCTACCGCAAACCTTTTCTCTTGAAACGAAAGGGGTTCCTCACTGGAACAGATGCTCCCAACACAACAGAGTAGTCCTCTCGGCCCGAAAGTAGTTAGAAATAGCAGATCTAGGAAACGACAGTCGGATGCAGTTCCACCGGCTTCAGATTTGGATCACCAACGGACGCGGCCCTCAAATAGCTCTGATACCATGTAGGAATTTACAGGGTAAGTTCCTCAGACAGAACACCAAAGGACACCGCTCATAACCAGATCACAGATCAATACACTAGTATTTTTGATGTGGTTAAAACCCTCAAAGAGGGAAACAGTCCACGACCTGAGCCAACGCGACCACTTCAGGTAATTTATTAATAAAAGAATGAAAATTTACATAAGCTTCTCTCATAGACGGATTACTCTACAAATGACCCTCCATGCGCTTTAAATAGAAATCATGGACCAATCGGGTGTCAAGCCATGGATCAAGTGTCGGTAATACCGAGGAGAGAATGAACCGTCGGATCACTACATATCGTGACCGTCGGATTGTAAGCTACAAAATGTACAAGGTAAAGAAACACACTTTACCTAACTCTATACTAGACCAAGTTGTACTTAACTATTTCCTATGTGTTGAAATATCCTAACACTTTTGCTATTCAAGAAGTTGATCAATTGGGTTGCCTCTTCAGGTTTCTCTCCCAATTTTTCCCTGGTCTTCTATATAGCCTCTGTCGCTATTTTAACTAACTTAGTTTGTTCAAAAATGATTTGAATAGAAGACCAAATATCATTGATGGAATCAACAATATTGGTCCATAAAGTCTCTCTAATATCTCTCAAAGGCTTTTCCAATGTTAAGTCCTTCTCTAATGTTTTGATTCTTTCAATCATCCTTCTATTTTTTCTCTCTTCTTCAGTGTAATTAATCTATGATAGCTCATAATTGTTTTCCAAGCTCGTAACCATTTATTTTAGTTTATTTATTTCAGTTGATTGGATTTTCATTTCCTCCACGGATTTTATTAAGTCCTCTATTTGCTTTGTTGAAACTACTGCTGCTTCTGATGTACTTGTTGTTGTTGTTATTCACAGAGCTATTGCTAGGGGAATGTTGGGTGCCAAAAATGTTGCAATAGTAGATGGCACTGTTGTAGAAATTATGGGTATTACAGTTTGAGGAATGGTGGTTGGCTCGCCCTGTTTGGACTACAATGCTTTCTCTATTTCTTGCTCTGTTTCTTTCAACTGATCATTCAACTTAAGGACCAAGTCCATAAGTTCCTCCTCGTTTTGTTTCTCAATTACTTGTGTAGTTTGTGGATGTAGGAGGGGCGAGAGTTTGAGTTGTTTCCTGAGTGCAACAATGTCATCATTATTTTTCTTTATCAATCTTTTAGCTACTTTAACATCTTTGGGATCATGTCCCAACTCAATCAGTAGGTCTTCTAATGATTTTATGCTGGTGTCCTTAGCCTGAGAAGAGGATTTTTCCAACTGTAAATGTGTTATAGTATTACTCAGAGAATTATGCAACTGATGTATAGTGAGGGCTCTACTGGTCAATGTGGAATAGACCATCTCACCCATTTGCTTATGGAGCTCGATCTGATCAATTGGGTGGATGTCTCTGGCAAGATCTTCAAAATTTGTTTTTAAATAATTAGCCATGGACTTTGCCTATTGTACTGTTGGCTTCAAAAAGCTCATCTACATCTCTCCCTCTTTGATGTCAAAGGCTGACATCAACCTTGTCTGATTTGTAGGAGCCATTTTCAAATATTGGGCATAGGTTTGAGATTTGAGCTTCTCATTCCTAGCTTTAATATCTTTGTACTTTTCTTTCAAATCCTGGCTCTACTCTAAAGCTATCCTTAGTGATGACACTTCTACACTTTGCTGCCTGCTTAGTGCCTGTGTTTGAGAGGTAGATGGTGTCTCCCCTGCTAGTGTTGTCTATAATGTGTCACTTCTTCTCTCTTCATATTCCCACTCGGACAGAGGATTCAATCTCTGTCTCTTTACATATACCTGTTCCAATGGCACTGTAGAGGAGCTAGCCTCATTCCGACTTCTTTTTTGAATTCGCTCCTCATTAAGAGGGGTCTATAATACTTGAGGGTTGCCCATGTTTGTATCAGTCTGGGTCAACTCCTCAGAAATACTTTGTGACCCTGAATCCTTTCCCTGTCTTGAAGTCTCTGGTTGTCCTAATGTTTGTGCACTATGCTCCTGTATTGGTCTCTGTGAAGATTCTCCAAGCACCTGTATAGAAGGATCTAGATCAAGTCTTCTTTCCAAATCTTTCAAAACATTTTCTACTTCAACTTGTGTACTATCTTGTTCTATAAGTGTTCCCTCCACCCATTCATTTTGATTTGCATATTGTTCTATCTCTGGAATTCTATGATGGATGTAGGGGGATAGCTTATGCTTTTGCCTTCTATCACTGATGAAGCTATGAGGATCATAAGGCCAGATGAAACTCTTTTTCAATCTTAATCTCTCAAGGATTTCCTCTGCCTATTTCCCTGATTTTCTATTGTTGCAAATAGATGGCCTAGGTGATCCTTTAACCTTAGCTGAGCTTTCTTATTAGTCTTCATAAAATGGATTTCATCAGAATTGATCATTTGCCTGTAGTACTCCAGGGCAAATAATCGCATGGGGAGGTATTTGGGAAATTTAAAGGGGGGCAGCTCACACCAATAAATTCTGATCTTGGTATGGTTTTGGTACAAGTACCAGTCCCCAACTTTGTATTCCTTGGATAACTGAAGAATTCTCTTAATATCATCACTAATTCTGGGAGGGGGATTTCCTATCAACATGGTAGTTACCAGATGCACAAATTTATCAATGAAATCTGTATAAGGATAGGGAGAAGAAGGTGAATTGTGAAAAATGGAAGTCCAGAAGATGACTAACTTGGGGTTCCCTCTAGTGTCAAGCTTTTTTACAGAGAAAGGGAATTTATCAGTTTGGTAGTAGAGGAAAAGATGATACAGTATTGAAGAATATTTAAATACTCTCTCGTTCTCTAATCTCATGAATTGGTCATGTATCTTATCAGTAATGAATGCAGCATAGTCAAATTTGGTTGCAGGAGGTTTGTCGGGGGTGCAAATAGACATGTAGGCAAAGTTCATTTCATCTACATACTCATTAGTGGTAAAATCTAGAATGCAAGCAAACATGGTGACAATATCCCTACCCATACTAGTAAAGGCACATGACATGTAAGGAGGGGGGCCTTTTGATCTGTATTTTTCTTTAATGAAAGTATGACTGACTTGGTTAATTTCGGAACTGGATAGCCTTGAAGATTTTTCAAGTAAATTGGCAATGGAAAGGGGAGTGAGGTCTTGGCCAGGCTGTAATTACAACATTTCATTTATAGACTCAGTTGTAATGGTGAAAAGGACTTTCTGGTTAGGGGACATTACAGCTCTCATATTGGGGTCATAGTTTGCATGGAATTGGTGGACAATATCTGGAAAAATATGGATAGCAGGGAATTGATATTTAGGTAGGTTTGACTCCCAAAGACCTATTTTATCAGCATTGTTAGATAATTGTCCTGATACTTGTAGTGTAGCTTCAAGGGGGTTTCATCAAAAGTAAGGTCCTTGATTTGAAAATCTTTATCAGCCAAGGGAAGGTGGTCCAAATCCCTAAGGGGAGTAGTGATTGGCATGACATTTAGGGCGACAAGAGCTTCCATCCTTGGTTCTTGTGTATTCAAGGAAGAAGAAAGTTGGGGTTTTCAAGGATTTTAGATAAAAAGGTGCTTGGGGAAGTCTTGGGGCTAAGAAACAACTTAATTGTATTGGATTACTTGAGTTTAGAGCAATTTGGTGGAGGTTTTAGTACACAAATAGGGTTTCTGAGAAGGAAATGCGGTAAATACCTGGTTATGGTTGACTAAAGGGACAAATGGCTGTGGTGAATGCTTTGCTGGGTGTGCATAGTAGTCTGCAGTGGCCTGGAGTTCAGCGATTGATGGTGGTTGGCGATTGGGAGTAAGTTGCTGGTCTGGACGTACTCTGTGTGTGCATGGAAGGCAAAAGTTTGTTTTCTGAGTAGAAAGTGAAAACAATGAATATTTTTGTTTTATGCACAAAGTCAATGAATTTTGGTGGGTGAATGGGAAAACGATGAATATTTTTTTTTATGCACAAAGTCAACGAATTTTGGTAGGTGAATGGGAAAACGATAGTTGGTGTCAACTAACTGATGGGACACTTTGTTGTTTAGCGGAGGCGGTAAGCGGGATTGATCGCACTGCTTTTGGGAAGTTGGTGGTTTTGGTAGAGAGTCATGTGATGCCACAAATTGAATGACACGTAGCATCGACGAATGTCAAAACATCTTGTATCAGGTAGTTAACATTCGACCAAAAGGCCCGCTCGATATGAACGATAATCGTTCGATGAGGGAAGGCAAATCGAATGACAGTCGACAGCAGAAAGTTTTAGGGAGTTAAGGGAGGGGGCCTGATGGCATAATCAACATAATTAAATGACTTTAATTATATCGGGGATGATATGATTGGACGAATAAAGGATTAATAACTTTAATGATATCGGGGTGATTATATTGGTGGAGAGGCTATTAATTAATCCAGGTGATTAATTAATTCCTTTTTAACACGTCGGGGGGTTTTGGCTCTTAATTAATCATGGTTCGATTAATTAATCCAACTTAATTAACTTTATTATGGTTTATTTTCCAAACCATGGGGACAGGATATTTATTTATTTTGGGATTTTTTATTAATAATACGGGAAAGGGTAATTTGTTTTGGGAGTTATATAAATAATAAGAATTAAAAGTTAATATGACCATGGGAAAAGAAATTGTGCTAAGTAAATGTTTCCAAAACTGCGTTCATCATCCAACATTATGACTTAGGCTAAAATGTGTTTGGGGGTTTTTTTTTTATAAAGAACCATTTATTTTTCCCAAGTAAAAGAGTGATTTTACCCTGGGAAAATGATTTGAAGGGATTGAATGAATTATGGAGGGGGTGAATTTTGATGAAGGGGCTTTAGCACTTAGGCCTTACAAGTTATTGGGGCGAGGGTGCGATCCCTCCAGATGTTAGAGAAATTCTCTGAGCCCCTTTAACTTTCAAGTTGTTGGTGCCTTTAGTACTTATGAGAAATTAGTAAAATTTATGTTAAAAATGACTGAGGAGGTTAATTAGTTTGACTTTTGTCTATGATGTAAATGTCTTCATTGTCATCTATATCTTTAAGTGCTTTTGATGATGAAAGTATATGACTTGATATATGGATAATTATTCATCATACATAATTATGCAACCATTCATCTACTTACCCTACCTACTTATCCTACCATTTTTTCTTCTTTTATTAGGGTGCACTTAAACTGGAAAACCCTTATCAAAACCTTTTCTTTTCTTTTACAATGGAAATATGCCTAAGTCTATCCTTATTACATCCAAGGGATCAAATTAAACTTTTGAGCTCCTTATTTTATTTACTCTATCTATCTATTAATCTGCCAAGATTAAACAGTTTGGTCAGATTTTATTCTCTAACTCTAAGTATGAAATTCAAAACATGGGATAACGAAGATTAAAGTGTTTGGTTACCATGGATTGTGGCATAACAACACTTTGCACACAATCATTATTATACAAAAAGTAAAATAGTAGTGGCATTTGGACTTGCACACTTTCATGGTCTTTTTATTTTTCTTGGGGTTCATTTTTTATTTTTTTCTGACCTTTTCATTCTTTTTGTCATTTTATTCTTTTTTTAGGACATACCCTCTTTACATTTTTTAATTTTTTATTTTGAATATGGAAAACATTTGCAACAAGCAAAGGTATGTACATATTTCAGAGCTAAACCAAGTCAATCATGATATATGACACCTATTGGTATAGGAACATAACAGTGGCTCCACTTGGAGATGGCTTTTCCTGGTGGAAAGTCAAGAACTGTAGATCAATGGCTTTTGAAAGACTTTGATTGTGTTATACAAATCTCCTTTTCCCTACTGCTTTATTTGTATGTATAATAGTAATACTTCTGAAGCTTAGGGCCTTCTCTTCGGGCTTCAACTTCAAAACTTTTACCATCCAATCAACACTGAACTATAAAAGGATATAATATATACAACTGAACTGGTAAAATTAGTAAATTGGGTCAATGTAATGTTTCAACATTCGACCATTGACAAGTCCTCCTTCTATCTCTGCACCATCCAATTCTTTAAGAAAGTAAGCATTATTACCTCTGAAAGCATATATAATGTATGGACCTTTCCATAGGAAGTCAAATTTCCAATGTTTCCCTTTGTCCTCTCTTCTTGAATCCCACTCTAACACTTTGTCTCCTAGATAGAAGTCTTCTGCTTTGGCCCTTATGTCAAAAATCTTCTTAAGTTTTTCTTGCAATACTTGGGCTCTGTTGTATATTTCCTCTCTAGTTTTCTATAAATGGATAGTCTAGTTAATTCTCCTTTGTATATCATTTGGTTCCACTTGGGCTTCTTGAAGTAATTTCATGACTGGAACTCCCAAAGATGAGGGGAAAACTGCCTCCATTCCATACACTAGCTCATAGGGACTAGTTCCAATGGAATTCTTAGTTGTAAGCCTATCTTCCCACAAAGCATTGGTTAATTTCTTGTTCCAAGTTTTCTTATTGTCTTCCAATAGTTTTTTGATAATATTCATTAGAATTTTATTGGAGGATTCTGAAAGTCCATTCCCTTAAGGATAGTAAATTGTGGAATGACCAAGTATTATATGATACTTGTGACAGAAATCAAGCATTTTCTTTGACTTGAAGGCTGCAACATTATCTGTGATGATTTTGTTAGGACAACCAAACCTATACAGAATATTAGCCTCTAGAAAACCTATTATTACAGTATCAGTGTCATGTCTAGAGGGAATATCTTCTATCCATTTGGTAAAGTAATAAGTTGTAGTGAGTATCCATTTATGCTGAGCAGAAGAGGGTGGTTGGATTTCTCCAATGAAGTCACAACCCCATTGTTGAAAAGGTTTTTATGTGGAAATAGGTTTCAAAGGCAAGGGTAAAAGTTTTTTTTGCCTTCGAAGATCTGACATTTATTGTAGGAAGTTACAATTTTTTTAACACATGCAAACAAGGTTGACCAGTAAAATCCAGCTCTTAGAATTTTGTTAGCAATTGACTTCCAGTAGAGATGTCCACCACAATCCCCTTCATGAAATTCTTGGAGTACTTTGTTAGATTCTTCTTTTAATAAACAATTTAACAAAATACCTTCATGATTTTTCCAAAACAAAGTATTATCCATAATGAAAAATTTTGAAGCTTTCATTTTAAAAAACCTACTCTTAGTTTTGGATAACCCTGTAGGTGCCTACAAGTTTTGTAGAACATATATAATATCAAAATACCAAGGGGAATCTAGAAAGGGCTGGCTAATCTGTGGAGTCACCATCTCCTGTTTGTTATCTAGTTCTGCAATAAGATTTATGTCTAGGGCTTGGAAATTTGTTTCTGCCATAAGTTTGGCCAACCCCTGACCTTTAATTAACTTGGTAGGTTTTATCTCTATATCATATTCTAAAATAGTAGCTATCCATTTTCCCCTCTTGCCATCAACTCCATCCTGTGTCAGGATGTCTTTGACTACAACGTTGAGAACATAAGCTATTATATGAGAATAGAAAATATACACTCTGAAATCCTTAGTAGCTTTACCAAAGCAAAAGCTTGTTTCTCCATTATTTTATACTTTAATGAGGCATCTCTAAGAGCTTTACTGAAAAAGGCTATTGGTTTTTCACATCCTTGATCATCCTTTTGTAGTAAGACTACAGCTATGGTGTGTTCTGATGCAAAGGAAAAGATAATGAAGTCTCTGTCAAATTTTGGGCTTGTAAGGACTGGTGTTTGAGTTAAGGCTAATTTTATTTCTTCAAATGATTTTTTAGCCTCTAATTTCCACTTAATAGCCAAATATTGTTTCAACATGTTATTCAATAATCTAATTAGTTAAGCTAAATTAGAGATGAATCTTCTTAAAAAAATTATTTTCCTTAAAAATGCCTGAAGTTCTTTAATGTTTCCTGGGTGAGGTATTTGCAAGATAACTTCAATCCTGGTTGGGTCAATTCGGATTCCATATTTAGAGATAATGTGGCCTAACAGGTTTCCTTCTTCCAACCCAAATAAAGATTTCTTTGGGTTCAGAGAGATGCCATATTTTCTGCATTTAAGAAAAACTTGCCTAAGATGATCGAGGTGTTGTTGATCTAACTTAGAAACAATTGTTATATCATCAAGGTATCATGGATTTTCTTTGCAAAAGCAATATCCATTGCCCTTTGAAAGGTGGCTCCTGCATTTTTCAATCCAAAGGGAATTTTGACATACATGAAGGTGCCCCATGGGGTTGTGAATGCAGTTTTTTCTTGGTCATCAGGATGGACTAAAATTTGGTTGTAACCCGAGAATCCATCTAAAAGTGAAATCCTTGTGGAACCTACTACCATTTGCAATATGTGATCCATTTTAGGTAAGGGATAGTTGTCTTTGAGTGAGACTTTGTTCACATTTCTAAGGTCAACACACAGTCTGATTTCTCCTGTTTTCTTTCTTGTAGGGACAAGATTAGATACCCAATCTGAAAACCTAATGGGGGCAATGATTCCTGCTTCATACATTCATTTGATCTCCTTTTCAATGGAAGGTAATAAAACATGATTGATTCTTCTTAGCTTTTTCCTAAAAGGTTTCTGATCTTCTTTCAAAGGGATAGTGTGTTGTATAATACTGGTATCATAGGATTTTAAGTCTTCGTAACTCCAGGCAAAAACATCCTGGAATTCTTTCATTAGCTCAATATATTTCAGCTTTTCATCAAGGGGTAATGATTTAGACAATTTTATCATCTTAGGATTCTCTTGAGTTCCTATGTTGCATTCTTCAATGTCTGCTTTCAAGGGCTCCATCTTAGGCTTTTTAGGAATATCATTGGAGTCAAATAAGTCCTCCAAAGGAGTTAATCCCTTGGTTAATTGGTTATCATTGAGATTTATGACTTTAGTTTCATCATCAATTATTTCATCAATATCCATTTGCTTTAAGTCCTGAATATTTGTTTTCATGAATTTAGTAGGGTGAAGCATGTTTATTGAGTTTTCTTCCAATTTGTTAATGTCTAACTCATTAGTGTGATCAAAATTTGAAACTGTGTCTACATCTATATTAATGCTAGAAAATTCTTCATCTAATGTCAGAAAGTGATTAATCTGCTTATCATTTTCAAAAACTTGTCAGTTCTTAAGATTATCAGGTATAGCTGGCCTGTGCCTAACCTTAGCAGTATACTGGTGATTGGGTTGAAAAGGAAATTTGCAGGTGCTGGCAAACATAGCCAGGCTATGAGCCTGCATATTATGTTTTCTAGGAATGGTTGCAAGTTTGGTTTCTAAAAAGGTGTTAAGGATTTCTACAACTATACCTTTGTAAAATCCTAATCTAGGGTCTCTAGTTATGTAAACTCCATTAATCTGTTTAACTATCAATTCAGAATATCCCATGATTGATACCCTTATAGCTCCTAATCCTTTGACTAGCTTGAGGCCTAGCAGGAGTGCTTCATATTCTACCATATTGTTTGTTCATTTAAAATTTAACCTATAGGCATTACCTTCTGCATGATCATTCTCCAAGTTATAGATCCATACCCCTGCCCCTACACCTAGTTTGTTTATTGAACCATCAAACTCTAAATGCCATAAGATTTCATGTTCATAGTTTTAATCTGGGGTAGTGGAATCTTTCTTAGCTAAGGCATCTGGGTTTTCTTTGTCATCTGATATCTCTTGAATTTGGACTGTTGATTTTTCTTTTACAATTTCTTTTGGTTCTGCTGCTATATCACTTGGAGTATCTTCTAGATTAGTTTCTACATTATAGAGAATAAAGGAATCCATATCAGAATGCACTGAGTAAATAGGAAAGTTTTTAGGTCTCTCCTGATTACTCACTACATACCTCATTAAAGTTTCTCTATATAGTTCCTTTGGTTGTCCAAAAACAGATATGGTAGCATATGACATGTCTAATTGTAGAGACCCCTGAAGTTTGGCACCCCAGGATCTAGACAACAACATGCCATACTTGGGTGGAATGTCTGCTACCACTATGTCCATGAGTATAGTTTTGGTAGGGTACTGAACCAACGAAACACATAAATCCTTTATAAGCCCTAAACACCTCACTTGACTGGAATCAAAGGAAAATAAATCCCTATAGGGTCTAGTGATGTCTAAGTTAAGTTTCTCCATAATAGATTTTGGCATGAGATTGTGCGAAGCACCAGAATCGAACACGGAATTATGCAAAATTTTGTCATGGATATTGAGACTGACAAAGAAGGGTGGTATCCCTCCTTCCATTGGTTTCCCATTTACTTCAGGGCCAAAAATCAACTCGGGTTGGTCATCAAAGAGATTTACAGAATCTTCATTTTCAATGACATTTAATGATTTGCTTATCTGAGATCTGTAAGCATTATGTTTTACCAGTTCTGTCAAAGGAACTAAAATTTTAAGCTTGGCCACTTCTACTCCAAGATTAAAGGGTAGGATGACTTTGTTTGTTTGAAATTTTGGATTTCTGGTAGCAATGTTTTCTATGTTTTCTTCTCTTTCAGGATGTGGGACATTCTTTCCTGATTTTTCTAATCCGATATTTGGAGACGCTTCCACTGTTTCCTTGGAGGGAAGGGAAGTGGAAGGTTGTTCATTGTTGGGCTGATTATCAAACACATCCTCTATGGTGGGGCTGGAGGGATTTTGATTTGGATTAGAAAGGATCTGAAGTGTTTTTTTCACTGGAACTATTTTACCCTTTTTAGGTTGATTAGGACCCGTTTTTTGGTTTGGTTCTGAGGTATCAATACTTTTTCTGCTTCTTAAATCATACTGCTTATGTACATCAAAAATAGCAGAATCATATCCCTACCTGAAATCAAATGACTCACCTATTTTAATCTGGAATTTTTGTAGCACATGGGACTCCTGGTCGTCCCGAGTTAGGAAGACATCTTCTTCATCATCTAGACCCATTAAATTTATCTGAGTGTCTAGTTCAGGGCCTTCTGAGTGGGAGGCCTCTGCATAATTTCCTTGGAAAGGTGGTCTGATATTCTGGTCAGGAATATTTTTTCCAGCATTTTGGTTCTGATTTTTTCTAAAGTTAGGATTTCTCCCTGAATTAGCCTGTTGGCCATCCCAAGGAGATTTCCTTTCAATAATTTCAACTCTGTCCAACAATCTATCCATTCCTTTAACTATAGCATCCATCTTTTGTTCAAAGGGTGTATTCTCTTCTTTTGCAGGTATTCTTCTCTCGTTCCTAGCTTTGGCTCTTTTGGAAAGTAGGTTAGCCTCAACACTTACTGCTACACTATGCATTTCTTCCAGAGTGGGGGGGTTCCTTTCTCTTAACTGGAAAGCCATATCTGAATCAAATCCATTAGGAAATTTGATCAAGGCTAAACTAGGTGGGGGTCTAAGGTCGAGTGGAATGGCACTATAAACACTATTGAACCTAGTGCAATAGTCCTGAATGGTTTCATGAGGTCCCCTTTTAAGGTTCTCATATTCAGATAAAATCTGTAGGGGGTCCTTCCTTTTCTCCCACCTATTCAAGAATTGTTGGTAAAGAACTCTTAAGATATCTATACTTTGGGGGGCTAAAGATCTAAACCAAGTTCTAACTTCCCAGTCAGGCTCTGAAAAAAAATTCTCATTTGAACGTCAACTTTGTCAATTTCATATATCTCAAAATAGTCAGTCACTTTCTTAGTGTGCTGCTGAGCTGTGTAGGTTCCAGTGCCATCAAAAGTAGTAATTTTACTTTGATAGTCCTGAGGCATGGAACCTAGGGGAGAAGGCATCACAAGGGGAGCATATCTATTGGCCATGATTCTAGGTTGGGTAGTAGTATGAACAGGAGTTGGGGTAACAAGAGATGTTTGGGTTGTGGAGGAAGATTTGGAGGTGGTGATGGGATGTTGGGTGATGATTGGCGAGAGAGGAAGTGAAGGTATGAAGGGAGGGGTGGAATGGATTTTAGAAGAGTGAGGAAATAGTGATGAACTAGTAGAAAGAGAAGTATTTTCATAAAGTTCAGGTGTTCTATCGGTGGTAAGAGATGACTGAGTGGAATTCTGTAGATATTGATCAATTAGAAAATTGGCTCATTGGGTTTCAAGTTATCTGAGGGATTTTGGATCTTGGACTAGGTCCAATAATTCACTGTTAGATGTGGTTCTAAATAGAGAGAGTTCAAAGTGTTTATCAAAAGGAAGATCTTCTAGGAAAAGCCACTCAATAGGACATGAATGTGATCTGAACAAAGGTCTAGGGCTCAATGAACTTTCTTGTCTTCTAATGATTCTCGGAATCAGGTTGGGATTTTCAAACACAGGGGGAGGATTTGGATCAAGGTTAGCCCTGGTGTAATGAGTTCTTCTTGAAGCCAGATTTCGAGCCTTTCAATGCTATTCTTTTATGGATTTTTCAAAATAAATTCTAATAATCCTTTAAGATGCTTTAAATTTAAACTTTATGTTTCTCAAAGGTTTACTTCAACTGAGGATTAGTTCTTCCCCAGTATGGTTGCCACTATGTTATCACTCAGATTTTCCTTAGAAGTTATTAAAAGAAGGAAAGGATCCAAGGTAACTACAAACCAACTTTTAGACTCAGGTGCTAGCCCACCTAAGTCCAGAGAGGGCTCTCTCTTTATGATTTAGCTATGTTTGAAAATATTTTAGGCTAGTATTAATGTTCAGTGAGGTTGTTTTGTTTGAGAGTGGTGGAGTTCTGAAACAAATGGGCAAACTAGGCTTTTAGGCCATTGGGCTATGGAGTCAATCAGGGATAATTCACTGGATTAAGTCAAATTGCTGAGGTATGAGTTCAACAGGCAGGATAGAAGAGAAAAACAAACTTTGGGGCTTGAATGGGTGATATTTCTACTCAAAACTAGAGGGTAATCAAGAATCCTCAAGTTAGGATTAGAAAGAGGATAAGAATTCATTTATCGAGATAGTTTAGAAGAAAACATAGAAATGGTAGTTTGTTGATGGTAGAGAGCAATAAAGCTAATTCTGATATACTTTGACTATTGTACCATTTAGATTTAATATGCATGAAACGTCGAAACATATAGAAAGCACATAAAATCACAAGGATAGAATACTTATTTGTAATTATACTGCACGGGAATCTGATGAAATGTCCTCAACTTTCATTCCTTTTCCAGAAAAAATCCAAATTTGATTACAAAATCTTTCTCAGCTTGATAGCATATATTTATAGAGATTTTATAGAATCCACGCACAATACTTCGATTGGAGAAGTATTTATACAAAAATTACATCAAAATATCTCATAACCATATGAGATTTATTATAGGGAATACAAAATATCTTTTACAACAAGATAGAGATGGATGGAAAATTGATTGCTGCTGTCCCTTTATTTATGAATGAGCTAGAGGTTGAAACTCAGATTTGGCTCTTTCTGTTGCTTTAGTAATTGAGTCCTGGATCTTTGCTTACTTTTCCCTATGATACTCTTTACCTGTTCATGATACTCTTTACTTGTTTACCAACCTTTACCTCAGTAAATATTTTTTGTTTACCTCAGAGTTACCATAGTAAATTATAGGATATTGGTCATATTGGTCCACCATTCTTCATTTGGTATCTTCATCCTGATCAATTTTATGTATATTTCGTTTGCTTCAGTGTACTTAGCAAAGTTGGGCTGAACAGTAAACAAGGGTTTCACTTCATGCTCAATGTAGAAAAAAATTTCCAAACCATCATACAACACTTTTCCTATAGGTAGTGCTTTCACCATGGAAGAGCTGGCTTGATTTCTGGCTTGTTTGTGTAGTTTCTCAATGTAGTCATCATGAGTCATCAGCTTGTCATTTATGACCAGTGGGCTTGGAAGTCTTTTATCCCTTAGAATTTCATATTTTAACATAAAATCATTTATGTCCTCTTGAATACTTTGACATCGTTATTCCAGGTTAAGCATTAAATTCTTTTTAATAAGAACTTTCTTAATTTCAAGGATAGTAGTAGTTCGATCCTCGATATCCCATTGTTCCAGCTGGTGCTTGCTTTTGCTATTCAAGAAGTTGATCAATTGGGTTGCCTCTTCAGGTTTCTCTCCCAATTCTTCCCTGGTCTTCTGTATAGCCTCTGTAGCTAGTTTAACTAACTCAGTTTGTTCAAAAATGATCTGAATAGAAGACCAAATATCATTGATGGAATCAATGATATTGGTCCATAAAATCTCTCTAATATCTCTCAAAGGCTTTTCCAATGTTAAGTCCTTCTCTAATGTTTTGATTCTTTCAGTCATCCTTCTATTTTTTCTCTCTTCTTCAGTGTAATTAATCTGTGATAGCTCATAATTGTTTTCCAAGCTGGTAACCATTTCTTTTAGTTTCTTTATTTCAGTTGCTTGGATTTTCATTTCCTCCATGGATTTTATTAAGTCCTCTGTTTGCTTTGTTGAAGTTACTACTGCTTCTAATGTACTTGTTGTTGTTGTTACTGGCAGAGCTGTTGCTAGGGGAATGTTGGGTGCCAAAGATGTTGCAATAGTAGATGGCACTGCTGTAGAAATTATGGGTATTACAGTCTGAGGAATGGTGGTTGGCTTGCCCTGTTTGGACTGCAAATCTTTTTCTAGTTCTTGCTTTGTTTCTTTCAACTGCTCATTCAACTTAAGGACCAAGTCCATAAGTTCCTCCTTGTTTTGCTTCTTAATTACTTCTGCAGTTTGTGGATGTAGGAGGGGCGGGAGTTTGAGTTGTTTCCTTAGTGTAGCAATGTCATCATTCTTTTTCTTTATCAATCTTTCAACTACTTTAACATCTTTGGGATCTGTCCCAACTCAATCACCAGGTCTTCTAATGATTTTATCCTGGTGTCCTTAGCCTGAGAAGAGGATTTTTCCAACTGTAACTCTGTTGTAGTATTACTCAGAGAATTCTACAACTGATGTGTAGTGAGGGCTTTACTGGTCAATGTGGAATAGACCATCTCACCATTTGCTTGTGGAGCTCGATCTGATCAATTGGGTGGATATCTTTGGAAAGAACTTCAAAATTTGTTTTTAAATAATTAGCCATGGACTTTGGTTGTTGTACTGTTGGCTTCAGAAAGCTCATCTGCATCTTTCCCTCTTTAATGTTAAAGGATGACATCAACCTTGTCTAATTTGTAGGAGCCATTTTCAGATATTGGGCATAGGTTTGAGCTTTGAGCTTCTCATTCCTAGCTTTAATCTCTTTGTACTTTTCTTTCAAATCCTGGCTCTACTCTGAAGCTGTCCTTAGTGATGACACTTCTATACTTTGCTACCTGCTTAGTGCCTGTGCTTAAGAGGTAGATGGTGTCTCCCCTGCTAGTGTTGTCTGCACTGTGTCACTTCTTGTCTCTTCATATTCCTGCTCAGACAGAGGATTCAATCTCTATCTCTTTACATATACCTAGTCCAATGGCACTGTAGAGGGGCTAGCCTCATTCCGACTTATTTTTTGAATTCACTCCTGGTGAGCACCAGTATTGCAGCAAGAATGTTGCAACTCTTAGGGCTTCCTACTTTAATTTTATCAACCTGGTAGTTTGTAACAAACTTGGAAGCGATGGTGCTGTATGCACAAGTACTAGCTCTTACTGTAGGCTGTCACTTGGTCAGCTGGCACAAGATCACTAGGAGCTTAAGCCAAATTCTATGAATTCTCAAAAGAAGCTTTTAGCTGTGATGAAAGAAAGCTAACTCTAAAGAGGCTATTCTACTTGCAGAAAGAGAAAGAAGACTGGAGTGTAACGCAAACCCTAGCAAACCCTAATTCTTCCAACTAACCCTACTTTTGCAGAAAGAGAGATGAAAACTGATGAAATGAGTGCCATTGACTACTGAGAAGGTAAATTACATCTATTCAAGCTACTTCTGAAAGGAAATGAGAAAAAACATCTTTTTGGGTTTTTTATGTATTTTATGTGAAATTGCTATGCTTGTAATTTATCTGTTTGTGGTTGTGGCAGAGATTTGGTGGCGATGGAAGGCGACCTTGGGGTTGCAAAGGTGTAGGAAGGTGTGGAGGAGTCCTAAGAAGCCTCTAGTAACCTCCTGGAGACTTCCTCTGCAATCGGACTTCAAAAAGTCACTTTTAAGAAATTCTATAGGAGGCTACAAGGGATCTACAAGAAGATCTACAGGAGGATGCCGAGAGCTATTTTTAGAGGTTTTAAAGGTGGAAAAATGGTGGGAAAGGGTAGCTGAAGATTAGAGGGAGGTGTCAAGGTGTCTGAAGCTCATGAAGGATGATTAGGGAAGAAAATGATGGTTGGATTTGTTCAAGAAACAAGAGGGAAGCTTATGAGAAAAATGTAGAAACTAGGGAAGATTCGTGAAGGGATGTGAATGACTTGTGAAACTTGTGAGAAAGGAGATGATGATGGCTGCTTTATTGATGTACCATGAGCAGAGGTGTATTGTAAGAGAGCTTCAAGTCAAAATACTGAAATTGAGCAAGAAAAGAATTAATTGTACCAAAAGAACAAAACTATCTCTTATGTTAACCTAAATTATGATCTAGAAATATAAAATGTTGAACAGTGCTATATGAAAAGGAAAGCATGTAATGAGACCTATTGCAGAAACATAAATGATCATGGAAAAATGGATCTGAAGCAAAACATTAACCTCTGAATCAAACTGCAACTCTAGAAATTGCATGGGGAAAGCAACACTGTGTTTTTATGGCAGCAAGTAGATCTTGACCTCAATTCATGGTTCCCAAATAAGGAAAGGAGGTCAGGCTCTGTTGATGGCCATTTTGTATCTTTATCTTACCACTATTTAACCTACTTCAACAATTGAAATGGAAACAGTTACATAGACCAACAAAAGCAACCTATTCTAACCAAGAGAAAATGAATCTATCTAATAGTAATTAATTCATGAACTGAAGCAAAAACATATACGTACAAAGTAAGAGGTGTTGGGAAGCTTGGGTTGGACCCTAACCCAAGATATTCAGCCCTCTAAAAGAAATCAGTGCTGGCTCAGAAAATACTTCATCTCCTTTATCAAAAATAATAGTCACATTACATAAACTGTCACAAGAGTGAGCTCGAAAATGAGCTGAGTAAGAACTGCAATAAAAGTGCAAAAAATTGACTAACAACCAACTAACCTACTGAGCACCTAAGCCCTCCTATTTATACAACTGGAGCCTCCAATAGTTATCCTAAAATGAAGGAGGCTCGACTCCCAAGACTAGAGATAGACAACAATTCTTCTTCACTTGCTCGACTGCCCCTTTGATGCATCATTGTGGCTGCTTGTGCTTTGATTTTTCTGAAGGAGGATTCAAGTTAGGGAGTCATAAATGAGGGGGAAACCCTCCTACAAATCCTCTCCCTTGTTTTCCTCGAATATTGTCTACCAAATGCTCATTAATCCTTTGACTTTGTCCCAAAATTGACCAAAAATCTGCATAAAGCACACATTAGACTTCATGGCATAATGACTAACCCAATTCGCTCTATTAGCATAAATATAATAAAAAACATGCAATAAAATAATGAGGATGGTGGATTGAGCTGAGTTAGGAGGCCAAATAAGCCCATATAATTATCCATTTCTGGGGCTCATCATCACTCCCTACTGAATGGGTTGCTCATTCTCTGAGCAACTAATCTATCTCCTCATCCTTGATGGCCCT
This sequence comes from Pinus tabuliformis, assembly GCA_031772625.1. Lineage (NCBI taxonomy): Eukaryota > Viridiplantae > Streptophyta > Pinopsida > Pinales > Pinaceae > Pinus > Pinus tabuliformis. Next base: position 11,685,373 of record CM062808.1, read on the forward strand.
GATGGATTCCATGACATTCCATGCTTTTGATGTGATATCCTCCTCCTTATCATGGAATCCTGCCTTTCTATCCACCTCTTCCCACTGTTTTTGTTCTTCTTCTTCTTTTACACCTTCCAGTAGTCCTAGCAGTAGTGGAGGACTGAATTTGAGGCCAATCCAATTGGCCTTCAAACTTTGCATAGAGTGCTTATACAGTGGCACTCTCCTCAAGGCTTCTCTCATCTGGTTTGGGGAGTGATACTCCCTGATCTATAGGATGTGCGACAATTTTTTTCACCTTCTCATGTAGGCCTGAATGCAGTCATCTCCAAACAATCTCTCCATCTCCTCAAAATGTGCAATAGCATAGGCCTACTCATTGATATACTTAGGGAAAATTTGGAGATTATTTACAAGGTGTTGGTGGGCACTGATGAGAGCCATGGGGTCTACTGGCTCAGCTTGGATCATTAAGGGTTCATTTAGCTCTTTTTCCATTAACGTCTTGATTTTTGTTGCCTTTTTCTCCTCATGACTCATCCAAGATTCCATGGTCATCAACTACAAGTCTCCTAACCCAGCATTGGGGTCCCATAGGTTCATATAAGTAAGGGCCATGTTATGTAAATAAAACTCTACCAACTTCGCTTTGTCCTCTACTAAACTGTCGTCACATAGATCCATGAATTTTCCGTAATACTAAAAGGCTTTGGTGCCTCTCTAGGCCAGAGTCTTGATCTGGAACTGGAGCCACTGATCTTTGAGGTATACTCCATATGATTTGGCTGGCTGCCTACACTGAAGTGCCTCCATAGCCTAGCTAGTGATGCATGCTAATCAGTTTTCCCTTTCTTGTAGCTGTTTCCTCAACATTTCAGTCTCTACCCGGGTGTCCCTTTCTTGCAGATGTTTTCTTAACATTTCAATTTCTACCGGGGTTCCCCTTTCTTACAGCTGTTTCCTTAACATTTCATTCTCTGCTTCGAAGTGAGATATTTTGATTGCTTCTACATGTTTTACAGTGGCTAGCTCTCTGCCCATCTCTCTAAGATTTCTCTCCATGTGGCCAATGTCTTCCACCCCTTTGGACTTTGAAATTTGCATCCATCTGTGGCTCCTTACTCTTTCTTTTTCCAACTCAAAGAAAAGTGGGGCTGCAAACTTCTATGGGATGATTTTCCCTCCTTCCAGAAGGTTGTAATAAGAGCCTAAATTAGACTGTGGGTCGGGTTCTGGTGTCCTTGTTGTTTCATCCTTCCCCTTGGTCTGCTCTTCTGCCCTTTTCTCAAGTTTCTCAGTCTCCTGTAGCTTTGTCAAGGTCTCCTGTAGAGCGGTCTGTGCCTCCTGTAGGACAGTTTTGGAGTCCTGTAGTTTTATCCTTTCCCTCCAAGTGGAAGATCTAGGGCTTCCTCTTTCATAGGTGATGGGGGTTTTGGATGGAGATTCCTCCTTTTTGGCAGTAGGAGAATCTTCAATGGTGATGGGCTCTTTTGAGGGTGGCTGTGGCTTCCCTATTTTTATCCTGGTGCTTTTTCGAGCCTTGAAATACATGGATGGTTGCCTTTTTCTCTTTGGTTTGGGCTTAACTGGGGTGCTGAGTGCAACAAGAACAGCTGCTGCCTCCCTTTCTAGTGTTTCAGGAGACACTTCTACCTTCTTTGCTTCTGTTTCTTTTTCTTTTGTCTTTTCTACCTCTGCAGGTTTTGTTTCTTCTATCCCTGTTTTAATTTCCTCCTCTTCTTGTTTAGTTTCTACCCTCTCTGCTGTAGTCTTTGTCTTCACTGATTTAGTCTTTTCCTTTTTGTTTTAGTCCTTTTTCCTCTTGTCCTAGGTTCTTCTTCTCTGCTATGGTCTTATCCTTCTCTGTTTTATGTTTTTATTCCTCTGTTTGGGTTTCTTCCTTCCTTGTTTCAGGTTCCTCTTTCTTTGTCTGTGTTTTCTCTTCCTCTTCTCTGGTTTCCTCCTCATCTTCCCTTTTTGTTCTTCTCCCTCACTTTCAGATGGACTGAGGTCACATGTGAGGGCTTTTACATCATCTTCCATTGTCATATTTCTAAAAATCTCCCAGACTATGGGTATTGTGAAGGTGCGGAGGGCCTCTTCCACCAGCAGTTTAATTAGCCCATGGTGAGCCAATTGGTCTATAACTCATGCCTTCAATTTGATGCTAGAATCTATTAGGGTCTGGAGGAGAAAATAGGGAGTACTGATTTTTTGGGGTGCAGGAAGATCCATGCCATATCTTAACTCATACAAAAGCTTGAAATGGTACCCATAAACTATGTTGTACCATCCTTCACAGGAGATGTATTTGATGATCAGATAACTGACCTCATCCTAAGGGTAAGGTATGCTTGTTCTCCTGATGCCATTTTTGTCCTTTACAGGATGCTCATCTGGCTGGAAGAAGGTTTTCTTGGCAACTTGACCCAGTGGTTTTTCCTCCTTGCTCTAGGGTAGTCCAAGTGGGAGACTGGTAACCCTACTGATGAACTCTGGGGTGATTTCCATGGCGAGACCCCTGAAACTAATAGTGGCATGGGTTTTTGAGTGAGGTATCAAGGACAAGGCAAATTCCCGCGTTACTTCTTCATTATACCCTCGAAGTTTTTCAAAGAATGGCATCCAGTTGGCTCTAGTAAAAAGGGATACTACCTCAGGGTGTTCATGTAGCCTGGTTGAGTTTAAAGGTTCCTTTCACATAAATCCTCTTGTCATTATGTTTATACTCTTTGGAATGCCTCAGGTGGAGCAGGAGATAGCAATTTTCAAAAACCAGGAAAGAGAGGAAAAATCTATGTTTTTCTTTAAGAAACAGGCAGACTTTTTAATGCAATTTCTCTTTATTTTAAGCTTAATTCTCCCTAAAATTGCATCACTCCTCGTATATGTGAGTACCAAGGTGGAGAAGGAGACAATACTTCAGAAACAGAGAACAGACAAAAACTGTCTTTTTTCTTAAGAAGCAGGCAGAACTTTTGAATGCAATTCCTCTTCCTTTTCAGGCTCAATTCCTTCTTAAACTAACATCGCCCCTCGTATATATGAAAATTCAAAGTGGGTTTGCACCGAGCCTACCTATTTGAGCCCGAATTGGAATGAAAATCCTATTTTTTTGTTCTGCAAGACTGCTCACTGGTCCTCCTGTAAAAAGGGATCCTATAGGACCTGTTACTACTCCTGTAGAACCCGATAATGTTCCTATAGAACCCGATAAGCGGAGGAGTCCTGACAATGATAGAGAGAAATGGTTTCGAGGTTCTGGAGGTGGTAGGGAGCTCACTGCAGTCGAGGGCACGACGATAAAAATGGAAACAAAGGTGGTGAATAAGCTTGAGAGAGCATACTTATGCTTACAGGAGAGGTTTCCGGCAATGAGGTGAGGTGGCGGAAAGGGTATGTTACCATTATTCAGACCATTGGTCCCCACTGCAGTGTCATCATGAAAATTTATGTTTTCTGCCCATAATCACTTCCCATCATTGGCGCTTGAGTTCAAACCATCCACCACTACCTGGCTTTTTAGATTTTCTGTGAGTTGACTAGACACATGTGCAGAGTGATCTCCAGATGAGCGCGATCAAACTGGACGAGGGTGGCTAGTTAACTGGCCACCTTTCTGGTTTGATCCCAACGATTCCATTCATTTATGTAGTTGAATTATACAGATGCAATAGAAGAATGAGTTTAGACACCTACCTGCAAGTCGACATGTTTGTGCTACGGTGTTGCGAGGCTTTGCTGTTGCTGCATGCTCAGACTCTGGTGCTGCATATTTGTACTCCTGCTACCATATGCTTTTGGCTTCTTGATATGTGGCTCAGTTTCTTTGTACAGGTGCTCCATTACTTGATCTTTCTTCGGACATCTTCTACATACTTGTGGCTACAACTATTCTGTTGTTGGAGCTTGATTGTTAACGAGATCAGCTGCTACAGGAGTCCTACAGGAGCTCCTGTAGCTGCTTCTCCCCCTAAATTTTTTAGCAGAGGCTTATGTAGGGGTATTTGAAGAGGTTTCTTGAAGAATCTGATGGTAATGGAGAAGCATCTGGTAGGCTGTTGGTGAGTTGTAGGGGTGCTATTTTTTAATTCCTCGATTTTTTTGAGAAACAAGTTTCTGTGTTTTATTTGCAGGAAGGAAAAAAATAATTGGAAATGAGGTGGTGTAGGTGTGGGATGGAGGGTTAGGATGGTGGATGGCTATAGGATGGCCTACAGCCTTTCTATGAAAATTCCCATCTCTTCAATAAATTTTTTTAGCTTTATTTCGAGCTCTCTGTGATTTCTACAGGAGCCTCTTGTAGAACACACAGGGCTTCCTATAGGATGCATAGTCTTTAGAAAAAAAATCGAGAGATGGAAAAAAAATTAGAGGTGATGGAGAAGAGTCTAGAGGATGTGTAATAGGCTTGGTGGCATGTCCCCTTGCTTCGTGGGATCCATCTGTGACTTGCAATGAACTCAAAAAGTCAATTTTATTTTTCTATTTTTCTCGTTTTTTTTTTGAAAAGACAACTAAGGCGCCTCCAGGAGGTCTCACCCTACATGCCTTCCCTGGGTGCCTCCAAGGGAGGTTTTCACCCAGGGATCTTTATTCTCTTCATTTTTTCTTTTTTTTCATCACTCGGCCGCCTCAAAAGAAGTTTTCAGCCTAATGATGGGACTCAAGCACCTCATCGAGGTTTTCACTAGAGCCCTTATTATTATTATTATTATTTATTGAGTGGGTGGAGTGGAGGCAGAGACTTGCTTCACTACCAACACTGTTTTGCTTAACTCTTTAATAAATTCCTACTTTGAGAGGGGCTTTTTGTAGATTTTCAACCTATGCCCATTGACAAGCATGGTGATGGCTTCCTCATCGATGGTCCTGATCAGGATTGAACCATTTTCATTGCACTTTTTTACTATGTAGGGTCCCAGCCATCTTGTCCTCAGCTTTCCCTTGAAATATTTATATCTTGAGTCATACAGCAGCGCCCAATCTACTTCTTGGATTTTCTTCTCTTTGATGTTTTTGTCATGCCATATCTTCCTCTGAAGCTGGATTACTTCTATGTGGAGAAGGGCCTGCAATCTTTGTTCATCCAATCCATTTAGCTGGAGTAACCTTTTCCTTTGTGCATGCCTGTGATCTAGGTCCAGCTGAGCTACCATCCTTAATGTATTGTATTCAAATTCTATTGACAGCAATGCCTTCTTCCCATAGACCAACTCATAGGGTGTGAACCCTATGGTGGTATTCCATGTGGTGTTGTAGGCCCATGTGGCCTCAACCAATTGATTTGCCCAATCTTTCCTGCTACTACTCACTACCTTAGTCAAAATTCCCTCTAAAGCTCTATTGGTGACTTCCACTTGTTCATTGGCTTGTGGATGGTAGGGGGTTGAGGTCCTATGCTTGATTTTATGATGTGTGAGCAGATCTTCAATCAAATTGGAGGTGAACTGATTGCCTTGATATGTAACCAGTTCTCTTGGATACCCGAACTTATAGAATATATTCTCTCTTAAAAACTCAGCTACCTTTTCTTCTGTTGCTGCCTTGATTTCCTTTATCTCTGCTTATTTTATCAGATAATCGGTGCACACAATGATGTATTATTTTTGGTTTGAAGGAGGGTTGATAGGACCCACAAAGTCCATGCCCCACTTCTCAAATGGCTCAAAAGTCACTTGAGGTTGCAGGGGCATCTTGTCGTTTGGAGTAGGTTTCCCCATCCTTTGGCACCAATCACATTAACTAATATATCTCCTCATATCTTGATGAAGAGTGGGCCAATAGTATCCGACTTGCAGAATTTTGAAGGCAGTCCTCTTTGCTGCAAAATGGCCTCCACAAGGCCCATCATGCCAGGTCAGGAGAATGTCAAAAATTTCTTCCTCCCTTACACATCGTCTCAAAATCTGATCTGGGCCAAGTTTGAAGAGATTGCCCCAAACCCAAGTCAAAGGGGCACTTTTCCTCACGACCTTGCTCTTCTCCTTTGAGGACAGGTGTGGTGGGAATTGTGCTGAAACCAAGTAATTTTCTATATCAGCAAACCATGGAGAGAGTACTGAGATAGAAAATATGTGTTCATCTAGCATTTGATCATCCACCATTCCTTCCTCACTTGCAGACAGATTTACTCTAGACAAAAAGTCAGCAACAACATTTTCCTTACCAGGCTTATCAACAATGGTTAAATCAAATTGTTGCAATAAAAACAACCACCTAATGATGCAAGCAATTACATCTGGTTTTTTCATTAAATACCTAATTGAAACATGATCAATGTGTACAAGGGTCTAATAGCCTATGATGTAATGTCTGAATTTATTTAAGGAATGGACTATAGCTAGGAGTTCCTTCTCGGTTACAGTGTAGTTTAACTCTACCTTTGACAAGTTTTTACTTATAAAGTATATGGCATAAGGTAGCTTCTCATCAAATTGCCCTAAGGCTACTCCTATTGCTTTGTTCGAGGCATCTGTGTGAATGTGGAAAGGTAGGGCCCAGTTTGGACCTCTCAAAATTGGGGTAGTCACAAGTTTACTTTTTAAGGTATCTAGGGCTTCTTGACAGTTGTCAGTCCATATGAACTTGACATCTTTCCCCAAAAGACCAAACAATGGAGAGGCTAGCTTACTAAAATCTTTAATGAATCTTCTATAATATCCCGCTAAGCCTAGGGAACTTCAGACATCACTCACCTTTTGAGGAGGTGGGACCCTTTGGATGATGGCAATTTTGTTGGGGTCCACCTGTAATCCTTGCTGAGAGATTGCATGACCTAGCATGGTCCCTTCAATCATCAAGAAATAACATTTTTCTGGATTGAGGGACAGGTTCATTTTATTACGCTTGTCCAAAACTTTTCCCATGTTAGATAAAGCTTCCTGAAAGTTAGAACCATAAGGAGTAAAATCATCCATATATATTTCCACTGCATCATGAACCATTTGAGAGAATATACTCAATACTGCTCTCTGGAAAGTGGCGGGAGCATTGCACAAACCAAAAGGAAGGACCTGATTTGCAAAGGTATCCCAAGGACACGTGAAAGTGGTCTTATCTTGGTCTTTCAAGCTGATTTGGATCTGATTGTACCCGTTGAACCCATCTAGGAAGGAGAAAAACTTTTTCCCCACCAGACCATCTAACACTTGATCTATGAAAGGAAAAGGAAAATGGTCCTTCTTGGTGGCTTTGTTCTGTTCCCGATAATCAACACAGATTCTCCACTTACCATTTTCCTTTGGCACTAGCACCAAAGGAGAGACCCATTCACTATCAGAGATGGGATATATGAATCTTGCATCTAGTAACTTTTACAATTCTTCCTTGCCAATGTCTTTAAGGGTTGGATTCATACTCCTTTGAGGCTACCTGACTGGTTTGCAATCTTCCTTAATGTAAATGTGATGAGTACAGACTGAAGGGTGCACTCCCTTCATCTCCTTATATCTCGAGGCGAAGGCATCCAAATGGGTTCTCAACAAGCTACTTAGTTCCTTCTCCTGGAAGGTGGATAGGGATGAGTTGATTTTCAAGGTTCTTTCTGGGTTGAACTCTATATTCTTAACTCGGAGAGAGGTCGGGTCGGCCACACAGAAATCAGCTAAAGGATTGTCTTGGGTTTCTTTCACTAGCTCTTCTAATGGCAACATACTGGGGGGTGGATTCTGAATTAAGTTTTCAATGATATCATCCTCAGTTTGTGGTTCCCCCCATGGTAGTTTCTACTGCACACAGTGGTGCAGAATAGACTTCATCCTCATCTTCCTCCTCCAACCAGAAAGGTAGATCATGTTCTAGCAAAGGTTGGGCAGGAGGGTATAGGACTAGCTGCTTGGACATATGACCATTCTTCATTGTCATGTTCCGAGCTCGACAGCTAATGTAGGCATCTGCAGTAGCCAACCAGGGTCTTCTCCCAAGAATCGATGGAGACCATTTCATCTTCCATAATCCCTTTAGGGTCACGGTGGAGCGGTTTGCTAACTGCACTACTGTTGTGGTCTTTCTCAGGGAGCCCTGGAGGTTGAGCTTGAGCATAGTGTCCTTAGTCATCACATTAATGGCAACCCCCAGATCAATCAGGGTATGGGGGATCATGGTGCCATTGATGTGGACATCGACTACTAGGCTTCCAGGGTCTAGATACTTCGGATAGATTACTGGCCCCAACATTAGGTTGGACAATTGTCCTATGATATTGATGGTTGGGGCATCTCTCTTGTGCCTGCCTGGATGCCTGAAGCACTTCTCTTTGATCATCCTATTGTATATAGGCACATCCTTTATGGCTTGGAGAAGTGGTATCTTTACACATAATTGTTTCAATTCTCCCAGAAGTTCAGTTTCTTCTGGGGTAGGTTGTGTTGTTCCAGATAATCTCTCAGGAAAGGGTGGAATTGCTTTCGGTTCACTTTCCTCTTTATCTTCCTCATCCTCCTTAGGGGGAGGCTGGCTATCTGGGAGAACCTTCCCATATCATAGGTTAATCTCCTAAATCTCCACAGCACAGGTTGGGCATGATGGTTCCCCACTATATACTTGTTAAGTCTATTTGTTATTCAGTTTCGGGTTCGGTTGAGCAGGCATTTAGGGTTGCCTTGGTGGAGCAGGAGGCAATGGTTGTGGTTGAGTAGGTGGTGGAGGCAAAAGAGTGGCAAGAGAGTTGTACTAGGGCCTCCAACCTTGATGAGGTGCATTTCGCTGAGGCTATGGCTGAGCATAAGAGTGAAATGAATGAGCAGTTGGCTGAGCATGATATGGAGATGGATATGACCAAGGAGGAGGTGTGGACTAGGAAGGATGAGTAGGGGGGCCCCAAGAAGGCATGGAAGTGGCTTGATTGGGGTTGTAGTATGCCTGGGATGTCCCTTGCATTCCCTATTGGTAAGGTCTAGGTCCATGCGGCCTCCTTTGGTTTATGAAATAGAGTGGATCAGTGGCTCCTTCGGACCTTTGGTATACAACTTTAAGTTTGGGCAAGGAAGGGCACTTATCTGTAGGATGATCTTCTTAATAGACTGAACACACCTCTATAGAGTTCAATGGATATTCTTTCATAGGATGCTTTCTAGTGCACCTAGGACAAAAAATGGCCAAAGCCCTCTCTACTTCCTCTTGTTTCCTTTTGATATGCAAGGTATCCATTTGCATGGCAAGAATCTGCAGGGTCTCACAATTGAAATCTTCCAGCATGTTTCCAAATTCACCTTTGAGGGATGAACTAGATGAGGGGGTACTAACCATGGGTTGACTCCCCCTACCTCTCTTTCTGGCTACCCTAGAATGGTTTCTAAAGATAGTATTTATGTCTTCATAAGGTAGTTGGTAGATGTCTCCCCCATCTAGTAAATGGAGGGTGTCTAGAAGGTCTTTCGGAATTCCCCTGAGCAAGACCAACTTTAGAGATTCGGGGTCAAGTGTGAACCTGGCCCTTTTATAACTGAGCTGGAATCTCTCTTCATAATCCTCCAAGGATTCATCACTTCCCATGTTCATTCGGAATATTTCTTCCTTGGTGTCTTTTGACCTACAATAGTCCCAATATTTGTTATTAAAGGCTTGTTGCATCTGAGCCCAAGTTGTGACGATGTTGCCAAGTAACCCCATGAACCAGCGCAATGTTACATCCTTGAGGGTAAAAGGAAATAATTTCAACTTCCGCTCATCTTCTGCATAGTCATAGGTTCGACAAATAACAACAAACTCAAATACAAAGGTATCAAGATCTTCTATAGTTAATCCATGGAAGTGAGGTAGGGCTGAAGGGCTTACGTTATTCATTTTAGTGTCTCCATTGGTCTCTCGGATGGGAAAGGTACCCTCTACTCTTTCTCCATTCCCCCTAGCATTTATATTTTAAGCCATTGTCTTAGGAGGGATTGTTTCTTCCTCTTCTTCTCCTATAGGTTCTTCAAATATTTCAGGTTGTTCTCCTAAAGCTTCTAGATCACTGCCACCGAAGAAGAGAGAAGGGTGGCTTTGTGATATCGTGGGGGTGTTGGGTAGTAATTTCCTTGAATTATCTCTATTCCTACGAGGCATGAAAGGGAATCTCTTTTTTTGGGTGATTTTTTTTCTTTTCACTGCTTGTACCTACAAAACTGAAATTGATTGAACAAACAAATTGCAACTAACTGAAATGAACTTGCTGAAAGGAAATTGCAGAATTGAAATGAAAGCAAGCAAATGACTAATCTAGAATGGAAATTGCAGAATTGAAAGAACTAATCTACTTTTTCTGAAATGGAAATTGCAGAATTGAAAGGGCTAATCTACTTTTGCTGAAATGGAAATTGCAGAAGTGAAATGAAAGCAAGGAAATGCAGAAATTGAAAGAAACAACTACTCTACTTTTGCTGAAATAAACTACTTAGCAAAATGTTGCAATAGAAAATAGAAGAAAAGCAGTAATCAAAAAATACTCTAACGCTTCCCCGGCAACGACACTAAAAAGTGGTGAGCACTAGTATTGTAGCAAGAATTTTGCAACTCCTGGGGCTTCGTACTTTACTTTTATCAATCCGGTAGTTCATAACAAACTTGGAAGTGACGGTGCTGTATGCACAAGTACTAGCTCTTACTGCAGGCTGTCACTTGGTCAGTTGGCACAAGATCACTAGGAGCTTAAGAAAACTTATTTGAATTCTCAAAAGGAGCTTTTAGTTGTGATGAAAGAAAGCTAACTCTAAAGAGGCTATTCTACTTGCAGAAAGAGAAAGAAGACTGGAGTGTAAAGCAAACCCTGACAAACACTAACTCTTCCAACTAACCCTACTTTTGCAAAAAGAGAGATGAAAACTGATGAAATGAGTGCCATTGACAACTGAGAAGGTAAGTTACATCTATTCAAGCTACCTCTGAAAGGAAATGAGACGAAAACATCTTTTTTGTTTTTTTATGTATTTTATGTGAAATTTCTATGCTTGTAATTTATCTGTTTGTGGTTGTGGCGGAGATTTGGTGGCGATGGAAGGGGACCTTGGGGTTGAAAAGGTGTAGGAAGGTGTGGGGGAGTCCTAAGAAGCCTTTGGTAACCTCCTGGAGACTTCCTCTACAATCAGACTTCAAAAAGTAACTTTCAGGAAATTCTACAGGAGGTTGTAGGGGATCTACAAGAGGATCTATAGGAGGATGTGGAGAGCTGTTTTTAGAGGTATTAAAGGTGTAAAAATGGTGGGAAAGGGTAGCTAAAGATTAGAGGGAGGTTTCAAGGTGTCTGAAGCTCATGAAGGATGATTAGGGAAGAAAATGATGGTTGGATTTGTTCAAGAGACAAGAGGGAAGCTTATGAGAAAAATGCAGAAATTAGGGTAGATTCGTGAAGGGTTGTGAATGACTTGTGAAACCTGTGAGAAAGGAGATGATGATGGCTGATTTATTGATGTACCATGAGCAGAGATGTATTGTAAGAGAGCTGCAAGTCAAAATATTGAAATTGAGCAAGATAAGAACTAGCTGTACCAAAAGAATAGAGCTATCTCTTATGTTAACCTAAATTCTGACCTAGAAACATAAAATGCTGAACAGTGCTATATGAACATGAAAGCATGTAAAGATACCTATTGCAAAAACATAAATGAGAATGGAAAAAGGGATCTAAAGCAAAACATTAACCTCTAAATCAAACTGTAACACTAGAAATTGCATGGGGAAGCAAAACTGTGTTTTTATGGCAACAAGCAGATCTTGACCTCAATTCATGGTTCCCAAAGGAGGAAAGGAGGTCACGCTCTGTTGATGGCCATTTTTTATATTTATCTTACCACTATTTAACCTACTTCAGAAACTGAAATAGAAATGGCTATGTAGACCAACAAAAGAAACCTACTCTAACCAAGAGAAAATGAATCTAAACAGAAATTAATTCATGAATTGAAGAAAAAACATATAAGTACAAAGAAAAAGGTGTTGGGAAGCTTGGTTTGGGCCCTAACCCAAGAGCTTCAATCCTATAAAAGAAATCAGTGCTGGCTCAGAAAATACTTCATCTCCATTATCAAAAATAATAGTCACGTTACATAAACTATCACAAGAATAAGCTAAAAAATGAGCTGAGTAAGAACTGCAATAAAAGTGTGAAAATTTGACTAAAAACCAAATAACCTACTAAGCACCTAAGACCTCCTATTTATACAACTAGAGCCTCCAAAAGTTCTCCTAAAATCAAGGAGGCCGGCTCCCAAGACTAGAGATAGACAACAGTTCTTCTTCACTTGCTCAACTGCTCCTTTGATGCATCAATGTGGCTGCTTGTGCTCCGAGTTTTATGAAGGAGGATTCGAGGTAGGGAGTCATAAATGAGGGGGAAACCCTCCTACAAATCCTCTCCCTTTTTTTCCTCAAATATTGTTTGCCAAATTCTCATTAATCCTTTGACTTTGTCCCAAAATTTACCAAAAATCTGCATAAAGCACACATTAGACTTCATGGCATAATGACTAACCCAATTCACTCTATTAGCATAAATATAATAAAAAAACATGCAATAAAATAATGAGGATGGTGGATTAAGCTGAGTTAGGAGGCCAAATGAGCCCATATAATTACCCATTTCTGGGGCTCATCAGTTCCTCATTAAGAGGGGTCTACAATACTGGAGGGTTGCCCATGTTTGTGTCAATCTGGGTCAACTCCTCAGAAATAATTTGTGACCCTGAATCATTTCCCTATCTTGAAGTCTCTAGTTGTCCTGATGTTTGTGCACTATGCTCCTGTGTTGGTCTCTGTGAAGATTCTCCAGGCACCTATACAAAGGGATCCAGATCAAGTCTTCTTTCCAAATCTTTCAAAACATTTTCTACTTCAACTTGTGTACTATCTTGTTCTATAAGTGTTCCCTCCACCCATTCATTTTGATTTGCATATTGTTCTATCTCTGGAATTCTATGATGGATGTAGGGGGATAGCTTATGATTTTGCCTTTTGTCACAGATGAAGCTATGAAGATCATAAGGCCAGATGAAACTCTTTTTCAATCTCAATCTCTCAAGGATTTTCTCTGCCACTTTCCCTACTTTTCTGTTGTTTCAAATAAATGGGCCTAGGTGATCCTTTATCCTTAGCTAACCTTTCTTCTTAGTCTTCATAAAGTGGATTTCATCATAATTGATCATTTGCCTATAGTATTCCAGGGCAAATAATCGCATGGGGAGGTATTTGGGAAGTTTAAAGGGAGGCCGCTCACACCCATAAATTCTGATCTCGGTATGGTTCTGGTACAAGTACTAGTCCCCAACTTTGTATTGCTTGGATAACTGAAGAATTCTCTTAATATCATCACTACTTCTGGGAGGTGGATTTCCTATCAACATGGTAGTTACCGGATGCACAAATTTATAAATGAAATCTGTATAAGGATAGGGAGAAGAAGGTGAATTGTGAAAATGGAAGTCTAGAAGATGACTAACCTGGGGTTCCCTCTAGTGTCAAGCTTTTGTATAGAGAAAGGGAATTTATCAGTTTGGTATTAGAGGAAAAGATGATACAGGACTGAAGAATATCTAAATACTCTCTCGTTGTCTAATCTCATGAATTGGTCATGCATCTTATCAACAATGAATGCAGCGTAGTCAAATTTGGCTGCAGGAGGTTTTCCATGGGTGAAAATAGACATGTAGGCAAAGGTCATCTCATCTACATACTCATTAGTGGTAAAAATAAGAATGCAAGCAAACATGGTGACAATATCCCTGCCCAGACTAGTAAAGGCACATGACATGTAAGGAGGGGGGTCTTTTGATCTGTATTTTTCTTCAATGAAAGTCTGTATGACTTGGTTTTTTTTGGAACTGGACAGGCTTGAAGATTTTTAAAGTAAATTGGCAATGGAAAGGGGAGTGAGGTCCTGGCCAGGCTGTAATTGCAACATTTCATTTATAGACTCAGCTTTAATGGTGAAATGGACTTTCTGGTCAGGGGACATTATAGCTCTCATATTGGGGTCGTAGTTTGCATGGCATCGGTGGACAATATCTGGGGAAATATGGACAGTGGGGAATTGATATTTATGTAGGTTTCACTCCCAAAGACCTATTTATCAGCATTGTTTAGATAGCTGTCCCAATACTTGTAGTGTAGCTTCAAGGGGGTTTCATCAAAAGTAAGGTTCTTGATTTGAAAATCTTTATCGGCCAAGGGAAGGTGGTCCAAATCCCAGTGGTGAGTATTTATTGGCGTAACATTTAGGGTGACAAGAGCTTCCATCCTTGGTTCTTGTGTATTCAAGGAAGAAAGTTGGGGTTTTCAAGGATTTTAGATAAAAAGGTGCTTGGGGAAGCCTTGGAGCTAAGAAATAGCTTAATTGTACTGGATTACTTGAGTTTAGAGCAATTTGGTGGAGGTTTCAGTACAAAAACAGGGTTTCTGAGAAGGAAATGCGGTAAATACCTGGTTATGGTTGACTGAAGGGACAAATGGTTGTGGTGAATGCTTTGTTGGGTGCACATAGTAGTCTGCAGTGGCCTGGAGTTCAGTGACTGATGGTGGTTGGCAGTTGGGAGTAAGTTGCTAGTCTAGACGTACTTTGTGCGTACATGGAAGGCAGAAGTTTCTTTTCTCATAGAAAGGGAAAACAGTGAATATTTTTGTTCTATGCACAAAGTCGATGACTTTAGGTGGGTGAATGGGAAAACGACATTTGGTTTCAACTAACTGATGGGACACTTTGTCGTTTAGCGGAGGTGGTAAGCGGGATTGATTGCACTGCTTTTGGGAAGTTGGTGGTTTTGGCAGAGATTCGCGTGATGCCACAAATTGAATGACACGTAGCATCGGAAAAAATTCAAAACAATTTGTATTGGGTGGTTAACGTTTGACCAAAAGGCCCGTGCGATATGAGCGATAATCATTGGATGAGGGAAGCCAGATCGAACGACAGTCTACAGCGGAAAGTGTTAGGGAGTTAATGGAGGGGGGCCGATGGCATAATCAACATAATTAAATGACTTTAATTATATCGGGGATGATATGATTGGACGAATAAAGGATTAATAACTTTAATGATATCGGGGGTGATTGTATTGGCGGAGAGGCTATTAATTAATCTAGGTGATTAATTAATTCCTTTTTAACACGTCGGTGGGTTTTGTCTCTTAATTAATCGTAGTTCGATTAATTAATTCAACTTAATTAACTTTATTATGGTTTATTTTCCAAACCATCACGAGGGGATATTTATTTATTTTGGGATTTTTTTATTAATAATATGGGAAAGGGTAATTGTTTTGGGAGTTAAATAAATAATAAGAATTAAAAGTTAATATGACCATGGGAAAAGAAAATGCACTAAGTAAATGTTTTTGAAAATGCATTCATCATCCAACATTATGACTTAGGCTAAAATGTATTTGGGGGGTGGGGGGGTCATAAAGAACCATTTATTTTTCCTAAGTAAAAGAGTGATTTTACCCTGGGAAAAGGATTTGAAGGGAATGAATGAATTATGGAGGGGGTGAATTTTGATGAAGGGTCTTTAGCACTTAGGCCTTAGAAGTTGTTGGGCCGAGGGTCCGGTCCCTCCAGAAGTCAGAGAAATGCTCTGAGCCCCTTTAACTTTCAGATTGTTGGTGCCTTTAGTACTTATGGGAAATTAGTAAAATTTATGGA
Organism: Pinus tabuliformis; assembly: GCA_031772625.1. NCBI lineage: Eukaryota > Viridiplantae > Streptophyta > Pinopsida > Pinales > Pinaceae > Pinus > Pinus tabuliformis. The sequence continues at coordinate 11,700,964 of CM062808.1, forward strand.
AAAAATGAGTGAGGAGGTTAATGAGTTTGACTTTTGTCTATGATGTAAATGTCTTCATTGTCATCCATATCTTTAAGTGCTTTTGATGATTAAAGTATATGACTTGATATCTAGATAATCATTCATCATACATAATTCTGCAACCATTCATCTACTTACCCTACCTACTTATCCTACCATTTTTTCTTCTTTTATTAGGGTGCACTTAAACTGGGAAACCCTTATCAAAACATTTTCTTTTCTTTTACAATGGAGATCTGTCTAAGTCTACCCTTATTACATCCAAAGGGCTCAGATTAAACTGTTTAGATCCTTCTTTTATTTACTCTACCTATCTACTTATCTGCCAAGATTAAATAGTTTGGTCAGATTTTATTCTCTATCTCTAAGAATGAAATTCAAAACATGGGATAACCAAGATTAAACTATTTGGTTACCATGGATTGTGGCATAACAACACTTTGCACACAATCATTATTGTACAAAAATTAAAACAACAGTGGCATTTGGACTTGCACACTTTCATGGTCTTTTTTTTTTCTTGGGGTTCATTTTTTATTTTTTTCTGACCTTTTCATTCTTTTTGTCCTTTTATTCTTTTTCTAGGACATACCCTCTTTACATTTCTTGATATTTGATTTTGAATATGGAAAACATTTGCAACAAGAAAAGGTATGTACATATTTCAGAGCTAAACCAAGTCAATCATGATTTATGACACCTATTGGCATAGGAATATAACAAGGTGCTCATAAGTTGGATTTTTATGCAATGGGACTGTGGCCTTGAATGGCAGCCTATAGTTGAGGAAATTGCAGAATTGCATGCTTCCCAAAATAGTATAGAAGAGGACCCTGGTCCTCCTAAAGACAATGAGGTCATGATTGAAGAAAATATCTACAGTCTTATGATGGAAGATGAAGAAAATAGCCCAGAATTGAAAGGTGTGCAGAGTCGTGAGTCTGAAAATGATCAAGAAGCCATTATAAATCAAGAAATTGGCACATCCAGCCCCCTGGAAATTGCAGAAGCAGCCATGGATAATACCAATTTTTGAAGATGTGTCAAAGCCTAGATTTGAAGGTAATAAATCAGCTATTGAAGATGGAAAAAAACCAGCAACCCAAAAGAGACAGTTTCCAGCACTCATATGGAGATTTGTAGGCTCAAGTTTGAAGATGAAACAACAAATTTTATGAGGAGTTCCCGGATTTGGAAAAAGGATGAAATTCACCTGCAATCACCATCATGGACACAGGCAGGACATATCCAAGCAACCTGTAACAATTTCCAGTGTGCCAACAACTATCATCTCAGCCCAAAAGACATCAGGTGGCCTAGATTTATTGTCTAGATCATAGTTGAATATAGATGAGACATCTTTTGTTGCTGCCCCTGAATCTAAAGGTGACAATGAAGCAGCTAGCCAAGAAAATATTGTTTCCAGCACTCTATCTGGGGATGATGAAATCAATATGTGAAAAGATATTCCTTGCTCTGTATTTAAAGGCAATGAAGCAGCTTTCAATGAAAACATTTCCAGCCTTCCATTCAAAAGTGATGAAACAAGCATTGGAAAGGAAGTTTGCAGTCTTCCCGTTGAGAAAGATCATCAAGTTCTTGAAAAGGGACTGTTTGCAGTTTAGGTTGGCATTATGGATATAACTGGGAATTTTTTTTTTGCACAACTAGTTACTGTTTCTAACCCTCGTATAGACCAAATCAAATCTGGTAGTAGTGGTAATCAAGCTATTATTGAAGAAGGTGGTCAATTGGGTGATAAATCCGTAGTCATTCCCAGCTATTTCTCTCTGAAAATCGCAGAGAAAACATGAGAAATGGTCACCCTATTAAAGTACATCTTGATCAATTACTCGATGTGAGCTTGCCGTCAAATTTTGTAAGGAGGAATAGTAAAACCTATCGTGTACTTTGAATTCTCTCCTGTTTATGACACTGGAAATGAGTTAACCCATCACTCCAATGCTTGCAACTCAGAAAACAGTGAGCTCAATGCCCCTGTGGGTTCATTACGATGACAAATCGAAAATGGGGATACCCATGAGCATTTCCTGGCCCAATCCACCTTAAATGAGGTTACAGGAGGACGCAGTCTTTATCCAAAGCTTGTCGGAAGAGCCATCAACGAATTGCAAGCGATTTGTGGCATGTTGTGAACCCTTTATTGGTGTTCATCCATTTTTTAGCAATGATGCGGGCCAGGATCCTAGGTATGACAAAAATCAAGCTGCAATTCAAGTCACTAGTCATGTGCACCCTCGATCAAAGCAGCACCTAGAAATAAATCCATGGGATATCTGTGATTATTAACAAATCATTCTATATATATATGTCCAGGATTCACCCTCTGAGTTATTGGGTCGGAATTGTGAAGAAATTTTCCCCCAATCCGAACCATATGTTGACACCTGACAGAACCTTGTGTCTGTTACAAATTTGGGTAAAGTATGTTTTCAACAACATTATAATTGGATTCAAGACTTACCACCTCAAGGTAATGAGAAAAGTATGTTTTATGTCTTAGATGGGATCCTTCTAGAATATGCAACAAACTATATTCATAAAAATTTGCCAAAGTTGTATTTATTAACAAAGAACCATGTTCTGATTTCCCTTGACTGGAGAAACAAGGTGTCTGATGAATAACACTTTCATTTCATTTTCCGAGAAAAGAAAATTTTCTTGTTGCAATAGAAACTAAAATTTTATTTTAGCGTAGATGGAAGCTTCTATAAGATTGCAAGGAAAGTTTTAAAGTGCAATTTACAGGTTAGTAATGTCTTGGTCTTCAAAGATTCAACTAGATTTGAAAAATCTCTAGTAGGTAGGCTTCAAGGTCTAGATTTTGAACCTGGATTTGATACCATTTGTAAGAGCCCTATCCTAGGGTCTTCTAACAGATCTATTTCTGATGAATTTAAATGCAATAAGAGGCAATAGTTTACTTTCTTACAAGGCTTTTAAACAAATAAAGTTTTACCATTTATATAATCCTTATAACTTATGGTGAACATTTCATTTTAATTAAATTTACATGAGTAATCTATAGAGGAATACCTGTACCGGTGGCTGGTGGAGATGCCTTTGCCTTGCTGCTCCTGCTGAATGCTACTCTTGACTGACCCAACTAGATTTACCTCCTAGCCAACTAGGAAATAATTCCTAGCCCAGGAAACCGCCACAGGTTCCTTAGCCCTCCGAGCTAAGTCCAACAAGATGTAGTATGTGCTTCCAAGATGACTGATCCAAACCAAGATGAACAATAATTCCCTCCTCTCAACAACCCAAGAAACCTCCACAGGTTCCTAAGGTCTCCAAAAATCACAACAATCCTAAAATCATAGCCAATCCCCAAAATCAAGCAAGACCCCACATGCCCTTTTCTCCCTTCCCCCTTCCCTATTTATACCCTCCCTCTCTTCTCCATCTCAACCAACTCTCATTAATGTCATTAACTTCTCATCCATCCTTACATTTGACTTCTCTTCTCTCAAGTAAAGCTGGGAGTACATTTGGAAATGTGATATGAATATAAAATTGGGAAATTAATGGGAGAGGACCATGTCTTCTCCCAAGTAAATCTGAAAGTACATTTGGGAATGTGATATATATATATATATATATATATATATATATATATATATATATATATATATATATATATATATATCTTGATAATTAAATGGAAAGGACTATGTCTTATCCTAAGTAAATGTGAGAGTACATTTGGGAATGAGATGTAATTAAATGGAGAGGACCATGTCTTCTCCCAAGTAAATGTGAGAGTACAATTGGGAATGTGAGATGTAATTAAATGGAGAGGACCATGTCTTATCCCTAGTAAATGTGAGGGTACATTGGGGAATGTGAGATAAATATATATATTGATAATTTTTTGGAGAGGACCATGTCCTACCTAAGATTCAATTTGAGAAGACAAGTTGGGAATTTGAATAATAGAAATCATGAATTTTATATTAGACCAATATTTCTCAACATTTTTAGATAATGTAAACATTAATAAAATTTGCAGGATAAGATTTAAGTGGGGCATTATCGGAAAGCACAACACAGACAACTGTCACCTACTGCAAAAGTTTACCCAGACCCCCCAGTAGCTATTTTGCAATTTTTGTAGATTGGTGGGCCACGAGGAACGACATTATCGTGGTTATGAATTATTGATGGATCGAACACCTGCCTACAGGGTATTGACTGAGGCGCGGGTTAGGACCCAGCCGCGGTGATAGTGCGCGGTGGATTCTAGAGATGCGGACGAGGACGGGGAGGAATGGGGCCAGGAAGGGGCCGCAGTGAGCTAATCTGTTACAAATACAGAGGACCAAGGCACTACATGCATGATTGTACCAACCCGACCGGAATATCGTGTCCCTACCGCGAGCAGTTTGATCATGAAATGATAGATTTCCCCACACTGATAGCGTAGATACATGAGAAAAGGGTAGCGCAACCTACAACGACACAAAATGTCTAAATGATGAGTTTTGAACCGTCCGAGGAAGACCCCAACATGAATTTAATGCGCAAAAGAGGTGCAACTATAGGGGAAGATAAGGGGAAATTAACCAAGGTAGGCCCAGGGGTTCGCAAAGCCCCTACAAAGCAGCATGAGTTTGACTTGGAGCATGTGAAGAAGACATTTATGGAAGCTAAAAAGAGCTTTGTAGAGGTCTCTACTTCAGGTAGTGAGGATCAACCTGAGTAGGAAATGGATCCTTTGATGCTAACTACCTTTTTAGGGACATGTATGAAGCTGCTGAGTGATAATAAGGCGTTTAAGGTATTACAAGAGCTGATAACTAGGTGCACAGGGCCAGGTGCACCTCGCGTGTGTTATCACTTAGAACCATAGTTCATGTATGTAATGTTGTCCACAAGTTCCATATAAAAATCTTTGATTTAGTGAGTAGGTTTATATGTGTGTGTGTCACTTTGAAATTAGAATTTCAAAAGGTATTGATGTAAGTCCGTGTAAAAAAAAAAAACTCGTTTGATACCCTCCATCATTGTCAGTTAAGGCATGTCATGTCATTAGTACTTTGCGCAGTTTCGCAGCGCGGTCTGTTTGGTCAATTTAGCTGCGCAATGATGTTTCCGTCTTTTCGCAGCGTACTGTTTATCAGCCATTTCGTAGCGCGTTTTGTTAAATTTGAACTGTCCGCGCTACGAAATCGGGGTTTCGGGATTTTTTGTAGCGCTTTTTCTTGCAATGTCAAATCTGGGAAGGGTGAGTCATAGGTCCATGCATGTTTGTCAGTTGAAGTTCTCTCTACGTCATGATAAATCATTATTCCGCCATGAGGTCCAGAATCATGCATATGAATATCATCTTAAGGGATTTTATGAGGTATGGTTGTGTCATAATGTGTTTTTCATAATGTGTAAACATGTCTGCTGTATGAGAAGCCCGAGTTCTTATTTAAAGGGATCATTGCAAGCGAGCCTGCACTCCAGAGTTGAGATTGTTTTCGCGCTGTAGCTGCCATTAGTTCCCTGTGTGAAAATATTCGAAACAAGATGGAAAAGAGGGAACATCGATCCGGTAAGTGTTTGAGGACAGAGCCGGTGGGGCTTGATGTTACACTCAGGGATGAAGGTGTCGCAAGAGCCTTTCGAAATGCTGGTTGTTGGAGGTTCTGCGAGAAGTTGAAGGGAGTACATGCAGAGGTAACGAACGCTTTCGCATTGAATTTTACTGGACTGAATTCAAAGGTGTCAATGTTAGAGTTTCCTGTGTCTCCTAAAGCTATTTCCACTGTCACTGAAATTCCGAGGGGAGGTCAAGAATGGTTCAAAAACTTTAAATTCGACATGAGTCCCTGTAAAGAATTTTTGAAGGAACAGTATGAAAATAAGGACCTCACCAAAGCGGTGCCAAGGAGTTACATAAAAGAACAGTATGCTATGCTCCTCACATGTATCCAGAAATACCTAACATGCGAGGGAAGGTACAATAAAGTTTACTCCTACCACTTCAAACTTTTGTTGCATTTCACAGGTAAGGTTTCAATAGATATACGTTTCTATTTGTTCAGAAGTATTAGCAAAATGTGTGATAAAATCCAGTTAAAGAAAGATGGTTGTGAAACATCCTTGTTTCACCATGGTCTGGTAAAGTTGCTGGTGTTGGATGCTTTGCAAAAGATTGGCAGAGATTGGGATTCTTTTGTTTTTATGGCCGGCTTTCAGATCAAAACAGGCCTCACTCCATTGCCTGTGAGGGAAAGGGAAGAAAGGAGTGAAGAACCCACTCTGGCTGAGCTTAGAAGAGAGGTGACAGACCAAAAGAAGCCTAAAACCAAATTAAGGAAATCAGAGAAGTCTGTGGCAGCAAAAGAGACACCTAAATCATCAGTAAAGGAAACTCCTAAGTCATCATCTAAGGAGACACCTCAGTCATCAAAGCAGAAGATCCAGAAAAAGAAGGATGAAGCTAAATCAAGTGAAGTTGAAAAGATTTCAAAGGTGAAAACCAAAGGTCAGCTAAACAGGGAGAAGGGTAAGTCAATTACTGTGGAAGAAAGCCCTATTTCAAAAGGCAGTTTAAATGACTTACTTGAAGCCATTGAACTTGAGCAAGATCAACCAATACAGATTGAACCAATAGAGTTTGAGCAAGATCATCCAGTGCAGCCAATGCATATTGACCTCACTCAATCTTCACCCGAGAGTACTAAAAAACCAAGAGCTTCAAAAATATTGAAATTTGAAGAGCCTAGTAAAGAATATGCTTTCAAGCCACGTAGACCAGTCACAAGAAGACAAATTAAAGAAGTGGAGAAAGCGCAGAAAGAGAAGGCACCTTTAGAAGTGCCTAGTACAGATGTACTTGAGATTTTGACCAGAACAGTTCAAGCAGCCAAAAGTAAAAACAAGGGTAATAGGGTTATCATCAGTCAAGGTGGAAATGTCATTGCTATCAAGCAACAAGCAGGAACAACACAAGAAGAAATACCTCAGATTAAAGATGTTTCTAAGGAAAGGGCAGTAAGATATGCAAATTATAAAAAGGCTGTAATAAAAGGTAGAACAAGTCTAATGAGCCAAACTGACTCAGTGTCTAATGCATATTTGTGGACGGTGCCAGCTCTGAAGCAGGCAAAAATCATGAAACAAATGAACACAAGCTTAAGAGAAGAAAACAAGGCTTTAAAGGAAGAAGTTAGCAGTTTAAAGAGGAAGCTAGGCAAACTAGCTGATTAATCCAAAGGGAAATTTGCTTTTCAAGTTTTGATAAATTTTGACTGTCATCATTTCGAAACTTTTTGGAGCCCTTACACCTGTACAAAATAGCTGAAGAAATCACGGAGTTAAGTCATCAGTGCTTTAAGATTCATATGCTTTGTTTTGATTACCTACAGCAGTTTCGTAGCGCGCTACGAAACTGCTGTAGATGACTGTTTATGTGAAAAAATGAAATTGATGCTGAGGTCAGCAAATCTTAAAAGGGATGACTCAAGGCCAGCATGGAGATTATACAAAGCTATTCAGATATTCAAAAGGTGACAGGTGTGAGTATTTAAGGAAAAAGTGAAATTTTTGTCTTTTGTTAAAGTCTTCCTAAAGTTACTTTATAGCCGAATTATTAGGGTTCTAGAAGGGTTACCGAAGTTTTGAGTGGTACACCTGTTTAGTTCACAAAGTGTCCAGATCATAAGGCATATTGAATTATGCGTGGTTATTAGAAGAATTAAATGGCTTGGAGCATAGTCCCTTAATGCTTGAAGACTAATGGGAGGCAGAGACCATGAAAATAGGGCACAGATCCTTATCAGTTGATGAGTCATCCACATATCAAGTATCTGAAGTTGCTCATTCAGTGAATGTTCCTCCAGCATGTCTTGGCTATTACTGAAGTGATACAGGTGTCAAATTTCAAGAAAGCATCAATGCACATGAGGAGATAGACTTAGAGTTTCAATGGGAATGGGACTCTATGTTTTCACAGCGCAATACCTTTGTAATTAATTAGTTTGTTTAGATATGGATAAGGTAATTAATGATAGGATTTCGAGCTCCCTTCATGCTTGTTGAGGAGTCTCAAGTAGTTGTATTTTTGGTTTTCCTATATATAGAAATGACTCTGATGTAAAAAAGGTTGGAGATTTTATACAAAAACAGAGTTTATTTGGGCCAATGTAAAGACTTATTACAGTAATAGTAAAACAGCTGTTGTTTCTTCTCAAGATTCTCGATGGATTATATTGTTCAAATGTGATGGTGGTTTATTCTCTTAATGTTCTTTTACAGCCTTGTTATAGCACAATCACTCAGAATTCATATCTTATGCTCTGACTTCCTGTGTGTTTGGCAAGCTGTGGTTTTTGTGAAGCATGTTTGAACATTTAATGCAAAGAGCCTTGACTTCCATGAAATTACTGTGCTTTTGTTTACTAAAGGTGTGAGACTCCATAGCCCAATGAAGACTAATTTGATATGTGTCCAACCAGCTTTGTTTTTATAAATTTGTAAAGAGTTAGCCATCTGTTGTTGTGATTGATTTTTATCAAAAGTCTGTGAGAGAGCCCTCTCTGATCAAGGAGGCTAATCCTTGGTCTAAAGTCTGGTTGAAAGAGTTACATGAAATCTTGCTTGGCTGCAGCCCTTAGTACTGATTTTGTGATAACAGCGTGGTCCGAAAATTGGGTGAACATGCTTTGCACACTGGACGGGAGATGCGATTAACAGCATAGAGCGACGACTATGAGATGGATCAGATCATTCTGGACTTAGGCTTGGATGAAAACGTCCTACCTAAGCAGATGTGGGAACGCATGGGCAGGCCTACATTACAGTGGTCTTCGATTCAATTACGGATGGCAAACCAACAAAAGATCTTGCCCATGGGGAGATTGCAAGGAGTCATAGTGGATATAGAAGGCGCGAGCACACAAACAGACATTGAGGTAATAAAAATTATGGATGACAGTAACCCTTACCTCGCATTATTAGGAATATATTGGGCCACGGATATGAATGGAGTCATCAATCTAAAGATCTGGAAGATGATATTTGAGAAGAAGTCCCTACGCGTAGTCGTTCCGCTAGACCCAGCTGAAGGAGCGCGCTACACTAAACCCGTACACGACAATTGAAGTGAGAAGGACTTGGATCATATCTACAAGATAACAGCGTGCAATCAAGATTGGGTAAATTCGGCTGCGGAAGGAAGAATATCATGGGAACGCACAGAAGCCTGCCTTTCAGATTCAGATGAAGAAGACGAACAATGGCATAATAGGTTGAACATAGTAACAACGTTAAATTGCAATATGGTGACTAGGTCGCTGTATTGTGTTAAAGTTTAGGATCAAAAACTGCCAATGTATGATGGGTTGACAGTGGTGGAAAAATTCCTGACCAAGTTTGAGGGCGCGGTACCAGAACACCAGTGGCTTGATACATTAAAATGGGCATTACGTGCGATGCCTGCGCGTTGGTGGGGAACACATGAAGGAACGTTTGAAGATTGGTGTGGCTGCAGGTGGATGATGCAGATAAGGTTTAAGAAGCCGAAACTATGAGTAACTAAGAAATACGACAGATGCGATGACCCACGTAGGAACCTTACTAGATGGACGCAGGCTTATGGAGAAGAACTCCAGCCAAAGTGGGTACACTTGTTTTATCATACCCTGGATGTCATCCTAAGGAACTGGTATACTGAAACATAACTCCAAGATGGTACAAGCAAATGGGATATCTTGCGTGAAGGATTTTTATTAGCATTCTTATTTGAAGATCAATGGATGGATACTGTTGACGATGCATTGCAAGTTGTGAAGGCCGCCATTTTCAAAATAGCACTGGAACCAGAGGAAATAGTGCAACCAGATTGGTCGCATCAGTTGAGCCAGGCCCTAGAATGCTACAATGTGTAGGTAGAAGATGATGATGATGACCCTAGAAACATCAATATTCCAGAAACAGAGGGGAGTCACGAGGTTCGCGGACCAGCAATCGAGGATCCCGACATCACCATGCCACTGAAAACGAAACAAGTAAACATTGGTACGGAGGAGGAGCCAAAATATGCAATGCTTGGGGACTATTGGGATGATGCCATGATGGAGAAGGTCATCGAGTTACTTCGAGAATATCAAGATTTATTCCCGACTAAAATCACAAAGTTAAAAGGGATCCTTGATGACCTGGGAATGATGAAGATAACCCTGAAGCTAGACGCGAAGCCAGTCAAGCAGCGGCCTTATCGGTTGAACCCAAAATACAAAGCAAAGGTCCGCGAAGAATTGGATAAAATGCTTGCAGTAGGAATAATTGAACCAGTGGAGGAATCCGATTGGGTAAGTCCTATGGTGGTACAGGAGAAAAAATAGAAGGGTGAAATTCGCATCTGCGTGGATCTTAGGAAGCTCAACGATGCATGTGTTAACGATCCATTCCCGACACCATTTACAGATGAGGTATTGGAAAATGTGGGTGGATAGGAAGCATACTCCTTCATGGATGGTTTCTCGGGATACCACCAGATCAAGATTGCACCAAAGGAAAGGAGTTAAACAACGTTCACCACCAAACGAGGCTGTTTTCAATACACTGTGATGCCCTTTGGACTGAAGAACACACCATCGATATTCTTGTGCATCGTGTTAGCTGCATTCAAGGAATTTATACATAAGTTCTTGGAAGTATATCTTGAAGATTGGACCGTATTTGGGCTAGTCAAGGAACATACCGCGAGCTTACAGTTAATGTTGGTTACTTACCGTCGACACCAGATTGCGCTAAATCTAAAGAAGAGTACTTTCCTTGTGCCCTTCGGGAACTTTCTTGGCCATGTGGTCTATAGGCAAGGCCTAATGGTGGATCCAGCGCAGATTGTTGTAATACTCAAATTGCAAGCACCGCGCAGTGTCAAACAACTACGTGCCACGCTGGGACACACTGGTTACTATCAAAAGTTCATTAAGAGCTACACACGGATCATGACACCTATGGAAAAATTGTTGAAAAAGGATGCTACTTATTGTTGGAATGAGGAATGTGACAAAAGTCTAGAGACTCTCAAGGAGAAGATGGCATTAGTTCCCGTTTTGGTCTTTCCAAAATGGGACGTCAAATTTCATGTGCATGTTGACGCGTCATGTATCGCATTGGGCGCTATAATTACGAACGAAGGAGTGGAAGGAATTGATCACCTGATTGCGTTTACAAGTCGACGACTGTCCAAAGCGGAGAAGAACTACTCCACTATTGAGCGTGAGGGCTTGGCGATGGTATACACGCTCCAGTAATACCGCCACTATCTACTCAGAGGACACTTTAAGATATATACTGATCACTCTACACTAAAATACATAGTGAATAAGCCTATGTTGGGGGGCGCATTTGTAGGTGGCTGCTATTATTTCAAGAATACGATTTCGAAGTCATCGTAAATTCGGGACGTTTAAACGCAGGCCTAGATCACTTATCCCAAATTGAGAACGGCGAAGATCCCACAAACTTAGAGGAAGGACTACCTGATGCAGAACTATATGCAGTACGCGTCGCGGATGGCCACTTTGAGGATATAATCCCCTTCTTAAGGTCCACAAGAATTGCGCCACAGGGATATTCCATTCAGCAGAAGAAATAATTGGTGATACGCGCAATAGACTTTACTGTTATTGTAGGGCATCTCTACAAAATAGGCAATGATGAAATATTACATAGATATGTACCTGAATTCGAGCAAGGACAGATCCTTGCTGAAGCACATGGGGGGGTTGTAGGAGGACATTATGCGGGATGTGCCACAACACAGAAGATTCTTCACACTGGACTATGGTGGCCAACTCTACATCAAGACTCAAAAGCATACTGTCGGGCCTGCGACATATGTCAACAGACTAGGAAACCATCACGGAGGGATGAAATGCCACTCAAGCTAGAGATGACACTGCAACCATTTGAAAAATGGGTGATCGACTTTGTGGGGCCTATCACACCTCAAGGAAAGACAAGGGCATGCTATATCATCACCACGACAGAATACTTGACCCGATGGGTGGAAGCACAGCTAGTTAAGGACTGCACGATCGCTACAGCTATGAAATTTTTGTTCAAGAATGTGTTAACGTGGTTTGGATGTCCAAAAATTCTAATGAGCAACCGCAGAATGCACTTCCTGAATGAAACTATCAGCGCACTCACTGAGGAGTTCTAGATATATCATCAACAAAGTATGCCATACCATCCACAAGAAAATGGGATCGTTGAAGCTTTTAACAAGATTTTGGAGACTGTGTTGACAAAGGTATGTAATGCACAGCGAAACGATTGGGATTTGTGCATACCTGCTGTGCTATGGGCATACAAAACAATGTGCAAGAATTTGATGGGCTAGACACCTTTCCGATTAGTCTATGGTAAGGAATTCGTCATGCCAATGGAGTACATTGTACCTAGTTCATGCATAGCAGCGACGACAAGCATGGCAGACTGTAGGGCATTGGAAGAAAGGATCGCGTAACTAGAAGAACTTGAGGAGGAACGATTTCTGGCAGGATTCCATTAGCAGGTACAAAAGCAGCGGGAAAAGATTGGCATGATCGACATATGAAGATGCACACATTCAAAGAAAATGATCTAGTGTTACTATACGACAACAAGTTCGAGAAATTCCCTGGAAAGCTCCAAATGCATTGCCTAGGACCCTATGTAGTCAAAGAAGTCACAGATGGAGGCATGGTCCAACTTTCCAAGCTGAATGGAGAGCCTTTCCCAGGCAGAGTAAATGGCAATCACCTGAAGCTCTACATGGATGGGCCGACTGCATGTCTAACCGGCCGAAGGATAGTCTCACCACTCAAGGCAGTTGAAAGAGAGTGCGGGACGATAAAGTAGTCTATGAGGGAGCTACGCGACAACAAGGGTGCACGTAGAATTGGTATGTCACAAGGATCGCGATTGCATAGAAGGGGCTACGCTACTACGTGGACAAGCAGAGAGGTGACTATTGTTGACACTGTTCATGACAAGATGTCTGAGCTATGGCGAAAGGGAGCGCGCGGTGGGTAATTAAGAGATGCGGTACAAGCCAGATCCGGAACGATCTGTTGCAGGCCTTACGTTACGGCACCAAAAAAGGAGGGAAATGTTGAATTTGAATTTCAAAACGGTTGTAAATCACAAGGGGCATCTGCCAAACTCTCTGTGGTTTCGAGAAAAGTAAGCTATTGGGCCTTTCCATCCATATGGAACTGTTCATTATTGACACGAAAAGAGTAAGCTCGAGGGTTGTAATATGGCCAATGGAGATGCTATACTTTCTTGATAATGTGGTATCGATGGTTGTGGGCACCATGCAGAGTTTTGCACCGTTGGTAGGGGATGTACCATAAACTCTTAGACACAAAGAAGAATTGGTCTAGATGTCGCTGCCTAACCCACGGGCTAGCCGGCGACCCATAAAAGATAAGGGAAGGACTGTGAATATAGAGACAAATGATGGAATTACAATTATGTTGAAGCCTCGAAAATTGCTGCATCAACATCGGGGAAAACCACCCCGTCTGGACCTTAAAAGTAGCTCCATTTACGTTTGGTGTGCTGGCTCTGACTGGATATAATGGGACCAGTTTCCCAATGACTTATAAATGGGATGGATAAGTGATCGATTTTCTAATATCTAATGGAAATGATGAATGATTTATTCTAAAATGCAATAATACAATTAACTAATCTATCCCGGGAAGTCTTCCTTTTAGTGCAATTTTTGATGATTCTTATTGACAAGTAGACATATAGATGACTCTACTTATAAACAAAAATATTCATTGATATGATAATTACTTTGTTCAAGTAGTTGAACAAAGTAATAATTAAAACATTATCACACTATTGTTTATATATCATTGACACATATATGTATGAAAAATAACAACTCTTAAACATTCAATAGTGATAAGTAAAAGAGATTGTTGTGAAAGCATATACATGCATCAACAATAGCAAAATGAATAAATGTTGGTTCACATAAAAGTATGAAGCAAAAACATAGATAGTAGTACCATATGTACTTGAATCTTCTCTGATATGAATTGCATTCAGATCTCGCCTTTCAACTTGGAAATACTTTTACAAGAAGCAATAGTGCATATCACATAAAAGTATTCTTCATTAAAACTCAGAATTCAGGTCTAGTTTTATAAAAAATATATATCGAAAGCACAATAATGCAACTTCCGATCCAAGTTTTAATACAAAATTTGAGGACCCTTTCTAAAAACATGAAAGGGTCTATAAATACTCTCTAAACTAACACACTATGAAATAAAAATGTTGTGTGCTGGTATAACCAAACTACAAATATATGAAAATCTCCCCGAAATAGGTATGCTTGCAATCGGTTAGAATGGTTCATTGTTTTGGCTGACTATCTTGTGGATTGAGCTGGCAAATGGCGAGCATCAGTTGCAGTTCTGGAGAATGACTCATACGTGAATGTAACTGGACAGTGTATGTGGCATCAGTAATTTTGGGTTTCATATAACCGATTGCATCGGTGAGGCATTTCATCGTTGTTCGCTAAATATATGTTTTAACAAGGAAGAACCAAAAGGTTTCCCATGTTAAAGTGTGAATGCCTGCAATTAATCTTTCCCTCTTCTCTAGCTCCTGTTTCCATGTCTGTTCTAATGCTTTCACCGATGGTAGTTTCCCTAGAGAACATTCTAAAATTAAATTTGACAAATAAAGAGTATCATTAATTAACTCAATCAGATTACTAGTCGCCGATCTGCATCTTGATGTTGCCCTTTCTGCCTTCATCAATTGAGATTTCCATTCAAGGAACATGATTTCTTTATGCAATTCCAGAATTTGGGGTATATTTGCAGCTTTTCCTTCTTTGGTTTCTTGCCAAGAGAGAAATTCTGTTAATCTTTCATCCTCTTGCTCTAATTTCTGTCTTGCATCAACTGACTTATCAATCATAGATGACGAAATTTCACAAAAGGGAAGAGCGAGAGAGATATTATGACATAATAAGCTCAACTGATTAAACAATGCTTTGGTAATTTGCAAAGCTTCTGATCTGAATTCTCTCACTGGGGATATTCTTTAAATTTCTCTATTTGCAGTGACAGTTGAGCGATTTGTTCTTCTTTTGATTTGCTCAACTGTTCGTTTAATAATTGCAGCTTGCTCAATGCTTGAGATAGTTCCTGTTGCTTTTGAATTGCATGTTGATCAATCCTCTATTTCTCTTTGAGCAATTGCTCGTTTAATTGGTCATTTGACTGCCTCTGTGCTGCTAACTATTGTTCCAACTTCTCTATCCTCTGCTGCTTCTCTTGTACCTGTGTCTCTAGCAAAATAATTGCTTGATCCTTTTCTTTAAGCAAGTTGCCAACTTCCGATGCCTTGTCCATAGTAGCTGCTGTGTATGCTCTAGCATATTGAGAGAGTTTAGTGAGATCTTCAGAAGGGTTGACTTCTTCTCTCCATACCACATTTGTTATCTCCATTTGTGAAGGAAAAAGAGAAGATTGATCAAGTTTTCTCTTTTTCCTTTGTCTCTTGATTACAGCCCTATGCTTAGGGCTGTAGAAGACATCCAAGGGTGGTATTTCTTCTACATGTAGAACAATTTCATCAGATGGATTCTCGGGGATTATCTCTACATATTTTTGAGTCATGGGTGGGCCGCTAGTTCCTTCAGTCGAAACTGTATTAGTTGTTGTCTTCTGACCAGTTGTCATCTCAGGTGTGCTAAATCCTTGTAGGCTCTCAGTATTACTGATGATTGAGTCAAATTGTTGCCATTCTTTGAGCAGTTTGGGATCAATATGAATGTCTGAATCAATGAGTTCACTGCTTTTTCCTTGTCCTTGCTCCTGCTCTGGCAATTTTTCTTTTTCAGGAACCTTCTCCACTAAAGGAGTCTTGTCGGCAGCTTTCTGTTCAGTTTCACTTGGTGGCTGGACTGTCAGGGTTGTAGCTAATAGGTCCAAAGGCAGAGTTTGCAACCTCTGGTCTCTGAGCCTATTGAATGTTTCTAGCCCTTCTTCTTCATACCTGATTCTGGCCAATCCTTTAACCTGAAATAATGATTTAGCTGAAGCAAATAAATCATCGAAGTCATCCGCTTCATGATCGAATTTGGCAAGTTTAGCTTGAGAGGTGACGTTATGAGCAACTTTTCTTGGATCATATTGCTTGTTCGGAATTGTGGCAAGATTCAGCATTTGAATCTTTTCTGCCTCTTTCTCTACATGCTTGTAGTCATGTAAGGTGAAAATGCCACATCGTAAGGGAAATATAGGCCACATGTGTTTCTTTGAATCCCTAAGGGTTCTGGATGTCCCTTCGACTGTTATCTGATAAGCCAATTCCCATGCTAACAATTTGTCAGGAACATATAGGGGAAGAACATGGGGTTTAGTGAGACTACCAAAAAGCCTCACATAGGTGAATTTCTCCTCCCCGAACCAACTGCCTACTGCCGTCAGGTCAATTTCTGCTTCTTGGGATATCTTGGGGGCAGGCTTATTGAAAATAGAATAATATACAGGTAAAATAAAACCATTGCAAATTCTATACAGGTGATTTTTGTAGTGTGCCTTCCATAACTGCTTGTGGTAAATATGGATCAGATTCGGATCTTGGGGAGTCCACCTCCATCTGAGTACTGGGTATTCAGAATTAAAACAAATAGTATCCATAATATATGCACTGTAATAGAAAGGGGGAATGATCCAGGAAGTTGTAGATGCATTCCTTCTGTATTCTAATATCTTAGTGGCTAGTCTATTAGACAAAATATTGCCCAATCCATAACATAACCATTAATTGCTGCTTCCATTAAGGGGACCATCTCTATAGTGAATTTGGTAGAATCATGTATTCCCCACAGTCTACACATCATAGCTCCAGCATAGCAATAAGGGGAAGCTAATGAGTCAACAGAGTACTTACCCGATGACTCATGCTTGTGTTTCTCCGAGAAATGCCTCCATTGCTTGATCAGGTCTGACTCTGAATCGTTTTCCTTTGCAAACGCTTCTAGGAATGCCTTGTTGTATCGCTTCTCAGGTGGCGGCAGATGATACATTTCCTGAGATCTTCAGGCTTGAATGAGCCAAATATCCTCCCATCAGCTGTGCAAAATGTTCTATCCGTAGTTGGGATTTTTTGAACCACCCATCTTACTACATCAGTGTATGGCAGAATCTTGGCCCGTGCTGCTATCCTGTGAAGATAAGAACAAGCCAATTCTTTTAGAGTTCCCTCTGACTTGTTGGTTGAATCGGTAGTGGCTTCCTCTTCTAATTCTTCGGGCTCCTCTGCTTCTATCAGATTATAAATGCTTTCCCAGCTGGTATTTCCTAGACCAAGGCATGTCGTATCTGAGATTAATCCTTTCTTGCTCGGTCCTGGATCTTTGGCTACAAGAGCTGCTGTTGTGGACTTTTTTTATTTCTTCCCCATTTTCTCTGGATTTATGAGTTCGGAGAGACTCTGCACAGACAATTGCAAACCGTAATACAGAGATACTGCCACTACAAGCTAATATGAGAATGAATAGAATTACAGTGATTGACATATGATAAATGAAATACAGTTAAGAATTACCACAGATGAAATATTT
Organism: Pinus tabuliformis; assembly: GCA_031772625.1. Taxonomy (NCBI): domain Eukaryota; kingdom Viridiplantae; phylum Streptophyta; class Pinopsida; order Pinales; family Pinaceae; genus Pinus; species Pinus tabuliformis. Next base: position 11,718,602 of record CM062808.1, read on the forward strand.
TAAAGGATCTATCCTTAACTGTAATATTAAATAGCCGTTCGAACTGCCAATTGTGATAAATAATACCCTAAATTCCCATCTCATTGATCATATACCGAATGATTATTTCAAGCTGCTTCGGATTTTCTCGATCGACAATCATCGATAAATCAGAAATTGCAATTGGGAGTTTCAAAGGGAGGGCTTAGTGAATTGCAATGAATATCTCCAATTTCCGAAAGATAATATTATAATATGATGGAGTGGGGTATTATGTATGCAAACTGTTTTTCAGTGTATATTTACCTTTTGAGATGCACGCCAAATTAATTGATCATAGTCGGGATTTGTCTTAAGCTTTTATCTTTTTTGTCATATGACTCTGCCGATGGCCGATTGCAATTTACTTTATCACATCATGAGATTTGATGAGGCCTCTATGTATGTCCCTTTATCAATGAATATCTCTGATTACCGATTGCGATATTGGATCGGAAGAAATGATGAGCCCTTGTGTGTGCACCTTTGGCATTTGATTTCTCTGATTTGATGATTGCCATTTCCTTCTTGGATCGGAGGATTGGGTGAGGCTTTGTTTTGTGTATGTCCCTTTGTCATTACGATATGTGATCTCTGATCACCTTATCGCAATTTAGAATTCTTTTATAATATCCTTAAAGGAACACTTTATTTTTAATCAAAAGGCTTTATAAAATGATTTATTTACATTGGGCCTTTTAAAAATTTTGTGTAAAGGTTTTATAGAAATGGGGGGTTGTTGTATAGCACAAGTTAACAGTTCATCTCTGAGGCACCTTGAAGATTGGGATCACGCGGACAACAACAATTTTCTTGCAAAATTGCAACACAAGTTGCAGCAGACAGTGCGTATAGTAGACCAAAAATTGGAAACTTGCTACATTGGCACAAAGAGTTCCCATATGCGGCACCCCAGCTTGAGCTAAAATATTATGAGGGGGTGCTCTGTGTTAACCGGGCATAGCAGATTGAGCATCATCGGTTGCATGAATTAGTGGAGGTAATGGAGCAGGAGCTCGAAGAAGAGTTGCAGGAGACAAAGAGGGAGCAGCAGAATGTAGTGCGTCACTCACAGGGATGGTGGAACGCAAAGCCTTGGCAGCACATATCGTCGCACCGAAGAGTGACTTGGGATGAGTCAAGATGATTGTGTTGGGGGCCTGTTGGGTAGCGGAGGCCCCGCGTAATAGTTTTGGGGCTTAAAGCCTATAAGTTAGGGTAATGATATTGTGAAAAGCTCCACAAAATGTGCGGAGCGCGAAATGTAATAGTCGAGTCAAAGGATTGTCCACCCAAAAATAATATAAAATAATAGGAAGTGAGTCAGCCTACCCATGGTCCGTGAACCATGGGAATGTGTAAATAGAGTGAGGCTCTAAGGGTAGATGTCAGTTTGGAGAAGATGCAGAATGTTATGAGTTTGTGAAGGAAATATTCTCTCTGTGTCTGTAAGTCCGAGTCAAAGGTGTTGGTAGATAGATAGAGGCTTTGCAGCTGTGTGCGCAGAGGCCTGATAGAGTCCGCAACTGTGTGTGCGGACCCCTGTAGCTGTGTGCGCAGGGAAGATCTGGTTGTATTGACAGAAGATAAATAAAGATAAGAAATTTTGAATCATTGTATGCTTTATCGCAAATCTATCTGTTATTTATATCTTAATTTATGCATTGTATTTAAGAATTGTTATTGCGCACACTCGGTTTTATTGTTAAATGTTTTCTTAAAGGCTGTAAGAAGAAGATCAGATCTATAATAATTTCATTAATAAGAAAGTGCATCTGTATGGATCTACGCGGAAGCCTGACAATGGTACAGAGTGGCACAAGGCTGCAGAAGGGTTCACAACCCCTCCAGACCACATCAAAGACATCCCAAGGGTGCGGAAACCTAGTTCCTGCACCCCCCTACTACCGCAGGTGAGACTTCAGTCCGCGCTCCGTGACTGTTGCCGAAAGGGCTGGTAGTGTGGGATTTGTTTGACTAATAACTCTTCCGAACCTGGGTCAGGCCCCAACAAGCCAATACCAACACTCACAATGACTTGTGGAGTCTTTAAAATCGTTGATGAGCATCAACACTATATAGGATCATTCAAGATTGTGTCCATGGTATTAGGAGATTCATAGAGGCTTTATGATAAATATTCTAGTTCTTCTATGGAATCAAGTGGTTTTATTTAAACTTATGAATCAAATTTTTCCTCCAAAATTTTCTAGGATCAAACGCAGAGAGGTGCAATAAATGCTTTTGTTTTCTACTTATATAATACATTTTCTTTGTTGAATTAGAGCTTTGCATGTACTTATCTTATCAAGCTTCAAGGTTTTGTTATGAGCATCCTAATTGACTTTCTAGCAATTTTACAATCATTATCATAACAAGAGTTGGTAGTTATATTATTCTTTTTATATGACACAATGGTAGAGGACTTACTAATGGTAGCAGAGAGAGTTATTTTAAAATTATGATAAAGATTTTCAATGTTAACCTTATAAGTTAAGGGGTCTAAATCTCTATCTAAATCTTTTAAGGAGAGAACCATTTTAATCTTGTGAAAATATAGGTGGCTTTTACTTGAAATTATCATACATGTGGTTTCTTTGTATAGAAAATGCTATAGTTAAAGCTAAAGGTCTATGGTCAAAGTTAGAGTCACCGTCATTTAAGAGGTTACAATTTGGTTGGAAACAAGGATATCAAATATCACATAATCTACAACACTACTTCCAATCCCATGAATACAAGTCATTGGTTGGAGTTTGGCCACTTGATTATACCATTACAAATTATAAGGTCTTGAGAACTGCAAAATTTGACTAACTCATTACCAAATAAATTGTGGATTAGGTCTTCAAAGTTTCACTTGAATCTACTAGCTAAATAGAGGTCCTCCTCTAGCTAGAGAGAATTAGGGTATGTGTAAGTATGAGTTGAGAGGATCATTCTACAACCCACTCATTTTGCAACCTAGTGTGAGGGGATGTGTAAGTATTTACTTCCATCCATCCCCCTTTAAAATAAAAAATAAAAATAAAAATTATGTTCTAAATAGGAAAATAATGTCAACTATAATTAAAAAATTCAATAAATTGTAAAGTAATTAGAAGTAAAAAAAATGTGCCAGTGAGATGTTTAAATCGTATACTTTTCAAAAATATTTCAACTTGACATATATCTATATCTAGAAAAAAATGTTAAAATAAAATATTTTAATGTAGTATATAAAAGTATATTCAATGTGGGTTATCAATAAAATATTTTAATGGAAATTAATATTGACATATACTTAAAAATATATTAATAATAAAATGTGTTCATGTAAGTAAAATATTTTAATGTCAATTACATATATATTATATATCATTTTAAAAAAATTATCTATATATTATGAAAAAATTAAGTTTTAATGGCTAAAATGCTTATTTGGTCCTATATATACTGTATTTAGAGTTCAAAAATACAATTTAAACAATGAAAATTAACACATTGTATTTTGCACTTTAAAGAAGTTCACATGTGAAGAAATTTGATCCCTCTTGGCTCATGTTAACTCCGTACTTAAAATGGATCTATGTTAATACCATTATTCTTTAGACTATGAATATTCTACTCTAATGTATTGTACTATAAAGACAATTTTTATCTAAAATAATTGTGTTTTTTAAACAAAAGATAAAATTGATGTATACAAAATAACAAATTGTGATATAAATTCTCTTAACTTCAATATCAAATATTATACTAATTAAGAAGATATAAATTGTGAAAGAGTGAAGAAAGATACTCTTTTTTATAATTAATAATAATGCTAATATATTTTAATAACATAAAAATTGAATTTAAATAAAACTAATTTAATCTATATTTTATTGAAAACTTGTTAAATTTTTAAATTTATATATTAAATTTTTAAATATATTATGTTGTCTATTCGATGTAGGTGAATCTATTAATTTAATCTTAAAGTAATTTCAAAATATGGATATATATATATATATATATATATATATATAATGGAGTCGTGAAAAATCATGGTCGACTGCCACCACTAGTAAAGACTAAGGCTAAGAATCATCCGCTTCCACTATTGAAAATCCACTTATTTTCCACGTCTCTATAACTTCAAGAACTTCAGCGAAATCCTATCCACATATGAGGTTCAAAATAGTAAATAACTATTTAGTGGTGCTTTCCGATAATGATACATGCAATAAGGTTGAGCAATCTAGGTTAAACACATATCCCTTCTAAGGATTTTTCTCACCTAAGTTCAACATGAAACACCTCTAAATTTCGCTCGCCTACTTCGTGTTCAATCAACGCCTCTAAATTTTGTTATGTAACAATATTTACCTTTACCTTGGTCGTTTTGTCACGTTTCCACTTAAAATATCAATATGCACAATATCTGTTGGTTGAGGAAATCTCTCAACCACACAACAAACTAGGAAATGGATCCTAACTACTAGGAACATACTCCTTTACTTAGTGAGAATCACAACTAGAGACACGTAGGAATTAGATATTCCAACACTCCCCTGTAATGAGTACTTGTCTCGATATCAGTTTGCAAAATCTAGTTATGGTCAAATATACCAAAAAAGAATATGTTAATGTCCATATAAAGGAGCAACCATCCACTGGAATGCATGGGTACCAATCTCTACAACCGCTGGTCTTGTAGGATGTCCTTCACATACATGGTTCTTACAACCATTATAATTGCACACCTGTACTTGTAAATACCCCTCCATCATTGTTAACCTGGGTTTTGTCAGATTACCCATAACCATGCTCTGGGTTTTAACGGATCACCCTCAACCATGCCACCAAGGGCTCTCAGCCATCACAACTCAACTCAGCCACCAAGGCACTCAATTCAGCCATGAAGGCTCTTCATGTTAAAATGATACCATGTTAAAATGAGATATCACTAGGGCACTCCAGCCACCTTGGGCCACAAACCTGCCACTAAGGCACTCCAACCACTCTGGGCCAAGGGTTTTGTCGGCGAACCCCAAACCATGTTTACAAGAATCTCTATCCCACTTCACTGTTACATCTTGTTTCTGGCTTCCCACAAACCGACATTGCAAATACAAAGTGGTTTTTAGATTACCACGAACTGTATAGGGATACACCTACCTTACAAGGCTTACATTTCACACTCCAACTTTGGAGTTACCAGGTACATACATTACAACGACCACAATAAAACATCCTAGACTTGCTTACATTACAACTGTGATTCACATTACAACATAATAGAGTATATTCCACAAACACAAACAAAATCACACTTTCACCTCGTTGTCCAACATAGTTTAATCATTGTTGTTGCACGTTTGACATCTTGGGCATCTTTTTCTTTGTCAATTAAATCTTGGAACTCCATACATAAGCTGTCGTCATTTGTTAGAGTCACGAATTATAACAAAATAGCTTTACCTAAATTGAGTTAGCTAAGCTCAATAAGGCACTTATCCATAATTCCAAGAAATAAAAATAAAAAATAAAAAAAATTCATGTTAACCAAACATCAAATTTCTCTATCTCTACAGTCTGATAAATTCTGAAGCCCAAGTGCAACATTGAACACCATTCTAGCTCTAAGGACTTTGTCATTCCTCGCATTCAAGCTCAATCCAGACTCCCCTGGTTGTGCTCGTGAATATACAGAAAATTGTCATTTGTATTTGAATACAATGTACCTCTTCTGCTTCTCGTCATTTATGTCAACTCTGCTTCCAAGGTTACTAACTTGATCCCCACCAAAAGACAAATGATTGTATTTTCCATGGCCCAAATCCATCTCATCCTTCAGGTGTTTGCTATTTCCTAATTGCAAGAGTTCCTTTTCTGTCATTTCCATAGCAACGATTGCAGATGCCCGGACACCACTGTCGAGGGGCAGTTTAATTGTTGGGAATTTCTAATAATTCCATAACAGAATGAACAGAGAATGATGCTCTGTTTTAACACAGGATCTTAACACAGGGAAGCTAAAAATTGTTCGGGAGAATAGAGTGTTTCGCACATTCACAGAGAAACTTGTATTCATTAATAAAACTGTTATTACAAAATAAGATCTAACTCTAACAGAGGGATTAACACAGGAACACTTTAGTTCCAAAAAAAATTTACTCTGTCTCTACAATGCACTGTTGTGCTCTAACTCTCATCACACTCTTACATTATGTTTCTGGGTATATATAGAGGTTGAATACAAAAATATCTGCTAGGCAATGCGTGGAGGGGCCATAACTGTCCACCAACCACATTTACAGTTAGATATGGGCCCTCTGCTATATTCTGACTGTGTCTGCAAATGAATTTGACCTTCTCAGATGTTCTGCTATCCCTCTTGAGCTGGTAGAGTGTAATATGAAACAGTCTCCATAACTGATAAATGTTGCGACCGGCTCGAGGCATGTCCTTTTCCTTCTCGGCCATCCTGCTTGTTAAATGCATTTGGTGAGGAGTAATGGCACAAAGTGCAGGATCTGGCCTTCTTCCTCCTTCGGGAACATAAAATAGGTTAAAGGCATAAAGACAATATGGCAGAGGCGTGCACAAGGCGGGAATAAATAATGGTCGTCGGATCCACAGGTGAATGGCGAATATCACATCGGAACAAAACAAAAAGGCGAAGACTTAACACACATAGGTGCGATATGCAATAGCGATCAGATCGCATAGCAATATCGCATCGGTAGGTGCAGAGGGGCGAAATCTTAAAACACAAATGGATGCGATATGTGATAGCGATCAAATCGCATCGCAATATTGCAACAACGGAAGACAAGGTGCGAAAAGAGGCAGCGGGGGTAAATGTGCGATCGCGATTTGTGATCAGATCACATCGTAGAATCGCAATAGGCATAAAACACAGGGTGTAACAGAGGCAACAGGGCATGGACATGATTTGCGATAAGATCGCATTGCAAAAAAGAAAATACGCTGTAGTTGGAATTAGCATTTCAACACTCCCCTTTAATTTCAACTATTGGGTTATCAGTCATACCTAGACATTTCCTCAAAAACTCAAAACTTTTCTGCCCCAATGGTTTAGTCAGAGTATCTGCAACCTACTCCTGAGTTCTGCAGTGTACTAAAACAATTTCTCCATTGTTTACCAGTTCCCTGATGTAATGAAACTTTGTGTCAATGTGTTTCGTTCTCTTATGAAACACAAAATTCTTGGATAATGCAATCGCTGAGCTATTGTCACAAAAAATCACAGTTCCTTTTGCCTGCTCTTAGCATAAACTCCTTAACATCCTTCTCATCCAAACTACTTGACACGCTGCTGCTGTAGCTACCACACCACATATTCTGCTTCTGCTGTAGACAACACTACAATAGGCTGTTTTTTAGAAGCCCATGAAATGGCTCCTGAACCCATGTGAAAAACATAACTGGATGTGCTTTTCCGATCATCTACACTTCCAGCCCAATCACTATCAGTGTATCCAATTAAATCTAAACATTCTGAAGCAGTATATAAAATGCCAAACCTTTTAGTACCTTTAACATACCTCAGAATCCTTTTTGCTGCCTGCTAATGTGCTTCTTTTGGCCTCTCCATGAATCTGGAAATCAAACTAACAGCGTCAGTTCAAACATGGGTCTTATTCAAACTTGATCTTATCAAGATGATTTACTATCCGAAATATTTTCCAATAAGAACGAGGAAATTTTTCTTTCAATAAAAGAAAGATCCCAAAGAATTGATCTTTTTCTTCGTTGCTCAATCTCCATTTTATTCCTTGTGAATGGATCTTCACAAAGATATTTTTCAGGTTTCCAATACTCATTTTCGGTTGAATTAAGAGTTGAATCGATCTTCAAATTGATATCTTTCTCATCATTTTATTATATCCAGCCTAGTTGGAGTCAAATACATCAGGCTTCCAACTATGCTCTTGTACAAACTAGGATCAAAATCCTTGTTGTTGTCCTCTTTGCTGAGTTTTAATCCCATCACTGCGGGAGTGATTGTTGCTTTGCTCTCCTGCATATTGAATCTTTCCAACACTTCATTAGCATATTTCGCTTGTGAAATAAAAATCCCATCTCCATTTTTTTCCACTTCTATTCCTAAGAAGTATCTTAGCAAACCCATGTCAGTCATTTCAAATTCTTCTTTCATGACTGTTTTGAAATTTTCAATAAGATAATCATCATTACCTGTGAAAATAACATCATCAACATATAACACAACAATTAGTATATTACCATTCTTTTCTTTTGATGTATAGAGTGGGTTCTCCCTCACATTTTTCAAATCCATTTTCCAGTAGATAGGAATCTATCCTACTGTACCACGCTCTTGGTGCTTGCTTCAGCCCATAAAGAGCTTTCTTCAATCTACACACTTTGTGCTCTTGGCCTTTCTTTTCATAGCCTAGAGGTTGTCTAATGTAAACCTGTTCCATTAACACTCCATTTAGGAATGCTGACTTCACGTCCATTTGGTAAACTTTCCACTTGTTTTGTGCTACTATGGACAACACTGCTCTCACGGTTTCCATTCTAGCAACCGGTGCAAAAGTTTCCTCATAGTCTCTCCCATACTGCTGCTTATATCCTTTGACAACCAGTCTTGCCTTGTGTCTTTCTATTTTTCCTTCAGCATTACTCTTGGTCTTGTAGACCCATTTAACTCCAATGACTTATTTTCCTTTTGGTAGTTCAACTAAATCCCATGTCTTGTTTCTTTCTATGGCATTGATCTCCTCATCCATAGCTTCTATCCATTTCCTATCCTTAATTGCTTCTTCAAAATGAACAAGGTCATCAACATGACAATATAAAGCAAACAAAGAATTCATACCTTCATTTGTTGCCTCTTGTTCATATATGTCACTTAAATTTCTGAACTTCTTACCTCTTTCTTTTGGTGTACAAGTGCTTGAAGAAGCACTTGAATTTCCTCCTTGGGCTTGGAGAAGCACTTTCATTTATCCTCAAGGGTGTCTCTTTCTACTCTTGTGTTGGTGTTTCTGTTTTGGGATGTATTTCAGCCATCTCCTCATCATCTTCATCATGAGACAAAGAGTTTTTAACATTCACTGTTTTCTCTATGCTTCCATCCCAAGCTTCCTCCTCAATGAACTGAACATCTCTACTCACAATAAGCTTCATGGTGGATGGGTTATACAACCTATAAGCTTTGGATTCCTCACTGTATCCAATAAAAATACATTTATCCCCTTTGCTGTCCAACTTCTTCCTTAGTTGATCTGGAATGTGTGCATAAGCTACACATCCAAAAACTTTCATGTGGGTGACTCCTTGCTTTGTCCCACTCCATGCTTCTTCCGGCACTCTGTTCATGACTGCTTTTGTAGGGCGTCTATTCAAAATGTACGTTGCACAATGTACAACTTCAGCCCAATAATCATTTGGAAAATGCTTTGCCGTCAACATACTCCTCGCCATATCCATGATTGTCCTATTCTTCCTTTCGGCAACTCCATTTTGCTGCGGAGTGTACCTAGTGGTAAACTAATTATGAATTCCATTTTCTTTACAAAAACATAGAAATTCTTTGGAGATATACTCACCTCCTCTATCAGTTCTTAGAACTTTGATATGCAGCCCACTTTGGTTTTCTACAAGTGCTTTGAAATTGCAAAATCTTTCAAACACCTCACTCTTGTTCTTCAGGAAATAAACCCAATTTTTTCTAGTAAAATCATCAATAAATGTTAGTATATAGTGGTTGCCTACAAGTGATGGAGTTTGCATTGGTCCACATAAATCTGAGTGGACAATCTCTAAGGATGCTTTTGCCCTTATGCTTTTCCCAGATGTAAAACTTTCTCTGTGTTGTTTCCCCAAGATACAACCTTCACAAATGCTATCTGGTTTCTCTATCAATGGTAATCCTCTTACCATTCCTTTTCTATTCAACAAGTTAAGACCTCTAAAGTTGAGATGTCCAAATCTGAAGTGCCACAACCAATTTTCATCTTTTGGTTTGCTTTGGAAAGCCTCTTGTGTCACTGCTGCTATTTCTTCTCCATTTTTTAAATCTGCTTTCATTTTGAGAGGGAACACCCTGTTCCTTGTCATCTTCACTTCAGCAATACATCGTTTGCTGGGTGTTTTATCCATGATGGTGCATAAATCATTCACAAAGAAAACATTGTACCCCTTTTGAACAAGCTGTCCAACACTTAAGAGGTTAAATTTCATTCCAGGAACATAATAAACATCTGTTATGGTTTTCTTTTCATCTTTCCCTGTTAAGACTTTTACTTCTCCTGTTCCCATAACAGAAACTTTACTATCAGTTCCTAGTGTGACTTGTGACTTCACACTCTGATCTAACATATAAAACAGGGCTATTTTTCCTGTCATATGGTTACTGCAACCGGAGTCTAGAAACCATATATCTTCACTCTTTGCTTCAGCCATATCATATGCTAGAAACAAATTATCTTGGCTGATATTTTCTTTAGTGAAATTTGCACTAGTTCTATTACTCATATCATGCTGCTTCTTCCTACATTCATTTGCATAATGCCCATATTTTTTACAATAATGACATTGGACATTGGATTTATCATACCTTTGTCCTTGAGCATGATGTCGTCCACTTTGTTGGCTGCTGCCTTGGCCTTGGTTCTGATTTGGATTGCTGCCTCTTCCCTGAGCATTTGCTGGACTGTTTCTTCCACCTCTGTTTTGGCTTATGCCTCTTCGAAAGAACATCTGGGTCTTAAAGGCATGCTCTAGAGATGAGTTTTCATTTCTACTTAATCTCTACTCATGTGTTATCAGTGATGCATGTAGTTCATCAACTGAGAAGTTTGTGAGATCCCTTGTCTCTTCTATGGTGGTGACAATCACATCGAATCTTGAGGGTATGATCCTCAATTGTTTCTCCACAATCCTCCTTTCTTCAAGAATTTCTCCAAGAGACCTTATCTGTGTGACCAGACCAGTCACATGTGTGAAGAATGAGTCAATATTACCTGACTCCTTCATGCAAAGATTCTCAAAATCTCTCCTCAGCAACTGTAGTTTTGTTGTCTTCACTTTCTCCATGCCTTGATAGGCTATCTTGAGAGTTTGCCATGCTTCTTTGGATGTCTTGGCTGCTGCTATCCTTGGAAACACACTCTCATGCACTGCTTGATACAAAAAGTAGAGGGCTTTAGAATCCTTCTTCTTATAGCTCTTCAGTAGTTCTTTCTCTGCCTGAGTTAAATTATTAAACTCATCTTCATCTGTTGGTTCTTCAAAACCATCCTCAACAAATTCCCATAAGTCTTGGGAAGCAAGCAAGGCTCTCATAGTTATTGACCAATAGTCATAGTTTTTCCCATTAAATTGTGGGAGCTGAGTATTAAAGATACCCATGCTAGTGCTGGCTCCAGCCATTCTTGCACTCTTAACTATGCTTCAAAATAATTGACTGTGTATTTAAATCACTGACTGTCCTCAACAGTAACAAAAAAAATAACTTGAGAAATACCTTGGATTCTTTCTTGACTGAGTCTTCACTCTGCTGGAGAAGCTGTTGCAGCAAGAAATCCTTCCTTCAGCTTCTTTGACACATTCAAAGAGCCTGGGAAAGCTTCGATACCATGTTTGGAATTTCTAATAATTCCAAAACAGAACGAACAGAGAATGATTCTCTGTTTTAACACAGGATCTTAACACAGGGAAGCTAAAAATTGTTTGGGAGAACAGAGTGTTTCACACATTCACAGAGAAACTTGTAATTATTACAAAATAAGATCTTCCTCTAACAGAGGGATTAACACAGGAACGCTTCAGTTCCAAAAAAAATTTACTCTGTCTCTACAATGCACTGTTGTGCTCTAACTCTCATCACACTTTACATTGTGTTTCTGGGTATATATAGAGGTTGGATATAAAAATATTTGCTAGGAAATGCGTGGAGGGGTCATAACTGTCCACCAACCACATTTACAGTTAGATATGGGCCCTCTGCTACATTTTTATTGTGTCTGCAAATGAAATTGACCTTATCGGATGTTCTGTTGTCCCTCTTGAGCCTGTAGAGTGTAATATGAAACAATCTCCATAACTGATAAATGCTGCGACCGGCTCGAGGCATGTCCTTTTCCATCTCGGCCATCCTGCTTGTTAAATGCGGTTGGTGAGGAGTAATGGCGCAAAGTGCAGGATCTGGCCTTCTTCCTCCTTCGGGAACATAAAACAGGTTAAAGGCATAAAGACAGTATGGCGGAGTCATGCACAAGGCGGGAATAAATAATGGCCGTCGGATCCACAAGTGAATGGCGGAGATCACATCGGAACAAAACAAAAAGGTGGAGACTTAACACACATAGGTGTGATATGCGATAGCGATCAGATCGCATAGAAATATCGCATTGGTAGGTGCAGAGGGGCGAAATATTAAAACAAAAATGGATGCGATATGCAATAGTGATCAGATCGCATCGCAATATCGCAGCGACGGAAGACAAGGTGCGAAAAGAGGCAGCAGGGGTAAATGTACGATTGCGATTTGCGATCGGATCGCATCGCAGAATCACAATCAACAGAAAACACAGGGCGTAACAGAGGCAACAGGGCGTGGACACGATTTGCGAGTTGCGATAAGATCACATCGCAAAAAAGAAAACAAAAAAAAGACGTTGCAGTTGGAATTAGCATTTCAACATTAATGCCTTCTTTATACCACACCTCCGCTAGATTTGCACCATCCGACTGAGATCAGGCTGAATTTCAGAAATCTCCTATCACTTGAAATTCGCAGGGGGTTCTCACTAGAGCTCTCTATCGTTGCTTAATCCCAGCTCTCGGAGAAGCCACTGGTGGTGTTCCCAAATAGAACGGGCTTGCCCTTCCATACTTCATATTTTGATGCCAATGATGCTACTACTGCCACAGGTAAAGTGTAGCCATTTCAAATGATGCTTGATTTCTGACATTTATTTGCAGCGTTCAAATAATCGTCGTCTTCTTCGGTATCTGATCCAGAAGTGGAGGCGATTCGATCCAATGACTCAAAGAATTGATCCTCCTCATCGCTACAGCTGCTCATTGTGCAGGTATCACCTGGAATGCCAGCTCGGAAGTGGCGTGGGTTTGATCACATGGCAGTTTCAATAACAAATCAACATATACATCAAAAATCTAAACCCTACTTACACTTCAATTTAGAACCCAGGGTTGTCTCTCAATGGTATTCGTCAGTAACCAAGTCCTAGAAATTCACAGTCGAATCCAGGCGAACCCAATCTCAAATTTTACAGGATCAATTCTCCAGCAGAACACGAAAAAATCCGGAGATCCAAATCATATTTCATCTTCGAAATATATTTCTCTCTTCCTTTAGCCCAAGACGAGCCAAGCCCATGACGGACTAGGCCCTCAGGGTTCTAATACCAACTTAAAATATCAATATGCACAATATCTATTGGTTGAGGTAATATCTCAACCACACACCAAAATAGGAAATGGATCCTAACTACTAGGAACAGACTCCTTTACTTAGTGAGAATCACAACTAGAGACAAGTAGGAATTAGATATTCCAACATTTCTTAATAGTGCTTCCCAATTATCTGCCCTTTATAACTTTTTTCCCTTTCATAAAAATAGTTGGTGTTTTAAATATAGTTAAAATTTTATATAATCAAATTAAAAATCAGTTGATATAAGTAGATTATTGTGCATGTGTATCTTTGAGGCCAAAGGCTCATTTTACAACCCAATATAAGGAGATGTGAAAGTTTGTACATTTGTCCATGTCCTTTAAAATTAAAATAAAAAATAAAAATTATGTTCTAAATGTTAACTAATTTATGTCCATATCAACTTCATATATATTTATATATAGAAAAAAAATTAAGTTTTGATGGTTAACAAATTTATTTTTGTCATATATACACTATTTAGCATTCAAAAATACAATTTAAACAATGAAAAATAACACATTGTATTTTGCACTCTAAAAAAGTTTGCACGTTTGTTATAGACATTTTTGTGCCTTACAGCTCTAAGCATGAAATGTCCATAAAACAAGGGATCCTAAGTCCCTAAAAGTGTTGTTCCGGCCCCTAAAGGAACAAGGTCAACAAATTACAGCTTCTCCCAGAAGTTCTCCACCAGAAACTGCTCAGAATCAGTCAAATCAGGATCATTTCAGCTGCTCCACTAGCTAGGTGCGTTGCATAGCACCCAAGTACACTATCTAGGTGCGTTGCAACGCACCTAAATGCACTACCAGGGTGCGTTGAGCGGGAAATGAAAAATGGCAGTGTCATTCCGCGAGGTGGACAGACAATGGAAGCTTCCAGAATCTTCCCCATTGACACTTGCCTCACTGAGTTCGACCAAGGATGAGTAAGAGGCTCTCAGTCTCCAAGTGGAAACAAGCACTGATAGAGAGAGGCCACTAGTCAAATCATAAGCTGACTCATCCTCTTTGCATACATCTATATATGGATCCCTCATCCCAGAGATCCGCATGCTGGAATTTTGTACATTGCAGAGAATTGCTGTTGGTTTTGAGATAAATATCAGAGTATTGGGTGATTTATGCTTTGTTGGAGGTGAAGAGGGGATTCCTTTACTGGGAGGTTGATGCTGGATCAGGAATCATCGGTTGTAACTCCTCCTGGATCTTCTTGTTATATCAATAAAACTATTTGAGTTTCTCCTACATGCTTGTGTATCATTGATGTTTGTTACATTTGTATGTTTAGCTTAAATCTGATCCTAAGCTATTTATGAATATAAATCCATGTCTTTGTGTAGTTTTCTTCTTCTGTGATCTTACAGGAACTTGGTGAAGCTGGGCAAGTAAGGGAGCAGGTAGCTGGAAGCTGTCAAAGAGGAGAGAGATTGGATCAAAGGACTAGCACAAGACACAGGTTGGTTCATCCTATTCCTCTTCGTTTATAGTTCATAAAGAAGAATACGAAAGTAGTTTTCTCTATTTGTTTCTAAGGTCACTGTCACACCTTAGTGGGATAGGGTCATTCTGAGTAGACACTTTTCTTGTTAACAAAATGGCAACTCCGCTGGGGAACGTGTCTAATTAGTTTGTTTGTGTTTCTCTTGTTGTTTGTTTCTAAACATAGAAGTAGCAATCGAACTGCATTTGCCATTAACAAATGCAAAGTAGACATCTGCTACTTCAATCCATTCACTAGATCTGTTTATGATTTGAACAACTGATTCACAACTGATCTGATTGCCCTTTGTGATAGCTCTTAGACCTCCTTTAAATCTACCCTCTGATTGTGCATTATTGATTGCTTTTACTCGACCAAAAACCATAGATTAAACTACAAACCGTGACCCAGAACCCAGATAGAATTCTCGATTCTGCCCCAGCACAGGCTCTGTGAAGAGATTCTGCATTTCAACGCAGTTCCCGAGAGGGCTACCTGTGCTGCAATCCAGTTTCTCTGTGTAACAAATGCGCTGATCAGCCTAGCCTTGTGCAGCTGAGGTTCTTTGCTTCATTTTTTCAGTTTTGTCTCTGATTTTTGCAGCCTGTGATCAGTGTATGTGTCTGTTTAAAAACCCTTTTTCTTTGCCTTAATTCCGCCTCCTTTGTGCAAAAAGACTGTAGATGTTTTTGTGTGTTTGTTACATCATTTACAGTTTTCCATTGAAAAAGTAGAATAGTCATACTGTCGTCCTTTGATTTAGATCTGTCGTAACTGTCGATTTTGATCTTAGGAGAAAGTTTATTTGCTGTTGACAATCGATTATGCTTTTACTTTTACCTTTGGTTTGAATTTGTAACTTTCTAGTGTCGAAACGAGTATTTATTTCAAAATCATAAAGTGTCGTAATCATCTCTACCTTTTGATTTCGAAAAGAAGCTTGTTTGTGTTTGTCACTTGAAAGCAAATTCAGATTTGTACATCAACTTTCTTTTTAGGCATCAATATTAAGAAAGTGAAAAACAAATACATGCACATGTGCATTTGCATATTGACAATTTGTTTGGCTTGATTTAGGAAAAGTGCATTTACAGTGTGCTCTTTGCTCTTTGAGAAAAGATTGTGTCTTTCTTTTCCCCTTGTAGCTAGGATTTTCATTTATGAAAAGAGATAAAATTTTGCTTATCATCTTTAGATTGCATTTTAGGAATTACATATACATCTCGTGGTGAACCCAAAAGGCAAACTTCATAAGAAAGATCAACTTAAAATAAATTGAATGAATCTAACAACGCTTTGGAACTTAACGCACAACATTTAGAGGTCTAGGCTAGAGACATATTCTGGTGTCATAAAGCCTGGTAACTGTTGTCCTCACTGATGGTTGGGTGATTCCTCCACTTTGAGACGATAAGTGCCAGTACGGACTTGTGCTCCCAAAACATAAGGGATCCATAAACCAAGGGATCCTAAGTCCCTAAAAGTGTTGTTCCAACCCCTAAAGAAACAAGGTCAACAAATTACAGCTTCTCCCAGAAGTTCTCCACCAGAAACTGCTCAGAATCAATCAAATCAGGATCATTTCAGCTGCTCCACTAGCTAGTTGCATTGCATATCACCCAAGTACACTAGCTTGGTGCATTGAAACGCACCTAAATGCACTACCAGGGTGCGTTGAGCGGGAAATGACAAATGGCAGTGTCATTCTGCGAGGTGGACAGACAATGGAAGCTTCCAGAATCTTCCCCAATGAAACTTGCCTCACTGAGTTCGACCAAGGATGAGTAAGAGGCTCTCAGTCTCCAAGTGGAAGCAAGAACTGACAGAGAGAAGCCACTAGTCAAATCATAAGATGACTCATCCTCTTTGCATACATCTATATATGGATCCCTCATCCCAGAGATCCAAAGGCTGGAATTTTGTACATTGCAGAGAATTGTTGTTGGTTTTGAGATAGATATTAGACTATTGGGTGATTTATGCTTTGTTGGAGGTGAAGAGGGGATTCTATGCTGGGAGGTTGATGCTGGATCAGGAATCATTGGTTGTAACACCTCCTGGATCTTCTTGTTATATCAATAAAACTATTTGAGTTTCTCCTACATGCTTGTGTATCATTGATGTTTGTTACATTTGTATGTTTAGTTTAAATTTGATCCTAAGCTATTTATGAATATAAATCCATGTCTTTGTGTAGTTTTCTTCTTTTGTGATCTTACAGGAACTTGGTGAAGCTGGGCAAGTAAGGGAGCAGGTAGCTGGAAGCTGTCAAAGAGGAGAGGGATTGGATCAAAGGACTAGCGCAAGACACAGGTTGGTTCATCCTATTCCTCTTCGTTTATAGTTCATAAAGACGAATACGAAAGTAGTTTCCTCTGTTTGTTTCTAAGGTCACTGTCACACCTTAGTGGGATAGGGTCGTTCTGAGTAGACACTTTTCCTGTGAACAAAATGGCGACTCCGCTGGGGAACGTGTCTAATTAGTTTGATTGTGTTTCTCTTGTTGTTTGTTTCATAAACATAGAAGTAGCAATCGAACTGCATTTGCCATTAACAAATGCAAAGTAGACATCTACTACTTCAATCCATTCACTGGATCTGTTTATGATTTGAACAGCTGATTCACAAATGATCTGATTGCCCTTTGTGATAGCTCTTAGACCTCCTTTAAATCTACCCTTTGATTGTGCATTACTGATTGCTTTTACTAGGCCAAAAACCATAGATGAAACTGCAAACCGTGACCCAGAGCCCAGATAGAATTCTTGATTCTGCCCCAGCGCAGGCTCTGTGAAGAGATTCTGCATTTCAACGCAGTTCTCGAGAGGGCTACCTGCACTGCAATCCAGTTTCTCTGTGTAACAGGTGCGCTGATCAGCCTAGCCTTGTGTAGCTGAGCTTCTTTGCTTCATTTTTTTAGTTTTGTCTCTGATTTTTGCAGCCTGTGATCAGTGTATGTGTTTGTTTAAAAACCCCTTTTCTTTGCCTTAATTCTGCCTCCCTTGTGCAAAAAGATTGTAGATGTTTTTGTGTGTTTGTTACATCATTTACAGTTTTCCATTGAAAAAGTAGAATAGTCATACTGTCGTCCTTTGATTTAGATCTGTCATAACTGTCGATTTTTATCTTAGGAGAAAGTTTATTTGTTGTTGACAGTCGATTATTCTTTTGCTTTTACCTTTGGTTTGAATTTGTGACTTTCTAGTGTCGAAACGAGTATTTATTTCAAAATCATAAAGTGTCGTAATCATCTCTACCTTTTGATTTCGAAAAGAAGCTTGTTTGTGTTTGTCACTTGAAAGCAAATTCAGATTTGTACATCAACTTTCTTTTTAGGCATCAATATTAAGAAAGTGAAAAACAAATACATGCACATGTGCATTTACATATTGACAATTTGTTTGGCTTGATTTAGGAAAAGTGCATTTACAGTGTGCTCTTTGCTCTTTGAGAAAAGATTGTGTCTTTCTTTTCCCCTTGTAGCTAGGATTTTCATTGCTGAAAAGAGATAAAAGTTTGCTTATCATCTTTAGATTGCATTTTAGGAATTACATCTACATCTCGTGGTGAACCCAAAAGGAAAACTTCATAAGAAAGATCAACTTAAAATAAATTGAATGAATCTAACAACGCTTTGGAACTTAACGCACAACATTTAGAGGTCTAGGCTAGAGACGTATTCCGGCGTCGTAAAGCCTGGTAACTGTTGTCCTCACTGATGGTTGGGTGATTCCTCCACTTTGAGACGATAAGTGCCAGTACGGACTTGTGCTCCCATGTACCGTCGAGTATATATTGGGAGACCCCTATAAGCTTAAAACCTTTTATCCATAGGAAGCCGTGTCGGCCGCCCTACTGATCACAATGCACCGAACACAGCATTCAGGAAGATTGACTGCCGTACCGTAAAAAGTATTCTGCAGTTTTGCGATTGGTTTGGTACTCCCTCTACCTAGATCTCCAGAGCAGTCCCTTTCATTCCTTTTCAGACTCCTTAATGGAAAAGGTCCATCTGAGCACTTGTCACTTCAGGCTCATTAAAAATCGAAGGAGACTAGAGTCATCTTTTGTTTTTTCGCGACTCTTAAAAACTGAAAAAACAAGTTGTGTCAAAAGCGTCTAAAATTCATTTAATTCGGAAACATACTTCCCCTTTTTATTTTAGTTGATCGAGTAATCCGCAATCGTGGAAGAAAGTCAATTGAAACCTCGTTGTTCGCGGAGGCTTATGAGTCAACCGTCTTTGTCTCCGGAATCAAAACCAGTACGGACAAAGCGAACTCGTTTAACCGGTTCAAAATCTCCTATTAAAGTTAGAACAAGTGTTCCAACGACATCAGAGACTCCGGTTACTCCAAACATTTATGGAAGCCCTGCCTCTACAGAAGAAGTTCAACAGCCATAGAAGGACAGTGATATTGATCCTAGTCTTAGAGTAAACACTTGTGTTACCGAACCAGTTCCATCTACAACCGGTTCGGAGAGTCTTGCTCTTCAAACATCTGTCGCTGTCGATTCCACACCTTCTTCGGCACCAGAAATATTTTACGGACCTGACGGTCTTCCCCTTCCACCTGGTCTGATTGAAATTGAAGAAATTGTAGAAGATCCTCAAACAAGTACTCCAGCACACTTTGGAGTTGGGATCACTCTATATCCTTCTTCATCAGAAGTTAGTCTACCACCAGCGAAAGTTCATGTAGAATCGCTAGGTAATCTTTTGGATAGATTACAAATGTCTGAACAACCGTCAACATCTAGGACTGTGTCGTCTGACACAGCGACAGCAAAACTCCCTGCTGTCACTCCGACAATGTTCGCCGGCATACCATCTATCCCGACTAGCTCTCAACAGCTAGAAGGAGCCCACTCAGGGGCTATTTCGACAGTCTGGTCCGTTCCTGTTTGTTCATCCGGAATAATATCTGGAAACTCTTATGTTGAGTCTCAACAAATTGATCCGTTTGGAGGTCAATTTGGGCAGTCCGGTCCCCAAGGACAAACAATTCCCTTGAGTTCTAGATTACCACCGTATGGGGGGCAGTATGCCCTTTCATTATCCCCTCCGGGAGGATATCCATACGGGGGTTCACAACAATATTCAGGTTATACTGGAATTACCTCAAGTGGTTGGGTACCTATACTACCGCAACAACCAAGGGTTGTGTATTCGATGCAACAATGTGTACCTATGTCGAATATCCCAACTACACCGGCTATTGTGACGGTGTCACAAGTTCAAACACTACCTGTTGTATGCCAACCTCAGATTTCTCAGGTTGTAATGAAACAGCCCCTTGACCCTGTGACTCAACCACAATCGCCAACTAGTGGGGCGACACAGGTCCAGACGGGTACAATTACCCCACACCTTGGTCCAATGGTTAGTATAGCGCAATAGCACATGGCTTCTCAACCATGGCTGGTGCAATACCAACAACCACAATTCCAACAAGTATAC
This sequence comes from Pinus tabuliformis, assembly GCA_031772625.1. Classification (NCBI taxonomy): domain Eukaryota; kingdom Viridiplantae; phylum Streptophyta; class Pinopsida; order Pinales; family Pinaceae; genus Pinus; species Pinus tabuliformis. Next base: position 11,738,986 of record CM062808.1, read on the forward strand.
CAAGGTTCTGAGCAGCAAATCTTTGCGAACAGCGGACAGCCGTACATTCAAAATGGTCAAAATCAACCATTTTACAATGGTCATGTCCACCAACCTTATCAGTCATACCAGCATCAAATGCATTATGTTGGCATGCAAAGACCAATTGCTCAGGCAATCCCATCTTACCCTGGGTATGCTTCACCTAATCTGAATCAGCAGTTACCATTCGTGGCAACTTTAGAGTTACCTGATTTAAACCGGTTAACAAACGATCCAATTGCTTACGCCCCTTGGTGGCCAACGATTCCACATAAACTTCCATCAGATATTCCTAAATTTAATGGAAATCCGGGTGAAGATCCATCGAATCACGTGATGACATTTCATCTATGGTGTTCATCAAACACCCTAAATGATGATTCGATAAGACTTCGCCTCTTTCAGAGGACGTTAACGGGTCCAGCGGCAAAATGGTACATTGAATTGCCTAGAGCTTCGTTCCACAACTTTAGTACCTTAGTCACAACCTTTTTAACCCATTTTCAATTACCGATAAGGTACGAAACGGGAACAGAACTCCTTACCAACTTCAAACAGACAACGGCCACTCACATATCTGATCATATACATGAGTGGCGACGTCGTCGTAGGATGGTAAAAACGTACGTTCCCGATCAGCTATTAGCTGAATGGTTTATCAAGTCATTACTACCTTCCATCATGGAAGATGTGGCAAAGGGGGGAGTCGTAACAGAAGAGCAAGTTATCGCTCGTGCACAATATCTGGACTTGATCTATACTCAGTCCGGAACGCTCTACGACAAAATACCTGACGCCCCTAGATCGGAATTCTCAATTCCTCCTCCTCCTAAATCAAACAATGACTCTCACGCCGGCAATGGCATGATTGGCACAACAGACACGAAATCGACAAAGGCTACATCCAAGAAGGCCCGTAAGATTTCAGGTCAAAATGCAAAAGACGAACTTCTTGCTTCGGAAGTAAATGTCGTATCGATAGATAAGGGCAAAGAAACCAAACAACCAAGAAGCAAGAAGAAAGGCAAAGGTAAGAAGACGAAACAGGATGAATCATCACCTGAAAAATCTTCTTCAAACCCTCCTGGAAATAGGAAACCAAGAATTCCATGCCATATATGTGATGAGGATCACTGGACCTCAGAATGTCTATACAAAGCTGAGCTTAAGAAATTCTTTAAGAGTTAAAAAACCTTAGCAGTGTTAACTAATCCGTTTCCAAATCCAGGAACAAATCTGGTTGAAAGTGGAAATGCTTCCCCGTCTCAAGTGTTGATGTTGTCGATTTCAAAACAACAGAATGATGCTTTGATTTCGACAAGGAACAAAGATTATGGGAATCCACAGCTGTCGGATGACAAGGATAAAGCTCAACCAAGTAGTTCGATAACAACTTCGACAGAAGTTGTACCACCCACCATCCCTGAATTGACGAAAAAACCGCTAAGGGAGTAGTACACAAGTCGACATTTAATCCCCGCGCTAGAGCGGCACAACATTATAACATAGTGGCAGATTTGGCCCAATCGCCATCCGCTATGTCGACTCTTGAAGTACTACAAAATTTCCCATCCCAAAGGCAGGCTTTATTATCGGCCATTGGTGGGATTGATCCAAAGGATTCCAATCTTGTATCCTTCGACCACAAAGGATACGATCCTCAGTTACCGGCTCAACTAGCTTTCCTTGTTCAAGTGAAAGCCCTCAACGAAACTGTTCATCGAACAATTATTGATGAGGGGGCATCTACATGTATTATGTCGATGAGTTGCTGGAAAACTTTAGGATCTTCAACCTTGTCGCAATCAGCGACGACATTAAAAGCATTCGACGAAAGGACATATACCCCATACGGTATCCTAAATAACTTGAAAATTGAACTAGGAGGGAAAACAGTAGAAATAGATGTTGAAGTCATCGATGGAAATCTTGATTACAACATCCTACTAGGAAGACCATGGATTTATGCCATGGCAGCTGTTGTGTCGACCTATTTTAGAAAGATTGCATTTCCCTTTCAAGGAGGGATTACAATCGTCGATCAACAAAACTTCCTCCCCAATGGTTCTCAAGTTACAGGAAGCATTCCCATGATCCATGGAAGCCCCCATTCGCTTCAGAATATCGAAGTAGGCCTACTAAAAGAACCTATACTAATGGGAACTTTCCCTCTTCCACCTCCAATCAACCTGGCGGAAGTAGCGTCGGTAGGAACCTGCAACATGATATCTTCCACAAAGATATTAGAAAACGATATCGACATGGATCATGCAGTGGTTTTGCCCCCAAGCCCAATAGAAATATTATAGCAATCAATGTTTCTAGCATGGGAGGCAAACCCAAATCAACGCTCATCAAGCGTTTCGATAGATAGGTCTAGAGAATATGGTACTCCTTCAGATCCTTGGTCGCGAGTGCATGTCACCGACGAAGGAATTGTCCAATCTATGGTAATTGAAGGAGCACCATGGAATGATTCCCACCATCGTTCTCTTCTTCTGGATTGTGGAGAAGATACTCAAAATGACCTTTATCATCCTTCAGTCTTTGATTTTCTATCAAATACTATAAACAAGATGGATTCCGAGGACGGTTCTTATCTCGTGTCGACCTCGTTAAAAAATGAAACAAGGAGTCATGAGGATAGTTCTTTTACTGTGTCAACCTCATTAAAAAATGAAACAAATCCCCTTTCCAAATCTCAAAGGTAAACCTTCATTCCAACCACCAAGTTGAATGCAATGAAGCTTGGGGGGCATGCACCTCGATTTACGTTATTATGCTGGGGGCATGCAAACTTATCACGAGCAGTGTTACTGTAGGGTTCAAGCTCGTTAAAAAATAAACCCGCCTCGAGCAGTTTTAGCACATAGTTCAAGCTCGTTAAAAAATAAACATAAGACATGAGCAAATGTTTCCACCCGCGTTTAAGCTCGTTAAAAAATGAACTATTCCCCAGTAAATAACCACCGTGAATGTAACATATCAGCCATTAAAGCCTTGGTCGTGTTTGCACCGTCACCTCCACTTTTTCATTGGCCGATCATTCACCTCCATTTGATTGTTTACCCATTTTGAGGAACAGCTGTGAAGAGTGATTTCACTAGCCATCCTTATGACACTGTTGTGATTGGAAAATTCCAACCCTTACCTGGAATCAACTGCTACCCATTTCATCACTCGTTCCTCAAAAGATGAGTCTTCTTTAAGCTCTTTTCAACTGACTCGTAAAATATGAAAAGATTGCCGAGTTTTGGCCTTCCAGCTCATTAAAGCGACATGAAGTGTTATCCCTCCTCTAGATTTTAATCTTTTTGGACCTGAGGGATTATTGCACAAAAAGATCGAACGCTTGTTTTGTTCGGCTCGTTAAAACTATCGAAAATTCATCCCTTCTGTATTGTTTTATACTTTTTTGGACTTAAGGGATTAGATGACGAAAAAGGAATTTTGGAGTTACCTTTACGTACCTTTTCAGACTCTCTAAAAATGAAAAGGACCGAGTTATCTTTGTCGTTAAACTCATTAAAAAGATTAATAGCGACAAACTTGTCTTTAGACGAGAACGAGTTTCACTATCGCTAGGCTCGTTAAAACATAGCGATGGGTTTGCCCGGAGGGAAAATTATAGAACAAGCATATGTTATCCTCCTCAAGCTTGACAAAAATAAAGAGGTAACGGTCAGCAATGACTCGGGAAAAATTGGGAAGAAAACTCAAAGAATCTTTATTGGTAGCAAGTCGCTCTTGAACATGACACTTCCATTCCTTGCCTGAGTCGGGTTGGGTTGTTTCATTCACCGGTCACATCACCATGGTCACGCCATACCATCCACATTTGGGGTAAATGCTACCAATTCATCACATAAGTGTCGCCGACATGTTCAAGAGAAGTCATCCAGAGAAGTCACCCGTGTCCCATCCACTACCATACATTATACTTCATTCTTTCATGACCGCCATCCTGAACCATATATCATCAGATCGTTTTCACCTCCATCAAAATCATTTGCTCCATTCGGTGTCATTGATGTGGGATTCATTAAGGCCCTCCTTTGATGGATCGCTTCTTGTCGACATCAGCTCATTATCCAAGAAGTTGATGTAGGAACAACCCCTTCATTACTTTGAAGCTTGCATGCCTCAATGGCAAGTTTCTCACTTCCGGCGACAGGTATACATCAATGACCTACGACCGAAAGATTTTGCGTGGTGTTCGACGCCAAGTCCTTTATTCACACCACGTGAATTGTACTGCAGTACCTTGAGGTTCATCATCATTATCGGTGATTCCTCTCGCGCTTGTTAACAGTTTACATCATTGACTGGTAATCAAGCGATGTCTTTCCATGTTCGACTTCAAAACATTTCTCACATGGATCGACTTGTACTTCGAGTGAAGATCGGACGAGATTGAAGACCCCAGATCTAGTTTCATCCATTCGGGCTGCGATATATATTCAGGAAAATAAAGACATTGAAATGTACAGCATTACAGCACAAATAATCATCCTACCAAAAGGATGATGGCTCTATCAGAATCATCAGTCTACCATCAGACGATTGTCTGTCCTATGTACATGAAAATGAATTTATAAAGCTGAGCATGGGAATGCCCACCTCAGCTAGATCATGAAAACAGTATGAAGATAATGTATTGTATTGTATCTTATTACAGGTCTCCTCCCAGCATTGAAAGAACTTCGGATCCTCCTAATAAAGCATTTCACCCGATAAACGGCCTCATACTTTAGGGGGCAACTGTTATAGACATTTTTGTGCCTTACAACTCTAAGCATGAAATGTCCATAAACAAAGGGATCCTAAGTCCCTAAAAGTGTTGTTACGGCCCCTAAAGGAACAAGGTCAACAAATTACAGCTTCTCCCAGAAGTTCTCCACCAGAAACTGCTGAGAATCAGTCAAATCAGGATCATTTCAGCTGCTCCACTAGCTAGCTGCGCTGCATAGCACCCAAGTACACTAGCTAGGTGCATTGCAACGCACCTAAATGCACTACCAGGGTGCGTTGAGCAGGAAATGACAAATGGCAGTGTCATTCTGCGAGGTGGACAGACAATGGAAGCTTCCAGAATCTTCCCCAATGGCACTTGCCTCACTGAGTTCGACCAAGGATGAGTAAGAGGCTCTCAGTCTCCAAGTGGAAACAAGAACTGACAGAGAGAGGCCACTAGTCAAATCATAAGCTGACTCATCCTCTTTGCATACATCTATATATCGATCCCTCATCCCAGAGATCCGCAGGCTGGACTTTTGTACATTGCAGAGAATTGCTATTGTTTTGAGATAGATATCAGAGTATTGGGTGATTTATGCTTTGTTGGAGGTGAAGAGGGGATTCCTTTGATGGGAGGTTGATGTTGGATCAGGAATCATCGGTTGTAACTCCTCCTGGATCTTCTTGTTATATCAATAAAACTATTTGAGTTTCTCCTACATGCTTGTGTATCATTGATGTTTGTTACATTTGTATGTTTAGCTTAAATCTGATCCTAAGCTATTTATGAATATAAATCCATGTCTTTGTGTAGTTTTCTTCTTCTGTGATCTTACATGAACTTGGTGAAGCTGGGAAAGTAAGGGGGCAGGTAGCTGGAAGCTGTCAAAGAGGAGAGAGATTGGATCAAAGGACTAGCGCAAGACACAGGTTGGTTCATCCTATTCCTCTTCGCTTATAGTTCATAAACAAGAATATGAAAGTAGTTTTCTCTGTTTGTTTCTAAGGTCACTGTCACAGCTTAGTGGGATAGGGTCATTCTGAGTAGACACTTTTCCTGTTAACAACGTTCAGAAATTTGATCCCTATCACTCATGTTAGATTCGTACTTAAGATGGATCTATGCTGGTTTAAATTGAGAATTCATCTCCATCATTGTTAACATAGTTGTCTTAATTAAGAAATATAGATATCTACCAAGTATTAAGAGAGGTAAATATCTTGATATGCAAACCTTATTTACAATGCATAACTTACACTTCAAGAGATGTAATCTCTCTGCAATTGAAAAAAATTGTAATTAGCATACATCCATACCAGTTGGTTTTGTCTCTTTATATATATATATGTATGTATGTATGTATGTATGTATGTATGTATGTATGTATGTATGTATGTATAACTATTACTTAATTTTTCATTGTTTAAATTGCTTTTTTGAATACATAAATGGATATAATGCCTTGAAACTCTCTTTTGGCTTTCCAATTCTAACAAATCATTATTAGGTTTTAGTCAAAATTGACTTAAAAATACCACTATAGATCCATCTTAACTACAGATGTAACATGAGCCGAGAGGGATCAAATTTCACCAGGTGTAAACTTATTTTAGAGTGCAAAAAACAACGTACAATTTTTTATTGTTTAAATTGTATTTTTGAATGTTATAAAGATTACATAATTTGTACATTGAGTTATTTTATCAACTCACATTAAACTAGTTTTTTTGTTATTAATATATTTTTAAGTATATGTCAATACTAATTCATATTAAAATATTTTATTCATAATCTACATTGTTTTTCTATCGAGGGAAGTTTATTTTAATTTTAAGAGAGATGGATATACATATTTTATTTTTATTTAGTCCTTTAAAATAGTAAAACTAACTGAAATGTTTTAATCATAATAATTTCTATAGTTTTCTTATATAATATATACATATATACATAGTTGACATTGAAATATTTTACTTAATATGAACATTGAAATGTTTTATTTATGGATCACATTGTCATTTTATTTTTTCTGTATGTTATTAATATATTTTTAAATACATGTCTATACTACTTAACCTTTAAAATATTTTATTTATAACACACATTAAATATCTTTTTATTATTAGTAATATTTTTGAATATCACTTATCAATTTCATATGAAGAATTGAATGAATTACACATCTCTCTCTTATTGAAAACTAACTCAATTATTTTAATTTTAATTACTTCATCCTTTTTGGCATTGAAATATTTTACTATTATGAAAACACACAAATGTTTTAGATTGAAATATATTAGTTAATATGGATATTCAAACAATTTATAAGGTAAATATATTTTTTTTTAAATTACTTTATCTGTCCAAAGTTAATATAAATTTATATTACTTAATACAGAAATCAAAATATTTTATTTGTGGCTTCCAAAGCGAGTAAAATATTTTTACTAGGTTGTAATATTATCAACCAATCTAGCAAGAAGAGTGTAATTAGTCATGTTTTACAATGCTTTTAATTAAAAATAACAAAATATGTATATTCATTTGTTTTTGTTTTATTATAGGGGAACTTGTTTTTGAATTAAATTAAATTAAATTTTTATTTTAAAAGGTGCATGTATCAACTTTATTTTGAGCATGGAAGGAATTACACATCTCCTTCCTACTAGGTTATACAATGTGTCTCTTGTTTCAATGACAAGGGATTTATCAATCATGATTGACTATGAGTAATTTTGGTTAACTAAGGTGTAGGGATCAAATTTGAAGGGAAGAGTTACATTTCTATTTGAAGGGTTAATTTCATTTTGAATTTTCAATATTGTTAAGTTAAAGTAAAATCATATGAAAATGAAGATTGTATTTTGAAGAGTATCATGGGTAGAGTTTTAGTAGAATGCTTTGAAACCAAACAAGAGATAAATGCAAATGCAGATGAAGAATTCAACCAATAGAGTCTCGATTATAGCCACCTTCTAAGAGGACGATAACATAAATTATACCATTCAATTGGATTATTTGTCTAGATAGATGCTTTTCCTTTCTCTTTTGTTATATATGTTAGTATCAACCTTGCTATAATGCTAGGTGTTGATAGCTCTAAATTTGCCAATAAAATGTTCATAGAGTGTATTATATTTTAAGTTTAATAATCATGCTGAAATTGTTCAAATGGAAAAAAGTTTCACTCATATGTTATTGGACATGATATATGTTTCTTTATGAGTGTGTAAGAGAAATACTTCCTGACTTACAAATAAAAAAATTAAAAATAGTTTAAAATTTAATGTATACCTCACACATTAGACCTTATATTGTGTTGGGGTACACTTGAATGAGTAAACATAAATGACACATGTTCATTGGTTCAACTTTAATTCACCAGTAATACAATCGATATAGGAATTTTAAGAAAATAATTTAATAATTACACTCTGTGTAGGAATCATATGGAGGAAATTCAATTGAACCATTTATTTATAGTCTATATCCCAATCATACGAATGGAATTCAATAAGACCATTTACTCTTTTATCTCCTTGACATCATCCCTCAAATGAAATGAAAATATTCTTCTTTCTTATAGTTTCTTTTAAGGTAATTGATTCACTTGCTCAAACAATTGTAATGCCTTTTTTTTAAGGAAATCAAAAAATAGTATTACTTTATAGATATCATTGTAATGTCCAACAAAAAGAAAAAAACAACAATTATTTAAAACCTTATATATATATATATATATATAAGAATTTTTTTCCATAAGAATTATAAGCCTAACTTTAATCTTCAAATAAATACCAAATAATATTTAATCTTGAATTAAATTTGAGGAGAGAATTAGGAAATAAAATAAATAATAAATAATAAAGGAATAATAAAATGTCATAATAGTAAATTTGTTATGCAACCAGATCAAAAAACAGAAGAAAAGATAGATCAACGACTTAAGAATTAGCCTCTTCGAAGGGGCAACCTCCTTCACATCACATAAATGAACAATTCTTGGATGATACAAATGACAAGACCTCCTTGGTATATATAGGAGTCTAAGGGGTCACAATATAATTAGAGCTTACATAACAATAATAATCTAAGGGCACAACAATAAAAATAGTGGGTTTCTATGGGGCACAACCATAATGATATCAGGGCTACACAAACACAACAATAACAATAGGGGGCTACACTAACAGTAACAATAAGGGGGATACACTAATAATAAAAATAAGGGGGATACACCAATATTATAGGGACCTAACATGCCCCTCTCCTTCAAAAAAGTATTGTTCTCGACACTTGAGTAGTTCTGGACGCTTATGTATAAAATTCACATCCTCCCATGTGAACCTTCAGCGGGTAATTTATTCCAGTTAATGTGATATTCTGAAATTGATCGATTTCGTAGTTGTCGGGTTCTTATTTCTATGACTGCTTCAGGCTCCAATATGATTTTTTCTTCTTCATCAACTTCTAGCAATATGTATTGAAATGAGAGCTTGTCACTGATAACCTTCTTTAAGCATGAAACATGGAAAAATAGTTGTACTCAGGAAGATGCAGGTAACTCCAATTTGTATGCCATGGTACCAATTTTTTGCAACACTTTGTAAGGACCATAATACTTGGGTGATAACTTATTATCCTTCTTAGCTTGCTTGAGGGATATTTTTTTATATGGTTGTAGCCTTAAAAATACCCAGTCTCCTACATCAAAACTTCTTTCACTGCGTTGTTTATCTATCTATAGTTTCATTTAATTTTATGCCAGAGTGAGGTTATCTTTTAAGAGTAGGTGAACTTGTTGTTGATGATCGATGTGATCTTCCACTACTTAAACCTTAGAATTTTCTCTTAAAGATGATGTGATGTACGGTGTATGATATCCACAAAGTTCCATAAATGGGGTCTTTTTTGTTGTAGTACAAAACAAAGTGTTATACAACCATTCAACTAGAGGTAACCACTTGACCCATTGTGTTTGTGTATTAGATACAAAGCAATGAAGATATCCTTCCAATCATTTGTTCACTATAAAAAATTTCCCCTCGGATTGTGGATGATAATATGAGCTATGAGTTAATAAGTACCAAGGCAAGAAAATAATTCCGTCCAAAAATTTCCAGTGAAAATGGGATCTCTATCACTTACAAAAATAGTTGCGTTTCCATGTAGCTTTTGAATTGTTTTCGTAAATAAAATAGAAATTGTAATGGCTTTTAAAGGGTGATATAATGCAAAAAAAGTGCATATTTGGTATGTATATCAATTACCACCATGATGACACTCTTTCCTTCAGTCCTAGGCAAACCAATGATAAAATACATTAAGACCTCCTCCCAAAGCTGACATGGAATGGCTAAAGTTTGTAATAGGCCCGGGGTCTTAATTGTCTTAACTTTATTTTCCTGGAGAACCAAACATTCTGCCACAAATTTCTAAATATCAGATTTATGGTCATCTAAAAAATATTCCTTCTTGGCCCTGTGGTAAGTTTTTAAAAATCCTAAGTGCCCTTCGAAGGGGGAGGTATGCAATTCCAAAAGAATATTTTGTTTGTGTTGGGAATTCTTACAGATATATAAGTGAACTTTGTACCATAATGAATCATTTTACCATATAAATGTATCAAATGTATTGAGATCTTGTTGTAACTTTTGAATGAGTTTCCACACCTCTTCGTCATTCTTCCATTCATCCCTTGCTTCAATTATCCAATCATGTCAGATAATAGCAATGACACAGAGAAATGCTTCCACATACTCATCCTTTCTTGAGAGTGCATCTGCAACAACATTTTGCTTCCCTTTTTTGTATATTATTTCAAAGTCATAATCTAGCGTCTTTGTGACCCATTTTTGTCTCTCTTCTAAAGATAATTTTTGTTCCAAAAAGTATTTAATACTATCATGATTTGTTTTTACCTTGAAGTGTCTTCCCATTAGGTAAGGTATCCATTGCTTTAGTGCATGTAGTATTGCCAACATTTCCTTCTCATAAATAAGTTTGTGCAAATATTTTCCCTTGATTAGACAACTTTCAAAAGAAATGGGTCTTCCTTCTTGCATTAAAAAAACACCAATTTCATTTCATGAGGCATCAAACTCCATAATAAAGGTTCTTGTGAAGTCTGGAGTAGCTAAGATCAGTGCTTGGCACATTTCCTCTTTAAGATGTTCAAAGCCTTAGATGTTTCTAGAGTCCAATAAAATGCATCTTATTTCAATAATGTTGTTAGAGGAATTGATATTTCACATAATTCTTAACAAACTTGTGATAATACGTTGTCAAACTGAGAAATCCTAAAAGATGCTCTAGGGTTGTGGGGATTTTCCATTCCTTAATGGATTTAATTTTTTTAGGGTCTACCAGAACACCCTCATGAGATAAAATATGACCCAAATATTCCACCTCCTGTACTCCAAAGAAACATTTGGAGGTTTTTGCATATAATTGTTTCTCCTCCAATAGTTTGAGCACCCTGTCAACATGATAAACATTATCCTTCCAATACTTGTTGTAGATTAGTATATCATCAAAAAATACTAACATACATTTTCTGAGGACGGGTTTGAAAATGGAATTAATAAAACCTTGAAATGTGGAAGGTGCATTAGTAAGGCCAAAAGGCATGACCAAAAATTCATAATGACTTTCATGAGTTCTGAATTTTTTTTTCATAAAGTCTTTAGTGTTCATTCTAATTTGATGATATCTTGAATGAAGATCCAGCTTGGTGAAGTAAATTGCCCCATGTAATTCATCCAACAATTCATCAATGACAGGAATGGGAAATTTATCTTTAATAGTGAGCTTGTTGAGCTCCCTATAATCCTGACACATACGCCATGATCCTTCCTTCTTGTGCACCAATACTACTGGTGTAGAGAAAGAACTTTGACTATGTTTAATTATACCGACCTCCAGAATTTTTGCAATCATATGTTTAATTTCACTCTTTTTGGCATAGTGATATCTGTAAGGCCTAGTGTTTGGAGGAACACTTCCTGGAATGAACTGAATAGCATGATCATAATCATGAATAGGTGGGAGGCCTTTGCAAGTCTCAAATACCTTAGAATAATTGTCCAAGACTTTTTGGAGATATGCATAAATAAATTATTTTGACATTGGAACCTATATTGAGCATAATTGTGCAATTATGTGTTGTTGTTCTTTCTTCAAAAGCTTTTTCATGCTATAATACCAAATTTTATCCAACCATATCACAAAATTGAAGGAAAGATAGATCAATGACTTGAGAATTAGCCTCTTCGAGGGGAAAGCCCCCTTTACATCATACAAATGAATAATTCTTAGATGATACAAATGATAAGACCTCCTTGGTATATATAAGAGTCTAAGGGGTCACAATATAATCAAATCTTACATAACAATAATAATGTAAGGGAACAACAATAAAAATAGTCCCGTTCTATGGGGCATAAAAATAACAATACGGGGGCTACATGGGCATAAAAATACCAATAGGGGCTACACTAACAATATAAGTAAGGGGGCTAAAATAATAATAATAATAATAATAAGGGGGATACACTAGTATTAAAGGGACCTAAAAAAATATTACAGATTCACAAGAATGTAATCAATTTAATATTAATAGGCATATTCAAATATAACTTAATTATTGCAAGTGAAGATTTTATGGTTAATTAAACACTAATCAAGATTATCCATTAATAGAGCTTGAGGCTAACCATAATCTTGATCATTAATCAAGCTTAACCATCTATTTAATCATCAAACAATTTAAGATTTACAATACTAACGTATTCATGAAAGATGTGGGTATGTAGCTAGCATACACATACCTTGTATATATACTAATAATAATTATTGGAATCAAGCACAAAAGTTCAATCACTCAACAGGTAGGCTAATAAAATAATGTAAGATAATACGACCAAGTAGGGGCATTACATACACCCCTCCTTTAGAAAAATTACTTTTGAATAAAGTCAAAAGGTTACAAACTATGTGGAAGTAGTGTGACAATATGATCTAAAATGATCATAGATTAAAACTGATGTAGAATTGATTAGCCATTAATGAATTGAATGATAGCTTAAAGCATAGAAGTCGAGGAAAACTACTTGAGAAGAAGACTTTACGACAACTGATTGAACACAAGATAGATGCATAATAGAAGTGAAAATAGTAAAAACACAATGATACCATACAACAAAATTGATTACAAAGTTTGTCCCTGATGGACTACGTCTCTAGTTCCGCTTTCAAGATGGGCAACCGCTTTATTAGGATTGAAATAGATGAGGTCGATTACACAAAGAATTGATTAGTTTGAATGTGCACGCAAGCACCTCTGATCACTGTCATCAGATAGCCCTCTGAACCAGCTTTCCAACTCCTGTCACGATTCCTAATTCCGACTTCAGGTGCTCATTTTACACTGAAAACACAACTGCATATGACCTCCAGAATTTGCAAAAAAAATTCAAAACCACTCTCCTAATCAATGAAGGAAAATTCGCCTCTTATAGGCCTATAGATGCATCAAAACCTCCTTGGCTAAATTTAAAATGAATTTGGTTTGTTTCTAGATGGTTTGAATCTTAGTCTTGTTGTTGCATGACACATAGGTTAGGTTCCTAAGGTCATCACAGTTAATTTGTTTTAACAAAAACCATATAAAACCCAAAAATAAACATTATGATAACTACATAACCGCTGCGGTTAGGTTAACTGGGTAGAGGTTGGACAGCTCATGTGAGCAGTGACTCAACCTGGCATTTGGGTGTCGGTAGTTCTGCTGACGGTTTCAGACTGACGATCTATCCATCACGTTCACATGTGGCCTGTTGCAATTTGGAAACCCCGCACGGTCAACTCCAAACCTGACTGCTTTCCCATTCACATGACCACTTTCTGACATGGATTCCTGCGATTAACTCAACAGCGTAATACTCCGATGGTTCTCATACACTTTGTGATCACATGCTGACAGTTGCGGTTAAGACCTCTGATGCGGTTAGGACTGAACTGGGTATTATAATGTTTTATAATGTATTTACAACAACATAGCCTGAGAGCTAAAAGGGGTTTTAGACTTAGGTTTTTTTAGCATTAGGTTTTATGACTTAGGTTTTAGCACATAGTGTTGTATTTCGATAGGTTTAGGGTTTTAGATTTATGGAATGGTTCTTTTTTAATGCATTTGGAATATAATGTATTAGGTTAGTGTTTTTATGACTTTTCATCAAAATAGATAATAGAAAAAAAAACTATTTGTCCCCAAATGTCACAAAGAGAAATTAGAAACATGTCGCATAAAACCAAATGAACGCCATCGAAACAAGTGACATTTGCAATGACAACCTGACAACAAACTATATTGAACCTCTGCAATAGACTAGACACCCATGCAGATGATCAACCTACGAGTGGACAACAAAACCCCAAATCCTGTGAGGTGAACAATAAACACATGTCGACAACCATATCCTGGTGGAACTAACGATAGACTCATGTCGACAACCAGGTGTTAAACCAACTCAATTGAACGCCATGAAAAAACATATTACTTGAACAACCTGATCCTTAACCAACACTATCGAAGCTGACGACACCGAACTGAATTGATGACGACACTGAACACTGATGATGACCTGTGCAATTGATCTGACGAGATCCTCTTGGATCAATCCTCTCCACTTGAAAGCTTTTGGACCACCAAAATTTTGACTAAACAAATAGTCTATGATGGTAGAACTCCCTCTCTTTCCACCTTGACCTGATGATGTACCAATACATTCGATCAATCACCTGCAAGTGATGACCCTGATGATGCTGACCATGGTACATTCTGAATCGGTAACCTGTTCTCTCCATCTGCAGTATGAACAACTTGCAATGATGGGCAAACAACTTGTTATGAACATGGCAATTGATTTCTTTCCATGAAGAACCATGAGTTAGTGATTCATACACATCTTTGAAAACAGTCTCTACATGATATTGTTCAATACCATCAACATGTATTAACAATCTATTTTTCAGAATAAAAGAGACAATCAAAGATATTCTTGACATCAAACCAGCTACTTGACTTGAAATACTTTCCTGCTTCCAGGTTACTAAGTGAACTTGCTGCAATGAACCCATCAAACTGTAATTTTTGAAAGTAGTGAATTAGTTGTTGATTTATTTGAATCACATTTTCCTTATTCACTAAACGATGTTTCCATTGATTAGCACTTCCCCTGATGCATAAGTTTCCATTAGACATTTTGACGTTGCTTTAGAAATGGCTTTGATATGAAAATAAATAGGTTTCCTCTCCACTTGAAAAGAGGTTTCGAAACTGTTTGAAACATGACATGGCGACACAATACAAGAGAAAGTGAACACTGATTTTCCCCAATATTGACCTTTATCCTTGCAACTGTTTATTTCCAAACTTGGACTGAATTGATTCATTCTGACATTAGGAAGAGGAGCTTTAGGCACAAACTGTAATTCATGTTGTAATCTCTGCTTATGAATAATATGTTTGGTTTTACATAAAACTGTAGTAGTTTCTATTTCTTTAATCAAACCATATTTAAGTTGAGTCTCATAACTTAAACAACCATCATGTTGATTGTTATGTTTTCCTTTCACACACATGATTACAAATCTTCTAGTTGAACTTATTAATCACTTCATCTGATTAACTTTAACTGAATTCAAGTGATTTTTGTTTTGATGTGCCTTGATAATAAATTCAACCCCATATTTCTTAAGGTGATATTTATGTTCTCTCCTGTAAAATACTGCATCACAATCATAAAGATAAGGACTTCCTAAGACAACTCCACATGTCTACTGGAACCACATCTAATTCCACTTCATCAATGTAATTAGTTGTAATGGCAAATCTTAATTGACACTGTTTGGTGACTTTTATCTAAGTTGATTTATTTAGCCAGCCTAATGGGTAAGGTATTGGATGATTCCATGTTTCCAAACCCAAACTTTTAACTAAATATTCAGACATTAAATTCACCTGTGATCTACTGTCAAACATTTTATCTATCTTTGTATGCTTAGAATTTATCCTTATGTTAAACAATTCAACTCTTTAATCCTCATTTGAAGGATTTATGTTTGATGAAGATGCAATAGTTTTCGAACTTGAACCAGTGTCAGAAGTTTTACCTATCGTAGCCATGGCGGTTATCCTCCTTTCATCACCTAAATCTGAACCTAGATCTTGCTAGACTGTTGCAATGGCCTTCTTTTCATCCTTCTCCTGAAGGAAATTTTTGGGCCTAAGTTCTGGATGAAGTTTCCAACACATAGATTCATCATGACCAATTCTCTGGCAATGAGAACAAGTAGGTCTTTCCTTAAGAACTATCATTGATTTCTTTCTCTTAGAATTGTTCTTCCCTTTACTGTCATCAGAATATTTGATTTCCAACCCTTTGGATGACTGCGATGAAAACTTGAATGGTCTACCACCTGATTCAATATGCATGGCCTAAGCACACACTTCATCAAAATCATCAGGATTAAACATCAATAATGTATGCTGCAAATATGAATGTAAATTGTCGATGTATGTTAACAAAGTTTCACGTGTATCCAATGAAATACCAAGTGCCAATGCTTTATTTCTAAACTCCTGAGTAAACCCCTGAACACTCTGCCCTTTACCTTGCCTCAGATGTTGCCAATCAATAACAATTTGCTGCATGTATCCTAAAGGATAGAATTGTTTCCTAAGAGATTTTAAAAACTTAGACCATGAAGAGATGACTTTTCTTTACGCTTTACATCTATTTGAGTTTTAATTTCCCACCAAATTAAAGTTGTTCCCCCATTCTAAGTGTAGATAACTGAATTTTAGTTTTATCGCTAGAAATGTTCTGAATGCAACCATACACTTCTAAATGCTTAATCCAGTTATCTAACATTTTCAGGATTCATTTCGCCATCATAAATAGGTAACTCAAATTTCACATCATGTTTCAAAAGAGATGTTTTCTTAGGTTTCTTTTCTGTTTCAGATTCTGCACTCGAAGAAGAAGAAGAAGAAGAAGAAGAAGAAGAAGATGGAGATGATGGAGGTGAAGGAGGTTTATTAGCCTTTCCTTTACCTTTGTCCTTCTTCGATGTCTTTGAAGAAGAAGCTGCATCTCTTGCCTTCTTGTCTTCGTACAGTTCTCCCAACATCTACTGCATAGTCAAGAATGCATGTTGAAACTGTTCATCACTCATCTTAGTTTCATTGTTTTCACCTGCATCAGATCCTGTCATGGTCGATTTATGAATGACTCGTCGCTTCCCAATCTCTGGATCATTCTGCTCAAGGATTCCTTCTCCTTGTTGCGAGTTTGACCTGGTTAACATTCAATGGAAAATTCTACAAACACAACCTACTCTGATACCAAATTATATGATCTGAAATGATCATAGATTAAAACTGATGTAGAATTGATTATCCATTAATGAATTGAATGTTAGCTCAAAGCACGGAAATCGAGGAAAACAGATTGAGAAGAAGACTTTACGACAACTGATTGAACACAAGATAGATGCATAACAGAAGTGAAAATAGTAAAAACAGATTGATACCAAACAACAACATTGATTATGGAGTTCATCCCTGATGGACTACGCCTCCGTGTCCGCTTTCAAGATGGGCGACCGCTTTATTAGGATTGAAACAGATGAGGTCAGTTGCACAAATATTTGATCAGTCTGAATGTGCACGCACAGAATTTTGATCACTTTCATCAGATATCACTCTAAACCAGCTTTCCAACGCCTATCACAGTTCCCAATTCCGACTCTAGATGCTGTTGTTACATTGAATACCAAACTGCATATGACCTTTAGAATCTACAAACAAAAGTCAAAACCACTCTCCTGATCAATGAAGGAAAATTTGCATCTTATAGGCCTGTAGATGCATCAAAAGCTCCTTGGCTAAATTCAAGATGAATTTAGTTTGTTTCTGGATGGTTTGAAGCTTGGTCTTATTGTTGCATGACACCTAGGCTAGGTTCCTAAGGTCATCACAATTATTTTGTTTTAACAAAAACCATATAAAACCCAAAAATAAACATTATGATAACTACATAATCGGTATGGTCAGGTTAACGGGGCGAAGGTTGGACAACTCATGTGAGTAGTGACCGAACCCGCGGTTTGGGTGCTGGTGGTTTCGCTGACGATTTCAGACTAGTGGTCTATCCATCACATTCAAATGTGGCCTGTTGCAGTTTGGAAACCCCGCGTTGTCAACTCCAAACCTGACTGCTTTCTCGTTCACATGACCACTTTCCGACACGGTTTCCCGCGGTTAACTGACTACGGTTAACTCGATAGTGTAATACTCTGACGGTTCTCATACACACTGTGATCACATGCTGACAGTTGCGGTTAAGACCTCCGATGTGGTTAGGACTGAACTATGTATTATAATGTTTTATAATTTATTTAAAACAACATAGCCCGAGAGCTAAAAAGGGTTTTAGACTTAGGTTTTAGCACATAGTGTTGTATTGTGATAGGTTTAGGGTTTTAGATTTAGGGAATGGTTCTTTTTTAATGCATTTGGAATGTAATGTATTAGGTTAGAGTTTTTAGGACTTTTCATCAAAATAGATAATAAAAAAACCCATTTGTCCCCAAATGTCACAAAGAGACATTAGAAACATGTGACATAAAACCAAATGCACGTCATCGACACAAGTGACATTTGCGATGACAACCTGACAAAGAACCATATCGAATCACTGCAATGGACGACACACCCATGTCAATGATCAACCTGCGAGTGGACGACAAAACCCCAAATCCTGTGAGGCGAACGACAAACACATGTCGATGACCATATCTTGGCGGAACTGACAACAAACTCATGTCGACAACTAGGTGTTAAACCATCTCAACTAAACGCCATGAAAAACCATATTACCTGAACAACCTGATCCATAACCAACACTGTTGAAGCTGATGACATCGAACTGAATTGACGATGACACCAAACACTGACGATGACTTGTGCAATTGATCTGACGAGATCCTCCTAGATCACAATAAATAATAACAAAAAAAAAGAGATATAGTAGTCAAACTAAGTCAAGCAAGGATACCAGTTTCCATATAGAGTCTCCACCTAACCTATATAATGCTATCCTCCCTAACCTATTTATGTTCTCTTCTTATCCATCCTATAATTCAATATACTATTACATCGACTATACCAATCTAACCATTGATAGAACCAATATGGTGGAGATGTCAACTATAACGACTGAAATTCCTCAGTAGAAAACTAGAAATTGTCATCGCACATCTAGGGGAGCATGTCCATCACTTCCCTCCCATGATTCTTTTCTATAATGTTACACAGTGGGAAATTCCACCACTCATTCCAAAGAACTAGGATCAACACCTTAATATGGACCACACTACGATGTTGGTTGGATATTTGTCATCGAATAATCCATTTGGAAGTCATGTCATCTGCAATTTGTACTTTACCTATGTCATAATATTACATATCAAATAGATATGAAATGTAATATAATGATGTGCATCATACAATTCCTTATTAGATGTCTTGGCATCCCTCAATCACTGACCTAGACTTTGGGTATCATGTACTCCCTTTCAATTTCCATGTTAGTTCTCATCCAAGCATATATATACATACATACATACATACATATATATATATATATATATATATATATATATATATATGTTATCATAATCATCATGCTATTAGGCTCAATATCCACATACCCATAATTTCATTAGTATGTTGAAAGTAAATCATACATCAAATAAATCATAAATCAGATAAGTCATGCATCAAATTTAATCAACAAAACATAATCCATCAAGTGTCTTATATAAGTAATTTCATCTATCCAATTGAAATGCACCAATATCACATAGCATTCATAAATGAAACAACATGAAAATACAAATAGGGCCTCGACATTGGTGGCTATCTAGGTCAAAATGGGCATCACAAATGGTTAGAAAGTGAGGAGTAGTCACGATGTATAGTTTATTCATGCCCCCATGTAGCATAACCAAGGATATACTCGTCACATTAGACCTTAACCTGCTCCACCATGCAACATCTCAATTGTTAAACACTACATTCCAATATACATGATAGTTTTAGCATTACGATTGATCCAGGTGGATGTTGGTGGCCAACCACCAACCCATTTGGACCCTCACAACTGTCTCTTTCAGTCTTTTCAGTTTCCTTAATTGTAGCACAGTTTACTATTTTTAGCAGTTTTTCGGGTCCTGAACTTCCGAAGCCGTTTTGAGGCCCTAAACGACGTTTTTTTGGGAATCTGGGGGCAACATGGGTCTATAGACCAATGTTGCCCTTCCCAAAGTGGTAGTGCTCGGATAGATCTTTCTAACGAGCTATTGTACGCGTCAAACGGAGATCGTATGCCAAAGTTACGACCCCGGGAAATTGATGTACCAATTTACCCAAACGGGGCCCACAATTTGGCGTTTCATCTTCTAGGGTTAGGTTTCGGGATGTGAAGGGTTTTCCATTGTTTCTCAACAATAAATAGGCCTTCGAGCCTCATTGTAATACAGTTCGGAACAGTTCAGAGGCATGTAGCCGCACATCTCTTCTCAGAGATAGCTACCATCGCCCTAGCTGGTTTCTTTCCATTTCTGTTTGTAAACATATTTCAGTATTTTACAGTAATGAAATGAAGTATTATTTCCGCTGCATCTCTGTTTTTATGGTTATCGCATCTCTGTATTTATGGTTATCTCTGTAATCTATTGCGTTCCTGTCTAAATCCGGATCAGTGGTATCAGAGCGGTCTGCTTTTTTTCTCTGTTTTTCTTTGCATGTCCCCAACGAGGTCGGGATATAAGGAATTAGGGCTTGAACTGGTCGAACCTTTGCAAGACCAGCCTCGCAAATCCCGACGGCCTCCCATGGCGGATGAGAAGAAAGACGAGGGGGCAGGAGATCCTATCAAAATCTTGCTCGAAGAAGCGCTCGAGCGGCAAAGGAACGCGATGATGGATAGCTTTGCGCAGATCCTTCAGCGGCTACCCAGAAGTGACGCATCGGCTTCCAGCAGCAACTCTGGAAACGCCACACCGTTCAAGGTACAAGTTAATTTTGAAATCCCCATATTCGAGGGTCAAATAGACGCAGATGCCGTAGATAAATGGTTAAATCTGCTAGATGGGTATTTTTCTGTTCATGAATTTTCAAGTCGGGAAAAGATTGTTTTTGCTCTTCTCAAAGCAGCCCCCCACGTCAAGGACTGGTGGGAAACCTACTGCGAGCAGAAGGATGAAAGTACAGGCTCACTATTTTCAGCCGCACCCACTTGGAATGACTTTCGGGATGCCATCAAGGAGCAGTATTACCCTGTCGGAAGCTATGAGGACAAATACATCAAATGGACCACATTGCGGCAGGGACGAGACCAAGATGTGCCGGAGTTCACAAACATTTTTCATACCCTTCGCACACAGTTGGGTATCAAAGATTCTGAGCTGCATCTGGTACTCAAATACCGTGGCTGCCTACATAGATACATCCAGGAAGAGATGGGGTTCTTGGACATCCCCTCACTCGGCACAGCATACCGATACGCTGTCAAAATCGAGCAAAAGTTCAAACAGAAGAAGCGAGACTTTGGATCTGCAAATCCGAAACCCAAAGGACAAAGCCAAGGCGGGGTGACCCAAGACAACCCGTCGAAGCCGCAAGAAAAGAACAACACCATGAAGCCGAAGAAGGACACAGGAAAGTGGTGTGAGTTCCACAAAAGTCCCACTCATAACACAAGTGAGTGTCGGACCAAGCAGTCGCTGGTGGCCGAGTTGAAGGCTTCCGAATCAGATGCATGTTCCGACCCTGAGCTAGAACTCGACAAGGGGAATGGAAAAGGGAAGCAGATCATTGATGCGGATCCCAGCGCCACTGTTGCCACCGCCAAGATCCAGAAAGATGAGCCCACAGATCCAGAAGAGGGGGAGCGTCTGTTCCACTCACAGATGTGGGTGAAGGGTTCGCCGCTACAATTCATTGTCGACAGTGGCAGCCAAAAGAACCTCATTTCAGCAGAGGTCGTGAAGCGGTTGGGCCTACCGACTACACCGCACCCGCAGCCCTACAGTATCGGGTGGCTTCATGAAGGGCGAGATCTGAAAGTTCGCCAGCAGTGCCGCCTTCCCTACAGCATCAAGCCCTTCACAGACGAGGTATTGTGTGATGTTACACCTCTGGATGTTTGTGATGTATTATTAGGCCAACCATACTTGTGGAGGCGACATGCTGTGTATGAGTCAAGGCCTCGCGCTGTCATTATTTCTTTGGGTGATTCATTATACAGGATACCAGAGGTAGCTCCACCTACTGCCACATCTTTGATCACTGCTAAGAAAGGCAGCAAGCTCATATCACAGACCAGGAAATTCATCTGTCTGGTTCACCCCAAAAGTAAGGGGAAGATCGTTGCTACATCCATGACCCCTGCAAAGGGTTCCTCTACACAGCAGCAGCAACAAAGGGATACGGTCATGACAAAACACAGGAACAACTTCTCCTCACCCACAAGGGTACCACATAAGCTTCAAGTGGGCAACAAATTCTGGTTGCATCTGCAGAGAGAACGCCTTACCAGAACCCATCAGAAGCTCAGACCACTCCGACATGGTCCTTACAGCAGTACCAAGGCTATGGGGAACAATGCTTTGGAGCACATCATTCCTCCATTCCTTCACCTGCACCAAATGTTCAATGTGGACCATCGTCGACCATGCTTCCCACCATCACTGGACACATCAGAGATTGCAGGACAAGTTCAGCAGATGGAGGAACTCAACGCAATGGAGACCATTGCTTCCTAAGGGGGGAGGAATGATCCAGGTGGATGTTGGTGGCCAACCACCAACCCATTTGGACCCTCACAACTGTCTCTTTCAGTCTTTTCAGTTTCCTTAATTGTAGCACAGTTTACTATTTTTAGCAGTTTTTCGGGTCCTGAACTTCCGAAGCCGTTTTGAGGCCCTAAACGACGTTTTTTTGGGAATCTGGGGGCAACATGGGTCTATAGACCAATGTTGCCCTTCCCAAAGTGGTAGTGCTCGGATAGATCTTTCTAACGAGCTATTGTACGCGTCAAACGGAGATCGTATGCCAAAGTTACGACCCCGGGAAATTGATGTACCAATTTACCCAAACGGGGCCCACAATTTGGCGTTTCATCTTCTAGGGTTAGGTTTCGGGATGTGAAGGGTTTTCCATTGTTTCTCAACAATAAATAGGCCTTCGAGCCTCATTGTAATACAGTTCGGAACAGTTCAGAGGCATGTAGCCGCACATCTCTTCTCAGAGATAGCTACCATCGCCCTAGCTGGTTTCTTTCCATTTCTGTTTGTAAACATATTTCAGTATTTTACAGTAATGAAATGAAGTATTATTTCCGCTGCATCTCTGTTTTTATGGTTATCGCATCTCTGTATTTATGGTTATCTCTGTAATCTATTGCGTTCCTGTCTAAATCCGGATCAACGATTCCCTCGCTGCAGACTTCCAATTCCTTCCAATTAAGTTTTTGAGATTCATCAAAAACATACTATCATAGAATATATACATGCAAAAAATCATGAGTTTTATGCAAATAGGGTGGAAATATAAGATGATAGGAAACTGATCCAATTATCCTTGTGATTCTAAAAGGTCCTATAAATTGAAGTGACAACTTCGTCCTTTTCCAAAATTAAATACTGCTTTTTGTTGGGTCAAATATGAATAAAAAGTTGCTCCCCCACTTCATAACTTTGATCAGTCCTATGTGCATCAACATAACTCTTTTTGCTCTCTTATGCTTCATTTTCAGCTCCATTATGCAATACCTATCTAAGAACTATCCATAAGTTTTTTTTGATACCTAGAGTTAATATCGTGTACTCATTATGGCTCTAATTAGCGAATTAAGGTATTAATTTAGTAGTCACTTCATAGGACAAATTTTTGTAAGCCATTTTTAGATTTGATATCACTAGCCCAACTGATAGATCAGACTTGGTGCACTATTGTTGTTGATCTAAAATTGTTCTCAAGGATTATTTATGGTTTGAAGGAGATATTTGTAAAATACATCCTTTATCATGTGTAGCATCAGACTTACAGACATCACTTGGTCTTGCCATTTCATGACATTTCTCTTCAAGAAATGAGCCTAAGGTATCTTGACTAAGCCTAGTTATCTTTGAAGTAGCAGAGGTTCGATATTTTACATCAGTAATGACATCAATGAATCTCTGGTCACATTGGATAGAAGGAAAGCTCCAAGCATCAAGCAATAGAAGAATTTGATATTTTGTAGCAGAGTCAATCCTCTTTCAGCTTTGAGAAGAATTAGTCTCCTTGAAATCTTCTATACAATAATTTATTTTAAAACCTTGTAGTAACATCATTGAAAGAAGCAGTCCTGAAGGTGTACAAATTTGTGGAAATCTAAAGATTGTTTTATGATCAAACCTCAATTATGACAGAAATCACCTCTCTTTCTCAACGTACATCATATAGAAGATAACCTAAGGTAGTTTGAATCCTCCATTAGTGAAATAATTCAAAGTTGTATTGCACTGTGTGGTGAACATCGTGTCACTGATCCTAGGCTACAACAAGCGTTCACATTTCTTTTTTCATCTTCAACAACCCTTGGCAAGTATCAAAACCTTGAGGGCAGATGTCAATTCTTCATCAACAGTTTAAAGTGCATTCTCTATTTTGCCACATTCTTTTGCAACAACATTGAATCTTTCAAGAAATCTAATACATCAGCAATTATATATATTCCAAGCATATTGATGACCTCATGAAACTAGCCTATGACAACACGTTCTAAAGATTAAATTTGTGGCCAAAAGGTAACTTGGCATAACTTGAATTGATCTATTGCTTGGGTTCTCTTTGGAGTATCTAGAGTGTGGTAGAAAATGTTAGGAATGGTGCTAATAAGGGCTACGACTCTGAACCAGTGTTGCATTAGACACCTTAGCATAATTGGACTTGAAGCAAACAATTCAAAAGGAACATAGTAGATCATTCCAAGGAAAAATTCAAGTCAAGTCTCTTAGTATCTTCAAACAGTCAAAAGTACTTGTGATATCAGTAATATAAAGGTACTATTGATGTAGGTATGATACTGCTACTGATGTTTCACAGTTCAATATATTATTGTTTAGAAGTTTTTGTTAAACATGAAGAGCATGTGAGAGAGATTTCCTTGTGCATGTGTATTGTTGAGATTTGGTAATTGGAAGTTTGTTGATACAATTGTAGTGTGATATTGTCTCATCTTAAAATGAGCAGATTGATGAAGGCTAGATAACCAACTGAAGTAAGGCTTGAGAGGGAACTATAGAATCACTGGAATAACACTTGATGACTCATATTGCCTAATGATTATTACATGAAGGAAGCCTATGATGAAGGATGTTGATCCAATGACTCTGATGATTCGTTATATCTCTGTTATCTGAGAAGATGCATGGAAACTATATGATTATGATTGAATTACTATGGCACGAGAAACAAAGAATTAATGATAGGAAAGTTATCAGATTGCTAATAGATCGATGGTTATAGGATGTAGATTTTAACCCCGTGCAGAAATTACCTGCATACGTATTCTAAAACATATAAAATAAACAATGCGAGAGCAGAACACATAAAACACATATACACAAAGATTTTCCCCTAGATCCCAAAATTGGGACTACCAGCTTGATATTTCATTATGTTCCTTTCAATGTTATAATACATATTTATACATGTCGAAGCATCCAATACCATGCCCCTCAAACCCCCTGTTAACTACGTGGAAAGAATATAACACAACACAAAATTCTCCCACTTGTTGTTTTCTTTCCACATGGGGCCACAAGAGAGCTTAGTCATTTTTCTAGCCCTGAAATGCCCATTGTCTCTCTACACTAAGAGAACTTTTCAGAGCTCACAGATTTTGTCAATGCATCTGTAATATTCTTCAAAGTGTCCACCTTTATCAGCAACACCTTTTTGTCTTCTATCATATCCCTCACAAAGTGATACTGAACATTAATGTGCTTTGTCTTTTAATGATATACGGGGTTCTTTGCCAAGAAAATTGCACTTTGGTTGTCATAGTCTATCCTTATAGCTCCCTGTACTAACCCCATACTTGAACATAATCTCTGCAACCAAACTGATTCCTTGCTTGCATGAGTGGCTACCATGTATTTTGCCTCTGTAGTTGATAGTGCCACTACAAATTGTTTCTTACTCATCCAATGGACTGCACCTCCAAATAGGTTAAACACATACCCACTTGTAGATCTTCTCTGATCCAGATCTCCAACCAAGTCTACATCAATAACTGGTTTTGACATAAACCTACTCAATACTCCCACTGCATGTACAATGTCTGGTCTAGTACAGACTGTTTCATACATCAGGCTACTAACTACACTTTCATATGGAACACGGGACATGTCCTCTTCCTCTTCTTGTGTCTTGGGACATTGTTCAGTAGATAACCTCACACCTACAGGAATAGGAACCTTAACCGGTTCACTATCCTGCATATTAAACCTTCGCAGTATTGTCTCGACATACTTCCTCTGGTTTAACCAAAGCTTCCTCTTTTCCTGATCTCTTTTAATTTCCATGCCCGAAATATAGTTTGCAGCACCAAGATCTTTCATGTCGAATTTGGAGGAAAATTGGGTCTTCAAATCCTCGATAATTTCTTTGTTATTTCCAGCTAGCAACATATCATCCACATACAAGACCAGATAAATAACACAGTCACCAATTAATTTAAAATACATACAGTGATCTGCTTTGCTTCTGGTAAAGCCAAGTCCCCGTATAAATGTATCAAATTTCTGATACCACATCCTTGGTGGCTGTTTTAACCCATACAGAGACTTCTTTAACTTGCATACTAGTTCTTTCTTACCCTTCGCTTCAAAGCCTTCGGGTTTCTTCATGTAGATTTGCTCTTCCAGATCCCCGTGAAGAAATGTTTTCTTCACATCCATCTGTTCTACCTCAAAATCAAAAGTAGCAACAATAGATAAAGGTAATCTAATAGAAGTTACCTTGGAAACTAGAGAAAAAATATCACCAAAATCAATTCCCAACACCTGGGAATAACCTTTTGCTACCAAGTTTTGTATTTCTCAACTTTTCCTTCTGCATTTGTCTTCTTTTTGAACACCCATTTACTGCCAATGGGTTTCCTTCCAACCGAAAACTCCACCAGATCCCAAGCCTCATTTTTGTGCAAAGATGCCATTTCATCAACCATGGCCTCTTTCCAGAGTTTTCCATCCTCTGAATCTACTGCTTCCTTCACAATTCTGGGATCATCATCAGTAATAGATGAAGCAAAATTTGAACAGAAAGTAGATGGACTAACTATACCTTTTAGGTTGCCTTCTTTCTCGAACTGATCTTCTCACAGCCAGAGTTTGTGGCTCTTCGTCTTCTGATTCCTCCTCTGCTGTAGAGTCTGATTCTTCCTCCTTTAGCTCAAACTCTATCTTCTCAGGTTCCTTTCATTGGAATTCATGTTTAATAACATATTTCACCTCTCTAAACACCACATCTCGGTTCTACACAACCTTTTGTGTGATTGGGTTCTAAAGCTTATAACCCTTTAAACCATCCTTATACCTAATAAAGATGCACTTTTCATATTTACTATCCAACTTTCTTCGTTTCTCATTTGGAACATGTACATATGCATCACATCCAAATACCCTCAGATGTGAAAGAGATGGTTTCTTACCAGTCCATACCTCTTGTGGAGTCTTATCCTCCAACACTAATGAAGTTGACCTGTTCAACAGGTTGTTGGCCTCCTATACCAATAGGTTCTCATCTCTCATGATTGACAATGGAAGTGCCAAAAATGTCTACATTCCATGCTGTTAAGGTTCCATTTTTGTGAAAGAAACAGACAGTTTAAAAAATGAAAAGAGGGTATGCCTTAAAAGAAAAATCAAAGGGAAAGAAAAGGAATTGGTCAATGAAAAAATAAAAGAAATGAACCCCAAACAAAGACCATGAGAGTGGCTAGTCCAAATTGCCACTACTCTTTTGATGGGTGGTCCAATAGCTCAAGCTGGGCCTCACCATATTTTAAATTGCATGTTGTAGACTAGAAAGGAAGTACCTGTTCAAACAGCTCGGGCTTGACAGATGACTAGGTGGATAGAGAAAGAAAGGAGCCCAACTGCTTAATCTGGGCCCTTGGAAGCCATAAGGGTAGAATTAGATAGGAGGGCAGCAAAAAGAAAAGAGAATTGTCAGGGTTTGCAAGACTAAGTGCACCCATACAAAGTGAAGAAAAAATGTTAGGCATAATAGGCAGGGTAGGCAATTGAAGGTTGCAGAAAGCAAAATCCAAGAACATCACTTGGAGCAAATCAAAGTGGCCATCAGCAGGAAAGACAAGAGTAGTGGCCTAGGTGGAAAAGTGCCAAATCATCACTAACTTCCCTCATTCCCTTCAAAGTTTCTTACTAACCTCCTATGAGGACTGCAGGATCTGCCTGACCAGTCCTCCTTATGCTCTTCATTTGTACAAATTTGATGTCATAAATGACTTCTTTCTTTGAAAAGAAGCCACATTTCTTGTGTAAAAATTCTTTTCATTTTGATCTACTACCTAACTAAGTTTGATTCCTAAAAAGCTTAGTAACTACCACTTCTCATTCTCATTCCCCCCCAGCACTAACTACTAACTGTATTTGCATCAAATTCCCTATGTTTCCCTTTCCCCTACTATTATAACACCATGGTGTATAAAACCCCAAGCAATGTATAAATATCCCCCTTTAGCACTATAGCTAAATAAATTTGTTTAAGGGAGACATTAGTCCATCAGGGACTATGGTCAACCCTACTTTGGGATTGCTCTGACCTTTGGTCAGAGTAGTAACCTCCACTACACCCTCATTTCCCCTCCTTTCCAAAAATTTCATCAAAAACCCCTTTCCCTTTGCTCAAACCTAACCCTAACCCTTTATCCCCCCCGACAGACTAATTCAAAAAACTCAAAAACCCCACAGAAACCCTTAAACCCAAAGTCCCGCGCCCCAAATATTAAACTGAATATTTTATTGCCGGGCGGGTCCCCACCCAAAGCTGCACGACAAACTGCGGCCGCCCGCCAGCCGTCCATCGTCTGCCGCCCCCGATCCAACGGTGGGCGGTCTTTTTTAAACCCCGACATGCCTCCCTTTAACGTCCGGGGAGAGGGCGGTATTGGGGGCCGTACCCGGGACGCGTGGCAAGCGGCGGGGTTGTTCGGAGCCCCCCTCCCCGATACCGCCTTTGACCAAAGGTGGTGCGGGGAGACCGCTTACCACCTCCCCGATACCGCCCATCCGGCGCCCGTCACCCTCACGTCATCCTGACGTCGTGTCGCCTCCGTGTCGCCCCCGCGCCTCGTGGCCCTCCACGTAGCCCTGCCATCGCCTCCGCCCGCCACCGTGTCCAGCCACGCTGGCCTCCAGCTCAGCGTCCACGTCACCCTCCGTACCCCGGGCCCGCCGTGACGTCATGCTGACGTCATTGGCGGAAAGGCGCCAATGACCCTTTTTGGCCGAATTCGTCGTTAAAAATCGCGGTTTTGGCCGTTTTATGTCATTTTCGAGCGAAAAAGACAGAGCCGTTGTCGCCGCTTCACCGCCAAGTCGCCTCCGAACCTCCAAATTCGAATTTGCAACCACCAGAACTCATCAACTCAGCTACCTTGAGCCTTCACGGTTCGGCCCGCAGGCTTTCCGAGCTATTTTATCCAGGTATTCACCATAATTCTCGTGTTTTTCCCATGCATGCCATTTCTCTGCAAGTTCACCATTAAAGCACTTGTCAAATTCCAAATTAAACATTGTCTGCTACTTAAATTTGAGCTAAAGTAACCTGCATTGCCCCAGCGCCATAATTTGACATTGAAACAGTCAATTCACGGACCAAAATTGTAAATTTGTCCTTGAGCTGCCCGGCATTGTTCCCTTTTGCCGGGTGTATACCAGCTGCAATTTCACCAAATTGAATCTTACATACCCTCTGCAATTCGTCCCTATCAATTTAAAATCCCTGTGAATTTGGCCAAGCAAGGCAGAGATAGTCCTGCATAGCCTGTTCATTTCTACTTTGAAGAGAATCTCTATCACTATCTATATTCAGTCTGTCACTTGAGTTTTGAAAAGCCTTGCAAACCATTTCACTCACCTTGTTCAAATTCAGACTACATAATGGCTGCTCCTGCTCCCACAGCCCTCAGTGTGGCTCCACTAAATGCACCAAATAAGGACCTGGAGTCCTTGCCTCTTGCTGACAGGGACTACCTTATCCAAGACTGTGTGACTGATAGGGACCATTTGCAGACCTTCAGGCAATTGAGAGATGACTACCTGAATGGCAAGGATACATATGGGATATGGGAGTCAAATCTGCCATACTACTGTCTCCCCTCTGTCAACATTTTTCCAGAGGTAATTCGCCTATGTGCTGAAAATTATGATGTGCAGCACAGAGCTATTAAGTCTCCATCTGGGAGCATTCTCTTTCACATTAATGCTGAATCCATCAACCAGATGCTTAACTTTAATCAAACTGAGCTGTTGTTCCCTTTCTCCATGAACTATCTGCTGGACACAGGTGCCAAGATGTCCAGTGAAGACATTCAGAAAATCACCAAGATATTTATGAGGCCTGAATGCCAGCCCACAGGGCCACCTCCCTACTTGGATGTCTATTTTACTGAGGTAGGCAGACTTTTGTTGGACATGATTGCTTATGTGCTGGGATACAGAACCAGTGAGCATGTGGATGAAACAATGCTGGTATTTTTAGCTGCTTACAGCCCAGGCCAACCCCCTGCCCGCAAATATAATTTTGCCAAGTTCATAGCTAACAAGATTCATGATCAGTTGTGCAAAGTAGACAGACAGGGCGTCTTCAAGTATTCATCTTATATCTATCACCTTTTCATGTACTATCAGTCTGAGGCCTTTCCATGCTACATTAAAAAGCTGGATTCTAAAGGGGAAAGAAGATCTGTTATCTTCTGGACATCTGTCTTCCATCAAGTGAAAAAGTCACCATATTCATATTGTGAATTTATTGATCAGTTTGTTCACCCAGTCTCTTGTTTATTAATGAAGTCCCCTCCTCCCAGAATATCATTTTATACACAGAAAGTCCTGCAGCTCTCCAAGAATTACAAAATAGGTGATTGGTACCTATATGAAGATCATACAGTCATCAGAATCTATGGCTGTGAGCTCTGTCCATACAGGCTCCCAAAATATGTGCCCATGAGGATATTTGCCTTGGAGTATTATAGGCAGCTCATTCACTCTGATCTCACTCACTTTCACAGCTCCAAAAAGAAAGCCCATCTCAAGTTCAAACATCACCTGGGCCCATTCATAATGAATAAAAAAGAGGGATGGCAAGATGCTGAGCTAATCCTTAAAGATAAGTACATGCTCTCTAAAAGCTTCCGTTGGGTCCCCTATGACCCTGAAGGCTTCATCACTGCTAGGAGAGTTAAGTACAGGCTGCTAGGCTATGAGCATTGCAAGTACCCACATATTGAAAAGTATGCCAATCAGCAAGAGTGGCTGCAAGACACCTTAATTGAAAAATTAACTGAAGAAGAGATAATGATAAAGAATGTCAAGGATTTGGAAAAGACTCTTGACTTGGATTGTGTGCAGCAGGTACCCTTCAAACGATCGCAACCAGTAGGAGAAGGTACCTCGGCCTCAGCAGCTGCACCAACCACACAGATATCTTCCACAGCAGCACCAGGTACAGACAAGGGTAAAGGAATAATGGGTGTTGAAGAGAAAACAGTGCAAGAGCAGCCTTCCTCCTCAATAGGGCAGCAACAAGAGCACACCCCACCTCCACAAACTGAGCCACCAGTAGCACCAATTTTGCAGACCCCAACACATGAGGAGAGGGGTATGAAAAGAGATAGAGAAGAGTCCACTCCTGCTAGTGGATCCTCCCAACAACCCCAGGCCAAGAGACAAAGGGTAGATTCTCCAGAGATAGAAGAAATCAATGAAGAAGTCCTTTACAGTTCAAGGAAAGATGGAGAAGGCAGCCAACATACAGGTACAAGCTCCTTTCAGCAGGAGCAGGGAGTGCAGCTTGGTTTGGAGGTGTCATCCTCCACTCAGCAGAGCAAGAAGCCTAAAAGCACTAAGGCTTCTTTCAAGCAAATAAAGGCACAAAATGACTTGCTGAGGGTAGAAGTCTATAAACAGTTTCTAAATGCAACACCAGCCCAGAAAGAAAGGCTAATGTCTGTATATGACATTCAAGAGGAGAAAATGATCCTCAGTCATTTCAAGCCTAAAGTGCCGCAGCCTAAATCAGCTGCGGATTATGTGAAGACAAGGGTGGAAGTCATGGCAAAAGACATTCACCCCATGGACCAAATAGAACTCCACAAGCAGACTGGAGAAATGGTCTATGCCACCTTGGTGGACAGGGCATCCATGGCCCATGAATTAAAAGAATCATTGAAAAATACCAACATTCAGTTGGATTTTGAGAGAATGTCCTCCATGGCCAAGGACAACAGAATAAAATCGCTGGAGGACATCATCATTGACTTAGGACATGATCCTAAGGATCCAAAGGGCCTCCTCAAGAAAAACGAAGATGACCTCAATGCACTGAAAAAGAGGTTAAAACTGCTGCCCACAGAGCACCCTCAAACAGCAGAGTTACAAAAGGAAAAGCAGGTCGATGAGCAACTGGACCTCATAATGCAGCTCAACCAGAAGGTCCTCGATTTGGAGAAAGAACTTGAAGGGGCATTACAAGATAGGCAGGGAGAGTCTACATCCCAAGTTCCTCCAACCACTTCAACCACTGCAACAACTACAGAGGCAGCAGTAGCCCCTGTAACAACAACACCAACAACAGAAGCAGCAAAAACAACAGCTCCAGACTCCAGCACAAGCATGGAAGAACTGACCAAGGCTATTAAAGAAATGGAGCTCCAGGCAAATGAGATAAAGCAGGCCAAGGAAAAGTTGGCAGAACTAGATGCCAAATATGATAAATCAAAAATAACTGTGGCAGAACAAGGCAGAGAAATAAAGGCCTTGAAAGAAAAAATAAAGACTTTGGAGAAGGAGCTCAAGCTAGAGACTGCTATGGCAGAAATCAAAAGAATTTTGTGGGCCCGCATTGACCAATCCATCACCAAGCAATGGAAATCAATTAAGATTGTGCATGAGCAGATGGATTTGATTGGCCAAGCATAGACAGAGATTCAAAGGGCCAGAATAGTGCTGGGAAACAGGCCGGAGCTGGCCAATAGATTGATAGATTTTTTGAACAGGCAGACAAAGGAAGAACTGGCAGCCATCAATATTGTCAACAGAACAGAGGATGTCCTAATAGTTAAAAAGGTACTCACTCTCAGAAATTATGTACAAATTCTGGAGAGGAAGTGCTATGAAATCCAGCCTGAGGTGGATGAGTACAAGGCCAAAATGGGAGCACTGCAAGCCAAAGGACTACCTAGCCTACTAAACAGCACGGGAAGACTACTCCCCCGTGAGAAATATGCAAACAGGATGTCCACCTTTGTGGAAAATCAAATTACTGCAGCTGGCAGTACTTCGGAGGAGGCAGGGCCTCCAACAGGGTAGAGTCTTCTACAGAAACTCGAGAATATATTTTTCATTGAAAATGAAATCCACCACCTTTTTGATACTCCTCCTAATTTTTACAGATATACTGAAGCAGATGAGACTTTGGTGAAGATCCGAAGACACCAAATGCCCAAGGAGGATTGGTGGCAAGCAATGCTTCAAATTTTGCCACATTAACTTCAGATGTTCCATCCCAGTCAGCTACAGCTCAGCAAAAGTCAAACATCATTAAAGGCAGCTGAAAGATGACTCAGCACAAGACAGCGACAGCGAGCAAAGAATAAGATATACGCACTTTTTGGACAGCGTATCCTCAACCGACTCCAACAGGCCACAAAGTCAATATCTTCTGACCATTTTGGACAGCTAAGGCACTGAATAGTTACTACAACATTTACTCCCTCAGCTACAACACTCCAGGAGTTGGCAGGACATCAATGAAGCATTTACTCTTCAGCTAGATATTTTCTTATGTAAATTATGTATATATACCTCCCTTAGCAACGTATAAGGGGTTGGTGATTTTCACTCTAAGGCAAATGTATTGTATACTTTCAGATTATCTAATGAAAAGGGCTGGACCAACTCAGTGATTTCCTGAATATTTGATGTCTTGCTGATACCATGCGTGCTGTTACAGAATTCTTGTGCTGTCTGATGGAATAATAAGTTTTTCTCAATCTCTGTTTTGTCTTCTTATGTTATTAAATCATGCTCATGTTTCACTGATCTAGCAATAGAGAAAAGGGATAGTGCAGGATATGTTTGGTTACACCTTGTGCTCAATCTTTTATTGTTGTAAATGTTTTCTTCAGAATTAATCATGGACATGAATTCGTAATTGCTCATGTTTTCATTAATTCTATAAATATGAATGTTATCTAGAAATTCTTCACTGCTTCTAAATAATATTCTCACCTTTTCTCCATATCAATTTATTGGAAGATTCTTTATTGCCTTTCATAAACTGGATACATCACATTCAATCACAATTTCAAAGCGTTGTTTCTCAGACACTTATCTAGCTCTGTAGCATCACTACTGTATCAACACAGCACACCAAACAACTAAAGGACCACTGACTCCATGCCCAATGGCCTAGAACACTCTAGTGGGCACATATATATCTTGACTGAAATCATCATCCAACAAATTCCAAAAAAAAAAAACTTGAGCATCATAGCTAGCCTAAAATACTACACAAACAAAGCTAAAACATAAAGAGAGAGCCCTCTCTGGTCATAGGTAGGCTAGAACCTGTGACCCAAAGATTGGTTAGTGGTTACCTCGGCCGTATTCCCTTGGGAGTCAAAGGGAACAACCTGAGTGATAACACAGGTAACATGCAGTATCCATCGCCTCTGCCCAGAATTCTTGTCCTAACCCAACACCACTGAGCATGCTTCTTGCCCTTTCCATCAACGTCTTGTTCATTCTTTCTGTAAATCCATTTTGCTGAGGTGTATATGGAGTAGTTTTCTACCATGATATACCACACTTCTTACAGAATTCTTCAAATTCCTTGCTGCAAAACTCTCCACTGTTATCTGTCCTCGCCACCTTTATCTTCTTCTCTGTCTGATTTTCCACGAGAACCTTAAATTCTTTAAACTTGTCAAAGACTTCAGATTTCTTCTTAAGGAAATATATCCATGTATTCCTTGAGAAGTCATCTATAAATGATACATAGTACATAGACTTACCCAATGATGGAACCTTCAGAGGTCCAAACACATCACTATGCACAAGCTCTAATATTTGTTTCGCCCTCTTACTACCAGAGGGAAAGCTCACCAATTCTGCTTCCCATATACACAATTTTCACAAAAATCAAAATCCAAAGAGCTATAACTCATTCCTTCTACCATACCTTTACCATGAATTATTCAACGACCCTTCTCTCCAATATGTCCAAGCCTTTGATGCCACAGCATAGTCTTCTCTCCAAAGACCACTAGATTTTCTACTCCACTTTCAAGAACTAGAGAACTATTGCACCCATCAATAACAGTGCTACCTTGTAGCTTGTACAGAGTTCCAATCCAAACTCCCCGCATCAATACCAGTGCTCCCCGAACCATCTTGCAGGTATCCTTCTCGAACACTGTTTTTACACCTGCATCATCCAAATTGCTTACACAAATCAGATTTCTGGCCAATGCAGGAATATGTAGAACACCCGGAAGTGTTCTAACCCTTTCGCCTTGCAACTTCAACTTTACTTTTCTGCGACTAATGATTCTAGCCTTCCTATCATTCCCTAAGAAGACATCACCACCATTGTATTTCTCATACTCGCAAAACCACTCTCTATGGGGAGTGAAGTGAAAGGATGCACCTGAGTCAATCAACCATGCCTCATGATCTACATGTGTACTTGAAGAAGCCAAGTACACATCCCCACCTTCATCTGAAGTGGTTTTCGCCTCTACAGAAGGAGAATCATCAGATCCCTTTCCTTTATCAGGAGCTTTAGATTTATAGTCCCTTTTGTAGTGCCCTTCCTTTCCACATTTCCAGCACACCACTTTTACAGGTTTTCCTGGAGATTAGATCTCCCACTCGATGACTTATTTTTGTTTATGTTCTGGGGCCGTCCTCGTACAGACAAGGCATCACCATTCTAGCTCTCTTTATTTTTCCATCTCATCTCCTCCGTCAGCAAGGATGAGACTATTTCATCAAAATGCAAGGCAGTTGCATTGCTACCTATTGCAATAACCAGACTATCCCACGAATCTGGTAGAGAACACAACAAACTAATGCACTTATCTTCATCTGAAATTTTAATATCAATAGATGCTAACTGACTTACCATAGTATTAAATCCGTTCAGATGCTCTATCAGTGAGTCTCCATCTTTCATCCTCAGGTTATACAGATTTTTCCACAACAACAGTTTATTCACCAGAGACTTAGATTGGTACAAAGTCCCTAACTTGTCCCACAAAGCCTTCGTCGTAGCTTCCCTTGATACATTCAGCAATACTGAATTTGAGACACGCAATCGTATTGTGTTCTTTGCCTTCCAGTCCAATTTCTTCCATTCTTCATCAAACACTCCCATTGGTTTAGTACCCGGATCTACCGCGATCCACTGATCTTTATCCACCAACAGATCCTCCATCTTGAGTTTCCACAACTCAAAACTTTGACCATTAAATTTCTCGATCTCTATCTTTCCACTATTCGCCATCTTCTTTCACCACTAAAATCGATCTTGCAGATCTCCCACTGAACAGAGTCCACCACAGGCTTGAGCAAAACCCCTCAGCAACAAAGGCGTCCCCTTGAAGCCAAAACTGCTCTGATACCAAATGTAGGTTTTAACCCCATACAGAAATTACCTGCATATGAATTCTAAAACACAGAAAATAAATAATGCGAAAGTAGAACACATAAAACACATATACACAAAGATTTTCCCCTGGATCCCAAACCTGGGACTACCAGCTTGATTTTTCATTATGTTCCTTTCAATGTTATAATACATATTTATACATGTCGAAGCATCCAATACCATGGACCGAAAACCATCGCGTCTAATAGCATGGACTTAAAACCATCGCGTCCAAAAAACATGTGTGAAAATCATGCACAAAACCATAGGTGGGTCCGCCCAACCTAACATAGGGTCCAAAACCAAAATTTTTCGGGTTGCTGCCCTGGACCCCGTAAAGTTGGGTTACAGGTGCCCCTCAAACCCACTGTTAACTACGTGGAAAGAATATAACACAACCCAACATGGGAAAGGTCACTTTCCCAACATAGAGAGGGATCTATGGTCAAGCTATGATGATTGGTTTGTGAAGATATAGCTATTCTATTTCAACATGCAACCCAAGATCAGCAATTATATAGTTAAGTCTGCCACATCACAATGATTAAATTTTACTGAAGGATGTGTCACTTGAACGTTTTGAACAAACTCTGTAATGGTATCAGAATTATAATTGAAAATGTGAACTATATTTTACATTGAAATTTGCAGTTTTTTCTCACTAATCTATACCTGAGGTCTTGTTTTGATGCCAACCTCAGTGTCTATTAAATATATGGATGGTGTGAACAATATTTTCACTGGAAATTGCAGTTTTGAGCTAGTAATTTATACCCAAAATATGTCCCAATATAACGAATGTATTCATTTATATTTTACACACGAGGGTGGCTCTTAATCCTGACGATAGTAGATTATCATTATTCTTATTTAAGATATAGTAGATTTTCCATTAGGATAGTAGGATTATCTTTCAGATAGTATATTTGTCATTCTTCATGGAGGAAGTCATAATAAAAAATCTCGAGTTTGAGAAGTAAAATGATTATGAAGCATGGGAATTCAGATTAGGATGTGATGAAATATCCTATATGTCACGTTAATGATTATTCTATGGGTGGTGGAATTATCTAGTGAAAACATAGATTGAATACCATGGACTTGTGTAAGACTTATTGTGATAGTTGCTTTTAATGATCTTAAATCAAATGAGAAGATCAATTCGTAGAGAATTTGGGATTTTAGAATCGAAGCTTATTTAGTCAATAAAAGATCAGTGAAAATATTAGAATACACTTTTACCATTATTCTAGGGTTGAATAAAAATGTCGTGAAAAACCGTGAAAAATAATGTCTCTAGTTTTGGATAAAAGGACCCTCAAATTGCTTTGCAACTTTTGTGGTCATTGGCCACTTGTGAAAGGAGTAGGCATCTTTAGAGACGCGGTGCCATTTAGATTGCAAATACTAATAGCAGCAGGGAAAAGGTAATTATTCCATTTGTTTATCTATTTCTCATTTGTTTGGTCATATTGTGAGCTGCAATATATATCATGAAATTGTTTTAGTACTAGTAAACAATGATTAAATATATAATAAATTTGAACCTTTGACATTTAGAGGAAATTTCTCTTAATTTACAAAAAAATAAAGTATGAAAATCATGCTAGAAAGAGTTTCTGAAGTTTTGAGTCTTTTATTTTCAAGTTAACTAATCAGTTTGGAAGTTGAAAAACCAGCGAATTGGAAGAGTGGGACTTTTGTATTCACTGAGGTATTAAAGAAATTATATGCATGAAACTTATTCTATCACATTCTAGTGGAATTGATAGTACACTAATCCGTTGCTTACCACCTTATAACATATCCGGGTTCAAATGCTATATTCCATGACGAACAGTTGAATCTGTTTCAACTCTAATTGTTATCGAGGGGTTCACCAAGGATGTCACGTGAGCATTTACGATGCCCATTTTGATGTGGATAGCTACCTATGTTAAGTTTCTATTTTTTAGTTCCATGTTGTTTATTTATGAACATTATATACATTTGGTTGGAAACGTGAAAATCAATTGATGGATTCGGTATTGATGATGGAAATGTTGGATGTGTTATCACAAAATCTGACCTTGATAGGCTACTGATTAAGTAGACTCTGAGTAACTCTTTCAAACCAATCTTTTGGTTGAGGTTTAGCCTCCTAAACCTAAGAGGGCTCTCTCACTAGGTTTAGGTTTTTTGATTAATGATTAGATGGCTAACTCTAGGAACAACATGAACAAAGTATAACTGGTTGACTGGTTGAAAGTATGATTAGCAAATATCAGTTGGGATATGGATTCAAAATGTTCTTCAACAAAACAACATGATCAGCAAAACATGGAAGTCAAGGCACTTAGAGTTTAGGTTTATGAATAGAACAGTAACACAGTAAATCAACACAGTTTACAATCTTGTGAAGGAAGTTAGAGCATTTTCTAATGAATTCTAAGTAACACAAGCTTATACCACTGCAAATAAGTAATTGAACAAAGCCATGAGAAAATAAAACACATAAACTCTTTGTGAATCCTGAGTAGTCAAACTGATCTCTGTATTAAGTATGAAAACCACAGTTTTTTACAATAACACAATCTTTCCTCTATTAATGAAATTTCCAACCCCTGAGGAATTCGAGTCTCAAGCTTTATATAGATTTTTACAACCTTGGATATTGTGATCCATCTCTAGAGGAATTCGAATTCCTAACTTAGACACCTATCTAATCATAAAACAAACTACTTAATTACAACTTGACAGCTAGCTGTCTTTTAAGAGTCATAATACAAATAGGAGTGAAACTCCTAAGACATGCTTTTAACAACCTTATCTATGACTTCAATACATTCTTTAATCTATTTTCCACCCATGTCTTCAAGCTGGATGATGTCCTCAGTGCT
Source organism: Pinus tabuliformis (assembly GCA_031772625.1). Classification (NCBI taxonomy): domain Eukaryota; kingdom Viridiplantae; phylum Streptophyta; class Pinopsida; order Pinales; family Pinaceae; genus Pinus; species Pinus tabuliformis. Next base: position 11,778,704 of record CM062808.1, read on the forward strand.
GTTACAAAACCTGCTGAGTCATGACCTAACTGTCTTGATTACTAGGAGACAGAGTTCCTCCTTTTAAGGCCCTTAATCCTCAATGCCTATCTCAAATAGTTTTGTTAGTATACATGTGTCATGCATTAATAATCCATAAAAACTTCATTTTTCCTCCTATGCAAGAAATGGAATCTCGAATAGATGAACAAGAGAATAAAACATGACTGTGCTACGTAAATAGCCTGTTTTAGTAGCACAACTTTTATATTACTTATGAAATACTTCTTTGAACCATTCGGCATCACTGCCATCTAAAACTTCATCAATGATCCTCATATGTCTACCAGAAATCATCAAACTCGGAATTTATCAGACCTTACCTTCGAAATACATCCGTAAGGTGCTAAATGGTCACCTTCAGCAGTTTCGTAGCGCGCTACGAAACTGCTGAAGGTGATCATTTAGCAGCTATGAAACTGTTGTGTATGCTCTTTTTCAACACGGCCTTCAAAAATATGTAGTTTGGGAATTTTTTCAAAATTTCATAAAGACTGATATGATCACCAAGAATCAAAACAACTTACCCTTATGATATTTTCTTCTTGACAGATGTTCTTCTCTTTTATGCCAAAACTATCCTATAAATTTATCATTTTCTGCATTGTTTTTATTTGAAAAATAGTTGTTGAGACAGAGCCTATATGTTTTGATCCCTGATAGTTGTTACAAAAATGGAGGATGTTTTTGTAGATAAGAATGTTTTTAATAAAAACATCTCTCAGGTTTTTTAAAATCAGCTTCAGTTGTCCGAAATCTGCATTATAAAATCGTGTATAAAACAGGGAAATTTAGAATTCTGTAAATAGGTCTCAAAGGAAACTTCGAATCTCCAAATTGGTAGCACCTAGTAGAAATTTGAAAGAGGTTTTTGTTCCTTGTTATGTTCTTAGTGAAAAACTCCTTCATATTTTTGAAACTCATATTCATTTTCCTGAAAATTCCTTTTGAAACCAACAACTCAAAACAGTGCAAGGAACACACAAATCCCCTTCTAGGTCCTGGTAGAAATACATGTAACATGTCTGGACAAAAGCTTGTGTGAAGTTGAGCTCATCCATGATAGCCTTCTTCTTATCCTTTCATATTCATTGCAATTTCCCTTTATAACCCAAACTGCCCTCTTAAAAATATGACAACTGTAAAGAACGTTTTGGACAGCAAGTTGTTTGTCAAAAAGTTAACTTTTCAAATGTGACAACTAACTGATACATGCAAAGGTTGAAAAGTAAATGAAAGAGAGGGGCTTGGGTAGCTTATTTAAGGAATGATATTCAAATGTGGAGAGAAAGGTGACAAAATGAGGGAGTAGAAAGAAACAACCACTTCATCAACCAATAAAAATAACTTTGTTTTTCCTTAAAAAGAAGGTTGCACGTTTGAGTTCCTATCTCTTGATCCTTGATAGTTGTTACAAAAATGGAGGAGGTTTTTGTAGATACGAATGTTTATAAGGAAAACCTCTTTCAAGTTTCAAAAATTAGTTTATCAAGAACCCCCTTGGAAGTTGACTACTAAAAATAGAAAAATAGGGTTTTTGCCTCATAGTGCACTACGAAATTAGCTTGTTTTCGTAGCACGCTACAAAACTGTGGATTCTTGTGTATGATATTGTTGTGGGGAAAAATGCCTATGCAGGACTATCCTATCCACCTAAGGTGTGACAGTGCCTTAGCAACAAACAGAGACAACTATTCTAGTATTCTTCCTTTATGAATTAAGAATGAAGAGAGATGGATGGACTAACCGGTGTCTTCTGTTTGTCCCTCGATCCAGTTTCCCTTCTCTTGGAGAGTTCCCAGCTACTTGCCTTCTCGCTTGCCCAGCTTCAAGAGGTTTTTGCAAGATCACAAGAAGAGAACACTACACAAGACATGGATTCATATTCATAACTAGTTCAGGATTAGAAATAAACCAAATATACTAATGCAATCATACATCAAAAATACATCAGTATATAGGAGAAACCAAGATAGCTTTATTGATGAATAACAAGGTTCAGAAAGAGATACAACCCAGAGGGCTCCAATCCAGCATCTCCTTCCCAGCAAATGGAATTCCTATCATCACCCCCTTCAAAGCATTAAGCACCCAATGATTCCAATCTCAAACCAACAGCAATTCTTTGCAATAACAAAATTCCAGCCTCTAGATCTCATGGAGGAGAGATCCATATATAGATGTTTGGAGAGAGGATGAGTCAGCTTGAGATCTGACTAGTGTCCTCTCCCTCTGTCAGTTCTTGATTCCACTTGGAGGTTCTTGCTTCCACTTGGAGATTTGGAACCTCTTACTCATCACCAGTCGAATTCCCTGAGGCAAGTGTCATTTTGGAAGCTTCCTGGGTTCTGACACCTTGAGAAATGAACTTGCCACATGTCCACTCTCGCTCAGCGCAGGTAGCCAGTGTTTCCTTTGACATTCAGCGTAGGTAGCCAGTGTTGGCTTTGACATTCAGCGCAAACAGCTAGTGTAGCCACTGAAATGATCCTGAATTGACTTGTTTTTGAGCAGTTTCTGGTGGAGAACTTTTGTGAATTGTTGTGGTTTGTTAGCCTTGTTCCTCTAGGGGTAGGAACAACATGTTTAGGGACTTTGGATCCCTTAGATTATGGACATTTCATGCTCAATGCTGTAAGGCACAAAAATGTCTATAACAGTAGCCCCCTAAAGTATGAGGCTGTTTATCGAGTGAAATGCTTTATCAGGGGGATCCGAAGTTCATCCAATGCTGGGAGGAGACCTGTAATAAGATACAATACAATACATTATTTTTCATACTGCTTTCATGATCTAGCTGAGGCGGGCATTCCCATGCTCAGCTTTATAAATTCATTTTTCTGTACATAGAACAGACAGTCGTCTGATGGTAGACTGATAATTTTGATGAAATTATCATCCTTTGAATAGGATGATCATCTGCTGCAATGATGTACATGTCAATGTCTTTATCTTTCCTGAATATATATCGCAGCCCGAATGGATGAAACTAGATCCGGGGTCTTCAAACTCGTTCGATCTTCACTCTAAGTACAAGTCCATCCATGTGAGAAATGTTCTGAAGTCGAACATGGAAAGACATCGCTTGATTACCGGTCAATGATGTAAACCGTTAACAAGCGCGAGAGGAATCACCGATAATGATAATGACCCTCAAGGTACTGCAGTACAATTCACGTGGTTTGAATAAAGGACTTGGCTTCGAACACCACGCAAAATCTTTTGGTCGAAGGTCATTGATGTATACCTGTGGCTGGAAGTGAGAAACTTGCCATCGAGGCATGCAAGCTTCAAAGTACTGAAGGGGTCATTCCTATATCAACTTCTTGGATAATGAGCTGATGTCGACAAGAAGTGATTCGTCAAAGGAGGGCCTTAATGAATCCCACATCAATGACACAGAATGGAGCTAATGATTTTAATGGAGGTGAAAACGATCTGAGACATATGATTCAGGGTGGCGGTCATGAAAGGATGAAGGATAATGTATGGCAGTGGATGGGACACGGTTGACTTTTCTGAACGACTTCTCTTAAACATACGGCGACACTGATGCGATGGATCGGTAGCATTACTCCAAATATGGATGGTATGGCGAGACCATGGATGTGACCGGTGAATGAAACAACCCAACCCGATTGTGGTACGGAGGAAAAGTGTCATGTTCAAGAGCGACTTGCTACCATCAAAGTTTTCTTGAGTTTCTCCCAATTTTTCCCCAATCATTGCTGACCAATACCTCTTTATTTTTGTCAAGCTTGAGGAGGATAGCATATGCTTGTTCTATAACCTGCCCTTCGGGCAAGCCCATCGCTATGTTTTAACGAGCCTAGCGATAGTGAAACTCATTCTCGTCTAAAGACAAGTTTGTCGCTATTAATGATTTTAACGAGTCTAACGACAAGGATAACTCGGTCCTTTTCATTTGTAGAGAGTCTGAAAAGGTACATAAAGTTAACTCCAAAAGTCCTTTTTCGTCATCTAATCCCTTAAGTCCGAAAAAGTATAAAACAATACAGAAGGGATGAGTTTTCGATAGTTTTAACGAGCCGAATAAAACAAGCGCTCGATCTTTTTGTGCAATAATCCCTCAGGTCCAAAAATATTAAAATCTAGAGGAGAGATAGCACTTCCTGTCCCTTTAACGAGCTGGAAGGCCAAGGACTCAGCAATCTTTTCATATTTTACAAGTCAGATGAAAAGAGCTTAAAGAAGACTCATCTTTTGAGGAACGAGTGATAAATAGGGTTAGCAGCTGATTCCAGGTACAGGTTGGAATTTTCCACTCACGGCAGTGTCACAAGGATGGCTAGGTGAAATCACTCTTCGCAGCTGTTCCTCAAAATGGGTAAACAATCATATGGAGGTGAACGATCGGCCAATGGAAAAGTGGAGGTGACGGGCAAACACGACCAAGGCTTTAATGGTTGATGATATTACATTCACTGTGGTTATTTACCGTGATAGTTCATTTTTTAACGAGCTTAAACGCGGGTGGAAACATTTGTTGGCATTATGGCTAAAGTGTTGTCCTTGATGGCAACCCATTCAGGTGATAGATCACAGTACTTCAAGTCAGCAGCAAAGATTGATGATCAGCTATCAAATATTGAAGAAAATAAGGGGTACGCAGGTACACCTTGCATAAGGTGCGTACACGCAGGTCAGTGTTACATAAAGTGCGTACATACCCGCAGTTATCCCATTCAGGAGGTGCGTACCCCTAGTGCACACATTTCAAGGCAAAGAAATTCACATGTGGGGTTTTCTTATGTTTTACTCTTGGTATTTAGCTGACGGTATTGTGTTATTATGGTGTCGGCTCGTGGTATTGATCCATGTTTTAAGGAAGAGATTTCCTATATAAAACAAAGGAGATCATTTGGCTTGAGCATGTTTTTGGTTGAATATCTTATGAGGGTGAGATCTGGTCTAGATCTAAAGAAGGCGAATCTACTGATGGACCGAGATCTCTTCGGCGCATGTTCAGATCTGTAGATCTGACTGTCTGGGTTATTTCTGAAGTCTTGAAATCATCTATGCCCGAAGGTACGCAGGTACAGTGAGAGAAAAGTGCGCCAGTACGCAGGCACAGAAGGGTTTCAGGAGCGCTGGTACGCAGGCACAGAAGGGTTTCAGGTGCGCCGGTACGCAGGCACAGAAGGCTTTCAGGTGCGCCGGTACGCAGGCACAGAAGGGTTTCAGGTGCGCCGGTACGTATGCACAGAAGGGTTGCAGGTGCGCCGATACGCAGGCAGAGAAGGGTTGCAAGTGCGGAGGTCCGCAGGCAGTTCAATGGATTCAGAGCGAGGTATGCAGGCTAGCAGTTGAGCAGGGTGCGTACATAAGCAGGCTAGCAGTTGAGCAAGGTGCGTACTGTAAGCAGGCAAGTAGTTGAGCAGGGTGAGTACTGTAAGCAGGCAAGCAGTTGAGCAGGGTGCTTACATAAGCAGGCTAGCAGTTGAGCAGGGTGCTTACTTCTCTTAAAATCTTTGTTTATCATTGTTGTGTTCTGGGTTTTGGTCCTATTATTGTTGATCTGGTTACTACAGTTGACTGGGTGATTCTCTTATACTTGATGATCATTTGATGCTTATGGATCCAGTTTGAAAATTTATGAAAAGTGGTCCTTGTAAGAAAAGAAGTAGGGGGTTGTAGCTCCCTTACAGGAGAGACTGGAAAACGAGAGAGAGAGTTGTATCTCTCTGCAGGTTGTAGCTTGCGTACTGGTAAAGGACTGCACTAGTACAAAACCATTGTAAAAGGAGTTTCTAATTTGAAAGAAGATAGAGACATATTGCAGCAAGTGGTTTTCACCCACATTGGGTTTCCACCTTACATCTTGTGTTCTTTGGTGTGACTATCTGTTTTCTTTTGTTCATGCTCATTATTTTATGGTACTGACATGCAAAAATAATTCAAAGAACAAATAAAGGATATTTATTAAAAGAATTAGATAATATTGATTCACCCCCCCTCTCAGTATTATTTCCAACAATTGGTATTAGAGCAGGTCCTTCAGAGAAGCTTGATCGCTTGAAGGTAGATCGTTCATCATGAGCAACTACGAGAGAGAAGCATCAATAAGGCCACCGGTTTTTGATGGGACAAACTTCAATTATTGGAAGGTAAGAGTTACTGCCTATCTTCAATCACTTGGTACAGAAGTTTGGGACATCGTAGAGACAGGCTACGCTTTTCCTTCAGCTACTCCTACAGATGCAGCCGAGAAAAAGAAGTATGAAACAAATGCGAAAGCAGTCAGTACCCTATTAGGATGTATATCTCAATCAGAATTCATGAAGGTAATGCACTATAAATCCGCAAAAGAGATATGGGACAAAATTGTCACGAGCTATGAAGGAGATGAACAGGTAAAGCGTGCTAAACTTCAAACTCTCAGAATTCAGTATGAGACTCTCAAAATGTATAATGATGAAAGTGTGGATAACTATTTTCTTCGGGTAGATGAGGTTGTTAACTGTATGAGAAATTTTGGTGAAGAAATAAAAGAGGCTATTGTGGTTGAAAAGGTTCTAAGATCATTGTCCCCCAAGTTTGAATCTAAAGTATCTGCAATAGAAGAAAAGGAAAATCTACGAATTCTTACTATGTCTCAGCTACATGGAATTCTAACTGCTTATGAAATGAGAAAGGGAGGTCCATCAGACAGAAGAGAAGCTGCTTTCAAGGCATCAGGCAAAGGAGATTATTATGAAGCAAGCCACGTCCCAGAAGAAGAGGAAGAAGAATCAAATTTTGTCAGAAATCTTCAAAGGGGTTCTGGAAGGTTCAGAGGTAAGTTACCTTTTAAACGCTTTGCTTGTGGAAGAGTAGGTCATTATGCTGCAAAATGTCCTTATAAGGATAAAGGAAAGGAACCTGCTAGATGGAACAAGAAACAAAATGCAAATAAGAAAATCTACTACACTCATGAAGATAGTGATGGTCTATCAAACAGTGATGAAGATGAACAAGGTAATGAATATAAGTTGTTAATGGCATTTGAAGATGATGATTATATGGATGCTATAGATGTGGATAACCTTTATGATGAAATTACTAGACTCAAGAGATGTATAGAAGAAAAGAACATGATCATTGATACTCTACAATTTCAAATTGATGAAAAGGAAAAACATCTTGAAAAATTAGAAGGTGAAATTGTTGGTCTTAGAAAAGAGATTGAGAAAACAAAAGCTATTAATCTCAAGTTTGTCAAAGGATCTGAAACTTTGGATGAGATTATCAATGTGCAGCGGTCTCCACTAAACAAGACAGGTCTGGGCTATAATGGAGAAACTTCTCAAGCATCCACCTCAAAAAGTTATCTTGATGTAGCAAGAAGAAATGAGCAAAAGCACAATGAAGATCATCAGGTAAAGCAGGGACGAATTACAAACAGAAACTATCAGGGGCAATCCATCTTAAGGGTGAACAAAAGCTACAACCAGCCACAGGTAAAATCTTCTCAATTTGGTTCAAGAATAGATGACAATAGAAATTACAATCAATTGGCTGGTAGATTCGATAACCGCAGAAGTTTCTTCAATGGACAATGCTTTTCTTGCCATAACTTTGGTCACAAAGCAGCTCAATGTGTTGCATATAAAACGATCATGACTAGGGAAGCTCAAAAACAAAGAAGTATGACGGGGATTACAAAAAGGACCTATAACAACTTTTCGGTTCTTGAAAATGAAGTTGAATGTTCTATTTGCAATAACTTTGGTCATGAAGACTCTGAATGCAGGAGCAGGTTTCAGCAGAAAAAGGAACAAGCCTCAAGCACCAAAACATGGAGAATAAAGGAACCTCAAACAGAAAGATGTGGGATAGCATTTTATGCAGAGGGATAGGAAAATCTATGGTACATTGACAGTGGATGTTCGAAGCATATGACAGGTGATAAAGAAAAACTTGAGTCTTATTATACTCTAGAAAAGGGAAAGAAAGTATCTTTTGGAAATGATACTCCTGCAACTATAAAAGGAAAAGGCATTGCTCAGTTAAAAGAAAAGGTCAAGGCTGGAAATGTTTTGTATGTTGATGGATTGAAGCATAATCTTCTAAGTGTCAGCCAGATGTGTGATCAAAGAACCGAGGTTATATTCAGATCAAATGGATGTCTTGTTCGTGATCTTGATACAGGTAAAACAGTGATCAAAGGCAAAAGAACTCCAAATAATCTGTACATATTTGAAGAAGGACAACAACAATGCTATCTGAGCAAGGATGATGAGCACTGGTTATGGCATCGGAGGTTGGGACATCTAAGCTTTTCACAAATAAGGAAAGCATGCAAATATCAGGCAGTTCGCGATCTTCCAGATATCAAAATTCCTGACAACACCATATGCAAATCATGTCAGTTTGGAAAACAAACCAGAACTAACTTTCCAGAGAAAGAAGGATCAGCTAGCATGCCTCTTGAGCTAGTACATACAGATACATGCGGTCCTTTCAGGAAAAGAACACCTCGAGGAGAAGAATACTTGATATTATTCATTGACGATTTCTCCAGGTTTGTCTGGTTAGGACTTATGAAGCACAAAGATGAAGCATTCGAAAAATTCAAATCCTTCAAAGCCTTGGTTGAAAATGAATCAGGTCACAAAATTAAGTGCCTCAGATCCGACAGAGGTTGGGAATTTACTTCAAATGAATTTTTCGATTTCTGTGAAGAACATGGGATAAGAAGAGAATTCTCTACAGCAAGAACTCCTCAGCAAAATGGAGTTGTGGAAAGAATGAACAGAACAGTCCAACAAATGGCTCGTGCTATGCTTGATGAGTCAGGAACTCCCGCAACTTTCTAGGGAGAAGCTGCACATGTTGCAGTTGTTATTCTCAACAAAACAAATGTCCGGGTGAACAACACTCAAACTCCTCATGAGCTCTGGAGTGGTAGGACTCCTTCAGTAAAGCACTTCAAAATCTTTGGGAGCAAATGCTATATCAAGAATACTGATGAGCAGCTTGGAAAACTTGAACCTAGAGCAGATGAAGGCATTCTTCTTGGTTACTCTCCACATAGCAAAGCATACAAATGCTACAATAAAAGACTTGGCAGAATTGTTGACAGCATTGATGTAGTGGTTGATGAGAAGGGATACATTCCTAGGCAAGTACATCATGAAGACATCGAAGAAGATGAAGGCTACCCCCAACGACAGAATGATGAAGAAGAAGAACCTCAAAAAGAACCTCAAGAAGAACCAGAGGAGCAAAAAAGAATAGAAGAAAAGACTCCATCCAGATATGTTCAGAAGAACCATCCAGAATCTCAGATTATGGGGCAGAAAGAAGCAGGTGTACAAACAAGAAGAACAGTTGCAGAAGCTTCAAGCTATTTGGCATTACTCTCCTCTACTGAACCACAAAATGTGAAAGAGGCATGCAAAGATGAATGTTGGGTGAAAGCAATGGATGAAGAACTTGAGCAGATCGAAAAGAACAACCTTGGGAGCTGGTTCCTAGACCAAAAGATAAGAATGTTATCGGGACAAAATGGGTCTTCAAAAACAAATTGAATGAAAATGGAGAAGTAATTAGAAACAAAGCCAGACTTGTTTGTAAAGGGTATGCGCAGCAAGAAGGAATAGACTTTGAAGAAACCTTTGCTCCTGTTGCAAGACTTGAGGCCATCCGAATGTTCCTTGCTCTCTCAAGTTTTCAAAACTTCAAAGTATTTCAAATGGACGTGAAATCAGCCTTTCTGAATGGAGACTTGGAAGAAGAAGTGTACATTGAACAGCCAGATGGGTTCATTCTTGGAAATGATCCAAATCTTGTATGCAGATTGAAAAAGGCTCTCTATGGTCTCAAACAAGCTCCAAGGGCTTGGTACTACCATTTGGACAAATATCTTCATCAACAAGGCTTTTCAAAAGGATCGGCAGATAGCAATCTTTATATAAAAGTTGAAAATGACAAATTGCTAATACTTGTTGTGTATGTAGATGACATTATTTTTGGGAGCAATGAAGAAGCTATGAGTCAAAACTTTGCCTTGGTCATGCAGAAAGAATTTGAAATGTCCTTGCTAGGAGAACTGACATATTTACTTGGTTTGCAAATCCAACAAAAAGAAGGAGGAATTTTTTTATCTCAAACCAAGTATCTCAAACAGATTTTGAAGAAATATGGTATGGAAGATGCAAAACCAGTATGTACACCCATGGTCACAGGATGTAGCCTCAGTGCAAATGATGAATCTGCAGCAGTACATCAACCAACCTACAGATCTATGATTGGAAGTTTACTTTATTTGACAGGTACCCGACCAGACATCATGCATGCAGTTGGAATAGTTGGAAGATTTCAGGCAAATCCGAAGGAGACTCATCTTCAGGCAGTGAAGAGAATTTTCAAATATATTCATGGGACTCAAAATTATGTCTTATGGTATCCTAGAGATACAGATCTTACACTTCATGCTTATACAGATGCAGATTGGGCCGGAAGCATGGATGACAGGAAAAGCACAAGTGGTGGTGCGTTCTTCATGGGTTCCAAACTGGTATCTTGGTTCAGCAAGAAACAGAGTTCGATTGCCTTGTCTACAGCTGAAGCGGAATATGTTGATGCTGCATCTTGTTGCACCCAACTCCTTTGGATGATGCAGACTTTGCAGGATTTTCAAATCACTTGTACACCACCAATCCCCATCTTATGTGATAACACAAGTGCAATCAGCATCTCAAAGAATCCTGTTATGCATTCAAAAACCAAGCACATACCAATCAAGTATCATTTTCTCCGGGAACAAGTGCTTGAACAGAAGGTCAAGTTGGAGTATGTTCCTTCTAAGGAACAAGTTGCTGATATTCTCACCAAACGATTGCCCAGGGACACTTTTGAATACCTCAGGCAAAAGCTGGGGGTTGTTGATGCATCATCTTATTGCTGAACCTCTTCTGATTGATGGTACAGGTTCAGGGGGAGCATATAATGCATTGTTGGCATTATGGAGGATGTGCAGAAGGAGATCTTGGAAGTAGCTGCAATATGTCTCTATCTCTTTCATGGTGGATTATGGTTCTTCGTTGCAGATCTGGTTCATATTCAGGGGGAGCATGTTCTTAGGGGGAGCATAACCCTTTGCCCTTGATGTCAAAGGGGGAGAATGAAGCTGAAGCTTTGAGGTTGCCATCAAGTCCAAAGGGGGAGATTGTTGGCATTATGGCTAAAGTGTTGTCCTTGATGGCAACCCATTCAGGTGATAGATCACAGTACTTCAAGTCAGTAGCAGAGATTGATGATCAGCTATCAAATATTGAAGAAAATAAGGGGTACGCAGGTACACCCTTCATAAGGTGCGTACACGCAGGTCAGTGTTACATAAAGTGCGTACATACCCGCAGTTATCCCATTCAGGAGGTGCGTACCCCCAGTGCACACATTTCAAGGCAAAGAAATTCACATGTGGGGTTTTCTTATGTTTTACTCTTGGTATTTAGCCGACGGTATTGTGTTATTATGGTGTCGGCTCGTGGTATTGATCCATGTTTTAAGGAAGAGCTTTCCTATATAAAGCAAAGGAGATCATTTGGCTTGAGGATGTTTTTGGTTGAATATCTTATGAGGGCGAGATCTGGTCTAGATCTAAAGAAGGCGAATCTACTGATGGATCGAGATCTCTTCGGCGCATGTTCAGATCTGTAGATCTGACTGTCTGGGTTATTTCTGAAGTCTTGAAATCATCTATGCCCGAAGGTACGCAGGTACAGTGAGAGAAAAGTGCGCCGGTACGCAGGCACAGAAGGGTTTCAGGAGCGCCGGTACGCATGCACAGAAGGGTTTCAGGTGCGCCGATATGCAGGCACAGAAGGGTTTCAGGTGCGCCGGTACGCAGGCACAGAAGGGTTTCAAGTGCGCCGGTACGCAGGCACAGAAGGGTTGCAGGTGCGTCGGTACGCAGGCACAGAAGGGTTGCAGGTGCGGAGGTCCGCAGGCAGTTCAATGGATTCAGAGCGAGGTACGCAGGCTAGCAGTTGAGCAGGGTGCGTACATAAGCAGGCTAGCAGTTGAGCAGGGTGCGTACTGTAAGTAGGCAAGCAGTTGAGCAGGGTGAGTACTGTAAGCAGGCAAGCAGTTGAGCAGGGTGCTTACATAAGCAGGCTAGCAGTTGAGCAGGGTGCTTACTTCTCTTAAAATATTTGTTTATCATTGTTGTGTTCTGGGTTTTGGTCCTATTATTGTTGATCTGGTTACTACAGTTGACTGGGTGATTCTCTTATACTTGATGATCATTTGATGCTTATGGATCCAGTTTGAAAATTTATGAAAAGTGGTCCTTGTAAGAAAAGAAGTAGGGGGTTGTAGCTCCCTTCCAGGAGAGACTGGAAAACGAGAGAGAGAGTTGTATCTCTCTACAGGTTGCAGCCTGCGTACTGGTAAAGGACTGCACCAGTACAAAACCATTGTAAAAGGAGTTTCTAATTTGAAAGAAGATAGAGACATATTGCAGCAGGTGGTTTTCACCCACATTGGGTTTCCACCTTACATCTTGTGTTCTTTGGTGTGACTATCTGTTTTCTTTTGTTCATGCTCATTATTTTATGGTACTGACATGAAAAAATAATTCAAAGAACAAATAAAGAAGATTTATTAAAAGAATTAGATAATACTGATTCACCCCCCCTCTCAGTATTATTTCCAACAACATTTGCTCGATCTTATGTTTATTTTTTAACGAGCATGAACTATGTGCTAAAACTGCTCGGATCTTGCGTTTATTTTTTAACGAGCATGAACTGTGTGCTAAAACTGCTCGAATACCCAGTCATATGATAAGAGTGTCTCATTGAGATTCTATTTTTTATGGAGCTTCATCTCACAAAGCTATGCCCCGCATCCTTTCGTTATGCAAGTTCGGAAACGACTAATCCTACGAGTTTAAAGGGTTAGACCTACAGGTTTAAAGGGAAGGACCTAAAAATTTAAAAAATAAATAGCCGCCCCTTGCTAGCACTCCAAAAGGTTTGCATGCCCCCAGGCATAAAGTACGATTTCAAGGTTACCCCTACTTTAGTCCAGCAAAACAATTGTTTTACCGAGAGAGGCCTACCTCTTTCAGGTTACCCAAATATTGTCTCGTTAATCTTTCAAACAAAACACTTCCTCGGCAATGTCTACCGAAATAGACAAAGGCGAGTGACGATGCCCATCAACTTACATAACTTTGACAAAAGAATCTTATTCTAGAATAACCCTCTTCCAGCATGGGCGGCGTACAGACTAGTCATATTCTCCCGCGGAAACCTACCCTATACCCAAAGTTTTCCTGCCGAAGCAGACCAGGACGCATGCCCCCTGGGTTCCAGTCATATCCTCCTGGATTACTCGCGCTCATCAGGAGGATGGACCATGGGTTGAGACACTTCTTGCGCGAAGAGACCATTTAGGGATGGTAAATGACTATTTGCGATGCGTGATCCGGGAAATGAAAGTTGGTCCACGAGCTTGACCACTCTTCGTTCGTGCGGAAAACACATTACTCTAAAGAGTGAGGAGACGAGGGCCCCCATGCAATATATATAGTCTCGCCCAAGGAGTAGGTTATAATCCAAGAGTCCTTGAATGACCATTACGTTCATTTGAACGGTCTTCCCTTTCAATGTGATAGACACATTGGGGAGGATCCCTAAAGGTCGAGTGGTTCCTTTATCAAAGCCTGATAGATTTCTCATTTCAGGCAAAAGTGCTGGCGAACCAAGCACTTTCCAAGCAATAGAGGAAAGGATACTCACAGATGCCCCCTCATCAATGATAGTGCCAACCATTACCATTCTGTATATTTGAATGATAATTCTGAATGGTATGCTTGCTGGCAACCAGGGTCTGCCTAGTTGGTTCCAGTCGAACGAGACAACTAGGTTGCTTGGTGGTGGGACCGAATAGACGGTCGGGTACGACTCTGACAAAGTTCCTTCCTGCGATAAAGGAATGGGCAAATTTCTCCCTTGTTCGTCGGAGTTTGTGTTGATGAAGAGAATTTGGACGGTGTCGTCTTTATTCTCCTCTGTGATGGTATCATTCGAAGATAGAGCCTCTGAAGGCAAAACTGGGTCAACTGCCGCCTCAACATTTTGACTTTCGTCAGGCATGGATCCAGACGGTTCATCTTCAATGATAGGTGCTTCGGCTGACCACCTGGGCGGGCCAGCCGGGTTCTCAACTAGTGAAGGACTTGGCAGGAGTTTTTGATATCCAGGAGGAAGTTGCACTGGTAAAACCGGGCGATCTTCCAGAACTCTTTTAGCCTCGTCTAAGAAGGGACAACAGTGGATGGCATGGTCGCCTTCACACAGTTTGCAGGGAAATCTAGCTTTCCCTCTCTGTCCTATGACTTCACTTTCACTAGTTGATGGTGAGTAGTCAACATGGCTATCAGAGGTTGACGCTACCGAATTGTGCAAACGGGGAGACCAGTCCCTTAGTATCCGAGGGATGCAGGGACAATCTTTGTGGAAGTGGTCTCCCTTGCATATTACACATGGCGATTTAGGCCTGGTCAGTGTTGTGTGTGGATTTTTGTCAGACGACACTTGTTTGCCCCCAGTCACTTTTGGCTCCTTCTTCTTCTTCACTTTCTTCTTCTTTTCCTTCTTCTCCTTAGGAACTTGGTTTTTTGTTTTACCAGTTCCGTCAAACGAAGAGGAAGGAGGAGAGGAAGAATTATATGAAGTAGAAGGCTGGTGGGCAACTCTGGTCTGGTCTAACTGTTGACTCGACTGTTCAGGAATAGTGGTGTTCTGAACGACATTGGTTGAAAAGAGCCAGACCGGCAGGCCAATTGTCAGTCCTGGAAGCGACAATGTGGCCATATGGGGCGCACCAACATCTCCCCAAGAGGAGAAGGGACTAGGATTTCCACTAAGGGGAATTCCTTGGTTGGTGTACTCCATTTTTTCAACCTAAAGATCAACGTAGGAATAAAGGGTGATTGTTCCGCTTAAAATAAATTTTAACGACGCTTTAGACACAACTTGCTTTTTCACTTTTAAAGAGTCGAGAAAAAGCTAAAGATGACTCTAGTCTCCTTCGATGTTTTAACGAGCCCGAAGTGACAAATGCTCGGATGGACTTTTTCTGTTATAGAGTCTGAAAAAGGCCAAAAGGAACTGCTCTGGAGTTCTAGGTAGAGGGTGTGCCAAACTTTTCACAAAACCGCAGAATACTTTTTGGGGTACGGGCGGTTGATCTTCCTGAATGCTGTGTTCAGTGCATTGCGATCAGTAGGGCGGCTGACATGGCTTCCTAAGGATAAAGGTTTTATGCCTATAGGGGTCTCCCAATATATACGCGACGGTACGTGGGAGCACAATCCGTACTGGCGCTACCGTCCCTCAGGAGGAATCACCCACCATCCACGAGATCGACAGTCACCAGGCTTTACGACGCCGGAACACGTCTCTAGCCTAGACCTCTATGTTGTGTGTTATGTTGCAAAGCGTTTTTAAGTTCATTCAATTTATTTTAGGTTGATCTTTTTAGAAGTTTGCCTTTCAAGGTTCACCACGAGATGTATGATACAATTCCTAAATGCAGTCTAAAGATGATAAGCAAGCTTTATATCTTTTCAACTTTGAAAATCCTAGCTACTAAGGGAAAAGAAAGACACCATCTTTTCTCAAAGAGCAATCAACACACTCTAATGCACTTTTCCTAAATCAAACATGCAAACTATCAAAATGCAAATGCACAATGCAGGTGTTTGTTTTCCTCTTTCTTAGTATTGATGCCTACAAAGAAAGCTTTTTGTACAACTTTGAATTTGCTTTTAAATGACCAATACAAACAAGTTTACTTTTTCGAAATCAGAGAGGGTAGAAGAGATTACAACACTTAACGATTTTCGAAATGAATACTTGTTTCGACACTTAATAGAGACAAACTCAAACCAATAAGCAAAAGCAAATGTATAATCAACTGCAAACAGCCAATGAACTCTCTTCTAAGATCACAATCAACAGATCTGAATCAAGGGCTACAGGATGACTATTTCACTCATGCAAAGGAAAACTGTAAATGATGCCACAAACACATAAAAACACTCACAGTCTTTTTGTACAAAAGGAGGCGGAATCTAAGCAGAGAAAAGGAGTTATTAGACTGGTACCTATGCTGGTTACAGGCTGCAAAAAATCGGAGATCAAAACAAGGCAAAACAGAGCAGAGAACCCCAGTTGCACAAGGGCAAACTGGTTCAGCGCAACCTCAACACTGTGGTTTTGACATTCAGCGCAGGTAGCCTTCACGGGACCTACGTTGAAATGCAGAATCCCTTCACTGGGTCTGCGCTAAAGGAGAAACTCTCGTTTCTCACTGGTTCTGGGTCACAGATTGCTATTTAATCTACTGTTTCAGGCCAAATAAAAGCAACAAGCAAGGTGCAATCAAAGGGATGCTTTGAGGGAGTACTAAGATCTATCACAAAGGATCATCAAATCATTTGTGAGTCCATTGTTCAGATCATAGACAAGTCCAGTGATTGGATCAAAGCAGCAACTGTCTACTTTGCATCTGGGAATAGCAGATGCAGTTCGATTGTTGCTTTCAAGTCTATGAAACAAACAATGATAGAAACACAAATAAAATGACTAAACAGATCTCCCCAGCGAAGTCGCCAATTTGTTGTGGGGAAAAATGCCTATGCAAGACGATCCTATCCACCTAAGGTGTGACAGTTCCATAGCAACAAATAGAGACAACTATTCTAGTATTCTTCCTTTGTGAATTAAGAATGAAGAGAGATGGATGGACTAACCGGTGCCTTCCGTTTGTCCCTCGATCTAGTTTCCCTTCTCTTGGAGAGTTCCTAGCTACTTGCCTTCTCGCTCGCCCAACTTCAAGAGGTTTCTGTAAGATCACAAGAAGAGAACACTACACAAGACATGGATTCATATTCATAACTAGTTCAGGATTAGAAATAAACCAAATATACTAATGCAATCATACATCAAAAATACATCAGTATATAGGAGAAACCAAAATAGCTTTATTGATGAATAACAAGGTTCAGGAAGAGATACAACCCAGAGGGCTCCAATCCAGCATCTCCTTCCCAGCAAACGGAATTCCTATCTTCACCCCCTTCAAAGCATTAAGCACCCAATGATTCCAATCTCAAACCAACATCAATTCTTTGCAATAACAAAATTCCAGCCTCTAGATCTCATGGAGGAGAGATCCATATATAGATGTTTGGAGAGAGGATGAGTCAGCTTGAGATCTGACTAGTGTCCTCTCCCTCTGTCAGTTCTTGATTCCACTTGGAGGTTCTTTCTTCCACTTGGAGATTTGGAACCTCTTACTCATCACCAGTCGAATTCCCTGAGGCAAGTGTCATTTTGGAAGCTTCCTGGGTTCTGACACCTTGAGAAATGAACTTGCCACATGTCCACTCTCGCTCAGCGCAGGTAGCCAGTGTTGCCTTTGACATTCAGCGCAGGTAGCCAGTGTTGGCTTTGACATTCAGCGCAAACAACTAGTGTAGCCACTGAAATGATCCTGAATTGACTTGTTTTTGAGCAGTTTCTGGTGGAGAACTTTTGTGAATTGTTGTGGTTTGTTAGCCTTGTTCCTCTAGGGGTAGGAACAACATGTTTAGGGACTTTGGATCCCTTAGATTATGGACATTTCATGCTCAATGCTGTAAGGCACAAAAATGTCTATAATAGATATTTTTTCAACATAGCTCTCAAATGGTTAAAGATATGGGTTCTAAATAGCATGTGAGACTTCTAGGACATGGAACAAGGCTGATTTAACTTTATTTGGATATGAAAATGAGACTCTTAACCTATCACCTACCCATTATCAAGACTAAAATGACCTTTAGACCTCCTTGAAATCATGACCAAAAGCAGAGTTAACACAATGATGTTTTTTGAAAATTTTTGGGTGATAACAGTGGCTCCACTAGGGATAGTGTGCCCCAGTGGTACACTAAGAACCGGTAGCTCCAGTGCTGCTATCCATCCTTTAGAATAAAACTCTGAAATTTTGCCCAATCTGCTCCTCAAGCTTTAATGATTTCTGCAAGAGGAACTCAAACTATACCTAAAAAAATGTTCAGTCAACCTAACCTGAGCTACCTACCCTATCAACTGCAACCTCCATTTGTAGCTCAAGGAACATGAAACTTCCAATGAAGCTAGTCATTGATCTGATCTGACACTTGAATCTCTTGATTATGCTTGAAGCAAAAATAAACATGATATTGAAATAACCGAAGCAACATGAGATGTAACTGACCTTCAAGATGAAAATATAACTGGAAATCTAAACAGTAAATCTTTTCCATGTAATCAGCTATAGGGTCAAAAAATACATGATTAGTTTGATGATCATCATAACATTCTATATCTTTAGACAACTAATTCTCAGCCACAAAAGATTCCTTTGATATGCTATCCAAATTCTTTTCTGAATGATTCCCACAAACAATGTAATTTTCCTCATTATTATGATTATTCATTGATGTAAGATGCTACAAAGTATGACATAAAAAATCAATCTTTTCCTCTGCCTGAGGGTTATAAAAGCTATCTTCCAGTATTTCTTCCTGGTGTTTGCAATGATTGTCATACTCTTTATGATCAAAACACTGGCAAGTTTGCTGCATATTTATATTAATCTCAGAGGATGTAACATGGTTTTCATAAGTAAACCCCTGCTGATTTTCACGTTGCATTTCATGGGATGTTATCCTTTCTTCTTGGTGTTGAAATTTATTGCTATGAAGAGCCTCTAAACTTTCTTCATCCATGAATTCATCATCATCATAACAATCCTCCAAATATTGATAAAACTCACAAAATTTTTACAACCATCTTTGACCAACAATAAGGAGGGATGACACTCTTTATACATCTCATAGAATAAATCATGGAAATTAGCAAGCGAATATATTGAACCATTTTCCAAACCTTTATATGAAGACCATGCTTTTCCTTCTAAAGTAGTCATAAACATATTTATGAGACAATCTTCAGGGAACTAAAACTTAAGAATTCGTACATGCATATGGAACCTAACCAAATGAAGAGCAGGACTATCTTTCTTTTCATTTTGAATATTGGAAGATCATCTAACCATTCGACCTTTAGCATAGGATTTGGAAAACCAGGGATATGAGATCGATTCATAGGGGCATACCTAGCATTCATTCTTGCAATGGCACTCATATTGGAACTTCATCAAGCTACTGATCTTCTAGCAGTGGAGTCACCTTCCAATTTTCTATTTGATGTGTGGAGTCACCAAGGTAGATGTAGCCTCAAATAGCTTCCTGAGCTCCTGCTACCTTCAGAAGTTCAGCTTCTTGATTTCAGTAATGTGTAATCTTCAGTCTCCCCGTAGACGCACCAAAATGTTATCACAAAATCTGAACCTGATAAGCTGCTGATCAAGCAGACTTTGAGTAACTCTTTCACACCAATCTTTTGGTTGAGGCTTAGCCTTCTCAACCTCAGAGGGCTCTCTCACTAGGTTTAGGGTTTTTGATTAATGATTAGATGGTTAACTCTAGGAACAACATGAACAAAGTATAATTGGTTGACTGGTTGAAAGTATGATTAGCAAATATCTGTTGGGCTATGGAGTCAAAATGGTCTTCAACAAAACAACATGATCAGCAAAACATGGAAGTCAAGGCACTTAAAGTTTAGGTTTATGAATAGAACAATAACACAGTAAATCAACACATTTTACAAGCATGTGAAGGAAGTTAGAGAATTTTCCAATGAATTCTAGGTAACCCAAGCTTATACCACTGCAAATAAGTAATTGAACAGAGCCATGAGAACATCAAACACATAAACTCTTTGTGAATCCTGAGTAGTCAAATTGATCTCTGTATTAAGTATGAAAACCATAGTTTTTTACAATAACACAATCTTTCCTCTACTAATGAAATTTCCAACCCCTGAGGAATTTGATTCTCAAGCTTTATATAGAGTTTTACAACCTTGGATATTGTGATCCATCTCTAGAGGAATTTTAATTCCTAACTTAGACACCTATCTAATCATAAAACAAACTACTTTATTACAACTTGACAGCTAGTTGTCTTTTCAGAGTCCTAATACAAATAGGAGTGAAACTCCTAAGACATGCTTTTAACAACCTTATCTATGACTTCAATACATTCTTTAATCTGTTTCCCACCCATGTCTTTGAGTTGGATGATGTCCTTAGTGTTGTTACAAAACCTTCTGAGTCATGACCTAACTGTCTTGATTACTAGGAGACAGAGTTCCTCCTTTTAAGGCGCTTAATCCTTAATGCCTATCTTCAAATAGTTTTGATGGTCTACATGTGGCATTGTTATAGAAATATTTGGGCACTTCAACCCCAATCTTATATGTCGATAAACTAGGGCTCTTAAACCCCTAAAAGAACATGGTCAACTAATTACATCATTCCCCAAAATTTCCACCTGAAAAACCATCCAAAAATGGCCTAAACTGGACCATACTGACTGCTACACTGGCAAGGTGCAATGCATACTGAGTGGTACACTGCTTAGGCGGGATGCGTACTGATTTTTCCTTCTATAGGGTGTGATGGACGAGGATGGACAAATGTACAAGACAGTTTGCTAAGTGGATGCTCATGGGATCTTCTAGAAACTTCTCCTATGACACTTGCATCTCTGAATTCGCCCAGGGATGAGTAAGAGATCCAAGAAATCTCCAAGTGGAACCAAATGTAACAAGTGGAATGACACTAATCAAAACCCCAGAGATGACTCACACCCTTGCACACATCTATAAATGGATCCCTCATCCAAGAGATCTAGCGCTGGAATGTTGTGAATTGCAAGGAAGTGCTAATAGTTTATATTTGAGAAAGAGCATTGTATCGTTGGTGTGATCTTGCTATTTCATGAGGTGAAGAGGGATTGATGTTGGGAGGATGATGCTGGATTAGACAACTAGGTTGTAATTCTCCCTTCTATTTAGTAAAGTTCTTCAAGTTTTCTTCCATATAATTGTGCACTTGTGAATGTTATTATTTGTGAATGCCATTGAGTGTTCATTATATATCTAATTCTGTAGTGCTTATGTTATAATAGATCAATATGCTTTGATGGTTCTCTGTTATTGTGTCTCTACAGGTACTCTCCAAGTGGGATAAGTACAAAGAGGAGTTGCAACCTCTGTCAAGGGGGAGAGAGCTCAAGCAAGGGATTTGAGCGGAAGATCCAGGTTGGGATTTGAGGAGGTTTTTATTTAATAATGTTTATAAGAAACACCTCTCTCATTTTTTTAAAACCAACTTCAGGTGTTTGGAATCTACATTATAAAATCATGTATAAAACAGGAAAATTCAGAATTCTACAGATAGGTCTGAAAGGAAACTTTGAATATCCAAATTGGTAGCACCTGGAATAAATTTGAAAGAGGTTTTTGTTCCTTGGTATGTTCCTAAAAAAAACCTCCTTCATATTTGTGAAACGCATCTTCATTTTCCTGAAAATTCCTTTTGAAACCAACAGCTCAAAACATTCGAAGGAACACACAAACCCCCTTCTAGTTCCTGGTATAAATACATGTAACCTGTCTGGATCAAAGCTTGTGCGAAGTTGAGGTCATCCATGATAGAATTATTTTTATCCTTTCATATTCATGGAAATTTCCCTTTATAACCCAAACTACCCTCTTAAAAATATGACAGCTGTAAACAACTTTTTGGACAGCAAGTTGTTTGTCAAAAAGTTAACTTTTCAAAGTTGACAACTGACTGATACATGCAAGGGTTGAAAAGTAAATGATAGAGAGGATCTTGGGTAAATTTTTTAAGGAATGATATTCGAATGTGGAGAGAAAGGTGACAAAATGAGGGAGTGGAAAGAAACAGCCACTTCATCAACTAATAAAATAACTCTGTTTTTCCTGAAAAAGAAGGTGTTAGCCTCCTGCTGCAGCAGGTATTCATCTTTCATGATCGATATTTTTACATGCCAAATATGTCATACTTCGCATGCTGCAAACGTCCCATATTTGCTACAGAGTCAAAGAAGTGTCCATGAGAGTGTGCTAGTCTAAGTGCCACTGGTATGATCCATTATTTTTTGAGTTGATCCATTTTTTGATGAGTTTTTAGTTAAGGGAGGGCCAAATAGCTTAATCTTGGTCTCCCTAGGTTTCAATTTCCTGTTGTAGAATATAGAGAATCATTATCTGTCCAAACAGCTTAATCTTGGCAGATTTGTAGATAGGTAGAGAAACAAGGGTGCTCAACAGCTTAATCTAAGCCCCTGAACGAAATAAGTGTAGATGTAGATAGGAGGACAACAAGAAGAAAAGAATGAAAAAAATGGGTATGCTAGTTCAAGTGCACGAAAACCAAAAGAGGAGAAAATGCTAGGTGAGTAGGCCGGGTAGGTAGTTTTGTGGTTGTAGAATCATGGCTTGTGACCCATTTCATCCTTTCAAAGTATCATATCTATTCATATCACGAGTCTGAGGCAGTTTTTCATTTGAAGGACTTCAAATGAGGCATGACTAACTCCCCCTTCTTCATGTTCCCCAAATCATTCACTAACCTCCCCAAAGAGGGCAAGATCTGCTTAATACCTCTTAGTTTCATCATTTTCCGCACCATTTGCCTTGGCAAAGATCTACTTTACTCAAGGAGTGTTCATACTTCCTCTATGAGTCATTTTCCCCCTTAAATAGCCTAAGATTTACATACTTAGCGCTCTCTCATCACATTTCATATTAACTACTAACTTTAGTATGTAACTCCCTATCTATCTCCCCTCCCCCTACTAAAACTATGTTAGTAACTCCCCTATATACTTATCCCTTCCTCTGGTTGAAATATAACCATAAAAATCGCTTGGGAATTAATAAGTTTACTTGAAACTTAGTAAGAAC
The DNA here is from genome assembly GCA_031772625.1 of Pinus tabuliformis. Taxonomy (NCBI): domain Eukaryota; kingdom Viridiplantae; phylum Streptophyta; class Pinopsida; order Pinales; family Pinaceae; genus Pinus; species Pinus tabuliformis. The sequence continues at coordinate 11,801,638 of CM062808.1, forward strand.
CCTCATTTTGCTCAAAAAACCATCTTCCTAAGGTGTTTGGACTCCTTCCAAAACACAAAAACCCCCTTCAAATGCTATCGGATTCCTTTCGATGCATCAAGAACCCTTCCAAAGCTTTAAAAAAGCCTTTTTCGATTGCATTAACCCTCCTCCGATGAGTTCTCCCCCCCTTCGAAGCAATGTCAGTGTCGAAGGTTGCAACATTCATTCATCGGCCCGCCCCCTTTTATATCTCCCCGATATCACTTCGCCGATGCGATTTCGCGATTGGTAGTCGCAAGGTTTTTCTACCTATATATATACGCCCCCCTCTCGTTCACCTATGCGATATTGCTATCGCATCCGGAAGCATATCGCATCGCAATCCATTCATTTCCGCAACATTTCCCATTATCACATAGCCGCATACCTTATCGCCTTTCCAAAATCGGCGATCACTCCCATCGCATCACCTATATAAAAGCCAAAGCCCCCTGTCCTCGCCGATTGCCAATCTCTGATTTAATCCCCGTCGTACTTCCATGTCACCCTACCACATCACCCTCCCACGTCATTGCCGTACTAGGACCCACTACTGATGTCATACTGACGTCATCACTGAAAGAAGGCACGAAAGGCCCAAATCGCAGCAAAGAAAGCCTGGAATAAAAAACTGAGGCAGTTTTCGATGTGTGATTAGGGATTAGCGCTAATCGTGCATCGCTAAGAAAAAATGGCCAAAATGTAAAGCTTCATATCGCTCGGCTACCAAGAGGCCCGAAAATTCATAGTTTTGACAGGATTTCTTCATTTATATTCGTATTCAAATCGGCCAACTCCGGTAGCATTCCAGAAGCCAAGGAGATCATTTGCAGCAGCCATTCTTGCCTCGAAAGGGCAGAAAGGGGTGATTTGACAGTTTCAAACATGTCGAGGGAGAGGAAGAAGCCCAATTTAAGTGTTAAAGAGTATCAGAGGAAAGACGAAGCGTCAATTACTTTAAAGAGTACCATTGAAGTGGCAAAGAGTATCATATCGAAGCAGGTGAACATTAAAGGCCCCCAAGGAAACTAAAAGAAAGTGGTAAATCCATTTAAAGGCTCTCAGATCACAGTTAATGCACATCAAAACCACTCAAGAGCATGGGATCAAAGCCCAAAGCACAGTTATGGCTAAATGAACCACATAGAGCCATAAGGACAGATTTCGACTCATTTTTTGAGGCAACTACCCCAACGCAGCACTTAGATATCTTCTTACATTAATTCCACTACAAGATTAGATTAAAGAACTCATTTCCCTCAGATCTATTTAAGATCTGCTGTAATGGATATTTTAGATATTTTCCCTATATAAACCACCCTAATTCATTGTTTAAAGGGTTGGTTGGTTGATAATCCTCTTGGGGGACTCGCACTGTATGTTTTGAGATTTTTCTATAATCAAAGACTGCTGAAAAGCTTGGAGGATGGACTGTCTGTTGTGTTATTAAAGATTGAAGAGTGATATATAGAATTCTTGTGCTGCTACATGGCCCAATAAGTGTTTCTTACCTCTGTTTTCAATTCATATATGTTTATATCATACATATATCACCATCTAAGTTACAGAAAGAAAGATTAGCTTAGAATTTGCGTGGCTGCACTCTATGCTCAGTTTCTGTGATTTCTAAATGTTTTCTTCTGATTCAGGCATAAATATGAATTCCTCATGGCTCGTATTTGCTCTGTTTCATTCATGTATGAATGTTATTTAGGAATTCTTGACTGCTCCTAGATATAGTTCACTCACCTTCCCTCTGTTAAGCTGAATGAAAGATTCTTAGTTGCCTTTCATTCCTTAGCCTTCACTTCATCCTTTTTAGCTTGAAGGATTGTTTCACGAGCAGCTATCCTACTCTGTATTCCTCTTGTGACCAAGAAAATGCACCAGCATCCCTACCCCACGACTCCATGCCCAATGGTTTGAACCTCTCACACGATGCATGCCTCCCTACTTGAGAACATCAATCATCCCACCGAAACTTAAACAAAAACCCAAAGAATCATATAACTAGCCTAAAATCATCATCAACAAAGCTAAATCATAAAGAGAGAGCCCTCTCTGATTGCAAGTGGGCTAGGACCTGCAGTCCAAAGATTGGTGGGTGGTTACCTCGGTCGTATCCCTTAAGGAGCTTTGGGACAACCTTAGTGTTAACATAATGGCGACTCCGCTGGGGACGTTCTTCAGATAATTTCACAAATCAAGTTGGAAAGCTCCACTGGGGAAGAATCTGACCTTCAAAAGGTTCTTTCTAACCCATTTTTCTTAGAAAGATCCCCCAAAAACAAGTTAGAAGCTGGCTCCTAAAAGGAATTCACATTATACAAGATTAAACCCAGACCCAAGTCCACCAGCTGTTTTTGAAAATCTGAATTTAATCCCAAGAAACCTCAGGGAATTAGAGCGAAAAGAAGATTTTGCTGATTCCAGTCCTGAGATAGTTCAGCCAAGCTGTGTTCCAACCCCTGTCAAAGTTTTATTTCGTTCAACTCCTAGTTCCCCTTGTTCTTTATCCACCTCTCCAAGCACCTTTTCCACACCTTCGTTCACTGCGCATATTACCACTGCTACTCCTATTATCCCAGTTGTTCCAGTCGTTCCATTTATCCCTGTTGCTCCACTTATACCTGTTAATATGGCTAATAGATATGCACCCTTACAGCTACCTGCCAACCTCGAGGCTATGCCTTAGGATTACCAGACTAAAATAACTTATTTTGATGGCACAAGTGCCTGCACAGCCCTTCAGCATACAAAGAAAATGCAGGATTACTTTGAAAGCTATGAGATTGACGATGATGGGGTGAGAATGAAGATTTTTGTCCAAAGTTTGACCGGCGATGTCAGGACTTGGTTTAGAGCACTCCCAGCTAATTCCATAGCAAACCCAGAAGCCTTATACTAGTCATTTATCAACAGATGGGAGAAAAAGAAAGACCCATTGCACATACTAGCCGAATACGATACAATTAAAAGAGGCCCTCAAGAGACTGTTTTGGACTACTGTGCAAGATTCAATAATGTTTACAATGCAATACCACAGAACTTAAGGTCTCCACCTGACCTTGCCTTGTATAAATTCCCTGATGGTTTCGACCCAGATATGGCCTACCAGTTAAAGGAAAGGGCCCCTAACAGCCTTGTCGAAATGCAAAATGTAGCTGTCACTGTGGAGGCAAATTTAATTGCCAAAAGAAGCAAAACCAGAACAGAGAGGATAACAACCTTTAAGGAAGAACCCTCAACCATAGACCAAAATCTAGATGCCCTTATCAGTGGCATGCATAGGCTGGTAGACAGAGTGGAAAACGTTGAGAAAAAATCATCATGGGACGGGCAGCAAACCAACGCTGTTAGGAACCCAAATTTAAGAAGGAATCAAAACCCAAACGCTGGAAGAGTGAGCCCAGACCGTGAAATAAGGCCTCCTTTCCAAGAGAATTACACTGAGACATCAACAACTAATGAGCCTATAGAAGACACTCACATAAACCTAATGGGTTTGAAGAATAAGCAACATGTCTTCTTAACTAAAGAAGACCAAAATAACGATAATATGCATCAATTCCAAACTCAAACCCAAGAGTCTTTTGACTTTGAACCAGCCTATGACCCAGCCGTTTATGAGCTAAACAAGCAATATAAGCTAAGAACCAGAACGATTGATGTGCCCAAGCCCATCAAACCAAAGGAAAAACAACAACCCGAAAAAATCAAAGGCAAGGCTGTTATAACAGAACAAGTTGAATGATATGTCCCAAACCCACAGCACGTAACCATAGATTATTTAACTATCGAACAGCCTTCTAAAAACCAGCCTATCGTGCCTTTTTCCTCAAAGGAAAATGTGCACAGCGTTCCAAAAAGCCTGCCCATAATTGAAAAATGCAAGTGATCACTCTCCATGACACTGGAAAACGAGAGCAAATCGCTGATAATTCAAATGAAAAAGAAAATTTTTCCATCATCAACACCAAGACTCGACTGGAAAATCCATTTAATTTAGAGGCAGATATTGGAAAACTTAAGATATCCATCCCCCTCTCAAAAATTGCCAAGCATGAGGTTCATAGGCAGCAAATACAAAGATCATTACAAATGCCAGAAGTTAAGGATGATGTAAATATTTTAGATGATACCCCAGAGCTGCTCTTTGGCCTAGAAGTCAATGGAAAAACAGTCAATGGAGCAGTTTTTCCATTTTATATCAGTTTGCATATCCATGATAAAATTTTACACAATGCAATGTTTGACTCAGGTGCATCACACAATATTATGCCCAAAGTGGTAATGGAGAGACTAAACCTTGACATAACCAGGCCATACAAAAATTTATTCTCCTTTGACTCAATTCAAGTCAAGTGTTTAGGCCTAATCAAAGACTTGTGTGTCTCCTTAGTCCAATATCCTAACAAGACAATCCTCATGGATGTGGTGGTTGCTGACATTCCACCGAAGTATGGCATGATCCTATCAAGATCTTGGGGAGCAAAACTCAAAGGATCCCTCCAGCTAGACCTCTTCTATGCCATTATTTCAGTCTTTGGGCAACCAAAAAGACTATATAGAGAAACACTCATGAAATATATGGTGTGTAGCGAGGATGAGCCACAAAACTTCCCCATCTACTATATCCATACTGATATGGATTCATTTATTTTCTTTAATAATGATAGCCGCCGTTTAACTGATGTCAAGCCTTTGGCTCTAGAACAACAAGCACACATCAGTGAAGAATCGGTTGCACATACCCATGAGACTGTCACAACAGCCAATGCAACCAGCACACAAGAAGAACCTCCCAAAACACAAGAGTCAGGTTCCCCCAATCCTAAAATCACTGAAACTCTTAATGTTAACCACAAGCAAGAAATCACATGGTATTTAGAGTTTGATGGTTCAGTTAATAAGTTAGGAGCAGGGGCAGGTGTATGGATTCACAATACACACAACAATGATGTAGAAGGCCATGCATATCGACTGAATTTCAAATTCACCAACAACATGGCCGAGTATGAGGCACTCCTCTTAGGCCTTAAGCTGCTCAAATCATTAGGAGCTGCCAAAGTGTCTATTTTAGGTGACTCTGACCTAGTAATCCAACAAATGAAAGGTAACTTTGTTTTGAATCATTGACCGGAGAATCCACAGTATGAACATTTTTATACCAACGTTTCAAATCCCAAATGGGATCCATCATCAGGGTTTGAGAATGATGATAAAAGAAGAGCAGATTAGACAGAATAAATACTCATGAGGATAAATTTTAAGGAACAACACACTGTCGGCTAGAATCTTAATTTAATTTAATTTTATTTATATTTATATTTATATTTTTAATTTATTTTTATTTTTAATAAATTACTTTTATTTTATTAAAATTTTTGAAGAGTTAATATCTTGGTTTATAACCTATAGATTAAAAAGGAATTAGAACTAATACTAAAATTAGATAATAGATTGAACTAAAATATATTAATTTCCATATAAATTAATTTAATATATTAAACTAATTCATATTATTAATTATAAATAATAAATATTTATAATTAATTAATATATTAATTAATAGTTATATAGAAATTATTATATTATAGCAAGAAAATGTTAATTATTAAGTTAAAAGAGCTATTTCTATAAAATAAATGGATAATAAATTAATTCTTATAGAAATACTCGGGTAATATATCAATTTCTATATATAAATTAAATTAATATATTTGAACCAAATCATATTAACAATTATAAATAATTAATATAATAATTAATATATTAATTAATAGCTATATAGAAATTAATATATTAAAGTATTTTAATGTTAATAATTCTATTTATGATATAAATAAAAAGGTACTGACCAATAATAATAGAATAGGAGAGGGATAACTTACCTGCTGAATGCTTACCTGGGGATGGGTTGACGCTTTTTGATTTCCCTGATCAAGGGAAGCCAGCTCCCGCTAATCTCCATACCATTGTCTCTGTTCAGATTACAAGGATGCTTAATAATTTCAAGTGCTTCTCTGATCTTTCGTCTCTGATGCTGCTCTTCCCTTGCGATAATTGATGCGTTTTCCAGGCAGATGTGGTGCTTAGTCTTCGAGGAGTGTTCTGCCAAGGCTGAGGTCCGAGATCTTCCATTCCTGATGTCAGCGCCATGTTCCTTGAGCCTTGTCTGGAGGGAGCGACCTGTTTCACCTATGTAGCTTTTTCCACAAGAACAGTCTATTTTATAGACTCCTTTAAGTTGATGCTTGTCAATATCATCTTTTACAGACTTCAAACTTTGCCTGATAGTACCAGGAGCTGAGAAATGAGTTATAATGCTTTTCTTTCTTAGGATTTTAGCGATTTTGTCTGTAACCCCATGGATATAAGGTAGAAAAACCTTACCACATTGAGGTTGGTCTTGATCCTTAGGTTCGAGAGATAACAACTTTCTTTCAGCTTTTTCTATGGATTTTTTAATCTCATGATCTTTGTAGCCTATATTCTTAAAACTAAATGTTTCTTTTCTTCATTCAGACGCTTTGAGTCCGAAATTCGAAGGGCTCTAATGGCAAGAGTGTTTAGAACACCAAACTTTTGGGCTGGGTGATGGTGGGAATCCGCGTGGAGGTAACTTTCTGTGTGGGTTGACTTCCTGAAAACCTTATGGCCCAAAGAGCCATCCTCTTTTCTGATGATTAGAATGTCCAAAAATGGGATGTTCATGTTTTCTTCAAGCTCCATTGTGAATTTTATTTCTGGAGAGATAGAATTTAGGTGAATGAAAAACTTGTCAAGTTCCGCTTTACCATGTGTCCATTTTATATTGGTATCATCGACAAAACGCTTCCACCAGGCTGGCTTTAAAGGATATGATTCCAGGGCCTTCTTCTCAAAGTATTCCATGTATAGGTTGGCCACGATTGGCGAGAGGGGTGATCCCATTGCCACACCAGATGTCTGCTCATAAAATATTCCTTGGAAGGTGAACACAGTTGACCTTAAGCAGACTTCAGCTAGCTTTGCAGTCCCTGGATCAGTAACATCTTTTATAACCTGAATGGCTTCATCAAGAGGAATCTTCGTGAATAAGGAAACCACGTCAAAGCTTACAAGGATGTCATCACGTTCCATTCTTTCATTTTTAATAAGATTCACAAAGTCCTGGGAGTCTTTGATGAAGGAATCAGTATTTCCGACAAGGGGTTTAAGAATTTTAGCAACGTATTTAGCGAGCTCATAGGTTGGGGAGCCAATAGTATTAACTATCGGTCTAAGGGGGACCCCTTCCTTACGGATCTTGGGTAATCCATAGATTCTAGGGATGGTTTCGCAAGAGGGGATTAATTTCTTCTTTAATTTTTTGTCAAGGTTGGAATCTGAGATGATGTTTTTTACATCCTTCATGATTTTGGGCATGGGATTACTGCTCAGCTTCTTACAACTGCCACAATTTAGGTGATCATTCATTTTTCGTACATAGTCTTCTTTATCCGAGATGACTGTTGCTCCTCCTTTATCCAAGATGAGGGCCTATAGGATAGCTGCCACTAATTTACTCAATGCATTCTCTGAATCCAAGCTTGCCAAGATTTCAAGAAATCATAACATTCATGCTCACAGCCTAGCTACCTTTGGTAGCACATGCAAGTTTCCCTTTGAGCCAAATCACCATTTCAATGCTGAAATAAAACATAGGCCTGCTGTCCCAAATAACGTTAAAGATTGGCAAGTGTTTGAAAGCGATGAACAAATTAACAATTTCCTCACTCTTGAGCATGAGTTCTCAAATATTAACATTGACATGGATTCTATGACGGATGAACAACAACAAACAAATGAAAATCAGCAGGTTGTAACAGTTGTAACAGCCAAACAAATCCTAAACCCAACTGTTTTCGACAATGCAAACATAGAAGAGGTGAAACAAATGCATTTGGAGGAAATAGCCAAAGCAGAGGTCGAGATCATTGATCTAAAGGATAACTTTCCCCCTGCTGGCCTCACGCCATTAGAAGACATGTTTGATGCTAATGATGTCCCCAAAAAGCCAAAAATGCAGCCCTTAAACGCTGCTATAGAAGAACATAACATTGGGACAGCAAGGAAGCCCAAAATGATTAGATTTTCTAAAAATCTGCCACTCGATCAAAAACCAAAATATGTTGATTTATTCAAAGAATTCCGAGATGTATTTGCTTGGAGTTATGAGGACTTGAAGTCCTATGACACCTGAGTGATCCAACACACCATTCCCTTAAAACCAAATCAAAAGCCCTTCAAACAGAAACTAAGGAGAATCAATCCTGTGCTTCTCCCTTTGATTGAAAAGGAAGTGAAAAGAATGTTTCAAGCAGGTATCATAGCACCCATCAGATTTTCTGAATGGGTATCCAATCTTGTTCCCACAAGAAAGAAGACAGGTGAGATTAGGCTATGTGTAGATCTAAGAAATTTAAACCAAGTCTCCCTAAAATACCACTACCCATTGCCAAAAATGGATCACATTCTACAAAGAGTAGTGGGGTCATCAAGGATTTCACTTCTTGACGGCTTTTTAGGTTTTAATCAAATACTTGTTCACCCGGATGACCAAGACAAGACAGCCTTTACCACACCGTGGGGAACATTTAAATATGTGAAGATTCCTTTCGGACTTAAAAATGCTGGTGCTACCATTCAAAGGGAAATGGACATTGCATTTGCCAAGGAAATCCATGATTTCCTAGTTGTCTACCTTGATGACTTAACCCCCTTCTCCAAATCTGATCAAGAGCACCTTAAACACCTTAGGCAAATATTCATGACATGTAGGAAATATGGCATTTCCTTGAATCCCAAGAAGTCTCTCTTTGGCCTTGAAGAAGGAAAACTACTTGGCCATATCATCTCAAAAGATGGTATTAGAATAGATCCGGAAAGGATCCAAGCCATTTTACAAATCCCATATCCAAGAAACATAAAAGAATTGCAAGCATTCCTTGGAAAGATCAATTTCTTAAGGAGATTCATCCCAAACTTGGCTGAACTGATAAGAACGCTAAACAACATGCTTAAGAAGGATGCCAAGGTAAAATGGTCTCTTGAAACCAAGCAAGCCTTTGAGAGTATCAAAGCTGCCTTAACCCAAGCCCCTGTCCTCACCAGTCCTCAGTTTGACAAAGATTTTATCATTTTTTCTTTTGCATCTAATCACACCATAGCTGTTGTCCTTTTACAAAAGGATGATCAAGGAAATGAAAAGCCAATTGCATTTTTTAGCCGAGCCCTTAGGGATGCCCCTTTGAAATACCAAATCATGGAGAAGCAGGCCTATGCCCTTGTTAAAGCAATCAAAGGTTTCCGAGTTTACATTTTATATTCACATGTGATTGCTTATGTGCCAAAGGCTATTGTAAAAGACATATTAACCCAAGAGGGATTAGAAGGCAAAAGAGGCAAGTGGATTGCTAACATCCTTGAGTATGACATAGAAATAACACCAACCAAGCTCATAAAAGGACAAGGTTTAGCCAAACTGATGTCAGAAACAAACTTTCAAGCCTTAGACATTAACCAACTGGACAATGAACAGGAGCTGGCGACTCCATAGATCAGTGAAACCTTTTTGCAATCCCCATGGTATGCTGATATATGCTTTGTATTGTTAAACCTGTTTGCTCCCCCAGGATTGTCCAGAACCAAGAAAATATTTTTAAAGACGAAAGCTTCAAAGTTTTGTGTCATAGATGGTGCTTTATTTTGGAAAAATCATGAAGGCATACTGCTTAATTGTTTAACCATGAATGAAACTAACAATGTCATGAAATAATTCTATGCAGGGGACTGTGGAGGACATCTATATTGGAAGTCCACTGCTGATAAAATTTTAAGGGCTGGTTTCTATTGGCCCTCTTTGTTTGCAGATGTAAAGAAGTTTGCTATCTCATGTCATAAATGCCAAATCTTTGAGGGCAAAAGAAAACTGTTGCCCTTGCCTCTTAAGCCCATCTCGACCGAGAAGCCTTTTCAACAATGGGGTCTTGACTTCATTGGAGAAATTCATCCCTCTTCCTCAGGCCAGCACAAATGGATTCTAATAGCCACAGATTATTTCACCAAGTGGATTGAGGCCATCCCATGTAGGCAAGCCAATGACTCCACCATTATCCAATTCCTTGAATGCAACATCCTTTCTAGATTTGGTTGTCCTGAGAAGATCATTACAGACAATGTTGTTGCCTTCAAATCCAAGAAAATGATCAGTTTTTGCCACAAATTCCATATTACCTTGGGTCACTCCACAGCCTATTACCCTCAAGGTAATGGCTTAGCCAAATCATCCAACAAGAGCCTGATTAATATTATCAAGAAGATCTTAGAAGAAAACAAGAAGAACTGGCATTAAAAGCTCACAAATGCCCTTTGGGCAGACAGACTTTCAATAAAGAGATCCATTGGGATGAGCCCTTATGAGCTGGTGTATGGCATGGAGGCCAGGTTTCCATCTTCTTTGGACATTTCCATTACGAAGCTGTTACAAGAAATCCAAGCTGAGCCAAATGGCGTTCAAAGAAGAATAAATCAAACCATTCATCTTCAGCAAACTAGAGAACAAGTGTATGACAGAGCTCAAATTGTGCAAGAGAGGCTGAAGAAAGCATTTGACAAAAGGACCAAGGCTGACGATTTCTGCATTGGCAACAAAGTTATAAGGTGGGATTCGCGAAGAGAAGACAAGGGAAAGCATGCAAAATTTGATTTTCTATGGAAAGGCCCATTTGTTATCAATGCTGTGCAAGGGAATAACACGTATTTTCTCAAAACTATAGATGACAGCACAGTGGAAGACGGCCTTGTAAATGGTCGAATGTTGAAACATTATCGAGATCCCTTTTAAGGGATACAATGCCCCTATATATATATTTGTATATTAGTGTTGTATATATGTCAGTGCTTTCCTTTTTATGTTTGTATAAGCAATCTGATTGCTTGGAACCAAGTAGCGAAGTTATGGAGGTAGCGCCGTATTGTGCAGCAATTCATGTTTAAAGGAGGCCGCGTTCAGAGTTCCAGCTTAAATGAAGTGGAAGCCAATTAGACAAAATGCTCCTTTTGATCCATGTTTTGAGACTACTTCAAAGGGCAGCACTCAGGCAACATTGTACATAACTTTAAACACACAGAAGAAAGCAGGTGACGCTATATAGTTCACAGTAATCTAGTTGAGGAGAATGTTGTTCAGGTCTCAAAATTCCAGTCTTTTAGCAGCCAACGAAGAAGTGTTTCTAGTCCACAGCAACAATAGAAGATCAAGGCAGTCTGACCTGCTATTCTTGGCTTTTCGCAAGGAAAAGCCATCCCCAAGTGGAGCCACTGTTAGCCTCCTACTGCAGCAGGTATTCATCTTTCATGATCGACATTTTTACATGCCAAATATATCATACTTCGCATGCTACAAACATTCCATATTTGCTACAGAGTCAAAGAAGTGTCCATGAGAGTGTGCTAGTCTAAGTGCCACTGCTATGATCCATTATTTTTTGAGTTGATCCATTTTTTGATGAGTTTTTAGTTAAGGGAGGGCCAAACAGCTTAATCTTGGTCTCCCTAGGTTTCAATTTCCTGTTGTAGAATATAGAGAATCATTATCTGTCCAAACAGCTTAATCTTGGCAGATTTGTAGATAGGTAGAGAAGCAAGGGTGCTCAAGAGCTTAATCTGAGCCCCTGAATGAAATAAGTGTAGATGTAGATAGGAGGACATCAAGAAGAAAAGAATGAAAAAATTGGGTATGCTAGTTCAAGTGCACCTAAACCAAAATAAGAGAAAATGCTAGGTGAGTAGGCCAGGTAGGCAGTTTTGCGGTTGCAGAATCATGACTTGTGACCCATTTCATCTTTTCAAAGTATCATATCTATTCATATCACGAGTCTGAGGTAGTTTTTCATTTGAAGGACTTCAAACGAGGCATGACTAACTCCCCCATCTTCATGTTCCCCAAATCATTCACTAACCTCCCCAAAGAGGGCAAGATCTGCTTAATACCTCTTAGTTTCATCATTTTCCGCACCATTTGCCTTGGTAAAGATCTACTTTACTCAAGGAGTGTTCATACTTCCTCTATGAGTCATTTCCCCCCTTAAATAGCCTAATATTTACATACTTAGCGCTCTTTCATCATATTTCATATTAACTACTAACTTTAGTATGTAACTCCCTACATATCTCCCCACTCCCTACTAAAACTATGTTAGTAACTCCCCTATATACTTATCCTTTCCTCTGGTTGAAATATAACCATAAAAATCGCTAGGGAATTACTAAGTTTACTTGAAACTTAGTAACAACCCTCATTTCGCTCAAAAAACCATCTTCCTAAGGTGTTTGGAATCCTTTCAAAACACAAAAACCCCCTTCAAATGCTATCAGATTCCTTCCGATGCATCAAGAACCCTTCCAAAGCTTTAAAAAATCCTTTTCCAATTGCATTAACCCTCCTCCGATGAGTTCTCCCCCCCTCCGACGCGATATTACTGTCGAAGGTCGAAGTATTCATTCATCGGCCCGCCCATTTTTATATCTCCCCGATATCACTTCGCCGATGCGATTTCGCGTTCGACAGTCGCAAGGTTTTTTCTACCTATATACATACGCCCCCCTCTCATTCACCGATGCGATATTGCTATCGCATCCGAAAGCATATCGCATTGCGATCCATTCATTTCCGCAATATTTCCCATTATCGCACAACCACATGCCTTATCGCCTTTCCGAAATCGGCGATCGCTCCCATCGCATCACCTATATAAAAGCCATAGCCCCCTGTCCCCGCCGATTTCCAATCTCCGATTTAATCCCTGCCATACTCCCACATCACCTTGCCACGTCACTGCCGTACTAGGACCCACTGCTGACGTCATCACTGAAAGAAGGCGCAAGAGGCGCAAATCGCAGCAAAGAGAGCCCGGAATAAAAAACTGAGGCAGTTTTCGATGCGTGATTAGCGCTTAGTGCTAATCACGCATCGCTAAGAAGAAATGGCCAAAATGGAAAGCTTCATATCGCTCGGCTACCAAGAGGCCCGAAAATTCGCAGTTTTGATAGGATTTCTTCATTTATGTTCGTATTCAAATCGGCCAGTGCCGGTAGCATTCCAGAAGCCAAGGAAATCATTTGCAGCAGCCATTCTTGCCTCGAAAGGGCAGAAATGGAGCGATTTGACAGTTTCAAACACGTCGAGGGAGAGGAAGAAGCCCAATTTAAGTGTTAAATAGTATCAAAGGAAAGACGAAGCCTCAATTACTTTAAAGAGTATCAGTGAAGTGGCAAAGAGTATCATATCGAAGCAGGTGAACATTAAAGACCCCCAAGCAAAGTCAAAGAAAGCGGTAAAGCCATTTAAAGGCTCTCAGATCACAGTTAATGCACATCAAAACCACTCAAGAGCAGGGGATCAAAGCCCAAAGCACAGTTATGTGTTATAGACATTTTTGTGCCTCGCATCATGGAGCATGGAATGTCAATAATTACAGGGATCCTCAGTCCCTAAACATGTTGTTCTTACCCCTAAAAGAACAAGGTCATCAAACAACAGCACTTCCAATCAGTTCTCCACCTGAAAACACTTCAAAACAGGCTTATTTTGGATCATGTCAGCTGCTTAACTGAGCTTCTGCGCTGTAATGCAACTGTCCCACTCTGTACCTGCGCTGGAAGTCAAAAGTAATGAAGGCTACCTGCGCTGGGCGAGATTGGCCAAGTGGCACAGTCATCCTGCAAGGTGTCAACTGCCCAGGAAGCTTCCAAACTGACACTTGGTTCATCAGATTCGCCTTGTGATGAGTAAGAGGTACTTGATCACCATGTGTAAGCAAGGATCTCCAAGTGGACTCAAGAACTGAAGATTAACTGAAGAGGGAGAGGACACTAGTCAACTCTATGCCAGCCTCAAGCTGAGTCATCCTCTCTTCTTCTCTCCTATATATAGAGCTCTTCTATGAGGTCGAAGGAGGCTGGAATTTTGTGTAAAGCAAGGAGGTGCTGTTGGATTACAGTTAGAGCTATTGGGTGATTGTTTTACTAGAGGTGAAGAGGAGAGTTCTTGCTGCTGGGGAGGTGCTGCTGGATTGGAGCCATCATTGGTTGTAACCTTCTCAGAACCCTGTTACTTCTATCAATAAAGTTTTGCATGTTCTCCTATATACTTGTATTGCATTGATGTATTGTATTTACATGTATATTTGATTCACTCTAATCCATGCATCAGTTATGAGTACATGTATCTTGTAGTTTCCTCTCTTGTTTTGTGCAGGATCTGTGTGTAGCTGGACCGGCAAAGAGAGCAAGGAGCTGGGAACAAGAGACAAAGAGAGAGGATCAAGATCAACTAAGCGAAGGACACCAGGTTAGTTAATCATTTCTTCCCCCTCTCTGTACTTTCATAAAGGAAAACATCAAAGCTTTACTTTCAGTTGTTGCTAAAGACTGTCACCTTTAGAATAGGGATAGGGTCATCCGCATCGGATACTTTTCCCCACAACAAACTGGCGACTCCGCTGGGGAGCCTAGTATCTTGTTGGTGTTTGTAGTATTTTGCTATTCATTTCTTGAAGAAAAGAGTACCAAATCGAAAAGCTTTTGACTATATCAAAAGCGAAGTAGAGGGTCTGCTACTCTTGCTCATTTACTGAGCAAATTCAAGATTTGAAGAGCTTATCTACAAAAGACTCTTTACTCTTTGTGATAGATCTTCATCCTCTTGATCATCCCTTAGCTTGTACTTGACCTATAGCTTTTGATTTCAGCAAAAACTGTGAATTTTTGATCATTTTATGACCCAGAAACTGTAGAAAACGCAACTCTCGTCCTTCAGTGCAGGCTGTCCAAAGGCATTTTGCATTTCAGCGCAGGTCCCGTGAAGGCTACCTGCGCTGAATGTCAAACTGACAGTGTATCACCTGCACTGAACCAGTTTTGCCTATTGCTACTAGAGTTTCCTGCTGTTTCTTGCCCTGTTTTCACCATTGTTTTGCTGCTGTTGCTTGTCATTGTACCTTGCTGAAAACAACTGTCCTTGCCATTATTCCACCTCACTTGTGTGATGAAACTGTGATTGTTCTTTCAGTATTTCTTGTTTCATTTACAGTTTCCCATTGTGAAAAGCGAACTAGTCTAGCTGTGACCTCTTAGATCCAGAACTGTAAAAGTGTCGTAGTGATCTTAAGAGCTAGTTTTATTACTGTTCATGGTTGTTTGAGTTTGTTTGTTTTTCATCTTATGGTTTGAATTCATACATTTTTAGTGTCGAAACAAGTACCTATAAGGTGTCTTTTGATTTTAGACAAAACTTGTTTGTTTACGCTTCAAATTGAATTTGAAAATTATACGACAGTTTCCTTTTTGTCTTACATCAACATTAAGGGAAAAGAAAAGAAATACATGCATCTTTCATTTGCATTTTTGATAAGTTTGCGTGATTGATCTAGGAGAAAGTGCATTAGTTTGTGCTTTGTGCTCTGTGTGGAAAGATAATGTTTTTCTCTCCCCTCAGTAGTTAGGATTTTCAAAGCTAAAAAGTTGTAAAGCTTGCTTATCATTTTAGCTGCATTTAGGAATTTGTACCAATACATCTCGTGGTGATCCTGAAAGACAAACTGCTAAAAAAGATCAACTTAAAATATATTGAATGAATCTAAAAACGCTTTGTAACATAACGCTCACAGTAGAGGTCTAGGTAGAGACGTGTTCCGGCGTCGTTAAACGTAGTGACTTTCGATCTCTACGAAGGTGGGTGATTCCTCCTGAGGGACGATAGCACTAATACGGACTTGAGCTCCCGCGTACCGTCGCGTATATTGGGAGACCCCTATAGGCTTTTATCCTTTATCCTTAGGAAACCGTGTCGGCCGCCCTACTGATCGCGATGCAGTGAACACAGCATTCACGAAGATCGACCACCCGTACCGTAAAACGTATTTTGTGGTTTCGCGAAAGGTTTGGCACACCCTCTGCCTAGATCTCCAGAGCAGTTTCTTTTGGCCTTTTTCAAACTCTATAACTGAAAAAGTCCAACCGAGCATTTGTCACTTCGGGCTCGTTAATACATCGAAGGCGACTAGAGTCATCTTTAGCTTTTTCTCGACTCTTAAAACATGAAAAAGCAAAGTTGTGTCTAAAAGCGTCTAATAAAATTCATTCAATACGGAAACATAATTCCCCTTTTTGTATTTTAGTTGATCGAGTAATCCACAACCGTGGAGGAAAGTCAATTAGAACTCCGTCGTTCGAGGAGACTCGCGAGTCAACCGTCTTTGTCTCCGGAATCGAGAGTAGTACGGACGAAGCAAACTCGCTTGACCGGGTCAAAATCTCCCATTAAAGTTAGAACAACAGTTCCAACTACATCTGAGATTCTGGTCACTCCTAATATTTCTGGAATCCCTGCCTCTATTGAAGAAGTTCAACAGCGACAGAGGGACAGTTGTACTGATCCTAGTCTGAGAACAAGTACTTGCATAACTGGACCAGTTCCATCTGAAACCGGTCCACAGAATCTTGTTGCTCAAACAACTGTCGCTGTTGAAGCAACCCCTTCTTCGGCACCAGAAATCTTTTACGGACCTGACGGTCTTCCTCTTCCTCCTGGTCTGATTGCAATAGAGGAAATCGTAGAGGACCAGCAAGCAAATACTCCAACTCATTTTGGAGTAGGCATCACTCTTTTTCCTTCTGCATCAGAAGTTTGTCCATCGCCAGTGGAAGTTCCTGTAGAATCGTTAGGCAGTTTATTGGATAGACTTAAAATGTCTGAGCAACCGTCGACATCTAGGACTGTGCCAAATGACACGGCGACAGCAGAAGCTCCTGCTGTCACTTCGACAATGTTTGCCGGCATACCAGCTGTCCCGACTAGCTCTCAACAGCTAGAAGGAGTCCACCCAGGGACTATTATGACAACTTGGTCTGTTCCAGTTTGTTCTTCCGGTATAATACCCGGTAATTCTTATGTTGAAACTAGACAAATTGATCCCTTTGGAAATCAGTTTGGACCATCCAGTCCTCAAAGGCAATCTATACCCTTGAGCTCCGGATTGTTACCGTATGGGGGGCAATATGCCCTTCCCCCTCCGGGAGGATACCCATACGGCAGTTTTCAACCGCATTCAGGTTTGACTGAAGTTACGACGAGTGGTTGGGTGCCTATGTTGCCCCAACAACCGAGAGTTGTATATTCCATGCAACAATGTGTACCTATGTCTAGCATCCTGACGACGCCAGCAATTGTAACCGTGTCGCAAGTTCAATCGATGCCTGTTGTATGTCAACCCCAAGTTGTAATGCAACAGCCCCTTGACCCTGCAACACAACCACAATCGCCAACTGCCGGGACGACACAGATACAAATGAGAACCATAACCCCGCATCTCGGTCCGTCGGTTAGTATCGCACAGCAAAACATGGCTTCGCAACCATGGATGGTGCAATACCAACAACCTCAGTTTCAACAGGTGTACCAGGGATCTGAACAACAGATCTTTGTGAATAGTGGGCAACCCTGTATTCAGAACGGGTTAAATCAACCACTTTATAGTGGCCAAGCCCACCAGCCATATCAGTCCTATCAACATCAGTTGCATTATGCTGGTATGCAAAGGCCTACTGCTCAGGCGATTCCATCGTATCCTGGGTACGCCTCGCCAAACCTGAATCAGCAGTTGCCATTTGTGGCGACTCTAGAATTACCAGATTTACATCGATTGACGAATGATCCAATCGCCTATGCCCATTGGTGGCCAGCGATTCCTCACAAACTTCCTTCGGACATTCCTAAATTCAATGGAAATCCTGGCGAAGACCCGTCGAATCATGTGATGACTTTCCATCTGTGGTGTTCGTCGAATACCTTGAATGATGATTCGATAAGGCTTCGCCTTTTCCAGAGGACATTGACTGGTCCGGCGGCTAAATGGTATATTGAGTTACCTAGAGCCTCTTTTGACAATTTTAGTTCCCTAGCCATGACTTTCTTAACACACTTTCAGTTACCTATAAGGTACGAAACTGGAACAGAGATCTTGACCAATTTCAAGCAGACAACGACCACACATATATCAGATCATATACATGAGTGGCGTCGTCGTCGCAGAATGGTAAAGACTTATGTTCCAGATTAGCTTTTAGCTGAGTGGTTTATAAAGTCGCTTCTTCCTGCTATAACAGAAGATGTGGCCAAGGGAGGCGTCATAACAGAGGAGCAAGTTATTGCTCGTGCCCAGTATTTAGACTTAGTATATACTCAGTCTGGCACGCTCTATGACAAGATACCTGACGCCCCTAGACCGGAATTTTCAATTCCTCCCCCTCCTAGATCAAATAGTGACTCTCATGCCGGCGATGGTGTGAATGGCACTGCAAATGCAAAGTCAACACGGGATTCGTCTAAGAAAACCCGTAAGACTTCGAATCAAAATGCAAATGAAGAACTTCTTGCCTCGGAAGTAAGTGCCGTGTCGGACGACAAGGGCAAACAACTGAAGCAACCAGGAGACAAGAAGAAAAAGAAAGGGAGAAAAGGGAAACCCCCTTCGGGGTGTCATATATGCGATGAAGATCATTGGACAGCAGATTGTCCATGCAAAGCTGAGCTTAAAAGATTCTTTAAGAGTCCGAAAACCTCAGCGGTGTTGACTGATCCGTTTCCTAATCCTGGTCAAAATCTGGTTGCTAATCAAAATGTTTCCCGATCCCAAGTGCTTATGTTGTCTACCTCAAAGCAGCAGAATAATGCTTTGACAAGGAATAAAGATTACGGGAATCCATGGCTGTCGAATAACAAGGCTAATGAACAACCTAGTAGTTCGACGACAGCTTTGACCAAAGTTGTGCCACCCAGCGTTCCTGAGCCGATGATAAAGTCGCCAAAGGGAGTAGTACACAAATCGACATTTAATCCTCGTGCCAAAGGAGCACAGAATTATAATATAGTAAAGGACCCGGCCCAATCACCGTCCACTATGTCGACACTTGAAGTACAACAAAATTGCCCCTCCCAAGAGCAAGCTTTATTATCAGCAATAGGTGGGATTGGCCCAATGGATTCCAATCTTGTGGCCTTTGATCATAAAGGATATGACCCTCAGTTACCAGCTCAACTAGCTTTCCTTATTCAAGTGAAAGCCCTCAACAAAACTGTTCATCGAACAATTATTGATGAGGGGGCATCTACATGTCTTATGTCGATGAGTTGCTGGGAAGATTTAGGCTCACCACCCTTGTCGAAATCGTCAACGACGTTAAAAGAATTTGATGGACGATCATACACTCCATACGGGATTTTAAGTAACTTGCAAGTTGAACTGGGGGGCAAAACAGTAGGAATTGATGTTGAAGTAATTGATGGAAACCTCGATTACAACATCCTACTTGGAAGACCATGGATCTATGCCATGGCCGCAGTTGTGTCAACCTACTTCAGGAAGATTGCATTCCCCTTCCAAGGGGGAATTACAATCGTTGACCAACAAACTTTTCTCCACGACAGTTCACAAGTTACAGAGAGCATTCCAATGATCCATGGAAGGAATCATTTGCTCCAAAATATCGAAGTAGGTCTCCTAAAAGACCCTGCCTTAATGGGTACTTTCGCCCTACCGCCTCCAAGTAATCTGGCGGGAGTGGCCACAGTGGAAACCTACAAAATGAAATATAATCCAATCTTTTGTCAGCTTCGAGGATAGTTCCTATCTCAGGTCAACCTCGTTAAAAAATGAAAAACCATGAGGATAGTTCTTTTACTATGTCAACCTCATTAAAAAATGAAACAATCCCCTTTCCAGATCTCAATGGTAAACCTTCATTCCAATCAACAAAGTTGAATGCAATGAAGCTTGGGGGGCATGCACCTCGATTTGCATTATTATGCTGGGGGCATGCAAACTTATCATCGAGCAGTTTTAGCAATGTTCATGCTCGTTAAAAAATAAAAGCAATCATCGAGCAGTTTTTGTGCAGAAGTTCATGCTCGTTAAAAAATAAACGTAAATTGTGAGCAATCTTTCCCTAGCAGTTCAAGCTCATCCAGAAAAATGAACCAGTAAACAACCTCGAGAAATGTAACCTTTGAAAGCCATATTAAAAGCCCTTGGTCGTGTTTATATGCCATCACCTCCATCTATTCATTTGGCCAATCGTTCACCTCCATATGTTTGTTTACCCATTTTGAGGAACAGCTGCGAAGAGTGATTTCACTTAGCCATCCTTGTGACACTGCCGTGATTGGAGAATTCCAACCTGTACCTGGAATCTGTTGCTATCCCTGTTCATCACTCGTTCCTCAAAAGACGAGTCTTCTTTAAGCTCTTTTCACTGACTCGTAAAATATGAAAAGTTTGCCGAGTTTTGGCCTTCCAGCTCGTTAAAGCGACCGGAAGAGCTATCCCTCCTCTAGATTTTAATCTTTTTGGACCTGAGGGATTATTGCACAAAAAGATCGAGCGCTTGTTTTGTTCGGCTCGTTAAAGCAATCGAAAACCCATCCCTTCTGTATTGTTTTATACTTTTTTGGACTTAAGGGATTTGCTGACGAAAAAGGAATTATGGAGTCGACTTTCTGTACCTTTTCAGACTCTCTAAAAATGAAAAGGACCGAGTTTTCCTTGTCGTTAGACTCGTTAAAATGATTAAATAGCGACAAACTTGTCTTTAGACGAGAACGAGT
Organism: Pinus tabuliformis; assembly: GCA_031772625.1. Lineage (NCBI taxonomy): Eukaryota > Viridiplantae > Streptophyta > Pinopsida > Pinales > Pinaceae > Pinus > Pinus tabuliformis. Next base: position 11,822,348 of record CM062808.1, read on the forward strand.
TTCCCTATCGCTAGGCTCGTTAAATCATAGCGATAGGCTTGCCCGAAGGGCAGGTTATAGAACAAGCATATGTTATCCTCCTCAAGCTTGACAAAAATAAAGAGGTACTGGTCAGAAATGACTGGGGAAAAATTGGGAGAACATTCAAAGTTTAATGGTAGCGAGTCACTCTTGAACATGACACTTTTCCTTCGTATCACATCGGGTTGGGTTGTTTCATTCACCGGTCTCATCACCATGGTCCTCGCCACACCATCCACGTTTGGGGTAATGCTACCGATCCATCGCATCAGTGTCGTTATATGTTCAAGAGGGGTCATTCTGAAAGTGTCAACCGTGTCCCATCCACTGCCATACATTATCTTTCATCCATTCATGATCGCCACCCTGAATCATATGTCACAGTTTGTTTTCACCTCCACTAAAGTCATTAGCTCCGTTCCGTGTCATTGATGTGGGATTCATTAAGGCCCTCCTTTGACGGATCGCTTCTTGTCGACTTCAGCTCATTATCCAGGAAGTTGATCTAGGAACACCCCCATTAGTACTTTGAAGCTTGCATGCCTCAATGGCAAGTTTCTCACTTCCGGCGACAGGTATACATCAATGACCTTCGACCAGAAGATTTTGCGTGGCGTTCGACGCCAAGTCCTTTATTCACGCCACGTGAATTGTACTGCAGTACCTTGAGGGTCATCATCATTATTGGTGATTCCTCTCGCGCTTGTTAACGGTTTACATTATTGACCGGTAATCAAGCGATGTCTTTCCATGTTCGACTTCAGCGCAATTCTCACATGTATCGACTTGTACTTAGAGTGAAGATCGAACGATTTTGAAGACCCCGGATCTAGTTTCATCCATCCAGGCTGCGATATATATTCAGGAAATATAAAAGCATTTGCCATGTACATCATTGCAGCAGATGATCATCCTACTCAAAGGATGATAATTTCAGCAGAAAATTATCAGTCTATCTTCAGACGATCGTCTGTCATATGTACCAAAATGTATTTATAAAAAGCTGAGCATGGGAATGCCCGCCTCAGCTAGATCATGAGAATAATGATGAATGAAAAATAATGTATTGTATTGTATTGTATTACAGGGCACTCTCCTCAGCACTGGAACGAACTTCGGATCCTCTAGATAAAGCATTTCACCCGATAAACGGCCTCATACTTTAGGGGGCAACTGTTATAGACATTTTTGTGCCTCGCATCATGGAGCATGGAATGTCAATAATTACAGGGATCCTCAGTCCCTAAACATGTTGTTCTTACCCCTAAAAGAACAAGGTCATCAAACAACAGCACTTCCAATCAGTTCTCCACCTGAAAACACTTCAAAACAGGCTTATTTTGGATCATGTCAGCTGCTTAACTGAGCTTCTGCGCTGTAATGCAACTGTCCCACTCTGTACCTGCGCTGGAAGTCAAAATTAATGAAGGCTACCTGTGCTGGGCGAGATTGGCCAAGTGGCACAGTCATCCTGCAAGGTGTCAACTGCCCAAGAAGCTTCCAAACTGACACTTGGTTCATCAGATTCGCCTTGTGATGAGTAAGAGGTACTTGATCACCATGTGTAAGCAAGGATCTCCAAGTGGACTCAAGAACTGAAGATTAACTGAAGAGGGAGAGGACACTAGTCAGCTCTATGCCAGCCTCAAGCTGACTCATCCTCTCTTCTTCTCTCCTATATATAGAGCTCTTCTATGAGGTCGAAGGAGGCTGGAATTTTGTGTAAAGCAAGGAGGTGCTGTTGGATTACAGTTAGAGCTATTGGGTGATTGTTTTACTAGAGGTGAAGAGGAGAGTTCTTGCTGCTGGGGAGGTGCTGCTGGATTGGAGCCATCATTGGTTGTAACCTTCTCAGAACCCTGTTACTTCTATCAATAAAGTTTTTCATGTTCTCCTATATACTTGTATTGCATTGATGTATTGTATTTACATGTATATTTGATTCACTCTAATCCATGCATCAGTTATGAGTACATGTATCTTGTATTTTCCTCTCTTGTTTTGTGCAGGATCTGTGTGTAGCTGGACCGGCAAAGAGAGCAAGGAGCTGGGAACAAGAGACAAAGAGAGAGGATCAAGATCAACTAAGCGAAGGACACCAGGTTAGTTAATCATTTCTTCCCCCTCTCTGTACTTTCATAAAGGAAAACATCAAAGCTTTACTTTCAGTTGTTGCTAAAGACTGTCACCTTTAGAATAGGGATAGGGTCATCCGCATCGGATACTTTTCCCCACAACATTATGGCTAAATGAACCACACAGAGCCATAAGGACAGATTTCAACTCATGTTTTGAGGCAACTGCCCCAGCGCAGCACTTAGATATCTTCTTACATTAATTCCACGACAAGATTAGATTAAAGAACTCATTTCCCTCAAATCTGTTTAAGATCTATTGTAATGGATATTTTAGATATTTTCCCTATATAAGCCACCCTAATTCGTTGTTTAAAGGGTTGGTTGGTTGATAATCCTCTTGGGGGACTCGCCCTATATGTTTTGAGATTTTTCTATAATCAAAGACTGCTGAAAAGCTTAGAGTATGAACTGTCTGTTGTGTTATTAAAGATTGAAGAGTGATATATAGAATTCTTGCGCTGCTACAAGACCCAATAAGTGTTTCTTACCTCTGTTTTCAATTCATATATGTTTATATCATACATATATCACCATCTAAGTTATAGAAAGAAAGATTAGCTTAGAATTTGCGTGGTTGCACTCTATGCTCAGTTTCTGTGATTTCTAAATGTTTTCTTCTGATTCAGGCATAAATATGAATTCCTCATGGCTCGTATTTGCTCTGTTTCATTCATGTATGAATGTTATTTAGGAATTATTGACTGCTCCTAGATATAGTTCACTCACCTTCCCTCTGTTAAGCTGAATGAAAGATTCTTAGTTTCCTTTCATTCCTTAGCCTTCACTTCATCCTTTTTAGCTTGAAGGATTGTTTCACAAGCAGCTATCCTACTCTGTATTCCTCTTGTGACCAAGAAAATACACCAGCAGCCCTACCCCACGACTCCATGCCCAATGGTTTGAACCTCTCACACGATGCATGGCTCCCAAAGAATCATATAACTAGCCTAAAATCATCATCAACAAAGCTAAATCATAAAGAGAGAGCCCTCTTTGATTGCAGGTGGGCTAGGACCTGCAATCCAAAGATTGGTCTGTGGTTACCTCGACCGTACCCCTTAAGGCGCTTTGGGACAACCTGAGTGTTAACAGAAGGCTGCACTCTTGAGCTCCTATCTCTTGATCCTTGATAGCTATTACAAAAATGGAGGAAGTTTTTGTAGATAAGAATTTTTATAAGGAAAACCTCTTTCAGTTTCAAAAATGAGTTTACAATTGCTCAGGACCCCCCTTGGAAGTTGACTACTAAAAACAGAAAAACAAGGTCTTTGCCTCATAGTGCGCTACGAAATTAGCTTGTTTTCGTAGTGCGCTACGAAATTGCGGATTCCTGTGTATGCTCTTTTTTCAACATAGCTCTCAAATGGTTAAATATGTGGGTTCTAAATAGCATGTGGTACTTCTAGGACATGGAACAAGGCTGATTTAACTTTATTTGGATATGAAAATGAGACTCTTAACCTATCACCTACCCATTATCAAGACTAAAATGACCTTTAGACCTCCTTGAAATCATGACCAAAAGCAGAGTCGACACAATGATGTTTTTTGAAAAAATTTTGGTGATAATAGGATGTATGACCAAATGTATGACTTACTTGGTTACAATTTATCTAGTGCATGACTTGTCAAAGTTATTGTTGCATCGTATAGGGCTTATGTAGATATGATTTATCTAATCAATAACTTAGTGAAATTATGATTTATCTAATGTAAGATTTATTTCTAGTATGAACAAAAACAATTGACACGTGGATACTGTATTTAATAAACATGATGTTTAAGATCATGTATCTATATCTATTTTTTGGTTATATATATGCATGGATGAGAACTAAACTATAGATTGGAAAGAACCGTATGATAACCAAGATCTAGTATTCCATTGGGGGAGGTCGAGACGACCAATGAGGAAAGGTACGATGTACATTGTTCTATTACATTTGGTATCTACTGGATATACACTCTTATGACACGGGTAAAATATAAATGATAGGTGGAAAGACTACCTGACTGGATTATTTGATGACAAGTCCAACTAGCGCTGTAGTGTGGTTCGTATTAGCGTGTTGACCCTAGTTGTAAGGAGGGGTGGAGGCATTTCCCACCGCATATCCTATGAAACCTGGAATCCTGGGAAGGCATTGGTGGACACGCTCCTGTAGATGTGTGATTACGATTACCAGTTGCCTGCTGGGGAAGTTAGGTCGATGTAGTCGACGCTTCCACCATGTTGGTTTATCAATGGTTAGATTGGTATGGCTGATGCCACCATATAAAGCAGCAGAGGGCAGATACGGCGGGAACAAAAGTAGGTCATGATGGATAGGAGGATATAGATCAGTTGGAGACTCTTGGGTGAAAGTAATGTCATTGTCTGACTTATCAATTTTACTACTATAACTCTCTCTATTTTGTTATGCCTTTGAACTCCTTGTGTCTTTTCACTCTGACTTAAGGATGAAGTTTTCTTAAGTAGTGGTGTATGTAATTCCCCACTTAATCTTATCATGCAAATTTTTTTAATGTTTACATTATCTAAAAATATTGAGAAATATTGGTGAATACCTTCATTTGGGAAACCGTAAATTTTATTTACTGATGTAAATTTTGTTATTGCTATTATTCAAATTACCAAGTTGTCTTCTAAAAATTTATCTTGGACAGGATATGGTCTCCTTCCCTTATTCCAATTTAAATATTCATCTCACATCCCCAAAATGTACTCTCACATTTACTTGGGAGAAGACATGGTCCTCTCCAAATAATTACCAATTTATATATTCATCTCTTATCCCAAAAATGTACTCTCACATTTACTTGGGAGAAGACATGGTCCTCTCCAAATAATTGCCAATTTATATATTCTTCTCTCATCGCCAAAATGTACTCTCACATTTACTTGGGAGAATACATGGTCCTCACCAATTAATTACCAATTTATATATTCATCTCTCATCCCGAAAATGTACTCTCACATTTACTTGGGAGAAGACATGGTCCTCTCCAAATAATTACCAATTTATATATTCAACTCACATCCCCAAAATGTACTCTCACATTTACTTGGGAGAAGACATGGTCCTATCCAATTAATTACCAATTTATATATTCATATCACATTCCCAAATGTACTCTCATATTTACTTTGGAGAAGAGAAGTCAACTGTAAGGATGAGGGAGAAGTTATAACATTAATGAGAGGTGGTTGAGGTGGAGAGGAGAGGAAAGGCATAAAAAGGGAAGGAGGAAGAGAGAAAGGGGGGATGCTAGGTATTTTTTTGAGTTTTGGATTGGCTATGATTTTGGGAGAGCTTAGGGAGCCTGTGGAGGTTTCTTGGGCTTGGAGTTTGGAGGAAGTATTGTTTATCTTGGTTTGGATTATTCATCTTGAACACACTACATCTGGTTGGACTTGGGCTTGGAGGGCTAGGGAACCTGTGAGTGGGCATAATCTCTTTCTGCAAAAAGCATAGCCCTTCTTTTGCCAGGATATCAGTTCACATGGTAGATGCTCTTGCCAAAATTTTCATGCCTCATAAATTATTTGTAAATGAAGATTTCTTGTAGCTATCCTTGTACCTTGAAATAATCCTCACCTCGTCGGCTTGGAAATCTTTTGTAGCATTTTCTTTCTGAGCCTTTTTCATGGAATAGTTCACTTGTAAAATACCCTCAATTTCCTTCTCTAGGTTATGAAAAACTTCAAAAGACAGAAGTTGTCATCAGCCTCTGCTTGTAGATCGAAGTAAAACCATGTGATAAAAGACCACAACTGCTCTAATGTAGTTCCAGATTGATCTTGACTGGCTCTGAAATTTATTTATAGCCTACCAATCTAGAATATATTTATATAAAACTAGACTTGCTAAACTCTTACTATCTGGAATCCGTGGTTGAAAATCACCTAGTTTAGATGAAACATTTGTTGTATTTTCCATGAGAGCGTGTCCTCTTTCATGCTTGTGATCATCAAGGTCTTGAGGTAATGAAAATTCATAATTACAAGTTTTCATCCAATTTAATGGGTTGTCTTGTGTAAGGTCAACAGACAATTTAATTCCATTCTCACACTCTACAAAGAACTGAGAAGAGCTCCCAGAAGTCTTGGCCATAGGATTATTGACTGGACATTTTTTTGAATCTTGCATGTCCACTATAAACTCTATCTCTTTTCCCAGCATCATCAACTATAGTTTCTTCTGCCAACAAAATCTTTCCGTCACTGCTACAAATATGGATAGGGTTCTTCTTTTTAGCATCATCACTACCATAATTTTTCAGTGTTCGACAATTTAGACAAATGGAAGAATTAGCTTTTGTATCCAGTACCAAAGAAGCTGCTTTATATCTTGTGCCATTACAATTTTCCTAAAGTTTTCACCAACCTATTTCTTCATAGTAGATGCATGCTCTGAAAAATATGGAGACACATCCAAAGAGTCCACAGCTGTGTGAATTGACCTCTTGTTAAAAGAAGTACTAGATTGATTGAATGGAGAGGACCTAGATATGTCGTTATGTGAGCCCTCTGCATTTTTTTTATCAACATCTTCATACACTTGACCAAGATCATCCTCACCATTAGCATTGGATTCAATATGAAACATCAAACATTGTCCTTCAGATGTCCCAATTGCATCACCTAAACCCATTACTCTGTGTGCATCTTTTCCAACCAAGTCTTCTAGATAAGTATCCTTCACTATAGGTGTAGTATCTTCCTCCATTAGTTCAATCCATTTTTATCCAATTTTAGAAGGTGAATGGTAATTCTTCTTGCTATCTTCTGAGGTAACAGTATCACCCATTTCATTCGCATCTTTTATTTGAGATGGGGCAGGTTGGATTCCTTCATCCTTGGATATGGTTATAGAGTTCACTGAACCAAACACACTGTGGTGATTAACCTTATAGAGTGAACTAAGAGCATATACCATGTAAGAATTTTTTTTATTGCAGGTATTCGATGTTTCTTGCATAGGATCTGAAGCTCTCTCCTAGAGAGACTATTATAATCTACAACTTCCATTTGTGTTGCCATTCTACTTAGTATTACACTGTAAGAAACTTATAGGATCTAGAAAATGAAGGCCGAAATCCTAAAAATACGATCACGATACTTCCTCTGAAACGCCAAAAGATGGATTTACAGCACCCCAAAAAAAAAAAAAAAAAAATAGGAATCTCGCTAAATTAGCAATAGTGAATAGAATGTATCATCTCATGGGCCACTATACATGATTTTGCATGCATTTAAGCAAATTCCTTGTTCTTTAGACCAATTTTTCCATGATGGGCTTCATTCTGTCAACAATGATCTTAGATATGATTTCGTAGGAACAATTACAGATATCAATTGGTTTGAATTTGTTGATAGTATCAATGTTTTCCTTCTTTAGGTATGAGAGTTAAGTAACGTTGATAGCTTCAAGGGACCCTCCCTTATGACAATATTTCTCAATAGCAAGTAAAGCTCTAGCCCAATAAATATACAAATATTCTAGATACAAATCCATAGGGAAGCTATCTGGTTTAGGTGATTTACCTATTTCTGTTTCCATCACTGCATGTTCAACTTCTCTTGATGAGACTTCTTTAATTAATTCTTGACTTTGATCATGGGTGACCAACTTGAGGATGTGTTTCACTATCAAGTCATCACCTCATTTTCATCAACAATAGGTTCACTAAGTGATTCTTTGGAGAAAGAGACTAGTTCCTCTTCAATCCCCTTTTTCTCTTCTAGTTTTTCCGTTGCTATGGTGCTGAGGTTTAGAATTCTATTATGTTTTGACAAGCTCAGGATGAGTGATCAGAAAATTGTGTTACTATCTTCTATCTAAAGCCACCTTATTCTTAATTTTTGTGACCAAAATATTTCCTCTTGCCATGCTTGTGTGGCTTGTTGTTCCTTGAGTTTAGCTTCTTGCAGATGAGCATGTGGTTGTTCATCCCCTGAATGAAGTTGCCAACCTTCCTAGAGGTTACAACTTAGCATGGATTCTCTGCGATTTTGGCCAGTTCTTCATTAAGATTCTTTAACCTGGAGAATGGCTTCGTAGTAGCTCGATTTTGGTCAAGTTTTTACGTTGGAGTTTCTGGATTCTACTATAAACATGCAAGAGAGTTGGGAGGTGCTTGCATCCCCCTCTAGGGATGCCATGGGGCTTACAACAAAAATTGAACCCAGTAAACCTTAGTGGCCACCCCCTCTTGAACTTGTGGTGTCTTAGATTTTTAGAGAGGGTTGGAAAGAAGGATTAATTTGTACTCATTCTCTGCGATATTTTTTCTAACACTCTCATCAATTATCTCAAGAGGATGTCAAATTTTGAGGTATGTTTGGGTTATTTTCTTACACTTTTGGTTGTAGCTATTGGCTGGGATCATTTTGGTCTTCAAGACAGGTTTAATAAGGCATACATTTCGGCCTATGATATATGTAGCACATTCTAAAGGTTTTAGCCCTCCTTTCTAGAGAAAATTGTTTTTCTCTGAGGCACATTTATTAGAGGTTCATCTTGAGTTTCCGAAGGAGAATTCAACCCACTGATTAGGGAAATATTCTGTGTGTTTCTGAGCAAGAAAATTTCAATTTCGTGAGGGCATAATCTTCGACATCTTCGAGGTTGGTTGTTTGAGGTTCAAATATTCTTGTGGAATATTTTTGGCCTCGAGAATCCAAGCTAAATCCAGTCTTGTTTCGTCTTGGTTTTTCCATTTATCTAAGCTAGGAGACGAGCCCTAATTGAAGTTTAATATTCACTGGCATCATTCCTATACAATTTCCATTCGACCCTAGAACAGAGTGAGAAGAAGTTGAGCTACTAATGCAATCCATTTTTGAGATTGAATTAGAGGTCATCAATACATATATTTTCCACCCCAAGTATGACAATGTTTGCAGTCACTGCCAGAATAAATAAGGGTATACATGTGTAAGTGGGAGGACTCAATCGTTGCACAGATTTTTAGCTCCATTGTGCAATACCTATCTAAGAACTATGCATAAGTTTTTTTTGATATCTAGAGTTAATATCATGTACTCACTATGGATGAATGAAGTAAGGTATGAATTTAGTAGTCACTTCATAGGACAAATTTTTGTAAGCCATTTTCAGATTTGATATCACTAGCCCGATTGATAGATCAGACTTGGTGCACTATTGTTGCTGATCTAAGATTGTTCTCAAGGATTATTTAGGGTTTGAAGGAGATATTTGTAAAATACATCCTTTATCATTTGTAGCAATAGACTTACAGACATCTCTTGGTCTTGTTATCTCACAAAATTTTTCTTCAAGCAGTGAACCTGAGGTATCTTGACCAAGCCTAATTATCCTTGAAGTAGCAGAGGTTCGATATTTTGCATCAGTAATGACATCAGTGAATCTTTGGTCACATTAGATAGAAGGAAAGCTCCAAGCATCAAGCAATAGAAGAATTTGATATTTTATAGTAGAGTTAATCCTCTTTCAGTTTTAAGAAGAAATAGTCTCCTTGAAATCTTCTATACAATAATTTATTTTAAAGCCCTATAGTAACATCATTGAAAGAAGCAGTCTTGAAGGTGTACAAATTTGTGGAAATCTAAAGATTGTTTTATGGCCAGACCTCAATTATGATAGAAATGACTTCTCTTTCTCACCATACATCATATAGAAGATAACATAAAGTAGTTTGAATCCTCCATTGGCTTGAGAAATAAGTCAAAGTTGTATTGCACTGTGTGATGAACATCGTGTCACTGATCCTAGGCTACAACAAGCATTCACATTTCTTTTTTCATCTTCAATAACCATTGGCAAGTATTAGAACCTTGAGGGCAGATGTCAATTCTTCATCAACAGTTTAAAGTGCATTCTCTATTTTTCCACATTATTTTGCAACAACACTGAATATTTCAAGAAATCTAATACATCAACAGTTATATATATTCCAAGAATGTTGATGACCTCATGAAACTAGCCTATGACAACATGTTCTAATGTTTAAATTTGTGGCCAAAAAGTAACTTGGCATAACTTGAATTGATATATTGCTTCGGTTCTCTTTGGACTGTCTAGAGTGTGGTAGAAAATCTTACGAATAGTGCTAATAAGGGCTAGGACTCTGAACCAGTGTTGCATAAGACACCTTAGCATACTCAGACTTGAAGCAAACAATTCAAAAGGAACAGAGCATATCATTCCAACAAGTCTCTTAGTATCTTCAAATAGTTAGAAGTACTTGTGATATTAGTAATATAAAGGTACTATTGATGTAGGTATGATACTGCTATTGATGTTTGTCACTTGAATATATTATTGTTTAGAAGTTATTTTTAAACAGGAAGAGCATGTGAGAGAGATTTCCCATGCATGTGTATTGTTGGGATTTGGTAATTGGATGTTTGTTGATACAATTGTAGCATGATATTGTCTCATCTTAAAATGAGCAGATTGATGAAGGCTAGATGACCAACTGAAGTAAGGCTTCAAAGGGAACTATAGAGTCACTACCATAACACTTGATGACTCGTCTTGCCTAATTATTATTACATTAAGGAAGCCTATGATGAAGGATGTTGATCCAATGACTCTGATGATTCATTATATCTCTGTTATCTGAGAATATGCATGGAAACTATATGATTATGATTGGATGACTGCGGCACATGAACCAAAGAATTATTGATATGAAAGTTAGCAAATTGCTGATAAATCGATGGTTATGGGAAAGGTCACTTTCCCAACATACAGAGGGATCTATGGTCAAGCTATGATGATTGGTTTGTGAAGATATAGCTATTGTATTTCAACATGCAGCCCAAGATCATTAATTGTATAGTTAAGTCTGCCACATCACAATGATTAAATTTGGCTGTTGAAAGTTTTGAACAAACTCTGTAATGGTCTCAGAATTCTGATTGAAGAATTATGTGAACTATATTTTACATTGAAAATTGCAGTTTTGTTCTCACTAATCTGTACCTGAGGTCTTGTTTTGATGCCAACCTCAGTGTCTATTAAATATATGGATGGTGTGAACAATATTTGCACTGGAAATTGTAGTTTTGAGCCAATAATTTATACCCAAAATATGTCCCAATCTAAAGAATGTAGTCAGTTATATTTTACATATGAGGGTGGCTTTTAATCCCGATGATAATAGATTATCATTATTCTTATTTAAGATATAGTAGATTTTCCATTAGGATAGTAGGATTATCTTTTAGATAGTATATTTGTGTTCTTCATGGAGGAAGTCATAATAACAAATCTCGAGTTTGAGAAGTAAAACGAATATGAAGCACGTGAATTTAGATTAGGATGTGATGAAGTATCCTATATGTCACGTTAATGATTATTCTATGGGTGGTGGAATTATCTAGTGAAAACATAGATTGAATACCATGGACTTGTGTAAGGCTTACTGTGATAGTTGTTTTTAATGATCTTAAATTAAATGAGAAGATCAATTCATAGAGAATTTGGGATTTTAGAATGGAAGCTTATTTAGTCAATAAAATACCAGTGAAAATATTATAATACACTTTTACCACTATTCTAGGGTTGAATAAAAATGCCGTGAAAAATAATGTCTCTAGTTTTGGATAAAAGGACCCTCAACTTTCTTCGCAACTTTTGTGGTCACTAGCCACTTGTGAAAGGAGTAGACATCTTTAGAGATGCGGTGCCATTTAGAGGGAAAATACTAATAGCAGCAGGGCAAAGGCAATTATTCCATTCATTTATTTATTTCTCATTTGTCTGGTCATATTGTGAGCTACAATATATATCATGAAATTGTTTTAGTACTAGTAAATAATGTCTAAATATATAATAAATTTGAACCTTTGACATTTATAGGACATTTCTATTAATTTACAAAAAAATAAAGTATGAAAATCATGCTGGAAACAGTTTCTGAAGTTTTGAGTCTTTTATTTTCAAGTTAACTAATTGGTTTGGAAGTTGAAAAATCAACGAATTGGAAGAGTGGGACTTTTATATTCACTGAGGTATTAAAGAAATTGTATGCATGAAACTTATTCTAACACCTTCTAGTAGAATTGATAGTACACTAATCCATTGCTTACCACCTTATAGCATATCTGAGTTCAAATGCTATTTTCCATGACGGATAGTTGAATCTGTTTCAACTCTAATTTTTATCGAGGGGTTCCACAAGGATGTCACATGAGCGTTTAGGATGCCCATTTTGACGTAGATAACTACCTATGTTAAGGTTCTATTTTGTAGTTCCATGTTGTTTATTTATGAACATTATATACATTTGGTTGGACACATGAAAATCAATTGATGGATTTGGTATTGATGATGGAAATGTTGGATGTATGACCAAATGTATGACTTACTTGGTTACAACTTATCTAGTGCATGACTTGTCAAAGTTATTGTTGTGTCGTATAGGGCTTAAGTAGATGTGATTTATCTAATCAATAACTTAGTGAAATTATGATTTATCTAATATAAGGTTTATTTCTAGTATGAACAACAAAAATTGACACGTGGATACTGGACTTAATAAACATGATGTTTAAGATCATGTGTCTATATCTATTTTGTGGTTATATATATGCATGGATGAGAACTAAACTATAGATTGGAAAGAACCATATGATAACCAAGATCTACTATTCCATTGGGAAAGGTCGAGACGACCAATGAGGAAAGCTACGATGTACATTGTTCTATTACATTTGGTATCTACTTGATATACACTCTTATGACATGGTTAAAATATAAATGACAGGTGGCAAGACTAGTTGACTTGATTATTTGATGAAAAGTCCAACCAGTGCTGTAGTTTGGTCCGTATTAGGGTGTTGACCCTAGTTGTAAGGAGGGGTGGAGCCATTTCCCACCGTGTATCCTCTGAAACCTGGAATCGTGGGAGGGCATTTGTGGACACACTCCCCTAGACATGTGATGACGATTTCTAGTTGCCTACTGGGGAATTTAGGTTGATGTAGTCAACGCTTCCACCATGTTGGTTTTATCAGTGGTTAGATTGGTATAGTTGATGCCACCGTATAAAGAAGCAGAGGACGGATAGGGCGGGAATGGAAGTAGGACATGATGGATAGGAGGATATAGATCAGTTGGAGACTCTTGGGGGAATGAAATGTCATTGTCTAACTTATCAATTTTACTATTATAACTCTCTCTATTTTGTTATGCCTTTGAACTCCTTGTATCTTTTCACTCTAACTTCGGGATGAATTTTTCTAAAGGAGGGGTGTATGTAATGCCCCACTTAATCTTATCATGCAAATTTTGTTAATGTTTACATTATCTAAAAATATTTAGAAATATTGGTGAATACTTTCATTTGGGAAACTGTAATTTTATTTACTGATGTAAAATTTATTATTGTTATTACTCAAATTACCAACTTGTCTTCTAAAAATTTATCTTGGATAGGATATGGTCTCCTTCCCTTATTCCAGTTTAAATATTCATCTCACATCCCCAAAATGTACTCTCACATTTACTTGGGAGAAGACATGGTCCTCTCCAAATAATTACCATTTTATATATTCATCTCTCATCCCAAAAATGTACTCTCACATTTACTTGGGAGAAGACATGGTCCTCTCCAAATAATTACTAATTTATATATTCATCTCCCATCCCCATAATGTACTCTCACATTTCCTTGGGAGAAGACATGGTCTTCTCCAAATAATTACCAATTTACATATTCATCTCTCATCCCCAAACTGTACTCTCACGTTTACTTGGGAGAAGACATGGTCCTCTCCAATTAATTACAAAATTTGTATATTCGTATCACATTCCCAAATGTACTCTCGGATTTACTTGGGAGAAGAGAAGTCAACTTTAAGGATTAGGGAGAAGTTATGATATTAATGAGAGGTGGTTGACGTGGAGAGGAGAGTAGAGGCATAAAAAGGGAAGGAGGAAGAGAGAAAGGGGGGATGCTAGGTCTTGCTTTCAATTTTGGATTGGCTGTGATTTCGGGAGAGCTTAGTGAACCTGTGGAGGTTTCTTGGGCTTGGAGTTTGGAGGAAGTATTGTTTATCTTGGTTTGGATTATTCATCTTGGAAACACTACATCTGGTTGGACTTGGGCTCAGAGGGCTAGGGAACCTATGGAGGTTTCCTGGGCTAGGAAGTATTTCCTATTTGACTGGGAGGTAAATCCAGTCTGTAGTCAAAAGGAGTGTTCTAGCAGGAATAGCAACTCAAGGGAATCTCCATCGGGCCATCAGTACAGGTATTCCTCTATGCATAGATTACTCATGTAAGTTATTGAATGAAATGTTCACTATTGTAGTTGTATGGATTAGAATATAAATGGTAAAATTATCATTGTTTAAATGTCTGGTAAGAAAGTAAATTATTGCCTTTTATTGCATTTAATTCCCAGAGAATATAGATCTGTTAGAAGACCCTAGAGTGAGTTCTTACATAAAAAAAATAATTTGAAATTTCGACAACATAAGATGTATCATGAAGTGTTTTAATTCTTATTACAGATTGATGTCTATTAAGATTTACTAGCCATTTAATTTATATAGAAACAATAATTTTAACAAAACTAAAAATAACTTTAAAATATTATTTTACGATGATATTATATATATTTAAAATGTTTCCAACCAATTATCAATATCTTTTTATTCATATATATATATATATATATATATATATATATATATATATATATATATATATGAGTGGTGGAATATCATAATCTCCCTTTCACATGGAGCTTATAAGGCTAGTATGTAAAGCATATTCCGAATTAAAGAAAAATGGATGCTCATTCTGGAATCTTCCTTTACCTTATAGTTAATTTATGATTTTTTTAATATAGTTTTTAATGTTATTTTAAATTATATATTTTAAATATTTTTATGGTTAATTTATTGTTTTATATATGCAGTAGACTCTTCCCTTTCTATATAATTTTATGGTTACTCAAATATATAGAATTTTATCATTCAAGCATATATAATTCTGAAAATTATGGATTTCTATATACAAATATAGAAAACAAAAGGTTAGACTAATATCTTTCTAATTGTCTAGAGATAACGTTGAGTCTTCCTATTGAAATAGACTAACAACAAACTATAGATGCAATATATATTGTCTTTATTTTTTTATACATGAGTTGGGTGAGAAATAGAAAACAAAAAAGTTAGACTTATATCTTTCTAACTGTCTAGAGATAACATTGAGTCTTCCTATTGAAATATACCAACAAGACACTATAGACGCAATATATATTGTATCTATTTTTTATGAATGAGTTCAGTGAGACATAATTAGAGGAACGACGATCGTCATTCCTCTAATTATGTCTCACCCAACTCATGCATAAAAAATAGAGACAGTATATATTGCATCTATAGTGTCTTGTTGGCATATATAATAAAATGAAATAAATATATTATTAGGAAAAAACATAGTATGATGAAATAAAAAATAAAAAAATAGGCCGCTGGCCCACATGCATCTCGTTCTCTCCCTCATAGCATACAACTCTTGCCTAGAACCTTTATTCTCCTTTCGCTTGAATTTAGCCTTCACTAATTCTATTTTTGTCTTTATTGCTCTATTCACCCACCGTAATTTTTATGGTTTTTTTTATGAGTGATGGTAGTGTTTTAAACTTGGATGTATTATTTTCATAACCTTCATGAGTTTGATGTAGATAATACCATTTAAATCTATTTCTACCACAATTAATATTTTTTGTATTATGATTTCGTCTACTATAACAATCTCTCTCTCTCTCTCTCTCTCTCTCTCTCTCTCTCTCTCTCTCTCTCTCTATATATATATATATATATATATATATATATATATATATATATATATATATATATATATAAAATTTTCTCAGAATTATGGCAAGTCTAGTGGTAATCTAGATGTTCTTTTAACTATTTCATTGTATGTTTGGGAGGACTTCTGTGGGACATTTGTGGAATGATTGGATCAACATATTGAGCAGTTGTTATCACCAAACCCTCCCTACCTCCTAAGTTTTAAAATATTAATACACCCTTACAATGGATTATTTCATATTATAATCTTTTGCGACCCATACTTATATAGTCGGAACATAGATAGTGGGCGGGAAATTTTTAAATCTAATTGTGCTCCACAAAGAGATTAACGACCCACAATTATTCCTTGGACCACAACCTACATATGTTTTAATTCCACTCTTTTCCCCAACAACTATAACTCTTCTCCTTCTTCTCAACAGTCAAATCATTTCTAACCCAACCAACAGCATTGATTTCATCGTCAGGTGATTTTCCACAAGGACACTAGGCATTCAATCATTTCCCGATGCATTGTGGCCTTCCATCTAAATTTCATCGAAAGGTCAGATTTCTTCATCAGGCATAAATATGCGAACACATTAACACATCTCTTACCCCCGATGAAATCTCAACCATGCATTTTAGGATGATCAACAACTATCAGACCCAAACTTATATGAACTTTAACCCATCTACCATGCCCGATGGATGGTACCCATCCTTGATTCATAATCCGATTAAGAAGGACATGGTACTTATCCAACTATCATTAATCGTTGTCCTAGCCTAATTAACACTATCCTCTATCAACTTTTCATTGTTTTCCCACTTGTGTCTATGTTTTTCTCCTACATATCATTGTGTAGCTCGAAAATTTTAATAGGTGCCATTTTTGTTCAGGTGAGGAATTTGACCTCAACTCATACTAATACTCTTTGAGTAAGTTCTCTTTCATCATTCTAGCTCATTTTATAGTTCTTCGTCTATCTAACTCTGAAGAAAGAGAGAAATTCTTGAAGAACCATTCAAAGGAGCGTTTATCAATGAATTATATGGTATCAGAGATACCCGAACTACCTTACATATGTTGTTACTTTAATGAGAACCCTAAATTACCCCTCTCATATCTCTCAAGAAGATCAATGTCTTAAGATATCTAGGGTTTTAGCCATTGCAGTCCTGCCTGTATATTTTGACCCAGATTCAATTATCTTTATTGATAAATATTTCAACTCTAGAACTAAGACTACCACCACTCCCATAAACTAATAAGAATTTATCGGAATTAATGAGGACATTATGTCCAAAATGTTAAGGATACCATCCTCTATGACATATATCACTAATAGAGGGTTAGACTAGGAATTTATCACATGGTCTGAGGAAGATAAGGCATAACTTATCAAATGCTTACTCCAAAGCCTTGAACCAAGCTTAAATTTAGAATTCCCTCTTCATACTAACTTATTGAAACCCTTTTACCAGACCTTAGCATTTATTTTTGCTAATATTTTTGTCTTAGATGATGACTTAAAAATTCATGAATCCATTTTCCTAGCAATTAATCTTATTACTCTAAATGTCGACAGGCTAATGATCAACTTCCCGAAATATTAACCAAAGCTATTATAGTTGACCTTGCAACTGTTATCCCATTTAAATCTTGCTTCCATTGTACATATCTTGTTCATTTAATCTTATTTAACTACCCTAATTATTTTTTGTCTACTAAGCTCCTCACGAATGTGAAAGATGAAAGTGGAATTGAGAAGGAAGTTTATCTGTGGGCATACATAGTTTACCCTAATTCTTGTACTCAATACATTGACCATTTTTCCTTTTACCTGAGAGATCAATTGGTTTGAGAAGCCTCTGATATAATTTTCGAGGAGTAGAGGATAATTTTGAGACTTACCGAAGAAGAAAGCGTAGGAAGTTCGTTCTTTTTCCCACACTTTTCTCTAATTAAACTATATGGTTTTAAGAGGGAGAATTTGCGGTTTCTTAATTTTATTTACTCCATTGATCTTTGCTTATAAATTTTTATGACAAAGGATAGCATTTAATGAGTCAGACTTTGCATCAAATAAGAAAGGAGCATTATTTACTCATCCATACTCTATTCAACCACTCATTTCTAAAAATACAAATGTAATAGATGTAATTTAAAAGGAAATGTTATCATTTGTATTGGTGCATGATGAATGTTGGCATTATGACCCTCTAGCAACAATTTCTGGGTTAAGGAAATAAACAAGGTTATCAGCCTACACTCATGAAAGTGGACCAAAGATGTAAAAGTTTGTGAACAATCTCTCCCCACCTTGTGGTCACATTCAAGTAATGATGCATATAGCTATATAATAGAGTCAAGTACCAACATGTGATAAGGAAACATAGAGGCAGGCTTTGGTACCTACCGAAGTTTTTGTTCAAGAAAAATAACCTCCGCAACCTTGAGCAACCACACTTTCTCCAGTTACAAAGCTAAAATATGATGTTTTAGATTTGGGAGGAACCCTACATTGTGTAAAATCAAGAGAAGGTGATGTGGACATCGAAGCATCTGAGAAACCTATCGAGAAATTAAATAGAGAAATGCAATAGACTATCAAAAAAAGTGATCTAAAAGTCTTTGTTGTGTGACCATTAAATGTTAGACAGAGTTTTATTGAATGGAATTTGACACACACATTGTGCACATAATTAATGCTTCTGTTGCAACAATCCTAGTTAGTGGAGGGAATAATATTGAAAGATATGGCCCCTAATGTTGGGGATATGTTTATTTCCTCTACAAATATTGAATCAAACACGCTTAATCTTATAGTGGCACATCCAGAAGTGAACAAAAGCCAATTTAATTTAAGTAAATTATATGATTTGGACATGGTAAATTGGAACATACAGATAGGGGAAATCATCACTAGAAGATTATTGAATTCCACATTCGGCAATAGAGAAATGCAAGCTATGCCGGAAAAGGTTTTTGAATAGCTACATATCGCATGAGTAGCTTTGAGAACGAGAGATAACAAAATCAGGGAATTGAAAGATATGGTAATTTGATAAGTCAGGAAGCCTAAGGAAATTAGGCCCTTTAAAAAGATATTAAATGAAAAGAAAAAAAATGTAGGCTATAGAGAAGATCTGTGATTATGATGCCCATATTTTGATACAAGCCTACGAAAGATGAGAATAGGTAGAAAATTAGTTACAAGAGATGCAGGCATCCTTGAAAACCAAGGAGAAGGAACTCAGTGATAAGCATGCTCAGTTAGAAATCTTGAAGGATGGGTTCATAGGAAAGGAAGAACAACACTTAAAAAAAATTACAAAAATTTCATACCAAAGGAAGAGTTTGAGAAAGTTACTAAAGAAATTGAAAATTTAAAAAATGACTGGAATTATTTGGGCATGTTTGGAGTTCTTTCCTTTTGGGTAAATGATAACTGATTGATATCAAATGAAGAATTATGCAAAAAAATTAAGGCTATTGAACAAGATATTGGTTATTTGTCAATACGCAGTGAAAAGGCCATTTCAACCCACCTGGTTATCAACGCTTTGTGTAGGGACTTCAAAATATTGGCTAGGATAAACTATTAGGTCCCTATAATACTAGTGTATTACCTTATGATTATTGTCATTGTAGCCCCTTATTGTTATTTTGTGCCCATGTTGTCCCCATTTTGTTATTATTATGCCCCATAGAAAGCCATTATTGTTATTGTTGTGCCCTTACATTATTATTGTTATGTAGGCTTTGACTATATTGTGACCACTTAGACTCTTATATATAGAAAGGAGGTCTCGTCATTTGCATCATCCAAGGATTGTTCATTTTTGTAATGTAAAGGAGGTTTCCCCCTCGAAGATTCTGACTTTTAAGTTGTTGATCTATCTTTTCTTCTATTTTGTGAGTTGGTTGCATAACAATTGGTATTAGAGCTTTGGATTCTAGGATTTCACTACTTCAAACAGGTCATCATGAAATTGTCGCTATAGCTTTGTTTCGACGATATTTCAGAAGCTAAAATTAAAACCCATTTGATTCAAAATCTTTGAACCTCGGGTACAAATTTCAAATCTCGTCTCACTATATTTTTGGAGATATGATTCAAGGAAGTTAGGGTTTGTGCAAGCTCCCGAATTATATCCCAAACAGGTTACCTGGGGAAAATCATCATAACTTTCTCTCTGAGCATCAGATTCCAATTTCGTCAAAATTTATAGAATGAGGATGGACATTAGTTAGTTTTGTAAAAGTTTCAAGTCCAATATCAAAACCGTGACACATGGCACTTCATACAAGTTCACTCTAATGAACAATTCTATAAAAAGGTCATTGTTGGAGATTTGGAATAACTCTTTCTTGGAGAATCCAATATTGATCCGAATTTTGGGGTTGGAATAAGGATGCGGAGGGCTACCACAGGAAAAAATTTCAAACCTTTGAGATCCGAAATCACAAAGATACAACAGATTCTATGTCGAGCTCCTACAAAGCCCAAAATGGTGGGTAGTCTTTTTAAAATTTTGCATAAGTTTGGTTGGAAAAATTAGTTTGAAGGAATTCAAAGGACATAATGAAGCATAATTATCATTAATTGATGCCCTGAAGAAAGAAAATGGAAACGCCTAGTAAGAAACCTGAAAGCTCTAGCATGACTCATGAAGAAGAGGAAGAAATGAAACATGATATATCAAAATTACGAGACCAAGTGCAACAAATTTCACTCTCACAAAAAGTAACAAAAGATAATATGTATGGTTTAAAGAAAGGTGTAAAAGCTAAGATGGATGGTTTAATGAATGGCATGGAAGCTAAGATGGATGGCGTAGAAGCTAACATGGATGGTTTAGAAGTAAACATTGAAGATTTGAAGAAATAAATGGAAGGTTTGAAAGGAAGTTTAGCAAAGTTGCTACAAGAAATGCTTCCTAATGGCGAAAAGATAGTATAGGAAAATCATGACGAGAACAAAAGAAATGTTACTCATGATTTCATAGACCCTAATGTTGGATTGAAGACCTATCAGGTTCCAAATATTGATATGAGGATCCTGTAACATGGATACTATAGATGGAGCAATATTTCGATCTCCATATTGTGAAAAACACACAAAAGGTAGGCATTGTGACTTTATTTTTGGAACCCAAGCAGTTTGTGTGGTATCGATGGCTTTTATCTCGTAAACAAATTGTCACTTAGGTAATTTTTACAAAAGAAATGATAGCACAATATGAGAATACAAAGAGAAACACCTTTTTCAGCCAATTGATAAATCTCAAACAAAAAGGTTCAACGGTGGAGCACATTAAGGAATTCCAAAAATTGAATATAAGGGTAAAATATATTTCAGAGGAGCATAGGATTGATGCGTTCATAGGGACATTAAAGAATAACATCCAACATGAGGTAAACCTTTGGGAACCTGATTTATTGGAGAAGGCATTCAGGTTGGCGAGAAAAATTGAAAGAAAAATTATGGCAACAAGGAAGCCTACCAATCACAATTACAAAGATTGAAGTGTTGTTGGCCCTAGCCTTCCACAACCTACAAAGTTGACACCACAAAAATTGGAAGAAAAAGGAGAAAAAGGGCTTTGTTACAATTGTGATATCAAATACACTAAAGGTCATAAGTTTGCTGAGAAGAAATTATTTTGCATAGATTGTGAAGAGGAAGATGAAAAGGAAAAAGAAACATCAAAAGAAGAGGATACACACCAGGAAAAAAGCCTAGAGAAAGAAGAAATGAATCTGACCATATCTTGTAATGCATTGGAGAGAATAACCATTCCTCAAACTATCAAGATAGAAGGACATATCAAGAAGAAAAAGGTAATAGTGTTGATTGATTCAGATAGTACCCATAATTTTATTATTGTAAGATAGCGAAGGAATTGAATTGCTTCCAATATCTAGCATCAGAGTGTCAAGTGATGATTGCAAATGGAAGAACCATAAATTTCTCTGGAAAGTGCTATAATATTAAGTTATCAATGGGAGAATATGTGTTCAATAGTCCAATGCTTTCCATTTCAATGGGTGGTGTTGATGTTGTACTAGGAGTCCAATGGCTACAATCTTTGGGTACGATAGCTTTTAATTTTCAAGATATTTTCTTGAATTTTTTTTCACAAGGAAAGGGAGTTGAATTAATGGGTATCGAAGGGAAACTGGGAAAGATAATCAACTGTTATGAAACCAGCTCACAAAAAGATAGAACAAATAGATCAACGACTTCAAAATCAGCCTCTTCGAGGGGTCAACCTCCTTTACATTACACAAATGAACAATTCTTGGATGATACAAATGATAAGACCTCCTTTCTATATATAGGATTCTAAGGGGTCCCACTACAATTATATCCTACATAACAATAATATTGTAGGGGCACAACAATAACAATAGTGGGCTTCTATGGGGCATAATAATAACAACATGGGGACTATATGGGCACCCTAATAATAACAACATGGGGACCATATGGGCACCCTAATAATAACAACATGGGGACTATATGAGCACCCTGTCAACATGTTGAACATGATCCCTCCAAGACTTGTTGTAGATTAGTATATCATCAAAACATACTAACACAAATTTTCAAAGGAAGGGTTTGAAAATGGAATTCATCAAACCTTGAAATGTAGAAGGTGAATTGGTAAGGCCAAAAGGCATGACCAAAAATTCATAATGACCCTCATGAGTTCTAAATGTTTTTTTTGGAATATCTTTGGTCTTCATTCTGATTTGATGATATCGTGAATGAATATCCAACTTGGTAAAGTAAATTGCTCCATGTAATTCATCCAATAATTCATAAATGATAGGAATGGGAAATTTATCTTTAATAGTAAGCTTGTTGAGCTCCCTATAATACGGACACATGTGCCATGGTCCATCATCCTTTTGTACCAATACCACTAGAGAAGAGAAAGAACTTTGACTAGTTTGAATTATACCAACCTTTAGCATTTATGTAACCATACGTTCAATTTCACTCTTTTGGGCATATGGATATCTGTAAGGCCTGATGTCTGGGGGAACACTTCCTGGAATCAAATGAATAGCATGATGATGATCATGAATAGGTGGGAGGCCTTTGGAAGTTTCAAATACCTTGAAATGATTGTCCAAAACGTTTTAGATATCTAGAGAAATAGATGATTTCGATATGGGAACCTCTAGTGAACATAATTATGCAATTACACATCGTTGTTCTTTCTTTAGAATCTTTGTCATGATAAAAGATCTGATTATATTTCGTTTTCCCTTCGATACCCCTTAATTCAACTTCCTTTCCTTCCCAAAAAAATTTAAAATAAAAATTCTTGAAAATTAAAGCTATCATACCCAAAGATTGTAGCCACTGGACTCCTAATACAACATCTGCACCACAAATTGGAATGGAAAACATTGGAATATTCAAGACATATTCTCCCATGGATAGCTTAATATTATGGCTCTTTCCAGAGTGATTTATGGTTCCTCCATTTGCAACCATTACTTGACACTCTGGTGCTGGATATAGGAAGCAATTCAATTCCTTCACTATCTTACAATGAATAAAATTATGGGTACTACCTGAATCGATCAACACTATTACCTTTTTCTTCTTGATATGCCCTTCTATCTTGAGAGTTTGAGGAGTGGTAATTCTTGTCAATGCATTACAAGATATCATCATATTCATTTCTTCTTTCTCTGGGATTGGTTCCTGGTGTATATCCTCTTCTTTCAATGTTTCTTTTTCTTTTTCTTGCTCCCCTTCCCCATCTATGTAAATTAATTTATTCTCAGCACACTTGTGACCTTTAGTGTATTTTCTATCACAATTGTAACAAATCCCTTTTCTCTTTTTTCTTCCAATTGTTTTGGTGTAAACCTCGTAGGTGGTGAAAAGCTAGAAGAAACAACACTTCCATCTTTATAGTTGTGAGTGGTAGGTTTCCTTGTTGCCATAATTTTGCTTTCAATTTTTCAGCCAAACTGAATGCCTTTCTCCAATGAATCAGGTTCCCAAAGGTGAACCTCATGTTGGATGTTATCCTTTAAAGTCCCTATGAACACATCATTCTTATGCTCCTCTAGAATATCTTTGACCCTTATATTCAATTTTTGGAAGTCATCAATGTACTACATCATTGAACCCTTTTGTTTGAGATTTATCAATTGGCTAAAAAGGTGTTTCTTTTTGTATCCTCATAATGTGCTATCATTTCTTCCATAAGAATTTCCCAAGTGGCAAATTATTTATGAGAGCAAAGTCGTTGATACCATACAAACTGATTTGGTTCCAAATATAAAGTTGCAATGCATACCTTTTGTGTGTTTTGCACAATATGGAGATCAAAAAATTGATCCATCTATAGTATCCATGTTACGAGATCCTTGCCATCAAACTTCCTCATATCAATCTTTGGAACATGGTGGGTCTTCAATCCAACATTAGATTCTATAAAATCATGATTAACATTTCTTTTTTTCTCATCATGAGTTTCCTTTACTACCCTTTTTCCATTAGTAAGAATTTCTTGTAGCAAATTTGTCAAATATATCTTCAAATCTTCCATGTTGCCTTTAAACTTTTCTTCTATACCATCCATCATAGCTTCCATTCCCTTTGAATTCCTTCAAACTAATTTTTCAACCAAACTTATGCAAAACTTTAAAAAAAGTACACACCTTTTTCACTTTGTAGGACCTCGATATTGAATCTGTTGTCTCTCTGTAATTTCGGATCTCCAAGATCTCAAATTTCATCCTACGATATCCATCTGACTCATCTTCCAACCCCACAAGTCTTATCAATATTGGATTTTCCAAGGAATATTTATGCTAAATCTCCCACGATGACCTGATTATAGACTAGTTCAGGAGAGCGAACTTGCACGAAGTGGCTCATGTCACTGTTTTGACCTTAGGACCTAAAACAGATACACAAACAACTACAGTCATCTTATTTCTGTAACATTTTATGAAATTTAAATCTGATGCTCAGAGAGAAAGTTATGATGATTTTCCGTAGGTCACCATTTTGGGATGTAATTCGAGAGCCTGCACAAACCCTAAATGTATTGGACCATATCTTCGCAAATGTAGTGAAACAAGATCTTAAGTTTGGACCTGAGCTTCACTACGATTTCAGTTCAAATGAGTTTTAATTTCAATGTCTTAAATTTTGTATAAAAAAAAAATATAGTGAAAATTCCATGATGACCTGTTTGGAGCAGTGAAGCCCTAGAATCCAAAGACTCTGATACCAAATGTTATGAAACCAACTCACAAAAATATAGAAAAGATAGATCAATGACTTCAAAATGAATCTCTTCGAGGGGGAAACCTCCTTTACATTACACAAATGAACAATTATTGGATGATACAAATGACAATACCTCCTTTCTATATATAGGTGTCTAAGGCGTTCCAATATAATGAGAGCCTACATAACAATAATATTGTAGGAGCACAATAATAACAATAGTGGGCTTCTATGGGGCATAATAATAACATGGGGAATATATGGGCAAGCTAATACAATAAGGTGGTTGCACTAATAAAAATAAGGGGTTACACTAGTAGTATAGGGACCTAACATTATCTCTAACAGCATGACAAAACCTCTAAAGAAAGAAAAATGTGGCGTAATTTCACAATTATGGTCGCTAAAGGTTCCCACATTGAAATCATCTATTTTTCCAAATTTCCAAAAAGTATTGGAGAATCATTCCAAGGTATTTGAGACTCCCAAAGGCCTCCCACCTATTCCTGGTCATGATCATGCTATCATTTGATTCCTGGAAGTGTTCCTCCAAACATCCGGTCTTACAGGTATCCCTATGCCCAAAAGAGTGAAATTGAACGTATGGTTGCAAAAATGCTAGAGGCTGGTATAATTCAACCTAGTCAAAGTTCTTTCTCTGCTCCAGTAGTATTGGTGCACAAGAAGAATGGCTCATGGCACATGTGTCTGAATTATAGGGAGATCAACAAGCTCACTATTAAAGATAAATTTCCCATTCCTGTCGTTGGTGAATTATTGGATGAATTGCATGGAACAATTTACTTCACCAAGTTGGACCTTCGTTCAGGATATCATCGAATCAGAATGAAGACTGAAGAGATTCCAAAAACAACATTTAGAACTCATGAGGGTCATTATGAATTTTTGGTCATGCCTTTTAGCCTTACCAATGCACCTTCTAAATTTCAAGGATTGATGAATTCCATTTTCAAACCCTTCCTTAGAAAATTTGTGTTAGTATTTTTTGATGATATACTGATCTAGAACAAGTCTTGGAAGGATCATGTTCAACATGTTGATAGAGTGCTCAAACTATTAGAGGAGAAACAATTATATGCAAAAACCTCCAAATGATTCTTTGGAGTACAAGAGGTGTAATATCTGAGTCATATTGTATCTTATGAAGGTGTTAAGGTAGACCCTAGCAAAATTAAAGCTATTAAGGAATGGAAATTCCCCACATCCATAAAAAATTTGCAAGAATTTCTCGAGTTGATAGGGTATTATCACAAGTTTGTTAAGAATTATGGGAGAATAGTAGCAGCTCTAACAACATTACTAAAGAAAGATGCATTTTCTTAGACTCCAAAAGCAACGAAAGCCTTTGAACATGTTAAAGAGGCAATGTGCCAAGCACTAGCCTTAGCTACCCCTGACTTCACAAAAACCTTTATTGTGGAATGTGATGCCTCAGAAAATGGAATTGGTGTTGTTTTAACGCAAGAAGAAAGACCCATTGCTTTTGAACATCGTTCAATCAAAGGAAAGTATTAACACAAAGCTATTTATGAGAAGGAAATGTTGGCAATACTACATGCACATAATAAATGGTGACCTTACGTAATGGGAAGACACTTCAAGTTAAAAACAGATCAGGATAGTCTTAAATACTTTTTAGAACAAATATTATCTTCAGAAGAGTTGCAAAAATGGGTCATAAAGATGTTGGGTTATGACTTTGAAATCATCTACAAAAAAAGAAGAAAAATGTTGTTGCATATGCACTCTCAATAGAGGATGAAAATGTGGAAGCATTACTTTGCGCCATTTCTATTATCCAACCAAATTGGATAAACAAAACAAGGGATCGATGGAAGAATGACGAAGAAGTGTGGGCACTCATTCAAAAGCTACAACAAGGCCCCAGCACATCTAATAAATTTAGCTGGAAAAATGATTCGTTATGGTACAAAGATTGCTTATACCTCTGTAAGAATTCCTAACTCAAACAAAAGATTCTTATGGAATTGTACACCTCTCCCAGGAGGGCACATAGGACTTTTAAAAGCTTACCAAAGGGTTAAAGAATTTTTTTTGGGATGGCCTTAAATCTGATATTCAAAAGTTTTTGGCAGAATGTTTGGTTTTCCAACAAAATAAAGTTGAAACAATTAATACCCTAGGTCTATTACAACCTTTATCCATTTCAAGTCAACGTTGGGAGGAGGTTTGAATGGATTTTATCACAAACTTACCCAAGTCCCAAAAAAAGAGTGTCATCATGGTGGTATTTGATAGAGTTACCATGTATGCACACTTTTGTGCATTATCTCATCCCTTTAAATCTAGTATAGTTGCTATTTCATTTACGGAAACAATTCAAAAGCTACATCGAAACCCAAAGATTATTGTAAGCGACAAAGATGCGATTTTCACTAGAAATTTTTTTGACATAATTATTTTCTTGTCTGGGTACTTAGTTAGCTCATAGCTCATATTACCATCCTCAATCTGATGGGAAAAATTAAGATAGTGAAAAAATGTTTGGAAGGATATCTTTGTTGCTTTGTATCTGATAAATAGACACAATGGGTCAAATGGTTGCCTCTGGATGAATGGTGCTATAACACTTCCTTCCACACTGCAGCAAAAATGACCCCATTTATGGCACTTTATGGATATCATCCACCATCCATCACATCATATTTAAGTGAAAATTCTAAGGTTCAAGCAGTGGAAGATCACATCGAGCATCAACAACAAGTTCTCCAACTCTTAACGGATAACCTCACTTTGGCATGGAATATAATGAAACAACAAGCAGATCAACATCATAACGAAAGAAGTTTTGATGTAGGTGACTCGTTATTTCTACAGCTACAACCATACAAACAAATGTCCCTCAAGCAAGCTAAGAAGGATAAGAAATTATCACTAAAATATTATGGTCCATACAAGGTGTTGTAAAATATTGGTACTATGGCATACAAATTGGAGATTCCTATAGCTTCCCGAGTGCACCTAGTTTTCCATGTTTCATGCTTAAAGAAGTTTATAGGTGACAAGCTCCTAGTTCAAACAATATTGCCAGAATTTGATGAGGAAGGAAAAATCATTTTGGAACCTGAAGCAGTCACAAAAACAAGAACTTGACAGCTACAAAATCGATCAATTTCAGAGTATCTCATAAAGTGGAAGAACTTACCTGTTGAAGATTCCATGTGGGAGGATGATAATTTTATATAGAAGCATATAGAACTACTCAAGCATTGAGGACAACACTTTTCTGAAGGAGAGGGGCATGTTAGGTCCCTATAATACTAGTGTATTACCTTATTATTATTGTCATTGTAGTCCTTTATTGTTATTGTTGTGCCCTTACATTATTATTGCTATGTTGGCTTTGATTACATTGTGACCCCTTAGACTCCTATATATAGAAAGGAGGTCTTGTCTTTTGTATCATCCAATAATTTTTCATTTGTGTAACGTAAAGGAGGTTTCCCCCTCAAAGAGGATTATTTTAAAGTCATTGATCCATCTTTTCTTCTATATTGTGACTTGGTTTCATAACATAAACAACTTAATCAAAAACCTCCCTACGACTCGCTACCAATTTGGGACAAAGCCAACAGTTGCAATAATAAAGCACATGAATATACCCTGGTTAGCACCAACCTATTGGGACAAGATTGCAAAGACAAAGAAGCAGGTGAGCCGAAATGCTATCTTGGAGAAAGTTTCTTCTAACACACAGGTAGTTTAGCCAGTCAAGTCGATGAAAACAGTTACTGATGAGCAAGAGGATTGGGATGAGGAAGCATTAGTCATGCCTTAGATACCAATGGCACAAATGCATGGATCCCAAGGACAATCCCCTACTGCCACATCAAAAAGGGGAAATATTCCAAGTCACGGAGGCATTCATGAAATTTCATTTACTTTTAGTTTATGTTATTTTACTTTGAATTTTTATTAAATTAAAGAAAATTATTACAATAGTTATTTTTGAAAACTCTATTTAAGACCATGTTTCTCATTAATACGGGGTTGCTGATAAAAGAAGTAATTTTTAATGTTTATGGATATGAACATACTTGATGCATAGATCTATGGTTGTGTTGTGCTATACAATAACCCTCCCCATTTCAAAAATTTTCATATAAGACTTTAATAAAAAATGGGTCCCCTTTAGATTATAAATAAAATCAATAAAGCGTTCGAAAATAAATTTTTATAATAGGTCATATAAAAATTTTCATTTAGAGTAGGTTAGAACACAATCGCAATTTGCAAAACTTTTGAACCCATGGAAGTCCTCTTAAGAAAATCCGATCTGATTTGAGTCATAACAAAACCTTATCGTGAAAAACTTTATCAAAGGAAATAATTATAAAAAGTGAATTGTCGCATCGCGCATATTCTTTATCTCAATGATGGACTTAAAGTGTTCCATTGAGATTTGCCGATGCAATAACTCTATCGAAAATTGCATATCGTTATTGTTAGAGTCAGTCCTTTGGCCTTCCTTCAGTGACCAAAATGGGTCTCTTATTATGTCTATTTTGTTAGATGTTTTGAACGTGATCTTCAGCACAAAACGTTTCATAAGCATGTTCATAAGAAGAAGCTCAGAAAAATCTTTCCAACAGTATATCACACTCCCAAAACTGGCTCTCAGATCAGAAGACATGATCGAAATGATACTACAAAATCAATTTCTAAAGTAATGGACATGGATTTTACAAAAGTGAGAGAGGTTTTTGTCAATCACATACCAGATAACAAAAACCTCCTTCAGTTTATGCACAGGTGTTACTATGTGGGAGATATGCAGTGATATTTGAATTCTACATTAAAATAAAACAAATTTTGCATGTGTTTTACTGTTTTAGTCATTATAGTGAGACGCCATTTTACAATAGATGGAAACTTATTTTGAGAAACCCAAGGATTGTTTTTCAACCATGAGACATATAACAGAAACCTCTTTCAGTTTATTCAAAGTTGTCCTGAACTGTAATATTTGACTAGATCTTTTCAACCTATTTTTACAGATTATAATATTTAAGGATTTCCTATTTTAGAGATTATTTTGCGACATAGATTCCAAGCAAATGGAAATTAATTTCCAAAAAGTGAGAGAGGTTTTTCTCCAAAATAACCTTATCTACAAAAAAATCTTTCAGTTTTGTAACAGGTGTTATGTTTCAAGAGATACAAGTTTATCTTTGACACCCATTTTCAGAAATTTGGTCCTAATTTAATGTAACTGGTTCTATCTTGAGGGAGATGGTTGAGCTCAACTCCCTTAGTACAGGGATGAGATAATTGTATATATTGTATGAATTTAAGATTGTAAGAGGTTCGATTTTGGCAGCAGAGAGGCTACTTGGCACTATATAAAGTTTTCTTGAATATCATTTTAATAAAGCAGTTTTCTGCCCTTTGGACCTGGGATCCATCACGATATTATTGTTCAGTATGTTTTTCATGTAACTTACTTACATATTTTGTTTTTTATGCCTTTTTACAGCATTATCTAAGAGATGTGTTAGGAATTCATCCCCTATGATGCTCCTTTCATGATGATTTTGCTGTTAGTTGTAACGGTTTTCTTAGCAGAATTCATCCTTTGCTAGATGCTCTGTTGAGCAACCCTGTGATCCTCTTTTGTCTAAAGTTGCTACTGAATATCCATCCTTTGTTTTATGCTTGCAAGGTAGCAGGATTTCTCCCCTATGCTACTTACATTCACAATCTTTATCTAGCTGAACATGGCACTTAATTTGCCCCAGTTTGCCGATAGAAACTGGCATCGACTCAATAGTCCAATCATCCTTTTTCGTGTTGTTTCGACCCAAAACTTTCAAACAAAACCCCGAACTCCATAGCTAGCCTAAGATTTCATTTATTGCAGCCACATATTGTTGGAAAAGAGAGAGCCCTCTCTGGTCTAGCAAGGCTAGATGCCAGATCAAAAGCTTGGTCTATGGTTACCTTGAAATTGCCTTTTCTCAATCTCAAGGTTCATTCTAAGTGATAATAGATACTCTTTAAGAAACCGTCCCAAGTGTTCCATGGAAAACCACTAATGCAACAAGTTGATCACAATCGTGCATTGCTAAAATCATAAGACACATCCCAAAATCTCCTTTGAAATCTTCTGATGCGATTTAATTATTGTATAGTGCGCATTTGATAAAGAAAAATCATGAAGTATTAAGAACATGTGCGATTTAAAGTTATAAGTCAATTATAAAGAAAGTTTAAACAATTTATCAATTTTAAAGCATTCCGCCTCTCCATGCCAGCTCACCACTGATCGCAATCGCAACCATGAAAAGAAACCATTTAAGCATGGCACTTGTAACTCCCAATCTGCGATATGCGATTATCGCTAATCGCCGATCGGCAAGTCATGATACCCATTCTAAAAAGGACCGTTACAAATTTGCAATGCGACATACCATCATGGCATTAAATTTTCACGTTGAGAAATCATTAAGGAGAAGTTATGGTTGAATCCTTCAAAGATTTAATCCGTGGTGGCTTAATATATCCTAGATTCGTAGCATCTATTATGCTTAATTTTTGTTAGTCTTGTGTGCTGTGTATTAGCATTTAACAATTTTTTCTACTGTTACGTCCTTCTGTTTCATTTTGCAGAGCGAATCTAAAATCATCAGTCCAGTAAAAATGTCTAAGAAATCTCGGAAAGTAAAGGTCCCCATATTAGCGAAAGATGAACCAGCAAAGTTGGTGCTGATAGCTAATACTACCTATCTAGGCCTTGGCAAGACCATGGGAGGGAATATATAATCTACTCGAAGCCAAGGATCCAACCGAAATTGAAGAAGAAGCAACAATCGACTCAAGTAATAAATCAGAAAATACTCTAAAGGATTTAGCCAACTCCTTCCTCCACAAAATAGCAGCTCGTGCGAACGTGTTACCATACAATGACCTGGTGAGAAGGGTAATAGAGAGTATCAACATAACAGATAGAGCATTCCTCACAGCTGATGGAAGGATGTTTGGGACATTCAAGGCAGAAGATGTATCATTTTTTGGACCCCCAGAAACATTACAACAAGGCATTTTTAGAAGATTTCTCCAAGGAGAACGAGGTAGAGTTGAACCTTATCAAGCAATGGAGACATTTCCCAAACAAGCATAAGCATGAATCCTCTAGTATGTACTCCATGGACTCTTTAGCATCTCCCTATTGCTACGCTACTGCTATGATATGTAGAATTTTTGGAGCCTCTGATTCAGCTATATTTTCCATACAAATGGTGCCTTTAATGGAAGCAGCAATTAACTCTTTTATCATGGATTGGGCAACCATTTTATCAGATAAAATGTCCAACCAAATCCTTGATTATAGAAGAAATAGGTATATAACTACTTGGATACCATCTGTTTCAATTCTGACTTCCCCATTCTAGGTTGGAAATGGACTCCTGAAGACCCAACTCCTATTCACATTGATCATAAGTATTTTTGGAAGGCCCATTATAAAGATCATATATATAGAATTTTCCATGGTTTCGTTTTACCCTTCCATCGAGCCATATTCAACAGACCTACTCCTTGATTATCCTATGAGGCCAACATTTACATAACATCAATCGACAGTTGGTTCGGTAAAGAAAAGTTCACCTATGTCAGACTTTTTCACAGCATCACAGATCCACATGTTCTCCCATTATACATTCCTGCTAAGCTATTCGCCAGAGAAATAACTTACCAGATAACGGAGAAAGGAATTTCCAGGAACCTCAAAGATTCCAAGAAACAAATGTGGCGTACATTTCCCCTCCACTGTGGTACTTACTTACTGCATGATTTCAAACATGCCAAGAAAGAAGCAAAGAAGATAAAAATTCTAAAGTTAGCAGTCATATCTAAGAGATAGTATGACCCAAATGAATTGGCTTACAACTTTACCACTCAGGTGAAAATTTCCGAACTTCAACATGAGAAATATGACAATGATGACTTGTTCACTTTCGCTGAGTCGTTTTCACAGGTAAAACTCTAGCAGGGATCGAATTGGGAGCAGGGGAGATAGATAAGTGTATGTAGTTTAAGACACAGAGGTTACAAACATTACCTCCGGATTTATTGAGCACTACCCCTATGGTGCAACAAGAAGGCCATAGTGAAGAACACACTACTGAGAAGATTCCTGAAAAGGAGCAGACAAATGAAAAGAACAGCGAGCTCCTAGATACCGATGTGCTTATTGATTCCAACTTTATCAAGTAATGGGAGCAATTCGATCAGCAGATCAAGAACCAGAATCACTCCCAAAACATCATTATACCATAATCTCCTGCAACACAGGAGCCTACTGTTACTAGTATTGCAATTGAAGAGGCAGTCAGCACAGTGAACACTCAACATGATATTGAAATAATTCTAGAGAATCTTTCCGAAGAGATTGTGTTGAAGGTTGAGGAAATACCACCCCTGGATGTATTTTATAGTCCAAAGCATAGGGTTGTGGTCAATAGGCAGAGGAAAAAGGGGGAAATTGACCAGGGGGCATTCTCAACTCCTCAAATTGAACTGATGAACATGGTATGGAAAGACTCAGAAGTCAATCCTTCTGAGGATTTAACTAAGTTATCTCAATATGTAGGTGCCTATACAGTCGCTACAATGGACAAGGCCTCTGAATTTAGCCAATTGATCAAAGAAAATGATCTTAGGATCACCCAACTTGAAGAGAAAACGACAGTGGAACAACAAAAAATTGGTCAGCTTGAGAAACAGCTAGCAGATGCCACATACACAGGTCAACTACATTCCAGGTTGATTCATCCTCTAAAAATTCAAGAAATGCTCTCAATTTGCCAGCTGCAAGTGCAAGAGAAGAAGTAGATACAATGAATTAGTTCAAAGGCTATCACATTGTTATTTTCATAAATCAAATCCCAGATATTCACGTTTGCAGTATCAACAGCTCAAAGCGATTTTTGTTGGCAGTTAGTTTTTATTTTATTATTTAAACCCTTTCATGTCTTTTAATAAAGGGTCCTCAATTCATATAAAACTTGACTTGAGAATTTACACTTTGTACTTTTGAATATATTTTTATCGGTAGTGGATCAAGGTTCTAAATTTTTGTGAAGAAACTTTTTCAAGACCTGCACTTTTGTATCTCCTGGAAGTTTTCTCAAATAAGAAAGGGGAATTGGAGTGTTATTTACATTGGAAAGACTCAAATGCATGCGGTATTTCTATCACTGTTCTTTTGTCTTGTTTCTTGATGTGATGAAGCATTCCTTTTAAAGGTTTATATTGTTGATATATGTATGCTCTTCAAACACTTCTTTATCATGTCATTTCTGAAGATTTAGAATTGTTATACTTCAAAGATATATGTCAACGATATATATTGTTATGAATGTGATATTTTTTTATAATTACTTTGTTTAACTTCTTAAAAAAAGTAATCACTATATATGAATGCATCTTTCTATTGATAAGTAAGCCATCTATATGATTATTTATCTGCTAGGAATAATCAGAAATCGCATTGTTAATACATCATCCGGATTAGATAAGTATATTTGTATATTTTTGAGTTATAGGTTAAAGCACTTATCATATTTATTATACATTATAAAACAATCATCCATCAAATCATACATTAATGGGAAACTGGTCCCATAATATCCAGTCAGAGCCACCATACCAAATTGAAAAGGAGTTGTACTAAGGTCCGGACCAGATGGTTATCCCCAATGTTGGTGCTAGGATTTTAGAGGCATCAACATTTTTGGTGCTAGAAGGAGGGCATGAAATGTGAATGGCAAGCGAATCCAAATCCATAGGCCATTCTAAGAGTAACACTCCCTCACCATCTCCTCCAGTTTCTCCTTCGCATTCTAAATCTCATATTTTTAAGCGAGAAGTTGAAAAGGAAAATACAACACCCGCTGCTGAAAGCTTAAACACACCTAAAAATTCTTCTCTTGAACCCCCTGAAGTATAGTCCTTGATTCATAAACTCCAAGGGTTTTTGATATCCCAAGAACAGTCTGAGTTATCCCAAGGTAGTGTGACTTCGCAATATATTCCACCCCAGCCTCTTACTAGAGCATAGAGTGAAAAGCTTGGTATTACACCAACTAAATTTCCTCTGCCAAGTCGAAAAAGAGCTAGGAAGACACCTTTAGATTCTGATAGTGAGACACTTTCATCATCATCATCCATTCCATTTAAACCATTGCAAAGTCATCCATCTGTTTCACAACTCCAAATCATAGTACAAAAGGGTACAGGTACTCCAACATCCTCTACCCAATCTCTTTCAACTGCGTCCTCATCGTCTTCTATTGTTAGTGCAACAACGGCACAACCTCAACCAAGGCCATGGACCAATCCATGAGTTGTCGCAATGCCTGCACCTTTAAGTCAATTACCAGCCCATCCTGAAAAATGGTTACCAAAATTTAATCCCGACATTGGCATATTAGCAAAAGAACATATAAGCAATTTCATGTTGTCAATAAACTTGAATGGAGTAACACAAGAAGATGTTGTTGTTAGACTATTTCCATACACTTTACAAGGAGCAGTTGGATCGTTGTATTTCTCATTACCACTAGGATCCATTAATAGCTGGGATGCTTTTCAGGAGTAATTTTTAACCAAGTTTGGAGACGATAGGTCCACAACGACTTTGATTAATGATCTAACCAATCTGAAATTTGAATTAAAGGGACCCATCAAACACTTCAACTCCCGATTTAATAAACTATTGAATAGATTTCTTGCAACATCCAAGCCTAGTGAAGAAGGCCGAAGCAAATGGTATATCTCTACCTTGCCTTCAAACATAGCCATCTTCGTTGATAGGGCTGCCAAACCCACTTTAGCAGAAAATATGAAGGAAGCGATCGTTGTTGAAAAATTTATCAATGCTTTGGAAAAGAAAAATGCTCTTGAAGAAAGAAAATCCAAAAAGGTTACTTCCAAAGATGATTCAAAAAAGAAAGAAATTAAAGACCCGTATGGCATGGAAGGTTTACAAAAGTTTCTGAAAACTATGTCTAATGAAATGGTGGAAATAAAAAAGCAGGTATCTAAAACTTCTACTAAAAAACCATTTAGAAACTTTAGAAGAAATCATTCAACTGACCCTAAACCACCTAATTTCATATCTAATGTAGAATCAAATCTAGACGACGATGAATATGAAGGCACAATTTTATCATCGGAGGAAATGGAAGAAGATGAAACAGTTGAATGTCATGGAATGTGGGACTTTATCTTGCCCAAATCTGATAATGAAAGTGAACAAGAAGCTCTCCTGGTAAATACCAGAAGTAAAAACACAATAGAGCTTGTTCAAACAAATCCAAAAAAGAAAAATTCAAACCCTGTTACTAAAGACAAAACTCCCATGAAGAAAACTCTAGATGTGCGTACCCAAAATCAACCATCATCCTCTAATCCTCCATCATCCTCTAAAACGTTATTAGTTTCCGACTCTATGGATTATAACATCGTGGAAGACACAAAGAAGACTCGAGAAAATATTTCTTTACATAAACTTAGCAAGCTCAAACATCAACAGAAGTTGTTACTAAAAGAATTGAATGCGGTACCTTCTTCTCCTCTTCCAACCAGTGTATTATCCAAGGCAGCTAAAGGATCAGGTAAGCCACCATCAGATAAAGTAGATGCTACTAATGTTGTTTTGATCGGAGATAGGTCTAATTCTCATACTCCTTTTTTTTTACTTATGAGATCTATAATAGAAATCTTCATAAGTGCCTGATAGATTCAGGGGCTTCATCAAAAATAATGCCAGCCTCAGTTTGCTCCAAATTAAACATTGAGCCCCGGAAATCTGTAGTTCATATTATTCAATTAGATCAGACTGAAGTGCAAGATTTAGGAGAGATTAATTAAGTTATTATTAGGTTATCGGCTTATCCCAAAATAGTTCAAAAAATTGATATATTGATGCTGACATCCCTAAGTTTTATGGTTTAATTCTAAGCAGGGATTAATCTCAGAAACTCCATGTTACATTTCCACTGATTGGTCTCACATGTGGCTTCCCTATAAAAGGAAACCAAATCAAATCAAAATGGATCGGGAAAAACACATGACTCATACAATGAAGGCGTTTGAACAAGAAAACCAACCTGTAGCTTTCAATCACAACATTCTCGAAAATTACTCAGCTGAGCCATTCTTTGGAAATTTTAATGCTCAATAATTGCCTTTTCGTGTTAATAGTATCGCATCAAAAATTGTAAATTTCTCTCACACTGATACCTCAAGATGTGTTAGTATTGCTGATGAACTTGTAAATAAATATATAGATAAGCCTTTATTTTGGTCTTTATATTTTGATGGATCAAAATCCAATGACGGTGCAGGAGAAGGGTGTATTTTAGTTAGTCCAGAAGGGGAAAAAGCTATGCTATCATGTAGACTATAATTTGAGTGTACCAATAACACTGCAGAATATGAGGCAATGATTCAAGGGCTCTATAAAGCAATGGGCCTGAATATCCAATGTCTGAAAGCTTTTGGTGATTCCGAAATTGTCATCAAACAAGGAACACTATCCATTGTCTCTCATCACATCTCAAACATTATCAATCCCTTGTTCAAGGTCTCATAACTCATTTTTTAGCATTCAACATTTCTCCTATTCCTAGATCCCAGAATGCAGCAACTGATTTATTGGCTAATGCTTCATCTAAGCTCTTTCCATCCAAGGATTATAGTCTAGATAGGTTTTCAATTGAATTAATTTTTTGACAATCTGTCCCAGACAATGTCACCAATTGGCGGGTATTTAATCATGTTGAAGACATCTTAAATTTCTTGACTTATAAAAAATATTATGATGATCAGATTATCGATGAAAACAATCATGATATTAAACTAAAACAAAGAATAAATGAGAATTCTATTCCTAAATCTGTGGTCAAGCTAGAATATCTCTACGATATCAAAGATAGATTCAAAAAGGTCACTAATGCAAAACTTGAAAGTTCCACTTTAAGGTTTGAATTAGTAAATCTTGGCACTAAGGCCAAACCACAAAATGTCAATCTTGGACTTGAACTCACATCAGAAGAAAGATTTTCTTTCATCAGATTATTAAACAAATACAAAAATGTTTTTGCTTGTAATTACGAAGATCTAAGAACTTATCATACTTCTATCAGTCAACACACAATTCCAATGATTTCTGATGAGAAACCTGTACAAAAAAAGTTAAGGAAAATTCACCCAATTCTTGAAAGTCAAATAAAAGCAGAGTTGAATAAACTTCTGAAAGCCAAAATAATTTTCCCGGTCAGACATTCTAAATGGGTTTCAAACTTGGTACCTGTAAGAAAAAAGAATGGTGATATTAGGATTTTCATAGATTTTATAAATCTCAATAAAGCATGTCAAAAAGATAATTTCCCATTACCAACAATAGAACAGATACTTCAATCAGTAGCTTGTTCAGAGTTAATGTCCTTTCTTGATGGTTTTTCACAGTACAATCAGATACTGGTGCATCAAGATGATAGATTAAAAACTACATGCAGAACTAAATGGGGAACATATGCTTATCAGAAAATGCCTTTTGGTTTGATAAATGTTGGAGCTACTTTCCAAC
Organism: Pinus tabuliformis; assembly: GCA_031772625.1. Taxonomy (NCBI): domain Eukaryota; kingdom Viridiplantae; phylum Streptophyta; class Pinopsida; order Pinales; family Pinaceae; genus Pinus; species Pinus tabuliformis. The sequence continues at coordinate 11,861,234 of CM062808.1, forward strand.
GAGCCATTGATATAGCCTTCAAAGCTTTGATCAATAGGTCAGTCGTTGTTTACTTAGATGAAATAACTATCTTTTCCAAGAAAAGGGCCAATCATCTACATGATTTAAAATAGATATTTGAACGATGTAAAAGGTATGATATTTCTCTAAATCCCAAGAAATCATTATTTGCTCTTAATGAAGGAAAGCTCTTAGGGTTTATTGTATCCAAAGAAGGCATACATATTGATCCTGGCAGGATCAAAGAGATTTATGATATTCCTTTGTCACATAACAAGAAATCAATGCAATCATTTTTTGGACAGAAAATTTTTGTAAAAATATTTGTTCCTGATTTTTCTCATATAGTCCTACCTTTACAAACTATGATTAAGAAAAATTTAGTTTTCAAATGGGGCCATAACGAAAAATAAGCCTTTGACTTAATCAAACAGGCAATCATTAATGGTCCTACATTGAATACTCCCAATTTTTCTAATCATTTTATTTTGTATACTTTGGCCACTGAAACATCTTATGCTATTGTTTTAACACAAATCAATGATCAGCAAGTAGAAGCACCTATATCCTTCTTTAGTTCCAATTTGCAGGGTGCTAAACTCAACTATTCGAAAGTAGAAAAACAAGCTTTTGATGTGTTTAAATCTATCAAACACTTTAGACCATTTCTCCTAAAAACACACACAAAAGTAATAGTCCCATTCTCTGCAGTGAGGCAATTGCTAGTGCAAAGGGAAGTAGGAGAAAAGAGAGCTAATTGGGTAAAAAATTTACAAGAGTATGATATTGATATTAAACCAGCGAAAATTGTGAGAGGGCAAGATTTTTGTAGGTTATTAGTAGGAGCTTCTAATATTCCAGAACATGAAGATTCAGATAATACTCTTCAAGTGAACGAGATAAGTATCATAAATTCTGAATCTCAATATGTTGATCTGATATTTTACTTGAAAAATGGATATCCTCCCCCTGATTTCAATTACAAAAACAAACGTGCTTTAATATTAAAATAAAAACACTTCGAAATCATTGATGATGTGTTATTTAGAAGAAATTATGATTCAATTTTATTGAGATTTCTTGAAAAAACTGAAACACAAAATGTTTTGCAGGAATTACATGATGGTCCAGTAGGTGGACATTTCAGATGAGATACTACAGCTCACAAGATAATACATGCTAGATATTATTGGCCCAATTTGTTTAAAGATGCCCATGATTATGATAGGAAATGCAAGATATGCCAAACTGCTAGTGGGAGACAAAGGAAACCAGCCTTTCCTTTACAACCAGTAAACATTGAGAAACCACTTGAACAGTGGGGGCTTGATATCATAGGAGAGATTGTTCCACATTCTTCTAAGCAACACAGATACATCCTTACAACCATGGACTACTTCAAAAAGTGGGTAGAAGCAATTCCATTAAAGGTAGCCAATTCTGATGCAATCATTGAATTCATTGATGAATTCATCATTACCAGGTTTGGTGTACCTAATGCCCTTATTTTTGATAATGCATTTTAATTTTCTGGGAGTATTATAGTTGAATTTTCTCTTAAGAAAGGTTTTAAATTAAAATATTATGCAAATTACTATCCTCAAGGTAATGGTTTGGTAGAGTCAACTAATAAGAATCTCATCAAGATTATTAAAAGAACTGTTGATCAAAATCAAAAGAATTGGCATAAATATTTAATATTTGCATTATGGGAAAATCGCATAACTCAAAAGGCCTCAATAGGTACTTCTCATTTTAACTTAGTATATGGGAAAGAAGATGTAATACCTTCAAACTTAGCACTCACATCTCTAGCCCTAGTACAATTTATTGAAGTAAATTCTTCTTCCTCTATTCAATTAAGATTTGCTCATGTTGAAATGGGACAAAGCACATGAAGGCAAAGGTAAACATACCAAATTTAAAAAGATGTGGCTTGGACCATTTCAAATCATTGAAAAGATAGGCTCATCAACGTTCATACTATAGGATTTATCATGAAAGAGAGATTCTCTTCCTGTGAATGGGCTTAGCTTAAAGAAATTCTTTCCTTAAGGAGGTAACCCCTTCTTACCTGCATATATTCTTTATGCAATTTTGCTTATTTTAGAAAATAATGTTGTAAATAGTCTTCCATTGGCCTTTTTACTATTGAAAAGCTCTTTGAGATAATATTGTGAATACTTTCTTTCAATAGGTCGAAAATTTTAAGGAAATGATTACAGTTTTGGAAAGTTGAATAAAACATGAAACTCTAAGAACCTCTTCAAAGTTTGTAAAATCTTCCAAAACCTTGAAAATACTGTAAATCATTCTAAGTTTTATAAAGTCGAAAAAGGTTAGTCATAAAAAGTAAAGACTTTTCCAAGATTAGCATCCATAACTCTAAAATGTCATCCATATACTCTTAAGGAGAAAGTCACTCACCCCATCCACTAAGTTTATGATTTTTCAGAGTGTAATTCTAAAATATGCTTAATATAAAAGATAAGAGGTCTCATCATGAGCCTGCTTACCATGATCATAGGGAACTAATTAAACTGACATTACCAATACTGCATATCAAAATAGGGTAATGGCTTATAATCATAAGACAATGGGTCTCATTACGAGGCAACTTGTTTAGTTCAATTACAACTAGTGAATGGCATTGTTATAAGATGGCTCCCAAACCAGGACAATGGCCTTTTATCTTAAAAAATTAAAAAAATATATAAAATCATAAAATATATATGTAAACATATCTTTATGGATTTATCTTTCAAAAGTTATACTCTTAGATGGATGGGACAATGAATGATTGATGGTCAAGAGGTAACCCTATTGAAACTATAGATGTTTCCTGGTAGCAGAGGCACTACCTGTGACAAAAGAGTACATTTAAAAGCTAAGTTGGAGGAGCCCCCTACTTTATCTTTATTAACCAATCAAAGCTTGAAGAAACCAAAAATGTTTTTATTTTTAATGGATTGTAAAAGAAATTGCAAAAAAAAAATAATTCAGAGTTAATTTTTATCTAGCTATTTTTAAATGGTTTTCTTTGCCCTCAATTGTTTCCAATTAAGAAAGTTTTAGATATTGCGTTATTTTTCAGAGATAATTGTTTCTCCCAGTGAATCACCAATTGTTGTTCTATACAACAACCCTCCCCATTTCAAAATTTTTCATATAAGACTTTAATAAGAAATGGGTCCCCTTTAGAATATAAATAAAATCAATAAAATGTTTGAAAATAAATCTATATAATGGGTCATATAAAAAATTGCTTTTAGAGCAGGTTAGATCGCAATCGGAATTTGCAAACCTTTTGAATCCATGGAAGTCCTCTTAAGAAAATCCGATCCGATTTGAGTCTAAATACAACCTTATAGTAAAAATATTTATCAAAGGAAAAAATTATAAAAAGTGAGTTATCACATCACGCATGTTATGCTCCTATACCAATAGGTGTCCTATATCATGATTGACTTGATGAGCTATGTAATATGTTCATACCTTTACTTGTTGCAAAGGTTTTCCATATTTTCAAAAATCAAAAAAATTTAAAAATGTAAAGAGGGTACACCCTAAAAGAAAAATCAAAGGGTAAAAAGAATAAACATGGTCAAAAAATGAAAAAAAATGAGCCCCAACAAAAAGAAAGACCAAGGAAAGTGTGCAAGTCTAAATGCCACTACTTTTTACTATTGTAGAATAAACAATTGTGTGCAGCTTGTCATCTATGCCACAATTTATGAATAGTCAAACAACTTAAGCTTGGTTAGTTCATATTTCAATTTCATGTTTTAGATATAGAGAATAAAGATCTGACCAAGTAGTTTAATCTTGGCAGATAAATAGATAGGTAGATTAAATAAAAGGAGCTCAACAGTTTAATCTAAGCCCTTGGATGTAATAAGTGTAGACTTAGATAGGCATTGCCATGCAAAAGAAAAGAAAAGTTTGATAAGGGTTTGCCAATCTAAGTGCACCCTAATAAAGAAGTAAAAATGCTAGGTTAAGTAGGTAGGGTAAGTAGATGATTGGTTGCAGAATAATGTGTGATGAATGGTCAAGTTAAAGGCTTAAATATTTTTTTCTTTCATCACTTGGACAAAGAAAAACTCACATTGGAGACAACACATCAAGGAGACAAAGTCAAACTAATTAACTTCCTTACTCCATTTTTCCCCAAAAATTCACTAATTTCCCCGAAGTGCTAAAAGTACCTAAATAAGTTAGGGGGCCTCAGAGAATTTCTCTAACTTTTGGAGGGACCGGACCCTCGGCCCAATAATTTGAAATACCTAAAGCACTTAAATCCCCTTCATCAATATTCACCCCTTCATAAAGTCACTCATTCCCTTTATAAATCTTTTCCTAAGTAAAATCCTATTTTTCTTAGGAAAATTAAAAACATTCTATCTACATGAAACCCTCATATATCATTAGCCTAAGGTATAAGTGTTGTATGATGAAATGCATTTTCGAAAAACATTAGACTTAGTGTTGTCCCATTCATTTTGGTCATATTAACCACTAATGTTTTATTATATAATTCCCCTATAAAACAAAATTACCCACGCCCGTATTATATTATTATACAAAACCCCAAATATTACATATCCCACCCCGATGGTTAAATATAACCGTAAATCAAACAATAAAATGGGATTAATTAATTAATCCATATTTAATTAAGAACCCGACCCCGCCACCATTTAATGAGGATTAATTATTTCATTTGGACTAATTAATAACTCTATAACTAATCGCATCACCCTCAATATGATTAATTCCTTTAAATTAAATCCGGCTCGCCCTCCTTTAACCTTTTGCCAGTTCACCTCCCAGACAACCATTCGATCGGCTCTCGCAGATCCAATGGTCATCGCGCACATCGCACAATCCTTTTGGTCGAAATTTAGCGTGTGATGGAGAGCGGTTTCATGAATAGTACCTGTGCTACGTGTCACACAGTGTATGGAATCGCATGGCCCTCCCTCAATACCACTCGCCTCCCAAAAGTGGTGCGATGAAACCCGCTTACCGCCTCCACTAAATGACAAAACGTCTCATCATTTAGTTGCTGCCAATTGTCATTCGCCCACCAATATCAACCATTTACCCGTTTAAATACAAAAACCCCAGTTTTGCTCGTTTTTCACCTGATTGTGCAATAAAACCCTATGTAACCCATCTGCGCCACCTGAAGCCTCTGTTAACCAATTCAAGCATGGTTCACCTCCTGAAAAGCATTCTAGACTCACTCCACAAACCTTTCAAGCTCAAATGAAACCTTTTCGACCTCCCCTGCAAACCAATGTTTTCTTAACAATTTGTTTTGTTTTACAGGTGATCAGAAGACCACAGCCTTGGATAAACAGTCTTAATACTAGTCATAAGACCTGTTTACTCCAAGATTGTTATCAAATCTATTCAAACAGAAATGGAAGATAAAACATACAGTAAAAAGACAAGCAAAGGAAACAGGAAATTAAATGATTTACTGTTGAAACAGACAGTAAAAACCTAAAATATACAGTGAAGGTAAAAGGACACAGTAAAGAACAGTCAAAGTGTATCAAGATTAAAGAGTATTAGATTAAAGACCAATTCAATTAAATCAGCTAGCATGAAGATAAACAGCAGGTGAAGACAGTTACAAAACAGAATATACAAATCCATGTCAAAGTGAAGACAGATGAAAAAACATAGCGGTAAAAGTAAAATGTAAAAAGTAAATAGTAAAAATAAATATGAAGACATTAATGGTTAAACAAATATGAAAACACTTTCACCAGCTACAATGAAGTTTATCCAAAGTAAAAGTGAAAAACAGCCAAAAGAAGTTTAAGGCTAAAAGATGAAATTGGAGCAAAAATGGTACATTCTTCAGAAATTTCCTGTTTAAGTCATAGTTTTGCAGAAACTATTGTGTCCAATCTAAGAAGTTTTCGAGAAACTGTAGGAGGTTTTTGTTCCCAATAGGAAAATATACAAAAACCTATCTCACTTTTTACACAGGTATTACCAAGAGGGAGATACATGCATGTCGTCACAGCCTATTTTTCAGTTTGTGAAAAGTCGTGTTTTTGACATCGTTTTGCAAAAAATATTTTGAACAGATGGAGATGAATTTTGGGAAACTGAGAGAGGTGTATCTCACACCCATTCTTATCTACAAAAACCTCTTTCATGTTTTACATATATATCACTGATTGAGATATACGAGCATATAATTGGACCCTAAGTTTGCAGAATTTCTGGGGCAGAATGCACAAAGAAAGGATGCAATTAGTGACTCGGATGCCTCATCATCAACTAAGAGTTTCTAACAAATTTGAATTTCTCTTCTTTTTCATCATAAATCCATAAACATAGTGCCAAATAGATTCATTAGTTTGGAATGTCCTTTATTAAAGTTCTTTTAATGTAAACAGTTGGAGATATTTGTGAAACTAATCTTGATATTTTTTCAAGATATTTCAGTTTACAATTAGTATAAATACTTCTCCATTTGAAGTATTTTGGGTGGATTCTTTGACATTTCTATAGACTAAGTTATTTTGAAAAATAAGTGCTATTGGAACAACTCTTGTATGGCTAGCTAGATGCATTGAATAAAGCAAAGGACTTTCACAAGGATTCTCGTGCAAAGCAATTGTCAATAAGTATTCTATATCTTTTGTTTAGTATTGTTTTTCCTCTGTCTATTAATAATCATATTTGTTTCCATAAATCTGAATGATAAACGAAATAATGATATCTCAGAAAGTGCTTTAGTGCAATCTGTTTTAAAAGGTTTATCTTTCTTAATGTTTTCTTCAAACTATTATAGACAAGAAATTCTTAGTTGCTTCTTGTTTCTTAGTTTTTCATTGTGATCACTTAGTAAAGAATTCTTAATTGCTCTTCATCAATGATCAACCGCTTTCCGTCCCCTTGAAACATGCTCAAGGATTCTAAACTGCCCTTCATCCCTTTCGAGACCATTCCACCCTTTAAAGTTCCCATTTGCCTCTTGTTTAACTATCTTGCCCTTTGAAGCTCTCCTTTGCTGAATCAACCAATCTTGTTAAGCCATATTTAGTTGACTCCATAACCCAATGGCTTGAAGTACTTTGTTTTACCCATTTGTTCCTGAATTTCATCACCAATCAAAATCAAAACCACCAAGCTTTCATACCTAGCCTAATATCCTACCAAACAAAGATAAATCGTAAAGAGAGGGCCCTCTCTCGGTACATATTGGCTAGATTCTGTACCTAAAAGTTGGTTTTTGGTTACCTCGGAACCCTTTCCTCTTCCCAACAACTTCAAGGAAAATCTGAAGATAACATAGTGGCAAATCCACTGGGGAAAGAATAATTTGTTTGTTACTAATGTTTAGTTTATAAACTACAGACGAAGCCTAAAGTTAGCTAGGTAGCCTTTGAACTGCTCTTGCTTTGTAATTTCATAATTAAATGAATGTTGCTTCAGTCTATCTCTGGTCTAGTTTATGGATTGAACATATGGTTTCAAACACTTGATCAGTTCCTCTTGGTAAATAAGTCTTTAAGATAGTTTAAATCTCATATCTAAAGCCTCTTAAACAAATCATAGAAGTTGTTTTGAAAATTCATAAAAAAGCAAAATAATCATAAAATACTCAAAATTTGGTTTCCTGGAGAACTAAGTTTTTCTTCAAAATTCTTTTACAAGTTTAGATCTGATCTATGATGGTGGACAGTGATCAGACACACAAAGGTTAAAATCATCCACCTGGAGACTCCAAATCAATTTCACAATCAAGACTCCACTGGAGAAATGAACCTGAAAGAACTGTGTGAAAAGATGAGGCTTTTAACTTGGATTGTTATCCAAGACATTATGTTCTTTCTCATTGATAAAGTTTTTCAATGTATATTGTATTTTAGAGATGACTTTAGATTAAATTTTTATTATTTTCCTTTGAAAAATGTAGATATAAAGTCTCCTTACACATTTGAACAGCAGTCTTCTAATTCTTATGAAGATCATTTTCTAATTGAGGAGAATCAAACAATCAAGACTAATCATACAATCCCTGTACATGTTCCTATACCTTATAAAGTTCCTAATAGATATAAGCCCCTCGTTTTACCTCCTACACTCCATGCTTTCCCTAATGATTATCCCAAGTATCTCCCTAGGTTTGATGGAGAGAATGGTATTACTGCCCAAAAGCATATTCAAACTTTTGAGGATTATCTTAACTTATTTGAAGTAGATGAAGAGGATGTTAGTATTAGGATTGTTTCTCTTTCTTTGCAAGGAAAAGTCAAGTGTTGGTTCAAAACCCTACCTGAGGAAAGCATCTCAAATCTCGAGCAATTTCTCAAACTCTTCCTTGATCGATGGATAATCAAAGTCAATTTTCTCATAATCATAGAATAATATAATCAGTTAAAAGACATCCAGATGAAACAATACAACAATTTTTAGACAGATTTAATCAAGTCTATTATTCAGAACCATTAAATATAATACCTCCCCCTGATTCAACTCTTTTGCATTACCCAAGAGCATTTGATTCAGAGATAGAATTTCATCTAAGAGAAAGAAACCCCTCAACAATGGAACAGATGAAGACATGGCAATAGACGTAGAAGTTAATCTGCAAATTAGAAGAGAAAAGTTGAAAGTAGAGAAAGAGTAAAATCTCGACATTTTGATAAAGAAAATAGAGGAAAGGATTCATAAGATCACAATGAAAGTTGAATGTTTTGTTCAAAATCACCATGACACATTTGTTTCACAAAAAGAAGATGTTGATATCCATGAACAAATCCCTGTTAATTCCAACTACCATAGATCAAAAGATAGATTCATAGAGCAATATGAGGAGGAGCAATCTCCTAATCTAATGTGTTTGTTTGATGACATTACTTATTTTGATGATTTACCCAAATATGATCAATATGATGATAATTATTATCTTCAAATCCAAACTAACTTTATAGAGCAATCAAAGGCTAGTTTGGGGAATAAGGAGATCCAGGTTCAGCAGCTTGAAAATAGTGATCATCTTGTTCATTTCAGCTATGAGAATGAGGAGGAAAGTGCAGAAAATTTTGAAACCAGTGAAGGAAATTTAACATTTTGTTTTGATTCATTTCAGTTTATCATAGATAACTATCATGCAATTAGAAATCAAATTTCAACAAGTCTTGATATTAACTATCTAAAGGGCAATAAAATCTTTGTTCAAGACTTCTCATATCTAGATTTTCAGCCCCAAAATGCCATTGAATGTCAGGTTGCAGAAGAAGACTTGGAAGCTGGAACATATGATCAAATTATCCAAGATGATTCCCTGCCTCTTTGTTTTGAATCATTTCAATTTTTAAAGGAAATGTGGTATAAAAATTTTAAAGAAAATGAGAAGAAGCTTATAGAAATCTATGAAGTTCCATTTGAACCTATATGTAATAAGTTGCATCAATCCTTCCAAGTTATTTATGATCCAATAGCTGATAGGTTGAATGATGAATGTAATCATAATTTTTCTCCATTAACAGACTATGAGAGTCAAAATCAAGATGATAATAGTTTCACCATACAAACACTACAATCAGTAGAAATATCATCACAGAGATCAGTTGAAAACATGCAGGGTTTTAAAGATAAAGTGACATTTCAGTTTCAAGGCATGTAGGCCATACACAATAGATGTACAGTTGTTTGAATCAGTTCAAGAATAGTGTATATATTTTACAAGATCCTTTTGTACAATTTCTAGATCCAAAAAAGGAGATCAAGAATTTCCTTATCTTCTCAAAGGTTAACAAAGCTATATTTGATTTTAAGATATCAATTTTAACCACCAACTAGCACAGTCAACAAAAGTCACCAATGTATATGATGCTTGAGTGGTTGCATTGGTTGTTTCATTTTACCTAACTAGCAATTAGAAAGTTGATTAGATTAAGTAGGTAGGATTTTAGTTTGATTTAATTCAGTTTTCAATAGATTATGAAATAAATCCTTAAAAATTTGAATCCAATCAAAAGGCCCTAAGATCTTGATGATTTACTAATTTGGTTTGAAGGTTGCAACACCTTTTACTTTCAGGTCAGATCTCAAGTTGTGCAGGAAAAGGTTAAAAAGATTTTTAATAAAAATACCAAGGCTGAAGATTCCTACCTACGTGACAAGGTGCTCAAGTGGGATTCAAGAAGGGAGAATAATGGTTTGGTGTTGATTGGATGGTAATTCTGGAGTTGAAGCCTGAAGAGAAGGCCCTAAGCTTTAGAAGCTTCATTGTCATACATACAATAAAGCAACAAGCAGAAGAAGATTTCATAGCGTAGTCAAAATCATTCAAAGGCTATCTGACCTGCTGTTGTTGACTTTCCACCAGGAATAGCAATCTCCAAGTGGAGCTAGTGTTATGCTCCTATACCAATAGGTGTCATATATCATGATTGACTTGATGAGCTATGTAATATGTTCATACTTTACTTGTTGCAAAGGTTTTCCATATTTTCAAAAATCAAAAATTTTAAAAATGTAAAGAGGGTATACCCTAAGAGAAAAATCAAAGGGTAAAAAGAATAAACATGGTCAAAAAATGAAAGAAAATGAGCCCCAACAAAAAGAAATACCAAGGAAAGTGTGCAAGTCTAAATGCCACTACTTTTTACTGTTGTAGAATAAAGAATTGTGTGCAGCTTGTCATCTATGCCACAATTTATGAATAGTCAAATAGCTTAAGCTTGGCTAGTTCATATTTCAATTTCATGTTTTAGATATAGAGAATAAATATCTGACCAAATAGTTTAATTTTGGCAGATAAGCAGATAGGTAGATTAAATAAAATGAGCTCAACAGTTTAATCTGAGCCCTTCGATGTAATAAGTGTAGACTTAGATAGGCATTGCCATGTAAAAGAAAAGAAAAGTTTGATAAGGGTTTGCCAGTCTAAGTGCACCCTAATAAAGAAGTAAAAATGCTAGGTTAAGTAGGTAGGGTAAGTAGATGATTGGTTGCAGAATAATGTGTGATGAATGGTCAAGTTAAAGGCTTAAATTTTTTTTCTTTCATCACTTGGACAAAGCAAAACTCACATTGGAGACAACACATCAAGGAGACAAAGTCAAACTAATTAACTTCCTTACTCCATTTTTCCCCAAAAATTCACTAATTTCCCCTAAGTGCTAAAAGTACCTAAACAAGTTAGGGGGGCTCAGAGCATTTCTCTGACTTTTGGAGGGACCGGATCCTCGGCCCAATAATTTGAAATACCTAAAGCACTTAAATCCCCTTCATCAGTATTCACCCCTTCATAAAGTCACTCATTCCCTTTATAAAGCGTTTCCTAAGTTAAATCTTATTTTTCTTAGGAAAATTAAAAACGTTCTATCTACATGAAACCCTCATATATCATTAGCCTAAGGTATAAGTGTTGTATGATGAAATGTATTTTCAGAAAACATTAGAATTAGCGCTGTCCCATTCATTTTGGTCATATTAACCACTAATGTTTTATTATATAATTCCCCTATAAAACAAAATTACCCATGCCCATATTATATTATTATACAAAACCCCAAATATTACATATCCCGCCCCGATGGTTAAATATAACTGTAAATCAAACAATAAAATGGGATTAATTAACTAATCCATAGTTAATTAAGAACCCGACCCCGCCACCATTTAATGAGGATTAATTATGTCATTTGGACTAATTAATAACTCTATAACCAATCGCATCACCCTCGATATGATTAATTCCTTTAAATTATATCGGGCCCACCCTGCTTTAACCTTCCGCCACTTCACCTCCCAGACAACCGTCCGATCGGCTCCCACAGATCCAACGGTCATCGCGCATATCGCATGATCTTTTTGGTAGACATTTAGCACGCGATGGAGAGCGGTTTCGTGAATAGTACCTATGCTACGTGTCACACAGTGTATGGAATCACGCGGCCCTCCCTCAATACCACTCGCCTCCCAAACGTGATGCGATGAAACCCACTTACGACCTCCACTAAATGACAAAACATCTCATCATTTAGTTTCCACCAATTGTCATCGCCCACCAATATCAACCATTTACCCGTTTAAAAACAAAAACTCCAGTTTTGATCGTTTTTCACCTGATTGTGCAATAAAACCCTATGTAACCCATTTGTGCCACCTGAAGCCTCTATTAACCGATTCAAGCATGGTTCACCTCCTAAAAAGCATTCTAGACTCACTCCACAAACCTTTCAAGCTCAAATGAAACCTTTTCGACCTCCTCTGCAAACCAAAGAAAACAATTTGTTTTGTTTTACAGGTGATCAGAAGACCACAGCCTTGGATAAACAGTGTTAATACTAGTCATAAGACCTTTTTTACTCCAATATTGTTATTAAATCTATTCAAATAGAAATGGAAGATAAAACATACAGTAAAAAGACAAGCAAAGGAAACAAGAAATTAAATGATTTACTATTGAAATAGACAGTAAAAACCTAAAATATACAGTGAAGGTAAAAGGACACAATAAGAACAGTCAAAGTGTATCAGGATTAAAGAGTATCAGATTAAAGACCAATTCAATTAAATCAACTAGCATGAAGATAAATAGTAGGGAAGACAGTTACAAAATAGAGTATACAAATCCATGTCAAAGTAAAGACAGATGAAAAAAAACAGAGCGGTAAAAGTAAAAAGTAAAAAGTAAACAGTAAAAGTAAACATGAAGACATTAAGGGTTAAACAAATATGAAAACACTTTCACCAACTACAATGAAGTTTATCCAAAGTAAAAGTGAAAAGCATTCAAAAGAAGTTTAAGGTAAAATATGAAATTAGAGCAAAAATGGTACATTCTTCAGAAATTTCCTATTTAAGTCATAGTTTTGAAGAAACTATTGTGGCCAATCCAAGAAGTATTTCGAGAAACTATAGGAGGTTTTCATTCCTAAGTGCATGTCTTCACAGTCTATTTTTCAGTTTGTGCAAAGTCATGTTTTTGACATCTTTTTGCAGAAAATATTATGAACAGCTGGAGATGAATTTTGGGAAACTGAGAGAATTTTATCTCACAAACATTATTATATACAAAAACCTCTTTCACTTTTTACATATCTATCACTGATTGAGATATACAAGCATATCATTGGACCCTAATTTTGAAAGATTTCTGGGGCAGAATGCACAAAGGAAGATGCAGTTAGTGACTGGAATGCCTCATCATCAACTAAGAGTGCTACCAAATTCGAATTTATCTTCTTTGTCACCATAAATCCATAAACGTAGTGCCAAATAGATTCATTAGTTTGGAATGTCCTTTATTAAAGTTCTATTAATGTAAACAGTTGGAGATATTTGTGAAACTAATCTTGATATTTTTTCAAGATATTTCAGTTTACAATTAGTATAAATACTTCTCCATTTGAAGTATTTTGGGTGGATTCTTTGATATTTCTGTAAACTAAGTTATTTTAAAAGGAAGTGCTATTGGAACAACTCTTGTATGGATAGCTAGATGCATTGAATAAAGAAAAGGACTTTCACAAGGATTCTCATGCAAAGCAATTGTCAATAAGTATTCTATATCTCTTGTTTAATATTGTTTTTCCTCTGTTTATTAATAATCATATTTGTTTCCATAAATCTGAATGATAAACGAAATAATGATATCTCAAAAAGTGCTTTAGTGCAATCTGTTTTAAAAGGTTTATCTTTCTTAATGTTTTCTTCAAACTATTATAGACAAGAAATTCTTAGTTGCTTCTTGTTTCTTAGTTTTTCATTGTGATCACTTAGTAAAGAATTCTTAATTGTTCTTCATTAGTGATCAACCACTTTCCCTCCCCTCAAAACATGTTGAAGGATTCTTAACTGTCCTTCATCCCTTTCGAGACCATTCCACCCTTTAAAGTTCCCATTTGCCTCATGTTTTACTATCGTGCCCTTTGAAGCTCTACTTTGTTGAATCAACCAATCCTGTTAAGCCATCTTTAGTTGACTCCATAGCCCAATGGCTTGAAGTACTTTGTTTTACCCATTTGTTCCTGAATTTCACCACCAATCAAAATCAAAACCCCCAAGCTTTCATACCTAGCCTGATATCCCACCAAACAAAGCTAAATCATAAAGACAGAGCCCTCTCTAGGTACAGATTGGCTAGATTATGTACCTAAAAGTTGTTTTGTGGTTACCTCGGACCCCTTTCCTCTTCCCAACAACTTCAGGGAAAATCTTAGTGATAAAATAGTGGCAACTCCACTGGGGAAAGAATAATTTGTTTGTTACTATTGTTTACTTTGTAAACTACAGACGGAGCCTGAAGTTAGCCAGGTAGCCTTTGAACTGCTCTTGCTTTGTAATTGCACAAGAAAATGAATGCTGCTTCAATCTATCTCTGGTCTAGTTTATGGATTGAACATCTAGTTTCAAAGACTTGATCAGTTCCTCTTGTCGAATAAGTCTTTAAGAAAGTTTAAATCTCATATCTAAAGCCTCTTAAAGAAACCATAGAAGTTGTTTTGAAAATTCATAAAGAAGCAAAATAATCATAAAATACTCAAAATTTGGTTTCTTGGAAAACTAACTTTTCCTTCAGAATTGTTTTACAGGTTTAGATCTGATCTATGATGGTGGATAGTGATCAAACACACAAAGGTTAAAATCATCAACCCGGCGACTCCAAATCAATTTCACAATCAAGACTCCACTGGAGAAATGAACCTAAAAGAACTCTGTGAAAAGATTAGGCGTTTAACTTGGATTGTTATCCAAGACATTATGTTCTTTCTCATTGATAAAGTTTTTCAATGTATATTGTATTTTAGAGATGATTTTAGATTAAATTTTCATTATTTTCCTTTGAAAAATGTTGATATAAAGTCTCCTTACACATTTGAACAGCAGTCTTCTAATTCTTATGAAGATCATTTTCTAATTGAGGAGAATCAAACAATCAAGACTAATCATACAATCCCTGTACATGTTCCTATACCTTATAAAGTTCCTGATAGATATAAGCTCCTCATTTTACCTCCTACACTCCATGCTTTCCCTAATGATTATCCCAAGTATCTCCCTAGGTTTGATGGAGAGAATGGTATTATTGCCCAAAAGCATATTCAAAATATTGAGGATTATCTTAACTTATTTGAAATAGATGAAGAGGATGTTAGTATTAGGCTTTTTGCTCTTTCTTTCCAAGGGAAAGTCAAGAGTTGGTTCAAAACCCTGCCTCAGACAAGCATCTCAAATCTCGAGCAGTTTCTCAAACTCTTCCTTGATAGATGGATAATCAAAGTCAATTTTCTCATAATCATAGAAGAATATAATCAGTTAAAAAGACATCCAGATGAAACAATACAACAATTTTCAGACAGATTTAATCAAGCCTATTATTCAATACCATTAAATATAAGACCTCCCCCTGATTCAACTCTTTTGCATTACCCAAGAGCATTTGATTCAGAGATAGAATTTAATCTAAGAGAAAGAAACCCCTCAACAATGGAACAGATGCAGAACATGGCAGTAGATGTAGAAGTTAATCTGAAAATTAGAAGAGAAAATTTGAAAGCAGAGAAAGAGGAAAAACTCGACATTTTGATAAAGAAAATAGAGGAAATGATTCATAAGATCACAATGAAAGTTGACCGTTTTGTTCAAAATCACCATGACACATTTGTTTCACAAAAAGAAGATGTTGATATCCATGAACAAATCCCTATTAATTCCAACTACCACAGATCAAAAGATAGATTCATAGAGCAATATGAGGAGGAGCAATCTCCTAATCTAATGTGTTTGTTTTATGACATTACTTCTTTTGATGATTTGCCCAAATATGATCAGTATGATGATAATTATGATCTTAAAATCAAAACTAACTTTACAGAGCAATCAAAGGCTAGTTTTAGGAATAAGGAGGTCTAGGTTTAACAGCTTGAAAATAGTGGTCAGCTTGTTCATTTCAACTATGAGAATGAGGAGGAAAGTGCAAAAAAGTTTGAAATCAGTGAAGGAACTTTACCATTTTGTTTTGATTCATTTCAGTTTATCAGAGATAACTATCATGCATCTAGAAATCAAATGTCAACAAGTCTTGATATTAACTATATAAAGGGCAATAAAATCCTTGTTCAAGACTTCTCATATCTAGATTTGCAGCCCCAAAATGCCATTGAATTTCAGGTTGCAGAAGAAGACTTGGAAGCTAGAACATATGATCAAATGATCCAAGATGATTCCCTGCCTCTTTTTTTTGAATCATTTCAATTTTTAAAGGAAATGTGGTATAAAAATTTTAAAGAAAAGGAGAAGCAGCTTGTAGAAATCTATGAAGTTCCATTTGAACCTACATGTAATAAGTTGCAGCAATCCTTCCAAGTTCTTTATGATCCAATAGCTCATAAGTTGAATGATGAATGCAATCATAATTTTTTCCATTAACAGACTATGAGAGTCAAAATCAAGATGATAATAGTTTCACCATATAGACACTACAATCAGTAGAAATATCATCACAAGGATCAGTTGAAAACATGCAGGGTGTTAAAGATAAAAGTGACATTTCAGTTTCATGGCATGTAGGCCATACACAACAGATTTACAGTTGTTTGAATCAGTTCAAGAATAGTGTATATATTTTACAAGATCCTTTTGTACAATTTCTAGATCCAACAAAGGAGATCAATAATTTCCTTATCTTCTCAAAGGAACAAAGCTATATTTGATTTTAAGATCTCAATTTTAACCACCAACAAGCACAGTCAACAAAAGTCACCAATGTATATGATGCTTGAGTGGTTGCACTGGTTGTTTCATTTTACCTAACTAGCAATCGGAAAGCTTATTAGGTTAAGTAGGTAGGATTTCAGTTTGATTTAATTCGGTTTTCAGTAGATTATGAAATAAATCCTTAAAAGTTTGAATCCAATAAAAAGGCCCTAAGATCTTGATGATTTACTAATTTGGTTTGAAGGTTGCAACACCTTTTAGTTTTAGGTTAGATCTCAAGTTTTGCAAGAAAAGGTTAAAAATATTTTTAATAAAAAGACCAAGGCTGAAGATTCCTACCTATCTGACAAGGTTCTCAAGTGGGATTCAAGAAGGGAGAATAAAGGTTTGGTGTTTATTGGATGGTAATTTTGGAGTTGAAGCCCGAGGAGAAGGCCCTAAGCTTTAGAAGCTTCATTGTCATACATACAATAAAGCAACAAGTAGAAAAAGATTTCATAGTGCAGTCAATATCATTAAGAGGCTATCTGACCTGTTGTTCTTGACTTTCCACCAGGAAAAGCCATGTCCAAGTGGAGCCAGTGTTATGCTCCTATACCAATAGGTGTCATATATCATGATTGACTTGATGAGCTATGTAATATGTTCATACCTTTACTTGTTGCAAAGGTTTTCCATATTTTCAAAAATCAAAAAATTTTAAAAATGTAAAGAGGGTATACCCTAAGAGAAAAATCAAAGGGTAAAAAGAATAAACATGGTCAAAAAAGGAAAAAAAATGAGCCCCAACAAAAAGAAAGACCAAGGAAAATGTGAAAATCTACAATGCCACTACTTTTTACTGTTGTAGAATAAACAATTGTGTGCAGCTTGTCATCTATGCCACAATTTATGAATAGTCAAACAACTTAAGCTTGGCTAGTTCATATTTCAATTTCATGTTTTAGATATAGAGAATAAAGATCTGACCAAGTAGTTTAATCTTGGCAGATAAGTAGATAGGTAGAGTAAATAAAAGGAGCTCAATAGTTTAATCTGAGCCCTTGGATGTAATAAGTGTAGACTTAGATAGACATTGCCATGTAAAAGAAAATAAAAGTTTGATAAGGATTTGCCAATCTAAGTGCACCCTAATAAAGAAGTAAAAATGCTAGGTTAAGTAGGTAGGGTAAGTAGATGATTGGTTGCAGAATAATGTGTGATGAATGGTCAAGTTAAAGGCTTAAATATTTTTTCTTTCATCACTTGGACATGTTAGGATATTCCGACACATAGGAAATAGTTAAGTACAACTTGGTCTAGTTTAGAGTTAGGTAAAGTGTGTTTCTTTACAGTTGTACATATTGTAACTTACAATCCGACGATCACGATATGTAGTGATCCGACGGTTCATTCTCTCCTCGGTATTACCGACACTTGATCCGTGGCTTGACACCCGATTGGTCCATGAGTTCTATTTAAAGCGCATGGAGGGTCATTGTTCGGGTAATCCGTGCATGAGAGAAGCTTATGTAAATTTTCATTCTTTGATTAATAAATTGCCTGTAGTAGCCACGTTGGCGCAGGCCGTGGACTGTTTCCCTCTTTGAGGGTTTTAACCACGTCAAAAATACTGGTGTATTGATCTGTGATCTGGTTGTGAGCGTTGTCCTTTTGGTGTTCTTTTTGAGGAACTTACCCTGTAAATTCCTACATGGTATCAGAGCTATTTGAGGGCCGCGTCCGTTGGTGATCCAAATCTGAAGCCGGTAGAACTGCATGCGGCTGTCGTTTCCTAGATCTGCTGTTTCTGACTGCTTTCGGGCCGAGAGGACTGCTCTGTTGCGTTCGGAGCATCTGTTCCAGAGAGGAACCCCTTTCGTTTCACGCGAAAAGGTTTCCGGTAGCCCTAGCTGCGTCATTTTTCAGATCGGGAGGTATACAGTGTTTTTGCAGTTTACTGTTATTTTCTCTCTGCTTATTTCAGTTTCGGTTTATTTACCCTTTTTTTAAACCGGATCTATACCTTTCATTTCTGCGTATGCTCTTTGCCCTGCAACTTTGTGCGATCTGGGCAAATCAGAAACAGAAAGGAAGGATTTTTCTCATGCGTATGCTCTTTTCCCTGCACCTTAGTGTGATCTCGGAAAATCAGAAACATTGAGAAAAATATTTAGCTTTTCAGCTAAAGCTAACTTTGAGATTTTTTTTTTAAATATCTAGTTTTTTGGCTAAAGCTAACTTCGAGCCGCAAGGTTCGTTTTTTTGCATATTCGTGTTGGGTTTTCTGTTTTGTGTTTTGTAGGGAAAAAGAGCTTTCTCAAGGAAAGCACGCAAATCGAGCCCCCCCTCTCTCTCTCTCTCTCTCTCTCTCTCTCTCTCTCTCTCTCTCTCTCTCTCTCTCTCTCTCTCTCTCTCTCTGTCTCTCTCTCTCTCTCTCTCTCTCTCTCTTTTTTGTATAGATCAATTGGTTCAAAGCTATTTTAAGAGAGTAGAGGTCTTGGGTTCAAGTCTCCATTTTGTGGGGGCGGATTTTTTTTTTCATTCCCGCACATTCGCGCACTTTGCCGGCAACTTCAACAAATTTTTTTCAAAAAGCCATAACTTCTTCATCCGGAAGCCTTTTTCAGAGCCGTTTTTTTTAAAACAGCCTAATTTTTCGAGACTATCCATTGGAACACTTACTTTCAGCATCTTTAGCTTCAGTTTTAAAAAAAAAAAAAAATGGAAAGTCCATGCCAAGTCATTCTTGACAGCACTAACTACTTCCAATGGATAGCCTACATGGAAGATTTACTTAGAAGTAAAGGTCTCTACAGAATAGCCACAGACCAAGAGAAGAAACCAAAAGATGAAGACAAGGCTGCAAAATGGGAAAATAGACAAGATCAAGCATGTGGTTTGATAGGGATGTCTATTTCTCCTGATCTTAGATTCCATATTGCAGAACTTGAGACTCCTCATGAAGCATTGGAAAAAATCGCTAAAGTTTTTGGGATTAAAAATGAAATTAGAGCCCATCAACTTGAAAATGAGTTGCTTACTTTGGATCCTAATAATTTTTCTTGCATTGAAGATTTCTTGTCCAAATTCAAGACCCTTAGATATCTCTTGGAGGGTGTTAAGGTTAAGAAAGAAGATGGTAACCTTATTTATTCCATCCTTACTAAGTTGGGACCAGCCTACTCTGTATTTGTTTCCACTTTCCATTCTACAAGGGAAGCTTTCATTTGTCAAGGAAAAGACTACAAGGCCCCTTCCTTTGACTCCTTTTGTGATTCCTTAATAAGAGAACAAGAAAAACTCTTACACCTTGGTCTTCTTAATCTTGGAAACTCTTCCACGAAAGCGTTAGCCGCCCAGCAGCAACCAAATTCAAAGAATCCTAAGAAGTCATATCCTCAAAAGAATGGTCCTAAACCAACTCAGCCTCAAAATGAAAGATCATTTCAGCAAAATGATAAGACCAATAAAAACAAATGGAAGAAGACTGATAGACATTGTAACTTTTGTAATCGAGATGGCCACTTAGAATCTAAATGCTTTAAAAAGATGGAAGCCTTGGAAGCCGCAATGAAGAAACATAACATCCATGTGGAGCCTACTTCAACTTCAACTTCCGGAATGGCACTTTCTGCATGTCGTTGTCAATCATCTCAGTCTGGTTATGCATTAAATGTATCTTCTTCCTCTCCTTCTCATGAGTGGCTCATTGATTCTGGAGCCTCTTATCACATGGCCAAAAACCAAGCCATGTTTTCTTCTTTAAATGATTGTAACACCAAAAATATATATGTTGGTGATGATAGATCTCTTAATGTTGTAGGGACTGGAACTGTTCATCTAGACAATGGTCAGTTTAATGATGTATTATGTGTTCCAACCTTATCCTGCAACCTTCTATCTGTATATCAGATAACTCATTCAGGTGAAGGTAAAATTGTTGAATTTTCACCTCATGATGTTGTAATCAAGGATCTAAGAGATCCTAAACAGATTCTAGCTACTGGTCTTGCTGATGATTCCCAAGGTTGTATAAGTTTCACAACTTTGGGTCATCAAATCTTCCCTCAGTATTTGTTGCTCATAATGATGAAGTGAGCAAACTTTGGCATGAGCGATTTGGTCACTTAAACTATCGCTCCCTTCAGCATCTATGTAAAGAAAATATGGTGACAGGTCTTCCTATGGTATCTTGCAGAGATGGTGTTTGTTCCGGATGTGTACTCGGAAAACATCATCGGGACAGTTTTGACAAACGTGCCTCTTGGCACGCCTCAGCCCCTTTACAGCTTGTGCACAGTGATTTATGTGGTCCTCTTCCTGTTGCTTCATTCTCTGGCTGCAAGTATTTCTTAACTTTCATTGATGATTTCTCCAGACGCACTTGGGTATACTTCTTAAAACTCAAGAGCGAAGTATTTAACACATTTTTGGCCTTCAAAGCCTTTGTTGAAAAACAATCTGGACATCAAATTCTTAAGCTAAGAACTGATAATGGTGGAGAATATGTTAAAAACACATTCATCAACTTTTGCACCGAAAATGGAATTCAAATGCAACATACTGTTCCATACACTCCACAACAAAATGGTGTAGCTGAAAGGAAAAATCGCACCTTAAAGGAAATGGCTAATTGTATGCTGCAATCTAAAGGACTCAGTCTTAGTTTTTGGGCCGAAGCAATTAATTGTGCAAATTATATAATCAATCGCACTCCTACTAAGGTTCTAGAGAATATCACTCCAGAAGAAGCTTGGAGTTCCATTAAACCAGATGTAAGTCACTTTCGTGTTTTTGGAAGTGAAGCATGGGCCCATATTCCAGATGAAAAGCATAAAGCTTTAGAACCTAAGAGTGAGAAATGTACTTTTGTTGGATATTCTGAAGATGTAAAAGGTTATAGACTTATTCCATTTAAGTCCAAAAATGTTATCATTAGAAGAGATGTAAAATTTGATGAAAATAAATCGGCCTGCGAGCCTAGTCCGGCGGATGTGCCACCTCTTCCTATCTCTTCTACTTTTGAAAACATTTCTTCTTCAGATGATGAAAGTGAGGATGATAATCCTCCCCCACCTTCTCAGGATCCTCAACTTCCAAGATGGGTCCGTGCTACTCGGGATGCAGCAGGTGATCTTGCCGGTGATCCTACAGATCAGCGACGTACACGTTCTCAGTTTGAAAGAGCCTCTTCTTTACTGGCTCAAGCTCCAGTAAATCATGATCCTGACACTTTTGCAGAAGCTTCAGGCCATCCACATTGGGAAGCAGCTATGAATGAAGAATATCATTCATTGTTGGCAAATGATACATGGGATCTTGTTCCTCTACCAAAGGGACGCAAACTTGTTAGATGTAAATGGGTTTACAGAACCAAGTATGGACCAGATGGGAAAGTTGATAAACATAAAGCTCGTCTTGTTGCTAAGGGCTTTTCACAGGTTGAAGGCATTGACTACACTGAAACCTTCTCCCCTGTTGCCAAAATGAACTCTATCCGCCTTGTTCTTTCCCTTGCTGCCTCTTTAAAATGGGAAGTCCATCAGATGGATGTTAAATCTGCCTTCTTGCATGGGGACTTGCAGGAAGAAATCTATATGGAACAACCCATTGGCTTCATACAAACAGACTCCAGCCTTGTTTGTCGACTTAAGAAATCCCTTTATGGTCTCAAGCAAGCTCCTCGGGCTTGGTATGCCAAAATGGATAGCTTTCTTTTAGAATCTGGCTTTTCTAGGTGTTATTCTGACAATACTGTCTACACCAAGAAAGTGGGCAACTCTCTTATCATCCTTGTTCTTTATGTTGATGATCTTATTCTTACTGGTAGTGATCCCAACCTTATAAACCATGTGAAGTCCAGCCTTAAAAAGAAATTTGAAATGACAGACTTAGGACACTTACACTATTTTCTCGGTCTTCAAGTCTTGCAATCCAAGGAGGGTATTTTCCTTTCCTAGTCCAAGTATGCTTGTGATATTCTTCGTCATTTTCACATGGAAGACTGTAAGCCAGCCCCTTCTCCCTTTCAGTCTGGAGTCAAACTTTCAGTCTCTTGTACTTCTCCTGAAGTTGATGCTACCTTATACCGTCAACTTGTAGGAAAACTCTTGTATTTAACCCATACTCGTCTTGACCTTTCCTTTGCTGTTGGCCTTGTTGCTCGTTTTATGCAAAACCCCCGTGAAAGTCATTGGAAAGCAGCTAAAAGAATACTTCGTTATGTTCGAGGTACAGTACAGTTTGGGATTCATTACAGTGCCAAAGCAGCTCCTCTATTAGTTGGTTTCACTGATTCTGATTGGGCTGGTGACCCTGATGATCGAAAGTCTACTGTCGGTTATGTCTTCACTCTTGGTTCAGGACCTATTACATGGGCTTGTAAGAAATAGGCTGCCATTTCTCTTTCTTCAGCAGAAGCAGAGTATCGTGGTGCCATGGAAGCTATTAAGGAAGCCTTGTGGCTTCGTCAGATCCTATCAGAGTTTGGCTTTGAGCAGCAGCATCCAACCACACTTTGGTGTGATAATCAAAGTGCCATTCAGCTATGCAAAGATCCAGTCCAGCATCAGCGCAGCAAACACATTGAACTACACATGCACTTCATCAGAAAGCTCATTCATGACCATGTTCTTGAAGTGCAATATTGTTCAACAGATGATCAGGTTGCAGACATCTTCACAAAGGCTCTCACAGAGGCGAAGTTCACTAAACTTCGATATATGCTTGGAGTTCAGGAAGTTGTCACTAAGGGGGGATAGGCTCTAGTGCCTCCTTCCTTCTCCTATTGTGTAATATTTGTAAATCCTTCAATCCTATCCCAAGTTGTTCTTAAGGGGGGATGTTAGGATATTCCGACACATAGGAAATAGTTAAGTACAACTTGGTCTAGTTTAGAGTTAGGTATAGAGTTAGGTAAAGTGTGTTTCTTTACCGTTGTACATATTGTAACTTACAATCCGACGGTCACGATATGTAGTGATCCGACGGTTCATTCTCTCCTCGGTATTACCGACACTTGATCTGTGGCTTGACACCCGATTGGTCCATGAGTTCTATTTAAAGTGCATGGAGGGTCATTGTTCGAGTAATTCGTGCATGAGAGAAGCTTATGTAAATTTTCATTCTTTGATTAATAAATTGCCTGTAGTAGCCACGTTGGCGCAGGCTGTGGACTGTTTCCCTCTTTGAGGGTTTTAACCACGTCAAAAATATTGGTGTATTGATCTGTGATCTGGTTGTGAGCAGTGTCCTTTTGGTGTTCTTTCTGAGGAACTTACCCTGTAAATTCCTACAGGACAAAGCAAAACTCACATTGGAGACAACACATCAAGGAGACAAAGTCAAACTAATTAACTTCCTTACTCCATTTTTCCCCAAAAATTCACTAATTTCCCCTAAGTGCTAAAAGTACCTAAACAAGTTAGGGGGGCTCAGAGCATTTCTCTGACTTTTGGAGGGACTGGACCCTTGGCCCAATAATTTGAAATACCTAAAGCACTTAAATCCCCTTCATAAAGTCACTCATTCCCTTTATAAAGCTTTTTCTTAAGTAAAATCCTATTTTTCTTAGAAAAAATAAAAACATTCTATCTACATGAAACCCTCATATATCATTAGCTTAGGGTATAAGTGTTGTATGATGAAATGCATTTTTAGAAAACATTAGACTTAGCACTGTCCCATTCATTTTGGTCATATTAACCACTAATGTTTTATTATATAATTTCTCTATAAAACAAAATTACGCACGCCCATCTTATATTATTTTACAAAACCCCAAATATTACATATTCTGCCCCGATGGTTAAATATAACCATAAATCAAACAATAAAATGGGATTAATTAACTAATCTGTAGTTAATTAAGAACCCGACCCCACCACCATTTAATGAGGATTAATTATGTCATTTGGACTAATTAATAACTCTATAACCAATCGCATCACCCTCGATATGATTAATTCCTTTAAATTATATCGGGCCCGCCCTCCTTTAACCTTCCACCACTTCACCTCCCAGACAACTGTCCGATCGGCTCCCACAGATCCAACGGTGATCACGCATATTGCACAATCCTTTTGGTTGACATTTAGCGCGTGATGGAGAGCGGTTTCGTGAATAGTACCTATGCTACGTGTCACACAGTGTATGGAGTCACGCGGCCCTCCCTCAATACCACTCGCCTCCCAAAAATAGTGCGATGAAACCCACTTACTGCCTCCACTAAAAGGCAATACGTCTCATCATTTGGTTGCCACCAATTGTCATCCGCCCACCAATATCAACCATTTACCCGTTTAAATACAAAAACCCCAGTTTTGCTAGTTTTCACCTGATTGTGCAATAAAACCCTATGTAACCCATCTGCGCCACTTGAACCTCTGTTAACTGATTCAAGCATGGTTCACCTCCTGAAAATCAATCTAGACTCACTCCACAAACCTTTCAAGCTCAAATGAAACATTTTCGACCTCCTCTGCAAACCAATGTTTTCTTAACAATTTGTTTTGTTTTACAGGTGATCAGAAGACCACAGCCTTGGATAAACAGTCTTAATACTACTCATAAGACCTGTTTACTCCAAGATTGTTATCAAATATATTCGAACAGAAATGGAATATAAAACATACAGTAAAAAGACAAGCAAAGGAAACACGAAATTAAATGATTTATTGTTGAAACAGACAGTAAAAACCTAAAATATACAGTGAAGGTAAAAGGACACAGTAAAGAACAGTCAAAGTGTATTAGGATTAAAGAGTATCAAATTAAAGACCAAGTCAAATAAATAAGCTAGCATGAAGATAAATAGCAGGGAAGATAGTTACAAAACAGAGTATACAAATCCATGTCAAAGTGAAGACAGATGAAAAAAACAGAGCGGTAAAAGTAAAAAGTAAAAAGTAAACAGTAAAAGTAAACATGAAGACATTAAGGGTTAAACAAAGATGAAAACACTTTCAACAGCTACAATGAATTTTATCCAAAGAAAAAGTGAAAAATAGTCAAAATAAATTTAAGGTTAAAAGATGAAATTAGAGCAAAAATGGTACATTCTTCAGAAATTTCCTGTTTAAGTCATAGTTTTGCAGAAACTATTTTGGCCAATCCAAGAAGTATTTCGAGAAACCGTAGGAGGTTTGTGTTCCTAACAGGCCAATATACAAAAACCTATCTCACTTTGTACATAGGTATTACCAAGAGGGAGATAAGTGCATGTCTTCACAGCCTATTTTTCAGGTTGTGCAAAGTCATGTTTTTGACATCTTTTTGCAGAAAATATTGTGAACAGCTAGATATGAATTTTGGGAAACTGAGAGAATTTTATCTCACAAACATTCTTATCTACAAAAACCTCTTTCACTTTTTACATATATATCAATTATTGAAATATACAAGCATATCATTGGACCATAATTTTGCAGAATTTCTGGGGCAGAATGCACAAAGGAAGGATGCAGATAGTGACTAGGATGCCTCATCATCAACTAAGAGTTGCTATCAAATTCGAATTTCTCTTCTTTGTCACCATAAATCCATAAACACAGTTCCAAATAGATTCATTAGTTTGGAATGTCCTTTATTAAAGTTCTATTAATGTAAACAGTTGGAGATATTTGTGAAACTAATCTTGATATTTTTTCAAGATATTTCAGTTTACAATTAGTATAAATACTTCTTCATTTGAAGTATTTTGGGTGGATTCTTTGAAATTTCTGTAAACTAAGTTATTTTGAAAAAGAAGTGCTATTGGAACAACTCTTGTATGGCTAGCTGGATGCATTGAATAAAGCAAAGGACTTTCACAAGGATTCTCATGCAAAGCAATTGTCAATAAGTATTCTATATCTCTTGTTTAGTATTGTTTTTCCTCTGTTTATTAATAATCATATTTGTTTCCATAAATCTGAATGATAAATGAAATAATGATATCTCAGAAAGTGCTTCAGTGCAATCTGTTTTAAAAGGTTTATCTTTCTTAATGTTTTCTTCAAACTATTATAGACAAGAAATTCTTAGTTGCTTCTTGTTTCTTAGTTTTTCATTGTGATCACTTAGTAAATAATTCTTAATTTCTCTTCATTAGTGATCAACCACTTTCCCTCCCCTCAAAACATGCTGAAGGATGGCCTTCATCCCTTTCGAGACCATTCCACCCTTTAAAGTTCCCATTTGCCTCTTGTTTTACTATCTTGCCCTTTGAAGCTCTCCTTTGCTGAATCAACCAATCCTGTTAAGCCATCTTTAGTTGAATCCATAGCCCAATGGCTTGAAGTACTTTTTTTTACCCATTTGTTCCTGAATTTCACCACCAATCAAAATCAAAACCCCTAAGCTTTCATACCTAGCCTAATATCCCACCAAACAAAGCTAAATCATAAAGAGATAGCCCTCTTTGGGTACAGATTGGCTAGATTCTGTACCTAGAAGTTTGTTTGTGGTTACCTTGGACCCCTTTCCTCTTCCCAACAACTTCAAGGAAAATCTGAGTGATAACAACGCACATCCTTTATCTCAACGGTCAACTTAAAGTGTTCCATTGATATCTGCCAATTCAATAACTCTATCAGAAGTCGCATATCACTACTCTTTAAGAAACCGTCCCAAGTGTTCCATGGAAAACCCCCGATGTGATAAGCTGATCGCAATCGCGCATCACTAAAATCATAAGACACATCCAAAAATCTCCTTTGAAATCTTCCGATGTGATTTCATTATTGTATAGTGCATGTTCAATAAAGGCAAAACATGAAGTATTACGAACATGTGCGGTTTAAAGTTATAAGTCAATTATAAAGAAAATTTAAATGATTTATCAATTTTAAAGCATGTTGCCTCCCCATGCCAGCTCACCATTGATCGCAATCACAACCATGCAGAGGAACCATTTAAGCATGGCACTTGTAACTCCCGATCTACGATATTTGATTATCGCTAATCGCCAATCGGCAAGTCACGATACCCATTCTAAAAAGGACCGTTATAAATTTGCAATATGACATACCATCACAACATTAAAGTTTCACGTTGGAAGTTATGAGAAAATCATTAAGGAGCAGTTATGGCTTAATCCTTCAAAGATTTCATCCTTGGTGGCTTAATATATCCTAGATTCGTAGCATCTATTATGCTTAATTGTTGTTAGTCTTGTGCGCTGTGTATTAGCATTTAACAAGTTTTTCTATTGTTACATCCTTCTATTTCATTTTGTAGAGCAAATCTGAAATCATCAGTCCAGCAAAAATGTCTAAGAAATCTCGGAAAGTAAAGGTCCCCGTCATAGCGAAATATGAACCAGCAAAGTTGGTTCTGATAGATGATACTACATGTCTAGTCCTTGGCAAGACTTCATGGGAGGGAATATATAATCTACTCGAAACCGAGGATCCAACCGAAATTGAAGAAGAAGCAACAGCTGATTCAAGTAATAAATCAGAAAATACTCTTAAGGATTTAGCAAGCTCCTTCCTCCACAAAATAGAAGCCCGTGAGAAAGTGTTACCATACAATGACCTAGTGAGATGGGTAATAGAGAGTATCAACATAACCGACAAAGCATTCTTTACAGCCGATGGAAGGATGTTTGGGACATTCAAGGAAGAAGATGTCAAGAAGATGTATCATTTGCCGGACCCCCAGAAACATTACAACAAGGCATTTTTAGAAGCTTTCACCAAGGAGAATGAGGTAGAGTCAGACCCTATCAAGCAATGGAGACATTTCCCAAACAAGCATAAGCATGAATCCTCTAGTATGTACTCCGTGGACTCCTTAGCATCTCCCTATTGCTATGCTGGTGCTATGATATGTAGACTCTTTGGAGCCTCTGATTCAGCTAGATTTTCCATAGAAATGGTGCCTTTAATGGAAGCAGCAATTAACTCTTTTATCATGGATTGGGAAACCATTTGATCAAATAAAATAGCCTACCAAATCCTTGATTATAGAAGAAATAGGTATGTAACTACCTAAATAATACCCCCATTCTATATGAGCACCTACATTATGGATACCATCTGTTTCAATTCTGACTTCCCCATTCTAGGTTGGAAATGGACTCCTCAAGACCCAACTCCTATTCACATTTATCATAAGTATTTGTGGAAGGCCCATTATAAAGATCATATATATAGAATTTGCCATGGTTTTGTTTTACCCGCCCATTAAGCCATACTCAATAGACCTACTCATCGGTTATCCGATGAGGCTAGCATTGACCTAACATCAATCGACAGTTGGTTTGGTGAAGAAAAGTTCACCTATGTCAAACTTTTTAGCAGCATCACAGATCCACATATTCTCCCATTGTACATTCCTGATAAGCTATTGGTGAGAGAAATAGCTTACCAGATAACAGAGAAAGGAAATGTCCAGGAACCTCAAATAGTCCAAGAAACAAATGTGGCGTACATTTCCCCTCCGCTGTGGTACTTACTACATGATTTCAAACATGCCAAGAAAGAAGCAAAGAAGATAAAAATTCTAAGGTCAGCAATCATCCCTAAGAGATAGTATGACCCAAACAAAGTGGCTTACAACTTTACCACTCAGGTGAAAATTGCCAAATTTGAACATGAGAAGGATGACTATGATGACTTGTTTGCTTCGGCTAAGTCGTTTTCACAAGTAAAACATCTAGCAGGGATCAATTTGGAAGCAGGGGAGATAGTTAAGTTTATGCAGTTCAGGACACAGAGGTTACAAACATTACCTCTAGATTTATTGAGCACTACCCCTATGGTGCAGCAAGAAGTGTTGTGGGGAAAAATGCCTATGCAGGACGATCCTATCCACCTAAGGTGTGACAGTGCCTTAGCAACAAACAAGGACAGCTATTCTGGTTTCTTCCTTTATGAAATGTGAAAGAAGAGAGATAAATAGACTTACCGGTGTCTTCCGTTTGTCCCTCAATCTGGTCTCTCTTCTCTTTGGGAGTTCACAGCTACTTGCCTTCTCACTCGCCCAGCTTCAACAGCTTCATGCAAGATCACAAGAGAACAGCTACTTGCCTTCTTGCTTGTCCAGCTTCAACGGGTTCCTGCAAGATCACAAGAGAACAGCTACTTGCGACAAGAGAAGAACACTACACAAAGACAGATATTCACATTCATAACTAGTTTAGGATTAGAAATAAACCAAATATACTAATGCAATCATACATCAAAAATACATCAGTATATAGGAGAAAACAAGATAGCTTTATTGATGAATAACAAGGTTCAGGAAGAGATACAACCCAGAAGGCTCCAATCCAGCATCTCCTTCCCAGCAAATGGAATTCCTATCTTCACCCCCTTCAAAGCATTAAGCACCCAATGATTCCAATCTCAAACCAACAGCAATTCTTTGCAATAACAAAATTCCAGCCCCTAGATCTCATGGAGGAGAGATCCATATATAGATGTTTGGAGAGAGGATGAGTCAGCTTGAGATCTGACTAGTGTCTTCTCCCTCTGTCAGTTCTTGATTCCACTTGGAGGTTCTTGCTTCCACTTGGAGATTTGGAACCTCTTACTCATCACCAGTCGAATTCCCTGAGGCAAGTGTCATTTTGGAAGCTTCCTCGGTTTTGACACCTTGAGAAATGAACTTGCCACATGTCCACTCTCGTTCAGCGCAGGTAGCCAGTGTTCCCTTTGACATTCAACGTAGGTAGCCAGCGTTGGTTTTGACATTCAGCGCAAACAACTAGTGTAGCCACTGAAATTATCCTGAATTGACTTGTTTTTTAGCAGTTTCTGGTGGAGAACTTCTGTGAATTGCTGTGGTTTGTTAGCCTTGTTCCTCTAGGGGTAGGAACAACATGTTTAGGGACTTTGGATCCCTTAGATTATGGACATTTCATGCTCAATGCTGTAAGGCACAAAAATGTCTATAACAGTTGCCCCCTAAATTATGAGGCCGTTTATCAGGTGAAATGCTTTATCAGGGGGATCCGAAGTTCATCCAATGCTGGGAGGAGACCTGTAATAAGATACAATACAATACATTATTTTTCATACTGCTTTCATGATCTAGCTGAGGCGGGCATTCCCATGCTCAGCTTTATAAATTCATTTTTCTGTACATAGAACAGACAATCGTCTGATGGTAGACTGATAATTTTGATGAAATTATCATCCTTTGAGTAGGATGATTATCTGCTGCAATGATGTACATGTCAATGTCTTTATCTTTCCTGAATATATTTCGCAGCCCGGATGGATGAAACTAGATCTGGGGTCTTCAAACTCGTTCGATCTTCACTCTAAGTACAAGTCGATCCATGTGAGAAATGTTCTGAAGTCGAACATGAAAAGACATCGCTTGGTTACCGGTCAATGATGTAAACCGTTAACAAGCGCGAGAGGAATCACCGATAATGATAATGACCCTCAAGGTACTGCAGTACAATTCACGTGGTGTGAATAAAGTACTTGGCGTCGAACACCACGCAAAATCTTTCAGTCGAAGGTCATTGATGTATACCTGTCGCCGGAAGTGAGAAACTTGCCATTGAGGCATGCAAGCTTCAAAGTACTGAAGGGGTTGTTCCTAGATCAACTTCTTGGATAATGAGCTGATGTCGACAAGAAGCGATCCGTCAAAGGAGGGTCTTAATGAATCCCACATCAGTGACACAGAACGGAGCTAATGATTTTAATGGAGGTGAAAACAATCCGTGACATATGATTCAGGGTGGCGGTCATAAAAGGATGAAGAATAATGTATGGCAGTGGATGGGACACGGTTGAATTTTCTGAACGACTTCTCTTGAACATATGGCGACACTGATGCGATGGATTGGTAGCATTACCCCAAATATGGATGGTATGGCGAGACCATGGATGTGACCGGTGAATGAAACAACCCAACCCGATTGTGGTACGGAGGAAAAGTGTCATGCTCAAGAGCGACTTGCTACCATCAAAGTTTTCTTTAGTTTCTCCCAATTTTTCCCCAGTCATTGCTGACCAGTACCTCTTTATTTTTTTCAAGCTTGAGGAGGATAACATATGCTTGTTCTATAACCTGCCCTTCGGGCAAGCCCATTGCTATGTTTTAACGAGCCTAGCGATAGTGAAACTCGTTCTCGTCTAAAGACAAGTTTGTCGCTATTTAATGATTTTAACGAGTCTAACGACAAGGATAACTCGGTCCTTTTCATTTTTAGAGAGTCTAAAAAGGTACATAAAGTTAACTCCAAAAGTCCTTTTTCGTCATCTGATCCCTTAAGTCCGAAAAAGTATAAAACAATACAGAAGGGATGAGTTTTCGATAGTTTTAACGAGCCGAACAAAACAAGCGCTCGATCTTTTTGTGCAATAATCCCTCAGGTCCAAAAATATTAAAATCTAGAGGAGGGATAGCAATTCCTATCCCTTTAACAAGCTAGAAGGCCAAGGACTCGGCAATCTTTTCATATTTTACGAGTCAGCTGAAAAGAGCTTAAAGAAGACTCGTCTTTTGAGGAATGAGTGATAAACAGGGTTAGCAGCTGATTCCAGGTATAGGTTGGAATTTTCCAATCACGGCAGTGTCACAAGGATGGCTAGGTGAAATCACTCTTCGCAGCTGTTCCTCAAAAAGGGTAAACAATCATATGGAGGTGAACGATCGGCCAATGGAAAAGTGGAGGTGACGGTGCAAACACGACCAAGGCTTTAATGGCTGATGATATTACATTCACAGTGGTTATTTACCGGGATAGTTCATTTTTTAACGAGCTTAAACGCGGGTGGAAACATTTGCTCGGTCTTATGTTTATTTTTTAACGAGCATGAACTATGTGCTAAAACTGCTCGGATCTTGCGTTTATTTTTTAACGAGAATGAACTGTGTGCTAAAACTGCTCGATTCCCAGTCATATGATAAGAGTGTCTCATTGAGATTCTATTTTTTATGGAGCTTCATCTCACAAAGCTATGCCCCGCATCCTTTCATTATGCAAGTTCGGAAACGACTAATCCTACGAGTTTAAAGGGTTAGACCTACAGGTTTAAAGGGAAGGACCTAAAAATTTAAAAAATAAATAGCCGCCCCTTGCTTGCACTCCAAAAGGTTTGCATGCCCCCAGGCATAAAACAAAGTTTCAAGGTTACCTCTACTTCTCTTCCGTCAAAACATTTGTTTTAACGAGAGAGGCTTACCTCTTTCAGGTTACCCAAAGATTGTCTCGTTAATCTTTCAAACAAAACACTTCCTCGGCAATATCTACCGAAATAGACAAAGGTGAGCGACGATGCCCGCCAACTCACATAACTTTGACAAAAGAATCTTATTCTAGAACAACCCCTCTTCCTAGACGGACAGGGTACGGACTAGTCATATTCTCCTGCGGAAACCTACCTTATACCCAAAGTTTTCTTGCCGAAGCAGACCAGGACGCATGCCCCCTGGGTTCCAGTCATATCCTCCCGGATTACTCGCGCTCATCAGGAGGATGGACCGTGGGTTGAGACACTTCTTGCGTGAAGAGACCATTTAGGGATGGTACATGACTATTTGCAATGCGTGATCCGGGAAATGAAAGTTGGTCCACGAGCTTGACCACTCTTCCTTCATGCGGAAAACACATTACTCTAAAGAGTGAGGAGACGATGGCTCCCATGCAATATATATAGTCTCGTCCAAGGAGTAGGTTATAATCCAAGGGTCCTTGAACGACCATCACGTTCATTTGAACGGTCTTCCCTTTCAATGTTATGGGCACATTGGGGAGGATCCCTAAAGGTCGACTGGTTCCTTTATCAAAGCCTGATAGATTTCTCATTTCAGGCAAAAGCGCTGGCGAACCAAGCGCTTTCTAAGCAATAGAGGAAAGGATACTCACAGATGCCCCCTCATCAATGATAGTGCCAGCCATTACCATTCTGTATATTTGAACGATAATTCTGAATGGTATGCTTGCTGGCAACCGGGGTCTGCCTAGTTGGTTCCAGTCGAACGAGATAACTAGGTTGCTTGGTGGTGGGACCAAATAGACGACCGGGTATGACTCTGACGAAGTTCCTTCCTGCGACAAAGGAATGGGCAAATTGCCCCCTTGTTCGTTGGAGTCTGTGTTGATGAAGATAATTTGGACGGTGTCGTCTTTATTCTCCTCTGTGATGGTATCATTCGAAGATAGAGCCTCTGAAGGCAAAACCAGGTCAACTGTCGTCTCAACCTTTTGACTTTCGTCACGCATGGATCCAGACGGTTCATCTTCAATGATAGATGCTTCGGCTGACCACCTGGGCGGGCCAGCCGGGTTCTCAACTAGTGAAGGACTTGGCAGGAGTTTTTGATATCCAGGAGGAAGTTGCGCTCGTAAAATCAAGCGATCTTCCAGAACTCTTTTAGCCTCGTCTAAGAAGGGACAACTGTGGATGGCGTGGTCGCCTTCACACAGTTTGCAAGGAAATCTAGCTTTCCCTCTCCGTCCTGGGATTTCACTTTCACTAGTCGACGGTGAGCTGTCAACATGGCTATCAGAGGTCCACACTACCGAATTGTGCAAACGGGGGGACCAGTCCCTTAGTATCCGAGGGATGCAGGGACAATCTTTGTGGAAGTGGTCTCCCTTGCATATGACACATGGCGATTTAGGCCTGGTCAGTGTTGTGTGTGGATTTTTGTCAGACGACACTTGTTTGCCCCCAGTCGCTTTTGGCTCCTTCTTCTTCTTCTCTTTCTTCTTCTTTTCCTTCTTCTCCTTAGGAACTTGGTTTTTTGTTCTACCAGTTCCGTCAAGCGAAGAGGAAGGAGGAGAGGAAGAGTTAGATGAGGTAGAAGGCTGGTTGGCAACTCTGGTCTGGTCTAACTGTTGACTTGACTGTTCAGGAATGGTGGTGTTCTGAACGACATTGGTTGAAAAGAGCTAGACTGGCAGGCCAATTGTCAGTCCTGGAAGCGACAATGTGGCCATATGAGGTGCACCAACATCTCCCCAAGAGGAGAAGGGACTAGGATTTCCACCAAGGGGAATTCCTTGGTTGGTGTGCTCCACTTTTTCAACCTAAAGATCAACGCAGGAATAGGGGTGATTGTTCCGTTTAAAATAAATTTTAACGACGCTTTAGACACAACTTGCTTTTTCAGTTTTAAAGAGTCGAGAAAAAGCTAAAGATGACTCTAGTCTCCTTCGATGTTTTAACGAGCCCGAAGTGACAAATGTGTTACACTAAAAAATGTCACCATGACTATTTACAGTTAGTATGGCTCAATCAACAGTCATGCTACCCTCTTAGGCAAGTCTTATGCCTCTGCTCTCCATGTCAAACTCCAAAAAAGAGAGAAAGTCTTGTATAAATGTATTTATCTCTGGGGACGCAGGTTCTCTCAAACTTACCTGCGGGGACGCTCTCTATGTTCACAAAAACTGCGTCTTTGGACGCTCTGTATGTAAAGGGACAGGTGCGTCCCCCTGTAAAAGTTAGAATGCGCAAGTTTCATCTTTAAAAAGTTACTTGTGGTTATTTCTAGAGCATTCTAGAAGGTTGTTCGACGTGTATTGGGCGCCTCCAGATGGTTCATGCACTCCTATCAAAGAGGAACTTATCCCATCAATAAGGGAGCTATCCCACCCAAAGAGGGGATTATCCCATTGATGGTGGACCTGATTAACCTCCTCTTGAGCACTATAAATAAAGGCATCGGGCCAGAAGGAGGAGAGGTTAGAGCTATACATTTTCTAAGGGTAAATGCTGCAGGAATTAGGACTCCCATTTAGAAGCTTGTGAGGAGAGATTGCCATCTTTACTTGTTCTATTTGGAAGTGGGTGTGCTTTGTCAAAGTAAAGGAGAACTCTTGAAGGACACTGGAAGGACTTGCACAACACCAAGGCTCAGGTTGTATTTGTTCTTTTGTTACCTATTAATGCAAATGAGTCCATTCTTCTCAATAACTTGTTGTTTATGAGTTATTTCATGTGCTCCTTGGTCTACATGTTGAATATGCTTTGTTTTATGTTATAATCAGGTGCTATTTAATTGTTTGACTGTTGGTGATTGCAGGTTTTGGAGAAAAGGAGGAGCTCATCCAGATCAACAAAGCTTGGACTTCTACAACAGCGTTTGGACAAAGGTAAGAACAAAACACTTGATATCTCATATTATAATGCATGTTTAGAGAAGGATAGATCTTGTTTGTCTTGTTTGTCACTAGAGAGTCTTAGGCTCCTAGGGAGGTTGGTTGTGTCCGCACAATCGACTCTTTCCGCCTGACAAATTGGCGACTCCACTGGGGAATCCATGAATGAAAAAGATTTTTCCTTTGAATGAACTTTGCTCTGAGAAAATTGATTTCTTTTTCTGGTTTTTGACTGTGTGAATTTGTGTTTGGGTGGATTAGCTTAGCAGTAAAATAGATTTAGTTTTTCTTGAGTTTTACAGTCGGACGCACCCTCTTAGTATTGCACAGTGCATCCCTGGACGCACTGTTGCTGTGCGCACAGAGCGGGCACGCACCTGTTCTAACGGGTCGCCTGCGTCCTCTGCTAAAATTTGAGAAAATTCCATTTTTCATATTTTTTCCTCTTAAATTTTGCTTTTTTATAGATTTTGCTGCCCAGATCCATTAGTATCCTGTCAAAGATCCTTCACCTGAATTGGTTTTCGTAGCATTAAGTGTTTTAGTGGATTTCATTGAAATTTAAGCCTAGGGTTTGATTTTTGAGTAGATCCTGTAGTGACTTTAATGGTGGAAGTTGTCAAGCCTTAGATCTCTCTGGTTTGGTCAACCTTCTTAAGAGTCGGATCTGTCGTAAGTCTACCCGTGTGAGCAACCAACATGTTGAGTTGTCTCTTTGGTCAAATTTCAAAGTGCTTGTTGATTAAGTCTTGATTTCCATTTTACAAAAAGAACAAAAAGATTTGAGTTTTGTTTTGATTAGCTCTTGATTCTGCAATAGCTGGTCCTTGATTTGATTTTGGTCAAGTAAAACAACCTAGAAGCATCTTTGTAGGTTTTTGCCTCGTTAAGATTGCTTAGAGTAAATTTACCTTTTAGTTTGCTTGTGAGTGAAATTCGTAGATTTTAATAGTTGTTAAGATTGATTTTTGTTAAATTAGATTTATTTGCTTTATTAAAAGAAAAATACAAAAACATCTTCTTTAAAAGTCTTGTTTCAAGTAGCTTTTGATTTTTGAAAGAGAAAAAGAGTTTTTCATGCACGTAAAGAGTGGTCATGTTTGTATGCTTGGAAATATTAAGAGCTTTATTTCTTTGATTTTCATTGCAAAAGAGAGTTGTTTTTTATAAATTTGCATTCTCTAAACTTTCTTAGCTAAGAATTTCATTGAAAAAGAGAAAGTAGAATAAATCATCTTAGGTGCATTTTTGTAGTGGTTTGAGTCGAGTCTACACACCACAGGTTTCATCTCCACCACCTTTTGAGTTAAAGAAAAACCATAAAATTCACGCTTAAAGTAAAATTTACATAGTAACTTTTCTTTTACTAGGGCTCTGAAGCACCAACTTAGCTTAGGCTAGTGTCTTGGAGTAGGTGAGTACTTAACTCTCCAAGACAGTAAAACCAAACAAGTAGCTAATCTTGAGTTAGAATCAAATCCAATTGTTACATTTACACTCTGGGAAAGTTCCTCTTAAAGGAGAAGCACGAGCTCGTGTCCGAACCAGTGAGGGGATCAATCCTCCCTTGTTGGGAACGACGCCAGACAGTACGTATTACAAACGGTAAACCTCGGATTAACCATTGTCGAGGAGCCAGGGGTCACTTATCGGTAAACCTTGGATTATTGTCAAGGAGCCGGTAAGGGGATTGAGCTTGTTACTCTGCCCTTGCGTGCTGTCAGAGTTTAGACTGTTCCCCCAGGTGTACTTGTGGCCGTTGGTAACCTTAGTGACCATAATCTCTAGGATTCTACCCAAGGTGACGATGGAGGGAAGATCCCACTGTACCTGGAGCAGACGTCGGTTATACTCACTTGGATTTTCCGGGGGGTTCGCTTCACTTCGAGACGGTTAAAGTGGAGGAACTTGTGCCGTCTATTCATTAAGCAGGTTGTCGGGGTAACTGTTCCACCCTCCACTTCTGTACTGAATTCGGCGATGTTGGGTTTCATCTCCAACTAGTGTTTTCGGTCCGGAAGGCAACTGTTTGTGTGTGGTTTGACGCCCTAGATTCTTTAGGCGTGTGCATCAAAATTTGTTTGGTTCTTTAGCGGCTTTAGGTGGTTTGATTTGAAATTTTTACTTTGTTTTCGTGTGTAGTAGTTAAAAGTCTTTAGCTGTGGCGGAATTACCGAGACAGTCCCGTAGACTTCGAGGCAAGTCTCCTGAGATTGTTACCGGAATAGATTTGTTAAGAAAACTCCGTAAATCGCGGGGTGAATCTCCTGAAGACATTCCGGGTTAGTACGAAGGGTTAAAGGTCCTTGTAACTCCTCCTAGTGACAGTAGAGTAGGTTCACCTGAAGAAGGAGAATCTTCCTTGGTAGTCCATCCAGATTACCAAAGTTTAGAGACAGGTTATAATCCCGAAGCTGTTTCAGTTTCTGAACTTGTTGGTAGTTTTTCGTCTGCTAGTGATACAGGCGAAGAACCAGAAATATATGAACCTGTTACTCCAACTTCTAGTGTTCCAGATTCACCGAGAATAGAAAGAATTATCACCGAAAATCTACCTTCTAGTTTGATTGCTATAGAAGAACTTGCTCCAGAAGAGGATATAGGTGTCTCTCACCTTGAAGGTCAACTTACTATTGATCTAAGGGAGCGTGAATCCATCTTTTACAGTCCTCCTAGAAGTACTTCTTGGTACCTTGCGTTAACCAATTTTTTAGACAACTCAGTAGGTTTTTCTACACCTCGTACTCCTTTTCCACCTGGAGGTATTTATACTCCTGTAAATATGTCTGGTCAGTCGTCCGTGTTTACTCAAAGTCCTGAATCTTTTTTACACGGCGGTCCTTCTGTTCCCACTGGGTATCAGTCACTTTCTGGTACCTTTGCGGGGCATCTCCTCAACCCGTTGATCATGGGTTATTTGCTGGAAACAGTGGTAATATACCATTGGGTGTAGGAGACATTTACATGATGTCAGGTTCAGTTCCCGTTTCCCAACCTCAAGGTGGCCAATTACCGCCTGGGGGGCAACCGCAGTTAACGCCTGGGGGGCAACCTCAAGGTACACAAATCGTGTCTGGGGGGCAACCTCAAAGTCAGTATGTACCTATGGTGCAATACGTGCCTCAAGGTCAACCCCAGCCTCAATATGTACCCCAAGGTCAACCTCAGTATCAATATCAACCTCAAGGATGGCAACCTCAAGGATGGCAACCTCAAGGGTATCAACCCCAAGGTTATCAACCTCAAGGGTACCAACCTCAAGGTCAAGGTCAACCCCAGTATCAGTATTCACCCCAAGGTCAATACTCGAGTCAAGGTTATCAACCGCCTCAAGGTCAGTCATATGTTCCAAGTATGGGAACTGCACCTTACAATTATCAATCCTACCCTCAATCTGGTTATGGATCTCAGTATCCTCAACCTGTTACGGGTCAATACCCTGGAATGTTAGTGTGGGATCCATCACAGGGTCAACAGGTGTTGCAGCCAAGTGTATAGATGGTTCCTCAAGCTGGACAACCCGTAGTTTCTGGTCCAACCCAGCAACCGCAACCTGTCCAGCCAAATGTTCAAACTTCTGTAACTTCGGTAGTTACTCAGCCGTCAATTGCACCTAGTACTCCATCTCAAACGGCTGCTGCAACTACCGCTACATCTACCATACTTACTTCTGGAGTATCGACGGCTCCAGTTTCTACTGTCCCTGTTACCACACCTCAGACATCTTTACCGTTGTCTGGATCTACGATTCAAACCACGGTCCAGATGCCTGTAGGTCAGCCTGGTATAAGTACGGTTGTTACTACTCAACCTCAATTTGTTCAACCTCCGTACCAGGGACAGTACCAACATGGGCAAGCTGTCCAACAACCGGTTTACCAGTATCAACCGTATCCTGGGTACACTTATCAACAACCTCAACAACCCCAGTACGGTCCGGTTAATCCTGGTTTTCCAGGAGGATATAATATCCCAAATGCGACTCCTGTTCCTAGTTATCCTGGATATCCTCCTCCTGGGGCTGGTATTGTGACCCAGAGTTTTAGAGATCCTAACCGGCAGTTACCGTTTATCGCAACTTTGGATTTACCAGACTTGACGCGCCTAACGAACGATCCAATTCAATATCTTCAGTTCTGGCCGCCAATGCCAAATAAGTTGCCCAGTGATATACCCAAGTTCGAAGGTAAGTCTGGAGAGGATCCGTCCAATCACGTGATGACTTACCACCTCTGGTGTGCTTCAAATTCTATCTCGGATGATTCGATCCGCTTACGTCTTTTCCAGCGTACACTCATTGGTCTCGCGGCCAAGTGGTACATTGAGTTACCACGGGCCTCTTTTTACAACTTTAGCCAGTTAGCTACCTCGTTCTTAACTCACTTTCAGTTGCCGGTCAGATACGATAACGGCACAGAGTTATTAACTTCACTAAAACAATCAACGTCCACGTATATTTCTGATCACATTCATGAGTGGAGACGTCGAAGGAGATTAGTGAAAGTTTTTATCCCGGACCAAATCTTAGCTGAATGGTTTGTCAAATCATTATTACCAAAGATTACTGAAGATGTAGCTAAGGCCGGAGTAGTTACTGAGGAGCAAGTCATTGCTCAGGCACAATACCTTGACTTAGTTTACACTCAGTCGGGTACGTTACACGAGAAGATTCCGGATCTTCCAAAGTCGAATCAAATCGCTGTTGCTCCTTCGGGATCTCATGCCGCTGATGGTATGATTGGTATCGTGACTACGAAGAGCAAGAAGAAGTCTTCCAAGGCTTCAACTACTCCAATTATCACTTTGCCTGATTCTCCGACAGGAGAGTCTTCTCCTGAACTTACCGCCGACATTCACGCTGTAGAGTCATCTACGGCCAAATCAAAAAACGGTGGAAAGAAGAAAGGAAAGAAGAAGGCTAAAGCAGACAAGGCTCCAAAGGAGAAAACTGAAAAGTCGGAAACCAATGACAAAAAGCGCAAACCTCGATATCCTTGTCTTATTTGTGAAGAGGATCATTTTACGAGAGATTGCCCTCATCGGGCCGAGGTTGTGAAAATAGTCAAAGGTTCTCCCACTCCTGCTGTGTTAAAAAATCCATTTCCGGAGCAGGAGAATAAGATGATAGGTTCTTCTTCGAATGCCAGTGAAGAACCCATTTTGATGATGTCTCATGTGAGGATTGCGACTCGATCGCAAGATTATGGTAGTAAGGCTCCTGTTGATGGTAAGGAAGCAGAATCTTCTCATTCTAACCCATCAACCTCAGCTCCTGGTTCCGATCCACTACAGATCGAAAAACCTAACCCGGACTTAGTAATTAAACCGCCCGCCAAGGGTGTACTTCGAAGGTCTGCTTTCAATCCACATGCGAGAGCTGCCCAGAATTACAACATTGTTGAGGACTTAGCTGTTTCACCCTCAGCAATGTCGGCGTTAGAAGTGCTGCAATCATGCCCAGCACAACGAAAATTACTTTTGTCGGCTATCGGAGCTGTTGATGTTCAGGACCCGAACCTGATAATCTTTGATCTAGAAAATAGTACGCCACGTCTCCCCCATCAAATGGCTTTCCAAATTCCAGTGATAGTCAAAAACAGGCCTATTCATCGGACTGTGATTGATGAGGGAGCTTCTACGTGTATTATGTCGATTCAATGTTGGAGATCGCTTGGTTCTCCTTCGTTGAACCAATCCCCCACCATCCTTAAGGCCTTTGATGGCCGTGGGTTCCGTCCGTTTGGTATTCTACAAGAATTGCCTATAGGGGTAGAAGGTAAAACCGTTAGTCTGGATGTGGAAGTGGTTGATGCCCCTCTAGACTACAACCTTCTTTTGGGTCGAAGTTGGTCATATGCTATGACAGCGGTCGTTTCATCGGTCTTCAGAGTAATCAAGTTTCCATATAACGGTAAGATCGTGACTATTGATCAGCTGACATACTTTTCATCCGACCCAGCCTCTTCAGAGAGTATCCAGCATGTCGATAAGACGACAATCCCTTATAGGGACGTTGGTGTAGGTTTAGTTAAGGATTCCGGTTTACTGGGAACTTTTCCTCTCCCTCCACTCAACGTAGACCCTTCATTTGCAACAATTCATATGATTACATCAGAAAACATTATTTATGACGATCCTTGGATTGTCCCATCTGACTCTGAGATAGACTCATTCGGTGATGCTATGCCTTTGAGTCCATATGAAATTGCTTATGAAGTTGTCATGTCTTTTACCGACTCGCATTCAACCGAAATCGACCAAATGAATGTGGTCAGTGAAGAATCACTTTTCACCTCAACCTTAGAACGGATAGCGTTTCCCGAAGTCGTGTCATCTGACGAACAACTTCGCGAAATCCTAAGTGTAGACGATCTACCATGGGAAGATCTCCATCACAGATCTTCGTTTTTACCTAAGGATGATGTATTTGAAAATGATTTTTCATCTATCTTTACCGCTGAATATGTCAAAGACGCTCAGGATCCAACGAAACATTCTGATTCAGAGTTGAATTTAGGGAATATTTCTCGTACTATTCCCATTGATATTTCAGTGAAGCCCGGAATCGAGGAAAACATTCATATAGGTGCCGCTTGTACAGAAGATGAAATCCAAACTTACAAGGCCCTATTCCAAGAATTCTGCGACGTGTTTGCCTGGTCTTACGAGGAAATGCCGGGAATTGATCCTGCCATTGTTGTTCATGAAATAAAAACCTACCCGGATGCTAAACCCGTCCGGCAACGGTTGCGTCAGATTCACCCTCGAAAAGCGGCTGCGATTAAAGCAGAAGTCGAAAAGCTGTTGAAAGCAGGTTTCATTTATCCGATCCCGTTAACGGATTGGGTATCGAATATTGTTCCGGTTAACAAGAAACAAGGAACAATAAGAATCTGTATCGACTATAGGGATATAAATCGAGCTTGTCCAAAAGACAACTATCCTACGCCTTATATCGATCAAATTATTGATGATTGTGCCGGAAGTGAAATGTTTTCCTTTATGGATGGCTTTTCGGGCTATAATCAAATCAATATTCTACCTGCCGACCAACCAAAAACGGCATTCATTTGTCCATGGGGGACATTTGCTTATTGCAAGTTACCTTTTGGGCTTAAGAATGCCGGGGCCACTTTTCAACGGGCAATGTCTTATGCATTTCATGACATCAAGAACATTGTGCAACCGTATCTTGATGATTTGCCTACTCATTCTTTACATCGAGCTTATCACCTTGTCCACCTACGAGCAATCTTTATGAGGTGTAGGCATAATCGAATTCGGTTGAATCCCCACAAGTGTGTTTTCTGTATCGAAACAGGTCGATTGCTGGGATTTGTTGTTTCAAAAACCGGCATTTGCGTCGATCCCTCGAAGGTCGAAGCTATCATCAAATTGCCTCCTCCTTCGAGTTTGCGCCAACTCCAAAGTTTGCAAGGGAAAGCGAACTTTTTACGCCGATTCATCCCAAACTACGCCGAGGTCACTAAAGGTTTTACACGGTTGT
This sequence comes from Pinus tabuliformis, assembly GCA_031772625.1. Classification (NCBI taxonomy): domain Eukaryota; kingdom Viridiplantae; phylum Streptophyta; class Pinopsida; order Pinales; family Pinaceae; genus Pinus; species Pinus tabuliformis. Next base: position 11,904,487 of record CM062808.1, read on the forward strand.
TGAAACAGAACGCACAATTCTTTTGGGACGAGATTGCCCAACAATCTTTTGATGCACTTAAACACGCGTTGACCCATGCACCGTTGTTGCATCCTCCCAACTACAACCAGGACTACTTCTTATACCTCGCAGCTTCGCATTCCACCATTGGAATGGTGTTAGTTCAAGAAGATGAGTTCGGAGCGGAACATGTGATATATTATCTTAGTAGGACCTTAAATCCCACTGAGTTAAAATATTCGCATGTGGAGAAATTGGCCCTGGCAGCCGTTCAAGCTGTCCAGCGTTTCCGTCACTACATTCTTCTCCGTAAAACTACAGTTATTTCGGATTGCAACCCTATGATTTATATTTTGACAAAACAACTGCTAGGGGGCAAGTACTCTAAATGGATCGTTATCCTGCAAGAGTTCGACTTGGAATTCGAGAAGTCCAAGTCTAAGAAATCCTTAGTTTTTGCGGAATTGATGTGTGATTTCCCGAGTGCTGACACAGAGACTGTGGCAGAGGAGTCCATTGCGGACGAATCTTTGTTTCTTATCAGTACTTTAGATCCGTGGTACGGGGATATAATCATCTATCTCCAAACCCAAACCTTTCGGCCTGAAGCTTCCAAAGAAGAACGTCGAAAAATTCGGTTTCAATCCCAGCAATTTAAAATTATTGGAGATACACTTTATCGCCGGGGGGCAGGCTTAGTTTTTCGACGTTGTTTAACTCACGAAGAGGCTGAGAGAGTTTTGAATGATTGTCACTCTGGAGGTTGATTATTTTACTAAGTGGGCCGAGGCGATGCCTACATTCGACGCAAGCGGCAAAACAGCTGCAGTTTTCGTATTCAATCATATGATAACTAGGTTTGGTGTCCCACAAGCAATCATTACTGACCATGGGAGCCATTTTCGAAACATCATGATGACTGAGCTTACAAGCCAGCTTGGTTTGCGCCACGATAGCTCTACTCCTTATTATCTGCAAGCCAACGGTTTGGTTGAGTCTATCAACAAAGTTCTAGTTATCATGATCCAACGAACCATTGGTGTTCATCGGTCGAATTGGCACAACATGTTATTTTCAGCGCTATGGGCATACCGAACCTCAGTGAAAAATTCAATGGCTTGGAAGCTGTGTTACCCATTGAATGCGAAATCCCATCACTTCAAATGGCTGTCGAATTACTTCCAGCTACTTCCGAAGAGGAGAAACGTTTATTGTACTTGGCTAAATTAGATGAGACTCGACGTGACGCTACATTGGCAATCGAGACTCACGCGAAACGAATGAAAGCTCAGTATGATAGAAATGTAACACCTCGAAGTTTTTCGGAAGGAGACCTAGTGCTATTATATGATCAAGCTAACGATAAGCTAGGTGCTGGAAAATTCGTTCCTATGTGGCATGGACCCTACATTGTAAAGCGAAAGCTAGCAAAAGGGGCTTATGAGCTGGTTGATTTTGATGGGGACTCTTTGGGTAAACCCAAAAATGGACTTTACCTAAAGAGGTATTATGCTTAAATGGTGGGTATGGAGAAATTTTTAGATAGGTTAGATTTTCTTTCTAGCTAGCGTGTTTGTTAGTTTAGTCAGTGTGCTTAGCTTAGAGAGTGTGTTTTTCGTCGTTATTCTGGCTTATCTTGGTTTTACTCTTGATATTGCAGATGTCGACGCCTCTCCAAACATACATTGGATTTGCTGATGGTGCTTGTCGTAGTACACAGAATATCTCTTCCGCAGCTTGGGTTATCTATTCGCCCTCTGACGAGTTAGTTTCTATGCATGGGGTAAGCCTCGGTCAAACAACGAACAACATTGCAGAATACAGTGCAGTGGTTGAATTATTATCCGAATCTATTTCATTTGGAATTCGACGTTTGATAGTGAGGTTAGATTCTGAACTTGTTGTATTACAGCTTAATAGAGTTTATGCCATTAGAAATCCTGTGTTATTGAGGTTGTTTTTGAGAGTGCGTCTCTTGGAACGTGAATTTGATTACATTGAATATCAGCATATTCCAAGGTCTTTAAATACATTAGCGGATGCAATTGCTTCTCGAATGTTGGACAGACATTTACAATAATCATGCAAGTAATTTTAAAAAACATTTCATCACATATGTTAAACAAGATAAGCCGGTAATAGCGATATATATATAGATAGGAGTGTGTCAAAAAATATACATCGTCTTCGATCATAGGTTGAAAAACACCTTATGATCGGCAAAAATGATAAGTACAAAAAAGCCAAAAATGTCATATGTGTCTACAAAAGTGACTAGTCAATCACTGGTGGTGCTCTCTATACGACACCACTGCACGGGCTACCTTACGCAAAAATCTCCTAAACGGTCCAGGGACTGCGACTACAAAGCGCTGTAGCCTGATAGGAATGTCATCCATAGTAGTCTCAGGCATATCTGCCGTCAGACGCTCTAGATCATGCTCCAACTCAGCTAGTACTTCTGCAGCCGCGTCCTGTGGGGCCGGTACCGGTGCAACTGGATGTCTCCTCTCAAAAGGCCGGAGGTTGGCTGGGCGCTGTGGACCAACATCTGCATTTTGAAAATTTTACTGTCAGTTTTGAGACGATATATATAAAAAACAAAAAAAAAAATACATAATTTGAAAACTTGTGAAAAATAAAGTACCTCTGTCATCACATTGTTCTCCCTGTGGAAGAACCATGTCCGGATCATGTCGAAAGTCTACTCCGGCATACGGAAAGTCCTGGATCGAAAAAAACTGGTCCTCTAACCAGTGAAAATAGCTATCTGTGAATCGAACAACTGTCACGCCCTCGTCAGGATGCCGGGCCATCACCGTAACCCATCGTACCAGCTTTGGCTCCCGAGGACCCAAGATATCAACAATGAGTTGCTGAGGGATCAGCATCGGAACTCTCTCTAAGGCAAAGCTCACGACTAAAGGCCCATATCCAAAAGTTTTCAGTCGTCCGTTCTTTGCCTTAGTTAGTTGGCTTTTCATATTAGCCGACACAGCATCACACCAGTTGAAGATGGTGCCTTGGTAACAGTCAATTGCCATTTGCATTTGGGACCCAGAAGCAATATGCAAAGCGACCGCGCCGCAAATTCTGGTAACCGTGAAAGAAATCACTTTGAGTTCACGCAGAGAGATGTGTTTGATCTCCACGCCTTTCGAATGGTGTGCCCCAGGTGTGCACCACTCTTCCCGGAGACTATCAAGGGATTGGCCACCCGGCCTAGTCCCGGCTAGATTGAGTTGCTCGCCTCTGTTTGGCAAGCCAGTAAGAAAGTATACATCCGAGGGCTCTATCTCGAGTTGGTGCCCTCCTATGTAAAAGCATTGCTCTTGAACGTTCCATCTCTCAACCAGCCATTCTAAGAATCTTACCTGAGCCCTCATGCCCGGTATGGCCCAGTACTTGTATAACCTGCATGCTTTTAGGGCATCCAGGGAAGGTTGGTGTTCTATTGCAGCTTCATCAACCTCTTCGTGCTCTCTTTCTCTCCAATCCAACATGGTGAGTGCCCTACACACCAAGAAACAATGATTAGAATTGATTTGGGAAAATTTGGATGATTATTTGTGGAGATTGGGGTTTTAAAATCCGCCTTTCACGGAGGACGCACCCCGCGTTTACAACACAGGGCGTCCGGACGCAGCTGGCCTGAAGGTGGGCTGCGTCCCCCGACCATTTTCCTGTACAGGAAAAAGTCGGGGGACGCAGGTCACCCGAAGGACACCTGCGTCCACCGAGGGGCGCATTCTAAAACCTAAACCCCCCCAAAAAATAAAACTAAAACCTAAAAAACAATTTTAATCGAATAGAAATGAAGAGTAGGATGTTGTAAAATACCTGGAAAAGACGGCGTTCGATTCTGACGGTCGGATTTTCCGCAGCGACCACGGGAAGTTTCTTGCCAAAAGCCCTTTGTTCAACCTCAACAGTAAAATGGTAAAAATGACATGGTAAAAAGTCTTTTTATAGGTTTTTTGGATGAATTTGTTCATTTTTCACCATGAAAAGATGTTTTTCGATGTATTTTTGCCTATCTTAAACAGGTATGAGTAATGTGTTGTTTTTGTGCAGGACAAAGGGATTTAGAGGGAAAATTGTCATTTTTCACGAACCAAAATATCAGAGTCATCTTTTAAGCCCTTTTCTGACTCCTAAAATATGAAAAGATTGCCGAGCGTTTCTTTTACACTCGTTAAAACGGAATTAAAAGACGGTCCCCTTATAGCTCTTTTCTGACTGTAAAATCAGGAAAAGATTGCCGGGTTTTTGTCGTTTCAAACTCGATAAGGAAATAAAACGACGTGTCCTTGATTGCTTTTTACTTTTCAGGTCAGTGGCACTAATTATGAAAGTACTCCTTGGTCGCAAGATCAAGCGGTTCCCCCAGGTATTATTTTATACTTTTTCGGGCTTGAGGGACACAAATCTACGAAAAAGTTCAACTTGGAGTCTTCTTAAGTTTTTCAGACTCTCTAAAATTGAAAAACACCGAGTTTCTCCTATACTGGGCTCGTTAAACATTTCACAGTAAAGGACCTGTTCCATTACAAACAGGGACGAACCACTCCTTCCTAGGGTTCGAATCAAAACTAGGTTGGACTCATCCGAAGGATGAGCTTATAATCAAGCATATGTTATCCTCCTCAAGCTTGTTAAAAATAAAGAGGTACTTGCCAGAAATGGTGGGGGAAAAGACAGAAGAATGAACCTGTTTGTTACCTTTTGTCTCAAAAGAAACTTTATTACCACTCTTGAACACGACACTTTTCATTCACCTGGGTTGGGAAATCTTTTACCTCACAGTTGATCAAACCACTTTGAAAGTCTTTAACCGAGTTCCGGGGATTAATTTTGAGTTATTCGTCACCAAGCCATCTGTCGTGTCGTTATGTGTTCAAGAGGTCTGCAAGCAAAACTTTCATCTGCAAAATACTTGTCATCCATTTGACCATCCCTGAGTCAGTCCTTACAGCAACATTTCTTCAACTTGAACAATGATTTCGTGTTGCGGGCTTGCCTGCAACGGGTTGCTTTCTATCGACATCAGCACATTATCTAGAGAGATGACTTAGAAATCGTCAGTACCTTGAAGTCTACATGCATCAATGGCAGGTTTCTCGCCTTTGACGTCAGTTTACATCATTGACTTTCGATCGAAGGATTCCGTGAAATGTTCGACATCAACTCATTCATTCACATCTCATGGATTGTACTGGGTACTTTGAGAACCATTGACATTACTGGTGGTCTCTCTCACGCTTGTTAACAGTTTACATCATCGACTGGTAATCAAGTGGTTTCTACCATGTTCGACATCAACTCATTTATTCGCATGGCTAGAATCGTACCAATTCGGGAAGTAGAAATGAAGACCCTATATCTAGTTTCCACCATCCAGGCTGCGAGGAGTTTTGTATTCATTATCTAAGTAGACTAATCATAAACAGATGGTCCGCCCATACTGTGTCTACAAAAGTCTATGATTATGATGTACTGCAAGATCATTCATGTATCAGAGTAGTTAGTCTGTTAGTTAAAGTTTTTATCTGAGTATGGGAATGCCTACCTCAGTGATGATATAATCTTATACATGTATTTTGTGTTGAAAATTGCAGGTTCTGACCAGGCTCTCCGCGGGATAATCCTTGAAATGATAAAGCACTTCACCCTTCCTAGATTTTACAAACCCTAATCTATTCCAGGCTTCGCACTTTAGGGGGCAATCTGTTACACTAAAAAATGTCACCATGACTATTTACAGTTAGTATGGCTCAATCAACAGTCATGCTACCCTCTTAGGCAAGTCTTATGCCTCTGCTCTCCATGTCAAACTCCAAAAAAGAGAGAAAGTCTTGTATAAATGTATTTATCTCTAGGGACGCAGGTTCTCTCAAACTTACCTGCGGGGACGCTCTCTATGTTCACAAAAACTACGTCTTTGGACGCTCTGTATGTAAAGGGATAGGTGCGTCCCCCTGTAAAAGTTAGAATGCGCAAGTTTCATCTTTAAAAAGTTACTTGTGGTTATTTCTAGAGCATTCTAGAAGGTTGTTCGACGTGTATTGGGCGCCTCCAGATGGTTCATGCACTCCTATCAAAGAGGAACTTATCCCATCAATAAGGGAGCTATCCCACCCAAAGAGAGGATTATCCCATTGATGGTGGACCTGATTAACCTCCTCTTGAGCACTATAAATAAAGGCATTGGGCCAGAAGGAGGAGAGGTTAGAGCTATACATTTTCTAAGGGTAAATGCTGCAGGAATTAGGACTCCCATTTAGAAGCTTGTGAGGAGAGATTGCCATCTTTACTTGTTCTATTTGGAAGTGGGTGTGCTTTGTCAAAGTAAAGGAGAACTCTTGAAGGACCCTGGGAAGGACTTGCACAACACCAAGGCTCAGGTTGTATTTGTTCTTTTGTTACCTATTAATGCAAATGAGTCCATTCTTCTCAATAACTTGTTGTTTATGAGTTATTTCATGTGCTCCTTGGTCTACATGTTGAATATGCTTTGTTTTATGTTATAATCAGGTGCTATTTAATTGTTTGACTGTTGGTGATTGCAGGTTTTGGAGAAAAGGAGGAGCTCATCCAGATCAACAAAGCTTGGACTTCTACAACAGCGTTTGGACAAAGGTAAGAACAAAACACTTGATATCTCATATTATAATGCATGTTTAGAGAAGGATAGATCTTGTTTGTCTTGTTTGTCACTAGAGAGTCTTAGGCTCCTAGGGAGGTTGGTTGTGTCCGCACAATCGACTCTTTCCGCCTGACAAAATGCTCAGATGGACTTTTTCTGTTATAGAGTCTGAAAAAGGCCAAAAGGAACTGCTCTGGAGTTCTAGGCAAAGGGTGTGCCAAACTTTTCGAAAAACCGCAGAATACTTTTTAGGGTACGGGCGGTCGATCTTCCTGAATGCTGTGTTCAGTGCATTACGATCAGTAGGGCGGCCGACACGGCTTCCTAAGGATAAAGGTTTTATGCCTATAGGGGTCTCCCAATATATACGCGACGGTACGTGGGAGCACAATCCGTACTGGCGCTATCGTCCCTCAGGAGGAATCACCCACCATCCACGAGATCGACAGTCACCAGGCTTTACGACGCCGGAACACGTCTCTAGCCTAGACCTCTATGTTGTGCGTTATGTTGCAAAGCGTTGTTAAGTTCATTCAATTTATTTTAGGTTGATCTTTTTAGAAGTTTTCTTTTCAAGGTTCACCACGAGATGTATGATACAATTCCTAAATGCAGTCTAAAGATGATAAGAAAGCTTTATATCTTTTCAACTTTGAAAATCCTAGCTACTAAGGGAAAAGAAAGACACCATCTTTTCTCAAAGAGCAATCAGCACACTCTAATGCACTTTTCCTAAATCAATCATGCAAACTATCAAGATGCAAATGCACAATGCAGGTGTTTGTTTTCCTCTTTCTTAGTATTGATGCCTACAAAGAAAGCTTTTTTTACAACTTTGAATTCGCTTTTAAATGACAAATACAAACAAGTTTACTTTTTCGAAATCAGAGAGGGTAGAAGATATTACAACACTTAACGATTTTCGAAATGAATACTTGTTTCGACACTTAAAAGAGACAAACTCAAACCAAATGCAAAAGTAAATGTATAATCAACTGCAAACAGCCAATGAACTCTCTTCTAAGATCACAATCCACAGATCTGAATCAAGGGCTACATGATGATTATTTCACTCATGCAAAGGAAAACTGTAAATGACGCAAAAACACATAAAAACACTCACAGTCTTTTTGTACAAAAGGAGGCGGAATTTAAGCAGAGGAGTTATCAGACTGGTACCTATGTTGGTTACAGGCTGCAAAAATTAGAGATCAAAACAAGGCAAAACAGAGCAGAGAACCCCAGCTGCACAAGGGCAAACTGGTTCAGCGCAACCTCAACACAGGGGTTTTGACATTCAGCGCAGGTAGCCTTCACGGGACCTGCATTGAAATGCAGAATCCCTTCACTAGGTCTGCGCTGAAGGAGAAACTCTCGTTCCTCACTAGTTCTGGGTCACAGATTGCTACTTAATTCACTGTTTCAGGCCAAATAAAAGCAACAAGCAAGGTACAATCAAAGGGATGCTTTGAGGGAGTACTAAGATCTATCACAAAGGATCATCAAATCATTTGTGAGTCCATTGTTCAGATCATAGACAAGTCCAGTGATTGGATCAAAGCAGCAACTGTCTACTTTGCATCCGGAAATAGCAGATGCAGTTCGATTGTTGTTTTCGAGTCTATGAAACAAGCAATGATAGAAACACAAATAAAATGACTAAACAGATCTCCCCAGTGGAGTCGCCAATTTGTTGTGGGGAAAAATGCCTATGCAGGATGATCCTATCCACCTAAGGTGTGACAGTGCCTTAGCAACAAACAAGGACAACTATTCTGGTTTCTTCCTTTATGAAATGTGAAAGAAGAGAGATAAATAGACTTACCGGTGTCTTTTGTTTGTCCCTCGATCTGGTCTCTCTTCTCTTTGGGAGTTCATAGCTACTTGCCTTCTCACTCGCCCAGCTTCAACAGCTTCATGCAAGATCACAAGAGAACAGCTACTTGCCTTCTTGCTTGTCCAAATTCAATGGGTTCCTGCAAGATCACAAGAGAACAGCTACTTGCGACAAGAGAAGAACACTACACAAAGACAGATATTCACATTCATAACTAGTTTAGGATTAGAAATAAACCAAATATACTAATTCAATCATACATCAAAAATACATCAGTATATAGGAGAAAACAAGATAGCTTTATTGATGAATAACAAGGTTCAGGAAGAGATACAACCCAGAGGGCTCCAATCCAGCATCTCCTTCCTAGCAAATGGAATTCCTATCTTCACCCCCTTCAAAGAATTAAGCACCCAAAGATTCCAATCTCAAACCAACAGCAATTCTTTGCAATAACAAAATTCCAGCCCCTAGATCTCATGGAGGAGAGATCCATATATAGATGTTTGGAGAGAGGGTGAGTCAGCTTGATATCTGACTAGTGTCCTCTCCCTCTGTCAGTTCTTGATTCTACTTGGAGGTTCTTGCTTCCACTTGGAGATTTGGAACCTCTTACTCATCACCAGTCGAATTCCCTGAGGCAAGTGTCATTTTGGAAGCTTCCTGGGTTTTGACACCTTGAGAAATGAACTTGCCACATGTCCACTCTCTTTCCGCGTAGGTAGCCAGTGTTCCCTTTGACATTCAACGCAGGTAGCCAGTGTTGGCTTTTAACTTCAGCGCAAACAGCTAGTGTAGCCACTGAAATGATCCTGAATTGACTTGTTTTTTAGCAGTTTCTGGTGGAGAACTTCTGTGAATTGCTGTGGTTTGTTAGCCTTGTTCCTCTAGGGGTAGGAACAACATGTTTAGGGACTTTGGATCCCTTAGATTATGGACATTTCATGCTCAATGCTGTAAGGCACAAAAATGTCTATAACAAGAAGGCCATAGTGAAGAACACACTATTAAGAAGATTCCTGAAAAGGAGCAGAGAAACGAAAAGACCAACGAGCTCCTAGATACCGATGTGCATATTGATTCCAACTTAATCAAGGGATGGGAGCATTCAGCAGATCAAGAACCAAAACCACTCCCAAAACATCATTATACCAGAATCACCCGCAACACAGGAGCCTGTTGTTACTATTATTACAATTTAAGAGGCAATCGGCATAGTGAACACTCAGCATGATATTGAAATAATTCCATAGAATCCTTCCGAAGAGATTGTATTGAAGGTTGAGGAAATACCACCCCTAGATTTATTTTATAGTCCAAAGCATAAGGTTGTGGTCAAAAGATAGAGGAAAAAGAGGAAAATTGTCCAGGGACCATTCTCAACTCCTCAAGCTGAACTGATGAATGTGGTATGCAAAGACTTGGAAGTCAATCCTTCTGAGGATTTAATGAAGTTATCTCAATATGCAGGTGCCTATACAACCGATACAATGGACAAGGCCTCCTAAGTTAGCCAACTGATCAAATAAAAGGATCTAATGATCACCCAACTTTAAGAGCAAATGGCAATGGAACAACAGAAAGTAGGTCAGCTTGAGCAACAACTAGCAGATGCCACATACACAGGTCAACTACATTCCAAGCTGAGTCATCGTCCAGAAACTCAGGAAATGCTCTCAATTTTTCAGCTGCGAGTGCAAGAGAAGAAGTAGATACAATGACTCAGTTCAAATGCTATCGCACTTTTATTTTCATAAATCAAATCCAAGATTTTCATGTTTGCAGTTTCTGTTGAAAAATGGCAACAAAAAATGCTAAAAATACCAGTGTTAAAAATAGTAGTTTGGGTACCAGTGCTGGATTGGGCAACAAGGAATGAAAAATGGAAGTGCTAAAAATAGCATTCTATTTTTAGCAGTTCATGATGGATTCCTATTTTAGTCAGTCCCTGGACTAAAAATAGGAAGTAAAATTCAAATTTGAACTTAACAGTTGTTTGAAAATAAATTAATTAATTCTCCATGAGTTAATTAGTTGTGAAAAATCAAACAAGAAGTATATGTGAGGACATGCAACAGTTTATCTATTAATCGAGGAATTTATCCATCAGTTAAAGAGATAAGGATGAATTCTAATTTGAGTTGTAATTAGTTGGCTCAGTTAACTGAGTCAAGTCCAGTTATAATTGATCTAAACAGTTAGTTTAAATTATGTAAGTTCATATAGTTAATGCATGCTTGCATATAACTACTGCACTTCAGATAACTGAAGATTCTCCCATGAATAACTCATGCATGTCAGTTCAGACAAAGACCTAGTTGAGATTAGAGAAGGGACAATGTACTATCAGTTGGATGAATATTTTTCCTATAAAGGAAGCTAATCCATGATGAGGATTTATCTCCTTTAGGACTGCGTAGTTGGATCAGAGGTTAGTGAGTGTGTGAAGAGGCCAATTCACACAAGTGGTTGCACTGGACCCCAATCAAAATTGCACAAGGAAACAGGAGGCTTGGAGGGCTTGAAGAAGATATATTATATGTCTATTGAGTTTGTGAGCAGTATTGTTTGATTGCAAAAAGAGCAGGATAGCTTGAGAGCTGATTCTTTTAGTAACTTAAACAAAATTTCCACTTGTATGATAATATAGATTTGGGGTTTTAGGCTGGTGCTTTCCCCAGTGATATATCTTTTGTGTTATGGTTGATTACTTCTCATTCTCAGTTATATTTGTTCATGCTTGATGTTGCTCACATTCAATTAAGGTTCCGCTCAATTTTTTGTAAAAGTAAATCAAGTGTTTTTCTTTAGTACATTGCATTACCAGGTGATCTACAATTGGAAAATCTACATGGTATCGGAGCAAAGGTGATCAAAGGAGAGAACAATATACTGAGAGGAGATTTCAAAGTTTTAAGTTTTGGGCCGAGAGTTTGCAGAGCAGATTTGAAAATTTCTGTACAAAATTTTCAGAAACAAATAGAAAATTTGGATTCCTTGCGGAAAAAGACCCAAATTCAAAAAAAAAAATCGGCTGAATCGAAGTTCAGATGAGGGAGATATCATTGATTTAAAATCAGCTCTTTTTCCAAAAAATTTCGTGACAGCGGAAAAGTGGAAACAAATTGGTGTGCTAGCCAAGAACCTGTATGCACTTGAGGTACAAGATGCATGCAAAGCCTTGAGGAGCAAGGCAAAGGTTAATTATGTTAATTATGACATAAATGGATCTTAAATTAATTATGTTCTCATGTTGATTCTTACCATTTTTTTTATAATTATTATTAGTTCACTAGCTATTGTGGGATTGGATAAGAAAGAAACAGAAGTTGTACGTGTTGTAACGTTCTTTCCATTTTATTATTAAGCTAACATTTGTGTCTTAAATATTTATATCTGTTTATGTTTATGCTATGTTTCTTTTACTTGTATTTATTTCTTCTATTCATTGCATCTTTGATGTGTGAGGTATATCATTCATCAACTGCTAATAATTAGAATTTTTTCCGTCTAAGCCATAATATTACTACAACGTATCATTTGACCAATAGTTGGTCCTATTTTATTTTCATATTGAAAATCATATAATTTTAGCCATGAAATACCCCCTGTGGTGTACAAGAGGCCAGCCTAAGGCACCTAAAGCAAGAGGATTTTTTAATCCTCAACAATCGCGTTCTTGAGCAGTTCCTACAAGGAAAATTTTGAGAACCAACAACAACTTTGATAGACTAGCTATGCAATGCAACAGTTGTGGTAGGATTTTTGGTGGCTAAACCTTAGGAAATTACTTTTTCAGCTATGTATCAACATCTCATAGCCCATGGGGCTTTGGATTGATGGTGAATGGGTGCGCTGTTAAGGCACTCCTTGTGATAGGTCACCGGTTCAAATCCCCCATGGGTACTTAGGTTAGTCTAATAGATAAAAGAAAAAACAACTCATCTCCTTCCTTCTAAAGGAATTGAATACAACCCACTTATATTCTTCTTAGACTTATTGTAGTGTTTTTAATGGGAAATATATGTTTCATTCAAATGCAATCAATAGGGGCAAGGTATTGTCATTCAGGCATACTACTGAGTTGGGATGGGTTTTGGGTCTTAGTCATGCTTGCACTATATTGAAATTTTGTAAGAGGGGGAAAGATGAGTAGTAATATGGGAACCTCTTTCTCATCTTTCAATCCCTCATGGTTGAGTTTGAATCTCAAAGAAGAAACATTGTTGGTTCACATTTGGGTTTTTCCTTTCCTCTTTGGCATTCACGTTGTATGATAAGGGTCTTTCTTAGGGTAGCGAGGCCCTTTTGAGGCCTCAGATAACTATAAGTTTCTACTATAAGAAAGAAAGGACACTTCATTTATTTGTTTTATTTGTTGGCTCAAATATCCTTAATATCGAAGAACATGTACATATATTATTTTTCCATGGATTAAATGTGTTAGCTAGGTCATATATGCATTCAAATTCATTAACATTATAAACATAATAAAGAATCCTAGGTATAGATAAATGTCTTTTAGATTAATCACATTTTCAGGATTGGGTCGATGTTTCAAACCAACTAATGTGGTTCATCCTCAGGACAAGGTGGAAAAAATAATACAATCTTCACGAATAAATAGTAGGGATGCATCATTGTCCGGGGTTAAAACTAGCCGTTGAAAACTAGCTATTGGGGACTAGCCGTTAAGAACTAGCCATTGGAGATTAGGTAGCTAGAGATCCTAAAAAAGGGAGAATATTTAATATTTATTAGTTGTAAATTCTATTTAATTTTTATTTAATAAAATATAATAAATATAGTTATAAAATTGGTTTACCAATATTAATATTCTAGTTATAAAATATAGTTATAACTATATAATAAATATAGTTATAAAATTGGTCTACCAAAAATAGTTGTTAGAATATAATATTAAATCATAATAAATTATAAGAAACATAGTTATATAACTAAACCAAAAAGGGATAAGGAGGTTAAGAATACCCTGAAAATAATAAGAGGGTTTAGAATAATATTAAATACTAAAAAAAAAAAAACTATATATATAGATATATATCTATAGTTAAGGAAAACAAAAGGAGCACAATATAAGTAAGATAAATATAAAGAAGCAAGAAGCAAGAGAATTAATAAAGATAACCAATCGATAGATGAAAAGAGGGGAGAGGAAGGAATAGTAAAAAAGGAAGAAGGGGGAGGAGAAAAGAGAATTATAAGGAGAGAGTCAGAATCCAACGCCTGCTAAGCTTCCAACCATCATCTCTGTTGTGATTTCTAGCATGCCTCTCAATTTTGATGGCCTCCCTGAGTTTCCTATGGTGGAAATGATCAACTCTAACAATGACTTTGGAATCCTCAATACAGACATGTTGCTTGGATTTCACCGCATGCTCAGCTAAGGCCGATGAGAGGGAACAATTGTGCCTTATGTTTGCAGCGTATCATAATTTAATTCTTCATTTGGCTAAGAGGGGTGTTAATATTCTTGTTACAACTTTTTCATTTTAAATAAAATGCCAAGATTTTCTAGTCTTTGAAATGAGCTTTTTCTGTAGGTATGAACCACTCTTAAAGAATACATGGATATATGGCTCATATATCTAGAGTGAGTATAGCATTAAAATACAATATAACATTTGCAATTCTTCTTTCCTAATAGAATTTTCCTGTAGTTATTCTTTCCTCTTATTACGTTCGATAGTTTGTGGTATTATATTTTAATTCTTCGTAACTAATATGTTGATTTATCTTCATAGTTTTATGTTGACCAATATTTAGAACCTTATTAATATGTATTATTATATATCATTTATGTAGTTAATTTACTATTTAATGTGATTAATCAAAATTAACCAATCCTCTTAATATAATATAATCTAAAATTTTTGAATTGTTTTTCATGGATATATGTTGATCATATTTTCCTCTACAGCTAATACATTTTAAAACTAGTGTCTTGTATAACTTCCCAAAAGGTCATTTATCCTAGTACTATCATTCTAGGAGTGTGTACTTGGGGTCACCTCTTCTATGAGTGGCCTAGGATAAACACAAGACAATTGTAATGCTTCTCTTGGAAGCACTTGAACTAACTTTTAGAAATATACAAGCATTTCATATCCTTCACTATTTTATCTTAAAATAGATCTAACAAGTGATGTACCTAAGAAAAAATTGAAGTTTTGCTAACTAATTGCATCATTGTCATTACATGAGACTTTAGTGATTGAATTTGTTGATAGGTCTACAAGATTTACATAAGGAACTATGGTTCGAATAAAAGGATATTTTTAGTACACAGACAAAACTTACGCACACATGATAAATTGCAATTTAGATTTTATTAGAATTCACATCACTATAGTAGTCAATTAAAGCCATTCGAGAAGAGATATGTGATCTAATAATCACCCTATGAGTGATATCAGTTGAAGATTTGTTAAACAAAAGGTATTACAGAATCATGTGTTGGTGTGTGTTCTGTGTTATTTAAGCAATGGATCGATCAAATTGCCAATACACAGACATTTAAATGGAAAGACAACAGAGAAATACAGTAAGCTATCACAAAGACACGAGCAATTTTAATAAGGAGTTCACCCTATTCTCCAGGGCTACGTCTCTGGTCCAGCTTTTAGTGGTGGCCTTGTTTTATTATGTCTTTAAGCAGAGAATTACAATGCAGGGACTCAATGTGAGTTCTCCTGAAGCAGGTTTGCTTGGCAGGGTGGTTTCTTGGATTCCCCAAGCCACTGGAGTACACAGACTCTTCTTCTTCCTACCAGCTCTGTGACCTTCTGGTCTACAATGGAAGGAGCCAAATATGATGCTCGATCCGGACAGATTCCTCTATGGGATGGCTTGAATATCTCAAGCTTTGGTGCTCGATGTTGCCTCTGGTCAGCTCGGCCCTCTGTCTATCCTGCTTTTCTCTTGCTTTACTGCCTTCTTCTCTGTGTATTCCGTTCTTCTCTCGGGATTTCTGGTCTTTTTTTCGTCTCTCGGACCTCCTTTGACTTAACTCTCCTCTGTGTATTCTGTCTCTATTCATGGCTTTTAGCCATTCGTTTCCATGCCTGTTCGGTTTCCCTTCCGCCTCTATCAATTCCCCTTCTGCAGCTGCGCTTGGAGTTCCCTGTTTGGCATCAGCATGGACGCTCAGGGAGCGGCCACGTGTCCCCATCTGAATAGCACCAGCCTGCTCGTCGGTTCGTTTCTTCAGTTACGTCATGGATGCATTTTTCCTCCACCATGGCGGTCAAACGAATTCAAAAATCCCTTTAGGACGTGACTTAATTCCGTGTCGATTCTGCTTCCTCCATTGGGCACAGTCTCAGCCGTTTGATCTAGACTCATCCAGATCCAACGTCATACGCACGTCCTGCGCGGTTGATTTTCTCGACCGATAACACGTGATCAACAATGGTTTTCTCTCACCTCCCTCTGCCACGCGTCGATCGGTGTATGGAATCACTCCGCTCCTGTCCAAAACCTCTTACCGTTCAAGGGCGCCCCCATCAAACAGTCGGTTTCTAGAGCATGGGTCCCGCATTTGTACTTTAGCGCTTTTTGTTTCTCCGCCCGCGATTCTCCAGCTCCCAACGTGACTGAGTGCTTAAGGCTCCTCCATTCTGGCCCTGTTTGCCCAGCGATGCGCGATAGGCGCTAATCGCGCATCAAAAACTCACCTCCTTTTCCCGATATGGGGCTCCCAGAGGCTTCTTTAACCTCCTGCGCAGTCTCCATGGGCCTCGATCAGCGCGCTTGACCAAGGTCCTCATCGCTCCACGCTAGCTGCCATTACCACTGGTTCAGGGTGTTTTTGATTGTTTTTTTGGATTCTTTAGAGATTTGTTTTGTCCTGATACAGTCAAGGTTCTTTGACAGTCTTCTATGGATCCGATTCGGATCATGGCTTTCTCACTGAAAAAGCTTTTGGACCACCAAAAGTTGGTTTTCAAGCATCAATTAAGTGAGGAAACTACTATCTCACTTGCTCAATCTCAATCCACTTTGCACTGCTTGGCTTTGAACCTTTGAACCGAATCCTGAGGTATTCCACTTCTCCACTGCGCATCGTCCTTACCTTCCTATCCAGCACTATGTCTTCCCGTAATTCATTAAGATATTCAAGTAGCAGGTCATCAATTGAAGGTAATTGACTCTGCTCTTCAGGGTCCTCAATCATTGAAGGTTCAAATAGCCTCATGCAATCTGCGTTTACGACTGAGTAGATGTCCATGTAAGATGGTAGATCAAGGCAAAAATCATTTTCACCAATCTTCTCAAGTATTCTGAAGGGTCCATACCTAATTGGTTTTAGCTTTTTACCTTCACCTTTCATCCTGTCCTTGCTGATATACAGCCAGAAGTGGTCTCCAACTTGAAAACTATGCTCCATCCGATGCTTATCGTGCCTAGCTTTGTACTTGGCCTGGCTCTTTTCCAGCTACTCCTGTACTGCCTGGTGGATCTCATGGATCTGTTCAATGAACCTAGTTGCCTTGTCCACATCACTGTGTCTATCAACTATGGTATCTTTACCAAAGAAAAAATCCAAAGGAGATCTTGGTATGAAACCAAAACAAGTCTCAAAAGTAGATCTCTGTGTAGAAGAGTGTTTGGATCTACTGTAAGCATTTTGCACATAACACAAGTGTTCATCCCAAAGCTTAGGGTGTTTGCTGCAATATCCTCTCAGTAATTGGATCACCGTCGTGTTAACTACTTCTATCTAGCCATCTGTTGTGGATGAAAAGCCGTGCTTTTCTTTAACTTGGTGTCCATTAGTTCCCACAGACTTGACCAAAACTTCCCCACAAATCAGGCGTCTCGATCAGATACAATAGAAGTGGGTAATCCAAAATGAACCCATACATGTTCAAAGAACAATTTTGCAATTTGTTCAGCTGTAATTTGTTTACTACAGGGCATCAAAATACACATTTTGTTGAACCTATCCACAACAACATATAGATAATCATGACCTTTCCTAGATTTAGGCAGTCCCCCGACAAAATCCATGGAAATGCTTTCCCAAGGGTGAGAAGGAACTGGCAATGGAGTGTACAAGCCTAGTTTTTTGTTGCTGGGCTTGCTTTTCACACATATAGCACATCCCTTTACATATCTAGAAACTGTCTGACTCATTCTCGGCCAAAAGCAGAACCTTTGCAGCTGTGCAACTGTTTTACTTACCCCAAAGTGACCTGATATCAGAGAAGTGTGGGATTCCCTAATTATCTTTACTCTCTCAGTTTGTGGAATGCAAAGTTTCCCACAATGATATAAGAGTCGGTCCTTCACATGACAGTCCAATTATTCTACTCTTTTGCCCTGACTCAAAGATACATATACACCTTTAAAGTCCATGTCCTGAGCATACTGTTCTATGTAGATTTCATGCAGCACAGAATTATGCTTAAGTATGTTAGATGCATTTATAATGGGTCTAGATAACATGTCTGCAACCTTGTTATGTATGCCCTTTTTATATCTGATGACTAAATGAAATTGTTGTAGAAAACCCATCCATCTGTAATGTCTTGATTGCTGCAACCTAGTTTGGGAGTGTAGGTATTGAAGTGGCTGATGATCAGTATGTATTACTGTTTCTTTGCCCATTAAGTAATGTTTCCACTTTAAATTCACACTCTGAACTAAGGCATACAATTCTTTATCATATGTAGGATAGTTAACTACTGCAGAATTAAAAGTCTCAGAATGATAACATATGGGTTTACTGTGTTGTGTCAACACTGCTCCCGTGGCATAGTCACTGGCATCAGTTTGGATCTCAAATGGTCTTTGTAGATCTGGCAGTGCTAGTATAGGTGATGTAGTAATATTTTCTTTCAAGGTGTCAAAGGTTTTTTGCTGTTTGCCTCCCCACTGAAACACCTTGTTCAATCCTGTCAAAGCATGTAAGGGAGGTGCAATTGAGCAAAAATTTGAAATGAGCTTCCTCCAATATTTTGCTGCTCCTAAGAAGCTTCTCACTTCTGTAGCAGGCTTGGGTTTAGGCCATTTTACAATGACTACCACTTTAGAGGGATCTATTTTCAATTCACCTCCCCCTACTATGTGACCCAAATAATTTAGAGAGGCTTTGCCAAATTCACATTTGGAGAGTTTAACATAAATTTTTTCTCTTTTCAAAACATCTAATGTCTGTCTAACATGCTTTAGATGTTCTTCCCATGTTTTACTAAAAATCAGAATGTCATCCAGATACATAATAATAAAATCATCAAGAAAAGGTCTGAGTACATCATTCATTAATCTCATGAAAGTAGCAGGAGCATTAGTTAGGCCAAAAGGCATAACCAGCCATTCATACAATCCCTGCTTTGTTTTGAAAGAAGTCTTCCATGCATCTTGCTCTGCAACTCTGACCTGATGGTATCCACTATGAAAATCTAGCTTGGTGAAATAAACAACTTCCTTCAATTGATCTAAAAGATCATCTATGCGAGGAAGGCGATAACGATTTTTGATTGTTATATTATTCAGTGCTCGATAATCAATGCACATTCTCCACGATCCATCTTTCTTTCTCACCAAAACGATTAGTGACCCACATGGTGATGTGCTAGGCCTGATGAACCCTTTCTCGAGCAACTCCTGCACCTGCTTCTTGATTTCAACATTCTCTAAAGAAAACAACCTATACATCCCAATGTCAGGCAATGGAACATCTTACTGCAAAATAATATCATGTACTATTCCCTTTTTGGGTGGCAGACATTTAGGTTCTTGGAACAATACATCATATTCTGAAACAATCCTTTCTATATCAGGTTGTTGATCAGCATTACAGCCCTAAAATACATTGGTTTTATCAGGTTTCTTTTCCTTTACAACCATCAGTAGGAACTGTTTGCATGAATTTATCATTCTTTTCATCTGTCCTGAGTTTATGAGAGTATAATTATTCTTGATCTTGTGAGCTCTTACAAAGTATTCGATTCCACCTTTAACAAGTAGATACTTGTTCTCAGCTCTGTAGAAAATAGATTTCCTATCATACAAGTAAGGACTTCCTAAAATAATTCAAGATATAGCCAAAGGAATTACATCTAACTCAACCTCATCTACAAATGTTGACCCAAAGGAAAACTTGAGTTTGCACTCTCTAGTCACTTGTAGTTATGCTTTATCATTCAACCATCCTGATGGGTATGGTTTCTTATGGTGTGTAGCTGTTAATCCCAATTTCTTTACAATTGCTTCAGAAATTAGATTTACTTGTGAGCCACTATCAAACAAAGTATCAATCTTTTGATTTTTGGAAACAACTCGAATATGGAAAAGCTCATGCCTTTTTCTCTCATGTTCTTCATCAATAAAAGATTGAGCAGAATTACTAGTATATGCTCCAAAATTCTTACCTCTTATACCTGTGGCTACAATGATTGTTTCATCTCCCGAGTCTGACCCCAAATCTTTCTAAATAGCTGCATCAGTCTTCTTCTTCTTGCCCTCGGACTTCTTAGGTCTCAGCTCTAGATGCAGGATCCAACAATGCTCATCATCATGCCCCTCCTTTCTACAGTGAGTGCATGAAGCTTTGCTTTTCTGTGTAGTATTAGCCTTCCTTACTTTCCACTTCTGCTTTCTTTTCTCCTTTCTCTTGCTTATAGTGGGTTGGGATGGTTCCCCAACTTCTAGATTTCCATTCTTTCCTCTGGCTTCTAGATGAGTAGCTTGTACAGATACCTCATCTATACTAGTGGGATTAAACATGAGTATGGTATGCCTCATGTAGCTGTGTAGACCACCAATGTACTTCAGAAGAGTCTCTGGTGAGTCTAATGAGATACCCAACATCAATGCTCTCTTTCTGAACTCTTGAGTATACCCTTGCACACTTTGCCCTTTCAACTGCGGAAGAGTTTGCCAACTCATCATGGCTTGTTGCATGTAGGCCAATGGATAGAACTGCTTTTTAATTGCAGCAACAAATTCACTCCAGACAGAGATGGTCTCACCATGATTCTTCATGTGAGCTTGGGTTCTGCCTTCCCACCAAACCAATGCAGTGCCTCCTAGGCATAGGCTTGCCAGCTAAATCTTACTGTTGTCTGAGTCTATGTTTTGTACCCTGCAATATACATCAATTTTTCTAATCCAATTGTCCAACTTCTCAGCATTTAGCTCTCCATCATATATAGGCAAATCAAATTTAACATCTAACTTAATCAAAGATGCTTTCTTATTATGCATAGGGCTGTTAGGAGGTGTGAGAAAGCTTTCCTCTTTCCCCTTTCCTTTTGAGTGGTCCTGGGAATGAGACTCATCTTTTTCTTTATCTTGTTTAGAACCTGATGAATCTTCATCCTTATGCTTTCTAAATTCCCTATACATTTCTTCTACCATAGACTTTATAGCTACGAAACTTTCTATGAATTGAGGGTCTGGCCCCATAGAACCTTCCTCTGACATTGTCTTCCAAGAATAGACTCTCCCAATTTCAGGATTAGTTTCCACCAACTCTCCTTCTCCTAATTTGAGCTTTGATCTAGTGAGCATTCACAGCTAAACCAACACAAGCTTGTCTAACCTTACAACCTAAAGCTCTGATACCACTTGATCTGATAATCACCCTATGAGTGATATCAGTTGAAGATTTGTTAAACAAAAGGTATTACAGACTCATGTGTTGGTGTGTGTTCTGTGTTATTTAAGCAACGGATCGATCAAATTGCCAATACACAGACATTTAAATGGAAAGACAACAAAGAAATATAGTAAGCAATCACAAAGACACAAGCAATTTAATAAGGAGTTCACCCTATTCTCCAGGGCTACGTCTCCGGTCCAGCTTTCAATGGTGGCCTTGTTTTATTGTGTCTTTAAGCAGAGAGTTACAATGCAGGGACTCAACGTGAGTTCTCCTGAAGCAGGTTTTCTTGGAAGGGTGGTTTCTTGGATTCCCCAAGCCACTGGAGTACACATACTTTTCTTCTTCCTACCAACTCTATGACCTTCTGGTCTACAATGGAAGGAGCCAAATATGATGCTCGATCCGGACAGATTCCTCTATGGGATGGCTTGAATATCTCAAGATTTGGTGCTCAATGCTGCCTTTGGTCAGCTCGGCCCTCTGTCTATCCTGATTTTCTCTTGCTTTACTGCCTTCTTCTCTGTGTATTCCGTTCTTCTCTCGGGATTTCTGGTCTTTTTTTCATCTCTCAAACCTTCTCCGACTTAACACTCCTCTGTGTATTCTGTCTCTATTCATGGATTTTAGCCATTTGTTTCCATGCCTATTCGGTTTCACTTCCGTCTCTGTCGATTCCCCTTCTGCAGCTGCTCTTGGAGTTCCCTGTTCGGCGTCAGCATGGACGCTCAGGGAGTGGCCACGTGTCCCCATCTGAATAGCGCCAGCCTGCTCATTGGTTCATTTCTTCAGTTACGTCATGGATGCATTTTTCCTCCATCATGGTGGTCAAACGGATTCCAAAATCCCTTTAGAATGTGGCTTAATTCCCTGTCGATTATGTTTCCTCCATCGGGCGCAGTCTCAGCGATCTGATCTGGGCTCCTCCAGATCGAACGTCATACGCACGTCCCACGCGGTTGACTCACTTGACCGATAACGCACGATCATCAGCGATTTTCTGTCACCTCCCTCTGACACGCGTTGATCAGTGTATGGAATCACTCCGCTCCTGTCCAAAACCTCTTACCCTTCAAGGGTGCCCCAATCAAACCACCGGTTTCTAGAGCATGGGTCCCGCCTTTGTACTTTAGCACTTTTTGTTTCTCTGCCCACAGTTCTCCGGCTCCCAACGTGACCGAGTGCTTAAGGCTCCTCCATTTTGGCCCTGTTTGCCCAGCGATGCGTGATAGGCACTAATCGTGCATCAAAAACTCACCTCCTTTTCCCAATCTGGGGCTCCCAGGGGCTTCTTTGACCTCCCGCGCATTCTCCATGGGCCTCGGTCAGCACGATTGAACGAGGTCCTCGTCACTCCACGCTGGCTGCCATTGCCACTGGTTCAGGGTCTTTTTGATTGTTGTTTTGGATTCTTTAGAGATTTGTCTTGTCCTGATATAGTCAAGGTTCTTTGAGAGTCTTCTATGGATCCGATTCAGATCAATATGCCCTCAAATTCATTTTTCTTTATCCTATAGCCATACCAACTGTTGATATTTGGCATTAGATTAATATACATATCCAACTAAACTTATAGCCCTATTAGATTTCATTTTTATATCTATAACACTTAGCCTTATTTTGAAGTTTAAACCATTATCGCTTACCCTTTAGCTTGTGTATTCAACTTCCCTCTCTTTCCACCTAGGCATACAAACTACAAAGCCTAGGATTTTCTTATTTTCACTTATTTTTGGATTTTTTTTTAACATAAAAACCCCTGCTGGATGGTTATGAAATGCCCTATTAATCAACTTGTCTTGTATTGTATGAGGTAGGTCATAGATTCAGATTGG
This sequence comes from Pinus tabuliformis, assembly GCA_031772625.1. Lineage (NCBI taxonomy): Eukaryota > Viridiplantae > Streptophyta > Pinopsida > Pinales > Pinaceae > Pinus > Pinus tabuliformis. The sequence goes on from CM062808.1 coordinate 11,927,436, forward strand.
ATTTCTTGTGTAAAGTAATTATATTTTAAATTTAATAATGTCAACTGCAGTCACTTGGTAGAAAAAATTAAGGCAAGAAACATTGGCTATGGCTTCATTGTTTAGCCCAATTACAATAAAAAATGATAATTAATTTTTCTTTTCATTACTACCTCTTATTTTTTCAGTGTTGGTTTTGTAAATGTTTGTTTCCACTCTACTAGTTTATAAGGCAATACATTAACTCTCTTTGTATGACAAGTTACACATTGAATAAAGAGACACAAAGATTGAATGACTCTAAACCTTACCACTTTTCTATAGTAGGGGAAAGCCTACTTTTTGCCTATTATATTATATTCATACATGGTTTAAATTAGTTGGAATTCAATATTTTCCCATGTACAGGATCTAAATATTGGGTGGGCAAGGGATCTGGATATTGTGTGTGTAGGTGGGTTTTAGGTCCATATTTCGAATCTGGATCTAATATCACAAGTGAAGACCCAACCCAGGGTTTTCTAAAAAAACTAATTTAACCATTATTTTAACCACAAAAATTACAAGCTCAATAGAATGATTTATTTGAGATAAGTTTCATAATTAAAAAATAGCATATTCACAATGCAACAATTGCATGTTTACAATAACATATAAGAAAATAACAAATTTGATTTATAATCATTGACATGAATTATTTCACAATAAAATACATAATTACAATATGGTGGCTTAGTGATCATGCTTGGGTTGTTCGCTAGGATTTTCGTCCTTACCAATTAGGAATGTTTATCCAACTTCCTAGCCCATGGAACCTCCATAGGTTGCCTAGCACTTCGAGCCCAAGTCCAACAATAGTTGCAGTTTATTCAAAAAAGTTTCAATATTCTCCAACCACAACTAGAACTAATATCCTAAGTTCACTTACTTTTGTTTCTTTTCTCCACTCTCCCCTCTTTAAACCCCAAATCCCAAAAAAATGAAACAAAGATCAACCTAATTCTCCTCTCCTTTCTCCTTCCCCTTATGCCTCCCACCACTCATCCACTTTAACCACTCTCTTCATTGTCCCCTACCACCTCATAACTTCTCTCCCCCATCTATGCCTTATCTAAAATTAAATTTGAGGAGACAACTAGTCAAACTTTGGGAAATGAAATAATAAATAAATAATAATACTTAATCCTGAATTAAATTTGAGAAGACAATTAGTCACACTTTGAGAAATGAAATAATGAATAAATGATAAAGTAATAATAAAAATTTGTATTAGTAAATCTTATCGATTCATAAAAATATTTAATCAATTTAATTTTAATAAGCATATTCAATATAACATAATAAGAAAAAAATTTAAGGTTAATTAAACACTAATCATAACCATTAATTGAGATTAAAGATAACCCTAAGCTTAATCATTAATCAATCTTAACCATTTATTTAATCATTGAACATTTTAAGAGTTAGAATATTGTTAAACACGCATGGAGAAGACAAAATATAAGTAGAACATTCATTGCATTTATTAGTCACAATAATGTACAATTATACATTTCCTTCTTACCCTTGGTATTCACATACCAAGTGGTCTCTTGGAATTTGGTGACTGTTCACATTCCACACCAACCCTTACTGGATTAGATGACCAACATTCCCCCCCTTAATCCGAAGGGGTTTATACGAGTCCAAGAAGAGAGCTTGTTAACGGGAAAAGTGTCTACTCAGAACGCCCCTATCCCACTAAGGTGTGATAGTACCTTAGAAACAAACAAGGAAAACTACTTTCGTATTCTTCTTTATGAACTATAAACGAAGAGGAATAGGATGAACCAACCTATGTCTTGCGCTAGTCCTTTGATCCAATATCTCTCCTCTTTGACAGCTTCCAGCTACCTACTCCCTTACTTGCCCAGCTTCACCAAGTTCCTACAAGATCACAGAAGAAGAAAACTACACAAAGACATGGATTTATATTCATAAATAGCTTAGGATCAGATTTAAGCTAAACATGCAAATATAACAAAACATCATTGATACACAAGCATGTAGGAGAAACTAAAATAGTTTTATTGATATAACAAGAAGATCCAGGAGGAGTTACAACCGATGATTCCTGATCCAGCATCAACCCCCCAGCAAAGGAATCCCCTCTTCACCTCCAACAAAGCATAAATCACCCAATACTCTGATCTCTATCTCAAAACCAACAGCAATTCTCTGCAATGTACAAAATTCCAGCCTCTGGATCTCTGGGATGAGGGATCCATTTATAGATGTATGCAAAGAGGATGAGTCAGCTTATGATTTGACTAGTGGCTTCTCTCTGTCAGTTCTTGCTTCCACTTGGAGACTGAGAGCCTCTTACTCATCCTTGGTCGAACTCAGTGAGGCAAGTGTCATTGGGGAAGATTCTGGAAGCTTCCATTGTCTGTCCACCTCGTGGAATGAAACTGCCATTTGTCATTTCCAGCTCAGCGCACCCTGGTAGTGCATTTAGGTGCGTTGCAACACACCTAGCTAGTGTACTTGGGTGCTATGCAACGCAGCTAGCTAGTGGAGCAGCTGAAATGATCCTGATTTGACTGATTCTAAGCAGTTTCTGGTGGAGAACTTCTGGGAGAAGCTGTAATTTGTTGACCTTGTTCCTCTAGGGGTCAGAACAACGCTTTTAGGGACTTAGGATCCCTTGGTTTATGGACATTTCATGCTTAGAGCTGTAAGGCACAAAAATGTCTATAACAGTTGCCCCCTAAAGTATGAGGTCGTTTATCGGGTGAAATGCTTTATTAGGAGGATCCGAAGTTCTTTCAATGCTGGGAGGAGACCTGTAATAAGATACAATACAATACATTATCTTCATACTGTTTTCATGGTCTAGCTGAGGCGGGCGTTCCCATGCTCAGCTTTATAAATTCATTTTCATGTACATAAGACAAACAATCGTCTGATGGTAGACTGATGATTCTGATAGAGCCATCATCTTTTTGGTAGGATGATTATCTGCGCTGCAAAGCTGTACATTTCAATGTCTTTATTCTCCTGAATATATATCGCAGCCCAGATTGGATGAAACTAGATCCGGGGTCTTCAATCTCGTCCGATCTTCACTCGAAGTACAAGTCGACCCATGTGAGAAATGTTTTGAAGTCGAACATGGAAAGACATCGCTTGATTACCAGTCAATGATGTAAACTGTTAACAAGCGCGAGAGGAATCACCGATAATGATGATGACCCTCAAGGTACTGCAGTACAATTCACGTGGTGTGAATAAAGGACTTGGTGTCGAACACCACGCAAAATCTTTCGGTCGAAGGTCATTGATGTATACCTGTCGTCGGAAGTGAGAAACTTGCCATTGAGGCATGCAAACTTCAAAGTACTGAATGGGGTGTTCCTAGATCAACTTCTTGGATAATGAGCTGATGTCGACAAGAAGCGATCCGTCAAAGGAGGGCCTTGATGAATCCCACATCAATGAAACGGAACGGAGAAAATGATTTTGATCGAGGTGAAAACGATCTGATGATATATGGTTCAGGATGGCGGTCATGAAAGAATGAAGTGTAATGTATGGTAGTGGATGGGACATGGATGACTTCTCTGGATGACTTCTCTTGAACATGTCGGCGACACTTATGTGATGGATTGGTAGCATTTACCCCAAATGTGGATGGTATGGCGTGACCATGGCGATGTGACCGGTGAATGAAACAACCCAACCTGACTCAGGCACGGAGTGGAAGTGTCATGTTCGAGAGCGACTTGCTACCAATAAAGATTCTTTGAGTTTCTTCCCAATTTTTCCCCAATCATTGCTGACCAGTACCTCTTTATTTTTGTCAAGCTTGAGGAGGATAACATATGCTTGTTCTATAATTTGCCCTTCGGGCAAACCCATCACTATGTTTTAACGAGCCTAGCGATAGTGAAACTCGTTCTCGTCTAAAGACAAGTTTGTCGCTATTAATCTTTTTAACGAGTTTAACGACAAAGATAACTCGGTCCTTTTCATTTTTAGAGAATCTGAAAAGGCACGTAAAGGTAACTCCGAAATGCCTTTTTCGTCATCTAATCCCTTAAGTCCGAAAAAGTATAAAACAATACAGAAGGGATGAATTTTCGATAGTTTTAACGAGCCGAACAAAACAAGCACTCAATCTTTTTGTGCAATAATCCCTCAGGTCCAAAAAGATTAAAATCTAGAGGAGGGATAGCACTTCTGGTCGCTTTAACGAGCTGGAAGGCCAAAACTCGGCAATCTTTTCATATTTTACGAGTCAGTTGAAAATAGCTTAAAGAAGACTCGTCTTTTGAGGAACGAGTGATAAAATGGGTAGAAGCTGATTCCAGGTAATGGTTGGAATTTTCCAATCACGGCAGTGTCATAAGGACGGCTAGTGAAATCACTCTTCGCAGCTGTTCCTCAAAATGGGTAAACAATCAAATGGAGGTGAATGATCGGCCAATGGAAAAGTGGAGGTGACGGTGCAAACACGACCAAGGCTTTAATGGCTGAAATGCTTCATTCACGGTGGTTATTTACCAGAGAATAGTTCATTTTCTAACGAGCTTAAACGCAGGTGGAAACATTTGCTCATGTCTTATGTTTATTTTTTAACGAGCTTGAACTATGTGCTAAAACTGCTCGATTAATCCAGTCATATGGTAAGAATGTCTCATATAAAACGACAACTTTTAGACTTTTGCCCCACATCCTTTCTTTATGCAAGTTAGGTGACGACTAATCCTACGAGTTTAAAGGGTTAGAGGTCCTAAAAATTTAAAAAAATAAATAGCCGCCCCTCGCTTGCACTCCAAAAGGTTTGCATGCCGCCAGGTATAAAGTATGGTTTCAAGGTTACCCCTTCTTTAGTCCAATAAAACATTTGTTTTACCGGGAGAGGCCTACCTCTTACAGGTTCCCCAAAGATTTCTCGATTCGCAGTGCAAACAAAACACTTCTTCGGCAATGTCTACTGAGATAAACAAAGGCGAGTGACTCAGTTCTGTCAACTCACATAACTTTGATAAGAGAATCTTGTTCTAAAATAACCCCTCTTCCAATCACGGACGGGGCACAGACTAGTCATATTCTCCCGCGGAAACCTACCCTATACCCGAAGTTTTCCTGCTGAAGCAAACCAGGACGCATGCCCCCCTGGGTTTTAGTCATATCCCTCCGAATTACTCGCGCTCATCGGGAGGACGGACTGGAGATTGAGACATTTCTTGCGTGAAGAGACCATTTAGGGATGGTATATGACTATTTGCTATGCGTGATTCAGGAAATGAAAGCTGGTCCACGAGCTTGACCACTCTTCCTTCGTACGGAAAACACATTACTCTAAAGAGTGAGGAGACGATGGCTCCCATGCAATAAATATAATCTCGCCCAAGGAGTAAGTTATAATCCAAGGGTCCTTGAACTACCATTACATTCATTTGAACTGTCTTCCTTCTCAATGTTATGGGCACATTGGGAAGGATCCCTAAAGGTCGACTGGTTCCTTTATCAAAGCCTGTCAGATTTCTCATCTCAGGCAACACCGATGGCGAACCAAGCGCTTTCCAAGAAATAGAGGAAAGGATACTCACAGAAGCCCCCTCATCTATGATGGTACTATCCATGACCATTTGATAATTCAGAATGGTATGCTTGCTGGTAAACGGGGTCTGCCTAGCTGATTCCAATCGAAGGAGACAACTAGGTTGCTTGGAGGTGGGACCGAGTAGACGGCCGGGTATGGCTCTGACGAACTTCCCTCCTGCGGTAAGGGAATGGGTAGATTGCCCCCATGTTCGTCGGAGTCTGTGTTGATGAAAAGAATTTGGACGGTGTCATCCTTGTTCTCTTCAATGACTGTATCATCCGAAGATAAAACCTCTGAAGGCAAAACCGGGTCAACTGCCGCTTCGACCTTTTGACTTTCGTCTGGTATGGATTCAGATGGTTTATCTTCGATGATAGGCGCTTCAGCCGACCACTTGAGCGGACCAGCTGGATTCTCAACTAGCGATGGACTCGGCAAGAGTTTTTTATATCCAGGAGGAAGTCGTAACGGTGAAACCGGACGATCATCCAAAACTCTTTTCGCTTCGTCTAAGAAGGGACAACGGTGGACGGCATGATTGCCTTCACACAGTTTACAGGGAAATCTAGCTCTCCCTTTTTGTCCTGGGGCTTCACTTTCGCTAGTTGATAGTGTGCTTTCAACATGATCATCAGAGGTTGATGACACCGAATTGTGCAAACGAGGAGACCATTCCCTTAGTATCCGAGGGATGCAAGGACAATCTCTGTGAAAGTGGTCTCCTTTGCAAATGACACATGGCGATTTAGGCCTGGTCAGTGCAGTGTGTGGATTTTCGTTAGACGACACTCGTTTTCCCCCATTCGCCTTTGGCTCCTTCTTCTTCTTCTCTTTCTTCTTCTTCTCCTTCTTCTCCTTAGGAACTTGACTTTTAGCTTTGCCAGCCCCATCAAGCGAAGAGGAAGGAGGAGAGGAAGAATTAGAGGAAGTAGAAGGTTGGTGGGCAACTCTGGACTCATCTAATTGCTGATTCGATTGTTCAGGAATAGTGGTGTTCTGAACGACATTGGTTGAGAAGAGCCATACTGGAAAGCCAATTGTCAGTCCTGGAAGCGACAATGTGGCCATATGGGGTGCACCAACATCTCCCCAAGAGGAGAAGGGACTAGGATTTCCACCAAGGGGAATTCCTTGGTTGGTAGACTCCATTTTCTCAACCTAAGATCAACGTAGGAAAAGGGTATGAATATTCTGTTTAAAATAAATTTTTAGACGCTTTGACATAACTTGTTTTTTCAGTTCTTAAGAGTCGAGAAAAAACAAAAGGTGACTCTAGTCTCCTTCGATTTTTAATGAGCCTGAAGTGACAAGTGCTCAGATGGACCTTTTCCGTTAAGGAGTCTGAAAAGGAACGAAAGGGACTGCTCTGGAGATCTAGGTAGAGGGAGTACCAAACCAATCGCAAAACTGCAGAATACTTTTTACGGTACAACAGTCAATCTTCCCGAATGCTGTGTTCGGTGCATTGCGATCAGTAGGGCGGCCGACACGGCTTCCTATGGATAAAAGGCTTTAAGCCTATAGGGGTCTCCCAATATATACTCGACAGTACGTGGGAGCACAAGTCCGTACTGGCACTTATCGTCTCAAGGTGGAGGAATTACCCAACCATCAGTGAGGACAACAGTTACCAGGCTTTACGACGTCGGAATACGTCTCTAGCCTAGACCTCTAAATGTTGTGCGTTAAGTTTCAAAGCGTTGTTAGATTCATTCAATTTATTTTAAGTTGATATTTCTTAGAAGTTTGCCTTTTGGGATCACCATGAGATGTAGATGTAATTCCTAAAATGCAATCTAAAGATGATAAGCAAACTTTTATCTCTTTTCAGCAATGAAAATCCTAGCTACAAGGGGAAAAGAAAGACACAATCTTTTCTCAAAGAGCAAAGAGCACACTGTAAATGTACTTTTCCTAAATCAAGCCAAACAGACTATCAATATGCAAATGAACATATGCATGTATTTGTTTTCACTTTCTTAATATTGATGCCTAAAAAGAAAGTTGATGTACAAATCTGAATTTGCTTTCAAGTGACAAACACAAACAAGCTTCTTTTCGAAATCAAAAGGTAGAGAAGATTACGACACTTTATGATTTTGAAATAAACACTCGTTTCGACACTAGAAAGTGACAAATTCAAACCAAAGGCAAAAGTAAAAGCATAATCTACTGTCAACAGCAAATAAACTTTCTCCTAAGATCAAAATCGACACTTACGACAGATCTAAATCCAAGGACGACAGTGTGACTATTCTACTCTTTCAATGGAAAACTGTAAATGATGTAACAAACACACAAAGAACATCTACAGTATTTTTGTACAAAGGAGGCGGAATTAAGGCAAAGAAAAGGGGTTTTTAAACAGACACACACTGATCACAGGCTGCAAAAATCAGAGACAAAACTGAAAAATGAAGCAAAGAACCTCAGCTGCACAGGGCTAGGCTGATCAGCGCACCTGTTACACAGAGAAACTGGATTGCAGTGCAGGTATCCCTCTCGGGAACTGCGTTGAAATGCAGAATCTCTTCACAGTGCCTGCGCTGGGGCAGAAACGAGAATTATATCCGGGTTCTGGGTCACAGTTTGCAGTTTAAGCTATGGTTTTTGGCCGAGTAAAAGCAATCAGTAATGCACAATCAGAGGGTGGATTTAAAGGAGGTTTAAGAGCCATCACAAAGGGTAATCAGATCATTTGTGAATCAGCTGTTCAAATCATAAACAAATCCAGTGAATGGATTGAAGTAGCAGGTGTCTACTTTGCATTTGATAATGGCAAATGCAGTTCGATTGCTACTTCTGTGTTTATGAAACAAACAAGAAGAGAAACACAAACAAACTAACTAGACACGCTCCCCAGCGGAGTCGCCATTTTGTTAACGGGAAAAGTGTCTACTCAGAACGCCCCTATCCCACTAAGGTGTGATAGTACCTTAGAAACAAACAAGGAAAACTACTTTCGTATTCTTCTTTATGAACTATAAACGAAGAGGAATAGGATGAACCAACCTGTGTCTTGCGCTAGTCCTTTGATCCAATCTCTCGCCTCTTTGACAGCTTCCAGCTACCTGCTCCCTTACTTTCCCAGCTTCACCAAGTTCCTGCAAGATCACAGAAGAAGAAAACTACACAAAGACATGGATTTATATTCATAAATAGCTTAGGATCATATTTAAGCTAAACATGCAAATATAACAAAACATCATTGATACACAAGCATGTAGGAGAAACTCAAATAGTTTTATTGATATAACAAGAAGATCCAGGAGGAGTTACAACCGATGATTCCTGATCCAGCATCAACCCCCCAGCAAAGGAATCCCCTCTTCACCTCCAACAAAGCATAAATCACCCAATACTCTGATCTCTATCTCAAAACCAACAGCAATTCTCTGCAATGTACAAAATTCCAGCCTCTGGATCTCTGGGATGAGGGATCCATTTATAGATGTATGCAAAGAGGATGATTCAGCTTATGATTTGACTAGTGGCTTCTCTCTATCAGTTCTTGCTTCCACTTGGAGACTGAGAGCCTCTTACTCATCCTTGGTCGAACTCAGTGAGGCAAGTGTCATTGGGGAAGATTCTGGAAGCTTCCATTGTCTGTCCACCTCGCGGAATGACACTGCCATTTGTCATTTCCCGCTCAGCGCACCCTGGTAGTGCATTTAGGTGCGTTGCAACGCACCTAGCTAGTGTACTTGGGTGCTATGCAACGCAGCTAGCTAGTGGAGCAGCTGAAATGATCCTGATTTGACTGATTCTGAGCAGTTTCTGGTGGAGAAATTCTGGGAGAAGCTGTAATTTGTTGACCTTCTTCCTCTAGGGGTCGGAACAACACTTTTAGGGACTTAGGATCCCTTGGTTTATGGACATTTCATGCTTAGAGCTGTAAGGCACAAAAATGTCTATAACAGAGCTCTAATACAAAAATAAAATAATGCATGACATCAATAAACTGAATGTGCTCTTTGAGATAATGGCATAAGGTGGGAGAACTCAAGCTCTCAATAAATGATGATTTAAGTATTACCACCAACACTCAAACACTTAGTGCAGTACTTGGAACTCTTCCAAATCTGGCAAGAACTTGAGGTCTTCTACTAAAGGAAATGTTCCTTAATGCTTTGAAGAGGGAGACCTTCAACTTAGAATAAGGGAGATCTACAACCTATGATGGCGTAAGGAAGGCCACCAACCAAATTAATTCTTAATGTGATTCCCAGAACTCTTCGAAATATGGAAAGAAGTTGAAGTCTTCTACTAGAGGAATTGATCCTTAATACTTTGAAGAGGGAGACCTTCAACCTGGAAAAAAGGGAGGTCTACAACTTGCTATATTTTAAGGAAGATCACCAACTAAAGGAATGCTTAAAGTATTTTGTGTCTCTGGCTACAACTTTGACTCTAGATATTGATGTCTCTAGTTGTAGGCTCGGGCAACAGGTTTAGGTTGTGACTCTAGCTCGCTTGATGTGGCTTTGAAACTTGTAGATGACCATCATTTCCCCCCCTGTCAGATACAAGGTGAGATGAAGAAAACTCAACTACTTTGAATTCCATTGCCAAGAAGTGATCCTATTGCCAAGATATCTTCTTAGTTGTTGAAGCCCATTGCCAAGAAGTGATCCATCCAAGGTGAATCTTTATTCTTACAAGAGGCTTGTTTTTGAAGCATTTGTTTGAAGAATGAGTGTGTTGACCAAAATACTTGCACGGGTGAAGATCAAAATAATGATATTTCATATAGCCAACTCAGTGACAATGTTGGCATTTAGCAATCTGTGGCTGCTTTGGAGGATGAAGATCTAAAATAGGTGAAGATGAAGTACCATAAAGAAACCCAACACTTTGAAATTTGATGGCCTTTGAGTATTCTAGTGTAGGAAAGGATCCCTCCTTATCATATCCAAGACATTTTATGTTCTTTTTGTTGACAATATCTTCCCAATGTCTGATGATGGGCCTGGGAAGTGCACGCTAATTTTCTGCATCTGCATGCAAATCTTCTCTTGAAATGGGTACTTAATGTGGATCATCCTCAACTTTACTGACTTGATTACTTGATGGTTGCTGATGGGCAACTATTTCAACCTCAAATAGAGGATTGTTCTTGTTACACTAAAAAATGTCACCATGTCTATTTACAGTTAGTATGGCTCAATCAACAGTCATGCTACCCTCTTAGGCAAGTCTTATGCCTCTGCTCTCCATGTCAAACTCCAAAAAAGAGAGAAAGTCTTGTATAAATGTATTTATCTCTGGGGACGCAGGTTCTCTCAAACTTACCTGCGGGGACGCTCTCTATGTTCACAAAAACTGCGTCTTTGGACGCTCTGTATGTAAAGGGACAGGTGCGTCCCCCTGTAAAGGTTAGAATGCGCAAGTTTCATCTTTAAAAAGTTACTTGTGGTCATTTCTAGAGCATTCTAGAAGGTTGTTCGACGTGTATTGGGTGCCTCCAGATGGTTCATGCACTCCTATCAAAGAGGAACTTATCCCATCAATAAGGGAGCTATCCCACCCAAAGAGGGGATTATCCCATTGATGGTGGACCTGATTAACCTCCTCTTGAGCACTATAAATACAGGCATTGGGCCAGAAGGAGGGGAGGTTAAAGCTATACATTTTCTAAGGGTAAATGCTGCAGGAATTAGGACTCCCATTTAGAAGCTTGTGAGGAGAGATTGCCATCTTTTCTTGTTCTATTTGGAAGTGGGTGTGCTTTGTCAAAGTAAAGGAGAACTCTTGACGGACCCTGGGAAGGACTTGCACAACACCAAGGCTCAGGTTGTATTTGTTCTTTTGTTACCTATTAATTCAAATGAGTCCATTCTTCTCAATAACTTGTTGTTTATGAGTTATTTCATGTACTCCTTGGTCTACATGTTGAATATGCTTTGTTTTATGTTATAATCAGGTGCTATTTAATTGTTTGACTGTTGGTGATTGCAGGTTTTGGAGAAAAGGAGGAGCTCATCCAGATCAACAAAGCTTGGACTTCTACAATAGTGTTTGGACAAAGGTAAGAACAAAACACTTGATATCTCATATTATAATGCATGTTTAGAGAAGGATAGATCTTGTTTGTCTTGTTTGTCACTAGAGAGTCTTAGGCTCCTAGGGAGGTTGGTTGTGTCCGCACAATCGACTCTTTCCGCCTGACAAATTGGCGACTCCACTGGGGACTCCATGAATGAAAAAGATTTTTCCTTTGAATGAACTTTGCTCTGAGAAAATTGATTTCTTTTTCTGGTTTTTGACTGTGTGAATTTGTGTTTGGGTGGATTAGCTTAGCAGTAAAATAGATTTAGTTTTTTTTTATTTTTACAGTCGGACGCACCCTCTTAATATTGCACAGTGCGTCCCTGGACGCACTGTTGCTGTGCGCACAGAGCGGGTACGCACCTGTTTTAACGGGTCGCCTGCGTCCCCTGCTAAAATTTGAGAAAATTCCATTTTTCATATTTTTTCCTCTTAAATTTTGCTTTTTTATAGATTTTGCTGCCCAGATCCATTAGTATCCTGTCAAAGATCCTTCACCTGAATTGGTTTTCATAGCATTAAGTGTTTTAGTGGATTTCATTGAAATTTAAGCCTAGGGTTTGATTTTTGAGTAGATCCTGTAGTGACTTTAATGGTGGAAGTTGTCAAGCCTTAGATCTCTCTGGTTTGGTCAACCTCCTTAAGAGTCGGATCTGTCGTAAGTCTACCCGTGTGAGCAACCAACCTGTTGAGTTGTCTCTTTGGTCAAATTTCAAAGTGCTTGTTGATTAAGTCTTGATTTCCATTTTATAAAAAGAACAAAAAGATTTGAGTTTTGTTTTGATCAGCTCTTGATTCTGCAATAGCTGGTCCTTGATTTGATTTTGGTCAAGTAAAACAACCTAGAAACATCCTTGTAGGTTTTGGCCTCGTTAAGTTTGCTTAGAGTAAATTTACCTTTTAGTTTGCTTGTGAGTGAATTTTCGTAGATTTTAATAGTTGTTAAGATTGATTTTTGTTAAATTAGATTTATTTGCTTTATTAAAAGAAAAATACAAAAACATCTTCTTTAAAAGTCTTGTTTCAAGTAGCTTTTTGATTTTTGAAAGAGAAAGGAGTTTTTTCGTGCAAGTATTAAATGGTCATGTTTGTATGCTTGGAAAGATTAAGAGCTTTATTTCTTTGATTTTCATTGCAAAAGAGAGTTGTTTTTTATAAATTTGCATTCTCTAAACTTTCTTAGCTAAGAATTTCATTGAAAAAGAGAAAGTAGAGTAAATCATCTTAGGTGCATTTTTGTAGTGGTTTGAGTCGAGTCTACACACCATTGGTTTCATCTCCGCCACCTTTTGAGTTAAAGAAAAACCATAAAATTCACGCTTAAAGTAAAATTTACATAGTAACTTTTCTTTTACTAAGGCTCTGAAGCACCAACTTAGCTTAGGCTAGTGTCTTGGAGTAGGTGAGTACTTAACTCTCCAAGACAGTAAAACCAAACAAGTAGCTGATCTTGAGTTAGAATCAAATCCAATTGTTACATTTACACTCTGGGAAAGCTCCTCTTAAAGGAGAAGCACGAGCTCGTGTCCGAACCAGTGAGGGGATCAATCCTCCCTCGTTGGGAACGACGCCAGACAGTACGTATTACAAACGGTAAACCTCGGATTAACCATTGTCGAGGAGCCAGGGGTCACTTATCGGTAAACCTTGGATTATTGTCAAGGAGCCGGTAAGGGGATTGAGCTTGTTACTCTGCCCTTGCGTGCTGTCGGAGTTTAGACTGTTCCCCCAGGTGTACTTGTGGTCGTTGGTAACCTTAGTGACCGTAATCTCTAGGATTCTACCAAGGGTGACGGTGGAGGGAAGATCCCGCTGTACCTGGAGCAGACGTCGGTTATACTCACTTGGATTTTCCGGGGGGTTCGCTTCACTTCGAGACGGTTAAAGTGGAGGAACTTGTGCCGGTCTATTCATTAAGCAGGTTGCCGGGGTAACTGTTCCACCCTCCACTTCTGTACTGAATTCGGCGATGTTGGGTTTCATCTCCAACTAGTGTTTTCGGTCCGGAAGGCTACTGTTTGTCTGTGGTTTGACGCCCTAGATTCTTTAGGCGTGTGCATCAAAATTTGTTTGGTTCTTTAGCGGCTTTAGGTGGTTTGATTTGAAATTTTTACTTTGTTTTCGTGTGTAGTAGTTAAAAGTTTTTAGCTGTGGCGGAATTACCGAGACAGTCCCGTAGACTTCGGGGCAAGTCTCCTGAGATTGTTACCGGAATAGATTTGTTAAGAAAACTCTGTAAATCGCGGGGTGAATCTCCTGAAGACATTATGGGTCAGTACGAAGGGTTAAAGGTCCTTGTAACTCCTCCTAGTGACAGTAGAGTAGGTTCACCTGAAGAAGGAGAATCTTCCTTGGTAGTCCATCCAGATTACCAAAGTTTAGAGACAGGTTATAATCCCGAAGCTGTTTCAGTTTCTGAACTTGTTGGTAGTTTTTCGTCTGCTAGTGATACAGGCGAAGAACCTGAAATATCTGAACCTGTTACTCCAACTTCTAGTGTTCCAGATTCACCGAGAATAGAAAGAATTATCACCGAAAATCTTCCTTCTGGTTTGATTGCTATAGAAGAACTTGCTCCAGAGGAGGATATAGGTGTCTCTAACCTTGAAGGTCAACTTACTATTGATCTAAGGGAGCGTGAATCCTTTTTTTACAGTCCTCCTAGAAGTACTTCTTGGTACCTTGCGTTAACCAATTTTTTAGACAACTCAGGAGTAGGTTTTTCTACACCTCGTACTCCTTTTCCACCTGGAGGTATTTATACTCCTGTAAATATGTCTGGTCAGTCGTCCGTGTTTACTCAAAGTCCTGAATCTTTTTTACACGGCGGTCCTTCTGTTCCCACTGGGTATCAATCACTTTCTGGTACCTTTGCGGGGGCATCTCCTCAACCCGTTGATCATGGGTTATTTGCTGGAAACAGTGGTAATATACCATTGGGTGTAGGAGACATTTACATGATGTCAGGTTCAGTTCCCGTTTCCCAACCTCAAGGTGGCCAATTACCGCCTGGGGGGCAACCGCAGTTAACGCCTGGGGGGCAACCTCAAGGTACACAAATCGTGTCTGGGGGGCAACCTCAAGTCAGTATGTACCTATGGTGCAATACGTGCCTCAAGGTCAACCCCAGCCTCAATATGTACCCCAAGGTCAACCTCAGTATCAATATCAACCTCAAGGATGGCAACCTCAAGGGTATCAACCCCAAGGTTATCAACCTCAAGGGTACCAACCTCAAGGTCAAGGTCAACCCCAGTATCAGTATTTACCTCAAGGTTATCAACCTCAAGGTCAATACTCGAGTCAAGGTTATCAACCGCCTCAAGGTCAGTCATATGTTCCAAGTATTGGAACTGCACCTTACAATTATCAATCCTACCCTCAATCCGGTTATGGATCTCAGTATCCTCAACCTGTTACGGGTCAATACCCTGGAATGTTAGTGTGGGATCCATCACAGGGTCAACAGGTGTTGCAGCCAAGTATACAGACGGTTCCTCAAGCTGGACAACCCGTAGTTTCTGGTCCACCCCAGCAACCGCAACCTGTCCAGTCAAATGTTCAAACTTCTGTAACTTCGGTAGTTACTCAGCCGCCAATTGCACCTAGTACTCCATCTCAAACGGCTGCTGCAACTACCGCTACATCTACCATACTTACTTCTGGAGTATCGACGGCTCCAGTTTCTACTGTCCCTGTTACCACGCCTCAGACATCTTTACCGTTGTCTGGATCTACGATTCAAACCACAGTCCAGATGCCTGTAGGTCAGCCTGGTATAAGTACGGTTGTTACTACTCAACCTCAATTTGTTCAACCTCCGTACCAGGGACAGTACCAACATGGGCAAGCTGTCCAACAACCGGTTTACCAGTATCAACCGTATCCTGGGTACACTTATCAACAACCTCAACAACCCCAGTACGGTCCGGTTAATCCTGGTTTTCCAGGAGGATATAATATCCCAAATGCGACTCCTGTTCCTAGTTATCCTGGATATCCTCCTCCTGGGGCTGGTATTGTGACCCAGAGTTTTAGAGATCCTAACCGGCAGTTACCGTTTATCGCAACTTTGGATTTACCAGACTTGACGCGCCTAACGAACGATCCAATTCAATATCTTCAGTTCTGGCCGCCAATGCCAAATAAGTTGCCCAGTGATATACCCAAGTTCGAAGGTAAGTCTGGAGAGGATCCGTCCAATCACGTGATGACTTACCACCTCTGGTGTGCTTCAAATTCTATCTCGGATGATTCGATCCGCTTACGTCTTTTCCAGCGTACACTCATTGGTCTCGCGGCCAAGTGGTACATTGAGTTACCACGGGCCTCTTTTTACAATTTTAGCCAGTTAGCTACCTCGTTCTTAACTCACTTTCAGTTGCCGGTCAGATACGATAACGGCACGGAGTTATTAACTTCACTAAAACAATCGACGTCCACGTATATTTCTGATCACATTCATGAGTGGAGACGTCGAAGAAGACTAGTGAAAGTTTTTATCCCGGACCAAATCTTAGCTGAATGGTTTGTCAAATCATTATTACCGAAGATTACTGAAGATGTAGCTAAGGCCGGAGTAGTTACTGAGGAGCAAGTCATTGCTCAGGCACAATACCTTGACTTAGTTTACACTCAGTCGGGTACGTTACACGAGAAGATTCTGGATCTTCCAAAGTCGAATCAAATCGCTGCTGCTCCTTCGGGATCTCATGCCGCTGATGGTATGATTGGTATCGTGAATACAAAGAGCAAGAAGAAGTCTTCCAAGGCTTCAACTACTCCAATTATCACTTTGCCTGATTCTCCGACAGGAGAGTCTTCTCCTGAACTTACCGCCGATATTCACGCTGTAGAGTCATCTACGGCCAAATCAAAAAACGGTGGAAAGAAGAAAGGAAAGAAGAAGGCTAAAGCAGACAAGGCTCCAAAGGAGAAAACTGAAAAGTCGGAAACCAATGACGAAAAGCGCAAACCTCGATATCCTTGTCTTATTTGTGAAGAGGATCATTTTACGAGAGATTGCCCTCATCGGGCCGAGGTTGTGAAAATAGTCAAAGGTTCTCCCACTCCTGCTGTGTTAAAAAATCCATTTCCGGAGCAGGAGAATAAGATGATAGGTTCTTCTTCGAATGCCAGTGAAGAACCCATTTTGATGATGTCTCATGTGAGGATTGCGACTCGATCGCAAGATTATGGTAGTAAGGCTCCTGTTGATGGTAAGGAAGCAGAATCTTCTCATTCTAACCCATCAACCTCAGCTCCTGGTTCCGATCCACTACAGATCGAAAAACCTAACCCGGACTTAGTAATTAAACCGCCCGCCAAGGGTGTACTTCGAAGGTCTGCTTTCAATCCACATGCGAGAGCAGCCCAGAATTACAACATTGTTGAGGACTTAGCTGTTTCAACCTCAGCAATGTCGGCGTTAGAAGTGCTGCAATCATGCCCAGCACAACGAAAATTACTTTTGTCGGCTATCGGAGCTGTTGATGTTCAGGACCCGAACCTGATAATCTTCGATCTAGAAAATAGTACACCGCGTCTCCCCCATCAAATGGCTTTCCAAATTCCAGTGATAGTCAAAAACAGGCCTATTCATCGGACTGTGATTGATGAGGGAGCTTCTACGTGTATTATGTCGATTCAATGTTGGAGATCGCTTGGTTCTCCTTCGTTGAACCAATCCCCCACCATCCTTAAGGCCTTTGATGGCCGTGGGTTCCGTCCGTTTGGTATTCTACAAGAATTGCCTATAGGGGTAGAAGGTAAAACCGTTAGTCTGGATGTGGAAGTGGTTGATGCCCCTCTAGACTACAACCTTCTTTTGGGTCGAAGTTGGTCATATGCTATGACAGCGGTCGTTTCATCGGTCTTCAGAGTAATTAAGTTTCCACATAACGGTAAGATCGTGACTATTGATCAGCTGACATACTTTTCATCCGACCCAGCCTCTTCAGAGAGTATCCAGCATGTCGGTAAGACGACAATCCCTTATAGGGACGTTGGTGTAGGTTTAGTTAAGGATTCCGGTTTACTGGGAACTTTTCCTCTCCCTCCACTCAACGTAGACCCTTCATTTGCAACAATTCATATGATTACATCAGAAAACATTATTTATGATGATCCTTGGATTGTCCCATCTGACTCTGAGATAGACTCATTCGGTGATGCTATGCCTTTGAGTCCATATGAAATTGCTTATGAAGCTGTCATGTCTTTTACCGACTCGCATTCAACCGAAATCGACCAAATGAATGTGGTCAGTGAAGAATCACTTTTCACCTCAACCTTAGAACGGATAGCGTTTCCCGAAGTCGTGTCATCTGACGAACAACTTCGCGAAATCCTAAGTGTAGACGATCTACCATGGGAGGATCTCCATCACAGATCTTCGTTTTTACCTAAGGATGATGCATTTGAAAATGATTTTTCATCTATCTTTACCGCTGAATATGTCAAAGACGCTCAGGATCCAACGAAACATTCTGATTCAGAGTTGAATTTAGGGAATATTTCTCGTACTATTCCCATTGATATTTCAGTGAAGCCCGGAATCGAGGAAAACATTCATATAGGTGCCGCATGTACAGAAGATGAAATCCAAACTTACAAGGCCCTATTCCAAGAATTCCGCGATGTGTTTGCCTGGTCTTACGAGGAAATGCCGGGAATCGATCCTGCCATTGTTGTTCATGAAATAAAGACCTACCCGGATGCTAAACCCGTCCGGCAACGGTTGCGTCAGATTCACCCTCGAAAAGCGGCTGCGATTAAAGCAGAAGTCGAAAAGCTGTTGAAAGCAGGTTTCATTTATCCGATCCCGTTAACGGATTGGGTATCGAATATTGTTCCGGTCAACAAGAAACAAGGAACAATAAGAATCTGTATCGACTATAGGGATATAAATCGAGCTTGTCCAAAAGACAACTATCCTACGCCTTATATCGATCAAATTATTGATGATTGTGCCGGAAGTGAAATGTTTTCCTTTATGGATGGTTTTTCGGGCTATAATCAAATCAATATTCTACCTGCCGACCAACCAAAAACGGCATTCATTTGTCCATGGGGGACATTTGCTTATTGCAAATTACCTTTTGGGCTTAAGAATGCCGGGGCCACTTTTCAACGGGCGATGTCTTATGCATTTCATGACATCAAGCACATTGTGCAACCGTATCTCGATGATTTGCCTGCTCATTCTTTACATCGAGCTGATCACCTTGTCCACCTACGAGCAATCTTTATGAGGTGTAGGCATTATCGAATTCGGTTGAATCCCCACAAGTGTGTTTTCTGTATAGAAACAGGTCGATTGCTGGGATTTGTTGTTTCAAAAGCCGGCATTCGCGTCGATCCCTCGAAGGTCGAAGCTATCATCAAATTGCCTCCTCCTTCGAGTTTGCGCCAACTCCAAAGTTTGCAAGGGAAAGCGAACTTTTTACGCCGATTCATCCCAAACTACGCCGAGGTCACTAAAGGTTTTACACGGTTGTTGAAACAGAACGCACAATTCTTTTGGGACGAGATTGCCCAACAATCTTTTGATGCACTTAAACACGCGTTGACCCATGCACCGTTGTTGCATCCTCCCAACTACAACCAGGACTACTTCTTATACCTCGCAGCTTCGCATTCCACCATTGGAATGGTGTTAGTTCAAGAAGATGAATTCGGAGCGGAACATGTGATATATTATCTTAGTAGGACCTTAAATCCCACTGAGTTAAAATATTCGCATGTGGAGAAATTGGCCCTGGCAGCCGTTCAAGCTGTCCAGCGTTTCCGTCACTACATTCTTCTCCGTAAAACTACAGTTATTTCGGATTGCAACCCTATGATTTATATTTTGACAAAACAACTGCTAGGGGGCAAGTACTCTAAATGGATTGTTATCCTGCAAGAGTTCGACTTGGAGTTCGAGAAGTCCAAGTCTAAGAAATCCTTAGTTTTTGCGGAATTGATGTGTGATTTCCCGAGTGCTGACACAGAGACTGTGGCAGAGGAGTCCATTGCGGACGAATCTTTGTTTCTTATCAGTACTTTAGATCCGTGGTACGGGGATATAATCATCTATCTCCAAACCCAAACCTTTCGGCCTGAAGCTTCCAAGGCAGAACGTCGAAAAATTCGGTTTCAATCCCAGCAATACAAAATTATTGGAGATACACTTTATCGCCGGGGGGCAGACTTAGTTTTTCGACGTTGTTTAACTCACGAAGAGGCTGAGAAGGTTTTGAATGATTGTCACTCTGGAGCATGTGGCGGTCATATGTCTGGGTATGCCACAGCTCAGAAGGTGTTGCGCGCTGGCTATTTCTGGCCGTCTATGTTTAAAGATTGTATCATTGCAGTCAAGAAGTGCCACAACTGTCAAGTGTTTGATCGCAAGATGCGCGCTCCACCTGCTCCTCTCCACCCTATAATTGCCGTTGGTCCATTCGCCAAATGGGGTATCGACTTTATTACTTGTAACCCTCACTCGGCCGGGGGGCATGCGTATATCATCCTTGCGGTTGATTATTTTACTAAGTGGGCCGAGGCGATGCCTACATTCGACGCAAGCGGCAAAACAGCTGCAGTTTTCGTATTCAATCATATCATAACTAGGTTTGGTGTCCCACAAGCAATCATTACTGACCATGGGAGCCATTTTCGAAACATCATGATGACTGAGCTTACAAGCCAGCTTGGTTTGCGCCACGATAGCTCTACTCCTTATTATCCGCAAGCCAACGGTTTGGTTGAGTCTATCAACAAAGTTCTAGTTATCATGATCCGACGAACCATTGGTGTTCATCGGTCGAATTGGCACAACATGTTATTTTCAGCGCTATGGGCATACCGAACCTCAGTGAAAAATTCAACAGGTTTCACTCCTTTCCAGCTAGTTTATGGCTTGGAAGCTGTGTTACCCATTGAATGCGAAATCCCATCACTTCAAATGGCTGTCGAATTACTCCCAGCTACTTCCGAAGAGGAGAAACGTTTATTGTACTTGGCTAAATTAGATGAGACTCGACGTGACGCTACATTGGCAATCGAGACTCACGCGAAGCGAATGAAAGCTCAGTATGATAGAAATGTGACCCCTCGAAGTTTTTCGGAGGGAGACCTAGTGCTATTATATGATCAAGCTAACGATAAGCTAGGTGCTGGAAAATTCGTTCCTATGTGGCATGGACCCTACATTGTAAAGCGAAAGCTAGCAAAAGGGGCTTATGAGCTGGTTGATTTTGATGGGGACTCTTTGGGTAAACCCAGAAATGGACTTTACCTAAAGAGGTATTATGCTTAAATGGTGGGTATGGAGAAATTTTTAGATAGGTTAGATTTTCTTTCTAGCTAGCGTGTTTGTTAGTTTAGTCAGTGTGCTTAGCTTAGAGAGTGTGTTTTTCGTCGTTATTCTGGCTTATCTTGGTTTTACTCTTGATATTGCAGATGTCGACGCCTCTCCAAACATACATTGGATTTGCTGATGGTGCTTGTCGTAGTACACGGAATATCTCTTCCGCAGCTTGGGTTATCTATTCGCCCTCTGACGAGTTAGTTTCTATGCATGGGGTAAGCCTCGGTCAAACAACGAACAACATTGCAGAATACAGTGCAGTGGTTGAATTATTATCCGAATCTATTTCATTTGGAATTCGACGTTTGATAGTGAGGTTAGATTCTGAACTTGTTGTATTACAGCTTAATAGAGTTTATGCCATTAGAAATCCTGTGTTATTAAGGTTGTTTTTGAGAGTGCGTCTCTTGGAACGTGAATTTGATTACATTGAATATCAGCATATTCCAAGGTCTTTAAATACATTAGCAGATGCAATTGCTTCTCGAATGTTGGACAGACATTTACGATAATCATGCAAGTAAATTTAAAAACATTTCATCACATATGTTAAACAAGATAAGCCGGTAATAGTGATATATATAGATAGGAGTGTGTCAAAAAATATACATCGTCTTCGATCATAGGTTGAAAAACACCTTATGATCGGCAAAAATGATAAGTACAAAAAGCCAAAAATGTCATATGTGTCTACAAAAGTGACTAGTCAATCACTGGTGGTGCTCCCTATACGACACCACTGCACGGGCTACCTTACGCAAAAATCTCCTAAACGGTCCAGGGACTGCGACTACAAAGCGCTGAAGCCTGATAGGAATGTCATCCATAGTAGTCTCAGGCATATCTGCCGTCAGACGCTCTAGATCATGCTCCAACTCAGCTAGTACTTCTGCAGCCGCGTCCTGTGGGGCCGGTACCGGTGCAACTGGATGTCTCCTCTCAAAAGGCCGGAGGTTGGCTGGGCGCTGTGGACCAACATCTGCATTTTGAAAATTTTACTGTCAGTTTTGAGACGATATATATAAAAAACAAAAAAAAAATACATAATTTGAAAACTTGTGAAAAATAAAGTACCTCTGTCATCCCATTGTTCTCCCTGTGGAAGAACCATGTCCGGATCATGTCGAAAATCTACTCCGGCATACGGAAAGTCCTGGATCGAAAAAACCTGGTCCTCTAACCAGTGAAAATAACTATCAGTGAATCGAACAACCACCGTGCCCTCGTCAGGATGCCGGGCCATCACCGCAACCCATCGTACTAGCTTTGGCTCCCGAGGACCCAAGATATCAACAGTGAGTTGCTGAGGGATCAGCATCGGAACTCTCTCTAAGGCAAAGCTCACGACTAAAGGCCCATATCCAAAAGTTTTCAGTCGTCCGTTCTTTGCCTTAGTCAGTTGGCTCTTCATATTAGCCGACACAGCATCACACCAGTTGAAAATGGTGCCTTGGTAACAGTCAATTGCCATCCGCATTTGGGACCCAGAAGCAATGTGCAAAGCGGCCGCGCCGCAAATTCTGTTAACCGTGAAAGAAATCACTTTGAGTTCACACAGAGAGATGTGTTTGATCTCCACACCTTTCGAATGGTGTGCCCCAGGTGTGCACCAATCTTCCCGGAGACTAACAAGGGATTGGCCACCCGGCCTAGTCCCGGCTAGATTGAGTTGCTCGCCTCTGTTTGGCAAGCCAGTGAGAAAGTATACATCCGAGGGCTCTATCTCGAGCTGGTGCCCTCCTATGTAAAAGCATTTCTCTTGAACGTTCCATCTCTCAACCAGCCATTCTAAGAATCTTACCTGAGCCCTCATGCCCGGTATGGCCCAGTATTTGTATAACCCGCATGCTTTTAGGGCATCCAGGGAAGGTTGGTGTTCTATTGCAGCTTCATCAACCTCTTCGTGCTCTCTTTCTCTCCAATCCAACATGGTGAGTGCCCTACACACCAAGAAATAATGATTAGAATTAATTTGGGGAAATTTGAATGGTTATTTGTGAGGATTGGGGTTTCAAATTCCGCGTTCCACGGAGGACGCACCCCGCGTTTGGAGCACAGGGCGTCGGGACGCAGCTGGCCTGAAGGTGGGCTGCGTCCCCCGACCATTTTCCTGTATAGGAAAAAGTCGGGGGACGCAGGTCACCCGAAGGGCACCTGCGTCCACCGAGGAGCGCATTTTGAAACCTAAACCCTCCCAAAAAACAAAACTAAAACCTAAAAAACAATTTTAATCGGATAGAAATGAAGAGTAGGATGTTGTAAAATACCTGGAAGAGACAGCGTTCGATTCTGACGGTCGGATTTTCCGCAGCGACCACAGGAAGTTTCTTGCCAAAAGCCCTTTTTTCAACCTCAACAGTAAAATGGTAAAAATGACATGGTAAAAAGTCTTTTTATAGGTTTTTTGGATGAATTTGTTCATTTTTCACCATGAAAAGATGTTTTTCGATGTATTTTTGCCTATCTTAAACAGGTATGAGTAATGTGTTGCTTTTGTGCAGGACAAAGGGATTTAGAGGGAAAATTGTCATTTTTCACGAACCAAAATATCAGAGTCATCTTTTAAGCCCTTTTCTGACTCCTAAAATATGAAAAGATTGCCGAGCGTTTCTTTTGCACTCGTTAAAACGGAATTAAAAGACGGTCCCCTTATAGCTCTTTTCTGACCGTAAAATCAGGAAAAGATTGCCGGGTTTTTGTCGTTTCAAACTCGATAAGGAAATAAAACGACGTGTCCTTGATCGCTTTTTACTTTTCAGGTCAGTGGCACTAATTATGAAAGTACTCCTTGGTCGTAAGATCAAGCGGTTCCCCCAGGTATTATTTTATACTTTTTCGGGCTTGAGGGACACAAATCTACGAAAAAGTTCAACTTGGAGTCTTCTTAAGTTTTTCAGACTCTCTAAAATTGAAAAACACCGAGTTTCTCCTATACTGGGCTCGTTAAACATTTCACAGTAAAGGACCTGTTCCATTACAAACAAGAACGAACCACTCCTTCCTAGGGTTCGAATCAAAACTAGGTTGGATTCATCCGAAGGATGAGCTTATAATCAAGCATATGTTATCCTCCTCAAGCTTGTTAAAAATAAAGAGGTACTTGCCAGAAATGGTGGGGGAAAAGAGAGAAGAATGAACCTGTTTGTTACCTTTTGTCTCAAAAGAAACTTTATTACCACTCTTGAACACGACACTTTTCATTCACCTGGGTTGGGAAATCTTTTACCTCACAGTTGATCAAACCACTTTGAAAGTCTTCAGCCGGGTTCTGGGGATTAACTTTGAGTTATTCGTCACCAAGCCATCTGTCGTGTCGTTATGTGTTCAAGAGGTCTGCAAGCAAAACTTTCATCTGCAAAATACTTGTCTTCCATTTGACCATCCCTGAGTCAGTCCTTACAGCAACATTTCTTCAACTTGAACAATGATTTCGTGTTGTGGGATTGCCTGCAACGGGTCGCTTTCTATCGACATCAGCACATTATCTAGAGAGATGACTTAGAAATCATCAGTACCTTGAAGTCTGCATGCATCAATGGCAGGTTTCTCGCCTTTGACGTCAGTTTACATCATTGACTTTCGATCGAAGGATTCCGTGAAATGTTCAACATCAACTCATTCATTCACATCTCATGGATTGTACTGGGTACTTTGAGAACCATTGACATTACTGGTGGTCTCTCTCACGCTTGTTAACAGTTTACATCATCAACTGGTAATCAAGTGGTTTCTACCATGTTCGACATCAACTCATTTATTCGCATGGCTAGAATCGTACCAACTCGGGAAGTAGAAATGAAGACCCTGGATCTAGTTTCCACCATCCAGGCTGTGAGGAGTTTTGTATTCATTATCTAAGTAGACTAATCATAAACAGATGGCTGCGTCCATACTGTGTCTACAAAAGTCTATGATTATGATGTACTGCAAGATCATTCCTGTATCAGAGTAGTTACTCTGTTAGTTAAAGTTTTAATCTGAGTATGGGAATGCCTACCTCAGTGATGATATAATCTTATACATGTATTTTGTGTTGAAAATTGCAGGTTCTGACCAGGCTCTCCACGGGATAATCCTTGAAATGATAAAGCGCTTCACCCTTCCTAGATATTACAAACCCTAATCTATTCCAGGCTTCGCACTTTAGGGGGCAATCTGTTACACTAAAAAATGTCACCATGACTATTTACAGTTAGTATGGCTCAATCAACAGTCATGCTACCCTCTTAGGCAAGTCTTATGCCTCTGCTCTCCATGTCAAACTCCAAAAAGAGAGAAAGTCTTGTATAAATGTATTTATCTCTGGGGACGCAGGTTCTCTCAAACTTACCTGCGGGGACGCTCTCTATGTTCACAAAAACTGCGTCTTTGGACGCTCTGTATGTAAAGGGACAGGTGCGTCCCCCTGTAAAGGTTAGAATGCGCAAGTTTCATCTTTAAAAAGTTACTTGTGGTCATTTCTAGAGCATTCTAGAAGGTTGTTCGACGTGTATTGGGCGCCTCCAGATGGTTCATGCACTCCTATCAAAGAGGAACTTATCCCATCAATAAGGGAGCTATCCCACCCAAAGAGGGGATTATCCCATTGATGGTGGACCTGATTAACCTCCTCTTGAGCACTATAAATACAGGCATTGGGCCAGAAGGAGGGGAGGTTAAAGCTATACATTTTCTAAGGGTAAATGCTGCAGGAATTAGGACTCCCATTTAGAAGCTTGTGAGGAGAGATTGCCATCTTTTCTTGTTCTATTTGGAAGTGGGTGTGCTTTGTCAAAGTAAAGGAGAACTCTTGACGGACCCTGGGAAGGACTTGCACAACACCAAGGCTCAGGTTGTATTTGTTCTTTTGTTACCTATTAATGCAAATGAGTCCATTCTTCTCAATAACTTGTTGTTTATGAGTTATTTCATGTACTCCTTGGTCTACATGTTGAATATGCTTTGTTTTATGTTATAATCAGGTGCTATTTAATTGTTTGACTGTTGGTGATTGCAGGTTTTGGAGAAAAGGAGGAGCTCATCCAGATCAACAAAGCTTGGACTTCTACAACAGCGTTTGGACAAAGGTAAGAACAAAACACTTGATATCTCATATTATAATGCATGTTTAGAGAAGGATAGATCTTGTTTGTCTTGTTTGTCTTGTTTGTCACTAGAGAGTCTTAGGCTCCTAGGGAGGTTGGTTGTGTCTGCACAATCGACTCTTTCCACCTGACAGTTCTGAACAAAAACAAGTTCAGAAGGATGCCTTTTCTGTTGTCACTATAGGTTCACCAGTATTATGGAAAATATTAATTCCTTGTCTTTGGATTCATCACCATTGTTTAACAACAAATTATTTTTCGTCGCAGAAGCAACTCACACAAGATTAAATGAATGCCTTTTTGATGGTCAGTAACCTTTAATGGGAAATCAAATCTATTTGACGAGGGTCAGTGAAAAATTTATGGTTGCTCACTGCAATGCACTTAGAATAAGAGTACTCAAGGGGAAAAATTGAGCTCCTTAATAGGTAGGTTTCTCAAAATGGTGGCAAATTATTCGATGTACAAACCTTGAATGGCCCTTGCACTCTATTGTGCTTAACAACACTTGCCAACAAATGTGCCCAAAGATTGGAGGAACAACGATATGGGGTGCGAGATGAGGTTAAAGGCCAAGATCTCGTAGAGTGCTAACAGGTTATTGACAAGGAAATATGTCTAATATCTTTTTGATATACAAACAAATTAGTCAAGAAATCCCTCTATCAACTGGAAAGGAACTTGACGACATTCCTAACTGAGAAATCCTTATATAAACATGGAAGGAAAAGACGTTGGAGGACAACCCTAACCTACGCATAATCACTTGTCAGGTTCCAAGCCTGAGCTATGAGGTCTAGTACATAATGGTTTAACAATATCAACGAAGAATAACTCACAGGTCACAACAAATACTTCATGAATCAACGTTTTGTTTTTTGAAAATGTTGAACACAGTGTCGAAGAAGGGAGTGGAATGATAAAAAAAGATACTCGTTCTATGTCAAAGATGTTAGAAAGAGTGTTGACAATGATTTTTGTGAGAGATATGAGTGTTTTCTTAACCAAAAGATGGGTATGCAAAGAAATGAAATGGTCAATTGTGTAGATGTTTCATCCTTCTGATGGATTTTCTAGGAAAAACTAGAACATCCCTATGTTTCAAAACATCTGCAATTGTTTGGCTTCAATAGTATACAAGCGTTAGGGTTGACAAAGTTGGAAGGGTAAAAAACCTAATGCATAAACACACAATGAGGAAGAAGACTATGCAATTAGTGGTTGAGAAACCCATGGAGAAGGCCACACATCGTGGCTTTGATACCATGTTAAACAAACATAGAGAAGAAAAGATATAAGATGGAACATTCATTGCATTTATTATTCACAATAATGTACATTTATACATTTCTTTGTGACCCTTGGTCCTCACATACCAAGTGGTCTCTTGGACTTTGGTGACTGTTCACCTTCCACACCAACCCTTAGTGGATTAGGTGTCCAACAAATACTAATGTATTCATGCGAGGTGCAGGTATGTAACTAGCATAAGCATACCTCGTACACATACTAATAATACTTATTCGAATCAAGCACAAAAAGTCAATCAACCAATAGGTAGGCTAATAAAATAATGTAAGATAATATAATTAGGTATGGGTATTACAAATAGATTGGGAATTCCACTAGGGAGGATTTCCACATGTTCTTCCCTAATTGTGGGTGTGTTAGATTTCCCTCTCACATTTTTAATAACAGTTTAGATTTTTAAATTGTTTTCTGCTTCTATATATTGTATTTTTACACAAGACACTAAGTTAGAAGCTTTCATCTCCATCTTAAAAACAATTTAAAATATTCCACTATCTATTTCCAACCAACATAGTTTTGAACCATGTTTCTACACTCATCCAATGTAGATTTTCACCCCATTTTATACATTTCTCTAGTTCAGCTTTTAGGAGTGATATTCTTGCACTCATTCAACACAATTTTATCCCTTATTTCTACACTACCAACATAGCTCTTGGATTTCTCTTCTATACATGAAGACATATTCTTCTATGGCATTCTATAGCGAGGCAATAATTTTGCCTAAACAACACCCTTTTTATCAGAATCAAATATTTTTTATTTTGCAAAATCTTGATTTATAAGTGTTCCAATCAGGGTTTTAAAGGTAGAAATAGATTCAACATTCTCAAAAACCCTAGGGCACCTAAAATTTTATAGTTTAGCAAGTATAACCTAGATTTCCAAAGATTTCAACGAATTTTTTCCAAAATTATGCCCAAAAAATCCTTATTTTAAAGATAAAATTATCACATGCTCAGACTACTCTATTTTTCTATTAAAAAAAATCTACTAACATAATTAATAATATATATATATATATATATATATCAACAACTTTAATTTTTTTTTCTATTTTTTTTAATCTTTAATAATATCAAAGCTTGACTACAAGGTAACCTAAAATTTTATAGTTTGACAAGTGTAACCTAGATTTCCAAAAATGTCAACCAATTTTTTCCAAAAATATGCCTAAAAATCCTTATTTTAAAATTAAAATTATCACATACTTAAACTACTCTATTTTTCTATTAAAAAAATCTACCAAAATAATTAAAATAATTAGGCCGATAGGCCTTCCCTTTGAAAGAGACTTTCGTCGTCCCTTTTTCCTGTAGCTTGACACTTGTTTTTTTATAATTTGACAATTGTCTCTTGAGGGTGGTGGAATGAGACAAATGGATGGGTACCTGGAGTTCTGACATTTATTCCACTTCGCCATGTGTTCAATGTATTGTGTTACGATCTTCTAATACGCGGGTGGAGTGGGAATTTCAGTTATGGGTGGAGAGCTCCCGCCGGATAAGAATCCTCTCTGTTATGGGGAAGCTCTTTCACTTTGAACAGTTTACCTTGAAGCTCCCCAAATGCTGATGGTGCCCACCGACCTCGACAGCGCCCGCCGCAACGAGCTCTCCCAGTGCCTTTTCAACGCCTGCCCTCGCTCTCAGGGCATCGCCTCTTCTCAATTGGTACTGGAGTCCGCTTCTCAATTGGTACTGGATGTTGAGACTCCAGTCGCTTTTGGTTCCCACAGCTCCGGCCCTGCGGTCGCGAATAAGAACGATTAGAATGCATGTTCTGGGGTATTTCACCATGCTTTCATTAAGCTGGAACCATACCTCCATGGAATTGCGGCTGCAAATGTGCCCGGCTGCAGGATAGGCGTTTGGATGAGAGCCCCGGGATGATTTCCAATTAGCGTCTTCGTTTGAGAAGGCCGTCATCGGTGCACACTCGTAACGTTTGAATGCTGGACTGAGTCTGATTTAAAGTTGAATAATGTTTAGAAATGGAAAGTTTTGTATTTGTGTTTGTAAATGTATTAACACTGGGTATGGCGGTTTCGAAGGTGTAGTAGTTGTACATGGGAAGCTTGAGTTTGGTGTGTAATATTTATTATAAAAGAATAAAAAAACCGTTACACTAAGCAGTAAGGTGGATGATCACCCCACCCGAATTTATTTTCATGCACGATCTTCGTTTTGAACGAAGCTATGCAGAGTATTCATGTAGCAATAATTCTTGGAAATCTTCGTCCGCATGCAAAGGTATATTACGGTGAATACATCGTATTAGAGAGCTTTCTACTTATTAAAAATGTTATTATTTTTATTTTTAATAAAGTTTACTCAAAATTCAAGTTTTACCTTGTGAGAGTAAAACTTGCGAGGGGAGCGTTTTCCGCCAAATTTACTAACAAGATCTGGACAAAAAAGTTTTGATGACTTTTAAAACAAACCAAATCTTCAAAGTTGTCCATTCTGGTTGTTGTTACTTGGCCATAATTTTCCAAAATATTTATCAATAACTATCTGTTTACATGGTGAAACTCTCCTCATATCTATAGTCGTTAGGCTTATCAGCTTAACCTAGTTCAATTCAACTCAGGGTAGATGTGAACATGTGAAATTTTAAATCAATGAATAGGATTAGGCCTTAAGGGAATATGCTTGAGAGCAAGGGTTGTGATTTCACCGAGCAGTCCCCTCGTTTAAGGTGTCAATTAATAATTTTTTAATTAATTAATGGTGCCGGAGTCCTTCGGTAACATGAAGAACCTCTCAGGCATGGTGCTGTCTGAGTGCTTCAGGTTAGAGAGGCTGCCAAAGTCCCTCGGTAATTTGACAAACCTCCAAAGCTTGGAGCTGTCTGATTGTGTTAGTTTGGTGAGGCTGTCAGAGTCCCTCGGTAATTTGACAAACCTCCAAAACATGGAGCTGTCTGATTGTGTAAATTTGGTGAGGTTGCCAGAGTCCATTGGTAATTTGACAAACCTCCAAAGCATGGAGCTGTCTGATTGTGTAAGTTTGGTGAGGCTGCCAGAGTCCCTCGGTAATTTGACAAACCTCCAACAGGTGGATTTGAAGTGCAGGAGTTTAGAGAGTCTACCGAGCATGAAGGTATTGGTATCGTTGAAAGAGTTGAGAGCAACAGGTTGTTCCAAGTGGAAGAGCATACCCGATTTGGCCCACCTAACAAGGCTGGAATCACTAAATGTCGATTGGTGCCTTGAACTAGAAGAGTTGGATGGTGTTGAACAGTGTATGTCATTGCTGAATCTTTATTCGTCACGTTGCCCAATCCTGAAGTTGAGTGAAGGTGTTTTAAAGAAACTCCGTCAACGAAAGGTTAAAGGGGATTTCTAATAAAATATAGATATGCATGTTCTCATATTATAAATGTGAACAAAAATCCTTGGGAAATTGAAGGTCATCTTAATATAAATATTTTGAGTAATGTTTTCTTTTATATATAATATAATAAAATATAATGATATTTTTTTATATTGTAATTTGTCTTTTTCAGAATCATGAATATTTATATATATATAAATGCGAGTTTTTCCAAAAGAGAATATATTTTCCCATATATATATATAATTTTTTTAATAGTAATTAATTTGTATTTTTCTTTAATTCGCAAATTTTAAAGTCGCAAATTTTAAAGTTGAGTTTTAATAATTATATTATTAGTTATATAAAGAATATATAGTAACTAATTTAATTAAATTTTAAAGTTGAGTTTTAATAATTATATTATTAGTTATATAAAGAATATATAGTAACTAATTTGTATTTTTTTTAATGAGCAAATTTTAAAGTTAAATTTTAATTAATTATTATTAGTTATAATTTTAATGTTATATTAATAAATATTTTTTTTAATTATTTTGAAATTTATTTAGAATTAAGCCAGTAATCTCTAAGAAATCGAGATGAAGTTGTTGAGGTGCAAGCTGCTACGAAGATATTTACATTTTTGGAAGAGTTGTTATTCAAAATAAAAATAATTTATTCATCAGGTGTGATGCATGGCCGAGTTTACAGGCAGTTGTTACAGATTACAGGGATGATTGATTTTTAAGTATGAGGTTGTCAAAAGCCAACTTCATATCCAAATTTACAAATGGATAAAGCAAGATTTTTTAAGTTAAGGGAAGCTTTCTATTATTACCCGATATTGTTTCAGTTCACTGGCTGGGGTGCATGCATGCTCGGTGTTATTATTAGAGCTTGATTTTTCTAATTTAATTTCACAGCTGTATGAGTGGTGAAAAATATAAAACAAAACAAAACAACACAGCGCTCCCCACTCAATTCTTGTTATTCATTACATTACATTGCAGTCCCGTTCATTTAGGGCAATACGACTGAGTCTTCTTTTGCATTCCATTCTATTTCATGGCATTGTCCAATTTATTCAGTCTGGCCATAATTTAGTTCGTGAAAACTTCTTGAAACGCCCTACATTTCGGGAAACCAGAGATTGTCAACATGTTTACTCCATCCGACTCTTCAACATTCTGTAATTTTATGCTGATAAAAGATTTAAATTTCAGTATGAATATATGTTTCACTATCTTCCTTCTGGGAAAAGAAAGACGATAATGCTGGTGCTGCTAGGTTCACATGTTTGATGTTAAATGAAAGAGCTCTGATTACTACAGGAGGATGATGTGAAAGCAGAGGGTGAAGAATTTGCTCTACTCGTATTTCTTGGTGTGAAGCTCAAGTTTGTAAAGAAGTAAAGGGTAAGGCTTTACATGGCAATACGGCCTAGTCTTCGTTGCATTCCATTCCATTTCATGGCATTGTTCAGATTATTCAGTCTCACTTTATTTAATTCTTAAAATTTGTTGAATTGCTCTTCATGCTACAAAGCCAGAGGTTGTGAACATGTTGACTTTATCCGTTTTTTAACTTAAGGTAATTTTACTCTAAAAAGAGATGTAAATTCTTATAATTATTACATTTCATGATTTTGGTGGTTCTAGGGTTTAAGCCACGTCATATTCGTTGGTTTAGATCTATTTATTTTGAGTGTTGTGGTTAATTTATGAGTAATCAATTTCAAAAAAGTGCGAGCTTATAAGAGCATTTTAGTAGCCCATATTTAAACTCGGGGGTCCTCTTATACTGCCTAATAATTCACTTGAACCAACATCGAGAAATTCAACAATTCTAATTTAATAATCCTATCGGCCTCTCTTTGTACCATTTGGGACAATTGCTAGTATATATATATATAACGCACTAGTCAACAACTTTATTTTTTTATTTTTTCCCTATTCTTATTTTTAATCTTAATAATATCAAACCTTGCCTACAAGGTTTTATTTTTTCTTTCCTCGAACCCAAAAAACAAACTCATAAACAACCCAAGAGTGCCATTTAATAAACTATTATCTAACCGTATTTAATTAGTTTAGTCATAGTAATGAGTATGACTGGTCACCAATTTTATGAATTGCCAGCACATAGGTCCTTCTTGAGGAAGCAGGACTATGAAAATTCTCCCTATTTTATTGTATTTAAGCACTTGAATGACTCATGAATACAGGAAATATATGCTTCGCGTGTGTAATGGGAACCCCTATTTGACTATTTTGAAGATTCTTTGTTATTCACACGAATATTTGAAGATTGTTTGGAAAAGTCTAGCTTTTTTTGCTTTTGTTTTGGGCGTTGTACTTTTCGGATTTTTTAATCCGTTTTTTAGTCGGGAGATTTTGATAGAATTCTGAGATTTGAACATTTTGATATACAATTAATTTAATATTTAATTTATTTAAATAGTTTTACTTTTTTAATATTATATTGAGATATTTATTTTTATAAATGAAATGATTTAACTGATAATTTTTATATTTTAATTATTATTATATTAAAATAAATATTTTTATAAATATGTAGCGTGAGAAAGATTTAGTAGTTAAAAAGAAAATTGAGATATTTTAAGGAGGTCATCAATCTTATTCTAGAAGATCAAAAGTATTCTTTTGTTTTAACTAGCTCAAAAATAAAATTAATATAGCTAAGATTAGAACGAACTCTGGTGAGTTCCATAGTGAAACGGGTTGTTGGGCAGTTCCTAAAACGCCATGGATGGAAATGTTATGTCATCTCTGTGAGAATCAGAAGAGGATGAAAATCACTTCCTCTTAGAGTGCACTACCTACAACCACATTAGATCTCAGTTTCAAAATCTCGGTTGCAACACTAACCTTCCTAGCCTTATACGATGTCAAAATTATAATAACCTCATAAAGCTTCTCTCCAAGCTTTTTGATCATAAGAATAAAATCTTAAATCAAACTAAATAATTCATTTCTTTAGATTTCGATAGACCAGAATTTGGTCTCAATAGATGTTAATCATCATTATCAAATAAATTTATTATATATATATCTATATATATATATATATTCTATTTAAAAAAATACATATTTTAACTGTTAAATAACTTACTATTATAAAATTAATTTTAATAATTTATTATTATTATAATTAATTTTACTATAATTTGTGTCTTATTGCAATAATTCAAAGAGTTGATACGATTTGTTTTTCTATCGACTTTTTATTCGAAATAAAGTTTCAAGGGACAAAAGATTTAAGTGGATGCCGGCCTTGGCTGCCACAAATTATGAAGTGCACTCTCCTGAGTGGGAGATGCTGGGTAGACCACCAAATTATGACGTGCACTTTCTTTAGCGGGAGATGCTAAGGTAGAGCCCCCCGCAAGTGCAATGGAGGTGCCGTCGACATTGCTGATCATCGATTGAGCCGCATAGCTAAGTCATGATCATTGATTGACTTATATTCACACAAAGTGATGATCATTGATTGACTTTTTCCATTCAACGTAGTTATATATAAAATGATATTTTTACTAAGTATATCAAAGTTTTAAAAGATGTTTTAAGTGTTATTTTTTGAAATTTTTGGCGTAGAAATTTATTTGAAATATTTTTGGTGAAATTTTGATTTCTTATTTAAATTAATTTTTTATTATAAATATAGATTCAGCACTTTCAAAAAAATTTAGAGCACTTTGATTGTGCAATAATTACCTTTCAAACTTATTATATCAATAAATTTATGCAAAATTTTAAAGAAATTAGAAAAAAACCATAAATAAAACAAAAAAATACCCTTTTTACATTCAATCCGAAGGACAAAACGGATCAGGAATTAAGTCTACGTGGAGACATTGAAACCCTCAATTTTTAGTGCGCGAAGTAAGCGAAGAAAGATTAAATAAAATAATTTTTTCCACCACTAGACTGAACTTAGGCCTAGACCGGGGCCAATGTTGAACGAATTAAACCATATATATTAACATTTCTTCCACTGACAACGAAGACCGTCGACTAGAAGTCGTCGTCAGCCACATGAATAGATTAGTGAATACACACATTCCACGTACGCAAGAGATAAAGATTAGCGAAGGAGCTTGGAAAGTTCATGAGTGCGTTAAAAAGTATTTTCTCGATAACACGGAAGCAGGGGCGGCCGAGTTTGACCAGTGGCACTCACATTTTCGGTGCGCGACGTTTGAATCCGGCGATGTTTGAATCTGGCGAAGCATTACAGGTATACTTTCCATGAATCCGGCGAAGCATTACAGGTATACTTTCCATGAATCCGGCGAGTCATCATATCTATAGTTTCCAACGATTTATTTTGTTGATCTTACACGGTTTAATTATTATCATTTGACCTGCTTTCATTGACTCTTAGCAGCTCGTATGCGCGTAGAATCTTTAAATCCATGGGAAACTTAAAAACATGGTCTATGCGTGTATTGATTAAGCCTACGATATGTGTGCAGAGTAAATCAGAATTTCGAGGAGCACTAATATTGGCATTGTAGGTTCTCCATTCTCCGTTGGCCATGAAAATCCTCCACGGGAGAGTTTCATGCTCGACACTTCTCATGGCCCAAACTGTTCAACTATTCTATGGAATGGCACTTCTCTTGATGGTCATTACTCTTCAGCCGCAGATTTGCAAGGCAGTACAGCAATCTACGTGCCACAACAATTTTAACTATACAAAAGGCAGTAAGTTCGAGAGAAATTTGAACACTGTCATGACTAGGCTTATTAAAGATTCGTCCCACACAGGGTTTAACACTTCTGAGAATGGCCAAAGTCCTGGCCAAGCATATGGCCTTCTGCAATGTCGGGGAGATACAACGCCCGACCAGTGCTACAATTGTTCAGAAGAAGCAAACACTACTCTTCGACAAAATTGTGGGAATGCAGGCGGTGGTTTAATGTGGTTTGACTTCTGCTTTTTGCGTTATGAGAACTATAGTTTCTTCGGACAATTGGATACCACTGATGGATGGTATTTTTGGAATGTAAACAATGTCTCAGCTAGTCCTGATGCTTTTAGTAAGGCTGTTAACAGCTTATTCAACAAGTTGGTTGATGAAGCAACATCTGGATCTACATTATATGCTTCTGGAACAACTACAGACTCCTTGTCTCGAAAGATTTACGGTCTGGTCCAGTGCACCAGAGATATGTCGGTAGACAACTGCATATCATGTTTGCAACAAACAATCAACTATATTTCTACAGTTTACAGTGGAAGGCAAGGAGCACGGGGTTTGATGGGAAGCTGCACAGTTCGTTATGAAATGTATAGTTTCTTTAATTCGACTTCGTCTCCACCTCCTGCGGAAGCACCAGCTAATAGCCCAGTTGCTGATACACCACCGAATCAGACCACACCATCCAATAATAGTACGCAGAACAACAAATCTTCAAACAATTTACCCATAATTTTGGGTGTTGCTGGCGGCTTGCTTCTGCTGTTATTGGTATGCGTTTTAACAACTAGGAGGAGACTGAAGTCTATGATATTTCGAAATCCTTCCCAAGGTATTTGCATGAAGGATCCCCCAAGTCATTATATCTCATTGTCAATATATCATACAGCTTTATTTGCTCTGTTAGACTATTGTTAAAGTTTGTTTTTTGAACACGGTTTTCACATATATTCTCTTCAGGAAATCTAAGAAATGCTTGCGAGATCCAAGTTAAATAGATCCAATTTTGCTGCTTGCCCTTATATATTTATGATGAAGCTGTGTATTTTCGTTATATAGATCATGGCCAAGTCGAGGAAGACACAGTAGTCGGGCAGGATCGGCAAATTGCGTTTACCATGGAGGAACTGGTAGCTGCTACGGAGAATTTTGATGATAGAAATAAACTTGGGGAAGGTGGATTTGGGGCCGTATACAAGGTAACATTAATGAATTAGAAATCTTCTACTAGTTTATAGAATCTTAAATTATAGGCTACTCTCACCGCACCTGGCTGAATTTTTCAGGGAACTATTGAAGATGGAAAGGAAATAGCCGTGAAGAAGCTGTCCTTAAGATCTCTGCAAGGAAAGAGAGAATTTATGAATGAAGTTAAACTTGTGGCCAGAATCCAACATCGAAATCTTGTGAACCTATTAGGCTGTTGCGCAGAGGGATCGGAAAGGTTGCTTGTTTATGAGTACTTACCCAATAAAAGCCTCGACAAAATCCTATTCCGTGAGTCACTTCCGTTCTATTTTGTATCTGAAAAAAACATTAATATTCCAATATATTTATCTGGTCATGATGATTAGTTAGCGTACTGTATCCATGGATGCAGATCCAAACAAGCGCAACCAGCTTGATTGGCAGAAACGCTACAACATTATAGTGGGAGTGGCTCGCGGGCTTCTCTATCTGCACGAGGATTCCCAACTGCGGATTATTCATCGGGATATTAAAGCAAGTAATATTTTGTTGGATGAAAATCTGAATCCCAAGATAGCGGACTTCGGCTTAGCAAGACTATTTCCTGAAGATGAGAGCCACGTCAGCACAAGAGTTGCTGGAACTTAGTAAGATATCACTCTGACAGACTCTCTAAAGCGATTAACCATTAGTGATGGATATGTTTTAATCTGTGCTATTGATTTCAAGAGGATTGACAGTATCGTATGACAATTTTGCTTTTGGGTATTTACCAGATTTGTTATGTTTTAACATTCTAGGATACAGGAATACGATTTCCTTTGCAAAGAGTTTTCACTTGATCCTCACTCAATTCCTAAAATTTCCCTCACTACATAATGTTCGGCTTTGTAATTTGGATATGCAGCGGGTATATGGCACCAGAGTATGCTATGCAGGGGCAGTTATCTGTAAAAGCAGATGTCTATAGCTTTGGCGTTCTTCTCTTGGAAATTGTTACAGGAAGAAAAAACAGTGATTATAATCTGTCGCTTGATATGCAGACGCTTTTAGAATGGGTGAGATATTCTGATACTGTTCTCATTTTATGTCCAACTGAGGTTATTTACCTTATCTAGGTTATGTAATTTTGTTCCGAAAGTCATTTTTCACTGGAATTGGGCCATTATGTTTTTCAAAATATCTAATTATAAAAATGTTTAAATCAAAGATCCCTGCAGCACCCAAAAAAAATTACCCAAAATACCAAAACAAATTTACCCAAAATACTGAAACTTAATAGCATGGGTTCATCCAACGCTGCTGACTCCAACAAAATACTGAAATTTCACTACCGATATAATTTGATACGATTTTTTAAAGTCCATAAAATATCAAGATGACGATTGTTCGTGATTATTATGCAGGCGTGGAGATTATACAAGCGAGGGACTATTGTGGATATGATTGATCCAGCCATAATTGAAATTTGCAACGTGGAGGAAGCACTGAGATGCATTCATGTTGGCCTTTTATGTACACAAGCTGACTCATCACTTCGTCCATCAATGTCTCTAATCACATTGATGCTTTCATCTCATTCTGTGACATTACCCGTTCCCACAAAGCCTGCTTTTCTGAGATCTCATGTTTCTGAAAACAGCAAGTCCACCAGTTGTGGCTCTGGGGTTTCACAATCTGCCAGTATATCTTCCCCCTCATCTGCTGCATGTCACACTCCTCTGTCAAACGCCGATGCTTCGATTACAGAGTTGGTACCCAGGTAACGCGCATCTTGCAATCTCTCGGCCTTAAAAATGGTACGTCTTTCAATGTCGTCAAATAAGTGGGTTCAGAGATACGGACGTGCATAATCTGTAATAATATTACTTTAGTATGCAGTTGTAATAGTTAAGTGTGTGCGTTTTACAATAGTTAAGTGCGTTGTCAAGCTTTTGTGAGTGGTGGGAGTGATTCTTGTCATTCTCTCCACCCTACTTTTGTTATCTGAGTATGGCAAATTGTTGTTATATTTCTTATTTAATTTTAATTCTCAAATTATAATAATATTACTTTAATATACCACTGTAACAATTAATTGTGCAATTGTCAAAGCTTTTAGAGCATGAGTGGTTGTTGTCATCCTCTCCACCGTACCTTGAGTGTCATAAATTATTGTCCAATTTCTCTTCCAGTTTCAATTCTCAAGTTATGACATGTCTACTCCCTACTAGCTCCCTGGTAGCGTGGTGTAATGTTTTCTATGTAACTAGATTACTTTCAAAATTACTGTAATGTTTCCTGTGTAACTAGATTGCTTTCAAAATTACTTTTTCTGTAATGTTTCCTATGTAACTAGATTGTTTTCAAAATTACTTAAAAAATGGGTTGGGGTGCGACCCCTGAAAGAAGCGTGGTTTATATAAATTAAATCATGTTTACATTTGGTGTTCATCCGACGACAACATGTCATTGTCCCAGTATATAAATTTTATCAATTACATCATATGTTTACATTTAGTTGCGTCATCTGACCACA
Organism: Pinus tabuliformis; assembly: GCA_031772625.1. NCBI lineage: Eukaryota > Viridiplantae > Streptophyta > Pinopsida > Pinales > Pinaceae > Pinus > Pinus tabuliformis. Next base: position 11,966,555 of record CM062808.1, read on the forward strand.
ACATATCATGTCCCAGCAGCAATTGGAACCCGGTTAGGAAGGTTATTATTAAACCCTCCCAACCACCCGGGTAATGTTCGTTATGGAACTAGATTATTTTCAAAATTAATCAATCTGCGATTCCTCAATAGCAGAGGCAGGAAGGTGTCGAAAAGAGCATTTACATATAAAATAAACTTCGGCATCAATCATGGCTTTCGGCACTTTCTACGGTTGAGATTTAGATTTATAACTTAATGCAATGCTGATTTTCCTATGTTTTGCTATCGTTATTTTGAATATTTATTTTTTATTGATAATGAAAGAGCATTTACATATAAAATAAACTTCGGCATCAATCATGGCTTTCGGCACTTTCTACGGTTGAGATTTAGATTTATAACTTAATGCAATGCTGATTTGTCCTATGTTTTGCTATCGTTATTTTGAATATTTATTTTTTATTGATAATGATATTGATAATGCTATCGTTATTTTGAATATGATAATGATATTGATAATGATATTGTGATTTTTAATTTATGACAAACAACACATATTATGATATAGAATTTGAGTAAAATTAGTTTGGTTTTGATTCGTGTATTATTTGTTAAAAAATTATCAAATTTGATATAAAATTTAATATTTTAAAAATTGAAAATCTTTAAAAATACACATAAAATATTGGTTAATGAGTGTAAAATAATTATAAAAGTATATTGATCATTTTTCGTGTGTAGATCCAACAATAAAATATTAAATAGCTTTTAAAATATGCATTGTCATAATAACACATTTTTATTAATATTTAATAACTTTTAAGTAACGCTTTGTCATGATTGACCAATTCAAATTAAACGGGCATCCCTACATATTTCTATCTAACTGTTTCCTGCTGACCTACTTAGTTCAAACAACACCTCTCAAAAGAAAGGCTCAGCCTTGCATCGGTCTCTATCGGTTAATGCTTAATTGAATATCACTTCCTATAACATATAGTATTCATATTTTGGTGTTAGTTTATTTAGGTAAAAAATTCCAATTTTCTTTTTTTATGCATTTTCAAGCTTAATTATTAGTTTTAAGTCTTTCATCCCCGCCGCTACTACCAAGGCTCCAACAACCTAGGAATAACGTTACCCTGTTGCCCTTCCGTCACTCTGTCTTGTCATACATGCTCTGAAACCATCGGCTGTTCAGATAATCCGGATGTGGTATCTATACTAATACGATGCCCATCAATTCATCTAGTGTCCTTCTATGGAACTGTAACCAATGTCAGACTGGACGGATAATGGCTTCTTCTGATGCTGGTAAAAGGGGGTGATTCCTTCTCAACGATCCTTTCTCGAAAGTCAAACTTGAAGTATGGTTTTTTTTTACATCAAGAATGTTATGCTAGTAAGGGTCGGTGATGAACATGAGTTGTCTAGTTTGAGGAATTTTATTTGGCATTTTTCTCTTCTTTTCAGATCTGTTCTCTGCTTGTATTTGTTGTTGTTCTCCTGCAATTTACCTTTGACTTCTTCCTGTAATCTCTACCTCTGTTCAGCAAAATTTTCAGCACTTGCACTCCTGGCTTATTGTTTTCCTAAATCTCTAAGCTCATACACTCCTCTCGGATTCATTCCAAAGACAATCTGAAATGGACTCATTCCAATGCTTTGGTTTGGTGTATCATTGTAAGCGAACTCAGCTTGAGCTAATGCCAAATCCCACTGTTTGGGATTCTGATATACTAAACTCCTTAGTATATTCCCCAAGCTCCTGTTCACTACTTCAGTTTGTCCATCTGTCTGAGGATGGTATGCTGAACTAAAACTGAGGTTAGTTCCCAGTTTCTTCCAAAGTGTCCTCTAGAAATGCCCCACAAACTTGGTATCTCGATCTGATACAATACTTACAGGTAAACCATGCAATCTTACAATCTCTGAAAAGAATAAATTAGCTATGTGTGTTGCATCACTAGTTTTCCTACAAGCAATAAAATGTGCCATTTTAGAAAACCTATCTATTACAACATAAATAGAATCGTTTCCTCTCTGAGTTTTTGGTAAACCCAGAACAAAGTCCATGCTAACTACATCCCACGGTCGATCTGGTATGGGCAATGGCTGATACAGTCCTGTATTCTGACTCCTTCCTTTGGCATACTGACATACCCTGCATTTCTCAACAAACTTTTTAATATCAGTTTGAATTTTCGGCCAGTAATAAAAAGCATTCACCCGAGCAAAGGTTTTATCTTGTCCAAAATTACTAGGTAACCCTCCACTATGATTTTCCTTGATGATGTTCTCCCTCATGGAACATTTGGGAATACATCACTTGTTGCTTTTAAATAACAGGCCTCCTTGAATGAGGTAGTCCATCCACTGACTTCTGTTATGGCTCACTGGATTCTGAATTGTTGTGTAGATGTCTCTAAAATCCTCATCATCCTTCTACATTTCTATCATTTCCTCAAAACCTACAACACCCACTTTAAACTCTTGTAAAAGAAAACTTACTCTGCTCAATGCATCTGCTACTTTATTAGACTTACCACTCTTATGCTTTATTACAAAAGTGAAACTTTGCAAAAATTCTACCCATTTGGCATGCTTCTGATTTATCTTTGGCTAGTTATTAATAAACTGTAAAGCATGATTGTCTAAATATAAGATGAATTCTTTAGGCAGCAAGTAATGCCTCCACTTTTTCAAGTCTTGCACAATAGCATAAAACTCCTTGTCATAAGAAGAATATTTCTTCTTCGCATCATTCAGTTTCTCACTGAAATATGCTTTTGGCCTTTGCTCTTGGCTTAGAGTTGCGCCAACTGCTACCCCACTTGCATCTATTTCAACTTGAAATACTTTCTCAAAATTAGGAAATGCTAGAATTCACTCTTTTATTATCTTCTTCTTCAACAATTTAAAGTTCCCGTCCACTGCTTCTGTCCATCGAAATGGATGATTCACCTCCTTGATTGTCTCAAGGATTGGTTCACAAACTTGACTAAAACCTCTTATAAACTTTCTGTAAAAACTAGCAAGTCCATGGAAACTTCTTACCTCAAATATACTTCTAGGAATAGGCCAGTTCCAGATTGCTTGTACCTTCTCTGGATCCATCTTCAAGCCCTCTTTGGAAACTAAAAATCCTAAGTACACCAGCTCCTCCTTCATGAAACTACACTTCTTCAAATTGATTAGTAGTTTTTCTCTCTATAGAGTTCTCAGGACCAACTTAAGATGTTCTAAATGCTCCTCTTTAATTTTGCTAAAAACCATAATATCATGAAGGTAAAAAATGACAAATTTACCTACGTACTCCTTCAAGACCTCGTTCATTTGTCTCATGAACGTGCTGGGTGCATTAGTCAGCCCAAAAGGCATCACTAACCACTCATACAGTCCACTATTTATTTTGAAGGCAGTTTTCCATTCATCACCTTCCCGAATCCTTATCTGATGATATCTGATCTTCAAATCTATCTTAGTAAAGTATCTGGATCCACATAAACAGTCCCTTAAATCATCCATTATGGGCAAAGGAAACTGTACCTAATCATTATCTTATTGATAGCTTTGGAATCTATGCACATGCGTCATTCTCCTCCCTTCTTCGGACTGAGCACTTTTGGCACAGCACACGAGCTCAAACTCTCTCTGAACAGCCCTTTGTCCATTAATTATTGTACTTGCCTTCCCACTTCAGCGTTTTCTTGAGGATTTAGTCTATATGCAGCTTTATTGGGTAGAGTTTCTCCTGGTATTAAGTCAATGTGATGACTAATACTTCTGATTGGTGGTAATTCATTTGGTAATTCATCCACAATGATATCCATAAAATTATCTAACACAGCTTTAATTTCTCCAAGAAAATTATTTAAATTCGTGGACATTAAGATTACCTTGGGCCTCCCTATGATAGCGAAGTGCAACTCCTTTCTTTTGTCGACCTCCTGTAGCAATTCTTTACCACTTATCAACATGATACTCTTTTCAGGCAATCCTTTATCAATATCATTCTTCACTGGCAATAACATGTGGTTGTTTCCATCCTTCTCTATGGTATAGGTGTTCCTTCTCCCATCATGAATCGCCTTCTGATAAAATTTCCATGGTCTCCCCAATAGTATATGACATACATCCATGGGCATTATGTCACATAGAATCACATCTTTATATGTATCGATCTGCCTTTCCACATTACATTGCTCTGCCACAATGACTTGATGGCCCTTCTATAACCAAGACACTCTGTAGGGTGCAAGATGTGCCATCCTTGCTAACCCAAGCTTATCCACCATCCCCGTGGACACAATATTTTCTGTACTCCCACTGTCAATTATGACCTTACAACACTTACCCTTTGATTTACATGTGGTTCTGAACAAGTTCTTTCTTTGCATAGCTTCTCCAGCCTCCTTTTCTGCTCTAAGAAAAGTTCTTTTAAATAAAAGTGATTCACCTTCTTCAGGGGGTTCTTCTTTCTCCACAAGTCGAGGTGGTTCTGGCTTTGCCTCACCCACATATGCACCCCTCTGGCTTTCTGATTTGTTATGAGGACAGTCCCATGACATATGTCCCCATTCTGCACAGGTATAACACCTAACATCTCTTCCTTGCCCTCTTCCTCTAGGCGTGAATCTTCCTCTACTAGATTCACCCCTCTATGGTGATCTGCCACTTGAGCTTCCTACTTCATGCTGATGTTGTGTTCCTCTGGATCTGGCAGCTCCTCTTCTTCTCATTGAGCTCTTTCCTCTATTCCTTTGACTATGTTTCCTCAATATTTTCTCCTCTGCCTTCAGACTTGCTTGATAGGCATCCTCAACAGTTTTCAAACTTAACAAGCTAATCTCATCTTGTATCTCATACCTTAACCCATTTATATATTTGGCTATCTTTTCCACATCATCTTCTACATGTCCTACTCTAATACTTAATCTATAGAATTCCTCTGTATACTCCTTAACAGACATTCCTTTCTATTTCAAATTTTGCAATTGCTTAAAAATATTCAAATGATAGTCTTCAGGAAAAAACTTAGCTTTCAATTTACTTACCATTTTATCCCATTTCTTGATTTTAGATTTCCCTTTCCTTGTTCTTGATGTCTGTACCTTGTCCCACCAGATGGCTGCATGACCCTTCAATCTGGTGACTGCAAAATTCACCATATTATTATCCTCAACCTATTCATAGTCAAAGTATTGATCTATGGATCTGATCCAATCCATAAGCTCCTCTGCATTTAGACTCCCTTCACACATAGGGATCTCCATCTTGGGCTTGCTTTTTACTTTTGCCAGCATCTTGAGGAATTTGGCAGTTTCATTGTCTTCCTTTACTTCTCCAACATCTGCAACAGATTCTTTTGAAGAGCTCTCAGCTCCATCATCAGGTGCTCTTCTTTGGGCTGTCTCCATTGCCTCCATTCATGCACACAAACTCTGCACCTCTTCCAACAGAATTGCATTTGGATCTGGTCTTCCTCGACCAATTCCTCTCCTTGGTGGCATCTTCGTTGCAAACAGCTCTTGCTTTTGCTCTGATACCAAAAAATTGGTGCAACAGAAACAATGGCTTAAATAAAACCCACAATCACCCCTCCTCTTTATCGGAACCCAAATCCTTTAAAAACGATGGCTTCCCCTTTTCGAGACTGAAAAACCCTTTGGAAAAGGCTTAACAACCCTTTTTCGCCTTTATAAACAATTTATACGACTGTTCATCGCAGATACAGATCTGGTGATCTAACGGTTCAGAAAAAATCGCAAAATCGGTGATCGGCAGGTGTCAGGCTTCCACTATCAGTGCTCTCCCTTGGTCTGATGCAATATTGCTATCGCTATCAGTGATTTACAAAGACCGCTTTAATATATATATCACCTCCACTCCGAAACGCTGATGCGATGTGTCGGCGATCGCATATCGCTGAGGGTCTTGTCACATGCCAAATGGTTTGAGCGATGCGATATATATATGAACTATCAGACTTGATAACATTCAAAAACCAATTACATAAACTTTAAAATCCGCCCTTTCGAATTCGCTAAGTGTTTTACCGTGATTTCCTGTGTAAATGGGATTTTCGTTTGCGGACCCAACCTACACCAAATCTACCTTAAACGTGGGGATTTCCACTATGAAACATGAAAACACAGGTCCAACATCAAAATTTTAAACACAGAGAAAGGAAATCAACGTTCAAAGCCTCCACGGGTTGTTGAATACATCTTACACGCAACACTGTTTTATTACAAATAAAACAAAACAGAGTCTTGTTCTGAGGCCAAATTACACAGTGAAAAGACCTTTATCACACAAATGCATTTCAAAACTCACTCTATGCCCTCGCTGCACTCAGCAATCCTCTCTCTCTCTCTCTCTCTCTCTCTCTCTCTCTCTCTCTTATTACATTTTTCCTCTTTTATCCTCAAATAATTCCTCTAACAATATCTAACAACAATCTTCTATTCTCAAGAGATCTAACATCAAATCCTCTATTTCTTAGCTCTCCCTCACACCTATGCAAACAAATCTATCTCTAAATCTAAAATAAGATAGTCTCAACTTATTACAATAATGAATTATAACAAGTTATTTGAGAGATCCAACCCTCTCAGTAAAAATTGGTTTTGACCCAACAGTCAGTGAATTTCAACCTGTTTAGCCACAACATGTGAACAAGTTTTCACATTGCTGGCTAATCCCGATGCTCTTGCATCAGAATCCTCAATACAGACATGGTGCTTGGATTTCACTGCATGCTCAGCTAAGGTTGATAAGCGAGAATGATTGTGCCTTATGTCTACAGTGTATCATAATTTAATTCTTCATTTGGCTAAGAGGGGCGTTAATATTATTGTTACAACTTTTTCATTTTAAAGAAAATGCCAAGATTTTCTAGTCTTTGAAATGAGCTTTTTTTGTAGGTACGAACCACTCTTAAAGACTACGTGGATATATGGCTCATATATCTAGAGTGAGCATAGCATTAAAATACAATATAACATTTGCAATTCTTCTTTCCTCATAGAATTTTCCTGTAGTTATTCTTTCCTCTTATTAGGTTCAATAGTTTGTAGTATTATATTTTAATTATGCGTAACTGATATGTTGATTTATCTTCTTAGTTTTATGTTGACCAATATTTAGAACCTTATTATTCTTTATTATTATATACCATTGATGTAGTTAATTTACAATTTAATGTGATTAATTAAAATTAACCAGTCCTCTTAACATAATATAATCTAAAATTTTTGAATTGTTTTTCATGGATATATGTTGATCATATTTTCCTCTATAACTAATACATTTTAAAACTAGTGTCTTGTATAACTTCCCAAAAGGTCATTTATCCTAGTACTATCATTCTAGGAGTGTGTACTTGGGGTCACCTCTTCTATGAGTAGCCTAGGATAAACACAACACAATTGTAATGCTTCTCTTGGAAGCACTTGAACTGACTTGTAGAAATATACAAGCGTTTCATGTCCTTCACTATTTTATCTTAAAATAGATCTAACAAGTGATGTACCTAAGAAAAAATTGAAGTTTGGCTAACTAATTGCATCATTGTTATTACATGAGACTTTAGTGATTGAATTTGTTGATAAGTCTACAAGATTTAGATAAGGAACTATGGTTCGAATAAAAGGATATTTTTAGTACACAAACAACACTTATGCACACATGATAACTTGTAATTTAGATTCTATTAGAATTCACATCACTATAGTAGTCAATTCAAGCCATTCGAGAAGAGATATGCCCTCAAATTCATTTTTCTCTACCCTGTAGCCATACCAACTATTGATCTTTGGCATTAGATTAATATACATATCCAACTAAACTTATAGCCCTATTAGATTTCATTTTTATATTTGTAAAAATTAGCCCTATTTTGAAGTTTAAACCATTATCCCTTACCCTTTAGCTTGTGTATTCAACTTCCCTCTCTTTTCCACCTAGGCATACAAACTACAAAGCCTAGGATTTTCTTATTTTCACTTATTTTTGGATTTTTTTTTTAACATAAAACCCCCGATGGATGGCTATGAAATGCCCTGTTAATCAACTTGTCTTGTATTTTATGAGGTAGATCATAGATTCAGATTGGATTTCTTGTGTAAAGTAATTATATTTTAAAGTTAATAATGGCAAATGCAGTCGCTTGCTGGAAAAAATTAAGGCAAGAAACATTGGTTATGGCTTCTTTATTTAGCCCAATTACAATAAAAAAATGATAATTATTTTTTTCTTTTCATTACTACCTCTTATTTTTTCAGTGTTGGTTTAATGTTTATTTCCACTCTGCTAGTTTATAAGGAAATACATTAACTCTCTTTGTATGACAAGTTACACATTGAAGAAAGAGACACAAAGATAGAATGACTCTAAACCTTACCACTTTTCTATAGTAGGAGAAAGCCTACTTTTTGCCTATTATATTCTATTCATACATGGTTTAAATTAGTTGGAATTCAATATTTTCCCATGTACAGGATCTGTATATTGGGTGGGCAGGGGATCTGGATATTGGGTGTGTTGGTGGGTTTTAGGTCCATATTTCGAATCTGGATCTAATATCATATGTGAAGAGCCAACCCAGGGTCTTCTAAAAAAACTAATTTAACCATTATTTTAACCACAAAATTTACAAGCTCAATAGAATGATTTATTTCATATAAGTTTCATAATAAAAAAATAGCATATTCACAATGCAACAATTGCATGTTCACAATAAAATATAAGAAAATAACAAATTTGATTTAGAATCATTGACATGAATTATTTCACAATAAAATACATAATTACAATATGGTGGCTTAGTGCTCTTGCTTGGGTTGTCCGATAGGATTTTCCTCCTTACCAATTAGGAATGTTTATCCAACTTCCTAGCCCATGGAACCTCCACAAGTTCCTTAGCATTCCGAGCCCAAGTCCAACAATAGTTGTAGTTTATTAAAAAAAGTTTCAATATTCTCCAACCACAACTAGAACTAATATCCTAAGTTCACTTACTTTTGTTTCTTTTCTCCACTCTCCCCACTTTAAACTCCAAATCCCAAAAACATGAAACAAAGATCAACCTACTTCTCCACTCCTTTCTCCTTCCCCTTATGCCTCCCGCCACCCATCCACTTTAACCACTCTCTTCATTGTTCCCTACCACCTCATAACTTCTCTCCCCCATCTATGCCTTATCTAAAATTAAATTTGAGGAGACAACTAGTCAAACTTTGGGAAATGAAATAATAAATAAATAATAATATTTAATCCTGAATTAAATTTGAGAAGACAATTAGTCACACTTTGAGAAATGAAATAATGAATAAATGATAAAGTAATAATAAAAATTTGTATTAGTAAATCTTATCGATTCATAAAAATATTTAACCAATTTAATATTAATAAGCATATTCAAATATAACATAATAAGCAAAATTTTTAAGGTTAATTAAACACTAATCAAGAGTAACCACTAATCGAGATTAAAGATAAACCTAAGCTTAATCATTAATCAATCTTAACCATTTATTTAATCATTGAACATTTTAAGACTTAGAATATTGTTAAACACGCATGGCGAAGACAAAATATAAGATAGAACATTCATTGCATTTATTAGTCACAATAATGTACAATTATACATTTCCTTCTTACCCTTGGTATTCACATACCAAGTGGTCTCTTGGAATTTGGTGACTGTTCACATTCCACACCAACCCTTACTAGATTAGATGACCAACATTCCCCACCAATCTGAAGGGGTTTATACGAGTCCAAGAAGATAACTGTAATACAAAAATGCAATAATTCATGACATCAATAAATTGAATGTGCTCTTTGAGATAATGGCATAAGGTGGGAGAACTCGAGCTCTCAGTCGATGATGGTTTAAGTATTACCACCAACACTCGGACACTTAGTGCAGTTCATGGAACTCTTCCAAATCTAGCAAGAAGTTGAGGTATTCTACTACAGGAAATGCTCCTTAATGCTTTGAAGAGGGAGACCTTCAACCTAGAAGAAGGGAGGTCTACAACCTATGATGGCTTAAGGAAGGCCACCAACCAAAGGAATTCTTAATGTGATTCCTAGAAATATTCGAAATATGGCAAGAAGTTGAAGTCTTCTGCTAGAGGAATTGATCCATAATGCTTTGAAGAGGGAGACCTTCAACTTAGAAAAAAGGGAGGTCTACAACTTGCTATAGTTTAAGGAAGACCACCAATTAAAGGAATGCTTAAGGGATTCTGTGTCTTTAGCTACGACTTTGACTCTAGATATTGATGTCTCTAGTTGTAGGCTCAGGCAACAGGTTTAGGTTGTGACTCAAGCTCGCTTGATGTGGCTTTGAAACTTGTAGATGACCATCATTTCCCCCCCTGTCAAATACAAGGTGAGATGAAGAAAACTCAACTGCTTTGAATTCCATTGCCAAGAAGTGATCCCATTGCCAAGATATCTTCTTAGTTGTTGAAGCCCATTGCCAAGAAGTGATCCAGCCGAGGTGAATCTTTATTCTTGCAATAGGCTTGTTTTTGAAGCATCTGTTTGAAGAATAAGTGTGTTGACCAAAATGCTTGCACAGGTGAAGATCAAAATAATGATATTTCATATAGCCAACTCGATCATAATGTTGGCATTTAACAATCTATGGTTTCTTTGGAGGATCAAGATCTAAAAGAGGTGAAGATGAAGTGCCATAAAGAAACCCAACACTTTGAAATTTGATGGCCTTTGAATATTCTAGAGTAGGAAAGGAATCAAGGATCCCTCCTTATCATATACAAGACATTTTATGTTCTTTTTTTTGACAAGATCTTCCCAATTTCTAATGATGGGCTTGGGAAGTGCAGGCTGAGTTTTTGCATCTGCATGCAAATATTCTCTTGAAATGGGTACTTGGTGGGGATCATCGTCAACTTTACTGACTTGATTACTTAATGGTTGCTGATGGGCAACTATTTCAACCTCAAATAGAGGATTGTTCTGAACAAAAAAAAGTTCAGAAGGATGCCTTTTTTGTTGTCACTATAGGTTCACCGGTATTATGGAAAATATTAATTGCTTGTCTTTGGATTCATCACCATTGTTTAACAACAAATCATTTGTTGCCACAGAAGCAACTCACATGAGATTAATTGAATGCCTTTTCAATGGATTAGTAACCTTTAATGGGAAATCAAATCCATTCGACGAGGGTCAGTGAAAAAATTTATGGTTTCTCACTGCAATGCACTTAGAGTAAGAGTACTCAAAGGAGGAAAATTTGAACTCCTTAGTGGGCAGGTTTCTCAAAATGGTGCAAATTATTTGATGTACAAACCTTGAATGGCCCTTGCACTCTATTGTGCTTAACAACACTTGCCAACAAACGTGACCAAAGATTGGAGGAACAACGATATGGGGTGCAAGATGAGGCTAAAGGCCAAGATCTCGTAGAGCACTAACAGGTTATTAACAAGGAAATATGTCTAATATCTTTTTGAGATACAAATAAATTAGTTGAGAAATCCCTCTATCAACTGGAAAGGCACTTGACAACATCCCTAACTTAGAAATCCTTCTATAAACATGGAAGGAAAAGACGTTGGAGGACAACCCTAACCTACGCAGAATCCCTTGTCGGGTTCTAAGCCTGAGCTATGAGGTCTAGTACATAATGGTTTAACAATATCAGCGAATAATAACTCACAGGTCACAACAAATACTTCACGAATCCACGTTCCATTTTTTTAAAATGTTGAACACAATGCCGAAGAAGGGAGTGGAATGATAAAAAAAGATACTCGTTCGATGTCAAAGACGTTAGAAATAGTGTTGACAGTGATTTTGTTGAGAGATATGAGTGTTTTCTTAACCAAAATATGGGTATGCAAAGAAATGAAATGGTAAAGTGTGTAGATGTTTCATCCTTCTGATGGAATTTCTAGGGAAAACCAAAACATCTCTATGTTTCAAAACATTCAGAGTTGTTTGGCTTCAATAGTAGACAAGTGTTAGGGTTGACAAAGTCAGAAGGGAAAAAAACCTAATGCATAAGCGCACAATGAGGAAGAAGAATATGCAATTAGTGGTTGAGAAACCCATGGAGAAGGCCACACCTTGTGGCTTTGATACCATGTTAAACAAACATAGAGAAGAAAAAAATAAGATGGAACATTCATTGCATTTATTATTCACAATAATGTACATTTATACATTTCTTTGTGACCCTTGGTCCTCACATACCAAGTGATCTCTTGGACTTTGGTGACTATTCACCTTCCACACCAACCCTTAGTGGATTAGGTGTCCAAAAAATACTAATGTATTCATGCAAGGTGCAGGTATGTAACTAGCATAAGCATACCTTGTACATATACTAATAATGCTTATTCGAATCAAGCACAAAATGTCAATCAACCAATAGGTAGGCTAATAAAATAATGTAAGATAATATAATTAGGTATGGTTATTACAAATAGATTGGGAATTCCACTAGGGAATATTTCCACATGTTCTTCCCTAATTGTGGGTTGTCAGTTTTCCCTCTCACATTTTTAATCACGGTTTAGAATTTTAAATTGTTTTATGCTTCTATATATTGTATTTTTACACATGACACTAAGTTAGAAGCTTTCATCTCCATCTTAAAAACAATTTAAAATCTTCCACTATCTATTTCAAGCCAACATAGTTTTGGCCCATGTTTCTACACTCATCCAATGTAGATTTTCACCCCTTTTTATACATTTCTCTAGTTCATCTTTTGGGAGTGCTTTTCTTTCACTCATTCAACACAATTTTATCCCTTATTCCTACACTACCAACATAGCTTTTGGATTGCTCTTCTATACATGAAGACATATTCTTCTATGGCATTCTGTAGCGAGGCAATAATTTTTCCTAGACAATAACCTTTTTATTGGAATCAAATATTTTTATTTTGCAAAATCTTGATTTATAAGTGTTCCAATCGGGATTTTAAAGGTAGGAATAGATTCAACATTCTCAAAAACTCTAAGGCACCTAAAATGTTATAGTTTAACCAGTATAACCTAGATTTCCAAAAATTTCAATATATTTTTGGCCAAAAATCCTTATTTTAAAAATAAAATTATGACATGCTCAAACTACTCTATTTTTCTATTAAAAAAATCTACTAACATAATTATATAAATATAGATATATATATATATATGCTTATCAACCACTTTATTTTTTTTCCTATTTTTTAAATCTTTACTAATATCAAACCTCGACTACAAGGTTGTTTTTTCCTCGAACCCAAAAAACAAACTCATAGACAACCCAAGAGTGTCATTTAATAAACTATTATCTAACCGTATTTAATTAGTTTAGTCATAGTAATGACTATGGCTTGTCACCAATTTTATGAATTGCCAGCACATAGGCCCTTCTTGAGGGAGCAGGACTATGAGAATTCTCCCTATTTTATTGTATTTGAACGACTCATGAATACAGGAAATACATGTTTCGCGCGTGTAATGGGAAACCACGATTTGACTATTTTGAAGATTCTTTGGTATTCACACGAATATTTGAAAATTGTTTGGTTTTCAGTTCATTACAACTTTCTTTGTTTTTGTTTTGGGCGTGTAGTTTCGGATTTTTTAATCTGTTTTTTAGTCGGGAGATTTTGATAGAATTCTGAGATTTGATCATTTTGACACATTTAATTTAATTGATTTAATTTTTAATTCGTTTAAATAATTTTTAATTTTTTAAATATTATATTGACATATTTATTTTTATAAGTGAAATGATTTGTTTCATAACATTCATCTATTTTCAATTTTTAATTATTATATTAAAATGTATATTTTTATAAATGAAATTTCTCATTATTAAAATTGGTAGAAATATGTATTTTTTATTTTCTTAAATTTACCATTTATTTTTATAAATTTAAATTAAAATATATATTCTATTTAAAAGAAAATACATATTTTAACTATTAAATAACTTGTTTTTACTATAATTAATTTTATCGTTTTTTTTTTTAATTGCAATAATTCAAAGAGTTGATACGATTTGTTTTTTCCATTGACGAGTTTCAAAGGGAAAAAAAATATAAGTAGATGCAAGTAGATATAAGGGCAAAAAAAAAGATTAGTGAATACACGAGATAAAGATTAGCGAAGGAGCTTGGAAAATTCATGAGTGCGTTAAAAAGTATTTTCTGGATAACACGGAAGCAGGGGGACAGTCAAAAAGAGTCACATTTTGGGTGCATTCCAGGTATACTTTCCACGAATCCGGTGAGTCATATATCTATAGTTTCCAAAATATCTAATCAAAGCTGTTATAGTTGACCTCAAAACTACTATCCCATTTAAATATTGCTTCCATTGTACATATCTTGTTCATTTAGTCTTCTTTAACTACCCTGATTATTTTTTTCTACTAAGATCCTCATGAATGTTAAATATGAAAGTTGAATTGAGAAGGAAGTTTATCTGTGGAAAAACATAGTTTACCCAAGATGTCTCCCTAATTCTTGTACTCAATACATTGATCATTTTTCCTTTTAATTGAAAGATCAATTGGTTGGAGAAGCCTCTGATAGAATTTTAGTGGAGGAGAATTTTGAGACTTACCACAGAGGAAAGCGTAGGAAGTTGGTTCTTTTTCCCACACTTTTCTCTAATTAGACTATATGGTTTTAAGAGAGAGAATTTTTGGTTTCCTAATTTTATTTACTCCATTTATTGTCGCGTATAAAGTGTTATGACGAAGGATAGAATTTAATGAATCACACTTTGCATCAAAGAAGAAAGGAGCATTATTTACTTATCCATACTCTATTCAACCACTCATTGCTAAAAATACAAATAATAGATGTAATTTAAAAGGAAAATTTATCATTTGGAATGATGCATGATGAATGTTGGCATTATGACCCTCTAGAAATAATTTCTGGATTAGGGAAACAAGCAAGGCTATTAGCCTGCACACATGAAAGTAGGACCAAAGATTGAAAAGTTAGTGAACACTCTCTGTTGGGCCTCACAATGGTCCCTATTTTCACTCCATTATTCACCAATATCTTCACATTTTACCTTCATGTCACCTCCATTCCACCTCCACATCATTCCATTTACCTCATTATTGGGTTATAACTATGCTTTTCCAAAGTTTATTAATTCTTAACATTTTTAAGTGAATTTATGGCTAAACTTTAGAAAATAATATGCTTATGCTTATACCTAACAATTAGAATGAGTTTGTTGACATGTGTAGGTACAAAAGAAGCTTTCGGGGCATCTTTATGTGGCCTTGAATGATCAAATTCGAATTTGATAAGATAAGCCTCATGGAAAAGATCATGGAGAAAATCATGGACCTCATGGAGGATAGGGTTATGTGTCTAGATGGTTGAGAAATGTATGGAACTAAAGAGAGATTAGTGGATCATCATTATGAGTTTGTTATCTCATCTCATTGTATAAATAGGAGTACCTCCTCCATTCCAAAGGAGAGGACTCTTGGAGCATTGTATCCAACTTATGATGGCATAGAATAAAGCTTCATTTTTCATACATTTCCATTATGTAGTTTTATTTCCATTATGTAGTTTTTAGATATAAGTTTCCTTAATGTAGTATATGGAATAATTTGTCTTGTTCTTAAGAGAATTGAGCTCACTCTAAATGAATGAGAGAAACATGTTATTTCATATTAGATCTTATTTCATTTAATTGCTTAGATGTTTGAGGATTTGTTTGAGATTGATGAATGAGTTTTAAATTAGAATCTTATCAGCATATGAGAGAACAACCAAGGGTCTAAGTTAGGCTCTCTCTCCATTTGATTTGCATGATAATTAAAATTCATTCTTTTGCTTTTATGTTTCAAGTATCATATGAGGAGATACTAAAAGTCTAAGTTAGGCTCTCTCTCCATTGATTTATATGGTAATTGAAATTCATTCTTTTGTGTTTATGTTTCAAGTTATTTCATTTCTTATGCTTGTGAATGAATCTTAGTTTAGTTTGGATTAGTACATGAGAGGACAATCAAGAGACTAAGTTAGTCTCTCTCTCTACTTGAATCTAAACAATAATTAAGTTCATTCTCTTGTCTTCATTTCAAGTTTTTTTAGTTTTATGTAATCAATGATTTCTCTATGATACTGTAGGGAAGGACAACCAGGACCTCCTTAGTTAGGAGCCTCTTCCCTTGCATATTATATTGAATCGTAAATAATTTAGCTAGACATAGAGTTAGTTGCCTACTCTTGCATATATATTGCTGGCACCATCACAAGCTTATGAGTTTCCCTGGTTGATAATTCAATGCAGCAATTTAAGCCCAATAAATTGCCCAACACTCTCTCCCCACCTTGTGGTCACATTCAAGTAATGATGCATATAGCTACAGAATAGAGTCAAGTACCAACAGGTGATAAGTAAACATAGAGGCATAATTTGGCACCTGTTGAAGTTTGTGTTCTAGAAAAATAACCTTCGTAGCCTCGAGCAACCACACTTTATCCATTTACAAAGAGAAAATATGATGTTTTAGACTTGGGAGGAACCTTCACTGTGTAAAATAAAGAGAAGGTGATGTGGATACTAAAGCATTCGAGAAAACTATCCAACAATTAAACAGATAAATGCAATAAACTATTGACGAAACTTGTCTGAAAGACTCTTGCGTGTGAGAATTAAATGTGAGGCACAGTTTTATTGAAGTGAATTTGACACACACATTGTGCACATAATTAATGTTTTTGCTGCAACAAGCCTAGATAGTGGAGGGAATAATATTGAAAGAGATGGCCCAAAACGTTGGGGATAGGTTTATTTCTTCTACAAATTTTGAAACAAACACGCTTAATCTTATAGTGTTGCATATAGAAGTGAACAAAAGAAAATTTAATTTAAGTAAATTATATGATTTGGACATGGTAAATTGGCATATACAGGTAGGGGAAATCATCACTAGACGATTACTGAATTCCGCATTCTGTAATAGAAAAATGTAAGCTATGCTGGAAAAAGGTTTTTGAATAGCTGCATATCACATGAGTAGCTCTGAGAATAGAATCAAGGAATTGGAAGATATTGTAATTCGATAAGTCAGGAAGCCCAAGGAAATTGGGCCCTTTAAAAAGCTATTAAATGAAAAAGAAAAAGAAAAAAATGTAGGCTATATAGAATATCAGTGATTATGATGCTCATATTTTGATACAGGCATAGGAAAGACAAGAATAGATAGAAAATCAGTTACAAGAGATGCAGACATCCTTACAATCCAAGGAGAAGGAACTTAGTGATAAACATGTTGAGTTAGAAATCTTGAAGGATGAGTTCACAACGAAGGAAGAACACCACTTAAAAATAATTACGGAAAGTTCATAGGAAAGGAAGAGTTTGAGAAAGTTACTAAAGAAATTGAAAATTTCAAAAATGACTGGAATTATTTGGGCATGTTTGGAGTTCCTTCCTTTTGGGGAAATGATAATTGGTTGATATCGAATGAAGAATTATGCAAAAAAATGAAGGCTATTGAACAAGATAATGGTTATTTGTCAATACATAGTGGAAATGATATTTCAACCCACTTGGTTATCAACGCTTTGTGCAGGGACTTTCGAATATTGGCTGAGATAAAAAATTTAATCCAAAACATCCCTACAACTTGCTACCAGATCAGGACAAAGCTAATAGTTGCATAAAAAAGCACAAGAATATACCCTGGTTAGCACCAGCCTATTGGGACAAAATTGCAAAGGTAAAGAAGCAGGTGAGTTGAAATGCTATCTTGGAGCAAGTTTCTTCTAACACTCGCGTAGTTTAGCCAGTCCAGCCGATGAAAACAGTTACTGATCAAAAAGAATATTGGGATGAGGTGGCATTGGTCATGCCTTAGATGCCAATGGAAAGAATGCACGAATCCTAAGGACAATCCCCTGCTACTATGTCAAAAAGGGGAAAATATTCCAAGTCACGAAGGTGCTCGTGAAATTTTATTTACTTTTAATTTATGTTATTTTACTTTGAATGTTGATTAAATTAAAGAATTATTACGATAGTTATTTTAAAACTCTATTTAAGACCATGTTTCTCATTAATAAGGGGTTTTTGATAAAAGAAGCAATTTTTAATGTTTATGGATAAGAAGGTACTTGATACATGGATCTATGGTTAATTGAATGATATAACTCTTACGTCTTAGGTAAATTCCCTTTTGATATATGTGTTTGTTTACAACATTTTAAAATGTGTTCAATGTTTGACTTTCTTCATAGTTTGTGGCATATATTTTATTCAATTGCTTGGTTCTGTGGTATTTATTATCAAATCAAGTGATTAAAATATTGAGTATTTGATCGAAGGTTTAAGTTACATGAGCTTGCCTCTAGGGCCGAGAAGTGATCTTTTACTTGACATACTTTGAAACTGTTGCGTTTTGTTTTCTTTATAGTGTGCATGATATTATTGTGTTTATGACATAAATGGATCTTAGTTCGCTAGCTATTGCGGGATTGGCTTGAGAAAGAAAGAGAAGTGGTACATGTTGTAACGTTCTTTCCCTTTTATCATTAAGCTAACGTTTGTGTCTTAAATATTTATGTTTATTCTATGGTTATTTTACTTTTATTTATTTCTTCTATTCATTGTATCTTTGATGTGTGTGGTATATCATTCATCAACGGTTAGTAATTAGAATTTATTCGTATAATTATAGGCATGAAATACCCCCTGTGGTGTACAGGAGGCTAGCATGAGGCACCTACAATGAGATTTTTTTTTAATCCTAGACAAATGCATTCTTGAGAAGTTCCTATCAGGAACAAATTGAGAACCAACAACGAGTTTGATAAACTAGTTATTCAATGCAGCTGTTGTGGTAGGGTTTTCGGTGGCTAAACCTTAGGAAATTACTTATTCAGATACAGATCAATATCCCATCTCCTTCCTTCTATAGGACTTGAATACAACCCACTTATATTCTTCTTAGACTCATTGTAGTGGATTTAATGGGAAACATATGTTTCAGTCAAATGCAATCAATAGGTGTAAGGTATTGTCATTTAGGCATACTACTGAGTTGGGATGGGTTTTGAGTCTTAGTTATTCTTGCACTATATTGAAATTTTGTAAGAGGGGAAAAATATGTGTGGTAATGTGGACACCTCTTGGTCATCTTTCAGTCCCTCATGGTTGAGAGTTTGAATCTCGATGAAGAAACGTTGTTGGTGCACATTTGGGTTTGTTCTTTCCTCTCTTGTATTCACATTGTACAATAATGGTTTTTCTTAGGGTAGTGAGGCCCTTTTGAGGCCTCAAATAACTATAATTTTCTACTATAAGCAAGCAAGGACACTTCATTTATTTGTTTTGTTTGTTGCCTCGAATCTCCTTAAAATTGAATAACAGGTACATATATTATTTTGCCATGGATTAAATGTTTTAGCTAGGTCATATATCCATTCAAATTCATTAACATTATAAACCTAATAAAGAAGCCTAGGTATCAAAATTTGATTGTTCATCTGGCTAAGAGGGGTGTTAATATTCTTGTTACAACTTTTTCAATTTAAAGAAAATACCAAGATTTTCTAGTCTTTGAAATGAGCCTTTTTCTATAGGTATGAACCACTCTTAAAGACTACGTGGATATATGGCTCATATATCTAGAGTGAGTATAGCATTAAAATAAAATATAACATTTGCAATTCTTCTTTCCTCATAGAAGTTTCTTGTAGTTATTTTTCCCTCTTAGTAGGTTTGAAGTTTCTGGGACTATATTTTAATTCAACATAACTGATATGTTGTTTTATCTTCTTAGTTTTATGTTGATCAATCTTTAGATCCTTATTAATATTTAGTATTATATACCATTGATGTATTTAATTTACTATTTAAGGCAATTAATTAAAATTAACCAATCCTCTTAATATAATATAATCTAAAATTTTTGAATTGTTTTTTCATGGATATAAGTTGATCATATTTTCGTCTACAACTAATACATGTTAAAGATAATGTTTTTTATAACTTCCCAAAAGGTTGTAATCCTAGTACTATCATTCTAGGAGTTTCTACTTGGGGTCACCTCTTCTATTAGTAGCCTAGGATAAACACAACACAATTGTAATCCTTCTCGTGGAAGCACTTGAACCAACTTTTAGAAATATACAAGTGTTTCATGTCCTTCACTATTTTGTCTTAAAATAGATCTAATAGGTGATGTACCTAAGAAAAAATTGAAGTTTGGATAACTAATTGTGTCATTGTTATTACATGAGACTTTAGTGATTGAATTTGTTGATAAGTCTACTAGATTTAGATAAGGCACTACGGTCCTAATAAAAGGATATTTGTAGTACACAAACAACACTTCTACACGCATGCTAACTTGTAATTTAGATTTTATTAGAATTCACATCACTATAGTAGTCAATTCAAGCCGTTCGAGAAGAGATATGCCCTCAAATTCCTTTTTCTCTACCCTATAGGCATACCAACTATTGATCTTTGGCATTAGATTAATATACATTTCCAACTAAACCTATAACTCTATTAGCTTTCATTCTTAGATTTGTAACACTTAGCCCTATGTTGAAGTTTAAACCATTATCCCTTACCCTTTAGTTTGTGTATTCAACTTCCCTCTCTTTTCCACCTAGGCATACAAACTACAAAGCCTAGGATTTTCTTATTTTCACTTTTTTTTTTGGATTTTTTTTTACATAAAGACCCTGGATGGATGGTAATGAAATGACCTGTTCATCAACTTGTCTTCTATTGGATGAGGTATATCATAGATTGAGGTTCAATTTATTGTGTAAAGTAATTATATTTTAAAGTTAATAATGGCAACTACAGTCGCTTGCTAGAAAAAATTAAGGCAAGAAACATTGTCTATGGCTTCTTTATTTAGCCCAATGACGATAAAAATGATAATTCTGTTTTCTTTTCATTACTACCTCTTCTTTTTTACTTTTAATTTACATTATTTTACTTTGAATGTTGATTAAATTAAAGACAATTATTACGATAGTTATTTTTGAAAACTCTAGTGTGATTCCCAGAACTCTTTCTAATCTAGCAAGAAGTTGAAGTCTTCTGCTAGAGGAAGTGATCCTTAATTCTTTGAAGAGGGGGACCTTCAACCTAGAAAAAGGGGAGGTCTACAACTTTCTATAGTTTAAGGAAGGCCGCTAACGAAAGGAATTCTTAGAGGCTTCTATGTCTCTGGCTACAACTTTGAATCTAGATATGGTTGTCTCTAGTTGTACACTCAAGCATCAAGTTTAGGTCATGACTTAGGCTCACTTGACGTGGCTTTGAAACTTGTAGATTACCATCATTTTCCCCCCTTTCAGATACAAGGTGAGATGGAGAAAACTCAATTGATTTGAATCCCATTGTCAAGAAGTGATCCCATTACCAAGAAGTGATCCATCTATGGTGAATCTTTATTCTTGCACGAGGATTTTTTTTGAAGCATCTATTTGAATAATGAGTGTGTTGGACACAATACTTTCATGGGTGAAAATCAAATAAATGATATTTCATATAGCCAACTCAGTCACAATGTTGGCATTTAACAATCTGTGGCTTCTTTGGAGGATTAAGATCTGAAATAGGTGAAGATGAAGTGCCATAAAGAAACCCCAACACTTTGAAATTTGATTGGCTTTGAGTAGGCTGGAGTCGGAAAGGATGCCTCCTTATCATATCTAAGACATTTTATGTTCTTTTTGCTGTTAAGCTCTTCCCAAGTTCTGGTGATGCACTTGGGAAGTGCGGGCTGAGTTTTTGCATCTGCATGCAAATATTCTCTTGAAATGGGTAATTGATGGGGATCATCCTCAACTTTATTGACTTTATTACTTGATGATTGTTGATGGGTGACTATTTCAACCTCAAATAGAGGATTTTTCTGAACAAAAACAAGTTTAGAAGGATGCCTTTTTTGTTGTCGTTGTAGTTTCACTAGTATTATGGAAAATGTTAGCTGCTTATCTTTGGATTCATCACCATTGTTTAACAATGAATTGTTTTTCTCCATAGAAGTAACTCACACGAGATTAATTGAATTCCTTTTCAATTGATTAGTAACCTTTAATGGGAAATCAAATCCATTCGACGGGGGTCGGTGAAAAAATTTATGGTTGCTCACTACAATGCACTTAGAATCAATGGAAACCTTTGAAAAATGAGCCCCTTAGTAAGAAGGTTTCTCAAAATGGTGGAAAATTATTTGATGTACAAACCTCAGATGATCCTTGCACTCTATTGTGCTTAACAACACTTGCCAACAAATGGGGCCAGAGATTGGAGGAACAATGATATGGGGTGTGAGATGAGGCTAAAGGCCAAGATCTCATAGAGTGCTAACAGGTTATTGACAAGGAAATATGTCTAACATCTTTTTGAAATACAAACAAATTAGTTGAGAAACCCCTCTATCAACTGGAAAAGGGACTCATCGACATCCCTGACTGAGAAATCCTTCTATAAACATGGAAGGAAAAGACGATGGAGGATAACCCTGACCTATGAAGAATCCCTTGTTAGGTTCCAAGCCTGAGCTATGAGGTCTGGTACATAATGGTTTAATAATATCAACAAAAAATAACTCATAGGTCACAACAAATACTTCACGAATCCACAATCTATTCTTTGAAAATGTTGAACACAATACCGAAGAAGGGAGTGGAATGATAAAAAAGATACTCATACGATGTTAGAGACGTTAGAAAGAGTGTTGCCAATGATTTCAGTGAGAGAGAGGAGTGCTTGCTTAACCAAAAGATGGGTATGCAAAGAAATGAAATGGTCAAGTGTGCATATGTTTCATCCTTTTGATGACTTTCTAGGAAAAACCAGAACAACCCTATGTTTCAAAACATTAGCAGTTGTTTGGCTTCAATAGTAGACAAGTGTTAGGGTTGACAAAGTTGGAAGAGAATGACAGGGAAAACAACCTAGTGCATAAACGCACAATGAGGAAGAAGACTATGCAATTAGTGGTTGAGAAACCCATGGAGAAGGCCACACATCGTGGCTTTGATACCATGTTAAACACACATGGAGAAGGCAAAATATAAGATAGAACATTCACTACATTTATTATTCACAATAATGTACATTTATACATCTCTTTGTGATCCTTGGTCTTCACATAACAAGTGGTCTCTTGGGCTCCAATGACTGTTCACCTTCCACACCAACCCTTAGTGGATTAGGTGTCCAACAAATACTAATGTATTCATGCAAGGTGTGGGTATGTAACTAGCATAAGCATACCTCGTACATATACTAATTATACTTATTCGAATCAAGAACAAAAAGTCAATCACCCAATAGGTAGGCTAATAAAATAATGTAAGATCATATAATCAGATAGGGGTATTACAAATAGATTGGGAATTCCACTAGGGAAAATTTCCAAATGTTCTTCCCTAATTATGGTGTGTTAGTTTTCCCTTTGACATTTTTAATCGTAGTTTAGATTTTGAAATTGTTTTATGCTTCTATATATTATATTTTTACACAAGTCACTAAGTTAGAAGCTTTCATCTACATCTTAAAAAAAATTTAAAATCTTCCACTATCTATTTCAAGCCAACATAGTTTTGACCCATGTTTCTACACTCATCCAATGTAGATTTTCATCCCTTTTTATACATTTCTCTAGTTCAACTTTTGGGAGTGGTTTTCTTGCACTCATTCAACACATTTTTATCCCTTATTTCTACACTACCAACATAACTTTTGGATTGCTCTTCTATACATGAAGACATATTCTTCTATGGTGTTCTGTAGTGAGGCAATAATTTTGCCTAGGCAATAACTTTTTTATCGGAATCAAATATTTTTTATTTTGCAAAATCTTGATTTGTAAGTGTTCCAATCGAGAGTTTAAAGGTAGAGATAGATTCAACATTCTCAAAAACCCTAGGGCACCTAAAATTTTATAGTTTAACAAGTGTAACCTAGATTTCAAAAAATTTCAACCATTTTTTTCCAAAAATATACCCAAAAAATATTTATTTTAAAGATAAAATTATCACATGTTCAAACTACTCTATTTTTCTATTAAAAAAATCTACTAACATAATTAATAATATATATATAGATATGCACTTGTCAACAACTTTAATTTTTTTCTAATTTTTTTAGTCTTTGATAATATCAAACCTTGACTACAGGTCTTTTTTTTACTCGAACCCAAAAAACAAACTCATAGACAACCCAAGAGTGTCATTTAATAAACTATTATCTAACCGTATTTAATTAATTTAGTCATAGTAATGACTATGACTTGTCACCAATTTTATGAATTGCCAGCACATAGGCCCTTCTTGAGGGAGCATGACCATGAGAATTCTCCCTATTTTATTGTATTGTAGCACATGAATGACTCATGAATACACGAAATATATGTTTCGCGCGTGTAATGGGAAACCACGATTTGACTATTTTGAAGATTCTTTAAATAACTTGTTTTTACTATAATTAATTTTATATTATTTTTTTGAAAGGAAAAAAAAATACAAGTGGATGCCACAAATTATGATGTGCACTATCATCGATTGACGCGGTTACACATAAAAGAAACCGGCAGAGACATCGAAACCCTCGATTTTTAGTCCTCAGAGGAAGCCAAGAAAGATTAAACAATATATTTTTTCCCAATTAAACAATATCTATTTACACTCCTTCCACCGACAGCGAAGACCGTCGACATCTCTCTGGGTCAGCCACATGAATACACACATTCCAAGTACGCAAGAGATAAAGATTAGCGTAGGAGCTTGGAAAGTTCATGACTGCGTTAAAAAGTATTTTCTCGATAACATGGAAGCAGGGGCGGCGGAGTTTGACCAGTGGCACTCAAACTCCACTACAGGTATACTTTCCATGAATCCGGCGAGTCATCATATCTATAGTTTCTCATTTGACCTGCTTTCATTGACTCTTAGTAGCGTAGAATCTTTAAATGCATGGGAAACTTAAAAACATGGTCTATGCGTCTATGTGTGCATAGAAAATCAGAATTTCGAGCATTGTAGGTTTCTCCATTCTCCATTGGCCATGACAATCCTCCACGGCAGAGTTTCATGCTCGACACCAGTGATGGAATTTGACGGGCAAATTGCCCGTCACGAGCCATTTTACCCGTATTTAACGTTTGAAAAATTGAAGTGACCGTCTATTGTCACGTGCGTTAATGTTTTTAAAACGTTGTTTTGACGGTTTGTTTTTCACCCAAAACGTTTTTAAGACTTTATCTTAAGCGGTTGAATAATAGATATAAGGTTTATCTTAAAATTTCGAGAAAAACTTTGAATATTTTATGCTTAACCTGTGTTCAATTTTAGTAATAATTACGTGAAACATATGATTGTCTTAGAAATTTACTTATAATCTTTATTCAATTTTATTAATATTTAATTTGAAATATATGATTTTTTTAGAAATTTACTTATAGTTAAAAAAGTTAAAGTTTATACGTTCCCTCTCCCGTGCGTTGTCCTCATGCTCATACGCTCCACTTTCATCATCCTGATTGGGGGCTGTAGGGGCCACTACTTGACATGAATCTTTCATTCTCTATTTTTCACGAATACTTTACATTCCATGGAGATGATGAGGATCTTCCTTTGATGGATTGATATTTCCCAATAGTGATGGCTAGAGTTTGTTTGTAAATAAAATATGGTTGGGAGGTCTATTGATTTTTTTGGGTCAAATTCTAGGTAAACAACCATTGAAAAAAATATGCATGAAAATATAAACACATGGATGAGAGTAATACTAACTTTATTGTTGTACTAACAAACACATACAAACAATTTGATTTCTGGGTTATGGAGATTTTATCCTGAGTTTTCTCAGGATTCAATAGGTCATTTCTATGTTAGGGTCATTTTGTTATTGTGATAAATATATAAAAAAGATAACATCATTGTGTTATTGAAGGGTAATTTTTTAATCAAACTTTATTGGTGAAGGGTTAAATTTTAAACATAACGTTTTTTGACGGGAAGCATGAAGACCCAAAACGTCAAAAAAAAATTGTGTGACGGGTACAAAAAAATCCAAATTCCAACCCTGCTCGACACTTCTCTTGATGATAATTACTCTTCAGTCGCAGATTTGCAAGGCAGTACAGCAATCTACATGCCACTACTGTTGAAATCTAATTTCAACGCTGCCGTACGCTATCAACCAAAACCGCCTGCAAAACCACAAAACTGCCCAGAAACATATCGCACCGCTTTTCCGGAAAAGCAGTTTCCGTATTCGTTGCTCCGATGCGTTTTGGTGCAGGCACGTGGCTCTCGCCTGACGTAGGCAACTTTGACCCATCGGGAGGTAAAGCTCAGCAACAAGCTGCCTTCCGATATCAATCTCCACCGTCCGATTTGCTTCTTCATCCTCCACCGTCGATCTCCGAAGCTGCATACGGGCCTGCAGCGAATTTAATTTTGCGTGGAGTGTTTATTTTTGTTGACCGCCGAGAATGGAAGAATTAATGGAGTTGGTGGTTGTACGTAATTTTTGGTGGCCCTCTTTAAATGGTCATGGGCTTATAATTTCATATATATTTTTTTATATATGCATGTACGTAGCTTAGGTGTGGGTCTTTAATGTTAGTATGGGCCACGTTTTTTATGTATATTTTTTATATGTTATGTAAGCCCGTGCCCTCAAATATAAGTGAAGTAAAAAAAAGTCAATGTGTGGTTGGTGTGTCGTTGCACATGGAGATATGTAAGAACGCAGCAGCGAAAGACCAGTGAGCTTGTGTGCATAAATTTTGCTATGCATTGACCATTTTTGTATGAGAGCTTGGGGAGCGAAAAAAATGAGAGTGGGTAAAAATAGTTTTTTGCTGCAGTGAAAAGAAGGTTGACTTCCATGAAAAATATGGTGATGCACAGCAGTGCATAATGCAAAAATGAAAACGTGGGAGCGCATAAGGAATTTGTATGTTTTTTTTACTAATGGTGGAGCGAATTTTTCTTTGTTGACTTTTGTTCTCTTTGTAAGATGAAAATGCACAACAGTGCGGAGATTATGTAATTTGTTTTGTTTTACAGCAGCGTGAAAAAAAAATAGTTTTTCACCTGTAAATGTAAATGGAGGTTTTACAGCAGTAAAAGAAATGGGAATTTTTCCAGCAGTATAAATTCTCATATGGAGACACAGTAAATGTTTTTGTTGTTAAATGTATTTTGGTGAATCCCTCTCAGAAAAGAGGATGAATATGTATGAGGCAAAATATTTTTGAATAGAAATTTTATGGTGGTGAAATACTCTGTTCCTCAGTGAATTTTTCTTTTAAGCTTCTCTGTGCACAAGAGGATCCTGTGGAGGTAAAACAGAGCATTGCCTCTGTGTGTTTGAATCTTTGGTTTTTTGTATTTTCCCCATTGAAAAATATCCAAGAGTGGTATCAGAGCTGGTCCAGGCTCTTTGATGGTGACAGAGCTAGTCCAGGCTCTTTGAAGACTCAAAGAAGCTGAAGGGAGGAGCTTGTTGCAGCAGTAAAACTTCTCAAGCAGAGTGAAGGCTCTCCAGCAGTGTGAAGCCACAGCCAAAAGGGGTAAGGTATTTCTCAAAGCTTTCCTTTGTGTTACTGTTGAAGGAACAGTCAGTGATTTAAAAGAAAACACACTCAAGTATTTAAAGTCTAGATAAGAATGGCAAGGTCAAAGAAGAAAGCCTCCAAGCCTGTTAAAAATGTGTCTTCCCCTTCTACTAAACTAGAAAGCAATCCATTAGAATACATTCTATTTGAAACCCCAAAGTTTGATGGAAACTTTGATGTATGGGAAATAAAGATGAGGGCTTTCCTAATGTTTGAGGGGATTGAAGTCTGGGAGTCAGTGATTGATGACAGCAAGATGGATAAAGAATCCATGGAGTATGATGCACAAGCAGCAAAACTAATCTTGGATGGACTCCCTGATTCTGTGAAGAGGAATCTAGGAAAATATACATCAGCAAAGGATATATGGGACAGACTGCATGACCTTCATGCAAAGGGATCACTGACAATGACAATGAGTCAAGAAGAACCCATCATAGAAGCTGAGAATGAAAAGCTTGACCTCATCAAGCTTCAAGTAAGAGAAAGGGATGAAGAGCTTACCAAGCTCAAGAAGGAGCTTGATCAATGCAAGAGGAAACATCATGAAGAAGTCATATCCATGACAAATCAGCTGAATGAAGCAAAGAAGCAGGCAGATGCCTTGACAAGTCAACTTGAACAAAGACACAAGAGAGTGAATAAGCTTGTGGAAGAGATTGGACAGTACAAGGTAGAGGTCTCCTCCCTTAAGTCCGAACTACAAGAAGCCAGGAAGCAGGCACAAGGAGCTGAAAAGAAAATGAAGAGCAGTCAAGCAAAAGATGAAGAAATCTCCAAAATGAAGACTGATATTATCTCCTTCAAAATAGTAGCAGCTGAAGCTACTCGTAGCAAGGAAGAAACTGAGGGACAACTAGCAAAGAAAAATAATGAATGTGAAAAGTTAGAAGAAGAGATTGTCCTCCTCAGGAAGAAGGTTGAAGGGATGAACAAGATGATGAAGAGCTCTCAAGCTTTGGATGACATGCTCAGCTATCACAGATCTCCATTTGATAAATCAGGACTTGGGTATGTAGGTGAATCCTCAAACAAGGATGAGGATGCTTTAAGCAAAGGAGATGTGAAGAAGCCAGAAAGAGATGGTGATGCTCCTAGTTCCAGCAAAGGCAAGGAGAAAAATGAAGGCTGCATTAGAAGAAATCCTACTCAAAGTAGAAAATCAACTTCAAGAAGAAATGTAGCTGATGTCAAAGAGGCAAGATGCAATGGTCATCAACAAAGGATCTCAAGGCAGCAAGGCTTCAGAAGTGCATCAAGAAAACCTCCATCTCCCAGGTACCAAAGTTCATTTTATGGTTATTGTTATGCTTGCTCAAACTTTGGTCATATGGCAAAAGACTGTAGAGCATTTCATGGAGATAGATGTTGTGGTCCCCGACAATCTCCTAGAAACAATTTTAGAAGAAATCATGAAATGTCATTCATGAATAATGTTGAATGTTTCAAGTGTCATAACATTGGGCATATGGCACGTGAATGTAACTTGACATGGGCTCCTATGCAAGCTAGACCCATGCAAAAGAAGAAAGTTACACAAGTATGGAGAAAGAAGGAAATACAGCCTGAAAGCCCCTTGAGCTCCCTAGTTGATCTAAGTTTGTTTTAAGAAAACTTTGCTGAAAGAAGATAAAGCATACACTAAAGGGGAGCTTGAATTTTGTTTTGTTTGCTGAACTGTATTAACAGTCATTTGTTGATGGAGGATGTATTGCAGCGCAGCAGTTGCAAATGAAATCTTTGTTAATCCCTCTGAAAGGTAATATGCAGCAGTGATGAAATCAGCAATGTTTTTGCTTTGTGTTTATGCAATATGCACAGAAATGCATAAAGAAGAAAAGATGGCAGCGCTGAAATGTAAAGAGCAGCAGCGAGATAAGAGAAAAATGCAAAGCATGGAGACCCTCACAGCAGTGGGAAGACAGAACATAAAACAGCAGTTTGGAAATTTTTTTATGGAGCACATGGATTAGAATGAACAACAGTTTTGAATTTTTGCATGGCAATGGAAGGTAGTTTCCCTTCTATGTAATGTGAGAGAATATACTCACAGCAGAATGAGTGTAATGCACAGCAGATGAAATGTTTTGTATTGGGAATGAAAATGCAAAGCAGTGAGAAGAAAATGAGAAGAAGGCAAAACGCAGTAGAGCGTAAATGCCCAGTGGCTGAGAATACAATGAAATTTTTCACACAACAGTGAAAAATGTAATGTTTTTTTTGTATGCAATGCAACATGCAAAGAAATGCATAAAGAAAAACAGGGACAACAGATTTTTAATGCACATGGGTGAATGATAATGTGTGGCAGCAGAAAAATGAAAGAAATTGCACAGAGTGCATTGTGTAATTAAAAATGAAGACTAAGATTGTGTGAAGCAAGGGTGCATGAGAAAAGGCAGCAGCCTATGTTATTTTTTTTTGTGGAGAATGAAGTGCCAAGAGTATGGGCACACAGCAGTATGATGAAACAAAAGGCAGCGACAGTGCAAATTGCAGAGGCAATGCAGCAGCAAGAAGTTATGGACAGCAGCATGATGGCAAGAAGGAGAAGCACACAGCAATGCAAATGTGAAAAATGCAGCAGCAAGAAGTTTTGAACAGCAGCACATGCAAAAGAAATTTTCCTTACAGCAGTAAAGGTAAATGTAATGAATTTGTTGTTCATTGAATTGAAATGCAATATATGCAACAGCAGTGAGTGTAAGAAATGTTTACACACAGCAGTGTAAATTTGTAAATTGGGACAATGTAATTGTTCCAGAAAAGACAGAGTATTTTGTCTTTGAAAAGTGCAGAAGCAGTGCAAGTGTAGACACAGCAGTGTGGAGTAGACGCAGTAAAGAAGATGGCACAACAGTGCAGCAGAAAATATGCAGCAGCATAAAAGAACATTGTAATGAGTTTGCACACACAACAGTGCAATGATTGTTTGTTTTGAAACTGCATGTAAAGCAGTGTCTGTTTGTAATCCCTCTGTTAACGAGGAAGGTGCTTTTCAGCACATTGTCATTAGTGAATCCCTCTATCAAGAGGATGATGCTTTTCAGCATAGTCATTGGTGAATCCCTCTGTTCAGAGGAAGATGCTCTCTAGCATAGTTTGGTAGATCCCTCTGTCATGAGGAAGGTGCTCTTAAGCACAGTCACATGGTGAATCCCTCTGTCATGAGGAAGGTGCTCTTAAGCACAGTTTCAGGTGAATCCCTCTATTAAGAGGAAGACAACTTTGTTTGTTTATGAACTGCAGCAGAAGCAGTTGGTGAATCCCTCTATGCGAGGAAGATTGGTGAACCCCTCTATGTGAGGAAGATATTCTTGTAACAGCAGTTAGTGAATCCCTCCATGTGAGGAAGTGCTTGGGTAAGATTGAAAGCCCAGCAGTTGAAATTAAAGGGGAGTGTTGAAATCTAATTTCAACGCTGCCGTACGCTATCAACCAAAACCGCCTGCAAAACCACAAAACTGCCCAGAAACATATCGCACCGCTTTTCCGGAAAAGCAGTTTCCGTATTCGTTGCTCCGATGCGTTTTGGTGCAGGCACGTGGCTCTCGCCTGACGTAGGCAACTTTGACCCATCGGGAGGTAAAGCTCAGCAACAAGCTACCTTCCGATATCAATCTCCACCGTCCAATTTGCTTCTTCATCCTCCACCGTCGATCTCTGAAGCTGCATACGGGCCTGCAGCGAATTTAATTTTGCGTAGAGTGTTTGTTTTTGTTGACCGCCGAGAATGGAAGAATTAATGGAGTTGGTGGTTGTACGTAATTTTTGGTGGCCCTCTTTAAATGGTCATGGGCTTATAATTTCATATATATTTTTTTATATATGCATGTACGTAGCTTAGGTGTGGGTCTTTAATGTTAGTATGGGCCACGTTTTTTATGTATATTTTTTATATGTTATGTAAGCCCGTGCCCTCAAATATAAGTGAAGTAAAAAAAAGTCAATGTGTGGTTGGTGTGTCGTTGCACATGGAGATATGTAAGAACGCAGCAGCGAAAGACCAGTGAGCTTGTGTGCATAAATTTTGCTATGCATTGACCATTTTTGTATGAGAGCTTGGGGAGCGAAAAAAATGAGAGTGGGTAAAAATAGTTTTTTGCTGCAGTGAAAAGAAGGTTGACTTCCATGAAAAATATGGTGATGCACAGCAGTGCATAATGCAAAAATGAAAACGTGGGAGCGCATAAGGAATTTGTATGTTTTTTTTACTAATGGTGGAGCGGATTTTTCTTTGTTGACTTTTGTTTTCTTTGTAAGATGAAAATGCACAGCAGTGCGGAGATTATGTAATTTGTTTTGTTTTACAGCAGCGTGTAAAAAAAATAGTTTTTCACCTGTAAATGTAAATGGAGGTTTTACAGCAGTAAAAGAAATGGGAATTTTTCCAGCAGTATAAATTCTCATATGGAGACACAGTAAATGTTTTTTTTGTTAAATGTATTTTGGTGAATCCCTCTCAGAAAAGAGGATGAATATGTATGAGGCAAAATATTTTTGAATAGAAATTTTATGGTGGTGAAATACTCTGTTCCTCAGTGAATTTTTTTTAAGCTTCTCTGTGCACAAGAGGATCCTGTGGAGATAAAACAGAGCATTGCCTCTGTGTGTTTGAATCTTTGGTTTTTGGTATTTTCCCCATTGAAAAATATCCAAGAACTACAATTTCAACTATACAACAGACAGTAAGTACGAGAGAAATTTGAACAGTGTCATGACTAGGCTTATTAATGATTCGTCCCACACAGGGTTTAACACTTCTGAGAAAGGCCAAGTATATGGCCTTGTGCAATGTCGGGGAGACACAACACCCGACCAGTGCCACAACTGTTCACAACAAGCAAACACTACTCTTCGAAAAAATTGTGGGAATGCAGGCGGCGGTTTAATGTGGTTTGACTTCTGCCTTTTGCGTTATGAGAACTATAGTTTCTTCGGACAATTGGATACCACTGATGGATGGTATCTTTTGAATCCGTACAATGTCACAGCTAGTCCTGATGTTTTTATTAAGGCTCTTGACAGCTTATTCAACAATTTGGTAGATGAAGCAACATCTGGATCTACATTGTATGCTTCTGGAACAACTACAGACTCCTCGTCTCGAAATATTTACGGTCTGGTCCAGTGCACCAGAGATATGTCGATAGACAACTGCAGATCATGTTTGCAACAAACAATCAACTATATTTTTACAGTTTACAGTGGAAGGCAAGGAGCGCGGGGTTTGATGGGAAGCTGCACAATTCGTTATGAAATCTATAGTTTCTTTCATTCGACTTCGTCCCCACCTCCTGCGGAAGCACCAGCTAATAGCCCAGTTGCTGATACACCACCGAATCAGACCACACCATCCAGTAATAGTACGCAGAACAACAAATCTTCAAACAATTTACCCATAATTTTGGGTGTTGCTGGCGGCTTGCTTCTGCTGTTATTGGTATGCGTGTTAACAACTAGGAGGAGACTGAAGTCTATCATATTTCGAAATCCTTCCGAAGGTATTTGCATGAAGGATCCCCCAAGTCTTTATATCTCATTGTCAATATATCATACAGCTTTATTTGCTCTGTTAGACTATTGTTAAAGTTTCTTTTTTGAACATGGTTTTCACATATATTCTCTTCAGGAAATCTAAGAAATGCTAGCGAGATCCAAGTTAAATAGATTCAATTTTTCTGCTTACCCCTTTATATTTATGAGGAAGCTGTGTATTTTCGTTATATAGGTCATGGCCTAGTCGAGGAAGACACAGTAATCGGGCAGGATCGGCAAATTGCGTTTACCATGGAGGAACTGATAGTTGCTACGGAAAATTTTGATGATAAAAATAAACTTGGGGAAGGTGGATTTGGGGCCGTATACAAGGTAACAATGAATTAGAGAGCTTCTACGAGTTTATAGAATCTTAAATTATAGGCTACTCTCACCGCACCTGGCTGAATATTTCAGGGAACTATTGAAGATGGAAAGGAAATAGCCGTGAAGAAGCTGTCCTTAAGATCTCTGCAAGGAAAGAAAGAATTTATGAATGAAGTTAAACTTGTGGCCAAAATTCAACACCGAAATCTGGTGAACCTATTAGGCTGTTGCGTGGAGGGATCGGAAAGGTTGCTTGTTTATGAATACTTGCCCAATAAAAGTCTCGATAAAATCCTATTCGGTGAGTCACTTCATTTCTATTTTGTATCTGAAAAAATGCATTAATGATCCAATATATTTATCTGGGTCATGATGATTAGTTAGCGTACTGCATCCATGGATACAGATCCAAACAAACGCAACCAGCTTGATTGGCAGAAACGCTACAACATTATAGTGGGAGTGGCTCGCGGGCTTCTCTATCTGCACGAGGATTCTCAACTGCGGATTATTCATCGGGACATTAAAGCAAGCAATATTTTGTTGGATGCAAATCTGAATCCTAAGATAGCAGACTTTGGCTTAGCAAGACTATTTCCTGAAGATGAGAGCCACGTCAGCACAAGAGTTGCTGGAACTTAGTAAGATTATTACACATTGTCTAAAGCTATTAACAATTAGTGATGGATATGTTTTAATGTGTGCTATTGATTTCAAGAGGATTGACAATTTTGCTTTTGGGTATTTACCTGCTTTGTTATGTTTTAACATTCGAGCATACAGGAATACGATTTCCTTTGCAAATAGTTTTCACTTGATCCTCACTCAATTCCTAAAATTTCCCTCACTACATAATCTTCGACTTTGTAATTTGGATATGCAGCGGGTATATGGCACCAGAGTATGCTATGCAGGGGCAATTATCTGTAAAAGCAGATGTCTATAGCTTTGGCGTTCTCCTCTTGGAACTTGTTACAGGAAGAAAAAACAGTGATAATAATCTGTCACTTGATATGCAGACGCTTTTAGAATGGGTGAGATATTCTGATATTGTTCTCATTTTATGTCCAACTGAGCTTATTTACCTTATCTAGGTTATGTAATTTTGTTCCGAAAGTCATTTTTCACTGGAATTGGGCCAGTATGTCTTTCAAAATATCTAATTATAAAAATGTTTAAATCAAGGATCCCAAAAATAATTACCCAAAATACCAAATTAATAGCATGGGTTCATCTATAAACCGTTTAGAAGAGTGTGAATTTAGAAATTTCACTACTGATATATTTTGATACGATTTTTTAAGGTCGATAAATTATCAAGATGACGATTTTTCGTGATTATTATGCAGGCGTGGAGATTATACAAACGAGGGAATATTGTGGATATGATTGATCCAGGCATAATTGAAATGTGCAACGTGGAGGAAGCGTTGAGATGCGTTCATGTCGGTCTTTTATGTACACAAGCTGACTCATCACTTCGTCAATCAATGTCTCTAATCGTTTTGATGCTTTCATCTCAGTCTGTGACATTACCCGATCCCACACAGCCTGCTTTTCTGAGATCTCATGTTTCTGAAAACAGCAAGTCCACCAGTTGTGGCTCTGGGGTTTCACAATCTGCCAGTATTTCTTCCCCATCATCTGCTGCATGTCACGCTCCTCCGTCAAACGCCGATGCTTCGATTACAGAGTTGGTACCCAGGTAACGCTCATCTTGCAATCTCTCGGCCTTAAAAATGGTACGTCTGTCAACGTCATGAAATAAGTGGCTTCAGAGATACGGACGTGCATAATGTGTAATAATATTACTTTAGTATGCAATTGTAATAGTTAAGTGTGTGCGTTTTACAATAGTTAAGTGTGTTGTCAAGCTTTTGTGAGTGGTGGGAGTGATTCTTGTCATTCTCCCTACCCTACTTTTGTTATCTGAGTATGGCAAATTGTTGTTATATTTCTCATTCAATTTTAATTCTCAAATTATAATAATATTACTTTAATATACCACTGTAACAATTCATTGTGCACTTGTCAAAGCGTTTATGAGGAGTAGGAGTGGTTGTTGCCATCCTCTCCACCGTACCTTCGAGTGTCATAAATTATTGTCCTATTTCTTTTCCAGTTTCAATTCTCAAGTTATGACATGTCTACTTCCTGCTAGCTCCCTGGTAGCTTGGTGTAATGTTTTCTATGTAATTAGATTACTTTCAAAATTACTGTAGTGTTTCCTATGTAACTCAAAATTACTGTAATGTTCGCTAAGTAACTAGATTATTTTCAAAATTACTCAATCTGCGAGTCCTCAATACTACAGGCAGGAAGGTGTCCTAAAGAGCATTTACATATAAAATTAACAATAATGCAAACTTCAAATCAATCATGGCTTTTGGCACTTTCTATGGTTGAGATTTAAATTTATAACTTAATGCAATGCTGATTTGTCGTATGGTTTGCTATC
This sequence comes from Pinus tabuliformis, assembly GCA_031772625.1. NCBI lineage: Eukaryota > Viridiplantae > Streptophyta > Pinopsida > Pinales > Pinaceae > Pinus > Pinus tabuliformis. The sequence continues at coordinate 12,002,495 of CM062808.1, forward strand.
GTTATTCTGAATATTTATTCTTTACTGATAATGATATTGTGATTATGATCTAGAATTTATTGATAATGATATTGTGATTATGATATAGAATTTGAGTTAAATTAGTTTGGTTTTGATCAGTGTGTTACTTGTTAAAAAAATTATCAAAATTGATAGAAAATTTAATATTTTAATAATTGAAAATAGTTAAATTATTGATACACATAAAATATTAGTTAGTGGTGTGAAATAATTATAAAAGTATAGTGATGATTGTCAGTGTGTAGATCCAACAATAAAATATTAAATAGCTTTTAAGATATGCATTGTCATAATAACACATTTTTATTAATATTAAATAATTTTTAAGTAACGCTTTGTCATGATTGACCAATCCAAATTAAACAGGCGTCCCTACATATTTCTATCTAGTTGTTTCCTGTTGACTTATTTAGTTCAACCAACGCCTCTAAATTTCCATCCAATCTCATTCGATGGGAAAAAGTTTTCGCTATGTTTTTATTTTACTATTTAAAAGAATCGTGATTCTTTCTTTAAAGTTTCAAAAGAAAGGCTTAGCCTTTCAATTTTCCTTTTTATGCATTTCCAAGTTTAATTATTGGGTTTAAGTCTTTCATAGACGTTTTCCCCGCCGATACTACCAGGCCTCCAACTGCCGAGGAATACATCACCCTGTTGCCCTTCCAGCCCTGTCTTGTCATACGTGTTCTGAAATTATATGTTCTGTTGTTACCATCGGCTGTTGTTACCATCAGATAATCCGGATGTGGTATCTAAACTGATACGATGCCCATCAATTCATATATTGTCCTTCTCTGGAACTGTAACGGGTAGTGGCTTCTTCAGATGCGGGTAAAAGGCGGTGATTCCATCAAGGGTTTATAATAAATTCTTTCAATGATCCTTTTTCAAAAGTCAGACTTGAACGATGGGACTTCTTTGGACATCAAGAATGTTAGGCTAGTAAGGGCTGGTGATGAACATGAGATGTAGAGTTTGAGGAATTTTATTTGGCACTAAGAAGTTTATTAAACTTGGTCTAATGGTAGACCCTCATTTTATCATGACTATTCTTAATCTATAAATATGGTTTTTTACAATACCATGGGTTAATATCATGGTTCATCAATACAACATATTAAAAAAACCATAACTCATTTCATATGATACAATTTTTAATTTTTATTGATGCATTCTTTTTATTCCTTTTAAGCAATTGCCCATTATTTTTATTTTCCTTGTGCAACCAAAAGAAAAAGCACTAGAAACCAATTGATTATAGATTCCTAATGGAACAATCGATGATGACTCTTTGATATTAAGTAATGAGAATTTGATATTAAGTAAAATTTTGTATTTGGATCACAACTTGTAGATTAGGTGATTACATTGACATTTCTTCCGAGGTAAAAAATAACTATAACCTCATCAAGGCTATCATAGAGCATATACTTAGTGCTAACTTGCCTACTAGATGTTGGGTCTTTGGAGGTATACACTTTCCAAAAGATCAACAAGATCATACAGAACTTACAATACAAAGAAAAATTGAAGCAAGTTCCACTAACTAAGTTGTGGAGTCTTCCTCTGCTACAAGAGGTACATTCAAATCTAATTTTATTAAATTGCCTACACATTCCTCATATAGATTGGAGGAGATATCAAGGGACAATGATTTAATTTATGTATGTATATCCTTTATTTGTCAGCGAAGACCATTTGTCGGACCCTCTAATTTCCTCTGCTGAGTTTTATCTTCCATTAGTAATTCCAAAGCTATCAAGACAACAAAAGAGACATGTTTCATTTTGGTATACATAAGTTCTTGGTTTGACTCTAATCTATCCATTTGTTTCTCCAATGATTCCATTATGTAATACCTTCATAGCAAATTCAAGTATCCCAATTTTCCTCCCATGTAAATTTACTACAAAGTGTTGAATTGTAAGCCACCCATGAAACACTAAGGGATGGTAAGCCCTTGCTCTTCTCATCACGTGAAGAAATTAGATCATTAAGACAAGAAAAAAACCACAACATCAAGGGTTCCTTAAAGGTGCTGACACCGAGCAATAATTGTCAACAAAATTTCCGGTATCATCACTTCCAAAATTAAAACTTTACACCAACTCAGTGCCTACAAGACATGCCTAACAAACCTTGCCTTTATTTCTTGAACAATGAAGAAATTTTGATTAACATGAAAAGTTTATGAATTACCTTCCTAACATATGTGAGAGCTAATGCCTAGTTGGTGCTAAGAGCTCCCCACTAGCTTTGAGACTACTATCATAGGATACCATCGATTTTGGAAAGTCAACAACTGAATTATGGACCTCCTTAATATGCTAATGGTCGAGAAATCAAGAAGGGTGCATAGAGGCTCTTGTCCTAGTATTTTCTCCATATCCCCCAGAGTAACTAAACCTTCTTTACCTCCTCAAGACCACATCAAAGAACTCCACTGTAACCATTGTTAATATATGTCATTTCCACAAAGAATACAAAGGATTGCATAGAAGATTTAATGCTTTCTCCACACAATAAAATATATCCTATAGCTTTATCATTAATGGCTCAGAAGCACATGAATAAGGGATATAATGATGACGAAAAACTAAGAACATGCTTCCCCCAAATTTTGTCCATGCGTATGTATTCAAGCCTAATTAAACTAACATTAATAATACTTTATGCATAATGACTTTGGGAGAGGGAGCCAAGTTGATTTTTGTGGCCCTCTCCCTTCTCCAAATTTCATTTTTTAATTCAAACAATTTCATAGTTAAGGGATGGGAGAAATTGAGGAATGGCCATTATGAACAAAGACATGCTTCCCCCAAATTTTGTCCATGCGTATGTATTCAAGCCTAATTAAACTAACATTAATAATATTTTATGCATAATGACTTTGGGAGAGGGAGCCAAGTTGATTTTTGTGGCCCTCTCCCTTCTCCAAATTTCATTTTTTAATTCAAACAATTTCATAATTAAGGGATGGGAGAAATTGAGGGGTGGCTATTATGAACAAAGACCCCTTCCTGTTTTACACCTTCATTAGCAAGACAACCTACTTCAACATTATGTGATCTTAGAACATTATGAAAGATGAGCTTTGAAAAGGATGGTTTCAAAGCTTGGATCATTTCTATGATACCTATTAACTTGCACTCTTTTGGTAATGTTCCAGGAATCATGTGTTATATAATTATCAAGGAGTCACCCATTACAACCAAGTTTTCAATCTTTGTTCCTCTTGTTAGTATTACACCTTGTAGCAACACATATGCTTTGGTGGGGTTATTTGCTAATTGGCCAAGGCCCCAAGAATAGTCTATTTCGTTGTTTTCCAAACTTATCGATAATCCCTCCCTCTTAGCCACTCCTAATAGTTATTAATTTTGTTAATAGTTCTTACAAATTATTTTTATTTGGACACGTGAATGCCAACATTTTTCATTTTTCATATCTTGCATACCAATACTATTGTTGGGACGCATAATTGGAATGGCAAGATGTTAGTATATTCCCCTTATTGTATGGCTACACTAACAATAAGAATAAGGGGAATACACTAACCTTATTTCTTAGTGTATTCCCCTTATTCTTATTGTTAGTGTAGCCATACAATTAGGGGAATACACTCACATTTTGTCTTACCAATTTTGATTTTTTTAAAATGTATATAAAATATATATATATATTTTTTATCATTAATAATAATAATAATAACTAATCATTATTATTAATTTTTATGACTAAGTGTGTTTATTGAGGATTGATGACTATGCTTAATTTATATGACCATGCTAGTTTTAATAATAATTATATATTAGAATTTTTTTTTCACTTCTTAATAACAATTATATATGAGAATGAAGATAAGAAACTATTAAATTGTATTTTTAATTTTTGAAAATGAAATAAGAAAATATTAGAAAATATGTATATAAAGACATAGATAGGAAAGTATCAACCTTCATATAATATATTTCCATATCCCAACCTTATACATATTTAACTCTAGAGTCTACATTTATATACTTTCTTAATTTTCTATTATCTAAATTGTTTTTTTAAATATATATACTTGTAGATTAGGTGAGCACATCCTGCTTCCTCTAAACAACCTTCTAGCTTGTCGATGTAAATGCCAAATAGGTACAAATTTTAATGATTAATAAATAGAGATTATAAAATTAAAATTCTAACAATTTTTTATATTATATATAATTAAATAAAAATAATAAAATAACATTGAATCATCAAATATTAATTATTTAGAAAATATCAAAACTAAATATCATATTTTTCTTATTAAAAATATTTGATTGAATTTTTTAATATACTTTTGTTATATTTCATTTATTATAAAATATTAAAATAACTTACAGACCATTCAAATGAAATATTGACCATTCAAATTAATTAATAAAATTATATTGATAGCCATATTTTAAATATAAGTACTATATTATTTATAACTAATAAAAATAGTGAAATTAAATAATATCAATTAAAATTAAATTATTAGATAATTAGTATCTAAAAAATATAAAAATATATAATATTATATTTATCTTAATATAATCACTTATTAAAAAAATGTAATGGGATGTTTTCCTATATTTATTTACATTTCATTTATAATAATATATTAAAATAATTTATAAATCATTCAACTTAATTAATAAAATTATATTGTGATTAAAAGTTATAGTAAATATGATTTATTTCATCTTGTGAGATGGTAAGTGTTAAAGGCATCTCATTCCCTCATCGTGTCTTAGCACTCAACATGCAATCAATTCTAGGCATTATGGTTTCAGGTGGGATGTGTTAATGGTTTAACTAATTGTTTGAAGTTAATTTTTCTCATATGTAGACATGCCCAAACGACAACGATCATTACTCTTTCCCCATAATTTTCAATGCAAGACTGACTCTGAACATTCATTTCCCTTTGACTCCATCATAGTTTGTTGTTATTTTAGTTTGGGAATATGAGGAACCAATTGTTTCTTTCCCTTGTAGTTGTTTACTTCTTTGTTTTTTCTATTTCTCGGCCTTTCCCATGAGCTTTCTGCACCTCACTTCTATGTTGGTTAGAGGAAAAATTCTCTAAATAATTTGCTTCTCTATGAATTTCTGTATTTGCAAGATTTTTGCATTGGATGGATAGGCTTTGGGGCTCTATCAATTCAATATGGTGAGGTAAAGAGCTTGAGTTCATTGTGGCAGTAGCAGTGTTATAGGGAGTAGGGGTTGTTGCACTCCTTTAAGGGTCTAAGTCTTAGCTTGAACTTTCGTACAACAAATTCCTTGTGGTGGAAATGTACAAAAAGGCAAAAGCAGTGGCGTTGCCACCACATGACTCTTGCTATTACTAGCACAACCACATTTATATTAATATAAATGTGGTTGATAAACGTGAATAGGATTAATATATCAGCCAATATCAATACTATTAATAATCCAATATTATATTTAATATTATTATTTATAATATTATTATACAGCTTGAGTGGGCCTAGTAGTTAAGAGCATGAATTTCCTCCTAATAGGTCATATGTTCAAAACCAGAGGGGGTAGAGTATGTATGCCTTCGTAGAATTAATAGTCAAATCGATGTGTGGAGGTGGGTCCACTGTCCCACAAACAATGGGGTGTCATGCACCAATTTGGTGTGTGGCTTGGTCGTGAACTTAAAATTAGATAATAATAATATTACATATTATATAATAACAAACATGATAAATTTAAAATATTATTAATATTACATATTAATAATATTATATAATAATAAATAAATATAAATTAATGAATAACAATATAAAATAGTTTTAGAAATAAATAATAGCACACATAAGCAAATATTATAAAAAATAATTAAACATAATTTAATAAACATAATAAAATTAAGGGATTAATACTAAAACTAAAGGCATTATAAACCCAAGGGAGTAATATTAAACCTAATGGATTAATACAAACCCAAGGTATATAAACACCTAAGATAAATACTTTAAATGAGACAATCTTTGTCGCAATGTGACATTGAACCATGCTTGACCATGGTTGATTTTCATATTGAGACAATCTTTTTCACAATACAACATTTGACCATGGTTGATTATGGTTGGCTATGATTGATGATGGTTGACCATGATTTATATTATAAACCCAAGGGAATAATAAACCCAAGGGATTGATATTATAAACCCAAGGGATTAATACTAAAACCCCAAGGGATTATGTTCACAATACAACATTTGACCATGGTTGATTATGGTTGGCTATGATTGATGATGGTTGACCATGATTTATATTATAAACCCAAGGGAATAATAAACCCAAGGGATTGATATTATAAACCCAAGAGATTAATACTAAAACCCCAAAGGATTATGAACCCAAGGGAATAATATAAAGCCCAGGGGACTAATATTATAAACCGAAGGTATATAAACCCCAAGATAAATATTGTAAACACTAAAATAAAAATGGTTGACCACGATTGATTTTCATATAGATACAACCCTTATCACAATGCGACACTAGACCACAATTCACCATGATTGATATTATAAACCCAAGGGATTGATATTATAAACACAAGGGAATAATAAACCTAAGAGATTATGAATCCAAGCGAATAATACTAAACCCAGGGGACTAATATTATAAACCTAAGGTATAGAAACCCTAAGATAAATATTATAAACACTAAAATAAACATGGTTGACCATGGTTGATTGTCATATTGAGACAATCCTTATCACAATGTGACATTGGACCATGGCTGACCATGGTTTTTTCATTTTGAGACAATCTTTGTCACAATGCAACATTGGACCATGGTTGATCATTGTTGTTTTTCATATCAAGACAATCTTTGTCACAATGCGACACTTGACCTTGATTGACCATGGTTGAACATGATTGATATTATAAACTCAAGGGAATAATAAACCCAAGGGATTGATATTATAAACAGAAGAGAATAATAAACCCAAGGGATTATGAACCCAAGGGAATAATATTAAACCCAAGGGACTAATTTTATAAACCTAAGATAAATATTATACACTAAAATAAACATGGTTGACCATGGTTGATTTTCATATTGAGACAATCCATATCAAAATGTGACGATGGACCATGGTTGACCATGGTTGACCATGGATGTTTTTCATATGGAGACAATCTTTGTCACAATGCAACGTTGGACCATGGTTGACCATGGATGTTTTTCATATCGAGACAATCTTTGTCACAATGCGACGTTCGACCATGATTGACCGTGATTCACCATGGTTGACCATGTTTGATTCTAGAAAACATGGTTGACCATGGTTGACCATGATCTTCCATGATTTTCACATGGAAATAATTTTTGTCACAATGCAACATTTGACCATGGTTGGCCATGATTGACTATGGTTGATCATGGTCAACCATGGTTCTGTCCCTTGAAAAATATAAACCAGGGGACTAAACATGGTTGGCCATGGTTGATTTTCATATTAAGAAAATCCTTATCACAATGCAATGATGGACCATGGTTGACCATGGATGTTTTTCATATCGAGACAATCTTTGTCACAATGCAACATTGGACCATGGTTGACCATGGATGTTTTTCATATCGAGACAATCTTTGTCACAATGCGACATTCGACCATGATTGACCATTATTGACTGTGGTTGACCACGTTGGATTCTATAAAACATGGTTGACCATGTTTGACCATGATTGCCCATGATTTTCACATGGAGACAATTTTTGTCACAATTCGACATTTGACTATGGTTGATCATGGTTGATCATGGTTAACCATGGTTGACTATTATTGACCATGATTGACTATGATTGATATTATAAAACCAAGAGAATATAAAACCTAAGGGATTGATATTATAAACTGAAGGGAATAACAAACCCAAGGGAGTAATACTAAAACCCCAAGATATTACGAAACCAAACGAATAATAATAAACTCAATGGGATTAATATTATAAACCCAAGGTATATAAACCTTAAGATAAATATTATAAACACTAAAATAAGCATGGTTGACAATGGTTGGTTTTCATATTGACACAATCATTGTCACAATGTGACATTTGATGATGGTTGACCATGGTTGGCTATGATTAATGATAATTGACCATGATTGATACTAGAAACCTAAGAGAATAATAAACCCAAGCGATTGATATTATAAACCAAAGAGAATAATAAACCTAAAGGATTAACGACAAAACCTGAAGGGAATAATATTATAAACCCAAGGTATATAAACCCTAAGATAAATATTATAAACACTAAAATAAACATGGTTGACCATGGTTGATTTTTATATTGAGATAATCCTTGTTACAATGCGACATTAGACCATGGTTGACAATGGTTGGCTATGATTAATTATGGTTGACCATGATTGTATTATAAACCTAAGGGAATATTAATCCTAAGGGATTGATTCTATAAAACATGGTTGACCATGATCAACCATGGCTAACCATGCTTGACCATGATTGTCCATGATTTTCACATGGAGACAAATTTTGTCACAATGCGACAATTGACCATGGTTAACCATGGTTGACTATGATTGACCATGATTGACCATGATTGATATTATAAACCCAAGGGAATAATAAAATCAAGGGATTGATATTATAAACCGAAAGGATTAATACAAAAACCCCAAGTGATTATGAAACCAAGAGAATAATATTAAACTCAATTAAGTTTATTAATGCGACATAAATTTATTAATGAATCTGTGGATGTTATATTGAGGCCCTTGATTTAACTTAACTAATATGTTTTGATAATTATTGTCTATCCAGTGGTTAATTATAATGTTGCAAATAAACTTTATGATTTTTTGTTATTACTTTGAAGTTATTTAAAATGCATAATATATCTCGAAATTATTTATTAATATGTGCTATAATGTAATGAGATCTTTTTAATATCTTATAACTAAAGTTAGAAAAAGAAATAGATTGATGTAATATTTGGCTATAAAACATACATGTTCTCCATTAATATTTTATCTATTCATATTTCATTTCATAAATAAGAAAGTGAAATTAATTTTTTATTCCTGAAGATGATTTTTTTTTTTTGGAGAAATTGTCACTAACATTTTATTAAAAAGATATACTTTTATATTTCAAGTATTATAGAATATTTTATTTATAATTATCTTAAAATATAAATTTAATTCAACACTTGAATGGTATAAATTTGTTGACACCTAATCATCAGGTGAATAGTCTCTCCTTCATGTATATAATAAAGACCAACCTGAAGAAATATATGAAAATTGTTTTGAGGAATTACTGCTTGGTCTAACATGGTATCAGAGCCAGCTCCCGAAATTAGTTTTTGTGTAACTCCTAGTGTCAGTTTCCTGCCTATATTCTGCCTGGTTGCCTGAAGCCTACTCCAGGCAGTGTCATATACGTTTTTCAAATCTACGCCCTCTGTTAAGAGACCTGGTGTGTGAATGTTGAACGCTGGTGCTCTTCATTTTCATTTTTGATGTAGAAAAATGTAACCGCAACTGGTAGTCCAAGTTTATGTTGAGCCACAAAACCTTTGGTACTACCCTCATGCTTCTTCTCTGATTTCAGCGCAAGGATGGATGGCAGGGACTCGATAGAGGTGTTCAATATGGTGGAAACTACCCTATCTACATCAATCCTCAGAGCTTGATACGAATAGATCTCCTCCTCTAAAATTACTTCTTCACAATCCATATTTATTTTCACAAGTGTTTTCTTTTAATGCTTTCTTATATTTGACCTTTGATTGGAGTTGCGTTGAACTGTGGTAATATTCCCACAGAAAACCGTAATGGGCTAGTGTAAGGCAGGAGTTACAGTACGCGGATTTTACTGCGTAGACCTTACTACCTTGGAGTGGGAGGGGTTGTGATTGAAGGTGCATCGCTAACACACAAGGTGTGGAGATTCTCACGGTCTTGCACAACATAAGTGTGGTGGAAGCCATCCCATCTCGTTTTGGTGCATTCCTCCATTTTTGACATGTTGGCACCACAGTAGTATTTTTGGTATATATAACATTGATATATATTTAAAGCCACTGTTTTGATATATATAACACTAATATATATTTAAAGGTTTTCTCCAAAAAGCAGTGTTTAATATACATAAATGCGCAAGAGGTATTTGAATAAGTGTATGCAATCGTGGTTTGTGGCTTTTGGATGGTTTTAATACACTTTTTTAAATACATCATTTTAATACATGCGCGCTGCCTCTCCACCGGTAGCCGTACTGTTTTCCCACACCGCCTCACTGGTTGTGTGTGTTTTTCGGAGAATGCCAAATGGTGCTGCAATAACCATATGGGTTGAGCTCTTGTAAAAAATTGATTAATGTGTTGGTTGGGATATCAAATATTATTTATATTTTGATGATCGTGTGCACAAGAACTTGACCTATGATTTTTTTACATCAAAAGAACATTTTTCCAGCAGAAGTATTTTTTTAAAACAGTACACAGATTTTTTTGCTAGCAGAAGTTTTTTTTACAGTATGCATTCAATCATATCTATTGTGGGAATAGTTCTTACTGGCAAAGAGAACTATCCTGAGTGGTCCCACATGATAAAACACACCCTCATTTTCAATGAGTTGTGGAAAGGTGTGTGTATTGGAGACGGAGACAAAGAGCCAGAACAACCTACCTCAGACAAAGAGCTTGCCATTTGGGAAAATAAGGACAACAAAGCTTATGCATTAATCGCAGCATCTGTAAGTGAAGAGGTGAGTTACCATATTTTGCCATTTTCAACTACTTTCAAAGCCTTACAAAAGCTAAAAGAACTCTATGACTCACATTCTGCACTTGAAGTTGTTCAACTCAAGATTAAACTATTCACTCTTGAATTGCAAAATAATGATCATCTTGCTCTTGCATCTAAAGTAAAATCTATAATGCATGATATCAAAGCCACTAACATTGAATTGGATATTCCTCTTATCACTTTTCTCAAGGCACTTTATCCTACTTACTCCAATTATCTTGAGTCATTGCAAGCAAATGGAAATCTCAAAGATATTACCTTTGACTCTCTTGTGAAAAATTTGTTGAAAGAGAGAAAGCTTTTGGAAAGAAGACAAGCCCTAAATCTTCTGAAGAGGCTATGTGCCTTGCTCATAAAGAAAAGAATCTTGCTCAAGATTCTTCAAGAGGTGGTCGAAGAGGAAGAGGAAGATATTTCCGAGGCAAGGGGGGTAGACACTCTCAAGGAGAAAAGGTGGACTTGCACTGCATACGCTGCAAAAGAAATGGATCACATGATGCCTCTACATGCAAGTTACCATGGGACAAAATTGAGCAGCAAAGAAACCAAGAGAAAGGTAAAACTAATGACATAGAAAAAGCTAAAGCACCTGAATCTACTCATTATGTTGTGACACAATGTAATATCGAAGTAAATGAAGACTTATTTAATGCTTCAATTGCTTCTTGGAAAAATGATTGGTTGCTTGATTTAGGAGCAACTTGCCACATGACTCATAGAAAATATTTTTTTGAAGAATTTACTGACAATGTTGATGGAGCAATATACTTTGTAGACCAATAAAAAATCAAGCCATCAGGGCTTGGCACAATCAGGCTTAAATTTCCTGGTCTTCCAGACTTTCTTCTGCATCATGTTCTATATCTCCCATAGCTGAAGAGAAACTTGTTGTCCTTGGTCCACATCCACCAGCAAGGTCACTCCATTCATATGTTTGATGGCAAGCTTGAGGTGAGAAAAGCATCTGACCACTCACTTGTCATGAGGGGAATAGAAGAAGAAAGGCTTCTCAAGCTGCAAGGTACCTCTGCTCGTGCACAACATTTCTCATACAATTCTCATTATGAAGAAGGTCCACTTCCATCAAGTTTATTATAGCATGCTATATTTGGACATTTGAACTATGACAGGCTCCGTTTGTTGAAGAATAATGGTGTTGCTGGTTTGCCTACAATTCCTAGGAAGTTTAAGCAATGTGATGCTTGCATTCTCGGAAAGCATAGGAAACGGTATTTTCATGATTCACATTCAAGAGCACATAGAAAACTTGAACTCATTCATTCAGATTTATGTGATCCAATGCCTGTTCCTTCTGCAAATGGAAATAAATATATGATGACATTTATTGATGACTACACTAGAATGTGTTGGGTTTATTTATTGAAGAACAAATCTGATGCTTTTCAAAAATTCAAGAACTTTCATAAATGGATTGAAAATGATGCACAATCTCATATTGGGTCTATTCACACTGATAATGGAAAAGAATACACATCAAATGAATTTGAAAACTATCTTCGCCAACATGGGATTAAACATCAAACAACTGTGCCTTATAATCCCCAACAGAATGGTGTAGCTAAAAGAATGAATAGGACAATCTTAAATATGGTACACTCCATGCTTTTCTTCAAAAATGTAAAAATAATGTTTTGGGCTAATGATGTTCTATGTGCTGCATATATAAAGAATAGATGTCCATCTAATGCTATTAGAGACAAGACTCCATATGAAATGTGGTATGGGCACGTTCCTTCGGTAAAGCATCTTAGGGTCTTTGGTTCCACCTGCTATGCCTTGATACCAAAGGTACATAGAAACAAACTTGGTGCAAGAAGTCGTAATGTGTCTTCCTGGGGTATTCAAACACCTCCAAAGCATACCGTCTCTATGATGAAATCAATAAAAAGTTTGTTGTATCTAGAGATGTAATTTTTCTTGAATCATCCAAAACTGACAATGTTGTTGAGTGGCAACTTGGTTGCTTGGATCGATTCGCAAATGGAAAATCATTTCAAGAATTTGATAATCAGATTCCACATCTTGAAGGGGGGATTCCTATACTAGATCAACATGTGGAATCTTCTTCTGAAGAACTCTCTCCCCCGCATGAAACTCCAACAACGGAGGATGCTTTAAGTGATGCGATTGATAGAATTGGAAGACTTAATCTTGATTTAGTCCCAACTCAATCAACGGAGCAGCCTGGACCATCTGAGAAAGGTCCTCCAAAGTGGCTGATAAAGACACTTGAAAGTGTTCATCCTGATGAGGTTGGAAAGATAGGAACTAGAAATTCAAATCGACAAAATGGAGGTGATGTAGATGACTCTAATTCACATGTTGAAATGGATGTTTCTTATGATTGTGAATTGAATTTGTCTACAGATTTTGAACCAACTTCCTTCAAAGAAGCTGCTTCTCATGATGAATGGAAAGAAGTGATGCAAAAGGAGTATGATGCCCTCATAAATAATGGCACTTGGAAGCTGGTTGATCCTCCATTAGGAACCAAACCAATTGGCTGCAAGTGGGTCTACAAGAACAAGTATAAAGCTGATGGCTCACTTGACAAGCACAAAGCCAGGCTTGTGGCAAAAGGTTTTGCATAGAAGGAAGGGGTCGATTATGAGGAAAATTTTGCGCCCACAACAAAATGGGCTACCATTCGAACACTCTTTTCCCTAGCAGCTCAGAACGGTTGGAAAGTCCATCAAATGGATGTAAAAACTACTTTCTTGAATGGAGATCTAAAAGAGAATGTTTTTATGTCCTAGCCGGAAGGATTTGCTGTGAAAGGACATGAACATAAAGTATGCAAACTTGTGAAATCCCTGTATGGCCTCAAACAAGCACCGCGAGCCTGGTAAGAAAAACTAACTGAGCATCTTTTGAAACTCAATTTCAAACGTTATGATCTTGATGATGCAACTTTATTTGTCAAGAAAGTTGGGAAAACAATTGTATATCTCGTGGTATATGTAGATGATCTTTTGATGATAGGGAACAATGAAAGCTACATTGCATCCATAAAGAAGGAATTGAGGAAAGGTTTCGAAATGACTGATTTGGGTTATGTTCATTTCTATCTTGGTATTGAAGTAACTCAACATCCAAAGTCCATATTCCTTTCTCAAAAGTACATTGGAGATGTGTTGAATAGGTTTCACGACAGAATGCAATCCTCTTACTACTCCAATGGAACAAAACTTAAAGCTCACATCCATTGAAGGAAAAGAATTTGAGGATGCAACAAAGTATAGACAACTTGCAGGAAGTCTCAACTACCTAACTACTACCAGACCAGACATTTCATTTGCTGTTGGAATCCTCTCTAGGTTTATGCAAAAGCCTTGTGAGGGACATTGGTCTGCTACAAAAAGAATTCTAAGGTACTTGAAGTGAACTGAAGACTTTGGAATCAAATATACATAGGTGGACGACTTCAACTTGATTGGATACTCTGATTCAGACTTAGATGGAGACAAAGAAACTGCTGTATCTACTTCAGGTTATGCTATGAGTCTTGGATCAGGAGCTGTCTCATGGAGATCACGCAAACAATCAGTTCCAACAGATTCCACAACAAAAGCAGAATATGTGGTAGCAGCTGAGGCAACAAAAGAAATTGTGTGGCTCAGGAAAATTCTTGAAGATTTGCATGTAAAACAAGAACAATCGACTCCACTCATGATTGACAATACCTCGGCAATAAAGTTGGCCAAGAACCCAAAGTTCCATGATCGAACGAAGCACATCAATACTAAATATCATCTGATTTGACATCATGTTGAGGCCAAAACAATCCATCTCTGCCATTGTTCCACTAATGAGCAAATTACAGACATCTTCACCAAAGCGCTTGGAAGAGAAAAGCTTGAACATTTCAGAACGATGCTTGGACTCACCAACATCCCTTTAGATTAAGGGGGGAAATGTTAACACCTAATCATAAAGATTGGGTGAATAAATGTAACTAATGTAAATAAATAATAAGAAATATGAATAGTCATCAGGAGATGAAGTGAACAGTCTCTCCCTCATGTATATAATAAAGACCAACTTGAAAAAATATATGAAAATTGTTTTGAGGAGTCACTGCCTAGTCTGACAAAATTAAATAATAATTATCTTATAGTTATTTGAAAATATACAGAATATTTAAATTTATTATTTATATCGAATTAAAAAAATAATTAAGATTTTACAATATATTAAATTTAAAATTTAAAAATTATATTTGATAAATAACATATATTCCGTAATTACATTTGATAAATAATAAATTACAAAATTACACTTAATTAACATCGTTTAAAACATATATAACTGATTTATCACATCATCTATCTTGAATTAACATCCTTCTTAAAAGATAAATAAATAAAAATCCTATTTATTTTTTCCTTTATTTTAATCAATTTAAAAGAACGAGGCAAAAAAAACTTTCAACGCATTAAGATTTTTAATCGGTTCGATGTTTTAACGCATTAAGTCAATGAATCTTTTTAACGCAAATGGAAATGATATTAAGGGAATCCTTGCTACTGTATACACTGGAAGCTTATTCGCCAAGGAAGCATTCATGCATATGAAACTGGGCGATCCCTTCACAACCGACGGATTTGTGGACATTTGGCCCATGATTCGCTCCCCATAAAATCTGCCGGTCGATTATTAAGGAAATAAAAAAGTCAATAAACCTCTTTGCACCCAAAGTTGATATCTATACGCCTATCAGCGAATTATTATTATATGATAAGGAGTCATTAGGTGAGAATTTCTGTCTTTACCAAGGTCTATTATTAGGTTTTGTTCATTAGTTTCCATGAAGTATGATGTAAATTCCTTGAATATTGATGAAAAATCTATTTTGTTTGTTAATTTAAATAATGTTACATGTTTTCACTTGATATTAGATTGTATTATATTTGATTTGATTTGATTTTGTTTGTTAATTTAAATTGTGTTATATGTTTTCACGTGATACTACATTCTTGAATATTGATGACAATTTTATAGACAAGGTCGAAGGGGAAGACCAAACCATCAGTTGAAAAGGTCTCTATATTTTAATGTAAATTGAAAAGTACTTCCACAAGTAGTAAGGAAAAAACCATCACTCTGGAAGTTAGAAACCAAGTCACGCTCCCAAACACTTCGACCATTCTTCTCGTTGTGGACTACAACATAGTTGATGACATGAAGAAGGTTCTTGTGAACATTTCAATGTCTGAGTTAACAAATATCATGAGGCAGCGAGACAATCTCTTACGAGCACTTGGGTAGTCCTCTGCAAGTAACGATGCCTCTTCTGACAAGGGATCTTGTATGTCTTTTGGTTCCCTCAAATCTTTACTTAATGCTTTAACAATGGATGAAAATACACTCTGCCCCCTTTTCTGTTAACTTTCGAAATCTTTAATTTCAATGTACACAATTACTTGGTTGATTCCAGTGCATCGATGAACATAATTCCATTATCTTTCACCAAGAAAATGAATGCAAAATGGGACAAAACCGATGCACAGATTATTCAGCTGGACATAGCTCATGTCCATGCAATTGGTGAACTCAGAGATGTGATCATTCGTTTATCATCCTATGGGTGAGTCCACCAATGTATCAACATCATAATTGTGGACATTCCAGAAGCATATGGAGTGTTGTTGAGCAGAGATTGGTCCAGAAAGCTACAAGGGTACTTTTCTATTGACTCGTCACATTTATGGATTCCATATAAGGGAAAAAATATTCAAATTTGGGTGAATTCAGGAAGATACATGAAACATATTGTCACTCCCTTGAATGGAAATAATGAACCAGTGGATTTCGTATAACTAATCTTCGAAAATTGCTTCCTGGAAACCCAACTGGGGTGTTATCTTGCATAACCATCCCCAGTCCCACCAGATACACAGTTGGAGCTCCTTCCTAGTCCAACTGGTGAAAATGACCTTTGTATAGTTAGTAGTAGTAATAATAGTACTAGTGTAGTTCCCAGTCCCTGTACATATGATATGTAGACTTTGTACTTCGATGGTTCCAAAACGCAGGAGGGCTCTGGAGCTAGTTGCATTTTAATAGACCTGCTATAGAGAAAGCATTTGATCTCTAGCTGCTTGGAATTTGAGTGCACGAACAACACTACAGAATATGAAGCACTCATCTTGGGCTTACAAAGAGCCATTGACCTCAATGTTTCCATCTTGAAAGTAGAATGTCACTGAGAAATTGTGGTGTGACAGGTACGCAATACAATACATTGTGTGTCACCTCATCTTAGAAGTTATAAACAAGAGGTATGGCGTCTGATTTCACACTTCCAATCTTTTAATATCATTTCTATTCCAAGAATGTGTAACATAGTTGTGAATGCATTAGCAAATGCTGTTGTTAAGTTGTCACCATTGAGAGACATTTTTTCTGTTGAAATTATAAGCCATTCGTCCCCGATAATATCATTAATTTACACGATTTTTATGATGACCAGTAGATATCGTGCTTCATGGCGAACGCGGATGTGTTCAAAGATGCAGCGATTGATGAAGGCGAGCATGAAAAGGCATTGCAGGATACAACTAGTGAAAATAAAGGAAATCTCATCCCAAAGGGTGTGGTATCATTGGAAAAGTTGTATGACCCGCAGAATCCCTTTCGGGGACCTGTTGATATTAAAACCCATAGTTCCACGTTCTTGCATGAGAAGATTAACTTGGGGAAAAAAATGATCTGAAGTATGTCAATCTTGGTACTTGTTGTACACCACAAGGGCGAAAAGCCTTTATTCGCATATTTAAGCAGTATCGAGATGTGTTTGCATGGACATACGATGAGCTTAAAATAAATGACATGCAAATCATCCAACATGTGATACCAATAAAAGAAGGGGCCAATCCATTTACAAAAAAAAATGAGAAAAGTACAACCAACACTTGAGCGTCTTATTTAGAAAGAGTTAAGGAAATTGTTGGATGCCTAGATCATATACAGAGTGCATGTTATATGGAATTTTCATCTACGGATAAACACATTTTCCCTATGTGGGTGACTACACCTAGAACAACATAAAGAAAGTAGTTTAACCTTTTCTTATAGAAGATAGATGAGATGGAGGAACTTGTTCATAGCCTTTCACTTCCTAGATCTCTTTTGAATTGCTCCCGTCACTCCCACTTGAACTAAAATCACTCAATTGATACCTGTATCAAGAGAAACAAAAACAAGAAATGATCAAAGCATACATGATCTATCTACTATAAAACAATGGAATCGAAGACATTGAAACACATAATCATCACAGATATGAACAATCATATGAGAAAAGGAATAAACTCTTTATTAATGTAGAAGGAAGAGTATCACCCAATACAGTTCGATCCTGTGCCACTCCTCCAACTTCAGTCCAACCCTCGCCACATCAAAAGAACATTACTCTAGTATCATAACATTGCTTAACATGAATTTAATTCTCAAACCAACAGAATTTCCTTACAAACTTCAGATTCTAGCCCCTTGATCACTATGATGAGTGCTCAATTTATAGGAAATGGAGGTGGTTTTGTCATAAATGAGGGTATTGAATGGCCTTCCAAACTTGGAGTTAGTTTCCATGGAGCAAGGGATGAGAGGATAGGAGGTTAATGGATCCTTAGTGTATCCAATTTCGAGCTCATAGGAAGAGATAAGAGATGGGAACCTTCTAGAATCATCTAGAATGAAGGAATATTCCTAGAACCCTATGCAAATTTCACTCAATCTCGCCCAATGTAGGCTAAAGAGGTCCTAAGTGCACTGCAGTGCAGGCCACAATGGGCCTGCCTACTCTACAGCGCACTGTCTCAAGGCTTGGGTTGCACTGGTGTCCCAAGGAGGCATTTCAGGAAGGCTTCAGGCCTGGAAACTTTCATAGAAAGAAGCATTCAATGAGTTGACTTCTCTAGGGCAAGTAACAACTAAATTAGGGTTTGATGAGACCTAATAGTACTAATCTGAATATCGGGAGTGATATGCCCAAATAGACCTGTAACAGTGCAGCACTCAACTTGCGTGTCAAATTTGGTCCCAGTGAAAAAGAAGTTTGGGGAAATCCACTTATGTGTCGATTTCTGAAATATCAATTGTGCCTCGGAGAAGGAAAACTACCCCGTGTCATCCATGGAATAAACACTACAAATGGTATCAAGTTCAAAAATGTTTTCTTTGCTAGAAATTTATTTAGGATACCATTGGGTTCTAGTTTTGGATCTTGACAAACTTAAGACCACATGTCACACAAAGTGGGGCACATTCATATTCAAGTGAATGTTGTTTGGGTTAATCAATGCTTATGCAACATTTCAACGTGCAATGGAAATCACTTTCTCCGGACTAATGGGATGGAGCGTAGTGGTCTATCTTGACGATGTAATAGTATTTTCTAAATAGAGGTAAGACCACATACGCCACTTAAAGAAAACTTTTGATTGATGTCGCAAGTACAAGATATCCTTAAATCCCAAGAAAAGTATCTTTGCAATTTCTGAGGGTAATCTCCTGAGCCACATTATTGCCAAGAGTGGGATTAAGATAGACTCAGACAGGGTCAAAGAAATCATGTAGATTCCCTTCCCAGTGAACAAAAAGGATATGTAGTCCTTCTTAGGGAAAATCATTTTCCTCCACAAGTTGATATTCGATTATGCCCAAATTGTTAAGATAATATAGGAAATCGTGAGGAAGGATGACATTTACAAATGGGATAAAAGGGAAAAGGATGTGTTTTCACATATTAAATAGGCTATCATAGAAGCACCTACATTTTATAGCCCAAACTTCAACAAATAATTTTTTCTCTACACCTTTGCTTCTGACACTTCTCTCACCATAGGATGATCTGAAAAATGAGCGACCTATCTCTTTCATGAGCATCAGTCTGCAAAGACCAGAAAGTAACTAGCCCATCATCGATAAACAAGATTATGTGGTATACAAGGCGGTAAATCACTTTAAACTCTATCTATTTAAGAATCATTGCATTACCTTTGTTCTACACCTGACATTCAAATCATTTCTCGTTCAACAAGAGTTGGGTGAAAGGAGAGAAAACTGGATCATTGGGTTGCAAGAATATGTTCTAGATATCAATCCAGTTCACACAATCAAGGGCCATGGTATTTGTCAACTAGCGGTAGAAGTAATATGCGAAAAAGAAGAAGAAGGCCTTTCAAGATGGGAGAAAGAAATTGAGATGTACAATGTTGAGTGATCCTTCCCCACTATGAGAATAAACTCTTGGTACACTCATGTGAGCCAATACATTCAGAACCACATCGTGCCCTCCTACCTTTCCCCATGTCATAAGAGGGAACTTAGAATTAAGGAATTATCCTATCAGTTGGTGCATGGGGTGCTTTTCAAGAAGCACCACTACGAAGTACTGCTCAGGTGTTTGAAAGCACATGATTCAGAAAAGGTATTGTGTGATCTCCATGATGGACTAGCCGGGGGTTACTTTGTGGGCAACACAATAGCACATAAGCTCATGCTGGTTGACTTGTATTTTCCTACATTATTAAGAGGTGCTCATGCTTATTCCCAAAAGTGTCCAGTCTTTCATAGGTGTGCTAGCAGAAATAAGAAGTTAGCCGCCCCATTGCAACCCATTGCAGTGGAAGAACATTTCAATAGTGGGGCTTGGATATTATTGGAGAAATATTTTCGCATTCATCAAAGCAGCACTGCTACATCCTTACTGCCACACATTACTTCATGCGGTGGACAGAAGTAGTTTCGCCCAAATAGGTGAGTGATCCAAAAGTCATTATCTTTCTGCAGCAAAACATGATTTCCAGGTTTGGTAGTCCTACTTCACTTATTTTCGTCAATGCAACATACTTCTCGTCATTAATACTGTACAATTTTACATTGGAAAATGGTATTATATTGAAACATTCAGCCAATTATTATCCGCAAGGGAATGGTCTTCCTGAATCCATGAAAAACAACCTAAACCGCATTATCAAAAAGACCATTTCTTTGAGTAGAAAAAATGACACTTCACTTTGGTAATTTCCTTATGGGTTGACTGAGTCACATTGAAGACTTCACTAAACACCTCTCGTTACTTCCTGGCATATGAAAATAATACATCCTCTTGCCCAACATCTATTTGCCTACCCTCCATCTCTCACAAGAATCCAAAGGCAAGTCGTGTCTGTTAGTGCAACATGGGATGGACACCCTTCGCAAGCTACAGGAAGAAAGGTTGAAAGAAAAAGAAAAAATTTCACTTCAACAAAGTCATATCAAGAGGTGGTTGGATAAGAAATTTACATGGAAGAATAACTTTAGTTTGGATGACTTATTCTTGAAGTGGGATAAAGCCCATGAGAACAAAGGAAAACACACTAAGTTTCAGTCCCCATGGATTTGTCCATTCAGAGTGCATGAAAGTCTTGGCTAGCACACTTATTGTCTTCAATCACTTGACGGTAAGATTGAATCTCTCGTTGTCAATGTCCAAGACTTAAAGCATTACTTCCAATGAATATTTGGGGTTGTTCCCTACACTATGTACATAGTCTTTTCTTTCTTGTTTTCTTGGGTTTCATTTTGTTTTCATCATGTGAATAAGTGTTGTGAATGTACATGTTGTGGCTTCTAACTATGTGTGTGGCCAAACTCTAAAGAGTCTTGTGACACTTCAACATTTGGCTAACATTCTATCCATCTTCCTTATGTTGGTTATATTTTGTCCGATGAGGTTCTGAAGGAAAATACAATCCGTCCGTAAGGAGAGTTTTGGTCCAACCATGAACCCATGTCTTCCGAAAACCTCATGCCTACACTAAGTGTTTATGTTTCAGTGTCTTCATGCTTATCCAACTAGTAGAAGCAAAGAAGGGGAAAAATCTAAACGAGAAAACCTAAATCAGATGTCTCTATATGATTCTCTAAAGGAATAACCCCTCCTGCTCTCAATAAGTTGGGATCCCTCTCTTTTCCCAAAATAAATAAGTTCTTATTCATAGTCCTCTTTAAAATAAATAAGTAAAGGTGAAGCAAACAACTCCGTCAGGGTCCTATCTAGGCTCACTGGCAGCGGAGAAATGTTTGTGTTCCTGCGTGACTCCGTCAAGGTACTGTCTAGGTTTGCTGGTAGTGGAGCAACACCAGAGATGAAAAATTATATTATGGAAATATTAAGCTCATGAGATGCACTACCCTTCCCAAATCGAAACATTGTGATATCGTTGAATCTTATGTTTTGTTCAACTGAGAAGGCATAATGGGGAACATGTCTATTTGTGGGGTAAGTGGGAATATCAAAGTAATTTGTATGATGAATCAATACTCCCTGAAGAACTGAAGCCCTACATAGAATAAGTTAACTGAGATAGAGAAGTTGGAATTCAACCAGTGTGTCACCAAGTGTTGTAGCTGCTACAACACCCTCTAAAATTTTGGCTTACACTCAATTTCGGAGCCTTCCTTGGTCTTGTACATTGTTGTCGCAAACATCAAAGCTTATTTCATGAGCTTTCTTGAAGTATTTTCTTCCCTTTTGCATTCTGGGTAAACTATCATCTTTTGGCATGTTTGGTTGTCGCGCAATGTTTACAAGCTTATTATGATGGTTTTAAGGGTTTGTCTGTATGTATATGAATTTTCCTAACTATGTAAACATCTGTTGCACTCATTCACAAAGTTATAAGAATTTTCGCAGAAGTGTCTTCATGGTCATCCCAAAGTTTATCTTAAGTGTAACACTTGTCGTAACTTATCATAAACCTATCACACAGAGGGAAAGGCTTTGCTCATGTGTTTGGATGATATATGTTTCATGTCATCAAAATATTCTAAGTGTGTGATCAGATTCAAAGTTCGTCATCGACCTCACTGATCTCACACTTAGCCATTTTCAGAAAAACTTCCCAACTGAGCAACCTGTAGGTTTTAACCCCGTACAAAAATTACCGGCATTCAAATTCTAAAAGATAGAAAATAAACAATGGCGAGAGCATAAAACATAAAGCAAATATACACAGATATTTTCCCCTGGATCCAAAAATTGGGACTACTAGATTGATTTTGCATTATATTCCTTTCAATGTTACAATGCATATATATACATGTCGAAGTATCCATAAACATTTGATTGGAACATAACAATAGTTCCCTTGACTGGATCTACAGAATACCATGGAAGAAAACCATCGTACCCAAAACCATGTGCAAAAACCACACACAAAACCATAGGTAGATACGCCCACCTAATATAGGGTCCAAAACAATTTTCCTTGGGGTGCTTCCCTAGACCTCATAGAGGGGGGCTAACGCCCCCTCAAACCCCCTGATAGGGGAGGTTTCCACCCTCCCTGTTGCGCCCAATGCAACGAACAGGTGGCATTGTCGTCACCCCACGTGTGGGGCTATTTGTGAAAATAATATAACACACAACCAACATTCTCCCACTTGTTGTTTTATTTCTACGCGGGGCCACATGAGAGGTTAGTCATTGGTCTAACCCTACAACGCCCATTTTTTCTCTACACCAGGAAAACTTCTCAGTGCTCACAAACTTTGTCAATGCATCTGAAGCATTCTTCAAAGTGTCTACCTTTACTAGCAACACCTTTTTTTCCTTAACCATATCCCTCACAAAGTGATATTGAACATCAATTTTCTTTGTCTTTGAATGATAAGTAGGGTTATTTGCCAAGAAATTTCACTTTTGCTATCATAGTATATCATTATAACTCGTTGTACCAACCCCATACTTGAACACAATATCTGCAACCAAATTGGTTCCTTTCTTGTATGAGTGGTTGCCATGTATTCTGCCTCTGTAGTTGAAAGTGCCACTATAGATTTTCTCTTGGTCATCCAACTGACTGCACCTCCAAATAGGTTAAATACATACCCACTTGTAGATATTCTTTGATCCAGATATCCAGCGCAGTTTGCATCAACAAATCCATGGATGTCCAAAACTCTATCGAATCGTGGTCTTCCTTCGTAGCATAAACCATAATCACTAGTGCCATGCAAATACCTGAAAACCTGCTTCACTGTTGTCCAATGATCCTTCCCTAGTTTTGACATAAACATACTCAATACTCCCACTGCATGTGCAATGTCTAGTCTAGTACATACCATTGCATACATTAGACTACCAACTACACTTGCATATGGAACACGAGACATGTCCTCTTCCTCTTCTTATGTCTTGGGACACTATTCAACAGATAACTTTACACCGACGGGAATAGGGACTTTCACCAATTTACTATCCTACATATTAAAACACTGAAATTTGTATCGACATACTTCCTCTAGTTTAACCATAGCTTCCTCTTTGCCCGATCTCATTTAATTTCCATGCCCAAAATATAGTTTGCAGCACCAATATCTTTCATGTTGAATTTGGAGGACAATTGGGTCTTCAATTCCTGGATAGTTTATTTGTTATTTCCAATCAACAACATATCATCCACATATAAGACCAAATAAATAACATGGTCACCAATTAATTTAAAATACACACAGTGATTTTCTTTGCTTCTGGTGAAGCCAAGTCCCCATATATATGTATCAAATTTCTGCTTCCAAATCCTTGGTGACTATTTTAACACATACAAAGACTATTTTAACCTGACTACTAGTCCTTTCTTACCCTTCACCACAAAGCCTTCAGGTTGGTTCATGTAGATCTCTTCTTCCAAATCTTCGTGAAGAAATGTTGTCTTCACATCCATTTGTTCTACCTCAAAATCAAAAGCAGCAGAAAAGATAAAAGTAATCTAATAGAAGCTGCCTTGGATAGGAGAAAAAATATCACCAAAATCGATTCCTGGAACCTTGGAATAACCTTTTGCTACCAACCAAGCTTTGTATTTTTCCACCTTGCCTTTTGCATTCATCTTCTTCTTAAACACCCATTTTCTACTAATGGGTTTTCTTCTAGCCGACAACTACACTAGATCTGAAGCCTCATTTTTGTGCAAAGATTCCATTTCATCAACCATGGCCTCTTTCCAGATTTTGCCATCCTTTGAATCTACTACTTCCCTGATAGTTTTGGGATCATCATCAGTAATAGATAAACAAAAATTTGAACAGAAAGCAGCTAGACTATACCTTTCTAGATGCCTTCTTTCTTGAACTGATCTTCTCATAGCTGGAGTTTGTGGCTCTTCATCTTCTGATTCCTCTTCTGTTGTATAGTATGATTCCTCCTCCTTGAAACTCTATCTTCTAAGGTTCCTTTGGTAGGACTTCATGTTTAATAACATCTTTCACCTCTCTAAACACAACATCGTGGTTGTACACAACCTTCCTTGTTTCTAGGTTCCAAAGATTATAACCTTTTAAACCATCCTTATACCTAATAAAGATTCACCTTTCAGATTTACTATCCAACTTGGTTCTTTTCTCCTTTGGAACATGTACATATGCATCACATCCAAATACCCTCAAATGTGAAAGAGAGGGTTTCTTACTAGTCCATACCTCTTGTCGAGTTTTATCCTCCAACGCTGATGAAGGTGATACATTGACTAGGTAACATGCACTCTCCGCTGCCTCTGCCCAGAATTCCTGTCCTAACCCAGCACCACTGAGCATGCTTCTTGACTTTTCCATCAAAATCTTGTTCATTCTTTCTGCAAATCCATTTTAGTGTGTATGGAGTAGTGTTCTGTCATGCTATACCACACTTCTTACAGAACTCTTGAAATTCTTTCTTGTAAAAATCTCCACTGTTATCTATCCTCAACACCTTTATCATCTTATTTGTCTAGTTTTCCACCAAAGCCTTAAATTCTTTAAACCTATCAAAGACTTCATACTTCCTGAGGAAATATATCCATGTATTCCTTGAGAAGTCATCTATAAATGATACATAATACACATAATTACCAGGTGATGGAAATGACACAGGTCCAAACACATCATTCTGCACAAGCTCTAATATTTGTTTCGCCCTCTCAGTAGCAGAGAGGAAACTCACTCGATTATGCTTCCCATATACAAAATTTTCACAGAAATCAAAATCTATAGAGCAATTAGACATATATTCTATCATACCATTACCATGAATTATTCGAAGGCCCTTCTCTCCAATATTTCCAAGCCTTTGATGCCATAGCATGGTCTTTTCTCCAGAGACCACTAGATTTTTTGCTCCACTTTCAAGAACCACAGAACTGTTGCACCCATGAATAATAGTGCTACCTTGAAGCTTGTACATAGTTCCAATCTGAACTCCTCACATCAATACCAGTGCTCCCCGAACCATCTTGCAGGTAGCTTTCTCAAACATTGTTTTTATACCTACATCATCCAGCTTGCTTACATAAATCAAATTTTTGGCCAATGCAGGAATATGTAGAACACCCAAAAGTTTTATAATACTTCCACCTTGCAACTTCAACTTTACTTTTCTGTGACTGATGATTCTAGCCTTCCTACCATCCCCTAACAAGACATCACCACCATCATATTTATCATACTCATAGAACCACTCCCTGTGGGGAGTGAAGTGATAGGATGCACCTAATTCAATCAACCATGCCTCATGATCTACATGTGTACTTGAAAGAAGAAGCCAAGTACACATCCCCACCTTCATCTGAGGTGGTTTTTGCCTCTATAGAAGGAGCATCATCATATCCCTTTCCTTTCTCGAGAGTTTTAGATCTACAGTCCTTTTTGAAGTGCCCTTCCTTTCGGCATTTCTAGCACACCTTTACAGGTTTTCCTGGAGATTTAGATCTCCCTCAAGATTTAGATTTGCCACTTGAGGATTTAGTTTGTTTCTGTTCTAGGAACGTCCTCATACAGGGAAGGCATCACCATTCTGGCCCTTCGTATTTTTCTGTCTCATCTCCTCCAACAACAAGGATGAGTCTATTTCATCAAAATGTAAGGCAATCACATTGCTACCTATTGCAACAACCAAACTATCCCACGAATCTGGTAGTGAACACAACAAACCGATGCACTTATCTTCATCCAAAATTTTTATATCAAAATATAACAACTGGTTTACCACAATATTAAAGGCGTTCAGATGCTTTATCACCGAGTCTCAATCCTTCATCCTCAGGTTATACAACTTTTTCCGTAGGAACATTTTATTCACCAGAGACTTAGATTGGTACAAATTCCCTAACTTTTCCCACAAAGCCTTCGCCGAAGCTTCCCATGATACATTCAACAATACTTAATCTGAGATACACAACCGTATTGTGAACTTTGCCTTATGATCCAACTTCGCCTAGTATTTAGTTGACATTGTCATTGGTTTAGTACCCGAATCTACCATGATCCACTCATATTTATCCACCATCAGACCCTCCATCTTGAGTTTCCACAACTCAAAACTCTAACCACTAAATTTCTTGATCTCTATCTTTCCACTACTTGTCATCTTCTTTCACCACAAGAATCGATCCCGCAGATTTCCCACTGAACAGGGTCTACCACAGGCTCGAGAAAAACCCTCAGCAACAAAGGCGTCCCCTTGAAGCCAAGAAAACTCTGATACCAAATGTTGGTTTTAACCTCGTATAAAAAATACCTGCATATGAATTCTAAAAAACAGAAAATAAAGAATGGAGAGAGCATAAAACATAAAACATAAAACATATATACACAAAGATTTTCCCCTCAATCCCAAAACTGGGACTACTAGATTGACTTTTCATTATATTCCTTTCAATGTTACAATACATATATATACATGCAAAGCATCCATAAACCCCAATCCATTAACCCTGGATTAGAACATAACCATAGTTCTCTTGCATGGATCTACAAAATACCATGGGAAGAAAATCATCATTGTTGGCTACGTGTGGCCTGACCCAGGTCCAATAGTGAGTTTAGCCAAGCAAATCCTGGTACTACTGGCCCTTTCAACAATAGTCCATGGATCGCGGACTGAAGTCTCACCCGCAGTAGTATGGGAGGGTGTTGGAACCAGGTTTCCACACCCTAGGGATGTCTTGATGAAGGTTCTGGAGGTTCACGATCCTAATATGCGCGCTGTGCTGCTCCGCGCAGCTTTCTATTCTTCGCAACCTGTGCGCACCTTTGTGAATACAGTATTATTCTGATTCACTCCTTACTGT
Organism: Pinus tabuliformis; assembly: GCA_031772625.1. NCBI lineage: Eukaryota > Viridiplantae > Streptophyta > Pinopsida > Pinales > Pinaceae > Pinus > Pinus tabuliformis. The sequence continues at coordinate 12,030,462 of CM062808.1, forward strand.
GCTATTATATTAGTGCTTAACTTAATTTGTGCGGGACCAATATTGTTATTACTTATTCAACTTTCAGATAAGTGCGCGTGCTTGAAAATAATATAAATGCATAAAGATAACTAGAACATAGAAATACATATCTACAAACAGATGCACAATATTCTGAATCAATCTTATCTTTATTAATACTCAAGTTCAGTTATAGACCCGACTCCACCCTGCGCACTCAGCTGCAAGGGTCTGCGCACTCAGCTGCAAGGGTCTGCGCACTCAGCTGCGGACTCTACTAGGCCTCTATGCACTCAGCTGTAGAGCCTCTACCTACCACTACGACCCAATACACTTCAGATCCACTTCTATCTTCTAACCATGCCTTTGCATCTATCTATTCATTTTTCAAAACTTAGAACTCTCTTTTCACTTAGAGCCTCACTCTATTTATACAATCCCATGGTCCACAAACCATGGGTAGGCCGACTCAACTTTACATTATTTTACATTATTTTAGGGTGGAAAACCATAGACTGTCGCGCTTCGCGCCCGTACTTCGCGGAGTCTTTACATTACATTGATCAAAACTCGGGCTTTAAGCCCCAAAAACATGCTATGGGGGGATCTGTTGCCCAACAGGCCCCCAACACAATCATCGTGACTCGTCCCGAGTCACTCTGCTGGTGCGGCCATATTGGTGCGAAGTTCATGTAGTAGGTCTCGCGCAGCTTTGGTGTTCGCAGCACACTATTCCGCTGCCTGTTGTACTTGTTGCACACGTATCTCTGAACTTTCGTGAGTAGGGTCACATTCTTTTCCAACCGCATATAGTTCCTGCATCTGTGCCAGCTTCCCTTCAATGTTAGCTATAATTGTGAATGCTTCATCCATCCATGGTTGGATGTGTGCTTTAAGCAGGGCTTCCTTTTGGTGTGCGGCATCTAATTGGTCCTTCAGTGCCCTTGCCTGTTGTAGTCTGGCGAGTCATTGAGTAAGGGCAACCATCTGCATGGTGCCTCGGACACTGTCGTACTCCTGCTATAACTCGCGTGCCTCTGTTTTTAGGTGCTGTAGGTTTAGGTTTTCCTGCAGGTGCGTAAGTATGGTTGTTGCTTGCTCCAACATCCTAGTGCACCCCTGTGTCGCCTAGCCAATTTGTTCCAACCCCATCTGGATAGCCTCTTTGACTTCTGGGGGTGTGGAAAGCTGCGCCTTCAATCGCAGCTCAACGATTTGCAGGTTCAGCTCCAACTGAACCTTTGCCATTTCCCCTCAGGCCTCGCGGACTCCGGCCACTAATCTATGGACCCCCTCTGCTACTGGTAGCTCTGTCAGCACGACCAACTTTGGAACGTTCTTGCAGGCATCTTATACAGCCTATTCTAGCCCACGAGCCTGTGCAACCAACTCATCTCACTGAATGTTGAGCTGGTCCATGTTGATTTTCTATTCATGCAGGACTTGGATCGCTCGGCCTTCCTGGGTGCGGAGCTTTGTGATGACCCCATCCTGCAGTTGGTACAGAATTTCACGTGGCAGGGCAGCCAAGTTCAAGACGACGACTTTCATGCTGCTCATCATAGCTCGATCATCCTCGCTTGCTACTTCTAGCGCGCCTTTGGTTAATACGAAGGTGTTACCCATATGGGCAGCAGCGTCTGCTCGGCCTAAGCAGTTCCTACTGTGACATACTGGGCCATTGTGCCTATTTGGGTGTGTTGTAACTGTAAACCATGTAGCTGCGTGTTGCGTGCCGCCAACACAGTGTTCTACTCCATCAGCAATCCCTGGAGTGCGAACTCTGTGACTTCACGAATCGTTTTGTTGATGTCCAATAGATCACCTTCTATGAGCAAGATCGGGTCGACGGACGCCTTCGTGGCTTTTCCTTTCTTTCGGGGAGCTATTTTCTCAGGGTCGCGCGACCGCTTTGGCTGGTTCGATGCGGAACTGGGGTTTGCATGTTCCTCTCTCCCATCCCCTTCCCTGGTCTGTTGCCCCGTGGACATCTCTTGGCCCTCCTCGAGCTCTCTAGTTGGTGCGGTTGTGGTCTCTACTGTCTGCGCTGCTACTGCTGCATTAGCCGCCTTCTGCCATGTGGCTGCTTCTTGTTCCTGGCGCCTCCTCTCAGCCAACTGCACGATGCGCAACTTGGTGTCCTTCTTTCGTTGCTGCGCTGTGACCTTCTCCATTTCTGCCAAGTCTGGGGCGCGCCACTCCGGAGGCCATGACTCCATTACTGCGAAGATCACATCATCTGTTGTGATGAATGGAAGCTTCACCCATTTTCGTGCTGGATCCTTGCACGCTCGGATATACAGGTTATGCATATTTGCCTTGAATTCTACTACACTTTGCAAGCTGTTATGAAATGTAGGGGATAAGCACGGCCTACGGTTGATTCATGTTTGGATGCTCGCCTCCACGAACACCCAGAACACCTTTATCTCGTGAATCCTATTCACGTCTTTTGTAGCCCAGAGCAAGGTGTACCTCGCGGCTTCGAGCAGGTCACCCTTGGTAGTGGGAAACTAGCTGTCCTTCGACAGCTCCCCGGCAACCAACAGGATGGATAAGAGAAACCACACATAGTGGAAGGTCTTACCCTGCTCTTGGGCCTCCCTGTAGTTCGTCAAGAACTCGTCGCAAAGGAACTGTGCCCAGTTGAACTGGACCCCCTCTGCGCATTGCTCTGCCAACACAATCACAGACGCTGGTACTTTGTTGGCGTGACATTTCCTCATTAGCTTGCCAGCCAGCAGCTGGGTGGCTATGTGCACCCCTTGGTCTTTAATGCTTTCTATTGCATACCCCCGCTTTCTCTTTTCTAGTTTATACTTGGCCTTCATAGCTTCTGCGAGGGCCAAGTTGCTGCTTTTTCCTGCTATGGCCACGGGGTCATTTCCTTTGACTAGTAGTCGAGAAATTTAGTGAATTAGATCGGCTGTGATGGGAATTGGCTCCTCCAGCCAGAGATACCCATCATGCACCAGGCACAACAGTTGCCTGATGACAAAAATGGTGATGGGCGCACGGTGGTAGTGGGGTATCCATCGCAGATGGAGTAACCCAGCCCTCTCCACACCGCGCAACCATTTTTGCTTCATTAACTTCTCCGCGGCCAACTGTGGGAACTTCTCGCTGTCTACGAGGTCCCAATATTCAAACTTCATAGTAGGTACTCGTCCCAACGATGGACCTTCAAACCTTATATCATTGGGGAGGAGCAAGGTCTAGAGCGCACTCTTCATGGCCTCTAGGTCCTTTGGTACCTTGGCTTTCCCCTTCCATGGGGGGATGTAAGGAGGTAACTTTATCGCGGAAGGAATTTGGGAGACATCCTCTGCCTCATCGTCTTGCACCTCAATTTGGGCGATCAGGGCTTGCAAGTCTTCCTCCTCCTCCTCTGTTTCAATGGTGGCGGCTTTTCCCTTCTCTGCCATTAACAATTTGCCAAATCATGGGTTTCTTGGGGATACCCGGACTGGCCCCATCGATTACTTATATTTCTGTGGCCGCGGCATGCATGGTGATTTACTTCTGGCACAACTGTCGCCTCTCTAGGCTCCTCATGGGCCATACGCGGCTCTGCGGTAACTTCGTGAATCGCACTCTTGTTCTAGTAGCTGTCATTGTGTCTACACTTGAGGATGGTAAGAGTATGTGGCACTCAATGCTCTATACTTGCTCAATTCTCAAACAACCAAGTGTTGCCTTGTGGCTGGCCCTGGGGGTTTTATATCATCTTTTGAATTTGAATTTGACCCTCCCCCCACTTCTGAGTCATTAATGCCTTCTTGGCAGCAGATCGTCCCAAATCTAGCTCTTAATTCGTGTCTTAATTGCCCTCTACCTAATCCTTTTTTCCTTGAATTGGACCTCTTGTCATGAATAGTGACACCAACGTCACCTTCCAGCCTACCCGCATAGCAGCGTAGCCCCCTATGTGCGTCTGTGACCCCTGTGACATACCGATCCTACATGCAATATTCGTATCGCACAGCTCCCATACATACTCGTTTATAGTCATGCTCTCTCTTTCAATTGCTGGGAGTGCTGAGACTATGCTCTCCACGGATAGTCAGGTGGTCGCATCACCGGTGTGAGGCTCCAAGTCACCTTTCAACCTGGTCCGCGGGCCCTCCTTAGTTACCCTCGTGCCAGTCAGCGCCTCATGTTCTTCCTTGTATGGTGCGCTCACCTGTTTACTTTGTCTAGTAAGGTGTGGTCACAGCCATGGTAGCAGGGCCACAAATTCTTCTAATGCAGTAGTATGGCTGGCTATACCTTGTCCCATCATGCTTAGTTTCTTGGCACAGCATGCTTGCATGACTTCGGTTTCTAGTTTGTTGATATCTTCATCCAATATCATTCTTTTATTTCTCAACCGCACCCGATATTCTTCAAGTTCGTGAAGTTCAAGGTTCCCTCGCCAAATGGCTTCTTGAATGTGCGTATGTTCATCCTCGAATGGCTGTATAATCCCTTCGTTCTAGTCCTCGCATGATGTCCCAATTATGGGAGTTATTGCGTGAGGATTCTTTTCCAAAACTATGGCCCCGACTCTGCTCGTCATCTTTAGAATCATTTCCATGCTCAGGTTCTTGTGCATGGCCCTATAGGCCCATCGGATTGCTGGTACACACAGGTCCCAATCAGTTTGTCCCGCCTAGTAAACCCTATTCAGGATTCTGCATACCTTCTTGAATGCTTCTACGTGGAACCTCTGTGGGGCGCATTGCTTTTCCTATTGCTGCGTCCTGTTCCAATTTTTGATTCTTAGTTTGGGGTGTGTTTGTGTGGACTGCACAACACACGTCTGTACCCATCGACGCAGGTGGGCATGCAAGTTGCTCCATCCTGGCTGCCCGACTCTTGGTCGAAGCTGGGGTCTTCTAAATTGCAGGAACATCTGATGAGCCCCAGAAATGGGTAGTTATATGGGCCCATTTAGCCTCCTAATTCGACTTAATCCACCATTCTCATTAGTTTATTGCATGTTTTTGATTATATTTATGCTAATAGAGTGAATTGGGTTAGTCATTATGCCAAAAAGTCTAATGTGTGCTTTATGCAGATTTTTGGTCAATTTTGAGACAAAATCAAAGGTTTAATGAGCATTTGGTAGCCAAATTCATGGAAGAACAAGGGAGAGGATTTGTAGGAGGGTGTTCCCTTCATTTATGAGCCCTTAACTTGAATTCTCCACCAGCAGCTCGGAGTTCAAGGGCCACCACATCAATGATCACAAGGGCAGCCGAGCAGGGCTAGTAAAGTTGCTGTTAACTGCAAGTTTTGGCAGCCGAGTTCCTAAAGTTTAGGAGGACTGTTGGGGTCCTCAATTTGTATAAATAATAAGGCTTAGGGCCTCAGTTTGGTTAGTTAGATTGTAGTTAGATTTTAGTCAGTAGGTTAGCCATTTGATAGTCTATTTTCACACTTTAGTGCAGCACATTTTCGAGTTTTTCTTGTAGACAGTTTTTGGGATGTAGCTATTATTATTTTTTGATCAATAAAGATGAATCCAGCTTTGCACCAGCTCTGATATTTCTTAGGAGGTTGTAGCTCTTGGGGTTGGGCCCAACCCAAGTGCCAGTACCTCCTTTGTGTACTTTTATGTGTCTTTGCTGCATTCATAGAATAATTTTTGTTATTTAGGTTAAGATCTTGCTTTGTTACTTAGGTTGTTTTTGATGATTAAAATAGCTTTTCATGCTTCAGGTTGATTTGATAGTTTGGTAACAGAAAATATCTGCAAAAAGGCCATCAAGTAATCCTTGATCTCACCTCTCCCTCCTTGGGACCATGAGCTGAGACCAAGGCATACTTGCTGCCACAAAACATTGTTTTTTCCTTTCCATGCAATTGCTAGCGTTAGATTTTTAGTTGGAAAAGTTGATACCAGTGATACTTGCATGTTTAGATATGTTCTTGCTTAGTTTCCATAGTTATCTTGCATGATTTCCTGTCTATAAACTTATGTTCATCATGATTCTGTTTTTTAGGTCAGATTAGGTCAAAATAGATAGATCTATGTTTTTTTCAGTCTTTGTTCGATCAGTTTTGGAAAATAGTGTGCAAAGCACCTGTGATACATCCCTACCTACCCTTCCTCCATCATACAAATTTTTATAGCCCCTAATCCAAGATTCCTTCCCTTCATTTGCCACACTTTCCCAATTTGCCCAAATTACTACATTTTTGTGCAACATTGCTCCCTCCATCCTTGAAAAAATCCAACCACCTTCATCACTCCTTAGCTTCATTCACCAGGTCCTAGACCCCTTCACATCCTCATCCATCCTCCATTTCCACTTTCCCATCGTTTTTCCACCATCAACCCTCTAAAATCCTCTTTCGGCTCTTCCTGTAGAACTTCCTGTAAAACATCCTGTAGAACCCCTGCAGACTTCCTGTAGAAGTTCATGTGAGTTTTTCGAGATCTGATCACTGTGAAACTCTCTGGAAGGGTGCTAGGGACCCCTTAGGTCCTCTTCTCACCTTCCCAACTTCCTGCAAGTGCCCACTCCATTTCCTTTCACCAATCAATCTTTGCACAATAAAAAACAGTTAAAGCACATGCATAACAATTCTACAAAATTATTCAAAAATAAAAAAATATGCTTTTTCCATATTTTCCTTCAGAAGTAGCTTAGACACATGCATTTTACCTTTCCAAGAGTCAATGGAATCCATTTCAGTAGCTTTCACCTCTTTTCTTGCACCAGTAGGGTTATTCGGTAAAACTAGGGTTTGCTAGGGTTTGCATTTCCTTTCAGCTTTCATCTCCTTTATGCAAGTAGACTAGCCTCTTTTGAGTTAGCTTTCATCCTTCACAGTTAAAAGCTTCTTCTAAGAACTCATAGAAGTTGGGTTAAGGTCCTAGCGAACTTGTGCCAGCTGATCAAGTGACAGCCTGCAGTAAGAGCTAGTACTTGTGCATATAGCATCATCGCTTCCAAGCTTGTTACGAACTACCGGGTTGATAAAAGTAAAGAATGGAGCCCTAGCAGTTGTAGCATTATTTCTGCAATACTGGAGCACACCAACATCATACTTCTACATCTGCACAGTCCTCAAACTTGCTTTGACGTGTACTCCACCATCATGCAGGTGTTGCGCGTAGTGCCCATCTCAGTGCATCGAACCGTTGCTGTTTCGGTATTGCACTTTCAAATTTGTCAAAGAATTCATCCACTGCTGTCACTCCATCATATGATGTTAGTTCCCTTGCCTCTATTGTCATGCAGCGCAGTGATCTAATCATCATGTTGCATTTCAGCATTGTCACTTTGTGCAACCGATTCTGCCATTGTTCTACTTCCTCGTCTGAATCCGAAGTGTAGGAGCTTTCGCGCTCCCATAAGATTCTCCCATCTGTAGTCAGGTTCACCCAATCCTGGTCTCGTGCCATTATCTAGTAAATACAATCTAGCTCATCATCGCTTTCATCGTCGCGCACTGGTTCGGTGTAGCGCACTCCTTTGGCTAGGTCTAGCGGAACAACTACGCGTAGAAATTTTTCTCGAATGTCATCTTCCGCTTCTTCAAGTTGATGAATCCATTCATATCAGTGGCCCATGCTATTCCTAGCAACACGAGATAGGAATTGCTGTCATCGACAATCTCTATTACTTCAAAGTTTGTTTGTGTGCTCGCGCCTTCGATATCAACTGTTACCCCTTGCAACCTCCCCATGGGAAAAATCTTCTGTTGGTTCGCCATTCATAATTGAATAGGGGACCACTGCAACACGGGCCTGCCCATGCATTCCCATGTTTGCTTTGGTAACACATTCATGTCCGATCCCAAATCTAGGATGACCTGATCCATTTCGTACTCACTAATTTGCGCCGTCAATCTCATTTCCCTTCTAGTACACAAGGCATGCTTTCCTAATTTCTGGACTACGAGCAGTTCTCCTGACCCCGCGCATCGAGTGATAAGCTCCTGTAGTCCCTTCACTACCTTGTTATCACACAACAGTTTCATGCATGTCTCCAGAAAGGTAGTAAGCATAGAAGGATCCATCCCTGGCTCTGGTTGATCCTTACTACCTGAAGTGGAGGCCTCCGCGAAGCTCTTCTTAGCTTCCATGAACGTCTCCTTTGCGCGTTCTAAGTCAAACTCAGGTTCCTTTGTAGGAGCCTTGCAAACCCATGTATCTTCCTCGGGCTACTTCCCCTTATCCTCCCCTGTGGTCGCACCGCTTCTGAGCACCATGTTCACATTTGGGTCTTCTTCGCATGGTTCAGACCTCATCATTTGGATATTTTGAGTTGGAGGAGGCTAGAGTACCCATTTCTCACGCATCTGTGCGATCAACATAGGACAATCTACCATTTCATGATCAAACTGAGCACAGTATGAACATGATATTCTCGTCGGGTTGGTACAATCGCGGGCGTAGTGCCCTGGTCCTCCACAATTGTAACAAATTAATTATCTGCGGCCCCTTCCTGGTCCCATTCCTCCTTGTCCTTGACCTTGCCCCTGGAATCTAGCACGCGCCATCCCTGCAGCTGGGTCGAGGCCTCGCATTTCTGTCTGCATCCTATAGGCTGGGGTCCGATCCATCATTAACTTGTAACTGCGACAAGTGTGCTCGTCGTGGCCTACTAACTTGCAGAAATTACAAAACAACTGCTGAGGAGTCGGTGTATACTTCTGCAACAAATGACAATTATCCATTGTGTGTTTTCCTCCTATTCGACAAATCATGCACCGTAGCGTGGGTGTCGCACACGGCCCTGCCTGTGCCTCTGGTCTCAATGGCATTGGTCCCCCTCCTACCAAGTAGTTCGCGAATACTGGTCAGTGATCCTTGTCATGGCCCTGGTCTTTGCATTTTATGCACCATACTTCCTCGCGCACCTCTGGCTGTAGTGCCCTATCTTGCTTCAATCTCTGCATTTCTAGGAAAAGGTTCTGTAGTTGCGCATGGATTTTTTGAACTCCCAACCCAGGATCTTCTATCAGGGTCTCATGCAACCTCATCGCCATTCCCAACGCTTCGGCATGGGTTGAAAGCTTCTATTGTGACAGCGCCATCCTCAGCTGCGATGTCAAAGATGCCACAAAACATGTGCGGTGCTGCACATCCATTAGTGTCATATTAGCCTCATGGATCATACTCTTCAGCCACTGATCTAGATCCCAGGGGGTCTTTCCTGGATGCATCGCGATCTCTTTAAACCTGACGATTGACAATGTCTCTGATTTTGGCTGGCTAAATTCTCTGTTCAATGCATTCTAGATCTTTGCTATCCCTGCATTTGGGTGGTCATTAGAGTGCTTGATATACCATGTCAACGCGCGATCCTGCATCGCACTCACCAATGTAGCCTTCTTAATGTTGTCATCCGTGACCCCTTGCGCTTCCCACACTGCTGTTACCATGAACCAAAACTGGTATGAATTCTCATTCCCTACTCCTATGAATACGGGTAGATTGATCACGCTCGCCATGCTGAACTGTGGGGGAGGTGGAGGTGGAGTGGGTGGAGATGGAGGTGAGGGAGGTGAAGTGGGTGGTGGCGTGGATGGAGGTGGTAACTGCGGAATGCGCTACCTTATCAAGCTGACTGCACTTCTTAGAGAGACCCAAGCGAGCTCTTCCTCACTTTCTGGCAAAGGTGAAATTAAGGGACTCTTTCCTAATTCCCTGCTACCTTTGTAGATCTTTCCGATCCGCGTCATTCCAAACATTAATGTATTCGCCTAACTCGCTTTTCACACAACAACATCTTGTTCCAGGTATTCAAAGATTTAATGTACTTACCTCGTCGTCCCTTGAGAAAACATCATTTTGCTTTGCTATGGCTCACGGTTGTGTCTATCACAAACTCAGTGATAAATCCCCCTATTATCTAGTCGAGCCAATGGTCCACAACTCACGCGATCTTGTCTTCTGATGCCTCTAGTCTGCGCACTAATTCCAGAGTCCACACTATCGGTTGGTCGAGCTTACACCTTCCCTGGTTGTCAGCTAATCTCGCGATCCACTCATATAGTTCAGAAGGAAAGGATGCAAAGAAAATCTCGTGGATTTTCGTATACACGTAACGATCCAGCCACCTTTTCTCAGATACCTGTGGAGTTCTATTTTCTTGTGTCACGAACTCGTGAATCTTCTTGTCCAACCACTCTTCAATTTCCTTCTTTGTTGGGTTCCAGTGGCACGACATCAGACATCCCTTAGGCAGATCCCGGTCCCGACAACGGAACCATTTGTTGGCTACGTGGGGCCTGACCCAGGTTTAGCAGTGAGTTTAGCCAAGCAAATCCCGGTACTACTGGCCCTTTCGGCAACAGTCCGCGGATCGTGGATTGAGGTCTCACCTGAAGTAGTATGGGAGGTTGTTGGAACCAATTTTCTGCACCCTAGGGATGTCTTGATGAAGGTTCTTGAGGTTTGCAATCCTAATCTACGCGCTGCGCTGCTCCGCGTAGCTTTCTATTCTTCACAACCCATGCGCACCTTTGTGAATACAATATTATTCCAATTCAATTCTTACTGTGCTATTATATTAGTGCTTAACTTAGTTTGTGCAGGCCCAATATTCTTATTACTTATTCAACTTTCAGATAAGCGTTCGTGCTCGAAAACAATATAAATACATAAAGATAACTAGAACATAGAAATACAGATCTACAAACAGACGCACAATATTCTGAATCAATCTTATCTTTATTAATACTCAAGTTCCGTTACAGACCCGACTCCACCCTACGCACTCAGCTGCGGACTCTACTAGGCCTCTGCACACTCAGCTGCAAGGGTCCGCGCACTCAGCTACGGACTCTACTAGGCCTCTGTGCACTCAGCTGCAGAGCCTCTACCTTCCACTACGACCCAATACACTTCAGATCCACTTCTATCTTCTAACCATGCCTTCACATTTATCTATTCCTTTTTCAAAACTTAGAACTCTCTTTTCACTTAGAGCCTCGCTCTATTTATACAATCCCATGGTCTGCGAACCATGGGTAGGCCGACTCAAATTTACATTATTTTACATTATTTTAGGGTGGACAACCCTAGACTCTCGCGCTTCGCGCCCTACTTTGTGGAGTCTTTCCATTACATTGATTGAAACTCAGGCTTTAAGCCCCAAAAACATGCTATGGGGGGATCTGCTGCCCAACTATCATACCCAAAATCATGTGCAAGAACCACACACAAAACCATAGGTAGGTCCACCCACCTAATGTAGGGTCCAAAAACAATTTCCCCAGGGCATTACCCCAAACCCTGTAGAGGGGGCCTACATCTTCTTGCTTTTCAAAGACATCATTTCGTCCCTCTCTCTCGGTGACAGTTAGAGTCAAGGAAAATATTTAAGGATCCGACAACCAATCCTTTATACCGAATGAGACTCATACACTAAATGGTGTGAAATCTAATTGGGATATAACATTGGGGAGATCCCCTGAATGTTGGCGGGTCCAACACCGTCAACAAAAAGATTTTTTATTTTTCCCAAATTTCTAGAATCAATACACTTGCAAAGCAGAGAAACCTACACAGATCAGTGCAACTGCTAAGTTATGCAACATGCGGCCAGTGCAGGTGGACCAAAGGGCAGGTTGCACTGGGACAAAAACATGTTTTTTAGGCTGATTGTACCATAAGCTTAGAATTTTTGGAGAGGATATGCTTAGGGATTTGCAAAGGGATAATGATAAAGTGTTTAGGATGTTTATTTATCCTATTTTTAGGTCCATTGAACATATGTGAGAAAATGGCATATAAAAAGCTTGTCTGAAAACCACTACTAAAACTACTTCCTCCACTAGAACTACTGGTACTATATCTAAGATGTACTTGCTGAAATTTTAGAGTCTTCCTCAACTTAGAAAAGAAATAATCAGTATTTTGATACAATACAAGGGGAAGGTTAGGGAGAGGAGGAGTTGTACCACTATGTTGCAGACTGCCACTAGTAAGAACCAAGTGATCTTCGAATGATAATCACCTCATCACAAAATGCATATCATCATCCACTAGAGTATGCTCACCAGGCATTGTAATCAGTTGTATAGTTGGCTCAAGAATATGAAATCCTCCTAACTCTGAGTAGGGTCTATCTGTGCCATTCGAGCTCCCTGTGACCCATCTGCTGACGTCCCCTATTTTGCTAAAAGGAGATCCCTCATGATCTCCTTTTCCTTGCAACTCCGGACTACCCATGTTCTTCCTTCGTGACGTTGAACTTGTCACCGCTTATCCTATCCTCTGTAATTCCATTCTTCTACACCTAATTTCCTGCAAATTCATTTCTTTCCACTCTTCATCTATCCTTTAACTCTAAAATGATTAAAATCTCATGCCTTATGAAACTCTTATTGATCCATTGCAACAACCTCTCATTTTCCACAACGGCATAACATTCCAACCCCTAGATCCAATCCTCGACACTAAGGGTTTGAAGAAACCATATGATCTTCTTGGAACAGTAGCAGATTTTCTTCAACCATCAAGAATTTGATCCAAAATGGGATCTCTTTCAACAATCTTCCTCGCAACCAAAACTTAAATACTACTTCCACTCTAGAAAAGGACTGATGCTTTTCAGCTGCAAAGTCAATAATATAGCCTTCCTTCTAATGATGCATTTACCCAAAAATCGATAGCCCTTGTTAGATCTGTATCCAATTAGTGAAGTTAAAACAAATTAGATGGAGATTAGTCTCTATGGAGCCTAAGGCAACTTCCAAATCCTTATCTAACTTGCAATCGCTTCAACCAATTCTATAATACTTCAAGGAACTTGAAGAAAAATATTTCGCATTGGCCACAAGTAGAATCAACATACAAAACTTCTTCTTTTACCCATCTAGACTCTTATGTCTCAATTGACCCTATTATAGAATAAAATGACAAATCTTCTCATGCCACGAATCCTAAATACCTCTACTAAGAATTCTAGATACCACGATATAAATCCCTCTTGTAATTTTAGGGCCCTGACAACGGAACCATTTGTTGGCAAAAGATTTGGTACATTTGGCGCTATGGTTTGGCCTGAGATCACCAACAAAGTACCTTCGTAGTCTAGCTTATTGTCGACATTTTCACTCCCTTCATAGAAAAGGAGTATCTCACTCGAGGCATGCCAGAACAGACAAAGATAAGAGAGATCGAGATGATTGGAGTGAAACCAAAACTATCATCGCATTATTTATTAAGTTCAAACACAGTATCATCGATCACAATCAAATCTAATTACAAGCCAACTATACAAGAATTAATAGATAGATAACTATGCAAACATAATTAAAATTTTAAAGGGGTCACACATTCATCAAGACATATAACACAAATCATTCCTACAACACTTTATTTATTATTTAGGAAGTCATTACAACAGAGATCCACACAAACTTGTGCGTTCTCATGTCTTAAAATCAAATACATTATAATAGAACATTACAATTCATAGAAAAAAGACTCATAACTTTGTGCAAGTTATAGACACTCAACACGTAAATGCTGAGTAGATCGAAATACTATCTCATCTTCAAGCTCTAACTTCCCGATTTTCCCATATGTGGCTTCTTTTATAGACTCACTAACTGGATTTGGTTGTTACACAAGTTCCTCGATCTTGATCTTGATCTGGTCCACTTTGACAAAATATGGTTCTTTTGTCCTTATCCTTCTTGATCCTTTCAAAATTGAGCATGTGTTTCCTTTTCTTGCAGTTGTGCGAGTCCCAGTATACACTAATTATTTGTCATTTTCTATTTTCAGGTGGCCTTCTTCTGAAATATCTATCCATTTTCTTCTCTGCGACTCCTCTGGAATCTTATTTCCAAAAATATCTTCAAAAAACGAAGGACCCAACAAATTCCTATTGCCAATAATCTAATTTAGGATGTCATAAGTTAATTTCTTTCCTTTCAATAGTTATTACCCTACTAAGTGTGATTATTATTCTTCCTTAGCACGTGGTTCACTTCATATTGTTTTCCATCGTCGAAATACTGGCTTGATTCGACAACTGGAGTAATTCTACTAATCATAGTGTCATTGATTAATAAGCTTACTTATCTGACATTGTCATACAGTCACGTCATTTCTGCACATAGACTTTCTCTGATTAGGATCGCCCCAACACTATGCACTATGTATTATACCACTACTAGTGCGCAAAAATCCCTCTGATGCACAATGTTCTATATTTGAACTGAGTGTAACTTATCTTAAAACCATCTTATAACTTCTACTATAAAAAATAGAGAACAAACACTATTTAGTAACTCTAAACTAGAAACAATATGAATCTACTATCAACCATAATCAACATACTATTTATGTACAACATGTAGAATCCTTTTTCTTCTCATGTATGATGCACAAGAGCTCAATTATCCTTGTACAACTTCAATCAGCTCCCATTAACAAAACCCTCTCACAAAGTACCATCCAAAATTTTCAGTTGTAGCACTCCCACATTTGTCATGTGTTGGATAATGTACGGTCTTGTCGAAAGCATCTAGAATTTTCCCAGGTTTGGTAAAAACTTGTTGTCATACAACAGTACCAAATCTCCAACTTGAAATGACTTTTTCTTAATTCTTTTGTCATGTCATGCCTTCTCTTTGGTTGTCTACACTTCTTGGCTAAAGTTGGCTACTATGCGATCTTACTCCAGCTACAGTAACTCTTGTAACCTCTACTTCATTGCGTCAGACTTTGATAGTTGCATGGCTACTACAATGTGCAATATTGACACCAAAAACTCCATTGGCATTATTGCCTCATCCCCATATGCTAATTGAAAAGGTGTTTTTCCAGTTAACTTCTTGCATGTGGTCCAATAGGCCCACAAAACTGTTGATATCCTCAAATCCTAGTCATCGTGCTACACATTGCATACCTTGGTAAGAGCTGTGTCCAATATTTTATTAAAAGCCTCCATTGTACCATTAACTTGTAGATGGTAGGCTATGCTCTTCTGATGATAGATCTATAACTCTTTAGTTAGTGTTGCAATAGTCTTTTTCAAGAATTGTGCACCTTGATAACTCATTAGAATCCTCAGACATCAAAATATGGTAACTACATTATTAAATAAGAAACACACGATTGTCTCTATGTTGCAATATTTGACCCATCTAGACAGATAGTTAGTGACGGTGATTATTTATAGCATGGTAGTTATCCTTGTGGGTGGGTTGATTAGGCCCACAAAATGAATTTTCCATTTCTCCAATGGTTGTAGAGTGAGCTTGGAGCCAAGGGCATATTGTATCTTTCGGAAGGCTTCCCCACTCATCGACATACGTCATAAGTTCTCCAAAACTCCTTAACATCTATATGTAGAGTAGGCCACCATAATCTTGTGTCAAATATCTTTTCTGCCATAGCCTATCCTGCATGATGTCCTCTAGCGATGCTTTCATGTGCTTCAGTCAAAATCGTAAGTCGTTCATGCTCCAATACTCACTTGCACAAAATTCCATTTACACCTAACTTGTTCTAGGAACCTGCAATTAGCTGGTAGTCAGTCGCTTTTACTACTAATTGTTTCTTCAGTGCAATAGTATACTATTCTGGTGCCATCTATGTACTCAAAAATTTATCAATCTCTTTGGAATGGTCATCCACCATATTCACAACAAAAATCTATGCATCTGATAGATTTTCCTCCAAATTCTGTGCATCCTCGCCCATGGTCAGGTAAGACAAGTGGTCAGGTCCTTCATTTAGTTTGCTAGGCTAGACCACTTGAAAATCATATTTTTGGAAATAGAATAGCCACTTGCAAATCCTCCCCCCTCACATGGGATTGTTGAACTTATTATTTGAACTTATTTCCTAGCAAGTAATGCTTAAACTTTTGAAGTGCATACACCATTACCAGTTCTTCTCTCTTTGCCTTGGTATCGTTTTGCTCAATTGTAGATAACTTCCTGTTGGAAAAATAAATGGGATGATCAATCTCTCCATCCTCAGTTTGTGCTAAAATCACATCCAATTCAATAAATGAAGCATCAACATGCACATGGAACTCCTTGTGCCAATCTGGGAATACCAAAATTGGTGTTGGCATTAGTTTCTCCTTCAAGGTGTCCAAATCTTGTTGACACTCATCGTTCCATTAAAAATTGGTCCCTTTCTTAAACAACTTCTTGATAGGGGAAGTAATCAGAGTGTATACTTAGATGAACTTTCGATAATGTCCTGTATGTCCCAAGGAAGACCGAAACTGTCTAGCTGATGTGGGTGGTGGTAGATCCACTATTACTGCGAGCTTGGCTAGGTCCACTGGCAAACCTATCTTACAGACTACATGCCCCAACAAGATACCAAAAGGTGAACAAAATATACATTTCTTTATGTTTAATGAGATCTACAACTGTCTGCACATGTCAAAAAGTAGCCACAAAACCTCAATATGCCTCTTCAATAGATTGAACACAGTTTAGTCATCTAGATACACCTCTAAAAATTTACGAATAAATTCCTTAAGTGCCACAACCATTGTGCGTGAGAAGATGGTTGGTTTATTCTTAAACATGAATGGCATGACTCTGTATTGGAAGCAAGCCCATTCTATCATGAAAGTGCTCTTATTTAGATATTCCTTTGCAATATTCCCTCGGCGGTAACCAGAGAATCCATTAGCAAATGAGTAAGCTTACTATCCACCCACATTCTTCATTATAGTCATTGAAAGGAGTAGGGAAGGGATTGTGCACACACGCATCATTTAGCTTACGAAGGTCTACTCAAATTTTGATCTCCCTTTTCTTCTTGTTTTGGACCACCATCAAGCTTATCCACTCAGATTCTTCTACCGGTTTAGTGACCCCTACTTGTAGCATCTTGTCCAATTACCAGTTGAACATTTATTTATATGCTAGATTCAACCAATAAGGTCATTTTTTTACAAGCTTAGCCTCAGTTTGTAATGGAATATTTATCTCGCCCAATTCTCTGAATATTCCATCCATTTCTTCAAATGTGTTGGGGAACAAATATTGGTAGTTGTGTAGTAGGTATGCAACCTTCTCTACCATTTCATCATCCCAATAGTCCCCTATAACTTCATTTTATGATTTTCCTTTGTCCCTATATTCGCCTTCTTAATTTTAATAGGTTGCACATGCTTGGCTAATTGCAATTCCAGTCCACTCACTAGATGCTCCCCTTCAATTTATGGAATCTTGTTACAGGGAAAAGTGTCTATTTAGAAATGCTCTATCCCACTAAGGTGTGACAGCTGCCTTAGAAACAAATAGAGAAAAACTACTTTTGTATTTCCTTTACGAATTATAGACAGAGAGGAATAGAAAGAACCAACCTGTGTCTTGCGCTAATCCTTTTATCCAATCTCTCTCTTCTTTGATAGTCTCCAGCTACCTGCTCCCTTGTATGCCCAACTTCACAGAATACCTGTAAGATCACAGAAGAAGAGCACTATACAAATACATGGATCTATATTCGTAAATAACTTAGGATTAGATTTAAGTTAACCATACAACTGTGATAAGCATCAATGATACAAAAGCATGGAGGAGAACTCAAATAGTTTTTATTGATAAACAAGAAAAGATCCAGGAGGAGTTACAACCAGTGGTTCCGACCCAGCATCAACCTCCAGCAAAGAAGCCCCTCTTCACCTCAAACAAAGCATAAATCACCCAACAATCTGATGTTTGTCTCTAGAAACCAACAACAATTCCTTACAATATGCAAAATTCCAGCCCCCTGGATCTCTGGGATGAGGGATCCATATATAGATATCTGTAAGGATGATGAGTCAACTTGTGATTTGATTAGTGTCTTCTCTTTGTCAGTTCTTGCTTCCACTTGGAGACTGAGGGCCTCTTACTCATCTTTGGTCGAATTCAGTGAGGCAAGTGTCACAGGAGAAGATTCTGGAAGCTTCCATTGCCTCTCCACCTCGCGGAATGACATTTCCATTTGTCATTTCTCGCCCATCGCACCCTACAGAAGGGAGTTTTGAAATGAAACGCACCCTCACAGTGTATTTAGGTGCAATGCAACGCACTTAGCCAGTGGAGCAGCTGAAATGATCCTGTTTTGACCAATTCTGAGCAGTTTCTCGTGGAGAACTTCTGGGAGAAGCTGTAATTTGTTGACCTTGTTCCTTTAGGGGTTAGAACAACACTTGTAGGGACTTAGGAGCCCTTGGTTTATGGACATTTCATGCTTGGAGCTGTAAAGCACAAAAATGTCTATAACAGTTGCCCCCTAAAGTATGAGGCCGTTAACCTTTTGGTGTCGGGTGAAATGCTTTATTATGAGGATCCGAAGTTCTTTCAATGCTGGGAGGAGACCTGTAATAAGATACAATACAATACATTATCTTCATTCTGTTTTCATGGTCTAGCTGAGGTGGGCATTCCCATGCTCAGCTTTATAAATTCATTTTCATGTACATAGGACAGACAATCGTCTGAGTGTAGACTGATGATTCTGATAGAGCCATCATCCTTTTGGTAGGATGATTATTTGTGCTGCAATGCTGTACATTTGATGTCTTTATTTCCCCAAATATATATCGCAGCCCGGATGGATGAAACTAGATCCGGGGTCTTCAATCTCGTCCGATCTTCACTCGAAGTACAAGTTGATCCATGCGAGAAATGTTTTGAAGTCGAACATGGAAAGACATCGCTTGATTACCAGTCAATGATGTAAACTGTTAACAAGCGCGAGAGGAATCACTGATAATGATAATGATCCTCAAGTTACTGCAGTACAATTCACGTGGTGTGAATAAAGGACTTGGCATCGAACACCACGCAAAATCTTTCGGTCGAAGGCCATTGATGTAAAGCTGTCGCCGGAAGTGAGAAACTTGCCATTGAGGCATGCAAGCTTCAAAGTACTGAATGGGGTGTTCCTAGATCAACTTCTTGGATAATGAGATGATGTCGACAAGAAGTGATCCGTCACAGGAGGGCCTTAATGAATCCCACATCAATGACACAGAATGGAGCAAATGATTTTGATGGAGGTGAAAACGATCTGATGATATAATGTTCAGGGTGGCGGTCATGAAAGAATGGAGTATAATGTATGGTAGTGGGTGAGACACAGGTGACTTCTCTTGAACATATCGGCGACACTGATGTGATGGATTGGTAGCATTAACCCCAAATGTGGATGGTATGGTGTGACCATGGTGATGTGACCGGTGAATGAAACAACCCAACCCGACTCGGACACGGAGTGGAAGTGTCATGTTTAAGAGCGACTTGCTACCAACAAAGTTTCTTTGAGTTTTCTTCCCAATTTTTCCCCAGTAATTGCTGACCAGTACCTCTTTATTTTTGTCAAGCTTGAGGAGGATAACATATGCTTGTTCTATAATTTGCCCTTCGGGCAAACCCATCGCTATGTTTTAACGAGCCTAGCGATAGTGCAACTCGTTCTCGTCTAAAGACAAGTTTGTTGCTATTAATCTTTTTAACGAGTTTAACGACAAAGATAACTCGGTCCTTTTCAATTTTAGAGAGTCTGAAAAGGAACGCAAAGGTAACTCCAAAATTCCTTTTTCTTCATCTAATCCCTTAAGTCCGAAAAAGTATAAAACAATACAGAAGGGATGAATTTTCGATAGTTTTAACGAGCCGAACAAAACAAGCGCTCGATCTTTTTGTGTAATAATCCCTCAGGTCCAAAAAGATTAAAATCTTGAGGAGGGATAGCACTTCCTGTCCCTTTAACGAGCTGGAGAGGCCAATGGCTCAGCAATCTTTTCATATTTTACAAGTCAGTTGAAAAGAGCTTAAAGGAGACTCGTCTTTTGAGGAACGAGTGATAAAACGGGTAGCAGCTGATTCCAGGTAAGGTTTGGAATTTTCCAATCACGACAGTGTTCCAAGGATGGCTAGTGAGATCACTATTCGCAGCTGTTCCTCAAAATGGGTAAACAATCAAATGGAGGTGAATGATCGGCCAATGAAAAGTGGAGGTGACGGTGCAAACACGACCAAGGCTTTAACGGCTGAAGTACTACATTCACGATGGTTATTTACCGGGGAATAGTTCATTTTTTAATGAGCTTAAACGTGGGTGGAAACATTTGCTCATGTCTTATGTTTATTTTTTAACGAGCTTGAACTATGTGCTAAAACTGCTCGATGCGGGTTTATTTTTTAACGAGCTTGAACCTTGCGGTAACACTACTTGATGCGGGTTTGTTTTTTAACGAGCTTGAACCTTGCGGTAACACTGCTCGATTAATCCAGTCTTGTGATAAGAATGTCTCATAAAAATGGCGATTTTTAGAGATTTTCCCCACATCCTTTCTTTATGCAAGTTAGGAAACGACCAATCCTACGAGTTTAAAGGGTTAGAGGTCCTAAAAATTTAAAAAATAAATAGTCTCTCTTTGCTTGCATTCCAAAAGGTTTGCATGCCCCCAGGTATAAAAAAGAGTTTCAAGGTTACCCCTTCTTTAGTCCGTTAAAACATTTGTTTTACCGAGAGAGGCCTACCTCTTACAGGTTACCAAAGATAGTTCTATTTACGACGTAAACAAAACACTTCTCTGGCGATGTCTACCGAAATAAACAAAGGTGAGCAGCGATGCCCGCCGACTCACATAACTTTGACAAGAGAATCTTGTTCTAGAATAACCCCCTCTTGCAATCACGGACGGGGGTACAGACTAGTCATATTCTCCCACGGAAACCTACCCTATACCCGAAGTTTTCCAGCCGAAGCAGACTAGGGTGCATGCCCCCTGGGTTTCAGTCATATCCCTCCGAATCACTCGCGCTCATCGAGAGGACGGACTGGAGATTGAGACATTTCTTGCGTGAAAAGACCATTCAGGGATGGTATATGACTATTTGCTATGCGTGATCCGGGAAATGAAAGCTGGTCCACGAGCTTGACCACTCTTCCTTCGTGCGGAAAACACATCACTCTAAAGAGTGATGAGACAATGGCTCTCATGCAATAAATATAGTCTCGTCCAAGGAGTAGATTGTAATCCAGGGGTCCTTGAACTACCATTACATTCATGTGAACGGTTTTCCCTCTCAATGTTATGGGCACATCGGGAAGGATCCCTAACGGTCGACTGGTTCCTTTATCAAAGCCTGTCAGATTTCTCATCTCAGGCAAAAGCGGTGGCGAACCAAGCGCTTTCCAAGCAGTTGAGGAAAGGATACTCACAGAAGCCCCCTCATCTATGATGGTACCAGCCATAACCATTCTATATATCTGAACAATAATTCGGAATGGTACACTAGCTGGTAAACGGGGTCTGCCTAGTTGATTCTAGTCGAAGGAGACAACTCGGTTGCTTGGAGGTGGGACCGAATAGACGGCCAGGTACGAATCTGACGAACTTCCTTTCTGCAGTAAAGGAATGGGTAAATTTCCCCTGTGTTCGTTGGAGTCTATGCTTATGAAAAGAATTTGGACGGTGTCATCCTTGTTCTCTTCAATGATTGTATCATCTGAAGATGGAACCTCTGAAGGCAAGACCAGGACAACTGCTGCCTCGACCTTTTGACTTTCGTCTGGTATGGATTCAGATGGTTCATCTTCAATGACAGATGCTTCGACCGACCACCTGAGCGGGTCAGCCGGATTTTCAACTAGTGACGGACTCGGCAAGAGTTTTTTATATCCAGGAGGAAGTTGTAATGGTGAAACTGGACGATCATCCAAAACTCTTTTAGCTTCGTCTAAGAAGGGACAACGGTGGACGGCATGATCGCCTTCACACAGTTTACAAGGAAATCTATATTTTCCTTTTTGTCCTGGGGCTTCACTTTCACTAGTTGACGGTGTGTTTTCAACATGATCATCAGAGGTTGACGACACCGGGTTGTGCGAACGAGGAGACCAGTCCCTTAAGATCTGAGGGATGCAAGGACAATCTCTGTGAAAGTGGTCTCCTTTGCAAATGACACATGGCGATTTAGGCCTGGTTGGTGCAGTGTGTGGATTTTCGTTAGACGACACTCGTTTGCCCCCATTCGCTTTTGGCTCCTTATTCTTCTTCTCTTTCTTCTTCTTTTCCTTCTTCTCATTAGGAACTTGACTTTTGGCTTTACCAACCCCATCAAGCGAAGAGGAAGGAGGAGAGGAATAATTAGAGGAAGTAGAAGGCTGGTGGGTAACTCTGGATTCGTCTAATTGTTGATTCGATTGTTCAGGAATAGTGGTGTTCTGAACGACAGAGGTTGAGAAGAGCCATATAGGCAAACCAATCGTCAGTCCTGGAAGCGACAATGTGGCCATATGGGGTGCACCAACATCTCCCCAAGAGGAGAAGGGACTAGGATTTCCTCCAAGGGGAATTCCTTGGTTGGTGGACTCCATTTTCTCAACCCAAGATCAACGTAGGAAAGGGGTAATGAATATTCCATTTAAAATAAATTTTTAGACGCTTTGAAACAACTTGTTTTTTTAGTTTTTAAGAGTCAAGAAAAAACAAAAGATGACTCTAGTCGCCTTCGATTTTTAATGAGCCTGAAGTGACAAGTGCTCAGATGGACCTTTTCCGTTAAGGAGTCTGAAAAGGAACAAAAGGGATTACTCTGGAGATCTAGGTAGAGGGAGTACCAAACCAATCACAAAACTGCAGAATACTTTTTACGGTACGGCAGTCAATCTTCCCGAATGCTGTGTTCAGTGCATTGCGATCGATAGGGTGGCAGACACGGCTTCCTAAGGATAAAGGATTTAAGCCTATAGGGGTCTCCCAAAATATAC
The DNA here is from genome assembly GCA_031772625.1 of Pinus tabuliformis. Taxonomy (NCBI): domain Eukaryota; kingdom Viridiplantae; phylum Streptophyta; class Pinopsida; order Pinales; family Pinaceae; genus Pinus; species Pinus tabuliformis. The sequence continues at coordinate 12,053,164 of CM062808.1, forward strand.
TTGACGGTACGTGGGAGCACAAGTCCGTATTGGCACTTATCATCTCAAAGTGGAGGAATCACCCAACCATCAATGAGGACAACAATTACCAGGCTTTACGACGCCGGAATACATCTCTAGCCTAGACATCTAAATGTTGTGCGTTAAGTTCCAAAGCGTTGTTAGATTCACTGAATTTATTTTAAGTTGATCTTGTTTATGAAGTTTGCCTTTCAGGTTCACCACGAGATGTAGATGTAATTCCTAAAATGTAATCTAAAGATGATAAACAAACTTTTATCTCTTTTGTGCAATGAAAATACTAACTACTAGGGGAAAAGAAAGACACAATCTTTTCACAAAGAGGAAAGAGCACACCGTAAATGCACTTTCCTAAATCAAGCCAAACACACTGTCTATATGCAAATGCACATGCATGTATTTGTTTTCGACTTTCTTAGTATTGATGCTAAGAAGAAAGTTGATGTACAAATCTGAATTTCTTTTCAAGTGACAAATATAAACAAGCTATTTTTCGAAATAAAAAAACAGAGATGATTACGACACCTTATGATTTTGAAATGAACACTTGTTCTTGACACTAGAAAATCACAAATTTAGACCAAAGGCAATAGTAACAGTATAATCGACCATCAAAAGCAACCAAACTTTCTCCTATGATCGAAATCGACACTTGCGACAGATTCAAATCAAAGGACGACAGTACGACTATTCTACTTTTGCAATGGAAAACTGTAAACGACTCAACAAACACATAAAAACATCTACAGTTCTTTTGTACAAAGGAGGCGGAATAACAACAAGGAAAAGAGGCTTCAAACAGACATATACTGATCACAGGCAGCAAAATTCAGGGATAGAACTGGAAAGAATGAAGCACAGGAACCACAGCTGCACAGAGCTAGTCTGATCAGCGCACCTGCAACATAGAGAATCTGAAATGCAGCGCAGGTTGCCCCTTCGGGAAGTGCGTTGAAATTCAAGATCTCTAAATAGTACCTGCGTTGGGCCAGAAACGAGACTCTCTCCGGGTTCTGGGTCACAATTTGCAGTTCAGTCCTTGGTTTTTGGCCGAGTAAAAAGCAATCAGTAATGCAACAATCAGGGGTAGATCTAAGGAGGATCTAAGAGCTATTACAAGGGCAATCAGATAGTCTGTGAATCAGTTGTTTAAATCATAAACAGATCTAGTGAATGGATTGAAGCAGCAGTTATCTACTTTGCATTTGTTATGGAAAATGCAGTTCGAAAGCTACTTATAAGTTTATGAAACAAACAACAAAGAATGATACACAAACAAACTAATTAGACATTCCCCAGCGGAGTCACCATTTTGTTACAGGGAAAAGTGTCTATTTAGAACTGCTCTATCCCACTAAGGTGTGACAGCTGCCTTAGAAACAAACAGAGAAAAACTACTTTTGTATTTCCTTTACGAATTATAGACAGAGAGGAATAGAAAGAACCAACCTGTGTCTTGCACTAATCCTTTTATCCAATCTCTCTCTTCTTTGATAGTCTCCAGCTACCTGCTCCCTTGTATGCCCAGCTTCATAGAATACCTATAAGATCACAGAAGAAGAGCACTATACAAAGACATGGATCTATATTCGTAAATAACTTAGGATCAGATTTAAGTTAACCATACAACTGTGATAAGCATCAATGATACAAAAGCATGGAGGAGAACTCAAATACTTTTTATTGATAAACAAGAAAAGATCCAGGAGGAGTTACAACCAGTGGTTCCGACCCAGCATCAACCTCCCAGCAAAGAAGCCCCTCTTCACCTCAAACAAAGCATAAATCACCCAACAATCTGATGTTTGTCTCTAGAAACCAACAACAATTCCTTACAATATGCAAAATTCCAGCCCCTGGATCTCTGGGATGAGGGATCCATATATAGATATCTGTAAGGATGATGAGTCAGCTTGTGATTTGATTAGTGTCTTCTCTCTATCAGTTCTTGCTTCCACTTGGAGACTGAGGGCCTCTTAATCATCTTTGGTCGAATTCAGTGAGGCAAGTGTCACAGGAGAAGATTCTGGAAGCTTCCATTGCCTCTCCACCTCGCGGAATGACATTGCCATTTGTCATTTCTCGCCCATCGCACCCTACAGAAGGGAGTTTTGAAATGCAACGCACCCTCACAGTGTATTTAGGTGCAATGCAACACACTTAGCCAGTGGAGCAGCTGAAATGATCCTGTTTTGACCAATTCTGAGCAGTTTCTGGTGGAGAACTTCTGGGAGAAGCTGTAATTTGTTGACCTTGTTCCTTTAGGGGTTAAAACAACACTTGTAGGGACTTAGGAGCCCTTGGTTTATGGACATTTCATGCTTGGAGCTGTAAGGCACAAAAATGTCTATAACAAATCTATAAATTTATAAGATCATCATCATCTTCTCCTATCTTTACTACATTATAAAATTCCATGAACTCTTGTATCTACTACAAATACTTGTGCGTAGGACATAGTGGTATATCTTTTATCGCTATTGGCTATCGATTGGCAAAAATCTTTTGTCGCAGTACCTTCAAAGCCTTGTCGAGTGTTGTTTCTTCTTCCTAAAAAATAAAGGTAGCTTTAAAGCTTTGCACCATCTCATTTCATTCCTTTTTCCTTTTGCGCACTTCCAACTCAATATACTAGCTCATGGGAACAATATCTAGTGTATGCACAAATCTATGTGCCCACTCTTGTTGCGTCACCCATCCTCTAGTCCATGTTGCAAGACACTTATTCAAATATGGCCTTGGGCATTCCATGCATTATTTCTACCCAGGCACCCTAAAATTGGTTCCAAATTTGATGCACAATAATTGTCTGCATTGTTTCCATCATGCGATCTGACTCTTATGTACAACCCACAACCTAGCTAGGATAGCGCGCAACGTAACGTCCAGCATGGGAATCCTTATAGGCTTCAGTATTCAATCTTCAAAATCTTGCACAAAAATAGTGAATTCAGACAATACATCAAATCAGGTTGAGTTGAGCACCTTGGTACCGATCCAATGCACTACTCTGTGAAGGTGTCTTCATCTTGGAGTATTGGTCTCATGTAGTCTATTTTACTAGTTTTCCAACAACTCGTATGAGTTAGAAGTGAAAGACCCCACACTATGCTATATCAACATCCCATCCATGGTAGGGTTCACATAATCCTCCCAAGTTGCTATCACATTGTAAATATTGTCCAGTTCTTCTTGGCTCAGCTCTCCTTTAACTAGCTCAATGTACCAGTCTCCTTCTCGAAGGATCCAAAGATGCTATAACTCGAATGTCCCCTATTTCGAAAATAACGTATCTCTTTTTCAGGTTAATAATTACTTGATTATCAAAATCCCTATCAATTCATAACAGAGAAGGGTATGGATTGGTGTCATGAATGATATCTATAACTCCAAAGTTAGCAGTACTTGTAGCCCCATCAATATCTATTGATACATGGGTCAACCTACCAATTGGGAAGATATGATGTTGATTGGCTAGTCTTAGATGAATAGGAGACCATGTCAACCTTGGCTTCCCCATCATTTCCCAAGTAATTTTTGGCATAATATTCACATCAGACCCTAAGTCCAATATGATATTATTCATTTCAGAGTATCCCACTTGTGCACCAAACCTAAATTCTTTGCTCGTCCTTTTCCTTCGTGCTACCTAATTTACTACGTGTGGCGATGCTCGTGCAGTAGCTACTTCAGTTTTCTTAGTACACTGCTCCATCGTGCACATGTTCTCCAATGCCTATTCACTTTTCACCAGCTCAAGGAAACTTTGCAATAACTTATGAATTGGATCTGCCTTTGTCATAGATTCTCTAGAGGTGGTGCCATCATAGAAAACTAGCATCACCAGTGCCATCATAGAAAACTAGCATCACCACCTCTCTGAGCGGGTCTCATCTTTCCATTCTGAAATGGCCATTTCCCTTCGAGATTATTTGTACATTACCTTCTCTTGGGAGGGATCAAAATTTGGAGGAGGTTAAGGTGCCCTTCTAACTCACTGCAGCTGCGGGTCCCAGGTTTCACAACATCGAGTCTTATCCTAACACCTCCTCGAGTTACTGCACCAACTCATTATTGGGTCCTACGAGGATTAACTACTATCATTTATACATTTGGCACCATCTTCTATTACCATTTGGAAATTAGTTATGGGAAATTCTCAGTTGTGTATTCTTGTGCCCTACAATATGTACATGTACAACATGGATTAGGAAAAGCTCGTGCAAGGTGTCCTTATTGTCCATAATTATAACATGCAAGAGGTCCCCAACCTCTTCCAAATCCTTCTCTTCCTCTCATTAGTCCTCTTAGACCTCTAGTTGTCATTCCCTATCCTTGTCTAGGCTGATTATATTTTCCAATCTAATTATATCATGGATGGTTAAAGCCTCTCATTGCATCTTAAGTTCCTTTGGGTCCCTATACCCTAAATGAATCAAATGTACATTTGTGAAACAATTCTAATGTGTGAAAATGTTGGATATCATGCGACACTGATTTGCAAAAGTCACAAAATAAAGTTCATGCATTCACCTCATACTTCTACATGATCGAAAAATTCTATGGGGTGTAACCCCATACTCGTCAAACTTCACACCACATTCCTCTACCCTGTGCAAGAGGATTAGCTACATCGGTTCCCATATAGTATGTCATCAACTTGCAGTCATTTATGTGGTGACATTTTTTCCTACACATAGTACACCACACTTCCTCTCACTTCTCTTTCCCCTTAGTTAGACCCTATAACTGAAGAGTCAATGCCACCAGCTGAGACTGCACCTGTGCCATACCACAATTTTCTCTGCTCCCTACTGGAGAAGCGTCCATTTTCAGCACAAATTCTAATGTCTTCAACTGTGAATTGATTCTTTATTGTGTTAATGGTATCCTAATATTAAGAATTAAACTAGCAATGAACCATTATTTATGTTACACATCCAAATCTCAATCGTCAGCCTATCCTTCAAGATCATAAAGCTTTGGTCGAAATCCCATACCAACTCGCTTGAACCATGCTTTGTCTCCCTCTAGTTAGTAATGCATTGGGAATCATATTTAGACTTCTGAAATTATCTGATTAATGGTTAAATTTCATTTAGCATCGTGGCATGTCCAGTTAGAGTCGCACACTTGTACTTCATGTACCATGTCAATGTATTGTCCCTAAAGGAAGCCTCTAACTGTGCAATCTTTATTGCCTCATCTAGAACCTAGTTTTCTATCCAAACAACCCCACAAACAAATAATTTTTTCTCTAGATCTTCATTCCTAACACCATGAAACATAAGCATCCTCAATTCTACACCTGTCATCGTACTCTGCACAGTACTCCTTGATGAAGTACTTCTATTCACACCTACTGTGCCACTAGAAAATTGTGCACTTCTCCATGCACTAGACTAAACTTGAGCACTCTGCGACACTCCACATACTATTTGACTAACTCTACTGCTACTAATACCTCCACCCTCTTTACTATGATTACCTTCTACACTATTTGTTATAACATGTTGAGTACTTGCCTCTATATTTGTAGATGCGGGTGGGGTCATCGGTTCGACACCAAGCATGGTATGATTCTACTGTCTAGGGTTCAAAAAATCCATGCTGCATGGACATAACTTCTCTTCTTCCTCCACTTTTCTGCGTGGGGTACCGAACTATGTTCCTTCATAGCTTTGATCACTTGCACTACTCCTTATCCTCTAGTAGCCTTTTCTTGCCCCTCTTCTTGGGATCCTCCTTACAGTGGGCATCAACGCTAACTAACCTCCTCCCACGTTACTTCATCAAAACCTCCATCCACTCCTCAATGTGCCACCCTCCATATATTCTATCTTCATCTTACATCTTCACATTCACATCTGTAATCTTGTACCTACCTTCAATCTCCACCATAGTCTTTTTTTATTCTTCCATCTCTCCTTGGCTCCGATTACGCCCTAGTTCTCCTCCACTTTCCCCTTGGTGCACGATTAGTCTAACCGCTCATGTTGTCTGACTTGAAGGATAGAACTCTATGGTCACATAATAGCATTTTAATGGGTAATGGTAGTGACCGTATGAATCTACCTTGTGGACCCTTCAGGAATTTCCTTTGCAACACACTATAGGATATTGTCGCTTCCACTCTGAATTCCATAATATAACCTTCCTGTACACTCTCAAAACATAAATTGACAACATGTGAGATCTTGTTACTTACCACTTGCAACTAACACACATCCTCTGGAGTCCACTATCTTGGTCCATTATGGCAATAATTTGTATTATTGTCCTTCAGTCGCTAAACCCACTCTATCAAAATATTTGGGAATTCTCCAAATAAAGCCTCATGAATTTCAGTAAATATATGTTTCTTCAAGCTTTTCTCCGTGCTGAGTCTCCTACCTCCAATTTATTTTGCTGCAAATTCATGCTCCTTGTTCTTAAGCCATTGAGTAATTTCCTCCTTGGTGGGATTCCATGGTTTCCACATATTTGTCGCAAAATAATCCCATCGTACATTGATCATGGTCCTCACAATGGAACCATTTTTTGGCATTCGAAATTATGACAGACCCCAAATTGCATTTTTCAGCTAACAAACTTGCTCAACACTGGACCTTTCGGCATCACCCACAAAGTGTATGAAGCCTCACTCGAGGTGTTATGGGGGACTGTTGGAACTAGGTTTCCTGAGTCATGAGATTATTGTCACTCAACAACATAGGACTTAATCTTACAATGCAGGGTTCTAGACACCTATCAAACAAACACTTAACAACTATTTTGCAACTATGCGTCATATGAGCTTCACATGTTCTTACACAAGCTAGTTAATGCACTATTAATTACCCACAATAGTATTACGATCAAGACATTTCGATTCCTTCAAAAACCTCTTTAACAACATCTACGCAACTTATCATTCGATAAACATAAGATTAATGTGATAAAGCTATACTAATGATATTAATTATCTTAGTCGTACAAAATATTAAGAAATATTGGTTCTACACTATACCATTATACAATCAATGAATAGAAAACAATATTCAAGAACATAATATATTTATACACCAATGCACATGGGTAAATCCATTGTTCTTTCCATTACTTTAACATAAGCAAAACAGGCGCAACGCGCTACAATGAAAGTCATTAAAAACTCAGCTCACCAACCTTCAATATATACTCATGACACAATACAACAATTATTACATTGTAAGAAAAAACACCCTTAACTCTACTACAAACTTCTTTCTTTGCACATAGGTTGGAAAATAGCTACAAGCACACAAATGACTACCCTATAGAATTATAATCACTGTAATAGAAAAGCACAATCTCAACAACTCTTCCTTCTCCTTCGACTAACCCTCGAACTATCTCGGGCAAGTCCTCTTATTGATCCTTCATAGCTTCTCGGTCCTCCTCAGCGTGCTTCTCTTCCCGAGTTCCTTCATTTTGCAAATATCTCCAACTTCCTCTACCACTACAACCTTCCTCTCCTTCACGCATCATCCCCAAAATCCTAACTACAAAATTTATTCGCACGCATCCTCGCTTGATGGACGTTTCCATCCTCTTCGCGTGGTGCCTCTATGCCATGTATCTCTCTTCTGCACCAATCCTACTATTGCGCATTGGATACTTGACTCGTGCACTAGTGTATCCTGTGCAGAGCCTTGTACTAACACTCAAAAAAAATTCAAAAAATTTTCAGCCTCCCACACTAGGTGACAAAAGGTGACTAAGAAGGATCACAGAGGACTTGGGCATTTATAGAAAATGATATGTTTGGCATAGAATCAAATGACATGATGGGGTAGGGAGGATGCCTAGAAGGGGAAACTACTCCTTTAACATTTGCATTGATCATCTTTTCTCTTATCTCTAGAGAGAGCCTTCCACTATTCTTCTAGTGATTCTTTGTCCAACATTTGGATAGTTGTCCTATGTGGAAATGATAACATATCTGCAACGGCATTTAGTGTTATTTTGATGACTTCCTTTTCTCCTTGAGAAGAGATGATAACTCTTTGATTTACCAACTATGTGCTGACACTCTCGAATATCATTTACGGGAAGTGATACACTTGTGCAAGCACTGGTAAGACCAAGTTTTATTCAGATAGCTTGTTGTGGTCTCCTATTATATCAAAGATACTCTATACCAATTAGATATCCTTTCTCACGTTATAAGTAGTTATGATAGGGTCCCAAACATTGGCATCCTGATCACTTGGAACTTGTGGTGTTGCCATTGGAAATGTGGGATTTGCTGAAAATGAGATTAGTTGACTAAGATGGAGTAAGGACAAAATTGAGATTCGCGAGTAAGATTTAGTATCCAATGAATAAGTGCCACATGGCTAAACAAGCTTGATCGGTGAGATGGAAGAAAACTAACTCAAGATGAAGAGTTCAATCTCTTGCAAAGGGAACAAGTGAAAGCATCCTCCGACTTGATGAGGGTGAGTTAATGAGTGATCGAGAGGTCATCCCAAATTCCAACACTAATATTAAAATTTTGTTTTATATATATATATAACGACAGGTAAACACAATTTTCTCCTTAGAAATTAATATATATGAGCTGTGGAGCAGCTCAGCGTTGACTAAAGAGCTGCGTCTGCGTTCGAGTCGCCTTAAATATATATATTATTTTTCTCAATGGTAAATTAGTCAAGCGTTAGGTCTACGGGTAAACACAATTTCCTGCTTAGAAATTAATATATATGAGCTGTGGAGCAGGTCAGCCTTGACTAAATAGCTGCGTCTGCGTTAGAGTCGCCTTAAATATATATATTTTTTCTCAATGGTAAATTAGTCAAGCGTTAGCTCTACAGGTACACACATTTCTCCTTAGAAATTAATATATATGAACTGTGGAACAGCTCAGCGTTGACTAAACATCTGCGTCTGCGTTCGAGTCGCCTTAAAATATATATATTTCTCAATGGTAAATTAGTCTGCGTCTGCGTTAGCTCTAGATGTTGAAATCAGAGAAATCGATATTTTAAATTACAACCGCAAAGACTTGGAGCTTGGAAAGTTGGACGGGTGCATTAGTGAAAAGCATCATAGCAGGGAACCAGAAACGGCGCCCCTTGACCAGGGGTACTCAAAAGTCGTCATTTTAGGTGAGCGATGCGTGAATTCGGCGAAGCATCACAGGTATAGTTTCCATTAAATATTGCAATTACAAAGACTTGGACTTGGACTTGGGTGATTATTCAAAGTCGTCGAGTTACATGACAAAGATGAATCGCATTATAGCACGGAACCAGAGACGGTCCAGCTTGACAAGCGGTACTCAAAAGTCGTCATTTTGGGTGAGCGATGCATTCGGCGAAGCATCAGAGGTATAGTTTCTATTAAATCCGGTGAAACATCAAAGATATGGCTTCCATCAGTTTATTTGTTTTGCATTGTTTCATAATATTGATTCTGGGCACTGTGGGCAGACATACTGATCTCATCAATGCGAACAGAATTTTCAAATCCTAGGGAAAGTTAAAAACATGGTGCATGCTTCTATCCATTAAGCCTACGTATCTGTGCAGAGTAAATTAGAGTTTTGAGGAGCATTAATATTGGCACATCCTTGCGCTCTAGGCTCTCCACTCTCCGTTGGCCATGTCGATCCTGCATGATAAAGTCTCATGGTCGACTCTGTTCGTGAGCCAAACTATTAAACTATTTGGCGGAATGGTAGTTCTTTTGATGATCAATATTCCTCATTCACAGATTTGCCAGGCACAACTGTTTACGTGCCACCACAATGTTAACTATACAGAAGGCAGTACGTTCGAGGCAAATCTGAATACAGTCATGAATAGTCTTATCAAAGATACGTTACAAACAGGGTTTAACACATCTGTGTATGGCCAAAGTCCTGACCAAGTATATGGCCTCCTTCAATGTCGGGGAGACGCAACAGTCGAGCAGTGCTACAATTGTTCACAAGAGGCAAACACTACACTTCGACAAAACTGTGGGAATGCCCGCGGTGGTTTAATTTGGTTTACTTACTGCTTTTTACGTTACGAGAACTATAATTTCATCGGACAATTGGATACTAATGATGCATGGTATACTTACATTGGGAATGTCACAAGCGCTAATGTCTTTAATCAGGCTCTTGATGGACTATTCACCAAGTTGTTATCTGAAGCAACGTCTGGATCTAAATTATATGCCTCTGGAACAACCAGAGACTCTTTGTTTCGAGAGATTTACGCTATGGTCCAGTGCACCAGAGATATATCTATTGATAACTGCTCATCATGTCTGTCGGGACAAATAGGTTATATTTTTGCAACTTACAGTGGAAGTCAAGGAGCTCAGTCTTTAACGGGAAGCTGCAGAGTTCGCTATGAAATCTATAGTTTCTTTAAGTCGATTTCGTCACCACCCCCTGCGGAAGCGCCAGTTAATACGCCAGTGGCTAATACACGACAGAATCATAGCAGACCATCCAGTAGTAGTACGCAGAACGACAAGTCTTCAAACAAATTACCCATAATTTTAGGTGTTGCTGGCGGCTTGCTTCTGTTGTTATTGGTATGCGTGTTAACAATAGGGAGGAGATTGATGTCTGTCGTATTTCTAAATTCTTCCCAAGGTATTTGCATGAATTACTTATGAATACTAACGGTGCTTATGATTAGATCCGGGTTTAGATGGTATTCAATTTTGCGGCATAGGTCATGACGAAGCTGTGTATTTTGGTTGTATAGGTCATGGGCAAGTCGAGGAAGACACAGCAATCGATGAGGATCGGCAAATTGCGTTTACCATGGAAGAATTGATAGCTGCTACGGAAAATTTTCATGATAATAATAAGCTTGGGGAAGGTGGATTTGGGGCCGTATACAAGGTAACAATTAATAAGAAAGCTTCTCCTAGTTTATAGAATAGTACTCTCCGGCTGCTCTCACCGCACCTTTGACATTTTGGCTGAATTTTTCAGGGAACTGCTGAAGATGGAAAAGAAATAGCTGTGAAGAAGCTGTCCTTAAAATCTCTTCAAGGAAAGAAAGAATTTCTGAATGAAGTTAAACTTGTGGCCAAAATTCAACATAGGAATCTTGTTAACATACTAGGATGTTGCACAGAGGGATCGGAAAGGTTGCTTGTTTATGAGTACTTACCCAATAAAAGCCTCGATAAAATCCTATTCGGTGAGTCACTTCCGTGCTATTTTGTATGTGAAAAAACACCTTAATATTCCGAGATATTTAGCTCGGTCATGATGAATAGTTAGCGCAATGCATCCATTTTTACAGATCCAAACAAACGCAACCAGCTTGATTGGCTGAAACGCTACAACATTATAGTGGGAGTGGCTCGTGGGCTTCTCTATCTGCACGAGGATTCTCAACTGCGGATTATTCATAGGGATATTAAAGCAAGCAATATTTTGTTGGACGCAAATCTGAATCCTAAGATAGCCGACTTCGGCTTAGCAAGACTTTTTCCTGAAGATGAGAGCCACGTCAACACAAGAGTTGCTGGAACTTAGTAAGATTTCAAAATAATCATCACAGACTGTCACAATTGATTAACAATGAGTGATGGATATGTTTTAATCTGGGCTATTGATTTCAAGAGGATTGACAGTATTATAAATTTACTTCATGACAATTTTGCTTTTGGGGATTTAGCTGCCTCGTTATGTTTTAACTTTCTACAGGAATACAATTTCCTTTGCAAATAGCTTTCACTTTAACGTCACTCAATTCCTAAGATTTCCCTCACTATATAATCTTTGACATTGTAATTTGGATACACAGCGGATATATGGCACCAGAGTATGCTCTGCAGGGGCAATTATCTGTAAAAGCTGATGTCTATAGCTTTGGCGTTCTTCTCTTGGAACTTATTACAGGAAGAAAGAACAATGATTATAATCTGTCACTTGAGATGCAGACGCTTTTAGAATGGGTGAGATACTATGATACTGTTATAATTTTATTTTCAACTGAGCATATCTACAGTATTTAGGCCATGTTATTTAGTTCATTGGTCTTTAGACAGAGTTTTAAATATCGTGATTTTGCAGGCGTGGAGATTATACAAACGAGGGAATATTGTGGATATGATTGATGCAGCCATAATTGAAACGTGCAACGTGGAAGAAGCACTGAGATGCATTCATGTTGGTCTTTTATGTACACAAGCTGACTCATCACTTCGACCATCAATGTCTCTAATCACATTGATGCTTTCATCTCATTCTGTGACATTACCCGTTCCCACAAAGCCTGCTTTTCTGAGATCTCATGTTTCTGAAAACAGCCAGTCCACCAGTTCTGGCACCACATCTTCATTTCACGCTCCTCTGTCGAACGCCGATGCATCCATTACAGAGTTGGAACCCAGGTAACGCGCATATCCATTAGAGTTGGGACCCAGGTAACGCGCATTTTGGAGTCTATCTGCTTTAAAAATGGTACATATTTCAGTGTTGTGACATAATTGCCCTCAGAGACAGGTGCATAATTTGTAAAATTATTAATTATTATGGAATAATCACATTTGAGTGTGCGTTATGCTTTAATCTAACGATTATGTTTTTTTTCTTCTAAAGTTATAGAAATTTTAGCTATGTTTTGAAAAAATCTGATAGAAATTTTTGTAAATCCAAATAAAAGATGTCAAATTTCATAATTTTAAGTGTTTTAGACATTTTTGATGATGTTGAATATATTTCTACCATAAAAAACATATGATTCAAACATTATTTTTATAAAAAAATTTGAATTTATTTTGCTCTACTTTTAACGGCAATTCCTCCTCTCCCTACACGACTCCTTGTATATACCAGAGTTATTAAATTAACATGATGTCACTTTCGAGTTTGGACCGCTGAGATTTACAATTAGAACTTCTTGTGATGCTAATTTGTCGCTGATTTGACCTATAATTTGCAATCGTTATTCTGAATATTAATTCGTTAGTGATGGTGATATTGTGATTTTCAATTTTACGATTAATCGTGCATATTATTATACTTGCTCCTTAACGCTATCGAATTTGAGCTACATTCGTTCGATTTTATTTGGTGTGGAATTTGTTAAAACAATTATCAATGGATGAAATTTATGATGATGAGGGATTGACCCATTCGTGAAAGTGTCTTTATCGTCATAAGCGGGGATAACCACGATAGGGGCGGGAGAGATGGATAAGTGTCCCGCTTTTGTAATTGGTTCTGGATCTGAAAACTCTGTTAGGGGCTCGACTTTTAAGGACCTTTAGGTACTCGACCATAGGGAGAGGAGAGGAAAAAGGAGAGGCTTAGAGGGAGGAAGGATAGTGAGGTCTGTCAAGGCCAAGGATTTTATTCCCCATGGCCACGATGATTGGTTCAAGAAGCCCATCCCTGCTCCGGACACCTTCGAGAAAGGCAACATGGCTAATATTTCACCCACCATCACGGTGAACATCCCGGCATTATCGAGAACATACTTCTTGGAGCTTCCTTCTATCCCGAGGAGGTCTCAGCTTACAAAGCACTTTTCTAAGAGTTTCGCAATGTGTTCGCCTAGTCATATTCAGATAATGGTTAACATCCACTGAGACCAAAATTTGGTTTATCAAACCTAAAGAAACGAATTATTTAGTTTGATTTAAAATTTTATTCCTATGTTCAAAAAGTTAGGAGAGAAGCCTCTTGAGCTCACTATAATTTTGACATCATAAAACGCAGTGTTGCAACAAAGATTATGAAACTCAGATCTAATGTGGTTGTACGTGGGGCACTCTAAGAGGAATTGATTTTCATCCTCGATGTTCATATTCTCACAGAGATAGCAGATCCCTTCCATCCATGGTGTTTTAGAAACTGCCCAATGACCCGTTTCACTATGGAGCTCATGAGAGTTCGTTCTAATCTTGGCTATATTAATTTTCTTCTTTGAGCTAGTTAAAGAGATACTTTTGATCTTCTAGGATGGAGTTGATGACCTCCTTATAATATCTTAATTAATGTGTGAAATAATTAATTTAATTATTTTCAAATAAATTTTTTAATTTAAAAACTTTAAACTTATACCATTGATATAATGTGATTGTCATGTTTGCTTTACTATGATTATGTGCGGAATTCCCAACAACTTTACGAAGTGTTTCTGTAATCGTCTTTCCACTACAACTTACAACTTATGAAATGATTACTTAGTGTATGAATACAATTAGCCTTAGTGTGGCTGTCATATTTACATGCACAAACTAACCATAGATATTTCCATAAATCACAAAAGAAAAAAATCAAAATGTCTACTCTGAGGTGTATTCACAAATATGAAAGACAGAAAATACATAGCAACCTGTTACCATAACAATTATAAACACATTAATTGAACTTAATGTATTTTTACTTGTCTCATTGTGAATTTCTATGTAAAGAGTTTGTTCCTATTCTATAGGAGTGATTTTTCTAATTTGGTATGTGGTTGAGATATTCTTTCAACCAACAAATTGTGTGTCCAAGATAGTTTTCCTATCTTAAGACAATACTCCTGTATATATGTAATATCATATTTGATTAATGGAATACAAATTTCCTTTATGGAAATTTAACATGGTATCAGAGCCCTTGAGGGCTTGGCCTGTCTTGGGTTGAGGGAAATGGGCTGAGGGAAACAATAGAGTATATTCATATTTTGTTTAAGTTTTTAGTTTGTCCATCGAGCCGGGCTGTGAGAGTCGAGGGAGTGATGTTGTCTGATAGAAAAGATGTTTCCCGAATACTCCTGTTGTGTGTGTATCTGCAAAAAATTTCTTGGTATTTGTCACCGAGATCTGAAACTCGAAAATACTCCTGTTATTCAAATACCTAATCCATATGCCACCTCCTCTTCAAATTAGCAGCAACAACCCTCTGCCTCTCTAGTGATGTAAAGATAAGAAGTTACCGGTGTTCTGCAAAGCGACTGTGCTTGATCGGTTGTTGTACGACGAGAGGGTGGACGATGCCACTGAGAAGGGCCGAGTCCTCGAAGGCTCGCTGTGATTTGCTGTCAGTAGTGATGCCGAATGCGCTCGAAGACCAATTGGTGGATTCTGAGCCTGAAGTCGTCGGTGAAGTTCGGTGCAACTTTTGAAGCGTTTGAGGCCGAGAGATTGTCGGTGTGGTTGGGGTTTGGGACGAGAGAACTAGCCCAGATTTTCTTTTGCAGGAGGAGAGAACACTGGGTGCCTTTGTGGCCAAGGATCGAGTCTGAGGAGGTTTGTAGAGATCCAATGAGGAGCGAAATGGCGTCTCTAACGCCTGGAGTTCTGATGAAGCACGTGCAACACATTAACAATGACATGGAGAGGGATTACATCATGAGGGTGTTTTGTGAGGCAACTGCTTGTTCCGACAGGCTGCGTTCGAGTGCTAGGTGTTAGATTGCGTCAATGCATTATGGGAAGCTTGCACCTTATATGCAAGATATCTTTGTGATTACGGTGAAGGCAGTTAGGGAGGATGATGAGCCTGTAGCTCTACAGTCTGTTGAGTTTTTGTGCAGGTAATGCAAGGTGGTTTTGCAAGGCAGCAGGGTTTGGTGATCGATCCTGATGGCTCGCAGCAACATGGGAGGCCGAGAGCAGAGATTGCTGGAGTTGAAGAGGCTATGTGGAAAATGACTCTGCAACAGCTGCATGAGAGTTTTGGAGTTTGATCTGTGACGAGGCCGATTAACCCACTTGAAGAGCTTACGTTTTCGATGGAGTTCTGAGTAAAAATAATTCAATATTACTCAGAAGCTCCTATTTGTTTTTCATTTGTTTGCCTCATAGACAACAGTTAATCTTCTAGTCTCGCTTCGGTGAGAATGAAAGTGAACAAAACATGTTTTCCAACGATTTCTGGAGCTTGGAATGGCTCACTTGTGGCATCTTGAACTGGGCAGTGAAGAAGGGACAGTGCATTGGCTTCGATCGACGGTGCTTTGGCGAGGAGGAGGATCTATTATTGCGTCATCTGCCAAGAGATGTGAATAAATCCAAACTTTGTGATGCATTGCTTATCACCATCAATGGCATAGCTGCAGGCATGAGGAACATTGGCTAAGCAACTTGTTTAGGGATGCCACTATTCCAACTTTTGAGTCATGATTGATGTATGTATGCATCCCAATTGGGAATATACCCTATCCAGATTGATATTTGTATAAGGTACAACAAGCATGTTAGGGATTTTTTTGTCAAAATCCCAAAAACAATATAAACTGCACACAGAGACAATACTCTGATGCTGCCACAGGATCTTTAACACAGCGGAAGTTTAAAAGATTGTTTCTGAGAACAGAGTATAACATGCATAAAAGGGATTTGTATTAAAAAAAAACTTGGTACAAAATTCATCCTCTTTCACTCACAGTACCAGAAAGAAAGAAATACAGTGCTATTCTATTCATTCATTTCCCATTACATTCAGTATGCTACGCTGCTGTGTATTACAAACATTCATTTGCGCTGCTGCGCTTTTGCACGCACTCACTCTCTCTGCGGACTTCTGAGCTTTTCAACTTTTTTTTTTTAACACAACTACATAAAAACTGATTACATACAAAATTTGAGCGAATTAATGAATGAGGATGGAGACCATGCTGTGAGCTGCTCGAGGCTGTCCTTCTTGTCCTCGACTGAGTTTCATATTTACTGTGGTGGCTGAGAAATTCAATGTGAAAGAGTTGGATTGCAACCTGTCTCCTTCTTCGGCCATACTAAGAATTGAATGCAGTCACCTACTGCTGTACTGCTTCACGTCCGCTCTTAACTAGCTCCGCGCCAATTCTCTGTTTCTCCTCATATTTGAAAATATATGAAAAGCACTGTAGAACACATAAAGTTTCCTTTTGACGGACTTCAAAAGTTAAACCATTATGCTTCAGAAACCCATTGGATCCGGGCTTCATCGCATAGCGCTCATATAAAAGATTGTGTACCCATGGTTTCTCCGATTGCGATATGCCGATCGTGCTATGGGCCGATACCTCCGATCGTATATATATATATATATATATATATATATATATATATATATATATATATATATATATATACCTGAAATACATTAAAACACAAAAAAAGAGCCGCTTACGGAACCGAAATAATATTAAACAAAATTTTGAATACCCGTCGGGTCCGGGTTATCGGGTCGCAACATAACCCATGGTAAAGCCTGCCATATTGAAAATGCCGATAGCGATACACCGATGCGATATCGGTGATCGCTCATCGCAACCTTTAAATGCATATTTGTAAGTCCTCCACTACGACTTCGCCTATGTGATATCGGTGATCGCTCATCGGCGATATTTCTTATCGCTGCCACTGCCTGTCTGCAATTTGGTTTTTCTCATAATATTGGAGTGTTTATGCCTCCCGATCCTTGGTAACTTTCCGGTGCTATTTTGGTAGGAATGCAAGCGCTCGGTCATTAGCTTAGTGCTGCTGCACGCCTCAACTGTTGCACAATTGAAATTACATTTTCAACACTCCCCTTTAATTTCAACTGTTGGGCATTCAATCATACCCAAACACTTCCTCAAAAATTCAAAGCTTTTTTGATCCAATGGCTTTGTCAGAATGTCTGTAACCTATTCCTGAGTCATGCAATGTTGTAAACTGATTTCTCCATTGCTTACCAATTCTCTGATATAATGAAACCTTGTATCAATGTGTTTCGTTCGTTTGTGAAACACAGAATTCTTGGACAGGGCAATAGCTGAGCTATTGTCACAAAAAATAACTGTTGCTTTTGCCTGCTCTTGGCCTAAGCTCCTCAACATTCTTCTCATCCACACTGCTTGACATGCTGCTGCTGTAGCTGCTACGTACTCTACTTCTGCTGTAGACAACGCCACAATTGGCTGTTTCTTAGAAGCCCATGAAATTTCTCCTGAACCCATGTGAAAGACATAACCGGATGTGCTTTTCTGATCATCCACACTTCCAGCCCAATCGCTATCGGTGTAGCCAACTAAATATGAATTATTTGAAAAAGTATACAAAATGCCAAATCTTTTTGTGCCTTTGATATACCTTAGTATTCTTTTTGCTGCCTGCCAATGTGCCTCTTTTGGCCTCTCCATGAATCTGGAAATCAAACTAACATCAAACATCATGTTAGGCCTAGTTGCAGTTAAATACATAAGGCTGCCAACTATGCTCTTGTACAAACCAGGATCAAAATCCTTGCTGCTGTCCTCTTTGCTGAGTTTTAATCCCATTACTGTGGGAGTGATTGCTGCTTTGCATTCTTGCATATTAAATCTGTTCAACACTTCATTTACATATCTTGCTTGAGAGATAAAAATTCCATTTTCATTTTGATCTACTTCTATTCCTAATAAGTATCTCAGCAAACCCATGTCAGTCATCTCAAATTCTTCTTTCATGACTGATTTGAAGTTTTCAATGAGGTAGTCATCATTACCTGTAAAAATCACATCATCAACATATAGCACAACAATTAAAATTTTACCATCATTTTCTTTGATGTAGACAGTGGGTTCTCCCTCACATTTGTCAAATTCATTTTCCAGTAGATAGGAATCTATCCTATTGTACCACGCTCTTGGTGCTTGTTTCAACCCATAAAGAGCTTTCTTCAATCTGCAAACTTTGTATTCTTGGCCTTTCTTCTCATAGCCTAGAGGTTGTTCAATGTAAACCTCTTCCTTTAACACTCCATTTAGGAATGCCGACTTCACATCCATTTGGTAGAATTTCCATTTGTTTTGTGCTGCTATGGACAACACTGCTCTCACGGTTTCCATTCTTGCAACCGATGCGAAAGTCTTCTCATAATCTCTCCCATATTGCTGCTTGTATCCCTTGGCGACCACCCTTGCCTTATGTCTTTCAATTTTGCCTTCAGCATTGCACTTGGTCTTATAGACCCATTTGACTCCAATAACTTCTTTACCTTTTGGTAGCTCAACCTAATCCCATGTCTTGTTTCTTTCTATGGCATTCATCTCCTCATCCATAGCTTCTATCCATTTCTTATCTTTAATAGCATCTTCGAAATGAATAGGGTCTTCAACATGACAATACAAGGCAAATAATGAATTCATTCCTTCATTATAAATGTCACTTAGATTCCTAAACTTCTTACCTCTTTCACTTGGTGTGAAAATGCTTGAAGATGCACTTGAATCTCCTCCTTGTGGTGTGCTTGGACAAGCACTCTCATTTCTTCTCAAGGGTGTTCCTTGCTGTCCTTGTGTTGGCGCTGCTATTTGGGGATGCATTTTAGCCTCCTCTTCATCATCTTCATCATGAGACAAACAATTTTTAACATTAAATGTTTTCTCTATGCTTCCATCCCAAGATTCCTCCTCAATGAACTGAACATCTCGGCTCACAAAGAACTTCTTGGTAGATGGGATATACAGCCTGTAAGCTTTGGATTCCTCACTGTATCCTATGAAGATACATTTCTCCCCTTTGCTGTCCAACTTCCTCCTTAGCTGATCTGGAATGTGTGCATAAGCCACACATCCAAAAACTTTCATGTGGGTGACTCCCTGCTTTCTCCCACTCCATGCTTCTTTAGGCACTTTGTTCATCGCAGCTTTTGTAGGACACCTATTCAAGATATATATTGCACAGTTTATGGCTTCAGCTCAATAATCATTTGGCAAATGCTTTGCCTTCAACATGCTCCTCACCATATCCATAATGGTCATGTTCTTCCTTTCAGCAACTCCATTTTGCTGTGGGGTGTACCTAGCTGTAAACTGTTTATGAATTCCATTTTCTCTGCAAAACCGTAGGAATTCCTTGGAGATATACTCACCTCCTCTGTCTGTTCTCAAAACTTTGATGCGCAGCCCACTTTGATTTTCCACGAGTGCTTTGAAATTTCGGAATTTTTCAAACACTTCACTTTTATTCTTCAAGAAATAAACCCAAGTTTTTCTTGTAAAATCATCAATAAATGTTAGAAAATATTGGCTGCCTGCTAAAGATTGATTTTGCATCGGTCCACATAAATCTGAGTGGACAATCTCTAAGGGTGCTTTTGCCCTTATGCTTTTCCCGCTTGGAAAACTTTCTCTGTGTTGTTTTCCCAATATGCAACCTTCACAAAGGTTGTCCGGTTTCTCTATCAATGGTAATCCTCTTACCATTCCTTTTCTGCTCAACAAGTTAAGACCTCCAAAGTTGAGATGTCCAAATCTCAAATGCCACAACCAATTTTCATCCTTTGGTTGGCTTTGGAAAGCCTCTTGGGAAACTGCTGCAATTACTTCTTTGTTTTTCAATTCTGCTCTTATTCTGAGAGGGAACATTCTGTTCCTTGTCATTTTTACTTCAGCAATGCATCGCTTGCTGGGTGCTCTATCCATGATGGTGCATACATCATTTTCAAAGAAGACATTGTAACCCTTTTGAACAAGCTTTCCAATATTCAAGAGATTACATCTCATTCCAGGAACATAATAGACATCTGCTATGGTTTTCCTTTCACCTTGCTTGGTAAATATTTTAACTTCTCCTTTACCCATAACATAAATTTTGCTATCAGTCCCAAGTGTGACTTGTGACTTTACACTTTGATCTAAAGCAGAAAACAAAGCTATGTTTCCTGTCATATGGTTGCTGCAACCAGAGTCTAGAAACCATATATCTTCACTGTTTGTTTCAGCCATATTACAAGCTAACAATACATTATCTTGGCTGATATTTTCTCTAGTAATATTTGCATTAGATCTATTATTCACATCATGCTGCTTCTTCCTACATTCACTGGCATAATGCCCATATTTTTTACAGTAATAACATTGGACATTATATTTTTCATACCTTTGTCCTTGAGCATGATGTTGTCCTCCTTGTTGGCTGCTGCCTTGGCCTTGGTTCTGATTTGGATTGCTGCCTCTTCCTTGAGCATTCGCTGGACTGTTCCTTCCACCTCTGTTCTGGCTTCTGCTTCTTCCTCTTTTGTTTCCTCTGCCTTGACCTCTTCCTCTTCCAAAGGACATCTGGGTCTTGAAGGCTTGCTCTAGAGATGAGTTTTCATTTCTACTCAACCTCTGCTCATGAGTGATCAGTGATGCATGAAGTTCATCAACTGAGAAATTTGTGAGATCCTTTGTCTCTTCTATGGTGGTGACAATCACATGGAACCTTGAGGGTAAACACCTCAATAGTTTCTCCACAATCCTCCTTTCTTCAAGTATCTCTCCATGAGATCTTATTTGTGTGACCAGACCAATCACATGTGTGAAGAATGAGTCAATATTGTCTGACTCTTTCATGCACAGGTTCTCAAAATCTTTCCTCAGCAATTGTAGTTTTGCTATCTTCACTCTCCTCATGCCTTGATAGGTTGTCTTGAGGGTTTTCCATGCATCTTTGGATGTCTTAGCTGCTGCTAACCTTGGAAACACACTTCCATGCACTGCTTGATACAAGAAGAAAAGGGCTTTTGAATCCTTCTTCTTGTAGCTCTTTAACAAATCTTTCTCTCCCTGAGTTAATGCATTAAACTCATTTTCATCTGTTGGTTGTTCAAAACCATCCTCAACTATTTCCCATAAGTCTTGGGAAGCAAACAAGGCTTTCATTGTTATTGCCCAATAGTCATAGTTTTTGCCATCAAATAGTGGGAGCTGCATACCCATGCTATTGCTGGTGCTGGCCATTCCTTGCACTCTTAACTATGCTTCAAAATACAGTGAAGTATTTAAGAAAAATACCTTGGATTCTTTTGCCTGAGACTTCGCTCTGCTGGAGAAGCTCCTGCAGCAAAAGGAACCTTCCTTCAGCTTCTTTGAACCCTTCAAAGAGCCTAAACCTCAGCTCTGATACCACTGTTAGGGATTTTTCTGTCAAAATCCCAAAAACAATATAAACTGCACACAGAGACAATACTCTGATGCTGCCACAGGATCTTTAACACAACGGAAGTTTAAAAGATTGTTTCTGAGAACAGAGTATAACATGCATAAAAGGGATTTGTATTAAAAAAAAACTTGGTACAAAATTCATCCTCTTTCACTCAGAGGGATTTACCAGAAAGAAATACAGTGCTATTCTATTCATTCATTTCCCATTACATTCAGTATGCTACGCTGCTGCGTATTACAAACATTCACTTGCGCTGCTGCGCTTTTGCACGCACTCACTCTCTCTGCGGACTTCTGAGCTCTTCAACTTTTTTTTTTTTTACACAACTACATAAAAAATGATTACATACAAAATTTGAGCGAATTAATGAATGAGGATGGAGACCCATGCTGTGAGCTGCTCGAGGCTGTCCTTCTTGTCCTCGACTGAGTTTCATATTTACTGTGGTGGCTGAGAAATTCAATGTGAAAGAGTTGGATTGCAACCTGTTTCCTTCTTCGGCCATACTAAGAATTGAATGCAGTCGCCTACTGCTGTACTGCTTCACGTCCGCTCTTAACTAGCTCCGCGCCAATTCTCTGTTTCTCCTCATATTTGAAAATATATGAAAAGCACTGCAGAACACATAAAGTTTCCTTTTGACGGACTTCAAAAGTTAAACCATTATGCTTCGGAAACCCATCGGGTCCAGGCTTCATCGCATAGCGCTCATATAAAAGATTGTGTACCCATGGTTTCCCCGATTGCGATATGCCGATCGCGCTATGGGCCGATACCTCCGATCATATATATATATATATATATATATATATATATATATATGCCTGAAATACATTAAAACACGAAAAAAGAGCCGCTTACGGAACTGAAATAATATTAAACAAAATTTTGAATACCCGTCGGGTCTGGGTTATCAGGTCGAAACATAACCCATGGTAAACCCTGCCATATTGAAAATGCCAATAGCGATACGCCGATGCGATATTGGCGATCGCTCATCGCAACCTTTAAATGCATCTTTGTAAGTCCTCCACTGCGACTTCGCCAATGTGATATCGGCGATTGCTCATCGGCGATATTTCTTATCGTTGCCACTGCCTGCTTGCGATTTGGTTTTTCTCATAATATTGGAGTGTTTATGCCTCCTGATCCTTGGTAACTTTCCAGCGCTGTTTTGGTAGGAATGCAAGCGCTCGGTCATTAGCTTAGTGCTGCTGCATGCCTCAACTGTTGCACAGTTGAAATTACATTTTCAACAAAGCAAGCAGGCTGTTAAAGTGGTGGAATTGGAGCTATTGAAAGGCTTCAATGCTTTGAATTTAAATTTGGTATTTGTCATGTTATTAATGTAAATCTGGTTGAAAGAATTGTACACTTTGTTATTGTGATATTTAGTTTGGCCAACTATTGTCACACATTTATGTTTATGTTGGAACTGACCATTCCAACAATAGACAAATTTATTTGCAGAGATGTTTAACAACCAGATATCATGAAGACATGACAGTGAATATGACATTAGAGGAGCTGCATTAGAGATTGGAAGATGATGGACAACCCAGTGTTTGTGAGTTAGTGTGAGTTTTTGGAATAGAATTATGACAATGATAAAGTATGAGTCACACATTCTAATTATAGCAAATCTACATGTCATAGATTGCTTTGTAATGGTTGGTTGTGGTCATTGAAATGTTTTATGTACCTAGTATCTTCTTAAGCTTGGAATATATTAAAAGGGCATATGGTTGTAAGACCTAGAGAGGCATGCATACCCCTTTGTTATGTGTTCCCTAGTGACATCAAGTTGTGGAATCAACCACTCGGTAGGTACGAGGGTGGTAGGTGTACTCGTATCTAAGCTTGATATGTAATCGGAGAATTGAGTCTTCGATTAAGGGGGGGAATTGTGAGATGGAATAATCTCAAAGTGTGAAGGACCAAGTCAAAGAGAGTTCATCAAGGAGTTGAATGAACCATGTATGCAAAGGACTTCCTACTAGACCAGTGGTTGCAATAGTTAGGTACCCATGCATTCCAGTGGATGGTTGTTCATTTATATGGACATCGACAATTTGATGATGTCTACATGAAAAAGGTACAACGTGTAATTGTCACATTAGACCAGAACTAGACTTTGCAGATTGATATCGATACAAGTACTCATTAAGGGGGTTTGTTGGAATATTAATTCCTACTTGTCTCAGTTGTGACTTTCTATGTAAAGAGTGTGTTCCTATTCTATAGGAGTGGTTTCCCTAGTTTGGTGTGTGGTTGAGATATTCTCTCAACCAACAGATTGTGTGTCCAAGATAGTTTTCCTATCTTGAGACAATACTCATATATATATGTAATATCATATTTGATTAATGGAATACATATTTCCTTTATAGAAATCTAACACTTAAACACAAAAATATACTATTGCTTGTATTTAAGATAAAAGTTTATTAACAAAAAAGACATTATGTACAAAACAAAAGAGTCTAATAAAAAATGTAAAGAAAAGAAATAGCAAAAATAAGACACAAGATGACAAGATAAGGAAAAAGATCCTTCATTGAGTATATTTGAAATATTGTTAAGATATAATAAGCTTAAACTTGATAGATTATGAATAATCTATGACAAAACATTTCTTTACAAATGACAATGTTTGTAAATCGCATGAGTCAAATGCAAGTAGTAAATAAAAAAAATTAGGTATAACTGCTGCAAAAGTTCCAATTATCATAATGAAAAGTAAATAAAAGTAATGTGTCATCAATGACCAAAGTGAAAATATACCTTAATCAACAAAACAAAAATTTCAAACCTCCATTCATGACTACTTTTTAATTTAAAAGTAGTCCTGTAACAAAAGTTTCATGAGACTTGAAATATCTATAACAACTCAACAAATTATCCTAAAACTAAAGAAATCATACTCATTTGTACCATACTCTGTGATAAGATAACTCATTTTTGCCCTTTTCCACGTTGGTATTTGTAACTAAGCTTGAGACAATTATTAAATTGTTTTCAAGTGTTTTCTTTTACTCAAAGTTACCAATAAAACTCTTTGACGGATGAGTAAGAAGGAAAACATTTTAAATGATGGACTATTAATAAACAGGGGGAAAACATGACTCATGAGGGAGGAAGGACCCATTTCCATAATATTTGCACATTATCATTTTCTATTTTTTTTTTAAAAATATCCACGTCATGCATGATAAGCACCTTGTACCTCCCATATATGCATGCATTGCATTAGGGTCAATCATCAAGTGATTGAATTTTCATTCAATTTTTTCACACACACACATATCAAAATGAGTGCATAAGAACTTGCCCACATATGTTTGATCATCAAAATAAAACCATCATCAAAACTTCCATCAAAATTACTGCGACTAAAACTAAATATAAGTCCAAAACTTTATCAATTGTCATGTAAGTCAAAATCTATATGAAAAATAAGTTGATTTATATGTTGTTTTAGGGAAAATATCATCAACTATAATCAATCATCACCCTATATATGATTTTTAAAGGTTGGAATCAGATGTAACTTCCTTTCCCTTCCCTCCTTCATCAATAGGTGCAACTATAGAAACATGATCTGAATTGGAGTGTTCAGGATTAGGAATATGATTTTGAATTTTAAGACTGAAAAAATTTGCTTGCAGATGGTTAGGATTGGCTTGATAAAAAATTTGGGAATTAGTTTAATAACTAGAGGATCAATAGGAGTAGCAACAACACCAGTATGACTAGGGTCTGCTATTGGAGTGATAATAGGAACACTAGGTTTAGGGCCAAAATAAGGGCTTGATGCTTTTAATGGGGAAGATTGAGCATGGGTTATTGAAGAGTGTGGTTGTTTAGGCATTTATCATGCAAGGATTGCAACAATTTGTCCTAGCCTTTGTTTCTACATGAGAATGATCAAGTAATGGGTTCCAACCATCATTTAAACCATCAGGGCTTTGCACAATTATTTCATGAACATTAGGATGAGTCTATAATGAGGAAGAATAATTTCTTTGGAAAATAGGAGGCTGACAGAACACATTAGAGGATCCTAGAAATAATTGTCTAGTGGTTTCCAATTAATATAACTCTTCTGAATTTGCAATAAAATAAAATGAAAAATGAAATTTCTCATTTCTACCATTTTCCAACAAACCCAGTGGTTTATTTCCTTCCTCTTCGTTGAGCGATCTGAATGGAAACTTGTGTCTGCAAACATGAGTTGTAAAATAAACTATAACACATGACCAAAACAACAAGTCGATATTCTAAACATCAACATATTTTCCGTTTAGACTGTTACAATAGACTTGCATTAAAAATACACATGAATGAACTCTATTACAGGGGAAATAAAGGTGTAGTGAATTATGAATAGGGGTAGCAAGAGGGTGTGACGAAGGACAAAGTAAAATAAAGAATGCCTCATAAAAATTCTTCAAAACATATATGTTTTTCATTTATTTTGTCACAAACATCTGCAATTGAATATTTCACTTGAAATTATTTCTTTTCAACTCCAAGTTTAGGTCCTTTTACTTGTCATATTTTGTAGCATATCACATATTTTTTTATTTGTACAGAATAATAGTCTTCATATCTTATAATAGAGGCATCTATAGTCCAATGAGCATAAGTGAGTTAAGTGGGTTTTCACAACTAGAGTTTTAATTTGGGCTTGAGGATTTTAGGCTTATGAACTGAACGATGGACGAAGACATGGGAATTCTTAGTAAAATAGAAGAAATGCAATGAATTAACTATTGAGTGTAAGGACCTAAGTATTGGAGTATAAGGAACATAATGTGAATGAAAATTTCATACGAATTTAAGTCCAAAATTGCATGAGCAACTTTTATAGATTGTAAGTAGATTGAAAATTTTAGGAGTTTCCCATTTCAATGCTCATTTCTTGAGAAAATTTTATGAAACCCTCTGTAAACAATTAGGGATTTTAGTTTCAAGAGCTTAGAATTCAATTTTCTTTAGGTGACCACAAATGCCTTGCCAAAATAGCTTACAAGTTGAACAAATTTTGCAAAACCAAATATTGTGATCCGAATTGGATCATTACATTGTTTGTCATATATCTCGATGCATTTGGAGTGTAAAAAGTGGAGGAATCAACTCATGGGATTGATTTTACCGGTGGGACCTAGTTTGGCGAAACATGGTCTGAAACTTTCCAAGAGTGTTTTCAGGCATTAAACGACATTTTTTGGGGGTAAAATTTGCCACTTTCTCACCACACCTTTTCATATTATTCTACACATGGAGACCTTTCCAATGATGTAAGAAGCGCATCAATCAAAGTATGTATGCAAACGTTATGCCACTCAGAAGTTAACCTTCCTATTTTCACACCTATAGTTTGAGAGGATGTCGCGTCAACCCTCATTATTCATGGAAAATGGGCTAGCCACATGTTTTTGATGTAAAAGACTCTAGAATAGTCTATTTTCTAACTCTAATTAAGAGTTGGTGTAGTAAAACTTAACCACTAGTAGGCTATTGGGATGTGTTATAACTAGGCCACTAGGAGGAAGAGGCATTCCATTCTTTCGAGAGAATTTTATTCCATAGCTAAGCAAAGATAGCCAGGAGAGATTGGATGTAGATCAGAAAGAGAGGATTTTTGCACTGTAGCAATTCACAGGCCACAATCGTTACTTATTTGTACCTGTAGCCATACTTTGAGACAGAGAAAGAGAGCGAAGCGACATCACCTTCCAATTGGGTTTTCTACAGAAAGGGTTTCCTAGAGAGCACATATTGTGTCTTATGTGTGTGTGCATGCTTATTTTGCCGTTCTCTACTTTTCTGCATAATTTCCATTCTCATGCATGCACTAATTACAGTTAAATACATAGATATTAAAGTTTAATAAACTGTAATAGTGTAAAATTTCAGTGTTTTATTATATTATTATCATATTTGTTATGACGAATTGTCTAGTGGAATATCCATGGAATATTATGGATCATTTGGTATCATAGTAGGCTTCTTTTTGTATTTTGTAGAGATTTCAGGGATCTACATTGGTGGGGATGAAAATCGTAAAACCCTAATCATGACCAACGATTCTGTAAACAAACCTTGTGATCCTGCAGAGGTGAGGTTTTTGCGGCTCAAACAACAAGTCGCGGATATAAACTGAAATGTAAACCTCCTCATGCTGGCCCAAAGCAACAAGCTGGGGATATTTGGAGAAGATGGAGGTTCAAACAAAGAGGAAAAATTATAAGGGGGATCGAGGGATCAGGAAGACACGAAGAACTAACCAAAGAAAGAACCTATAAAATATCAACCTAGTTTGAGTGTCATGAATGATTCCCTATTCAAAATGGAAGAAAAAGTTGATATCAAGTTGTACCATGACGATATTAACGCTTTGAAACTGAACCACTGGTTGCAGCAACTAGAAGTTTATTTTAGTGTCCATCGGATCGAGGAAGGGCAAAACATCTCATTCGCACAATTGAAATTAGAGGGCCATGGATTGACTTGGTGGGAGAGCCACACAAAATCCCTGAGGTTGGAGGGAGAACCTCCAGTGACTAAGTGGGAGGATCTCAAAACCTTTATTAAGTCATAATTTTATCCCATTGGGTATGTGGAGGACTAATGGATCTAGCAACATTACTTCTAAAGAAAAAGTCAGGCCAAAGCATGTAGGAGTACACCACATAATTCAAAACGATGACTATAATGTTGGGTATCTCGCAAAAGAACCCAGACGTACTCCTCAAGTATTTGGGGGGTTTGCACCACCATTTGCGTGAGAAGGTGATGTTGTTCAAGCCCAAATAAGTGGACGAGGCATATGTACAGGCATAATGCCTATAGAACATAGGCCTTAAAAGAGTGAAATAGGGTGGATCAAAGCAGAGGGAGCAACAAGAAGCTTCTAAGGAGGGAAAGAAGAAGCAAAAAGGGGGAAAAGATAAAAATATGATAGCCACAATGCACCAGTGCAAAGATCCTAGTGACCATTGCAACCACTGCAGCATTCATGGAAATACAGATGAGAAGTGATGGAAGTTGCATCTAGAGATAAACCTGAAGAACAAGAAGAAATATAATAAGAAGAAAAATCTCATCACCACTGATTCAAGCAACCAAGTTGGAAGAAGCTTGGACATGGACACGAAGATCATTTGTACATCAGTGGAAAAGGAGGTGAATATGAGTAGCCTTCAACAACAGGAAGAGAAAGAAATGACCAAACTATTCCATATAAAGATACAAGTCAAGAAGACAAATATTGATGCTCTGTTTGACTTAGGATCGCAGGCGAATCTCATTGCAGCAGAGTTGGTCAAGAAGTTGGGGCTGGAAGTTTGTGATCATATGAACCCATAGCCACTAGGATGGGTAAATAAGGATGCAGAGCTGAAGGTAACAAAACAATGCAAAATTAGATTTTATATCAGTGATGATTTTAATGATGAAGTAGATCTGGATGTGGTTCCCCTTGATGTATGTGGAGTCGTGTTTGGGAGTCCATACATGTACATGCTTTATGTAATATTCATGAGGAGAGCTAACCAATATTGACTCATCAAGGATGGAAAATCGTTCATCATCAACGCGTAGAAAGTCAAGTCAAAAATTTCACTGGTAAGTGCCAACCAAGCCAAGAAATTGATCAGTTCCAGCAAGAAGTATGTTTTATTGTTTTTAAGAGAAAGTCAATCTGAAGAGGAGTCAATAAGAGGCAAGGAATCCCTAGAGGGGTGTACTAATAAACAAAAAAAAAAATTGGATGAGTTGTTACAGGCATACAAGGATGTGTTATGAGAGCCTAAAGGGTTACCAGTTAAGAGAGAAGTGGAGCACAAGATCCAGCTATTTCCGGACTCCCCATTGCCAAATATTGGGTTGTACAGGTAGTCTGTTATAGAGGCAAGTGAGGTGAAGAAACATTTGTAGTAGTTACTGGAACAGGGTGTCATTCGACTGAGTATATCACCATGTGGGTCACCCATCATCATTGTGCCAAAGAAGGATGGGACTTGGAAGATGTGTATATATTACAGGGCATTGAATGAAATCACGCTCAAGAACATATACCCACTTCCTAGGATAGACGATATAATAGATAAATTGTAGCAAGAAAAGTATTTAACCAAGTTGGACTTGAAGTATGGATATCACCAGGTTCGAGTCAAAGAAGAAGATACATGGAAGACTGCCTTCAAAACCAGGCAAGGTTTGTATGAGTGGTTAGTTATGCCATTTTGCCTATGTAATGCACCAACTACGTTTATGAGATTAATGAATGATATATTGCGCCCTTTTATAGATTCATTTATTATTGTCTATATGGATGATATACTAGTATATAGTGCTACATGGCAGGAGCATATTTCACATTTGACGCAGGTGATAGAAACATCGAAGAATCACCAATTGCTAGCAAATATCAAGAAGTGTGAATTTGTGCAACAGTCTTGGGTGTATCTGGGGTATATGATCAGTGGAGGAGAGCTGAAGATAGATCCTTACAAGATGGAGGCCATCATGAAATGGCCAATGCCTACTTAATTTTCTGAGGTCAGGAGTTTCATTGGAGCAACAAAGTACGTGAGGAATTTCATAGACTCAGTTTCAGTTGTAGCAGCACCACTCCATGCCATAAAAAAAAGTGGCAAGAGTTTCCAATGGGGAAAAGGTCTAAAAAAGGCTTTCGAGGAGTGTTACACAGTAATTTGTCACTGTCCTCATCTCAGTCCCTCTGCTGTGTCATGTATCAAATAAACATGTTCATATCTTCCCACTCATGCAAGAATATTAAGCAAATGCTCTTTGATGCTACAAGTTGACCCTTATTCCCTAAGTTTCTTCCTCGTCGCGAGTAAGCCATTAATATACGCGTCGATACCTTGTCATAAACAGTCTCATCACGACACCGTTGCAAGTGTACACCTATTTCCTATGACGGTTGATTTTTAGGGCCCGACGTGAGGCTCCCAGTTATTTATAGCGACGATTGGTTTGCATGCATTGCCTCCTTGCGATGCCATTGCTGAGACTTAGTTCACGACTAGCGATGATCCAGATTGGGCGAATTTGTTCAAACAGTCAGCCTTCTGGATGTCTCTAGAGCTGGTTGTTGGGTCAGTTTGGGTCGCCCTTCCTCCTCTAGGATGGTGGTTCCGTCTTTTGTGCAACCTTCCTTGAGGATAATCTCCCTCTCCCTCATTCCATGGAGACTCCTTCTCTTATAAAATCACTCACGATTTTTATGATCTGCTAGTTCTTTTAGTTGGGTAGTGCTGTTGATTCTTTTGAGTTTAGTAGATAGCTTTGGTGTGAGTGTGACAAGTGTGGGATTGCTAATAGTTTGGTAAGAGGTTGTGGAGTGCCTTAACTTTGTATTAAATCTTGTGAGTGAGAGAGAGATATTTTCTATTTGGGAGACCCATTCTTGAGAGTGAATGCTTGAAGAAACATACTGGCTGGACCCTCTGAGAAAGCTTGCGACGTCAAGACTTGGTTGTAAGCTTTGCTCTTGATTCATTTTAATACAATCAATGATGATTTCCTATATATGGTGTTATAGACATTTTTGTGCCTTACAGCATGAAGCATGAAATGTTGATAATATAAGGGATCCAAAGTCCCTAAACATGTTGTTCCTACCCCTAGAGGAACAAGGTCAGCAAACCACAGCACTGAAAATCAGTTCTCCACCTGAAAACACTCAAAAACAAGCTAATTCTGGATCATGTCAACTGCTCCACTGAGCATCTGCGCTGAATGTCAACTGCTCCACTCTGTACCTGCGTTGAATGTCAAAAGCAATGAAGGCTACCTGCGCTGGGCGAGATTGGCCAAGTGGCACAGTCATTCTGCAAGGTGTCAAATGCCCAGGAAGCTTCCAAAATGACACTTGGATCAGGGAATTCGCCTTGTGATGAGTAAGAGGATCTAGATCTCCAAGTGGAAGCAAGAAACTCCCAGTGGACTCAAGAACTGAAGTATAACTGAAGTGGGAGAGGACAGTAGTCAGCTTCATGCCAAGCTCAAGCTGACTCATCCTTTCTCCAAAAATCCTATATATAGAGCTCTCTCATGAGGTCTAAAGAGGCTGGAATCTTGTGAATGTAAGGAAGTGCTGTTGGTTTGTGTATAGAACTATTGGGTGATTGCTTTGAAGGAGGTGAAGAGGAGATTTCTTTCTGCTGGGAGGTGTTGCTGGATTGGGCCTCTTATGGTTGTAACACTCTCAGAACTTTACTTCTTCCATTAATAAAGCATTTGAGGTTCTTCTATATGCATGTGTCTCTGTGGCGTATTGATGCTTGTATATTTGATTTATTCTAATCCTTGAATCAGTTATGGATGTATGCTTCTTGTAGTTTCCCTTTCTTGTGCTTTTGCAGGATCTCTATATAGCTGGGCCAGTGAAAGAGCAAGGGGCTGGGAGCAAGCAGCAAAGAGGGAAGATTGGATCAACCATTAGCGGAAGATAACGGTTAGTGGATTTCCTTCTCCTCTCTCTTACATCTCATAAAGAAGTAATCTTGAATAGCTTTGCATTCGGTTGTTGCTGAGGTACTATCACCCTTAGAGTGGGATAGGGTCATTCCGTATTGGATACTTTTCCCTACAACGTACAATTTACTTGATAGCTTATGATTTCTTGACTTTATAAGTAAATAGATCATTGTTGTTCTTGGTTACGTGCTCTGTTGTTTTCTTGTGGTGTTTCAGGTTGATTTCTCATTGAGGAGAAAGAAACAGAAGCTGGAGCAGCGCAACAGAAATTCATCAACCACCAGTTTGAGGTAGGCCTCCAATGATGACTATTTAAGGGAATTGATTGTTGTTTTGTCTTTTCTGTGACTAGACCCACTCTAGGGCTAGAGGGGTTGCCTCTGTCCGCAGAGGGAACACTTTCCTACTTCACAAGTTGGCGACTCCACTGGGGAGTCCTTTGTATGTTTTTTCTCTTGTTTTCTTTTGTTTGGTTTTGATTTAGTGTCTCTTGAATTTTGGGGTTAAACCATCAGTTTTTTGGGTTACCTGGGTCAATCTGGGAATTCCCCTTACTGCTTGGAAAGATTATCTGGTGTCATTTAGGTGATTTTACTTTGTCTTTTGCTTAAGTAATATCGTCGCTGAAGATAGCCGTACAGTCGCGACAACGTCACTGATGTTATAGCTTTGTACCCACGACTATTTGGCTTTTGTCTCAGGTTACTAGTTTAATTCCCGCGACGACTCCTGAAATCAGACCGTCTCTAAAAACAAGTGTACTTTAGCGACTAGTCTCTAGTTGACTGTGTAACACCTACGGTGATGTCACTAGTTGTCAGTGTAACACCTGTGACAGCGTCTCTAGTTGTGAGTGTAACACCTGCGAGGATTCCTGTAAAGTTTTTTATACAACTTTACCTCTTGAATCCACCAGTCTTGTTTATCCCCTGTTGTTTCTTGTCTCTCATTAGCTTGTTTTGATTGCTTTTGGTTAAGGTACTGTCTCTTTGATTTCATTGAGTGAGTCTTGTGTTTTTAGACCGTGTGACCTATCTCTTTAGAGGTTTCGTCGAGAAACTGTTTTCTTGGGTTACTTGTCTATCCAAGGTTCATCCACAACTGTCTTATTGATTTTCTTGAGGCTTTTTCACTGCTTGTTTTCTTGCTGGTTGATTTTTAGTGTCGATTATTGAACCAATTTTTTACGTTGATTTGATTTCTTCACTACCAAGCATAGATCACAATTGTTTGGATCGACCAGTTCACACTTGCTTGTTTGTCTCTTTAAATTCAAAACAAACAAAAAAAATAAAGGGATTTCATTCATTTGATATACAAAAGTGAAAGTATATGTGTTTGAGAAATTGAAGAGCGAACTCTAAATCTTTATTTAGTAGTATCGATGCATCATGAGATTATTGTATTGATGCATTGTGTTTCTTAGTGTTTGCGTTCGCTTGTGTTTTCTTGGGAATGAAATTTCTACCGTCCTTTAAGTAGGTGTTCATCGAAATGCAAGATGCTTTACTCATTCTAGTTGCATCCTAGGGTTTTTGATATACATACGGTAGGGCCTGAAATCTGAAACCTAATTCAAGATCAACTCTAAAATCAATTGAATGAACCTAACAATGCATTGGAACTTAACGCACATTATTTAGAGGTCTAGGCTAGAGACGTTCTCTGGTGTCGTTAAAACTAGTCACTATTATTTTCGCTTAAGGTTGGGTGATTCCTCCTTCTGTGACTCAATAGCTGCTAGTACGGACTTGTGCTCCCCGTACTGTCGAGTATATATTGGGAGACCCCACTAGGTTATCATCCTACATCCATAGGAAGCCATGTCTGTCGCCTTATGAACCGTAATGCACCAAACACAGCATTCGAGAAGACTGATTGCCGTACAGAAAGTCCTTGGTTATTTCTCTTTCATTTGATCACCAAGGTGTATATGCAGTTTTACGGTTTGTCTAGTAAACCTTTTGCCTAGCTCTCCAGAGTAGTCACTTTCGTTCCTTTTGACTCCTTAAAAGAAAAGGATCATCTGAGCACTTGTACTTTCAGGCTCGTTAAACCTTGAAAGAGATAAAGTCACATTTTCGTCCTTTTCTCGACTCTTGAAACATGAAAAGGTCAAGTTTTGTTCCTGTGTAATAAAATTTACTGCCCACGAAATATTCCTGGTAACAGTTCAAGTTCTTGATTACAGTGCAGGTGTTTTTCAGGCTTGTTCCCGATGGCAACCTTCCCCGAGTCTACCAGCCAAGGTCTTCCCCCAGATGGGAATCCGGGTCCGTTTCATTCTTTTGGAAATGCTGGTGCTCCGTATATGGCAACATTGTCTTTGCTTGGGTTAAACATTGGTTTGCGCATTTGGTTATTTTCAACCTCGGTGGTCCCGAGTGTCATGACTCCTATTCCACCGTCTCGTTCGTTTGAATCACGACACAATGATTCCGAGGTTGAGCCTACGCCTTCTTACCCTGTTTCTTCCTCCTCCTCTCCTCCTTCGCATGGTGGAAGTTCTACATCCAGTAACCAGGAGGATAAGAAGAAGAAGAGGAAGACGAAGAAGAAGAAGAAGTCCGATAAATGCAAGGCCACCTCTACAACTATTGCTCCGAGTACATCTCAGGTCAGACCACCTTTTGCTCCTCCACGGAAGGTTAAGTTTCCTTGAAAATTGTGCAAGGGTGACCATCTTCTTCATGATTGTCCTGGCATTCCTAGGGTCTTGGAAGTATGGTCTCATGATCTGGCTCATCCCTCATTGTCCTCTGAAGCTCATGACAATGCTACCCTATCAACTGGTAGCGGTAAGAAGAAAGGGAAGATTTGATTCCCCTGTAGACTATGTGAAGGCAACCATCCCCTTCACCTTTGTCCGCTCATGGATAAAGCTTCCGCCATTTTGGAAAGTCTTACAGCTTCTTCACCCCGACTTCCCGTTGGTTATCAGAGGCTCTCTTCAGACCCTCTCCCCGTTGACAAAGAGATTGATATGGATTCTTCTCTTGTCCGTCCTCCTCTTCCCGAGCCTAGCTGTGCTAAGCCTGTTCTTGACCAACCATTGGTCGGAGAGAGTTTCGACTTGGGTTCACCACCCATTGATCACTCTGTTCTGGAAGAGCGTCATGATCATACTACTCATGTTCTTCTCATCTTGTCAGATTCTCCTGAGTCCAAGAATGACCCTCCTATCCCAGCTGATTCAGAGGGTCCTTCTTCGGTTCCTGTTGAGCATGGGGGCAATCATACGATACCCCCACCAAGTAGTTCAGTCGTTTCCTTCGACTGGAGTCATTTGACTGCATTCCGCCTTCCATCCTATGTGCCTTTCCAGATTACAGTACATGCCTATGTTAAGGCAGTACCTGGCACTGTCTTGGATGAAGGTGCATTGGTTAGCGTTGTTATAGACATTTTTGTGCCTTACAGCTTTGAGCATTAAATGTCCATAATCCAAGGGATCCAAAGTCCCTAAAAGTGTTGTTCCTGCCCCTAAAGGAACAAGGTCAACCAATGACAGCTTCTCCCAGAAGTTCTCCACCAAAAACTACTCAGAATTTGTCAAATTAGGATCAATTCAAGTGCTCCACTAGCTACCTGCGTTGCAAAGCACCCCAGTACACTAGCTAGGTGCGTTGCAACGCACCTAAATGCACTACCAGGGTGCGCTGAGCGATAAATGCCAAATGGCAGTGTCATTCTGCGAGGTGTACAGACAATGGAAGCTTCCAGAATCTTCCTCAATGACACTTGCCTCACTGAATTCGACCAAGGATGAGTAAGAGGCTCTCAGCCTCCAAGTGGAAGCAAGAACTGACAGAGAGAAACCACAAGTCAAAACATAAGCTGACTCATCCTCTATGCTTACATCTATATATGGATCCCTCATCCCAGAGATCCAGAGGCTGGAATTTTGTACTTTGCAGAGAATTGCTGTTGGTTTGAGATTGAGATTAGTGCATTGGGTGATTTATGCTTTGTTGGAGGTGAGGAAGGGATTCCTTTGCTGGGAGGTAGATGCTGGATCGGGACTCACTTGGTTGTATCTCCTCTTGGACATTCTTATCATATCAATAAAACTATTTGAGTTTCTCCTACATGCTGTGTATCAATGATGCTTTGTTATATTTGCATGTTTAGCTTAAATCTGATCCTAAGCTATTTATGAATGTAAATCTATGTCTGTTGTGTAGTTTCCCTCTTCTGTGATCTTGCAGGAACTTGTTGAAGCTGGGCCAGTAAGGGAGCAGGCAGCGGGAAGCGAACAAAGAGGAGAGCGAGTGGATCAACAAACTAGCGAAAGACACAGGTTAGTTACATCCTTCCTCTTCGTTTACATTTCATAAAGAAGAATACGAAAATAGTTTTCCTTGTTCGTTGCTAAGGCACTGTCACACCTTAGAGTGGGATAGGGGTGTTCTGAATAGATACTTTTCCCAACAACAAAATGGCGACTCCACTAGGGAGCGTATCTAGTTAGTTTATTTGTGTTTCTATTGTTGTTCTTCTCATAAACTTAGGAGTGGCGAATCGAACTGCATTTGCCATTTACAAATGCAAAGTAGAGATCTGCTACTCTAGTCCATTCACTGGGCCTGTTTATGATCTGAACAGCTGATCCACAAATGCTCTAATTTCCCTTTGTGATAGCTCTTAGTCCTCCTTTAAATCATCCCTCTAATTGTACCTTATTGATAGCTTTTATCCGGCCAAAAACCATAGATTAAACTGCAAACCGTGACCCAGAACCCAGAGAAAATTCTCGTTTCTGCTTCAGCACAGGCTCTGTGAAGAGGTTCTGCATTTCAACATAGGTCTCGAGAGGGCTACCTGCACTGCAATTCAGTTTCTCTGTGCAACAGGTGCGCTGATCAGCCTTTGCCCTGTGCAGCTGTGGTTCTTTGCTTCATTTTGTTCAGTTTTTATCTCTGATTTTTGCAGCCTGTTATCAGTGTGTGTACCTATCTGAAAACCCCTTTTCTTTGCCCTAATTCCACCTCAGTTGTATAAAGAAACTGTATTTGTTTTTGTGTATTTGTTACATCATTTGCAGTTTCCCATTACAAAAGTAAACTAGTCATACTGTCGCCCTTAGATCTAGACCTGTCGTAAGTGTCGTTTTGATCTTAGGAGTAAGTTTGTTTGCTGTTGACAGTTGATTATGCTTTTACTTTTGCCTTTTGGTTTGAATTCGTGAATTTCTAGTGTCGAAACAGTGTTTACTTCAAAATCATAAAGTGTCGTAATCGTCTTTTGATTTCAAAAAGAAGCTTGTTTGTGTTTTCACTTGAAATCGAATTCAAATTTGTACAACAACTTTCTTTTTAGGCATCAATATTAAGAAAGTGAAAACAAATACATGCACAAGTGCATTTGCATTTTGACAGTTTGTATGGTTTGATTTAGGAAAAGTGCATTTACAGTGTGCTCTATGCTCTTTGAGAAAAGATTGTGTCTTTCTTTTCCCCTTGTAGGTAGGATTTTCATTGTTGAAAAGAGATAAAAGATTTCTTATCATCTTTAGACTGCATTTAGGAATTGTATCTACATCTCGTGGTGATCCAAAAAGGCAAACTTTTAAGAAAGATCAACCTAAAATAAATTGAATGAACTTAACAACGCTTTGTAACTTAACGCACAACATAGAGGTCTAGGCTAGAGACGTGTTCCGGTGTCGTAAAGCTTGGTAACTGTTGTCCTCACTGTTGGTTGGGTGATTCCTCCACTGTGAGACGATAAGTGCCAGTACGGATTGTGCTCCCACGTACCGTCGAGTATATATTGGGAGACCCCTATAGGCATAAAACCTTTATCCATAGGAAGCCGTGTCGGCCGCCCTACTGATCGCAATGCACTGAACACAGCATTCGGGAAGATTGACCGCCCGTACCCTAAAAAGTATTCTGCGGTTTTGCGATTGGTTTGGCACACCCTCTACCTAGAACTCCAGAGCAGTCCCTTTCGTTCCTTTTTAGACTCGTTAACGGAAAAGGTCCATCTGAGCACTTGTCACTTCAGGCTCATTAAAAATTGAAGGAGACTAGAGTCATCTTTTGTTTTTTCTCGACTCTTTAAAATTGAAAAAACAAGTTGTGTCCAAGCATCGTTAAAATCTATTTTAAATGGAATATTCATCCCCTTTTTCCTGCGTTGATCTTTAGGTTGATAAAATGGAGCCTACCAACCAAGGAATTCCCCTTGGTGGAAATCCTAGTCCCTTCTCCTCTTGGGGAGATGTTGGTGCGCCCCATATGGCCACATTGTCGCTTCCAGGACAGACAATTGGCTTGCCAGTCTGGCTCTTCTCAACCAATGTCGTTCAGAACACCACTATTCCTGAACAGTCGAATTAGCAGTTAGGCGAGTCCAGAGTTTCCCACCAACCCTCTACTTCTTCTAATTCTTCCTCT
The DNA here is from genome assembly GCA_031772625.1 of Pinus tabuliformis. Classification (NCBI taxonomy): domain Eukaryota; kingdom Viridiplantae; phylum Streptophyta; class Pinopsida; order Pinales; family Pinaceae; genus Pinus; species Pinus tabuliformis. Next base: position 12,091,953 of record CM062808.1, read on the forward strand.
CTTCCTTCCTCTTCGCTTGACGGGACTGGTAAAGCTAAAAACCAAGTTCCTAAGGAGAAGAAGGAAAAGAAGAAGAAAGAGAAAAAGAAGAAGGAGCCAAAGGCAAATAAGGGAAAACAAGTGTCGTCTAAAGATAATCCACACACAACACTGACCAGGCCTAAATTTCCATGTGTCATTTGCAAGGGAGACCACTTTCACAGAGATTGTCCTTGCATCCCTCGGATACTAAGGGACTGGTCTCCCCGTTTGCACAATCCGGTGTCGTCAACCTCTGATGGCCATGTTTAAAGTACACCGTCAACTAGCGAAAGTGAAGTCCCAGGACAAAAAGGGAGGGCTAGACCTCCCTGTAGACTGTGCGAAGGCGACCATGCCATCCACCGTTGTCCCTTCTTAGATGAAGCTAAAAGAGTTTTGGATGATCGTCCGGTTTCACCGTTACGACTTCCTCCTGGATATAAAAAACTCCTGCCGAGTCCTTCGTCAGTTGAGAATCCAGCTGGCCCAGTCAAGTGGTCAGTTGAAGCGTCTATCATTGAAGATAAATCAACTGAATCCATACCAAACGAAAGTGAAAAGGTCGAGGCGGCAGTTGACCCGGTTTTGCCTTCAGAGGTTTTATCTTCGAATGATACAGTCACTAAAGAGGATAAGGATGACACCGTCCAAATTCTCTTCATCAACAGAGACTCCGACGAACACGGGGGCAATCCACCCATTCCTTTATCGCAGGAAGGAAGTTCGTAAGAGCAATACCCGGCCGTCTACTCGGTCCCACCTCCAAGCAACCTAGTTGTATCCTTCGACTGGAACCAACTAGGCAGACCCCGTTTGCCAGCAAGCATACCATTCCGAATTATCATTCAAATATACAGAATGGTCATGGCTAGCACCATCATAGATCAGGGGGCATCTGTGAGTATCCTTTCCTCTATTGCTTGGAAAGCGCTTGGTTCGCCATCGCTTTTGCCTGAGATGAGAAATCTGACAGGCTTCGATAAAGGAACCAGTCGACCTTTAGGGATCCTCCCCAATGTGCCCATAACATTGAAAGGGAAGACTGTTCAAATGAACGTGATGGTCGTTCAAGGACCCTTGGATTATAACCTACTCCTTGGATGAGACTATATTTATTGCATGGGAGCCATCGTCTCCTCACTCTTTAGAGTAATGTGTTTTCCGCACAAAGGAAGAGTGGTCAAGCTTGTGGACCAGCTTTCATTTCCCGGATCACGCATCGCAAATAGTCATATACCATCCCTAAATGGTCTCTTCATGCAAGAAATGTCTCAAGTCCCAGTCCGTCCTCCCGATGAGTGCAAGTAATCTGGGAGGATATGACTGAAACCCAGGGGGCATGCGTCCTGGTCTGCTTCGGCAGGAAATATTCGGGTATAGAGTAGGTTTCCGTGGGAGAATATGACTAGTCCGTACCCCGTCCGTGATTGGAAGAGGGGTTGTTCTAGAATAAGATTCTCTTGTCAAAGTTATGTGGGTTGGCAGAGCTAAGTCACTCGCCTTTGTTTATCTCGGTAGACATCGCCAAAGTAGTGTTTTGTTTGCTGTGTGAATAGAACAATCTTTGGGTAACCTGTAAGAGGTAGTACCCTTCCTGATAAAACGAATGTTTTGTTAGCTCGAATAAAGGGTGGCCCTTCCTGATAAAATGAAAGTTTTGTCAGCTCGAATAGAGGGAGACCTCGAAACTCTGTTTTATACCTGGGGGCATGCAAACCTTTTGGAGTGCAAGCAAGGGGCAGCTATTTAGTTTTTAAATTTTTAGGTCCTCCCTTTAAACTTGTAGGCTAACCCTTTAAACTCATAGGATTAGTCGTCACCAAACTTGTATAAAGAAAGGATGTGGGGCAAAAATCTAAAAGTTGCTGTTTTATATGAGATATTCTTATCATATGACTGGATTAATCGAGCAGTTTTAGCACATAGTTCATGCTTGTTAAAAAATAAACATAAGATCGAGCAAGTGTTTCAACCCGCATTTAAGCTCGTTAAAAAATGAACTATCCTCCAGTAAATAACCACCGTGAATGTAACATTATCAGCCATTAAAGCCTTGGTCGTGTTTGCACCATCACCTCCACTTTTCCATTGGCCGATCATTCACCTCCATTTGATTGTTTACCCATTTTGAGGAACAACTGCGAAGAGTGATTTCACTAGCCATCCTTGTGACACTACCGTGATTGGAAAATTCCAACCCTTACCTGGAATCAGTTGCTACCCGTTTTATCACTCGTTCCTCAAAAGACGAGTTTTCTTTAAGCTCTTTTCATCTGACTCGTAAAATATGAGAAGATTGCCGAGTTTTGGCCTTCCAGCTTGTTAAAGTGACCGGAAGTGCTATCCCTCCTCTAGATTTTAATGTTTTTGGACCTGAGGGATTATTGCACAAAAAGATCGAGCGCTTGTTTTGTTCGAATCGTTAAAACTATCGAAAATTCATCCCTTCTGTATTGTTTTATACTTTTTCGGACTTAAGGGATTAGATGACGAAAAAGGACTTCCGGAGTTATCTTTACGTACCTTTTCAAACTCTCTAAAAATGAAAAGGACCGAGTTATCTTTGTCGTTAGACTCATTAAAAAGATTAATAGCGACAAACTTGTCTTTAGACGAGAACGAGTTTCACTATCGCTAGGCTTGTTAAAACATAGCGATGGGTTTGCCCGAAGGGCAAATTATAGAACAAGCATATGTTATCCTCCTCAAGCTTGACAAAAATAAAGAGGTACTGGTCATCAATGACTGGGGAAAAATTGGGAAGAAACTCAAAGAACCTTTATTGGTAGCAAGTCGCTCTTGAACATGACACTTCCACTCCGTGCTTGAGTCGGGTTGGGTTGTTTCATTCATCGGTCACATCACCATGGTCTTGCCACACCATCCACCTTTGGGGTAAATGCTACCAATCCATCATATAAGTGTCGCTGATATGTTCAAGAGAAGTCACCCGTGTCCCATCCACTACCATACATTATACTTCATTCTTTCATGACCGCCACCCTGAACCATATATCATCAGATCGTTTTCACCTCCATCAAAATCATTTGCTCCGTTGCGTGTCACTGATGTGGGATACATTAAGACCCTCCTTTGATGGATCGCTTCTTGTCGACATTAGCTCATTATCCAAAAAGTTGATCTAGGAACACCCCCTTCAGTACTTTGAAGCTTGCATGCCTCAATGGCAAGTTTCTCACTTCTGGCGACAGGTATACATCAATGACCGTCGACTGAAAGATTTTGCATGGTGTTCGACACCAAGTCCTTTATTCACACCACGTGAATTGTACTGCAGTACCTTGAGGGTCATTATCATTATCGGTGATTCCTCTCGCGCTTGTTAACAGTTTACATCATTGACTGGTAATCAAGCGATGTCTTTCCATGTTCGACTTCAAAACATTTCTCACATGGATCAACTTGTACTTCGAGTGAAGATCAGACGAGATTGAAGACCCCGGATCTAGTTTCATCCATCCGGGCTGCGATATATATTAAGGAAAAATAAAAACATTGACATGTACAGCATTGCAGCACAGATAATCATCCTACCAAAAGGATGATGACTTCATCAAAATCATCAGTCTACCATCAAACGATTGTCTGTCCTATGTACATAAAAATGAATTTATAAAGCTGAGCATGGGAATGCCCGCCTCAGCTAGATCATGAAAATAGTATGAAGATGATGTATTGTATTGTATCTTATTACAGGTCTCCTCCCAGCATTGAAAGAACTTCGGATCCTCCTAATAAAGCATTTCACCCGATAAACGGCCTCATACTTTAGGGGGCAACTGTTATAGAAATTTTTGTGCCTTAAAGCTTTAAGCATGAAATGTCCATAATCCAAGGGATCCAAAGTCCCTAAAAGTGTTGTTCCTACCCCTAGAGGAACAAGGTCAACCAATTACAGCTTCTCCCAGAAGTTCTCCACCAGAAACTACTCAGAATCAGTCAAATCAGGATCATTTTAGCTGCTCCACTAGCTACCTGCGTTGCATAGCACCCCAGTACACTAGCTAGGTGCTTTGCAACGCACCTAAATGCACTACCAGGGTGCGCTAAGCGGGAAATGACAAATGGCAGTGTCATTCTGCGAGGTGGACAGACAATGGAAGCTTCCAGAATCTTCCCCAATGACACTTGCCTCACTGAGTTCGACCAAGGATGAGTAAGAGGCTCTCAGTCTCCAAGTGGAAGCAAGAACTGACAGAGAGAAGCCACAAGTCAAAACATAATCTGACTCATCCTCTTTGCATACATCTATATATGGATCCCTCATCCCAGAGATCCAGAGGCTGGAATTTTGTACTTTGCAGAGAATTGCTGTTGGTTTTGAGATTGAGATTAGTGCATTGGGTGATTTATGCTTTGTTGGAGGTGAAGAAGGGATTCCTTTGCTGGGAGTTAGATGCTGGATCGAGACTCACTTGGTTGTATCTCCTTCTGGATCTTCTTATTATATCAATAAAACTATTTGAGTTTCTCCTACATGCTTGTGTATCAATGATGTTTTTTTATATTTGCATGTTTAGCTTAAATATGATCCTAAGCTATTTATGAATGTAAATCTATGTCTTTGTGTAGTTTTCCTCTTCTGTGATCTTGCAGGAACTTGGTGAAGCTGGGCAAGTAAGGGAGCAGGTAGCGGGAAGCAAACAAAGAGTAGAGCGATTGGATCAACAAACTAGCGCAAGACACAGGTTAGTTCATCCTTCCTCTTCGTTTACATTTCATAAAGAAGAATACGAAAGTTGTTTTCTTTATTTGTTGCTAAGGCACTGTCACACCTTAGAGTGGGATAGGGGCATTCTGAGTAGATACTTTTCCCAACAACACACCCGATGGTGTACGGTTGTGGATGTGTTGTGGTTAGTAAGCCTAGCCGCTTCACGACCTCTACTAAAATGAGGTTCTTTGGTTCCCGCTGTCGACAATGAATTGTAGCTGGGAGCCCTTTACCCACATCTAGGAGTGGAAGAGATGCTCCTCCTCCTCTAGATGATTGGGTTCCTCCTTCTGGATATTCATGGTCACAATGGTGGCGTTTGGCTCCGCATCGATAATCTGCTTCCCTTTCTCATTCCCCTTGTTGGGTTCTAACTCAGAGTCAGAACATGCATCTGATTCTAAAACCCTTAGCTCAGCCACTAGTGACTACCGCCCCCCCCTGGACCCCCCGTGCAGCGAACATTTTACGGGCGGCTTTGCCGCCCCCATTTCGAATTGGGGTCGTATGTGGCGATACCTTTGAATATAGAAGATAATCAGGCTCCACACCCAACAGAGAATAGTAAAGCATAACAGAAGAGACAGAGGGCTGAGCTAACCAAAGGCAGCATCAAGCACCAGAGAGCTTGAAGATTCAAGCCATCCCATAGAGGATTCTGTCTGGACTAAGCATCACATTTGGCTCTTTCCACTGTAGACCAGAAGGTCACAGAGTTGGCAGGAGAAAGAAGAGTCTGTGTACTCTAGTGGCTTGGGTAATCCAAGGACCACCCTGCCAAGCAAACCTGCTTCAGGTGAACTCACATTGAGTCCCTGTATTGTAATTTCTCTGCTTAAAGACACAATAAAACAAGGCCACCACTGAGAGCTGGACTGGAGATGTAGCCCTGGAGATTAGGGTGAACTCCTTATTAAAATTGCTTGTGTCTTTGTGTTTGCTTACTGTATCTCTTTGCTGTCTTTCCATTTTATTGTTTGTGTGTTGGCAATCTGATCGATCCATTGCTGCAATAACATAGAACACACACCAGCACATGAGTCTGTAATACCTTAGTTCATTAAATCTTTAACTCATGTCACTCATAGGGTGAATATCATATCAGTTGTACCAACAATCCTAACAACAGGAAACAGGGTTTGTATCATCCCTTACCTATACTTGCTTGTCCTTGGGAAAGCATTTCCATGGAATTTGTGGGAGGTTTACTGACAAACAAGAAGGGACATGACTACTCGTTCGTAGTGGTTTACAGGTTCCGCAAGATGTGTGTTATGATGGCTTGTAAAAAGACCATCAATGGACAAGAAGAAACAAACATATTATTTGGATAGGTATGAATGGACTTTATGATACCCGTTACACAAAATATTGTCACCATGACTATTTGCAGTCAGTATGGGTCTATCATCATTCATACTGTCCTCCTTGGCAAGTCTCGAACCTCAGCTCTTCATGTCAAGCTTTAAAAATGAGAGAAAGACCTTAAAAATCAATAAAGCTCTGGTTCCACACTTTCTCTTACTATTACCTGCGGTCCCGCACCCCATGGTTATGTTACCTGCGGACCTACCCGCTTTGTCTCTAAAGGAGTGGGTGCGGACCCCTGTGAAAGTAAAAAAGGCGCAAGTTTATTCTTAAAAACTCACTTTGGGTTAATTTTAGATGATTCTAGAAGGAATCTTGACGTGGATGGTTCACTCCTAGGCGGTTCATGTATCCAAAAAGTGAAGGAGTTAATCCCTTGATGGGAGGAGCTTATCCCTTTGAAGGAGGGTTTTATCCCTTTGAAGGTGGACCTAGTAACTTCCCTCCATTGCACTATAAATTAAGGCATTGGGCTGGTTGCTAGAGAGGTTAGAAGCTGAAAATTTTTGAGGGTAAATGCTATTGGAATTGAGACTTCCTAGTTAAGCTTGAGAGGAGAGATTACATACCTTTTGGCTTCATTGGGAAGAGAGTGAAACTTGTCAAAGTAGAGGAGACTTCTTGCTGGACCCTGGGAGGAACTTGTACAACATCAAGGCACCAAGGTTGTAAAGTTCTTCTTTGATTAAAGTTAATACAATCAGATTCATTTTTCTCAACAAATTGTCTTATGTGATTTGTTTCATGAATTCCTTGATCATCATGATAAATATGCTTTATTGTATTGGCTTTTTAGGTGCTATTTAATGTGTGTGCTTGTTTGTGTTTGTAGATTCTTTTACAAGGGAGCTCATTTGGATCAACGAAGCGTGTCTTCCACAAACTTGCATTGGACCCAAGGTAGGCCTAAAACACTTGTTTTCCTTTATTTATAAATTGCATATTTAGAGAAAGATAGAATTTGGTTGGTTTTCTTATCGCAAGATATCATTAGATACTAGGGAGGTTGGTCTTGTCCGCAAGAACGACTCATCCGCATGACAAAATGGCGACTCCACTGTGTTAGACTCAGTCTTATCAGTCCTCTGTCAGAGTCAAATTCACCAAGGTTCATTTCTCGTCATTTGCAGGCATCAAATGCCATTTTGGTCGAAAAGAGTAATTTTAAGAGTCTGGGTCTAGTGGTTGGTCTTCAAACATGTCGAATAATGCCCGCAGGCCATGAGGATGGTTTTCGAAGAGGTTCTTAGTTCAAAATTTCATCATCAAGTGTATTCAAGGACATTTCTTGTTCAAAACTCTGTTTTGAATAAGAAATTGTCAGATTTGTTTTTGTAATAAATCTGAATTTTAAAGTTTCCTGCCTTGAAGTATTTCAAAAAAGCAGCCTTTGGCTATCTTTCGCCAAGACATGCCACCATCCCAAAGAAAGAAAGAAAAGAGATTCATTATTCAGTCCGATCAAAAACAGAGTTCTTTATAAGAAATGTCAAAGTCTTCAAATAATGGGTTTGCTAAGTCAAAATCGAAATCCATTGCTATGAAAGATGTTTTCATTAATTTATTGGCATAGAAAAATCTGCAAGAGGCCAAGTAAATCGTGAAGCAGATCGTGGAGAAGTGAAAACAGAGTTTTAAAGGCCGAAATTATGTGAAGATCAGTCCTGCGACACATAGGCACAGCGCGACGTACTGGGTCTCCTGCCTCAGTGTTATTTTTTAATGGGCGCGATGCACATGGCCCGTGCGGCGCACTAGGCATGCGCGCGATGCACATAGGTGCCATCGCCAGCATAGCCATCACAATATACTACAAATTCAGTTGAGGCGATTTGAATATAATTTCATGCGACACAGCAATGGTTAACTGTTGGCTTGGCGATTTTGTGGTGGTAAGCGGTGGAGGTAGTGCGGGTGCTATCATAATAACTTTGCTCAGATCGGAAGTGCTGCAAGAAACGAAAAGGTGGGCCTTTATGTGGGAATCGTTAGTGTTGGGAGCTGCTTTGGTCGAATAACAACTGGGTATGCTTCTAATTTTCTCACAAGGAGTGGGTATCCTCGCCTATTATGTCTGCTGAACTCACTCTTGATCCCCCACGATTTGCGATCTCAAAAAATTAACTAGTCAATTTGGACCGATCGAAATTTAGAATGTCTGGGTTTTCTCTATATATCGTTCACAGCTATTGTATATGATTGTATGACAACTGCTCTGTTTTGGGCATATATGGCGAAGGAGCATGATACCCCTTCTCTTTGCTGAATCACATACAATAACTTCTCAAACTCGCCATGACATTTATTTAAGTGGTTGCCCTGTCTCGTCTCAGACATTATAATTTAAGATTGAGGAGATAGTCCGGTAAAAATGGGAATTGGAGCGATCTTGCTATTTGCAGACATGGCTGTATCCCGTCGTTCATGGCATCGGTCTTCCAACATCACCCAGTACTGGTTTTCAAAATGGTGCTAGTGATCTCCTGGAGTCTTCAGATGAAACTGCAAATGATCATCAGGGCAATGGCATCAGCAAAATCGCAGGCAGAGCTAGATTTCAAGAATTGGCTGCAAACGGTAAAGCAAAAGACCATCCCTAACAATGGTGGCGATTTGACTAGCTTCCTAAACGAAATTGCAACTGCAGATGAAAAGCACCGAAGTTATGAGAGATGGGGCTTAACATGCAAGATGTCATCATACTAGCAAATGACATTGATGTAATTTCCGAATGATGAATGTAAAACGATCCATCTGCGTATTCATGATCCAAAATTGAATGAAAGTGGCGTTATGTCTTAGGTGGCAGTCATTGCATACTTTGGCATCCGATCTAAAGAACATATGTGGCGGATTTGGCAGCTGGGCGAAGACAGGTCACTTGGAAATATAGGAAAAGAAAGCGTGTCAATTCTCTTGTGGGGACAGCATGCTTCCATATCTGACACCTGGTGTAAAAAGCACAAAGATCCAAGGCAATCATAAGAAGAGGTTCGCACCCAAAATTGGTCCCCTGAAAAGAAAACAAAAGCAGAAGCAGGCAATAATGAAAAAGGGCAATGCCTAGCGTGGTTTTGCAGCTGTACTTCCATTTAGGAGACAATCGAAGAGTGTCGGTTCATATTTCAGGGTCTAGAAATGTGGTATTTTAAGATCCTTCAAAGTTATGCTGTTCGGAATACTGTTGGTATAAAGATGAGACCAAAATATAGCGCGTGGATCACATGCAGTATTTGTCACATTTATTTCAGTCAACAATTTGAGCATGGATTCCTCGCATAATAAGAAAGATGATACAATATCATTGAAGGAGCAACTTGTTGTATATTATATACAAAGAGCTTTAGAGGCATATCCATGCCTGACTCCTTTTGAAGGCCTAAGTTCGGGAGTGCAGGCCTTGGTACGGTACCTTCCTGCAGGAAGTCCAGCTATATTTTTTTGCATAAGTAGCTTAGTGCAAAAGAGTCACGGTCTATATAATGCCAATTCCACATCTAATATTGGCCATGATGCTGAAGTTGAGGGAGAAACAGAGCCTGCCAAAAATTTGCAAGGGCTTCTTCTGCATCTTATTTTTTGGGTCGATATACAGGTTCGGATGATGCTGTAAGGAAGCCCATTTTGGTTCCATGGTTGCAATCTTTATCACTAATATGTTCTCAGCTCAATTCAGGTACTAGTAAGAGTAAAGAAACTAAAGAAAGGTCAACTACCATCAAAGATATAGATGTGCAATTAAAATCTGACAGGGATAAATCTGGTGGTTTGAGTTTGAACCCAACCCATCAGAAGCGTTTGGTGCAGCTTTCCAGACTATAGGATTCAGACCTTACAGATGCCTATATATTTATATTCACACATCATCTTTTCATGAAGACTTTGATCTTGATGGAAGATTGACATTGGCTTTGGTGCCTATTCCGCGATGCAAAGAGTGCTGCAAGTATATTTGTTGTTCTTGTGAAATTGGCCTGGTCACATGGCATTTGGCATTTTAATATGTAGCTTCAACCTCGGTAACAAGAGGAGCAGCTGTACATGTGATTACCAAAAGACTGATTTCTGGCAGTTCTGTAGGTTTTCACAGGAAATTCAATAATGAGCAATTTCATCTTGGTGCTTCATATATTTATTCAAATACTAATAATTACTGAGTGAGAAGAACATCTGGCAGGGCAGTTTTCTTGTATTTGGTTTGCTGAATTTTCCCACAAATTTGACATATATCTGAGAAAAGAGGAATTACTGTGGTTTTTTAAAAGATATTTCTATAGTATGTCAGACTAATTGTAAGTACAGTGTTCATTCTAATAGCTGTTCAAAGGAGGAGAATGCATAAATCACAAGGATGCAAGCCTAATTTGTTTGGATGTTTTTAAAAGGCATCTTCTGACCGTGTATATGAGACTCTGCCTTGGATTTGCCTGCCTGCTGCAAGGTAGCTTTGATCAAACTGCCTCTCAATTCCAGGCCTTTTTTGAAATGTAATGGGCATGGAATGGCATGTTTCAGGCACCAATCACTTATAAAGGTTGCATCTTCTGCCCATGCAAAGAAGATGACATACTTTAACAAACAGAAAAGGTCTCCCTGGAATAGAATCAAAAGGTGAAAAGGTCGAAAACCAAGCGGTGAAAAAGGCACAGGGAAGGCAAAAAGTCAGAAACCGAAAAGCCAAAATTTAAATCAGAGACATCTACCAGGGCAGAGAAACAGGATTCGATTTCCTATTTTTCACTTCAGTTATGATATGCAGCTACAGTTGTCTTTTTATTGATCATCAAAAAGTTTCAAATGGAATAATGTAACGCTGCTCTGTCCCCAGCACAGATGGACAACTCTTTCCCTATCTTCGTCGATTGGTTTTCAGCTCCCTACTTTTCATCGATTTGTTTTCCCTCAGATGAAATCTATTTATTGTATGAAAATTATGTGTAAATGGTTCTGAGTTTTGGGAAACAGTGGAGGAATAACTCAGCGTTTGGCTGTACAATTTTGACAGAGGATTAATTAAATGGTGCAGCTCTGATTTATAAGATTCTTGCGGTATGAGTTTTTTGCATGTGTTTTTCCCTCTGTTTCATATGTATCATGTGTTGTTTTGCAGTCCATTCATGATTGTTTCCAGCTGAATACTTTCAAGTGAGAAAGGTAGAATTCAGTCATTGCTCTGCCTTGAGGAAGTGTTCAGATTTTATGTGTTTTCTTCTGCCTGGAAAGGATTCATACATTAATGCCCTTTCCAGCTTTCTTAAAGTCTTTTCACCTCATGTAAATTCAATTCGATTGCTAAAACCTCATGCCTATCTCGCCTTATGAAATATCCTGTGCCTTTGGTTAAATCTCTGCATCTTGCTGTCCTTGTCCCATGCAGCCCAGCAACTTAGTCATTAAATCAAATATCTCTCATTCAAATTCATTTTACTAGCCTAAATCAGTTTCCCATTTTAAGTCATCTCACACCCTATTGATCATTTTATCGAGATTGACCGGAGAGAGCCCTCTCCTGTCCTCGTAGGGCTAGCTACGAGGCTGAGCTTGGTTGATGTTGCCTCAAGTTTTGCCTTCTTTAGCCTGAGGCAGATTTGAGCGCTAACACACTGGGGACTTGAATTTTTGATTTTTCCTTTGCTTTTACTTTGACTTGAGAAACTGTGTTTTTTGTTTCTGTTTTTGGCTTGATGTGTGTGGGATTGGGTAGGTGTAGTAGATCTTGAATTATTTTTTGTTTTTCATACTTTTGGGAGAGGACCGCACCCTCTGCTTGTAACATAGTGTGGACCTATCCACACTTTTGCTTTACACACAGAGCGGTCCCGCACCTGGGTAAACTGGGAGCCCACAGACCCTGTCAAAATTTTGAAAAACTTAAGATTTTCTCTTTTAGTCAGCTTAGTTTTTGTTTAGGTGTTTTTAGCCTCTGCCCAGATCTGCACGTGACTTGTCAGGAACTTTTCTTAGGTTAATTCCATTGGCATTATGGTTTTAGGTGAAATTCCTAGAAGTTTTGGTTGCCGGGCTTGATTTTCATTTTGGTCTTGTAGTAGCTCAGAGCTTAGAAGCCATATAAACCTCAGATCACCTTGGTTTTGCTGGCCTTCTTATGAGTCTGACCATTTGGAAAAATCTGCCTTTGTTGAGGAATCCATCTTGTTTTTTCTCTTTGCGAAACTTCGAAAAAGCTTGTGTTGAAAGTTTTGGATTTCATTTTTAGAAAAGAAAACAAAAATTGGTTGTTTTTTGACTGATTTGTGATTCTGGTCAAATTGGTCCTTAGTTTACATATAGCTAAGTAAAACATCCTTGAAAAGAAATCTTGTAAGCTTTTACTTCAAATAGTTTTTTAGAATTTATAGATCTCAAGATTAGATTTTTCTATAGTTTTGAGTGTTTTATAAAAATAAAAAAAAACTCTTTTGAAAAAGTTTGTTTTAGTAGTGTTTGAGTGTTTGAAATAAAAGGGAAATTTTCGTGAGCATAACTAGTTGTCTTGTTTTTGAGTGTATTGGAAAAGACAAAAAGCTCTTCATTTGATTTGATTGTTAAGGAAAGATTTGTTTTCACAAGTATTTGCATTCTCAACTCTTTCTTAGCTAGAAATTCATTGAAGGGAAAATATTGCTTATCATCTTAAGTGCATTTTTTAGTGATTTGGAGTCGAGTCTTCACACCATAAGTTTCATCTCCGCACCTTTTGACTTAAGAAAAAACCAATAAAAATAATGTTTAAAGTAAAATCTATCTAGTAATCTTTTTATTTCTAGGGCTCTATATCACCAACATAGCTTAGGCTAGTATCTTGGAGTAGGGAGTAATTAACTCTCCAAGATAGTAAAACAAACAAGTAGCTGTATCTTGTGGTAGGAGATAAATCCAATTGTTACATCTATGCTCTGGGAAAGCTCCTCTTAAAGGAGAAGCACGAGATCATATTTGAACCAGTGTGGGAATCAATCCTTCCTCATTGGGAACGATAGAAGATATTCACGTATTAAAAACGATAAACCTTGGATTAACCATTATCGAAGAGCCTGGGGTCACTTGTTGGTAAACCTTGGATTATGTCAAGGAGCCTTCAAGGGGATTGAGGGTTAATCCTGGTTTTCCGGGAGGATATAATATCCCAAATGCAATTCCAATTCCTAGTTATCCTTGATATCCTCCTCCTAGGGCTGGTCTCATGACCCATGGTTTCAGGGACCCTAATCGTCAGTTGCCGCTCATTGCAACTTTGGACTTGTCTGATTTGTCGTGCCTAATGAAAAATCCAATTAACTATATTCCGTTTTGGCCACCAATGCCGAATAAGTTGCCTAGTGATATTCCTAAGTTTGAAGGCAAATCAGAAGAGGACCCGTCGAACCATGTGATGACTTATCACCTCTGGTGTGCGTCTAATTCCATTTCAGATGATTCAATCCGTTTAAGGCTTTTTCAACGCACTCTATTTGGTCTTGTGGCCAAGTGGTACATTGAGTTACTGCGAGCCACTTTTTATAACGTTAGTCAGTTAGCTACTTCGTTTTTAACTCATTTTCAGTTGCCAGTCAGATATGACAATGGCACAAAATTATTAAATTCATTAAAACAATCAACGTCCACTTACATTTCAGATCACATTCATGAATGGAGGCGTCGACTGCGTTTAGTGAAAGTTTTTATCCCGGATCAAATCTTAGCTGAGTGGTTTGTTAAATCTTTATTACCAAATATCACTGAGGATGTAGCTAAGGCAGGAGTCTTTACTGAAGAGCAAGTAATTGCTCAAGCTCAGTACCTTGAGTTAGTTTATACGCAGTCAGGTACATTGCACGAGAAAATCCCCGACCTTCCTAAACAAAATCAAATAACTGCAGCTCCTTCAGGGTCTCATGCCACTGACGATATGATTGGTACGGTTAATACCAAAAGTAAGAAGAAATCTTCCAAGAATTCTTCTCCTATCATAACTTTACCAGATTCCCCGACAGGAGATTCTTCCGCGGAAATTTCTGCCGATATTCATGTTGTAGAGTCATCTATAGCCAAATCAAAATCCGGCGGTAAAAAGAAAGGGAAGAAGAAAAATAAAACAGATAAAAATTCGAAAGAGAAACAAGAAAAAATGGAATCAACTGATGAGAAACGCAAACCTCGTTATCCTTGTCTCATTTGTGACGAAGAGTATTTTACAAGAGACTGCCCTCATTGCGCTAAGGTTGCGAAAATCGTCAAAGGTTCCCAAACACCTGCTGTTTTGAAGGATCCTTTTCCTAGTCAAGATAGTAAGATGATAGGTTCTTCCTCAAATGCCTCCGAAGAACCCATAATGATGATGTCCCATGTTAGGATTGCGACTCGATCGCAAGATTATGGAAGTAAAAGTCCTGTTGGTGGTAAGGAAGCAGAATCTTCTAATTCAAACCCATCAACTTCAACTCCCAGTTCCGATCCACTATAGATCGAGAAACCTAACCCAGACTTAGTAATCAAACCGCCCGCCAAGGGTATACTTCGAAAGTCAGCTTTCAATCCACATGCGAGAGTGGCTCAGAACTATAACATTGTTGAAGATTTGGCTATTTCACCTTCAGCAATGTCGGCTTTGGAGGTGCTGCAATCATGTCCAACACAGCGTAAATTGCTATTGTTGGCTATTGGAGGTGTTGACATTCAGGACTCGAACCTTATAATTTTCGATCTAGAAAATAGTACACCGCGTTTACCTCATCAAATGGCTTTCCAGATCCCAGTGTTAGTAAAAAACAGACCTTGTTATAGGACTGTGATTGATGAGGGAGCCTCAATGTGTATTATGTCGATCCAGTGTTGGAGATTGCTTGGTTCTCCTACACTTAATAGATCCCCAACGATTCTAAAGGCCTTTCATGGCCGTGGGTTCCATCCTTTTGGCATTCTATAGGATTTACCTATAGGGGTAGAAGGCAAAACTGTTAATCTAGATGTGGAGGTGGTTGATGCCCCTTTAGATTACAACCTTCTCTTGGGTCGTAGTTGGTCTTACACAATGAAAACTGTTATTTCATCGGACTTTTGGCTTATAAAGTTCCCTCATAATGGAAAGATCGTAACTATAGACCAGCTGACTTACTTTTCATCCAACCCAGCCTCTTCTGAAAGTATTCAGCATGTCGACAAAACAACTATCCCTTATAAGGATGTTGGAGTAGGATTAGTTAAAGATTCTGGTTTACTAGGAACTTTTTCCTTTCCTCCTCCAAACGCATCGTCTTCTACTGCAACCATTCATATGATTTCATTAGACACTATTTTTTACGATGATCCTTGGATTGTACCTTCCGAATCTGAGATAGATTCATTTGGTGATGCTATGCCTTTGAGTCCATATGAAATTGCGTATTAGGCCGTGCAGTTGTTTTCCGACCCTTCTTCAACTAAAATTGACTTAATGAATGTGGTCCATGAAGAATCACTTTCAACATCAAACTCAGATTCAACAACATTTTCCAAACTTGTTCACACTGATGAGAAAATTCGTGAAATCCTGTGCGTCGATGATTTACCATGGGAAGATCTTCATCATAGATATTCGTTTTTACCTGAGATTGATCACTTTGAAAATGATTTTTCATCTATTTTTATGACTGATTATGTCAAGGAACCTCAGAATCCAACGAAAAATCCTGATTCTGAATTAATTTTTGGAAATATTTCTCGAACTATTCCTATTGACATTTCGATTAAGCCTGGAATTGTTGAAAACATTCATATAGGTGCCTCTTGTACGGAAGATGAAATTCAAACATATAAGGCCCTATTTCAATAATTCCACGACGTGTATGCCTGGTCATATGAGGAAATGCCAGGAATTGACCCAGCAATTGTTGTTCATGAAATCAAAACTTACCTGGATGCTAAACCCGTCTGGCAACGTTTGCGTCAGATCCACCTGCGAAAAGTTGCTGCTATTAAAGCAGAAGTTGAAAAATTACTTAAAGCAGATTTCATTTATCCAATTCCGTTAACGGATTGGGTATCGAATATTGTTCCCGTTAAAAAAAATCAAGGAACAATAAGAATATGTATCGATTATAGGGATATTAATCGAGCATGTCCAAAGGACAATTACCCAACTCCCTATATTGATCAAATCATTGATGATTGTGCCGGTAGTGAAATATTCTCCTTCATGGATGGTTTTTCCGGATACAATCAAATAAATATTCTACTTGCTGATCAACCAAAAACGGCTTTCATTTATCCATGGGGGACATTTGCTTATTGCAAATTACCTTTTGGGCTCAAGAACGCCGGGGAAACTTTTCAAAGAGCCATGTCTTACATGTTTCATGATATCAAGCACATTTTGCAACCCTATCTTGATGATTTTCCTGCTCATTCATTACATCGAGTTGATCATCTCATCCATTTACGATCAATATTTATGAGGTGTAGGCATTATCGAACTAGGTTGAATCCACACAAGTGTGTTTTCTGTATAGAAACGGGTCGGTTACTAGGGTTTGTTTTTTCGAAAGCCAGCATTCGCATCGATCCCTCGAAGGTTGAAGCTATTGTAAAATTGCCTCCTCCTTCGAGTCTTCGCCAACTCCAAAGTTTGCAGGGGAAAGCAAACTTTTTACGTAGATTCATTCCTAACTACGCCGAGATCACAAAGGGTTTTACCTGGTTGTTGAAATAGAATACTCCATTCTTTTGGGATGAGATAGCTGACAAATCTTTTGATGCACTAAAACATGCGTTTACCCATGCACCATTATTGCATCCTCCCAACTATAACCAGGACTACTTATATCTCGCCGCTTCGCATTCCACCATCGGAATGGTGCTAGTTCAGGAAGATGAATTCGGTAGTGAACATGTGATATATTACCTTAGTCAAACCTTAAATCCAACTGAGCTAAAATATTCACATGTGGAGAAATTGGCATTGGCAGTTGTTCAAGCTGTCCAACGTTTTCGTCATTAAATTTTACTACGCAAAACTACAGTAATTTCCGATTGCAACCCTATGATCTATATTTTGACCAAACAATTGCTAGGGGGCAAGTACTCCAAATGGATTGTGATCCTGTAGGATTTTGACTTGGAATTTGAAAAGTCTAAGTCAAAGAAATCTTTAGTCTTTGCGGAGTTGATGTGTGACTTCCCTCGTGCTGACACGGAAACTACGGCGGAGGAGCCCATTGCGGACGAATCCTTGTTTCTAATCAGCACTTTAGATCCATGGTATGGGGATATCATAGTTTATCTCCAAACCCAATCCTTTTGGCCAGAAATTTCAAGATCAGAGCGTCGAAAAATACGATTCCAGTCCCAACAATTCAAAATTATTGGAGATACACTTTATCGTCGTGGGGCGGACTCTGTTTTCCGACGTTGTTTAACTCATGAGGAAGCTGAAAGGGTTCTAAATGACTGTCACTCTGGAGCGTGTGGCGGTCATATGTCTGGGTTTGCCACAACCCAAAAGATATTACGCGCTGGCTATTTTTGGCCGTCTTTGTTTAAAGACTGTATTAACACGGTCCGAAAATACCACAACTGCTAAATTTTTGATCAAAAGATGCGTGCTCCACCTGCTCCTCTCCACCCTATAATTACCGTTGGTCCTTTTGCAAAATGGGGTATCGATTTTATTACATGTAACCCTCACTTGGATGGGGGGCATGCGTATATCATCCTTGCAGTAGATTATTTTACTAAGTGGGCCGAGGCGATGCCTACATTCAAGGAAGACGGCAAAACTGCTGCGATTTTCATGTTCAATCATATAATTTCTAGGTTCGGTGTTCCAAAAGTGATTATCACTGATCATGGGCGTCATTTTCGAAACATTATGATGACTGAACTTACAGAATGACTTGGCTTGCGTCACGATAGTTCAACTCCATATTATCCACAGGCTAATGGTCTGGTTGAAGCCATCAACAAAGTTCTAGTCATCATGATCCAACGAATCATTGGGATTCATAGGTTGAATTGGCACAACATGCTATTTTCAGCGCTTTGGGCGTATCGAACCTCAGTAAAAACGTCAACCAGTTTCACTCCTTTCCAACTAGTTTATGGTCTGGAAGCTATGTTACCCATTTAATGCGAAATCCCGTGATTGCAAATGGCCATTGAATTACTTCCAGCCACTTCCGAAGAGAAAAAACATTTGTTGTACTTGGCTCAGCTAGATGAGAATCGACGTGATGTTGCATTAGCAATCGAAACTCATGCCAAACGTATTAAATCTCAGTATGATCGAAATGTTACCCCTTGTAATTTTTCGGAAGGAGATCTAGTCTTATTGTATCATCAAGCAAATGATAAATTAGGCGCTGGAAAATTCGTACCCATGTGGCATGGTCCTTATGTTGTTAAGCGAAAGCTAGCAAAAGGGGCCTATGAATTGGTAGAGTTTGACGGGGTCTCTTTAGGTAAACCCAGAAATGGTCTTTACCTGAAGAGGTATTATGCTTAAATCTGGGTGTGGAGATTTTTAGTTAGGTTAGTTTTTCTTTCTAGCAGGTGTGTTTTAGATTAAAATGTGTGCTTAGCTTAGAGAGTGCTTTTGTCATTATTCCTGCTTATCTTGATTTTACTCTTGATATTGCAGATTTCGACATCTCTCCAAACATACATTGGTTTTGCTGATGGTGCTTGTCGTAATACACGGAACATTTCTTCCGCAACTTGGGTTATCTATTCGCCCTCTGACGAGTTGGTATCTATGCATGGGGTAAGCCTCGGTCAAACAACGAACAACATTGCAGAGTATAGTGCAGTGATTGAGTTATTATCTGAATCCATCTCATTTTGGATTCGGAGTTTGATAGTGAGGTTAGATTCTAAACTCGTTGTGTTATAGCTTAATAGAGTATATGCCATTAGAAATCTAGTATTATTGAGATTATTTTTGAGAGTTCGTCTCTTGGAACGTGAATTTGACTATATTGAATATCAGCATATTCCAAGATATTTGAATACATTAGCAGATGCAATTGCTTCTCGAATGTTAAGTAGACATTTGCAATAATCATACAAGTAAATTTAAAAACATTCCATAATATGTTTTACAAGATGAGCCAGTAATAGTGATATAGTATAGCATAGAAGTGTGTCAAATATACATCGTCTTCGATCATAGGTTGAAAAACACCTTATGATCGGCAAAAATGATAGTACAAAAAGCAAAAAATGTCATATGAGTTTACAACAGGCGATCATCCTATCACTGGTGATGATCACGATAAGAAACCACTATACGGGCCACCCTACAAAGAAACCTCCTGAAAGGTCCTGGGACCCCAATCACATAGCACTGTAGCCTAAGAGGAATGTCATCTATGCTGGTCTTCGGAATGTCTGCTGTCAAACGCTCTAGATGACTCTCCAATTCGGCCAAGGTCTCTGTAGATTCGTCATGTGGGGCTGGTGCTGCTACAGTTGGTTGTTTCCTCTCATAGGGCCGGAGAGTGGTTGGTCACCGTGGACCTACATCTGCATTTGAAACTTTTTACTATCAATTTTAGGACGAAATAAAAACAAAAAAAAAAATTAATTAGAAAATTTTGAAAATGATTTTACCTGAGTCATCCCATTTCTCTCCTGGTGGAAGAGCCATGTCTGGGTCACCACGATAATCTAACCCAGCATAAGGAAAGTCCTGAATAGAAAATACTTGGTTCTCCAACCAATGAAAATACTCAGGAGTGAATCGAACGACTTCTGCCCCCTCCTCAGGATGACGGGCCATAACTGCAACCCAACGCATTAGTTTGGGCTCTCAAGGAAGTCCAGCTCCAACGGTAAGATGTTGTGGGACCAACAGTGGGACGCTCTCCAGACCAAAGCTCAGAACTAAAGCACCATATCCAAAGGTCTTCAGTTGTCCGTTCTTGGCTCTAGTCAGTTGGCCTTTTACATTAGCCAACACAGCCTCGCACCAGTTGAAGATGGTGCCTCGAAAGCAGTCTATTGCCATCCGCATTTGGGATCCAGTGGCCACATGTAGTGCCGTGCTTCCGTAGAGCCTGGTAATAGTAAACGAAATCACTTTCAGTTCAGGAAGGGATATGGTTTTGATATCTATCCCTTTGTCTCTAGTTTGGTCGTTGCAGAACTCTAGCTGGAGGTTATCGACAGACTGGCCACCTAGCCTAGTCCCGAATAGAGTCAAATGTTCACCTCCCTTAGGCAAACCAGTCAGAAAGTAAATGTCTTCCGGCTCCATTTCGAGCTGGTGGCCACCAATAAAGAAGCACTGGTCCTGTATGTTCCACATGTCTACCAGCCACTGCAAAATGTCCACCTGGGCCCTCATGCCAGGTATGGCCCAGAATTTGTATAAACTGCATGCCTTCAATGCATCAATCGAAGGTTGATGATTAATTGTGGCAAGATCAACATCCTTGTGCTCCCGTTCCCGCCAATCAAGCATAATGTATACCCTACATTCAATAAAAAGGCGGATTAGAATATCTAAAATCAAATTTTTTGGGTGAAATTTGAGAAATTTAGGTTTAAAAACCTTTGCTGCGGGGACTGCACCCTCTCTGTTAGAGACATTGCGTGGGTCCGCACTTTGCCTTCATGGCAGGTGTGGACCCCCAACCTTTTTCCTTTTACGAAAAAGTCGGGGTCCGCAGCTTGCCTGTGCTATGCCTGCGGACCCCCGCGCGTGGGTTTTTAACCTAAAAATTCCTTAAAAAACGAAATCAAAGCCTAAAAACAAATTTGAAATGGATGAAATGAAAGAGTAGGATGATGTAGATTACCTGGAGGAGACGGCATTCGATTCCAACGGACGGATTTTCCGCAATCTTCACGGGAAGTTTCTGACCAAAAGCTCTCTTTTCTCACTCTGCAGTCAAACGGTAAAAATGAATTTACAAAAGCCCTTTTCATAAGCTTTTTTGAATAAATGAGTTTCTAATTTGTTTATTTTCACTTTAAAGAGGTAAATTTTGAAGCATTTTTATCTATTTTAAACAGGTATGAGTAATGTTTGAGTTTTTGCGCAGGATAATGGATTTTTCAGGCAAAATTGGTCATTTTCGAAAAAAAACATTAGTCACCTTTAAGCTCTTTTCTGACTCCTAAAACATGAAAAGATTTCTGAGTTTTTATTTTTAAGCTCGTTAAAACGGAACTAAAAAGACGGTCCACTTACAGCCCTTTTCTGACCGTAAAAACATGAAAAGATTGCTGGATTTTTGTCGTTTCAAATTCGATATTGGTTATAAAATGACGTGTCATTGATTGCTTTTTTACTTTTTCAGATCAGAGGCACTAATTATGAAAAGTACTCCTTGGTCATAATGATCAAGCGGTTCTCTCAAGTATTATTTTATACTTTTTCGGGCTTGGGAGACACAAATTTATGAAAAATGACAACCATGGAGTTTTCTTAAGTTTTTTTAGACTCTCTAAAATTGAAAAATGACGAGTTTCTCCTATACTGGACTCGTTAAAATTTAACAGTAAAGGACCTATTCAATTACAAACAGGAATGGACCACTCCTTCTTAGGGTTCGAATTTAAACTAAGTTGGACTGATCCGAAGGATGAGCTTATAATCAAGCAAATGTTATCCTCCTCAAGCTTGTCAAAAATAAAGAGGTACTTGCCAGAAATGGTGGGGGGAAAGAGAGAAAAATGATCTTTTTTGTCATACTTTGTAACCACTCTTGAACATGACACATTTATTCACCTGGGTTGGGAAATCCTTTGCCTAACAGTTGATCAAACCATATTGAAAGTCTTCAGCCGGTTTCTGGGTATTAACTTTGGGTCAATTGTCACCAAACCATCTACTGTGTTGTTATGTGTTCAAGAGGTCAGTGCAAATAAACCATTCATTTGCAAAATATCTGTCATCCATCTTGACCATCCCTGAGTCAGTCCTTGCAACTAAATTTCTTCAAACTTGATCTATGATTTCGTGTTGTGGGCTTGCCTACGACGGATTGCTTTCTATCGACTTCAGCTCATTATCTAGAAAGATGATCTAGAAATCGTCAGTACCTTGGGATCTGCATGCCTCAATGGTATGTTTCTCTCCTTCGACGAGAGGTTGCATCATTGACCTTCGATCAAAGGATTCCGTGACATGTTCGACATCAACACATCTATTCACATCTCATGGATTGTACTGAGTACTTTGAGAACCACTGACATTACTGGTGGTTTCTCTCATACTTGTTAACAGTTTACATCATTGACTGGTAATCAAGTGGTTTCTACCATGTTCAACTTCGAAACATTCATTCACATGGATAGAATCGTACTATTTCAAGAAGTAGACATCAAGACCCTGGATCTAGTTTCTACCATCCAGGCTGCGAGGAATTTTGTATTCATTGTACAGTATACTATTCATAAACAGATGGCTGCGTGCATACTGTGTCTACATGTGTCTATACTTGTGATGTATTACAAGATCATTCCTATATCAGAGCAGTAGTTAGTTTTCTAGTCAGTTTTGATCTGAGTATGGGAATGCCTACCTCAGCGATGATATGATCTCATATATATATATTTTGCATTGAATGTTTTTAGAGGTTCCAACTGGGCTCTCCACAAGATGATCCTCGAAAGGATAAAGTACTTCACTCTTCTTAAATGATAAATGAAATCCTCATCTACTACAGACTTCGCACTTTAGGGGGCAATCTGTTACACAAAATATTGTCACCATGACTATTTGCAGTCAGTATGGGTCTATCATCATTCATACTATCCTCCTTGGCAAGTCTCGAACCTCAGCTCTTCATGTCAAGCTTTAAAAATGAGAGAAAGACCTTAAAAATCAATAAAACTCTGGTTCCACACTTTCTCTTACTATTACTTGCGGTCCTGCACCCCATGGTTATGTTACCTGTGGACCTGCCCGCTCTGTCTCTAAAGGAGTGGGTGCGGACCCCTGTGAAAGTAAAAAAGGCACAAGTTTATTCTTAAAAACTCACTTTGGGTTAATTCTAGATGATTCTAGAAGGAATCTTGATGTGGATGGTTCGCTCCTAGGTGGTTCATGTATCCCAAAAGTGAAGGAGCTAATCCCTTGATGAGAGGAGCTTATCCCTTTGAAGGAGGGATTTATCCCTTTGAAGGTGGACCTAGTAACTTCCCTCCATTGCACTATAAATTAAGGCATTGGGCTGGTTGCTAGAGAGGTTAGAAGCTAAACATTTTTTAGGGTAAATGCTATTGGAATTGAGACTTCCTAGTTAAGCTTGAGAGGAGAGATTACATACCTTTTGGCTTCATTGGGAAGAGAGTGAAACTTGTCAAAGTAGAGGAGACTTCTTGCTGGACCCTGGGAGGAGCTTGTACAACATCAAGGCACCAAGGTTGTAAAGTTCTTCTTTGATTAAAGTTAATACAATCAGATTCATTTTTCTCAACAAATTGTCTTATGTGATTTGTTTCATGAATTCCTTGATCATCATGATAAATATGCTTTATTATATTGGCTTTTCAGGTGCTATTTAATGTGTGTGCTTGTTTGTGTTTGCAGATTCTTTTACAAGGGAGATCATTTGGATCAACGGAAGGTGGCTTCCACAAACTTGCATTGGACCCAAGGTAGGCCTAAAACACTTGTTTGCCTTTATTTATAAATTGCATATTTAGAGAAAGATAGAATTTGGTTGGTTTGCTTGTCGCTAGATATCATTAGATACTAGGGAGGTCGGTCTTGTCTACAAGAACGACTCATCCGCATGACAATACCAAGGAGCATCATTTCAAACAGGGACACAAGATTTCTCAGTTCCTTCTGGACTACATTGTGGGAGAAGATGGACACAAAGTTGAAGAGATCTACAAAATTCCATCCACAGACAGAGGGGCAGATAGAAGTAGTCAACAGGACTTTGGTGCAGCTTCTAAGGGGATACAACCAAAAGCATCTGAAGACTTGGGATGAAAATATGGTATATATATAACATTGTTATAAGAGAGAAACACAAACTTCTACAGGAAAGTCCCCATTTTTGGATATTAGCCACCTTCACCTTTGGATATTGCATATGGGAAGCAAGGAGGAATGAGGGAATATCTTACAGGAGATTCTTTAAGGGCTGAAAATTTTATAGAGAAGATCAGGAAGATCCATCTACAAGTACATGAAACACTACAAAAATCATTCAAAATGGGAGACAGAGTATGGCTACAGTTGAACAAGGAGAGGTTGTAGGGATATGGTAAGAAAATCAAGGCTCTAAGGCATGGTCCCTTTGAGATACTAGAAAGGTGGGTGATAATGCCTATAGATTCAGTTTACCACCATATATTCACATTTACTCAGTTGTGAATGTAGAGAATTTGAAACTCTATTATCCTTCCATGCTAGATCAGGAAGACGAATAGGTCCTACATTCTGTGGATGATTTGGCACCAAATGCTCAGGAAGAGTTGACAGAAGATACAATTTTGTAGAAGAGGTCGAGAACTACAAGACAGGGGCAACATGTCATTTGGCAGATTGGGTTGAAGGGACAACTTCCAGGTAAAGCTAAATGGTACACCAGAGAGAAAGTGGAGGAAGCATTTCCTCACCTCATTCAGTAAACGCTTTTGGGCACCAAAAGCCTCCAAAAATGGGGATTTGTGATCCGAATTGTATCATTATATTTTTTTTCATCCATCTCGATGCATTTGGAGTGGAAACAATGGAGGAGTCAGCTTGTGGGATTGTTTTTGCCGACGGGACCTAGTTTGGCGAAACGAGGTTTGAAACCTTCTAGGAGCGTTTTGAGGCAGAAAATGACATTTTTTGGGGGTAAAAATTTGTTACTCTAGCATGCATATTTTCATTATATTCTACAAATAGAGACCTTTCCAATGACACAAGAATCACGTCAATTAGAGTTTGTATGCAAAAGTTATGCCACTCAGAAGTTGACCTTCTTGTTTTCACACCTATAGTTCCGGAGGATGTCACGTCAGACCCCATTATTCATGGAAAATGGGTTAGCCACGTGTTTTTGATGTAAAAGACTCTACAGGAGTCTATTTTGTAACTCCAATTAAGATTTGATGTAGTTAAACTTAACCACTAGTAGGCTATCAAGTTGTGTTATAACCAAGCCACTAGGATGAAGAGGCATTCCATTCTTTCAAGAGAATTTTTTTCCATAACTGAGCAAAGGTAGCTAGGAGAGAGAGGAGGTAGATCCCATAGAGAGGATTTGTGCAATGTAGCAGCCCACGAGCCACAAACATTACTTCTTTGTACTTGCAGCCATATTTCTAGACAGAGAAAGAGAGCGAAGCGACCTAACCTTCCAGCTGCGTTTTCTCCCAAAAGGGTTTCCCAAAGAGCATATATTATGGCTTATGTGTGTGTGTGTGCTTATTTTTTCATTCTCTACTTTTCTACATAATTTCCGTTCACATGCATGCATGAATTACAATTAAATCCATTGATTTTAAAGTTTAATAAACTGTAATACTGTAAAATTTTAGTATTTTAATATATTATTATCATATATGTTGTGACAAACTGTCTAGTGGAATATCCATGGTATTTTATGGATCAGATTGATACCAATGTTTCAAAAATAGAAGGTTGACATCACAATTGCGAACGAGAGGAGGTATACAGTGAAAATTGGGTTGTTATAAGCATTGAAAACTCATAAAATGGAATTTGAATTAAGGATGAGTATATAGAGTAGTGGGTTTAGGAACATAGAAATTATTGACCAATATTCAAAATAAAACCTAGCTACATAATCAACCATAAAACATCAACTTACTTATGTCTTGTGTTCCTAAAATTGACACACAACCATTAAGAAATCCAATAGTTGTCCAACAAATTTAACTGAATATTCTTATCATTTACCTCTTAGAGTTATAGTTATCACCATGGGGGAAAATCCAGATTATGGAGCGAGCTTATGACAGAACGAATAAAGATAATTTTTGAAGGAAGGCTCCCAAAATTTTGGTTTCAATTAAAAACTTTACCATGCAAGAGGCATAATCCATGTATTGTTGTCCAAAACAATATCAACCCTCAATCATATAAACCCTAACAAACACTCAAAATTGATGATATTTGCATTCAATATTACTGTTTAAAACTCACCACCTTCTGCATTCACCATATTGGGCATTAGTTAGAAGAACAATATCATTTAAGTCTCAGGGTGGTGGCCAAGCCATGTCATTTAAATCGTGTTTAGGGATTCCAACGTGTAAGGTAAATACAACTCTGACACAACAATAACATTGTTCCCTTCCTACAATTGACTCTTCATATGAGTCATACAAACTCACAACAAAAACAACCATCATAATCATTCATTTATCATGTGTGAGTTAAATCCGTAGGGAAACATTAAGTGAAAACCATTTTCATACCTCCAATGGCTCAAAAACCATGCATTGTAACAACCATTTACAAATAACACAAGTATCATTGCTAACCCTTTTACCATCATTCATAATTAAACATAACCATCAAATACCATACAACACTTTGATCCATACTCTAACTAAAGTTCATAACCAAAGTCCATCAATATAACTTTTGAATAATACAACATATTGCCACACACATATAACCTTGCAAATATGGTATTCAATGAGTTGCACATATTCACAACTATATATATAATATTATGAAAATATGGCTACCTTAGAACACATTGTTTGAAATGACATATGCAAGTATAAGAAATGACACATATAATGAATTCATATGAACGAATTATTGCATAAGTTTTTAAGTTTTATATATCATTCCCTTTAAAACTTATGCAATAATTCGTTCATATGAATTCATTATATGTGTCATTTCTTATACTTGCATATGTCATTTCAAACAATGTGTTCTAAGGTAGCCATATTTTCATAATATTGCAAGCTTATAATTCACATTGGCATCTAAATTTTCCACTCATAAGATGCATACATGTTGCAAGAACTTTCATAAAGTAACAAATTTGTTTATGCGGTTTCCTCCTTCCTTTGGTCATGGGATAGGCCAAAAACAAAAAAACATTTTGGTTCAATTTTTAGACATGGAAATGCAATGATAGAGGGTGATTTTGTAGCTTAGTATAAATTCAAATATTAATTAAAACTGGTATCAACACTCTTGTCTATGAGGCCTTTGACAATTATGCCATGTTTTTGGATCTTTATAACACTCATCCAAGTTGCATCTTCAACTAGAAGACCCTTCCACTTGACCAAATACTCATAGTAATATTTCTTCCTAGATCTTTACAATTCTCTGATCAAGGATCTTCTTGGTTGTAGTTAACTATTTCTTCCATTGAATATCCTCTTGATCCTCTCCATCCTCTACTTCAAATTATATATAGGAATACAAGTTTGCAACATTAAAAATAGGTGAGATTCCAATATCGGGTGGCAATTCGATCTCATAAGTGTTGGATGAAAATTTCCTCAAGAATTTACAAAGTTTTATCTTCTTCAACATCAATTTTTTATATTAATTTCTTGAGATTCTCACTTTTCTCAAATGATCTAGTATCATATGCCCAACTTCAAAATTTACTTCTCTTTTTCTCAGGTTTTCCATTTTCCTATACTTTTGGTTGCTATCTTGAAGTTGTCCCTTAACTTGTTCATGCAGATTTTGCATTGTTGTAATAAATTCCTCTACATCAACACTTATTAATTCCTCTTTTCCTATGTTTCAAATTTTAGAAATGCATCTCGGGTGAATACCATATACAATTTGAAATTGAATTTTTCCTATGCTCCTGTTAGGAGAATCATTGTAGGAAAATTCAGTCTATGGAAGGACTTGATCACACTATTTGTTGTGCTCATTTACCAAACTTCTCAACAAGTTTCCTAAGATTCTATTTACCACCTTTTTTTTCCCATCTGCTTGAGGATGATAGGCTAAGCTAAATGAAATATTGGTTCTAATATTTTTCCACAATGTCGTCCAAAAATGACAATAAATTTTGTGTCCTTGTATGGAACTATTCTCATGGTTAGTCGATGTAGCTTGACAATCTCTTTGAAAAATAAAATTGTAATGTTGGTTGCATCGCTGGTTTTATGAAAGGGTATAATGATCCATCTAGGAGAACCTGCATACAACTAAAAAATTGAATACTTTCTCCTCTATGCTCAATGCAAACTCAAAACAAAACACTTTCTTTTAACACCCCATGGTATACTCAGTATGGGAAAGATGATATAAACTAGTGTTTTTTTACTTCCCTTTTTCCTATTGTAAGTTTTTACATTTTCCCACAAATTTATTTACATCAAACCTCATACATGGCCATAAATTTTCTTTATCATGCTAAAAGTGGGTAGTCAATCCTCCACTATATTTTTCTTTCAACAGGTGGTCACTCATTGAGCATTTAGGAATACATAGTTGGTTGCCTTTGAATAACAACCCTTCTTGAATCATGTTCTCCATTCAAGGGATCCTATCTTGCAGCACTGGGTTCTCACATTCTTCATAATATGCTCCAAATTTTGTGTCCTCATAAATTTCCTTGAGATGTTCGACTCCCAAAGAACTTATTTTAGTTCCTACAAAACCTAGCATCTTTTTCTCAAAGCATATGCGAGTTTGTTAGAATTTCCACTAATATGTTTAAGAACAAAAGTTAAATTTTGCATAAAATCTACCCAATTTTTCATGTCTTTGATTGTGTTTCTCTTGCTTGGTTATAAATTGTAGAGTTTGGTTGTTAGTGTACAAGAAAAACCTTTTTAGCATAAAGTAATGCCTTCATTTCTTCAAGGATTTGCACAATTGCGTAAAAATTCTTGTCATAGGTCGAGTATTTTATGCTTGGCCTCATTCAGTTTTACATTAAAATAAGCAATGGGTTTATCTTCTTGACTCATAACTGCTCCAATGGATGTCCCACTAACGAAGACTAATTCTAGGGGTTTGATAAAAGTTAACCCCTAATTTCCTAAACCTCTGGGTTATAGGCCCAAAAAATATAATGTAAACGAGGCTTGTAAACCATAATTCCAAGCTTGTGATGTTTCAGCACGGGCCAAACAACGTATAGGACCATGCTCTCCTTTTGTTCCATCCTTACGTGATCGTGGGCTTGGGACTAGGCATACCTACTTCACATCCAATGGTTATGATCATGTGAACAAATCTGTGGTCCAAAAGGTGTAATCCCCCTATCACATGCACCCTCAATATTATATAAAATGATAGAGATAAATAGGAAGTGTGTAGTGTGGGGGGCTTCACCCTATGGCATCAATGGAAGGGGGGATCCATTATCAAGGTTCCAACCTAGAGTTCCATGCTATGAATCAAACAACTAATACTCGGTGGAGGAAATCAACAGTTTACAGGATGGTGGGTGCGTCCATAATCATGTTTCCGCTCCCTCCTTATGGTTTCATATCATCCTTATGACTAGTTCTAAGCATGCACTTGAGGTGTGGTCTATCAACCTGTTGAAGGCTCGAAATTTCTACCTCAACATTAAGGGAAAATCACCTGATCAGGATCTTAGATCAGATCCTTTTCAGTTTGAAATGGTGGTTCCATCTAGTTAAACTAGGTCGAGTTACCTTCTCTCTATCTCAACTGGCTTAAAGTATGTTTTCTTCTTACCAATAGAGAAGAGCCATCAGATCAGCCCTCTTGTTGAGCTCAGGTAAGAAAGTGATCCTTAAGCTGATCTTATTGCTAAGCCAAGCCATAGCTAAAGTTTGCCTCTTTTATAAGAGGAATATTTGGATAAGATGGGGGTTCAAATGAAGAGGAAAAATTATAAGGGGGATCGGGAAGACACGAAGAACTAACCAAAGAAAGAACCTATAAAAAATCAACCTAGTTTGAGTGTCGTGAATCAATCCCTATTCAAAATGGAAGCAAAAGTCGATATCAAGATGTACCATGACGATATTAACGCTTTGAAGCTGAACCACTGGTTGCGCAACTGGAATTTTATTTCAGTGTCCATCAGATCGAGGAAGGGAAAAATATCTCATTCGCATAATTGAAATTAAAGGGCCATGCATTGACTTGGTGGGAGAGCCACACAAAAACCCTGAGGTTGGAGGGAGAACCTGTAGTGACTAAGTGGGAGGATCTCAAAACCTTTATTAAGTCACAATTTTATCCCATTGGGTACGTGGAGGACTAACGGATCTAGTGGCATTACTTCAGGAAAAAGTTGGGCCAAAGCATGCAGGATTACACCACATAATTAAAAAAGATGACTATAATGTTGAGTATCTCTCAAAATAACCCATACGTACTCAAGTATTTGGGGTGTTTGCAGCGCCATTTGCGTGAGAAGGTGATGTTGTTCAAGCCCAAATAAGTGGACGAGGCCTATGTACAGGCATAATACCTATAGAATGTAGGCCTTAAAAGAGTGAAATAGGGTGGATCAAAGTAGAGGGAGCAACAAGAAGCTTCTAAGGAGGGAAGGGAGAAAAAAAAAGGGGAAAATATAAAAATATGATAGCCACAATGCACAAGTGCAAAGATCCTAGCAACCATTGCAACCACTGCAACATTGATGGACATAAATATGAGAAGTGATGGAAGTTGCATCCAGAGCTAAACCTGAAGAACAAGAAGAAATATAATAATAAGAAGAATCTCATCGTCACTGATTCAAGCAACTAAGTTGAAAGAAACTTGGACATGGATGCGAAGATCATTTGTACATCAGTGCAAAAGGAGGTGAATTTGAGTAGCCTTCAACTATAGGAAGAGAAAGAGATGACCAAACTCTTCCATATAAAGGTACAAGTCAAGAAGACAAATATTGATGCTCTGTTTGACTCAGGATCGCAGGTGAATCTCATTGCAGCATATCTGGTCAAGAAGTTGGGGCTAGAATTTTGTGATCATCCGAACCCATAGCCACTAGGATGGGTAGATAAGGATGCAGAGCTGAAGGTAAAAAAACAATGCAAAATTAGATTTTCTATCAGTGATGATTTTAATGATGAAGTAGATCTGGATGTGGTCCCCCTTGATGTATGCGGAGTCGTGTTTGGGAGTCCATACATGTACATGGTTGATGTAATATTCATGAGGAGAGCTAACCAATACTGACTCATTAAGGATGAAAAATCGTTCATCATCAACGCGCAGAAAGGCAAGTAAAAAATTTCACTGGTAAGTGCCAAGCAATCCAAGAAATTGATCAGTTCCAACAAGAAGTATGTTTTATTGTTTTTAAGAGAGTCATTCTAAAGAGGAGTCAATAAGATGCAAGGCATCCTTGGATGGGTGTACGAAGAAACAAAAACAACAATTGGACGAGTTGTTACAGGAAAGCAAGGATGTGTTTTGAGAGCTTAAAGGGTTACCACCTAAGAGTTAAGTGGAGCACAAGATCCAGCTATTTCCAGACTCCCCATTGCCAAATATTGGGTTGTATAGGCAGTCAGTTATAGAGGCAAGTGAGGTGAAGAAACATTTGCAGTAGCTACTGGAACAGGGTGTCATTCGACCGAGTATATCACTATGCGGGTCATTGTTACAGGGAAAAGTGTCTATTTAGAACTTCTCTATCCCACTAAGGTGTGACAGCTGCCTTAGAAACAAACAGAGAAAAACTACTTTTGTATTTCCTTTATGAATTATAGATAGAGAGGAATAGAAAGAACCAACCAGTGTCTTGCGCTAATCCTTTGATCCAATCCCTCTCTTCTTTGATAGTCTCCAGCTACCTGCTCCCTTGCATGCCCAGCTTCACAAAGTACCTGTAAGATCACAGAAGAAGAGCACTATACAAAGACATGGATCTATATTCATAAACAACTTAGGATCAGATTTAAGTTAACCGTACAAATGTAACAAGCATCAATGATACAAAAGCATGGAGGAGAACTCAAATAGTTTTTATTGATAAACAAGAAAAGATCCAGGAGGAGTTACAACCAGTGGTTCTGACCCAGCATCAACCTCCCAGCAAAGAAGTCCCTCTTCACCTCAAACAAAGCATAAATCACCCAACAATCTGATGTTTGTCTCTAGATACCAACAACAATTCCTTACAATATGCAAAATTCCAGCCTCTGGATCTCTGGGATGAGGGATCCACATATAGATATCTGTAAGGAGGATGAGTTAGCTTGTGATTTGATTAGTGTCTTCTCTCTGTCAGTTCTTGCTTCCACTTGGAGACTGAGGGCCTCTTACTCATCCTTGGTCAAATTCAGTGAGGCAAGTGTCACAAGAGAAGATTCTGGAAGCTTCCATTGCCTCTCCACCTCGCGGAATGACACTGCCATTTGTCATTTCTCGCCCATCGCACCCTACAGAAGGGAGTTTTGAAATGCAATGCACCCTCACAGTGTATTTAGGTGCAATGCAACACACTTAGCCAGTGGAGCAGCTGAAATGATCTTGTTTTGACCAATTCTGAGCAGTTTCTGGTGGAGAACTTCTGGGAGAAGCTGTAATCTATTGACCTTGTTCCTTTAGGGGTTAGAACAACACTTTTAGGGACTTAGGAGCCCTTGGTTTATGGACATTTCATGCTTGGAGTTGTAAGGCACAAAAATGTCTATAACAGTTGCCCCCTAAAGTATGAGGCTGTTAACCTTTTGGTGTTGGGTGAAATGCTTTATTATGAGGATCCGAAGTTCTTTCAATGTTGGGAGGAGACCTGTAATAAGATACAATACAATACATTATCTTCATACTGTTTTCATGATCTAGCTGAGGCGAGCATTTCCATGCTCAAATTTATAAATTCATTTTCATGTACATAGGGCAGACAATCGTCTGAGTGTAGACTGATGATTCTGATAGAGCCATCATCCTTTTGGTAGGATGATTATCTGTGCTGCAATGTTGTACATTTAATGTCTTTATTTCCCTGAATATATATCGCATCTCGGATGGATGAAACTAGATCCGGGGTCTTCAATCTCGTCTGATCTTCACTCGAAGTACAAGTCGATCCATGTGAGAAATGTTTTGAAGTCGAACATGGAAAGACATCGCTTGATTACCAGTCAATGATGTAAACTGTTAACAAGCGCGAGAGGAATCACCGATAATGATAATGATCCTCAAGGTACTGCAGTACAATTCACGTGGTGTGAATAAAGGACTTAGCATCGAACACCACGCAAAATCTTTCGGTCGAAGGCCATTGATGTAAACCTATCGCTGGAAGTGAGAAACTTGCCATTGAGGCATGCAAGCTTCAAAGTACTTAATGGGGTGTTCCTAGATCAACTTCTTGGATAATGAGATGATGTCGACAAGAAGTGATCCATCACAGGAGGGCCTTAATGAATCCCACATCAATGACATGGAACGGAGCAAATGATTTTGATGGATGTGAAAACGATCTAATGATATAAGGTTCAGGGTGGCGATCATGAAAGAATGGAGTATAATGTATGGTAGTGGGTGAGACACAGGTGTCTTCTCTGGATGACTTCTCTTGAACATATCGGTGACACTGATGTGATGGATTGGTAGCATTAACCCCAAATGTGGATGGTATGGCGTGACCATGGTGATGTGATCGGTGAATGAAACAACCCAACCCGACTCGGACACGGAGTGGAAGTGTCATGTTCAAGAGAGACTTGCTACCAACAAAGTTTCTTTGAGTTTTCTTCCCAATTTTTCCCCAGTCATTGCTGACCAGTACCTCTTTATTTTTTTCAAGCTTGAGGAGGATAACATATGCTTGTTCTATAATTTTCCCTTCGGGCAAACCCATCGCTATGTTTTAACGAGCCTAGCGATAGTGAAACTCGTTCTCGTCTAAAGACAAGTTTGTCGCTATTAATATTTTTAACGAGTTTAACGACAAAGATAACTCGGTCCTTTTCAATTTTAGAGAGTCTGAAAAGGAACATAAAGGTAACTCCAAAATTCCTTTTTCGTCATCTAATCCCTTAAGTCCGAAAAAGTATAAAACAATACAGAAGGGATGAATTTTCGATAGTTTTAACGAGTCGAACAAAACAAGCACTCGATCTTTTTGTGTAATAATCCCTCAGGTCCAAAAAGATTAAAATCTAGAGGAGAGATAGCACTTCCTGTCCCTTTAACGAGCTGGAGAGGCCAATGGCTCGGCAATCTTTTCATATTTTACGAGTCAGTTGAAAAGAGCTTAAAGGAGACTCGTCTTTTGAGGAACGAGTGATAAAACGGGTAGCAGCTGATTCCAGGTAAGGTTTGGAATTTTCCAATCACGGCAGTGTCACAAGGATGGCCAGTGAAATCACTCTTCGCAGCTGTTCCTCAAAATGGGTAAATAATCAAATGGAGGTGAATGATCGGCCAATGAAAAGTGGAGGTGACGGTGCAAACACGACCAAGGCTTTAATGGCTGAAGTACTACATTCACGATGGTTATTTATCGGGGAATAGTTCATTTTTTAATGAGCTTAAACGCGGGTGGAAACATTTGCTCATGTCTTATGTTTATTTTTTAACGAGCTTGAACTATGTGCTAAAACTGCTCGATTAATCCAGTCTTGCGATAAGAATGTCTCATGTAAAAACGACCACTTTTAGAGATTTTCCCCACATCCTTTCTTTATGCAAGTTAGGAAACGACCAATCCTACGAGTTTAAAGGGGTAGAGGTCCTAAAATTTTAAAAAATAAATAGTCGCTCTTTGCTTGCATTCCAAAAGGTTTGCATGCCCCCAAGTATAAGACAGAGTTTCAAGGTTACCCCTTCTTTAGTCCGTTAAAACATTTGTTTTACCGAGAGAGGCCTACCTCTTATAGGTTACCCAAAGATCGTTCTATTCACAGCGCAAACAAAACACTTCTCCGACGATGTCTACCGAAATAAACAAAGGTGAGCGGCGGTGCTCACCAACTCACATAACTTTGACAAGAGAATCTTGTTCTAGAATAACCCCCTCTTCCAATCACGGACGGGGGTACAGACTAGTCATATTCTCTCGCGGAAACCTACCCTATACTCGCAGTTTTCCTACCGAAGCAGACCAGGGTGCATGCCCCCTGGGATTCAGTCATATCCCTCCAAATCACTCGCGCTCATTGGGAGGATGGACTGGAGATTGAGACATTTATTGCGTGAAAAGACCATTCAGGGATGGTATATGACTATTTGCTATGATCCGGGAAATGAAAGCTAGTCTACGAACTTGACCACTCTTCCTTCGTGCGGAAAACACATCACTCTAAAGAGTGATGAGACGATGGCTCTCATGCAATAAATATAGTCTCGTCCAAGGAGTAGATTGTAATCCAGGGGTCCTTGAACTACCATCACGTTCATGTGAACGGTTTTCCCTCTCAACGTTATGGGCACGTTGGAAAGGATCCCTAACGGTCGACTGGTTCCTTTATCAAAGCCTGTCAGATTTTTCATCTCAGGAAAAAGCGATGGCGAACCAAGCGCTTTCCAAGCAGTTGAGGAAAGGATACTCACAGAAGCCCCCTCATCTATGATGGTACCAGCCATAACCATTCTATATATCTGAACAATAATTCAGAATGGTGCACTAGCTGGTAAACGGGGTCTGCCTAGTTGATTCCAGTCGAAGGAGACAACTAGGTTGCTTGGAGGTGGGACCGAATAGACGGCCTAGTACGACTCTGACGAAATTCCTTCCTGTGGTAAAGGAACGGGTAAATTGCCCCCATGTTCGTTGGAGTCTGTGCTTATGAAAAGAATTTGGACGGTGTCATCCTTGTTCTCTTCAGTGATTGTATCATCTGAAGATGGAACCTCTGAAGGCAAGACCGGGTCAATTGCCGCCTCGACCTTTTGAATTTCGTCTGGTATGGATTCAGATGGTTCATCTTCAATGACAGATGCTTCGGTCGACCACCTGAGTGGGTCAACCGGATTTTCAACTAGTGACGGACTTGGCAAGAGTTTTTTATATCTAGGAGGAAGTCGTAACGGTGAAACCGGATGATCATCCAAAACTCTTTTAGCTTCGTCTAATAAGGGACAATGGTGGATGGCATGATCACCTTCACACAGTTTACAAGGAAATCTACATTTTAATTTTTGTCTTGGGGCTTCACTTTCACTAGTTGATGGTGTGTTTTCAACATGATCATCAGAGGTTGACGACACCGGGTTGTGCAAATGAGGAGACTAGTTCCTTAAGATCTGAGGGATGCAAGGACAATCTCTGTGAAAGTGGTCTCCTTTGCAAATGACACATGGCAATTTAGACCTTGTCGGTGCAGTGTGTGGATTTTCGTTAGACGAAACTCGTTTGCCCCCATTTACTTTTGGCTCCTTCTTCTTCTTCTCTTTCTTCTTCTTTTCCTTCTTCTCCTTAGGAACTTGACTTTTGACCTTACCAGCCCCATCAAGCGAAAAGGAAGGAGGAGAGGAAGAATTAGAGGAAGTAGAAGGTTGGTGGGTAACTCTGGACTCGTCTAATTGCTGATTCGATTGTTCAGGAATAGTGGTGTTCTGAACGACAGAGGTTGAGAAGAGCCATACAGGCAAACCAATTGTCAGTCCTGGAAGCGACAATGTGGCCATATGGGGTGCACCAACATCTCCCCAAGAGGAGAAGGGACTAGGATTTCCTCCAAGGGGAATTCCTTGGTTGGTTGACTCCATTTTCTCAACCTAAGATCAACGTAGGAAAGGGGTAATGAATATTCCGTTTAAAATAAATTTTTAGATGCTTTGACACAACTTGTTTTTTCAGTTTTTAAGAGTCGAGAAACAACAAAATATGACTCTAGTCTCCTTCGATTTTTAATGAGCCTGAAGTGACAAGTGCTCAGATGGACCTTTTCCGTTAAGGAGTCTAAAAAGGAACGAAAGGGACTGCTCTGGAGATCTAGGTAGAGGGAGTACCAAACCAATCGCAAAACTGCAGAACACTTTTTATGGTGCAACAGTCAATCTTCCCGAATGCTGTGTTCAGTGCATTGCGATCGATAGGGCGGCAGACACGGCTTCCTAAGGATAAAGGATTTAAGCCTATAGGGGTCTCCCAAAATATACTCGACGGTACGTGGGAGCACAAGTCTATACTGGCACTTATCGTCTCAAAGTGGAGGAATCACCCAACCATCAGTGAGGACAATAGTTACCAGGCTTTACGACGCCGGAATACGTCTCTAGCCTAGATCTCTAAATGTTGTGCGTTAAGTTCTAAAGCATTGTTAGATTCATTGAATTTATTTTAAGTTGATCTTGTTGATGAAGTTTGCCTTTCGGGTTCACCACGAGATGTAGATGTAATTCCTATAATGCAATCTAAAGATGATAAACAAATTTTTTATCTCTTTTGTGCAATGAAAATCCTAGCTAGTAGGGGAAAAGAAAGACAAATTTTTTTCACAAAGAGCAAAGAGCACACTGTAAATGCACTTTCCTAAATCAAGCCAAACAGACTGTCTATATGAAAATGCACATGCATGTATTTGTTTTCGACTTTCTTAGTATTGATGCTAAAAAGAAAGTTGATGTATAAATATGAATTTCTTTTCAAGCAACAAATATAAACAAGCTCTTTTTCGAAATAAAAAATAGAGATGATTACGACACCTTACGATTTTGAAATGAACACTTGTTCTTGACACTAGAAAATTACAAATTCAAGCCAAAGGAAATAGTAACAATATAATCAACCATCAATAGCAATCAAACTTTCTCCTATGATCGAAATCGACACTTGCGACAGATTCAAATCAAAGGACGACAATACGACTATTCTACTTTTGCAATGGAAAACTGTAAACGACTCAACAAACACACAAAAACATCTACAGTTATTTTGTACAAAGGAGGCTGAATAACAGTAAGGAAAAGAGTTTTCAAACAGAAATATACTGATCACAGGCAACAAAATTCAGGGATAGAACTGGAAAGAATGAAGCACAGGAACCACAGCTGCACAGAGTTAGTCTGATCAGCGCACCTGTAACACAGAGAATCTGAAATGCAGCGCAGGTTGCCCCTTCGTGAAGTGCACTGAAATTCAGGATCTCTGAACAGTACCTGCGCTGGGCCAGAAACGAGACTCTATCTGGGTTCTGGGTCACAGTTTGCAGTTCAGTCCTTGGTTTTTGGCCGAGAAAAAAGCAATCAGTAATGCAACAATCAGGGGTAGATCTAAGGAGGATCTAAGAGCTATCACAAGGGCAATCAGATAGTTTTTGAATTAGTTGTTTAAATCATAAACAGATCCAGTGAATGGATTGAAGCAGTAGTTATCTACTTTCCATTTGTTATGGCAAATGCAGTTCGAAAGCTACTTATAAGTTTATGAAACAAACAACAAAGAATGATACACAAACAAACTAATTAGACATTCCCTAGTGGAGTTTCCATTTTGTTACAGGGAAAAGTGTCTATTTAGAACTGCTCTATCCCACTAAGGTGTGACAGCTGCCTTAGAAACAAACAGAGAAAAACTACTTTTGTATTTCCTTTATGAATTATAGATAGAGAGGAATAGAAAGAACCAACCTGTGTCTTGCGCTAATCCTTTGATCCAATCCCTCTCTTCTTTGATAGTCTCCAGCTACCTGCTCCCTTGCATGCCCAGCTTCACAAAGTACCTGTAAGATCACAGAAGAAGAGCACTATACAAAGACATGGATCTATATTCATAAACAACTTAGGATCAAATTTAAGTTAACCATACAAATGTAACAAGCATCAATGATACAAAAGCATGGAGGAGAACTCAAATAGTTTTTATTGATAAACAAGAAAATATCCAGGAGGAGTTACAACCAGTGGTTCCGATCCAGCATCAACCTCCCAGCAAAGAAGCCCCTCTTCACCTCAAAAAAAGCATAAATCACCCAACAATCTGATGTTTGTCTCTAGAAACCAACAACAATTCCTTACAATATGCAAAATTCCAGCCTCTGGATCTCTGGGATGAGGGATCCACATATAGATATCTGTAAGGAGGATGAGTCAGCTTGTGATTTGATTAGTGTCTTCTCTCTGTGAGTTCTTGCTTCCACTTGGAGACTGAGGGCCTCTTACTCATCCTTTGTCGAATTCAGTGAGGCAAGTGTCACAAGAGAAGATTCTGGAAGCTTCCATTGCCTCTCCACCTCGCGGAATGACACTGCCATTTGTCATTTCTCGCCCATCGCACCCTACAGAAGGGATTTTTGAAATGTAACGCACCCTCACAGTGTATTTAGGTGCAATGAAACACACTTAGCCAGTGGAGCAGCTGAAATGATCCTGTTTTGACCAATTCTAAGCAGTTTCGGGTGGAGAACTTCTGGGAGAAGCTGTAATCTGTTGACCTTGTTCCTTTAGGGGTTAGAACAACACTTTTAGGGACTTAGGAGCCCTTGGTTTATGGACATTTCATGCTTGGAGTTGTAAGGCACAAAAATGTCTATAACAGTCACCCATCATAGTTGTGCCAAAGAAGGATGGGACTTGGAAGATGTGTATATATTACAGGGCATTGAATAAAATCACGCTCAAGAACATATACCCACTTCCTAGGATAGACAATATAATAGATCAATTGTAGCAAGCAAAGTATTTCACCAAGTTGGATTTGAAGTATGGATATCACCAGGTTCGAGTCAAGGAAGAAGATACATGGAAGACCGCCTTCCAAACCAGGCAAGGTTTGTATGAGTGGTTAGTTATGCCATTTTGCCTATGTAATGCACCAACTACGTTTATGAGATTAATGAATGATATATTCCACCCTTTTATAGATTCATTTATTATTGTCTATATGAATGATATACTAGTATATAGTGCTACATGGCAGGAGCATATTTCACGTTTGACGCAGGTGATAGAAACATTGAAGAATCACCAACTGCTAACAAATATCAAGAAGTGTGAATTTGCGCAATAGTCTTTGGTGTATATGGGGTATGTGATTAGTGGAGGAGAGCTGAAGATAGATCCTTACAAGATGGAGGCCATCATGAAATGGCCAATGCCTACTAATGTTTCTGAGGTCAGGAGTTTCATTGGAGCAACAAAGTACCTAAGGAATTTCGTAGACTCCGTTTCAGCTATAGCAGCACCACTCCACGCCATAAAAACAAGTGGCAAGAGTTTCCAATGGGGAAAAGGTGAGCAAAAGGATTTCAAGGAGCTAAAGAAGAAGATAAGTCAAGCACCAGTTTTGGCATTACCAAACTTGTAGTACCCCTTTGAAGTGGAGACAAATACAAGTTGTTATGGATCTAATATGAGAATATATGAAAATACAAATATACCCAAGAAATAACAAGATAGAAATGCTTTTTTATTGATCAAACCTTTAAGGTAGGGCAACACCATGCATTCACTCCTTAAGGAAGGAGAACACTCCACAAGCCATATGCCTGTTCATACAATATTCCTTGACATCCATCAATGGGGAGTCTCTAGCCTCTATATAAGCCTCATACATACAATACCATGGGTCATTACCATGGTTCCCTTAATACCATCTATCTAATACAATGGGCTTATTACATTATTGCTAACTACTTGTGGTCCCTTACATGATACGGGTTAACCACTTTATTTATTATCATGGCCCATCCAATTATTACATTATTCCCTTAGCTACCTCCCTCTGTACCCCATACTATCCCCCCTAGGTATACTACATTCCACCCCCCTTAAACATGTTTCGTCCTTGAAACATAAGAAGAACACAAATAATAAGATCTACTCAAAAGAGTAGTCCACTGGTACCATGCACGTGCATCTAGCCATCCCAGAGAAAGGTGAACCCTCGATCTAGCTGGTGCCTCGCTTGCTTGAGATGGAAGTTGACCCTGGCAGCTCTTCTGTGTTGATGTGTAGTAGGTGGATCGTCACCCCTCTCTATCTATCATGCAGGGGTTGTTGTCCTTGTGGCTAATTCGTTTCCATCTTGTTGTTTGTTTTCTTGCAGGGTGATGTGGGTGGTGATATGCTGAAGTTTTAACCAACTGTGTATGTTTCTTTAATTCACCACCTAATGGAGCCTGATTGGTATCTGGTACCTGTTGTGGTGCCTGCTGTTGTTTCTTATCTTCCAATATTACTTCAACCATTAAGTCCTCATATGATGTATCAATACCTATAACATTTTCTGCTTCAACCTCCTTGGACACTACCTGTTTTTTTGGTACCTAGTTTGATGTTTGTGTTTGATTGTCGACCATCAAAGGCTCATCATATGATGTGTCAGTGTCATTAGAGCTTTGTGCTTTTGGATTCATAGTATCTGCTTGGGCCTTAACAGAAATATCCTGCAATGTAATTTTCTTCCTTTTATACCAGAGATTCATGAATTTCTTCTACACATTAATATTCACAGTACACACAGATTGCATCCAAGGATACCCCAAAACAACATCCATGTTATCCATATCTGAAGTATAAAAATCATAATGCAACACATACTTATCGATAGAAAGATTCAAATCTTTATAAACTTGAACATTCTCATTATCAACCTGTGTGTTTTCAATGTGTTTTGTTAGAACTTGCAATTTTTTTGCCAAATTAACATTGGTAAAATTATGCTTGTAGCTAGGATTTATAGACACAATGATCTTCTCCTTTTGAATCAATCCATGAACCTGTAATAAGGAGAGAACAATAGAAAATAACCTTTTAGGTTTCTTGGTTTCCTTCTTTCCTATAAAAATAAAATCTTTGCTAGGTTTTTGTGGTTTCCTCCTTTCTAGTATGAGACCATTTGTCCAAAAGTAGTTCTTCAATTTCGTCAGCACGACATAACTTCAGAATCTCACTGTCAAGTGATTTCCACCATATAGCAGCCTCATTTTTCAAATAATACCCTATTTTGTCCTTCCAACACCCTGGGAAGTCAAACTTATGATATGCTATAAAATTTTCGATAGAAGACCAATCATTTTTTCCTGTAAAATACTTACTTTTATAGGCCATGAAGAGGGTTTTGAAAACAATTCGCTTACTTGGTGAAAATTTGAAATGGCCACAATTCAGTCAATATTGCTCAGAATCCCTATTATGCCCTATTTTCTGAAGTGGAACAACCATTCTACTTCTTCCCATGTGATAGAAATCCTGATCTAGGCACTGGAATTTCATATTCGCACTGCAACTGTCCCATCGTCACAAAAATTTCTGAAAAAAAGAGCTGATTTTAAATTAGCGAGATCTCCCTCATCCGGACTTTGATTCGATTGATTTTATTTTTGAAATTGGGTATTTTTTTGCAAAGAACCCAGATCTGTAATTAGATTCTGTAAATGTTGCCCTAGAACGTACAGATCTGATCTGCAAACTTGCTGCCCCGAAAAATGTCTACAACACAACTGATTTTTAAATCAGCAAT
The DNA here is from genome assembly GCA_031772625.1 of Pinus tabuliformis. Taxonomy (NCBI): domain Eukaryota; kingdom Viridiplantae; phylum Streptophyta; class Pinopsida; order Pinales; family Pinaceae; genus Pinus; species Pinus tabuliformis. The sequence continues at coordinate 12,134,299 of CM062808.1, forward strand.
ATCTCCCTCATCCGGACTCCGATTCGGCCATTTTTTTTTTCAATTTGGGTATTTTTTTGCAAAGAACCTAGATATGCAATTAGATTCTACAAATTTTTCCCAAGAATACATAGATATGATCTGCAAACGTGTCGCCCCGAAAAATGTCTGCAACACAGCTGATTTTTAAATCAACGATATCTCCCTCATCCGAACTCTGATTCGGCCGATTTTTTCTTTTCTTTTCAAATTGGATATTTTTTCACAAGGAACCTAGATCTACAATTAGATTCTGCCAATTTTGCATGAGAACGTATAGATCTGATCTACAAACTTGCCACCCCAAAAAGTTCTTGCAAAATTTAAAAAAAAAATTATGCTTTGCCTAAAAAGGTGCTCTAATACCACTTGTTATAGATCTGACTTGCAAATATATGAAAATACAAATATACCCAAGAAATAACAAGATAGAAATAGATAGAAATGCTTCTTTATTGATCAAACCCTTAAGGTAGGGCAACACCATACATTCACTCCTTAAGGAAGGAGAACACTCCACAAGTCATATGTTTGTTCATTCAATATTCCTTGGCATCCCTCAATGGGGAGTCTCTAGCCTCTATATAGGCCTCATACATACAATACCATGGGTCATTGCCATGGTTCCCTCAATACCATCTATCTAATACAATGGTCTTATTACACTATTGCTAACTACTTGTGGTCCCTTACATGATACAGGTTAACCACTTTATTTATTACTATGGCCTATCCCATTATTACATTATTCCCTTGGGTACCTCCCTCTGTACCCCATACTATCCCCCTAGGTATACTACAATCCTCTTTTTGGAGCTGCAATGACTCTGTCTCTCCAACACTGGTTGAATGATCCATAGACACAGAAAAGAAGAATAAAAAATGACGAGGCTCTTGTGAAGAACACTCAAATGTTAGTGGATCAAAATTTGGATGATGATAATAGTCATGTATAATGATATGAGAAAACACATCTATTTATAACCAAATTCCAACTTAGATTTGATTTGGTCAAATAATAAAATATTTGTTTAACCAAATCAAGATCTAACCAATTTTGATATTTTATTATTATTTGTAAGAGGGAAATGTCAAATAAATGCTCAATAATGTTTGTTTAGATAACTAAATAAAAAGATAATTATTTATAAAGTTAATTGATAAAAATAGGTAAAATGGTAAAAAAAATTAGTCAATAAATGCGTTTTCTAAATTGCTTCTAGGTAAAACGGTAAAATAAGTTAGAAATAATTTATAAATAATGATTTTATTATTATCTATAAGAGGATATTTTGTTAGGTCCTTATACTACTAGTGTAACCCCTTATTGTTATTAGTGCAACGCCCTTATTGTATTGTTGTTCCCATGTAGTCCCCATATTGTTATTATTATGCCCCATAGAAGCCCACTATTGTTATTGTTGTGCCCTTACAATATTATTTTTATCTAGGCTCTTATTATATTGGGACCCCTTAGACTCCTATATATAGAAATGAGGTCTTGTCATTTGTATCATCCAAGAATTGTTCATTTGTGTAATGTAAAGTGTTAGCACTCCTCAGTGTCCCAAGGTTGAGAAAGGAGACCGACAGAGGTAACCTTAAATGAATCTTTAGATTTGGTAGCTAGCCCTACCAAATTAGAGAGGGCTCTCTAAAGAATCTCACAGGCAATAAAATGACTATGAAGGAAAATAGATATTAGGCTAGGTATTCATCTCACTAGGGTTTGATTTTAGGATTTGTTTGACGATGCTCATAGATCTAGGAACTAGGCTAGGGTTTCGAATCATCAATTGCAGAGATATAATGGGGCAAGGTAGGTATACTCAATGAAAATTTTGAGTTTTCATGGTGGTGTAGGGTTGAAAAAGTGAAGGACCAAAATGAGCATATGAGCTATGAATTCATTTATTAGAGGAAATTAAACATAAACATGAAAATCTCATCAAAACACAACATATAACTTATGAATTCTACTGAAACACCTATGTGATGATCACAAGAAAGTACAGATATGGTAGTAAGGAAAAATATATATTAAATCTGATGATAAATAGAGAAAAACATTGTCAATAAATCATAGCACAAGAATCCCAAGATAATAGTTGCAACTGTGTGTTGTATTACTGCAAAAAAGTATACACTAGCTCCAAGCTATGATTCTCAAACATCCAACCCTCTCTATGACTTAGATGAGGCTACATATAGACCAAAAAATACATTTCCCCCTCTCAGGGGTCGAATCCACCATCATAGGAACTGTTTACAAGAATATCTCCAACCATACCTAAGACTAGGCAAGGTTAGAAACCAACTCCCAATTTGGCCCAAACTGATTCATTTTAACTTTACAAGCATTAACGAGCATGAATCTACACTAATTTTACATTTACAAGCTTAATTGCAATAATTTACGTAATGTAAACTCAAAAAAAGATAAATTACATCATGACCTTTGACTGAAGAAACTTGACTATTTGACCTCCTCGCAAAAGCGCAACGAATTCTCTCAGAAGTGCAGTGTGTGATATGAAATCACAATGTGTGGCTTGTGGAGGCATTTCCATGGTCTTTCCCTGATCCAATTGCTGATATGAAAGATGCTGGAGATAGCTTAGGATGTCTTCTAGGTGCTTGATCCTTCAAGCCTGCAAAAACACTTCTCAAAGGTAGCTAAAAACCACTTTTCCCAAGACTGCTCCAAAAGTGCAACGAGGGGGTCAAAAATGAGGTAGAAACATTTTGTTTGGCATGTATTTTGACTTTTTCTCTCAAACTGCAAGCTGGCATGGAAAAATAGTGGTATATCTAACATGTACAAGTGAATATCTCTCCAACCATATAAGAAATTCATCATTTAGTTCCCCTCAGAAGAAGTGCAACATGAGCTCGCTACGCTTGTGGTAGTATGAAAGTGCGAAAAATTGCAAAAATGCACAAAAACTAAAAAAATTCCCAAATTTCTTCAAAATTGTTTCTATCTTGCTCCTTTAAGATTATAAGTGATATATTATACAATAAATGATGCATCAACAATAAAATGAAGGTTTTCCCTCTTCCTTATCTTGATTAGGGTTTTCTTCACTTTTTTCTTCAAATTTCTAACCCTAATCTTGTTGATCCAGTTCCTGGTGTAGTAGTGCATGGCCATGTGTCTTTGAAGCTTGGTGTCTCTATTGGATTTCTTCAAGAGATTCTCCAAGTGCTCATTAACCCTACCAAGCCACAACTCTTTGTATTTCTCAATCTCAGCTGCAATGGTGTCTTCAATGTATTGATGACCTAGTGGAGGTGATGGTTCACTCCCTAGTGCTTTCTTTCTTTTCAGTCCTGTGGTCTTTGGCCTCCTTGGATTGATCCAAGGCTCCTTATATTCAAGCTCCTCAACATATATCACTCTCTTACCTTTATCATCACCTGCCACCAAATCAACCCTAGGTTTAGAAAGAAAAAACTGATTTACCTTAAGTTTCCTGTTCTCCTGTTGTAAGAATACAGTCATGAAGTTTACTTTTTCTAGATCATCCTTAATCTCTCTGATTTTCGCCTCTTTCTCTTGGATGGTTTGTTCAAGTGACTTGTGAACCCTTAAACTCCTATATATAGAAATGAGGTCTTGTCATTTGTATCATCCAAGAATTGTTACTTTGTGTAATGTAAAGGAGGTTTCCCCTTGAGGAGGCTATTTTTGAAGTCGTTGATCTATCTCTTCTTTTATTTTGTGAGTTGGTTGCATAGCATTTGGTTTAAGAGCTTTGGATTCTATGGTTTCACTACTTCAAACACGTCATCGTGGAATTTTCTTTATAACATTTTTGATATGAATCTTCAGGAGATGAAATTAACCCATTTGAGCCAAAATCGTGTTAAACCTTATATATGAATTTTAGATCTTATCTCACTATATTTTCCGAGATATGATTCGAGGAAGTTAGGGTTTTTGCAGGCTCCAAAATTTGATCTCAAACACGTGACCTTGGGAAAATCGTCATAAGTTTCTCTCAAAGCATCAGATTCTAAATTCGTAAAACATGACAGAAAGAGAATGGACTATAGTTTGTTGGGTATCATGCTTAGTGCCAAAGGTAAAAATAGTGACACATGGAACTTCATACAAGTTCGCTCTACGGAACTAGTATATAATCAGGTCATCATGGTAGATTGGGCATAAATCTTTCTTGGAGAATCCTATCTCAATCAAAATTGTGGGGTTGGAAAGAGGACTCAGAGGGCTACCACAGGACACAATTTTCAACCTTGGAGATATGAAATTACAGAGATATAGTAGATTCAATATAGAGCTCCTACAAAGTGAAAAAAAAAGGTGTGTAGTTTTTATTTATTTTTTTAATTTGCATAAGTTTTGTTTGAGAAAGTAGTTTGAAGTGATTCAAAGAGAATTGTGAAGAATAATTATCATTAATTGATGAACTGAAGAAAGAAAATGGAAACACCTAATAAGCAACCTGAAATCTCTACTATGACACATGAAGAAGAGGAAGAAATGCAACATGATATATTAAAATTACGAGACCAAGTGCAACAAATTTCACTCTCACAAAAAGTAATTAAAGCTAAGATGGACAAAGTTGCTACAATGAAGACTTCTTAATAGCGAAAAGGTAGTAGAGGAAACTCATGATGAGAACAAAAGAAATGTTAATCATGATTTCATAGACTCTAACGTTGGATTGAAGACCCACCAAGTTCCAAAGATCAATATGAGGAATTTTGATGGAAAGAATCTTGTAACATGGATACTATAGATGGAGCAATATTTCGATCTCCATAATGTGCAAAACACACAAAAGGTGCATTTCAACTTTATATTTGCAACCCAATAAGTTTAAAAAAGGAATATCTTTTAATTTTACAGTGTAATTAAAATTAAAGTAATTATATGTTTAAAAATAATAGCATAAGTGAAAATTTAGATGAGAAAACAAACGTAAAATTTACTTTCAAGAAAAGGGTAATAATAAACAAATTCAAGATTGATTAAAGAAGGTATATATGATTTTATATTGGGAGGAGGAGGTATCATATATATAATTTTATTTTGAGAGAAAGTGATATTAAAAATGTATTTTCATATTAAATATTATTTTCTATTATTATATTTAAATTGAGTATGTGGTATTTTGGAGAAGACATATTAAATTCTTATATGATAAGAATTTTTAATTTAATGGTGTAGAAATTTTAGAAATATATTAAAAATCAAAAGAAGGTACAAACATCATGAACATGAATATAGAGCTATAATTTCAATGTTTAATATATTAAGGACGGTTTTTCAACTTCTTAGACTTGTTTAACATATTAAGGCTGATGTTTAACATATTAAATTAATGAATTTATGAGTTATTCTCATGTGGGTATATTAAAACAGATGGAAGTAACTTAGGAAAAGTGGTTCCTTGGGATATTTCCTTAGGTAAAAGTTGGTTTTAATGTGTAAAAGGCATACTACATTGTGTATTTCAATCCTCCTAATTAATTGTGGCAAGGTGATCACTTTTCTTATGTGATAACAAAATCTATCATGGAATGGTGGGGTAGGGGACCATTTCCATGCTATGTGGCACTAGGGAAAGGCTTTCTCTCATAGAATATTTCTTCAACCCAAAATCTAAGGGCTTAGGCCTTAAATAACTAAAGGAATCACTTCCTAGGAACATAGATCAAGGATGAGGACCTACACTATGAAACAATATCTCTGAATGGATACGTATTATAAGACTAGGATATGGTTTTCATTCTAAGGTTTAGTTCATTGTGAAATGGGCTCATCATCTAGGACTTGATTTGAGACCAAATTATAAGGGTTGAGGCCGAAAAGTAATAATTCTATAGTTCATAGGCCATACATGGGACCCTAGGCCATAAAAATAGGTTCTCTAATTCAATTTAATATAATACAAGCTTTATTATGAGGCTTGGCGCCTTAGGAAAAGGGTATTATTTCCCAAAACACATTTTATAGACAAATTCCATTGGTTAGTTCCATTAATAAACTACCTCTAAAGTACATGTTCCATGCATGGGACCACTAAATTCAACATAACCTCCTTAGAAGGAATATATAGTGCAATAATAAGATATAGGAACAATTAAAATGTTTATGGAACTATGTAAAGACCCCCTCTTCCAAAACGTGTTATGGATTGGAAAGGAGTTATTGTGAAAGACTCATCCATGAATGGGGACATATACCATGAGACAAGGCATCTATACAAAACCTCTATGGTGGGAGTGGGATACATGCATGTGATTAAAGTCTAGTTTAGCAAAAAAGAGTCTCCTTTCCCCAAAAATATTACGGGGATAAAATCTCATGGATTAAGCACTACACTATTTATATAACATGGTTTTGGGTTGAAAACAATGGACTTAGGAGATACAAGCTACTTCTATGGCTAAGTCTATGTGTATAACCCAATATCCATAGAAGTGTTATCCTTATGCATTGGCATTAAACAATGTTTCCAGATGGGAGAAATTCCCTTGGACCTATACCAAAAGATCAAACTTCTATAGGGAGCCCTTTATCACATGAGTAAGATGTGTGTCTGGAATTGAGCTATGGCATGCCAAATATTATAGGAGTGGGATATATGCATGGAATTACGTGTAGTAAATGGTCTCCTTTTCTTAGATATATTATGGGGTTGAAATATCATGGCTTAGGAACTATGTACATTATTTGTATAACATGGTGTGAGGTTGAAAACCATGGCCTTAGGACCTAAAAGCCACTTCTATGCCTTCCCATCCGTGATTAGGGCCCTATACCACAATGGATGTATAGGGACCTATAGATGTGCATATATACATTATTCAAATGTTTGGTGTATCAAGGACATTATATAAGGTCAATAACCAATTCCATCATTTATATGGGTGTCGAGCCATAGATATACATGTACTTATGTTGTTATGATGTAAGTTCTTTGAAAATGATAAAAATTCAAGCAGTAAAATCCACTTCGAGAAATAAAAATCCTTTTACGATTGATCAAATGTACTGAGACAATATAAAATATACTAAGGCTAGGACTACTTGGTGTGTCTGTGAGTGTGATCTAGATTTATAAAGGAATGAAATGAAATATAGATTTAATAAAAAACATAGAGATACACTGAAAAAAACTTCAATTAATAAATATCAACCGTTGAAATTTTTTTACATGGAGAAAAGAAACAACCTAGGTCAGGCAATAGTAGCTTATCTCTAAGAAGAGATGTGATGGCTATATGCTTTCTGAATTGAGTTACAATGAGGCTCTAGGGCCTTTTTATCATGGAGAAACAATGAAAAACCCTTAACATCCAAAAAAATAACCTTATGAGTTAAAGAGCCAAAATTTTGTGGGCCCCGCTAGGGTTAGCTGGAATGTCAAGTTCTCGGGGTTGTAATTGTGGCATACAATCTTCGTTTGGCGCACACAATACCTTGTTAGAACTGTTTATTTGAGGAAAACAAATTTTGGCTACATACATGTCTTTTGGGCTCCAATTTTTCTATTTCCCAAAAAATCTCCATTCAGGGCCTCAAAATGATTGTGGAAATTTAGGACCCATAAAGTTACCAAAAATAGAAAACTGCTAAAAAAAAAATACTGCAAGAAATTAGGAAGCTAAAATAGAACAATGTTGAGGGTCCAATCGAAATAGGCAAGTGACCACCAATATCCACTTATATTATTCCCCCCCCCCTTAGGAAGCAATGGTCCTAATTTCTTTGAGTGTCTCCATGAGATGGGGAAGCTTCTGCTGCATTTGGTCCCTCATGAGCCACTTACCTTAGTGTAGGAGCTTTCCAACTTTGAGAATAAGTTGGATCCTTTGTTGGAGAGTGTTCTTAATTTTTGTTTCCATCACTACAACATAAAATGGGGTCTTAAGACAATATTTGAGACAACTTTTAGGTAAATTGTCTTAACTTGAGACAAGAAAACTTGTATACTGTCTTTAAGCGAGTGTCTCAAATTATTGTCTCTATAAAGACAATATATAACACAAATGTTTTTGGATGGTTCCTTGATGATCCTGCTTTTGGAGTTGCAATGACTCCATCCCTCCAAAACTTGTTGAATGATCCATAGACACAAAAAATAAGAATAAAAAATGATGAGGCTCTTGTGAAGAACACTCAAATTTTAGTGGATCAAAAGTTGGATGATGATAATAGTCATTTATAATGATAAGAGAAAACACATCTATTTAATAAAATGCTAACTTAGATTTGATGTGGTCAAATAATAAAATATTTGTTAACCAAATCAAGATCTAACCAATTTTGGTACTTTATGATTATTTGTGAGAGGAAAAGGTCAAAGAAATGGTCAATCATCTTTATTTAGATAACTAAATAAAAAGATAATGATTTATAGAGTTAATTAATAAAAATGGATAAAATGCTAAGAAATATTAATAAAGAAATTTGTGATTACAAAATTGCTTCTAGGTAAAATGGTAAAATAAGTTATAAATAATGATTTAATAAATTATCTATAATAAGATATTTAAATTATTAAGGAATAATCAATAAATAAATAATTTATTGAATTACTCCTATGGAAACTAAAAAAGTGATTGAACATATTTTGAATTATTTTCACTTTAATGGGTAAAAATATGAGGATAATATTAAATTAATGAATTTATGAGTTATTCTCATGTGGGTAAATTAACTAATGTAAATAAATTAGGAAAAATGGTTCATTAGGTAAAAGTGGGTTTTAATGTGTAAAACTCATACTACAGGATGTATTTCAATCCACCTAATTAATTGTGGCAAGGTGATCACTTTTTATGTGATAACAAAACCTATCATCTAATGGTGGGATAAGGGACCATTTCTATGTTATGTGGCACTAGGGAAAGGTTTTCTCCCGTAAATCATTTCTTGAGTTCGAAATATAAGGGCTTGGGTCTTAAAGAACTAAATGAATCACTTTCAATGAACATGGACCATCGATGAGGACCTAAACTATGAAACAATATCTCCAAATGGATACTTATTCTAAGATGAGGATATGGTTTTTATTCTAAGTTTTAGTGTATTTTTAAATGGCCTCCTCATCTAGAACTTGATTTGAGACCAAACTATGGAGGTTAGGGCCTAAAGGTAATACTTCTATGGTTTGTAGGTCATACATGGGGCCCTAAACCATAAAAAAGTTTCTCTCATTGGATTTAGTATAATACAATTTTCATTATGAGGCTTGACACCTTAGGAAAAGGGAATTCTTTCCAAAAACATGTTTTTATAGAAAAACACCATTGGTAATGTCCATTAATAAATTACCTCTAAGGTACATGTTCCATGCATGGGTTCACTAAATGCAAGATAGGCTCTTCAAAAGGAATATGTAGTGTAATAATAGGATATAGGAATAATTAAAATGTTTGTGGAACTATGTGTAAATACCCCCTCTTCCAAAATGTGTTTTGGATTGGAAAGGAGTTGTTGTGAAAGACTGAGCCATGAATATGAACCTAGACCATGAGAAAAACGATCTATAGGGAACCTTTATGGTGGGAGTGGGATAAATGCATGTAATTGAGGTCTAGAGTAAGAAAAAAAGGTCTCCTTTCCCTAGAAAATTTATGGGGCTAAAATCTCATGCCTTAACCACTATATGCTATTTATATAACATGGTTTTGGGTTTAAAACCATGGACTTAGGAGCTACAAGTTACTTCCATGGGTAAGTCTATCTACACAACCCAATATCCACAGAAGTGTTCTCCTTATGCATTGGACTTAAACAATGTTTCAAGATAGGAGAAATGTCCTTGGACCTATACTACAAGATCAAACTTCTATAGGGAACCCTTTATCACATGAGTAATATATATGCATGTAATGGAGCTGTAGTGTGCTAAATATCATAGGGGTGGGATATATGTAAGGACTTATACATAACAAAGGGCCTCCTTGCCATAGATATATTATGGGGTTTAAATATAATGGCTTATAAACTATGAAAATTATTTGTATAACATGGTGTGAGTTTGGAAACCATGGCCTTAGGAACTAAAATCCTTTTCTATGTTTTCTGCTTCGTGATTAGGGCCATATACCACAATGGATGTGTATATATACATTATTCAAATGTTTGGTGTACCAAGGACATTATATAAGGCCAATAACTAATGCCATCATTTCTATGGGTGTTGAAACATACATATATGTGTACTTATGTTGTTATGATTTAAGTTCTTTGAAAATGATAAAAATTCAAGGACTGAATCCACTTCGAGAAATAAACCTCCTTTTACAATTGATCCAATAGAGTGAGACAATATAAAATGATACTAAGGCTAGGACTACTTGGTGTGTTTGTGAGTGTGATCTAGATTTATAAAGGAATGAAATGAAATATAGATTTAAAAAAAAACATAGAGATACAACAAAAAAAAACTTCAATTAATAAATATCAACCGTTGAAAACGGTTTTTATGGAGAAAATAAACAAACTAGCTCAGACGATCGTAGCATGACTCTGAGAAGAGATGTGATGGATATATGCCTTCTGAATTGAGTTACAATGAGGATGCAATGATTTTTTATCATGAAGAAACAATGAGAAATCGTAAACATCCAAAAACCTAACCCTAGGAGATGAAGCGCCAAAAGCTTGTGGGCATCGTTGGGGTTAGCTAGAATGTGAACTTCTCAGGGTTGTAAATTTAGCATACAATCTTTGTTTGGTGCGCACAATACCTCGTTAGAAATATCTATTCAAGGAAAAGAAATGTTGACTGCAAAAATATCTTTTGGGCTCCCATTTTTATGTTTCCCCAAAAAACTCCATTTATGGCCTCAAAAAGACTCTAGAAGTTTAGGACCCGAAAAACTACCAAAAATAGAAAACTGCTGAAATAGGAAATTAGGTTAGAAATTAGGAAGCTAAAACAAAACAATGTTGAGGGTCCAAGTGGAATAGGTGGGTGGCCACCAATCTCCACCTATATTAGTCCTCCCCACATATGAAGCAATGTTCGCATTGAGTGTCTCCATGAGATGGGGAAACTTCTACTGCACTTGGTCCCTCATGAGCCACTTGTCTTAGTGTAGGAGCTTTCCGACTTTGACAACAAGTTGGATCCTCTGTTGACGAGTGTTATTATTTTGTGTTTCCATCATTACAACATAAAAGGGGGTTTTAAGACAACATTAGGGACACTTTTTGGGTAAATTGTCTTAACTTGAGACAAAAAACTTGTATATTGTTTTAAATATTGTCTTTAAGCGAGTGTCTCAAATTATTTTCTCTATAAAGACAATATATAGCACAGGCATTTTTGTCTCTTAGGAGATAATTTCATTTTTGTCTTTTCAGAGACAATTTCATTTTTGTCTCTCTAGAGACAATAGTTGGGATTAAAGACATATTTTCTTTATAGAGAAAATGTCTTTAATGCTAGCTCTTGTATTCCCAGAGATAATGAAATATTATATTCAAAGATAATACAACATCACTTTTATCTCTTTAGAGACAATATAAAATAATGATTCTAGAAAAATATCTCACCATTGAAATAAACTAATATAAAAAGTATATAATTAAAAAAAAACTACAATATCATTCATTAATTCATGTTAGGGAACAGTGCAATCGAACCACCAACCTCTTGCTTATAAAGTAGGTTCTCTTCCATTAATATATCACCCTTTAAAGAATGATGTCAAGAGTTATTGGAGTCCTTGAAATTGCATATATAAACATTGATTTAAAAAAAATGCTTAACACATAATGGAATAATCTTTGTAAAACTTCTAATCATGAAATCCTTATTTTTAACTTAATTAAAATAACTCAATGGAGTTAGCTCAATGTCATTGTTTCTGGGAAAATTAGTATTTATAAGAAATGCTAACCCTCTAGGCTTGGCAGCTAACCTAGAAACAACAGTTAAAACAATTCACTATTTTCCTATGAATGACAGATAAGAGAAAGATTATAAAGAGCCAACCTGTAACTTCTGCTTGATTCCTCGCTTGATCTCTCTCTCCTTTGGCTGATCTCGTTACTCCTCCCTATACTTAACATGCTTGGAGAGTACCTGCGCAATTACAGAAACATAGACCCGTCAAAGCATAATGATCCATAATTCATAAACATCACAGAATCGAAATTATGATAAACATATAACTGCATTGAAAGATTACACAATCATAGGGGAAAAATCTTGAAAAGATTTATTAATAGAAAGGAGGATTACAACCCATAAGTTCGATCCAGTGCCATCCTCCTAGCTTCAAACCTTCTTCACCTCATTAATAGCAAGAAATTCTGACATTACAACAATATTTTGCCTCAATACTAAAACCATCAACACTTCCTTCTCACTCAGAAATATTCAACCCCCTAATCTCTTGGATGAGAGATCCTTTTATAGATGATTGCAGGAGGTTGAGTCACCAATGGGGATGATGAATTCCTTTCTATTATTAGGAATTGGTTCCATGAAAGAGGGGAATTGGAGGTGGTTTCCTAATTCCCTTAGTCATCCTTGGGCGAACTCAGAGGGGCAAGTGGTATAGGAGAAGTTTCTAGAAGTTTCCATGAGCAACTAACTCTCAAACTCTCCCGGAATTTTGTCTTACCTCGCCCATCGCACCTTCTAGAGGGCCAAACTGTGATTTATAGCACTTTGATAGTGTAGTACCTGCTATGCATAGCACCCTAACATGGGGCTTTCAGCAATGATTCATTTTAGGCACTTTCTGGGTGATTTTTGAGATGGAACTTTTGGGGAATGACACATTCAGATGACTTAGTTCCTTTAGGGCATAAAAAAACTATTTTAGGGGTTGATGAACCATAATACATCGAAATGTAAGTTGGGTTTGATGTGCCCAAATATGTCTATAACAGTTGCCCCCTAAAGCATGAGGTCTTAAATTTTCATGTCGAGTGAAATGCTTTACCTTGAGGTTCGAAAGTTTCGAACTGGAAGGTGACCTACATCAATTACAATACAATACATCATGATAATATGATTTTTCATGAATTAGCTGAGGGAGGCATTCCCATGCTCAACTTTATAAACTTTCATTACATGTACATAGATCAGACAGTCGTATGTAGATATAGACTTGTAATCCATGATTGGATGACCATCTGTGTAAAGCCTTTGTACATTTGATGCTTTTGTACTCCTGAATATATCACAGCCCGGATGGATGAAACTAGATCTGGGGTCTTCAAACTCGTTCAATCTTCACTCAATGTACAAGTCAAACCATGTGAAAAGATGTTTTGAGGTCGAACATGGAGAGACATCGTCTGATTACCAGCCAATGATGTAAGCTGTTAACAGACGCGAGAGGGATCACCGATAATGATGATGATCCTCAAGGTACAACAATACATTTCATGTGGTGTGAATAAATGATTTGATGTCGAACACCACGCAAAATTGTTTGGTCAAAAGCCATTGATGTTAGCCTATCGCCGGAAGAGAGAAACTTTCCATTAATGTACGTAAGCTTGAAAGCACTGAAAGGGTGTTTCTAAGTCAACTTCTTTGATAATGAGTTGATGTCAACAAGAAGCGACTCGTCGTAGGAGGGCTTTAATGTATCCCACATCTACGACACGAAATGAAGCAAATGAGTTTTGGAGATGAAAATGAACTGACAACATAAGGTTCAGGAATGGCGGTCATGAAAATGAAGGTTTATAGTATTGCAACGGATGAGACTTTAACTGAATGACTTCTCTTGAACATATCGGCGACACTGAGATGAATTGGTAGCATTTGACCCAAAGCAAGAGTGATGGATGGTGTGATAGACCAATGGTATGATGACCATCAAATGGAATAACCCAACCCAGTTTAATCACGGTGATGAAGTGAAAGTGTCATGTTCAAGAGCGACTCACTACCATAAGTTTTCAAGATTTTTCCCTTTGTTGACTAGTACCTCTTTATTTTTTATCAAGCTTGAGGAGGATAAAATATGCTTGTTCTATAATTCACCCTTCGGGTAAACCCATCGCTATTTGATGTTTTAACGAGTCTAGTGACGATGAAACTCGATCTCGTCTAAATAGATAAGTTTGTCGCTATTATTTTAACGAGTTTAACGACAAGGATAACTTGGTCCTTTTCATGTTTAGAGAGTTTGAAAAGAGACAAAAATAAAAATCATAAATTATTTTTCGTAAAATAATCCCTCGGGTCTGAAAAAGGATAAAATAATACAAGAGAGATGTCGTTTCCAATATTTTAACGAGCTAGAATAGACAAGCGCTCGACAATATTTTCTTATTTAGAGAGTCTGAAAAGAGTTTAAAGAGGAATATACTTTTAGGAACAAATGGTGTCTAAGGTAGCAATTGGTTTTGGTGATATTGGAAACTCTCAAAACATGTTGATTTATGTGAAGAGGCTGGCTAATAAGACCACTAATTGCAATTGTTCCTTAGAAAAGGGTAAAACAACCAAGTGAATTGCATGATCAGCCAAAGAGATGGTGGTGATGGAATGAAACAACCAAGGCTCATATGATAAAAGAGGCTGATAAAATGGAAATCACGAGGGTTAAAATGGAAATGGGTTCATTTTTATAAAAGCTTGAACCATAGGGAACTATGCTTGGATTCAGTTTCATGTTTACACAAGCTTGAAATGAAAAACTATGCTTGGCTTTAGTTTCATTTTTACACAAGCTGAAAAAAAAAAACCCATGCTTGAATTGGTTTACATTCCCCCAGCACGATGAAAAGGAGAGTCTCCTATAACCAGATGGAAGACACTGCGGTGAAGCAGGATGATTATCCAACACCTTTTTGGCTTCATCCAAATAGACAAAGGTGAATGGGGTGATTCCCTTCACATAACATATAGGGAAACTTAACTTTACCATTAGGTGCATGCCCCCGAAGCTTCATTACATTCACCTAAGTAGACTAATCATGGCTATCAGGTGGATGGAATGAAGGTTCTTTTACGAGATCAAGTGAAAGACTTGACTGGGATTTTACGATATCTACTCAAAGACTCGACTTGGAACTTTGCTCCAGGGGACCTTGTTTCTTTTTTTTAAATAAGCTTGACACACGAAAAGGAACTCTGCTCAGATTCCTTGTTTCATTTTTTAATGAGGTTAACACAAGACCAGGAACTATCCTCATTGACCTGTTTCATTTTTAAAGGAGGTTGACACAAGACCAGGAACTGTCCTCGTACCCTTGTTTCATTTTTTAACGAGGTTGACACAATACAACGAACTATCCTCAGATTCCTTAGGTTCATTTTTTAATGAGGTTGACACAAGACAACGAACTATCCTTGGACCTTTGTTTCATTTTTTAACGAGGTTGACACAAGACAACGAACTATCCTTGGCCCCTTTATTTCATTTTTTAACGAGGTTGACAGAAGATAATGAACTATCCTCGGAGACCCTTGTTTCATTTTTTAACGAGGTTGACACAAGACAATGAAATATCCTCATACTCCTTGTTCATGACCCATGATAGGAGGTCATGACTTCCATGAGGTTCTCATCTAATTGGAGAATAATGCTCTGGAAGGGATCCGTATCAAGGAAACTGAGATCTGGTTCCAATGCCCCCAGTACATAATGTACAACATCACTGAATTGATCGTCAGTAGATTTAGGTATGGAACGGGTTTCCACATAATTAACCTATGGCAGGGATGATACCATTGGTACAAAAGGACTATTTAGGGAAGATGGTTAACTAGGAGCCATATTTGGACCAGGAAATGAAAGCTGGTCAACGGTGACAATTCTGCCTTCATGCGGGAAACAAATCACTCGAAAGAGTGTTGAAACAATAGCTCCCATTTCATAAAAATAGTCGTGCCCTAGAAGTAAATTGTAATCTAAAGGGCCTAGGACTATCATCACGTTCAGATCAACGATTTTTCCCCCCAAAGTAATGGGTAACTGTGGAAGGATCCCTAATGGTTTACTGGTTCCTCTATTAAAACCTAACAGATTCTGTGTAACAGAAACAAGCGGTGGCGAACCAAGCACTTGCCAAGCATTTGAGGAAAGGATACTCACTGATGCACCTTCACCTATAATAGTGCTAGATACAATCATATTACAAACCTGTACTATGATCTGGAAAGGCACATAAGAAGGAAGGCGAAATCCTGCCAGTCGATTCCAATCAAAGGAGGTGACTAGACTACTTGGAGGGGGTACTGTAGAAACGAGAGAATTAACCCCTTGAGTTATGGGAACTGGAGGATTTTCCTCCTGTATTGATGGAATAGGTGGATTGCCCCCAAGCTCATTTGAATATGAAGAAACAAAAAGAAGCTGAGTGGTATCATGTTCACTCTCTTCGGAAAAGGTACAGTTTACTGAAGGTGAAATCGGGTCAACTTTTACCTCGGCCTGTTGATTTGGGTTAGGTATAGACTCATTGGATTCACTTTCAGAGAGAGTGGTTTTGATCGACGTTTGATTTTGGTCAGCTAATTCATCAACTAGTGAAGGATTTAGGGATAGTTTCCTGTAACCAGATGGAAGTTGCTGCGGTGAATCAGGATGGTTATCCAACACTCTTTTGGCTTCATCTAGATAGGGACAAAGGTGAATGGGGTGATTCCCTTCACATAACCTACATGGAAACTTAACTTTTCCCTTCTTTCCATGAAATTTATTATCACTAGTTGATGGTATGTCACCAACATGATCTCCAGAGGTTGATGACACGGGATGATGTGAACGGGAAGACCATTCTTCTAAGATCTGAGGAATATCAGGACAATTTCGAAGAAGATGGTCTCCCACACAAAGTTTGCATGGATATCGAACTTTGTGAGGCTTGACGAACGGTTTCTCATCAGATGTTGCATTCAAAGCAATGGTTGCTTGGTTGCCCTTCTGCTGAATTTTCTTCTTCTTCTTCTTCTTAGCCACCTGGTTACTAGTACCAATACTTTCACCAGGCGAAGAGGAAGAAGGGGAGGAAGAAACAAACGAGGAAGAAGGCAAAGGGTCAACTTTAGGATCAAATGGAGGTTGTTTTTTTCCAGTTGGAGGTGTACTTGATTGTGGAGAAATCACGACATTTGAACCAAGGAGGTTGAAAACAACCATACTGGCAAACCAATGGTAAATCCCGGAAGGGACAATGTAGCCATATATGGAGCACTAATATTTCCAAACAGAAGAAAAGGACTAGATTCCCATCAAAAGGAATTCCCTGATTGGTGGACACTAGATTTGTCGCGATATGTTTCAACCTGAGATCAACTAAAAAACAAGCGTGGAGGATGTTATCCGTGGTCAATTAATTTTTACGACACTAGAATCTAACTTTGCTTTTTCATTTTTTAAGAGTCAAGAAAAAACAAAAGATGACTGTAGTTGCTTTCGTTGTTTAATGAGCTTGAAAGGAAAAGCACTCAGATGAACCTTTTCTTTTAAGGAGTCGAAAAGGAGAAAAAGTGATTGCTCTAGAGATACTAAGCAAGAGGGTTTACCAAACTAATCACAAAACTGCAATATACACCTTGGTGGTAAATTAAAGAGAAATTACCAAGGATTTACCATACGGCAGTCAGTCTTCCTGAATGCTATGTTCGGTGCATTGTGATAGGTAAGGCAGCAGACTCGGTTTCTTAGGGATAAAGGATTTAAACCTATTGGGGTCTCCCACTATATACGCGATGGTACAGGGAGCACACGTTCGTACTAGTACTTACCGGTTTAGAGAGGAGGAATCACCCAACCTTAATGAAATGACAACCACTAGGTTTTAAGACGCTGGAACACGCCTCTAGCCTAGACACCTCTAGATGTTTGTGTTAAATTCCAATGTGTTATTAGGTTAATTGAGGTTAATTTTAGGTTGATCTTGCTTAAAATTTGCCTTTTGGTTTCACCACGTGATGTTTTCCAAAATTCTTAAGAATGAAATTAAAATTAGAAGCACTCTTTCCATTTTGACAATGAAAATCCTAGCTAGAAGGGAAAGAGCAAACAAGTACTTTTTGGATCAAACAACAAAGAGAACTCACTAATGCATTTCCCTAACCAATTATTTTAAGCACACACATTCAATCTCCTAAAATGCAAATGCATGTATTTGTTTTCATCTTCCCTTAATGTGAATGAGACAACAAGGAAAACTAAATGCAGAAATGATTCAAAATGTTTCACACAAAATGGCAATTTTCGACAACTTTTCTTCAAAGAGAGAAAGGAGGATTAAACAACACTTTCAAATTTGAAGAAACAAACTTTTTGACACTCTGAATGGAATCAAATCAAATGCACAAAATAGTTTAGTTGATTAGCTATGAAGGAGGATTTTTACAAAACTTCACTTTTTCAACGAAATTGAAGACTTTACGACACCTTTTCTATCGAAACGACAATCGAGCAACACTACTTTTTGACAATGGATTGTAAATGAAAAAACAAATACATAAAAACATTCACCAATCCTAGTCTAAACAGGGCTGAATTAAGTGATGAAAGTTGGTTTCAGTGATGAGACATCATTCATGTTTAGCAAGCAATCAAACAGGAATGAAAACTAGTCAAAAACCTCAATTCATAGATGGGAAAATTGAGCTTCAGTCAATCATCACACTTGCTCTTTGAAGACAGTGCTATGCATAACACTTTTTCCATTCAGGAATTGCTATGCATAGCAAGCCACAGTTCAGGACAATGTGATGGTCACAGGGCGGGATTCTGAAGTTGTTTTTGGCTCAAATTTGATGCAATTTTCAGTGGATTAATCTTGATTTCAATGAACAATAGAAAGTAAAGTGTAGTATAATGTTCTAAGAGGCTACTAAGCTACAAAAAATGGCATTCGGTTCTCCCCAGTATGGTCGTCAATTTGTTTCTGGGAAAATTAATATTTCTAAGAAATGCTAACCCTCTAGGCTTGGCAACTAACCTAGAAACAACAGTTAAAACAATTCACTATTTTTCCTATGAATGACAGATAAGAGAAAGATTATAAAGAGCCAACCTATAACTTCCGCTTGATTCCTCGCTTGATGTCTCTCTCCTTTGGCCGATATCATTACTCCTCTCCATACTTAACACGCTTGGAGAGTACCTGCGCAATTACAGAAACATAGACCCGTCAAAGCATAATGATCCATAATTCATAAACATCACAGAATCGAAAGTATGATAAACATATAACTGCATTGAAAGATTACACAATCATAGGGGAAAAATCTTGAAAAGATTTATTAATAGAAAGGAGGATTACAACCCATAAGTTTGATCCAGCGCCATCCTCCCAGCTTCAAACCTTCTTCACCTCATGAACAGCAAGAAATTCCAACATTACAACAATAATTTTCCTCAATACTAAAACCATCAGCACTTCCTTCTCACTCAGAAATATTCAGCCCCCTAATCTCTTGGATGAGAGATCCTTTTATAGATGATTGCAGGAGGTTGAGTCATCAATGGGGATGATGAATGCCTTTATATTATTAGGAATTGGTTCCATGAAAGACGCGAATTGGAGGTGGTTTCCAAATTCCCTTAGTCATCCTTGGGCGAACTCAGAGGGGAAAGTGGTACAGGAGAAGTTTCTAGAAGTTTCCATGAGCAACCAACTCTCAAAATCTCCCGGAATTTTGTCCTACCCTGCCCATCGCACCTTCTAGAGGGCCAAACTGCAATGCATAGCACTTTGACAGTGCAGTACCTGCTATGCATAGCACCCTAACACATGGCTTTCAACAATGATTCATTTTATGCCATTTCTGGATGATTTTTGAGATGGAACTTTTGGGGAATTACGCATTCAGATGACTTAGTTCCTTTAGGGCATAAAACAACTATGTAAGGGGTTGATTAACCCGAATATATCGACATGTAAGTTGGGGTTGATGTGCCAAAATATGTCTATAACAGTCACACCCCTGTAGGATGAATCACACAACAAACTAATAATACATAATAACTTACAAACTATTTAATATAGTCATACATAGAAAAGTAACTAGAATCAACACAAGTTGTTAATATCTTGCGACAACTATTGATTGGTTTTTGTTTAGCATGTTCCCACTGTTCATATATTCCAACAATATGAATTTGTAGATCAAAGTAACTCATGTTTGCTAGTTTGATTCTTAAATAGTAAACCAAAAAACTCATGTATTGCCTTTCAAAGAAAAAAATTTAATAGAAAGTTGTGTAGTTTTTGTTTAACATGTTTCCATTATTCATATATTCCATTGGTCTTGATGGATATACTAGTGGAGTTTTATGTTAGTAGAATATGATGCCACAATCATAAACTCATAAAACAATTTCTTCCCCTCAATTGATTTCATGAGAAACTTTACCCAAAAATAAACCTTTGCATCCTATTCATCATGTTACACAATTTATTTACAATGATTGCTATAATTACGTCATGTATGGGTAGAGTAGGTTAAGGTACAAAGTACCCTCACAACTGTTATAAATCTACCTATCCTAAGTACCGTGTAAAGAAAAAGGTTGAATATTCCCAAGATGGACATGTACTTCAATTATTTATCAAAAGCATTGCAAGCGTAATAAAAGAAAAAAAAACAAAAAAAAAAAAGCAATCCAACAATCATATGTTTAATGTTGCTACGAAATATGTTTATGAATAGGATGGAAGATATATATCATTTGGTTCTAATGACAAGAAAGAAATGCGGATGATTACCAAGCATTTTTTTTGAAGCCCAATGGGAAGATATGGACAAAATATAAATATTTTAGATTTAAAAACAACTGCTAGTGAATATGATGTTTGGAAAATAATTCATAAATCGTCTGTTGATCTGAGTGATGATGAAGATGATGATCAAGTAATAAAAATGGATGATTCAATAAAGGATACACCACCTAGAAAATCTAACTTATTACTTATTTGGATGGATCTAGACTCAAGGAATGTTGTCTCAAATTTTGAATTTAGTTGGTCATCATATATATGCCAATAGTTATTCTCTACTTCCCACCATTGCCAAACCATAGTTGAGCCTCATCCCATAAAATATTTTTGATGGTTGCAAGATTAGAAGCCTAGATAATACACTGGAGTAATAAATTCCAATTCAAGGATAGATGTGAAGCTTCCTGTTACACAACAATTTGTCACCGTCCCTATTACCCCCTCACCTGCACACTGGAGGACTCATTCCGGGACCTGTGAGAAGTGACATGACCAGAAACCACTTGCATCATATTCCTCTAAGTATGAACTTCATTTGCCCTGAAGACATCTCCTGCAAAATACCCATGAAAATAGCTCTTTTTGAATTAGCGCGGGTCCACAGTTTACTGCCCGCGCCAATGAGGGAAATCCTCTAAAAAGGGCGCGCCATTGGCGCTCTGTCTCAGAGTCGCACTTGCGCCAACCAAATTGAGTAAAGTTTTTAACCAACAAGCTTCCGAAGGTTCTCCTTAACCCATTCACCAACTTAATTCATGTTGAGTTAGGATGGTTTGGCTTCGAATCTCCATAGAAGGGAAGTGGTTTGCCACCTTTCATGGAAGTTTCTTAGTGATAAATCCAATCCCATGAATATTGTGGTTGATCCTATCTCCTTCCCCTCTATCTATAAAAGCTTGTTCTTTTGCCTTGAGCAAGCTGGTTCCAGCAAGTCCTAGTGATAGTGTGAGTTCCAGGAGTTCAAGAGATTGAAGTTGCAAGAGCCTTCTTTGCATCCATAAGGCCAAATCTAAGTGAGGAGATTCTTGTCACCAAAGAGAGAGAGGCTTGTTTCCCAACCCAACAAGCTTTGCAAGACTTGTGTAGCTGATCACCCATCCAAAGGAGGATTTGACGTCAAAACTATGGTTGTATTCTTCTTTGTTGTTTATCAATAATAGATGACTGTCATTATGGTTCCACTCTCATTGTCCTTTGTAATGATTGATGTTGAGTTATATCTTTTCTAACTGATATATAATTGCATCTATTGGATTCTATGCTTGTATTTGTGTTGTTCTTTGCATGTGCAGGTGTCCAATCACGGAGATCGTGGGGATCATGACTGGCTGAAGCAAAGGAACGAGAGCGACGTCTCTTCTACAAATACTAGCGTTGGAATCCAAGTAGGTTCTCATCATCCACCTTTAGTTTGCAATTAGGAACTTGTGTGATAGCATTGTTTGATTGTTGATAGCATTGTAGGGATCGCCTCTGTCCGCAGAGGGGATTTACCTCCACAACGATTTGGTGACTCCGCTGGGGAGTTAACTTGTTGTTTGATTTGTAAACTTTAGACGGAGCCTGAAGTACGACCAGGTATCCTTCGAAATGCTATTGTTGTGCATTAGCGAAGTAGATCAACGCCACTTCTGTCAATCTCTGGTTTGGTTTACGGACTAAACAACTTGGAGTTTGTCTTGTCTCTTTGGTTTTTTCTCTCTTTGATTGCTTAGATAACTTTCTAGGCTCGATTTCTTGCTGTTTCTTGCTTCCTGGTTTGCCTAGATACTGTTTTCAAGCCTTGGACTGCTTATTTTTATTTTTGACCTAGCAAGCTTGATTAGTGCACCTTTTTCCCTGACAGTCGTGCTAGTTGGCGCATGTTGCTCAAAGAAAACCCGCGCCAATCCCTTAAAAGTGCGAGTTACAGCCTGACAGTCGTGCCAGGCCTGCCAACTTTTCCAGTTTTCTTGTTTGCAAGCCTTCTTAGCTTGGATTTGTATCTTGTCACATCTTTTTCAATTACTGGAGTGTGTCAGAGTCTTGTTTGACTGGTTTTGAGTCTCTTTTTTGAGAAATTCTTAATTTGATTTCCTTTGATCATTACTTGGAGGTTTGTCTCAGTCTTTTCACAATTTTGCATCTTTTTGCTTTTGTTTTTGCAAAAAAATTTCCCTTTGAGTTTTAATCGCCTTTGAGTGTTTTTATTTTATGATCTTTGGAACGCTCACCTGTTTTTCTTGATTTGAAATTGATTGATTCTTAGATTACAATCATCTTGTGTTTGAGAATTCTCTTGCATAGATCACACTTGCACAATTAGAATTCTCATTTTCAGGATATGAATGAAAAGTGTGCATAGATTACATTTGCATACTTTGGGTGTTTTCCATTTTCTATCGATTTCACGTTTTAGCCCTAGGACATCTAGTGGCTTGGCGTGTCAAATTTTTGGTCCTCTATCATTCCAGTCGACTTTTTGGTTACTCTCTTGCACTTGTTCAGTGGTTGTTAAGTATTTTATTGCGTTATTCGAGTGATTTACTTCTTTTTCACTTGGATTCCGCTCGGCTTCGTTTTGGGCCTAGATCACATGGCTCATTGAAGTCTTGGGTGTTTTTCTTTGTTTTGAAGGACTACCTTGGTATTTCGGGGACTTGATTTGTGTTCTCATTGAGTGAAGTTTGTCTCTTTTACTCGTCGTTATTATCTCTCAAAATTTGTTTAGTGCACTTTTCCATTAAAAAGAAAACAAACAACATCTTTTGCTTTGAATTAGTTAATGGAAATTAGAGCTTTTCGTTGTTGTTAGCGATTAGTGACTTTAAAGAAAAGTTTCTTTAATTTCCATTAGCTACATTAGGGTTGTTGTTGATTGTTTTATGGTCATTTTGTTTGATTGAAATTTCTCAACTCTCTCGTAGTTAGTGTTCATCGAACGAAATGATACTTTTTGGCATATAGCTTGCATGTAGGGAATTGTGAGAGATTACATACGGTAAGGCCTGAAAACTGAAACCTGATCAAATATCAACCGTAAAATGAACTGAATGAACTTAAAAATGCATTGGAACATAACGCTCTCTGTTTAGAGGTCTAGGCTAGAGACGTGCTCCGGCGTCGTTAAACCTAGTCACTTTTGTTTCACTTAAGGTTGGGTGATTCCTCCTTCCGTGACACAACAAGTTGTCTAGCACGGACTTGAGCTCCCATGTACCTTCGAGTTTATGGGGAGACCCCACTAGGTTATCATCCTTTATCCACAGGAAGCCGTGTCTGCCGCCTTACAAGCCGTAACGCACCGAACACAACATTCAGGAAGATTGACTGCCCTACGGAAAGTCCTTGGTTTTCATATGATTGCCGAGGTGTATATGCAGTTTTACAGGTTGTCTGGTAAACCCTTTGCCTAGTTTCTCCAGAGTAGTCACTTTTGATCCTTATCGGACTCCTTAAAAGAAAAGGCTCACTTGAGCAGTTTGTCACTTCGGGCTCACAAAACCTTCGAAGGCGACTAGAGTCACCTTTTTGTCCTTTTCTGGACTCTTAAAACATGAAAAGGTCAAGTTCAGTTCCTTTGTCTTAAAATTTATTCAGCCGCGTTCACATTTACCCGGTTAGATCTCGTTTGCGTTAGCTTGAGTAGGCTTCTTTTCATTTTCAATGGCAACTTTTCCGGGGTTCACCAACCCAGGGACCCCCTCTGACGGGAACCCTGGTCATTTCGCTCCTTTTGGAAATGTTGGTGCTCCTTATATGGCAACATTGTCCCTCCCAGGGTTAGCTGTTGGGTTGCCGGTTTGGTTGTTCTCCACCTCTTTGGTCCCTGCCGTCTCATCGTCTAGCCAATCTGTCCCTCCACCTGAACAACATCATGTTGATTCTAAGGTGGATCTCTCCCCTTCTATGCCCACTTCTATGTCCTCATCTTCTACTTCACCTGGTGAAAGTCTAGATTCGAGTAACCAAGTGGCTAAGAAGAAGAAGAAGAAGACGAAGAAGAAGAAGGCTCCTAAGGGAGAGGTTACAAGTGCAGCTACCCCCTCGAGTACACCTGAAGTCGGGCCCCCTTCCGCTCCTCGACGGAAGGTCATGTTTCCTTGTCGATTATGCAAGGAGGACCATCTTCTTCGCGATTGTCCTGGCATTCCCAGGGTACTAGAAGTATGGTCTCGCGATCCGGCTCGCCCCTTATCATCCTCTAAAGCTCACGACGATGCTACCTTATCAGTTGGGAATGGTAAAGGAAAAGGGAAGATTCGAATCCCCTATAGACTTTGTGAAGGCAATCATCCCCTTCACCTTTGTCCACTCATGGATAAAGCCTCTGTTGTCTTGGAATGTCTTACAGCTCCTTCACCCCAACTTCCCATTGGTTATCAACGTCTCTCTGCAGCTACAGATCGTCCCCCTGCTGACAAAGAGATTGCTTCAAATTCTTCTCTTGTCTAGGCCCCTCTTCCCGAACCCGACTGTCCCTAGCCTGTTGCAGACCAACCATTGGTCGGAAAGAGTGTCGACTCGAGTCCGCCGCTCTCTCACTCTGTTTTGGAGGAGGATCACGCCCATGTTCTTCTCATCTCTTCAGATTCTCCTGAGTCCCGAAATGACTCTCTTATCCCAGCTGCTCCCGAAGGTTCTCCTTCGGTTCCTTTAGCACATGGGGGCAATCATACGATTCCCCCACCAAGTAGTTTGGTCGCTTTCTTTGATTGGAATCACCTGATCGTTGGTCGCCTTCCATCCCATATGCCTTTCCAGATCACAGTACATGCCTGTGCTAAGGCAGTCCCTGGAACTGTTTTGGATGAAGGGGCGTCTGTCAGTCTTATGCCGTACACTACTTGGCAAGCTTTAGGTTCCCCGCACCTTGGGCCAGTTACTTAGAATCTGTTGGCCTTCGACGGAGGAGCCTGTCCATCTCTAGGAGTTCTCCCGAAGTTCCATATTACTTTGGGAGGAAAAACTGTCTATGTAGACTTCTTGGTTACCCAAGGTGTTTTAGACTTTAGTCTTCTCCTTGGTCGCGACTATGTTTATGCCATGGGGGCCCTCATTTCTTCGCTTTTCCGTGTGGTTTGATTTCCGTACGATGGAAGAATTGTGACTATCGATCAAGTGTCATTCGTTAGTCCCCCGATGCCTCCTGCGCCGTTGTCGTCCCCTCCTAGTTTTCATCCACCAGTTGCATCTCCCCCACCAAAGATCAACTACGTGGCCACCTATCCCATGCCTGGATCCAGTGATGCCGCCATCGTGCATAGTGTCCTAGGGGCATTGGGCCCTAACTTCCAAGATGTTTCCCTTCCACCAGGAGTGGAAATCTTGGAAGCCTCGACTTTCTATTCATTATGATGAAGTTCGGGTGGAGCATAGTTCCTTTCCGGTGTCAAGCTCCTTAAAAAATGCAACTAGGCTTGGTCGAGCATAGTTCCTGATCTTGTGTCAAGCTGATTAAAAAATGAAACAAGGGTTATGAGGATAGTTCTTTTACTGTGTCAACCTCATTAAAAAATGAAACAACTCCCTTTCCAACTCGAGTCTTTTGATTAAGATCTCGTAAAATACAAGTCGAGTCTTTCATCAATCTCGAGAGTGAACCTTCATTCCATCCACTTTGTTGAATGCAATGAAGCTTGGGGGGCATGTACCTTGATTTGCGTCATTATGCTGGGGGCATGCAAGCTTATAACAAGCATAGCTTTTTGTTTCAAGCTTGTGTAAACATGAAACCGAATCCAAGCAAAGTTCTCCATGGTTCAAGCTTGTGTAAAAATGAACCCATACCTAATTTACATCTCGTGATTGCCTTTTATCTGCTAAATTCTGCTAGATGAGCCTTGGTTGTTTTCATTCCATCGCCACCATCTCTTTGGCCGATCATATGCTCTCACTTGGTTGTTTATCCTTTCCCAAGGAACCGCAACGATGAGTGGTTTTATTAGCCATCCTCTTGACCATTACATGTTTTGAGCAGTTCCACCATTGCCGGAACCAGTTGCTACCCTTTATACCACTCATTCCTCTAGGATGAGTCACCTTTAAGCTCTTTTCTGACTCGTAAAATATGAAAAGATTGCCGAGTATTTTCCCTTTTTGACTTGTTAAATAGAATAAAAATGGAGGTCTGCTTTCAGCTCTTTTCCAACCGTTTAAAGATGAAAAGATTGCCGAGTTCCCTCTTGACTCGTTAAATGGAAATAAGAGGCGGTCGTCTTTAAAACTCTTTTCCGACCGTGTAAAACACAAAAAGATTGTCGGGTCTTTGTCGTTTCAGGATCGTTAATGGTTACGAAACGACGTGATGTTGATCAATTTTCTACTTTTTCGGATCGATGTCACTATAAATGAAAAGTACTCCTCGATCGTAATGGTTGGGTGGTTCTTTCGAGCATTTTTTTATACTTTTTCTGGCTCGCGAGACACAACTTTACGAAAAAGGACACCCTTGGAGTTTTCTTTTCTGCTGTCTTTTCAGACTCTCTAAACAGGAAAAGACGTTGAGTTCTTCCTTTGTCAGGCTCGTTAAAACTTAATGACATTGGATTCTGTCATAATGACGCCTTATAAGTATATGCTATCCCCGTCAAGCTTGTTAAAAATAACTGGGGTACTCGCCAGAAATGGTGGGGAAAATGGACCCATAATTATTGTTGTGTCGGCAGTATGTCGCTCTTGAACATGGCACTTGTCTGCATTCGTGTCTGGGTGGGCACGTCTCATCTTGTTTTACACTAGCCTCCGTGGGTTTGGGTTATCCTATTTGACCTCTCATCTGCTCACTACCTTGTCACCATGACCTCTGCTCCTTTGATGTCAAATACTGCCAAGTCCACTGTCGTGCCGCCGATATGTTCAAGGGAAGTTGACCTCTGCAGCAGTACGACCTCCTCTGATACCTCACATAATTTTGATTCACCACAACATTCTTTCTTTGTCTCGTGTCACTGATGTGGGAAACACTATGGCCCACCTTTGATCAAGGTCACTTCCTGTCGACTTCAGCTCATTATCTAGGAAGATGATCTAGAGACTCCCTTTCGGTGCCTTAGAGCCTGCATGCCTCAATGGCAGGTTCTTCGTGTTCGACGTGAGGTTTTCATCATTGGCCTCTGATCGAATGATTCTACTGGTGTTCGACGCCAGCTCATTGATTCACATGCCGTAGATTGTACCTGTAGTACCTTGAGGGCCATTTTCATTATTGGTGGTACCTATCACGTTTGTTAACAGTTTTCATTATTGATTGGTAATTAGACAATGCTCATGCATGTTCGACTCCAACTCATGAATTCACATGCTTGAACTTGTACTCTGTTTGGGTCTAGATGGAGCGCAAGACCCTGGATTTTTTCTGTTGGAATCCAGGTTGCGATTTGTAGATCATTATGTTCATTACATGACTCATTCACTGGATGGCTGCGATCATGCCTGAGTCTTTATATCGATCCTCACTGGATGGTTGCGCCCATACCTTGGATCTAGATTATTGTGTACTCTGTTCTGGATGGCTGTGCCCATACCACATATATCATGTACTTGAGATTTCAGTTGTACTTCTTTACGCAGGTTCTCCGGTGGCCGTGTTTTCAGTCACGCATGTTCTTGTAAAGCATTTTACCCCTCTCTCTCTTTGGCCTCATGCTTTAGGGGGCATCTGTTAAACAATAATTTGTCACCGTTTGTCACCGTCCCTATTACCCCCTCACTCGCACACTAGAGGACTCATTCCGGGACCTGTGAGAAGTGACATGACCTGAAACCACTTGCATCATATTCCTCTAAGTATGAACTTCATTTGCCCTGAAGACATCTCCTGCAAAATACCCATGAAAACAACTCTTTTTGCATTAGCGCGGGTCCACAGTTTACTGCCCGCGCCAATGAGGGAAATCCTCTAAAAAGGGCATGCCATTGGCGCTTTGTCTCAGAGTCGCACTCGCGCCAACCAAATTGAGTAAAGCTTTTAACCAACAAGCTTTCGAAGGTTCTCCTTAACCCATTCACCAACTTAATCCGTGTTGAGTTAAGATGGTTTCGCTTCGAATCTCCATAGAACGGAAGTGGTTTGCCACCTTTCATGGAAGTTTCTTAGTGATAAAGCCAATCCCATGAATATTGTGGTTGATCCTATATCCTTCCCCTCTATCTGTAAAAGCTTTTTCTTTTGCCTTGAGCAAGCTGGTTCCAGCAAGTCCTAGTGATAATGTGAGTTCCAGGAGTTCAAGAGATTAAAGTTGCAAGAGCCTTCTTTGCATCCATAAGGCCAAATCTAAGTGAGCAGATTCTTGTCACCAAAGAGAGAGAGGCTTGTTTCCCATCCCAACAAGCTTTGCAAGACTTGTGTAGCTGATCACCCAGCCAAAGGAGGATTTGACGTCAGAACTATGGTTGTATTCTTCTTTGTTTTTTATCAATAATAGATGACTGTCATTATGGTTCCACTGTCATTGTCCTTTGTAATGATTGATGTTGAGTTATATCTTTTCTGACTGATATATAATTGCATCTATTGGATTCTATGCTTGTATTTGTGTTGTTCTTTGCAAGTGCAGGTGTCCAATCACGGAGATCGTGGGGATCGTGACCGGCCGAAGCAAAGGAACGAGAGCGACGTCTCTTCTACAAATACTAGCGTTGGAATCCAAGTAGGTTCTCATCATCCACCTTTAGTTTGCAATTAGGAACTTGCGTGATAGCATTGTTTGATTGTTGCTAGACCCGGTCTGGGCTAGTAGGGATCACCTCTGTCCGCAGAGGGGATTTACCTCCACAACACTTCCTACATATAAAAATTTGGAAAAAATGGTAATAGGGTTAATATCCACTATACAACATGCCTAAAGTTGAATTCTGGACACACATTCTTGAACATTTGAACCACACCCTAGATTATGACCATGCCTCCAGGTTCCCATTGAATGATTGTGTTGACGATGTTGGACCCGCCAACATGTCAGGGGATCTCCCTGGTAAGAAGTCGCAACTAAATCTTAGACCATTTGGAGTAGGAGTCCTAGCTATGGGTAGTACTGTATCACCTTGACTATGGTTGCGTGCATAGGTAAGTAAGATGTCCTTGTTAGAAGAAAGGGTGTGATCTTGCAGTAAGTAAGGGAAGGTGCATGAAAGGCTCTAACACATGGAAGGGGAGAAAAGTGTGCCCCTTAGAAGCCTGTGATATCACGCAGTTTGAAAGGGAACACAAGAGCTGAAAGACATCAAGAGATGGAAAGCAGGATAGCCAAAAATCCAAAGTGGCGAGTTATACTAGAAACACGCTTCGATAAGATTCATACAGACACATACGGAATAGTCCATACATACATGCATAAATTACAACTACATACATCGTTAGAGTAACCAGGATAGTCGAACTATAATAACAATATATGCAGGAAACATGTTGGCTCTGTTATATTAAAGGAGTGAAATATCTAATCATACATACAACCATGATAGCCACTAACCCCAATAGTGGAATGTTACTATCACGGTCGCTTGCTCCTCCAAGGGGATGTACTCGATTTACACTATGGAGAAGCGAAGGCTCGTTACAATACACTCCAAGCTTTCTCTAAGTTATACATATCACAAGATTGGCTCTCAAAAGCCTGTATAATGAGTTATGAGGTTCTATATATAGCAAACAGCGGGGTGACCCTTGAAATTCCCCTTTATGACTCTTATCCTACCCTCATGACTCTTCAACTTACACATGAGTGTTTACATTCTACTATTGTCACTTAGTCTTTCACTTTACAAAATTTTTACAATACAATCCGCACATGTACCCATTTGAGACAAAAATGGGCTTGAGTAAGCCAACAAGGCATCACTGAGATTCAGATAGTTGTGGGAATACTAACTCGTCGGCATCCTCTTGGTGATCGAAGGTGGTGAAGTGATGCCAAGCTTGGTAGTCTGTTAAGGTTTCCACGTACTCTATGGTAACATCCTTCTAAAAGTGAACTCTTACCTCCGTTGCATCAGGGTAGACTAATTTGGAACCTTTGTCCAACTCGTCATTTAATATGCACATGATTGTATTGAGTGCAGCCAGACCAACGACATACTGGTGCATAGTGTTTGAATTCATCTACAAATCTCCACTGGTGGCTATGTGCATCAACTACTCGAAGTACATGTCCAACTCCACTCAGACTTGGTTCTTTGCTTTCATCTCAGTGAGTGTGCCAATGGATGGGATCTCATGTGTGTGCACAATGACATACATGCTCCTGAACACTCGTGTATGTGAACCCTGTAAGATGGTGATGCACTATGGGAGTTCCTCATGGTTCTGGATTGTTATACAAGAAAATGACCTCCTCATCAGCTCAGAGGATAAAGACATGATGACTGAAGGACTGACCAAGTTCATAGGCCTAGTTGTTGAGCTAACGCTATCTAGACACTATCAACCTACTTTATAAAGCTTCTCAGCAAGCCTAAGGGTGTGTTAGTGCCTAGGGTAACTCTACTTGTTACCTCGAGAACAACGTTAGTGACCCTACATTAGTTTCTATGGGTCAAAGGAGTGAATTGACTGAGAAAATATCCCTAGATTCTCTCCTATGTCAGCTCATAAAAGTAGGGAAACATTAGAACTCAACCTATTTGGGGGAATTATTAATTCTTAATGGAGTATGCAAATAGGAAAGAGCACAAAGGCATGGAAAGATCACTGATTTTTCCTAATGGAACTTATGAAGGACTTGGAAATCCTAAGCTCACATGCTATATATGCAAGTCTAGGGCCGTTGTGAAAGAGGTTGAACCATTTGAAAGGATTGCCTATTTGAGTGTTGAGCAGATTCTTAGACTAAGGCATCAGAGGAGGTTAAGAAGGGAGAGAGAGAGAGTAGCTAGAGGGCTAAGGGAAGGCTGATGCAACTGATGGTTGTAATCACTCTTTTTACATCAATATAGAACTGCAGTTGTGTTGTCCACTCCGTGATGTTCGTAGTATAACTTGTTTATATGTTTATCCAATATATTTTAGCATGAGTGGCTTAGTTATATGCAACTAAATATATTTTATATGTTCATGCATTTGTTTATCAAGGTTTTATGTTGTGATATTATGCTTGTCTTTGCTATGTGCAAGGTTTGATATGAAGCCGACTTAAGGGTCTTCCGTCTAGCTGCATTGCGCTCTCCAGCAACACCACACTAAGACTCGAGGTAATAATTCCTTCTTGCTTTGATATTTGTTTGTTAAACATAGATATGCATGTATCTTTGTGACAACTACAGCTAATATGACTATTTACCAAGGATCCCGGGAAGATCCTTAAGGATTTCTACATCACCAAACACCTATGCATTAATCCCTATAGCAGAATTGGCGACTCCACTGGGGAGTACACTTACTTCCCGGTTTTTCCCAGAAAGTTCCTAGATCTCTCTTTCTTCCAGACCTTCCTGTACTGCTTCATTCCCTTTCCGACCACTCAGGACCATACAACACCTTTCTCTTAGTGCTCAACCCTTGATCTGATCCCCACATCCCATTTTTTGAGTATTTTTCCTCACTAACGTAGGTTACTAGTGTAAACAGTGCTTTATAAAGTACCGTGTCCTCACAAACAGAGCGTTAGTGCTGAAACTAACCCTCTATAGCCTCTAGTACAAAGCATTAGTCAACCATTTCTTGATAAACAACTTACCCTGTGACCTCATGGGTTGGGAAATCTGCTTGTAGACTGATAAGGGATTTGCAGTTGCACTTGTTTGACTGATCTGTGTCCTGAACAATTTTTTTATTTATGAAAATAACTTTACTTCTTAAAGTTTTTGTTTTCATTAAAGAAAAAATACAATTTTTTTTACTGTTTTCTGCTTAGCTGGTTAGACCTGCATTATTTGGTTTCAATAGTTGTTAGTGAGCATTGAATTTCTACTAGTTATGCTAGTGTTTTACTGAATAGGATGCATGGTATCAATATTGATGTATGAATGACTCTCCCTTTGTAGAAGTAGCTTATTCATTGAAAGTGAAAATTTACAAGTGTTGTTTTTGCATGATTTGAGTCAGAGCCATATAATTTCATATGTCAACACCCCTACCGAATACTCTAAATGAAGTACATTTAAAATCTACCTAATAAAATCGATCAACAACTCTTTTTAGAGTAAACACACATTAGTTTAGGATAGGATTTTGGGATAGGCAGTGTGAGTTAACTGCCCAAGATCATACATCAAAACTAGTGTCATTAAAGAGAGAATCCTTCTACACTCATGCTATCTGGGACCACTCCAATAAAAGTGGAGCTAAATACGAGACAAAATTGGACTGTAAGTGAAGGTATCCCTCCTTTGCTTACATCTCCTTTGGGTATTACGTGTATTAGGGATCCCCTTCGGGATATCAGAGCTGAGTCGAGGACTCAGGTATCCTGCCCACACAGTGTACTGTCTATGACTATGTCCCCCCTGGTAGTGTCTATGATTTTAGGTATCCTTAGTGGCCATACTTTTAGGGATGAACAAAAGGTGACTGGGGTGGGTTTCCTTGGTACCTAACATAGATGAACCTACTCTGTCTTTGGTTTTTGCGAGGGTGCTCATCTTCACGAGAGTACTTGGCCCCTTAATCTTAGGTTCGGGGCAAAGCACTAGAGTAATCTTAATTATACATTTGGCGAGCTCTCTCAGATATTCATTGTGATACTAGGTTTCATCTCTAGTGATCGGTGCTTATTAGACAGGGTCATTTCCCTCTGCTTGTTGATTGATTTGCTTAGTGTATTTTTTAGTTTTTAGTGCCAAAGTGTTATCACCGAGACTTTAATAAACATCACTGCAAAATTTGCTGATAAAAATTATTGGCCACCATGGCTACATCTGACCCTTTTTGTCAATCTAGATGATTGTTAGGAATTCCTCCACTCACTATGGAGGATCCATTGAGCTCCAATGAACCAGATTCCCCGTCTTTGGGAAATGAGTCTCTGAGATCTAACAGAAAATTAGTTTGGACATCCCATGGTTCAAGCTTACCAGAGCATTTATTTACTGAAGGATTTGTTCCTCCATACAATCCTCTGATCACGAATCCATTGGGATCAGTCTTGGTTCCCATGGCATATGTACCTCCTTTGTCTTCCGTTGGAACTTTCCACCCATCCCATCGATGACTAACAAGTCATGGGCTTTTGTGGACACTTTTGGTCCACCACCTCCCTAGTCGAAAATCAGTACCACACCTCTGATGGTGAACCCCGCTATCACATCTATCCCAGGTTCAAAACCTATCGTGACACCAACCACGAGTGGAACCTAGTACATTTCGGGTTCCGCCCCTTTTGTGTAAGCCCTTGGACCTTCGGCAATTGCTACATATAGCTCTCCTTATAACACTCAATATAGCACAGTTAGCAGAGGTTCCTTCAACCAAAAATGTGGTTGGAATCCATTGTATAGTTCCAACCCCCAGATTCAGGTATCTGGGGGCACAGTTCCAAATATGCATATATCGGCAGGGAGCATAGCAGTTCCCCCTCTGTTTTCAGGTCTTCCTGGTCGGTCATTGATTGACATGAACCCTCCTTATGTCAGTCAAGGACCTATGGTTAGTTATGTGGCGAGCGGGAACCCTCAACAAGGTCCTAATCCATCCATAGGGGCACCCTACTCACAACCTCAAATGAGTCAAGGGGGCACTCCTTATCCTAGGGGAACTTCTATCCCCCAGCCTAACAACCCCTATGGAAACCCACAATACAATACCATACCCCAAGGCACTTACTATACCACGCAACCTGTGTATAATATTGGAAACAACACGATGGGAGGACTGCAAGGATCCTTAATTCAAGTGTCATCGCCTTGGTCCGATTCTGGGGAATCAAACACCTTTCCTTTCTTGGCAACGCTTGATATCCCTGACTTGTATAAACTTACAAATGATCCCATCTATCACAACTTACTTTGGCCGCCAATCCCGCATAAAATATCGACAGACATCCTAAAGTTTGAAGGGAAATAAGGGGAGGATCCGGGTACACACATCACCACCTATCATCTATGGCGTGTTTCTAACTCCATGGTGGGTGATAGTATCCAGCTACATCTTTTTTCCCACACCGTTACTGGAAATACAACCAAGTGGTACATCGAGATACCACACCCATCAGTCAATACCTTCAGTGCTTTAGTGATGGAATTCTTAAAGCACTTCCAGTTACCCATCCACTGTGAAACTGGGACGTAATTCCTCACTTCATTATGTCAGGATACTACCACCCACATCTCTGATCATATACATGAATGGAGCCATAGGTGGAGGTTAGTGATCCAGGTGGCTCCAGAGACACACACAGGACAAAGAGGGCTTATGAAAGCTCAAAAATCAAAGTGTTTGGATTATGCTCGAAACATATTCATATTAAAGATCTCGTCATCATGATCGCGGCAGTGTGAATGGTTCGTCAATCCGAGCTCGTATGAGGGAGAATGAGCCAGTCAAAGTTCTGGTCAAAGTTGGGTTATGGGCCAGGTATAAGTGTCCTACAATTTGACCGACCCCGAGGCATGAAACCTAGCTCCCGAAATTGGTTGAAATTGTGGCCTCGTTAGTTTTCCTAATATCCCTTATTTTCTAAAAGTTGGAAAATCTTCCCTATTTTTTAAAATTATATATATATATATATATATATATATATATATATATATATATGTTAGTGGGCCATTACCCCCGCCACCGCCCTCGGACCCCAAAATTATATCACAGTTTATAATTTTTTTGGGCTGACAGGCTGTGACCCCCGTCGACACCCCCCAAACCTTACAAAAATTAAAATAAATTTTGGCCCAGCCGCCATAACCCTGCCGAGCCCTCCACCATACACGTAACCATATAGTTATGGGGTGGGCGGGCAACCTCCGGTGGACCCGGCCCACACGCCCAAAAGCTCAAAATAATTAAACGGTGTTGGTAAATCTGGTAAGGGAGCCAGTGGGGGTTGAACCTGCCCGGCCCACGTGGCCGGCCCCCAAGCAGGCGGCCCCATTAATGTAGAATGGTACCAAAGTACCACCATATAACAACGCGCCAACCAAAATGATTATGTGCCAAGTTTGAATTGTGGGAGGTATGGGGGCGGGCCACCCAATGCAGACCCGACCCCCCAAATAAATTACGGTTAAAAAAATTAAACAATATGTGTTTAAAAAGGGAGGGGCGGGGTTTGACCACCCGATCCCTCCTCAATGATTTACCAATTTTGCCACTGCACCAAACCATTTCATTGTGTAATCCACCCGAAAGTTTTTATAAGAACCCAATTTTCCTAGTGTGGGAGGCAGATGAAGGAACCAGGAGCGGGCATGGAAAATGAGGAAAAGTTAACTTTTTAATTAATTTTTATGCAGGTGGAACCATGTCTGAGCAAAATTTCCAGGAGGATGAAATTTTCGCAGTGTCCAAATTGGAAAAAGTTTATGTCGATCTTACACCTCTTTGTGACACCAACCTAATGGCATAGTCAGTTTCCTGATCTGTGCAGCCGATTTTCAGAGGACCCAAAGGAGGGAATCTTTGCAGAATCTAGGGGCAATATAAAAAATTCCTTCAGCCCTAGAATTCCGTTTTCTCAAAATTCAGAATTTTGATAGTCAATTTTGCATTATTCGACGCTACAAATCTGATGGTGCGTACAGATTTATTATTTGCTCATTCTATTTTTTGGCCACTTTTCTAAGTGAAATGCAGGTGTCAGTATTCATGTGTGAGCAGCCATTTCCATGAGATTCGACACCGCGAGATTCGAAGTGTGACCAGCTTCAGCAGCTTGACACCCTTCTTCAGATGGCCCCTACATGTGAGGTATATGTAGTGTGTTCATGTACTTCTTTTGCTATGCATTGTGCTGCACAGATCCCTGTTTGATGCTTGATGTGGCATCTTGTTTCTTACTCATTTTCATGATTCCTGCTTGATGTGATACAGAATCATTTGTGTGATGTACTTGTTGTCATGCTTCGTCATGTTTTGTTTGAGGTCCCTTTGTCATCAGGTTGATGGGATACTCATGTTGTCGCCATGTATGTTTGCATTGAAATCCCTTTTATGCCATGTTGGCAAGATGATCATCATGCATGAGTTTTGTGTCATACTGATAGGAGCTTTTTACTAAGAGTTCTTGTAGAGGAACATCTCCTGGAGCCACTCTTGTGTGAGGGCATTTTAATTGTATGATAACGACATCACCTCTATGTACATAATCACTATTGAAAACACCTAATGCAGTAGCCTACACCATCTTGAAACCGGGTCCTGGAGACGTAGTCCCTCTTGGATGAAATCTGTTATCAAAGACTTATGTTTTCATGTGCTGATGATTGTCATGTTCTTCTTCATAACATCATGCAGATGTATTCATTTATGTTCTTTTAATAATGAAATTTAACACATCATGAAAGTAAAAGGTCTTGGAAGGGTTCTTTGTCGCACTCGAACCTAGATCAAGTGGTATCAGAGAAGTATTTGCATTGATGTGAATTGCAAGCGTGAACAATGGAATGTGTAGCGACAGAGGATGAAAAAGCGATGTACGAAACCATGCTCAAAATTTCCAAAAGGGTTGAAATAATGTATGAAACTCTACAGAGGAAAAGGAGCGATTGTAGCTTCGGTTGCAAGCCATGGAAGAGGCCCTGGAAGAACTGAAGCACAACAACCAAAGTCTTCAAACAGAGAACGCTGAATTGAAGATGCATCTACATGAAGAGAAAGACGAAAAACATAGTTTGCTATGACAACTGCAAGAGAAGGACGAGGCCTTGGAAAAACTGCAGCGTGACCCATGTGAGGTAAAAAGTAATTCTCCGAATCCATGTATGTGTCCTGACGATGGTTTCTCTATTTTTGAATATCATATCACAGGAATTGGCTCCAAACTGTTGAAGAAAATGGGGTATGAAGGAAAAGGCTTGGGCGTTAATGGCCAAGGCATTGTCAACCCCATCAAAGTAGAAGAATTACCCCGCCAGGCAGGACCTGGGTATGTCAGAAAGGAAGTTGGGGAATGCACCGAGATAACTAGTGAACCACCAACAACAGATGATGAGAAGCCCTCATTAGTTCTTTCCAAATTGGCAGAGGAGGTAAAAGATGTTGATTTCCTTTTGGTTGCATCTTTACATAGTATGATTTCTGTTGGAGATTTGGAGATCCCAATTACAGGGACAAACATGAGGCTCCTTATGAGACAAAGCATGAGAAGGAAGAAGAACTTGGTGTTAATAACCAAGGCATAACTCAACCATTGTAGGTTGTTCAGAGACCTCAATTTGTAGGCTTGAGATATACCGAGGGAGAATTCTCGAAGGTGTCATATTCTTCTAAGACATCATCGAAATCGTCGAGGAAAGAGAATGAGGGGAACACATCCCCATCATCCCATGGCAGTTTCCATTGCAGGGAAAGAGTTGAGGCAAGCTCTCATTGCCATACTTCCACCAGAGGCGGCCAGGAAAAGTATAACTACTTTCGATATTCGAATGTTCATTTCGATTGTAATCATGTTTTTAATGATGAGCGTAAAACATGGCATCGAAAAACATGTACCTTTTGTGGATTACATAACCATACATTTTCTAAGTGTTGGAAAAGAATGGCGACACACAAAAGGATGAGGTGTGAAAGACCCCATCAACAGCAGGTAAAGAAACATATTAAACAGATCTAGAGGAAGAAGGTGTATTACAGTCATTGTGACAAAGGTGGCCATCAAAGAGCCACTTGTTGGAGGCTCCATCCAAAGCAGTGCCTTAAAGACAAAGCATTGATGCATGAGCCAGGTGAAGCAGTTGTTGGACAAACAAAACCACCACAGGGAGGTGACCCATTCACATTGATAAGTGAAAAATGGTTTCTAGATATGTTAACGTTTCATGATCGTGCTTTTGTAAATCATTTGTTGCATTTTAAAATGTAAAAGTTACGAAGTGTTTTCCATCACTTGTTCAGCAACATTGATATCTAGTCTTATTTTGTGTTGCATGATAAACTCTGAAAGTGATGTTGTGTTTCCATCACTTGTCAAAACAATAGTGTTTGGCCTTATCTTTGTAAATCATGTGTTGCAGTGATGATGTGTTTTCCATGGCTGCAGTGACAGAGGATGAAAAAACAGTGTACGAAACCATGCTCAAAATTTCCAAAAGGGTGGTAATAATGTATGAAACTCTATAGAAAGAGACAGAGGAAAAGGAGTGGTTGCAGCTTTAGTTGCAAGCCACAGAAGAGGCCCTAGAAAAACTGAAGCACAATTACCAAAATATTCAAACAAAGAATGCTGAATTTAAGATGCATCTACATGAAGGGAAAGAGGAAAAACATAGTTTGCAATGACAGCTGCAAGCAAAGGACGAGGCCTTGGAAAAACTGCAGCGTGTCCGATGTGAGGTAAAAAGTAATTCCCTGAATCCATGTATGTGTCCTGATGATGATTTTTCTATTTTTGAAAGTCATACCACAGGAATTGGCTCAAAACTATTGAAGAAAATCGGGTATGAAGGAAAAGTCTTGGGTGTTAATGGCCAAGGCATTGTCAACCCCATGAAAGTAGAAAAATTACCCTTTCAGGCAGGACTTGGGTATGTCAAAAAGGAAGGCGCAGAGACAGTTGGTGAACCACCAACAATAGATGATGAGAAGCCCTCATCAGTGCTTTCCAAATCGACAAAGGAGGTAAATGATGTTGTTTTCCTTTTTGTTTCGTCTTTACATAGTATGATTTCTATTGGACATTTGTAGATCCCAATTACATGGACAAACATTAGGCTCCTTACCAGGACGAAACACGAGAAGGAAGAAGAACTTGGTGTTAATAACCAGAGCATAACTCAACCATTGGAGGTTGTGCAAAGACCTCAATTTGCAGGCTCAAGATACACTGAGGGACAATGCTCAAAGGTGTCATATTCTTCTGAGACATCGTCGAGGAAAGATAATGAGGGGAACACATCCCCATCATCCCATGGCAGTTTCTATTACAAGGAAAGAGCTGAGGCAAGCTCTCATCGCCATACTTTCACCAGAGGTGGCAAGGAAAGGTATAACCAGTTTCAATATTCGAATGTTCATTTCAATTGTAATCATGTTTTTAGTGATGAGCGTAAAACATGGCATCAGAAAACATGTGCCTTTTGTGGATTACATAACCATACATTTTCTAAGTGTTGGAAAAGAATGGCGGCACACAAAAGTATAAGGTGTGAAAGACCCCGTCAACAATAGGTAAAGAAACATATTAAGCAGATCTGGAGGAAGAAGGTGAATTGC
This sequence comes from Pinus tabuliformis, assembly GCA_031772625.1. Lineage (NCBI taxonomy): Eukaryota > Viridiplantae > Streptophyta > Pinopsida > Pinales > Pinaceae > Pinus > Pinus tabuliformis. The sequence continues at coordinate 12,174,303 of CM062808.1, forward strand.
AGTCATTGTCATAAAGGTGGCCATCAAAGAGCCACTTGTTGGAGGCTCCATCTAGAGTAGCGCCTTAAAGACAAAGCATCGATTCATGAACCAGGTGAAGCAGTTGTTCGACAAGCAAAACCACCACAGGGAGGTGACCCATTCACATTGATAAGTGAACAATGGTTTCTAGATATGTTAGCATTTCACGGTCGCGCTTTTGTAAATCATTTGTTGCATTTTAAAATGTAAAAGTGATGATGTGTTTTCCATCACTTGTTTAGCAACAATGATATCTTGTCTTATTTTGTGTTGCATGTTAAAATCTGAAAGTGATGTTGTGTTTCCATCACTTGTCAAAACAATAGTGTTTGGCCTTATCTTTGTAAATCATGTGTTGCAGTGATGATGTGTTTTCCATCACTTGTTGGAGCAACAATGATATGTTGGCCTTGTTTTCATAGCTGGGGTATTGTGTCCATCCTGATGTAAACTTGACCACTGAGTATGTGTTATAAACTCGCGGCAAGTATGGGATGCTTGGGTCATTAGTTGGTCATAAAATTCAAGCATGTAATTTGCATAACAATGTACCACAAGTTGCAGAGGTTGCAGGTGTCGGCTCATTGCTTAAGGCTCCGAAGAACAAAGGTGAAGGAGATGGAAGCAAAGCCTTTCAGGCACATGGGCTCCACTGAGAGAGCAATACCATACCACGTGGGTTCATATTAGGGGATATATATTGATGAAAATATGACACAATATATTGAGCATATAATAGGGGGTAAAGGGTTTAAATATTGGTGAGTATAAAAAATGAAGCTCTAAGTTAATGAAAAAATATAATGGAGTATAAAAAATGCTAATGAAAAATGGAAACCTACAATATCTAGTGAAACTAGGGGTTTTTTAAATTGGGTAGATGTATTAGGTTGGTATTGGTAGGGGGTTAAATAATGTGATTTTTAGAGATATTTTCCAATATGTAATCAAATTAAGGGTATTTTTTAGTATGCCATGAACGCACGTGCTATGTTAGAGGTTCATTGAGAGAATCCCCCGTGCTGTCAGGATGCTTGTGATGCATACAAGGTACAAAGAAGTTGCAGGTTATTTTTCATGCTTTTGGAGGATGAAAAGCTCCTCAGTGGGGAGGATTGATCCAGGTGGCTCTAGAGACACACATAGGACAAAGAGGGCTTATGAAAGCTCAAAAATAAAGATTATGCTCGAACCAGATTCATATTAAAGATCTCGTCGTCGTGATCATGGAAGTCCAAATGGTTCGTCAATCCGAGCTCATATGAGGGAGAATGGGCCATTCAAAATTTTGGTCAAAGTTGGGTTGCGGGCCAGGTTTAAGTGTCCTACAATTTGACCGACCCCGAGGCATGAAACCTAGCTCCCGAAATCGGTCGAAATTGTGGCCTCGCTAATTTTCCAAATATCCCTTATTTTCTAAAAGTTGGAAAATATCCCCTATCTATATATATATATATAAAATTGTGGCGGGTTATGAACCCGCCACCGCCCTCGGGCCCCAAAATTATATTACAGTTTATAAATTTTTTGGGCCGATAGGCCGGGGCCCCGGTTGGTACCCCCCCAAACCTTACAAAAATTAAAATTAAGTTTGGCTCCGCGGTTATCACGCCACCAAGCCCTCCACCATACATGTAACCATATAGTTATGGGGTGGGCAGGCCACCTCTGGTGGACTCGGCCCACACCCTTGAAAGCTTAAAACAATTAAACGGCGCCAGAAAATTGGGTAAGGGAGTTGACGGGGGTCAAACCCGCCCAACCCACTTGGTCGGCCTGCATGCGGGCGGCCCCATTAATGCAGAACGGTACCAATGTACCACCACATAACAACGCACCAACCAAAACGATTATGCACCAAGTTTGAATTGCAGGAGGTATGGGGGCAGGCTGCCCAATGTGGACCAAACCCCCCAAATAAATTAGTAACAGTTAAAAAAATTAAACTAATATGTGTTTAAAAAGGGAGGAGCAGGGTTTGACCACTCGACCCCTCCTCAACTATTTACCAATTTTACCACTGCACCAAACCATTTCACTATGTAATCCGCCTGAAAGTTTTTAGAAGAACCCAATTTTTTCAGTGCGGGAGGCATATGGAGGAACTAGGAGCAGGCATGGAAAACGAGGTAGAGTTAAATTTTTAATTAATTTTTATGTAGGTGGAACCATGACTGAGCAAAATTTCCAAGAGGGTGAAATTTTCATAGTGTCCAAATTGGACAAACTTTACGTCGATTTTACACGTCTCGGCAACACGAACCCGACGACACAATCAATATCCTGATCTGAGCAGCCGATTTGTGGAGAACCCAGATGAGGGAATATTTGCAGAATTTAGGGCGAATCTAAAAAATTCCTTGAGCCCTACAATTCCTTTTTCTCAGAATTCAGAATTTTGATAGTTGATTTTGCCCTATTCGACACCACAAATATGATGGTGTGTTCAGATTTATCATTTGATCATTCTATTTTTCGACCACTTTTATAATTGAAATGCAGGTGTCAGCATTCATATGCAAGCAACCATTTCCATGACATTCGACAACGCGATATTCAGCGTTCGACCAGCTTCAGCATCTTGACACCCTTCTTCAAATGGCCCCTGGATGTGAGGTATATGCAGTGTGTTCATGTAGTTATTTTTTTGTGAATTGCGCTGCACAGATCCCTATTTGATGCTCGATGTGGGATCTTGTTTCTTACTCATTTTCATGATTCATGTTTGATGTGATGCAGAATCATTTGTGTGACGTACTTGTTGTCATGATTCGTCATGTTTTTTTTAGATCCCTTTGTCGTCAGGTTGATGGAATACTCATGCTGTCACCATGTATGTGATGAGCCCCAAAAATGTACAATTATTTGGGCTCATTCAACCTCCTAATTTGGCTTAGTCCACCATTCTCATTTGTTTAGTGCACGTTTTTGATTATTTTTATGTTAATAGAGTGAATTTGGTTAGTCATTATGCCAACAAGTCTAATGGGTGCTTTGTGTAGCCTTTTGGTCAACTTGGAGACAAAATTGAAGGTCTTAATGAGCACTTGGCAGCCAAATTCGTGGGAGAACAAGCTAGAGGATTTGTAGGAAGGTGTCCCCCTCATTTATGGGCCCTTACCTCGAATTCTCCACCATCAGCTCGGAGTTCAAGGGCCACCGAATCAATCAGCTCAAGGGCAGCCAAGCAAGTCAAGTTGGACTGCTGTTAACTACAAGTCTTGGGCAGCCAAGTCCCTAAATTTTAGGAGGACTGTTGGGTCCTCAAATTGTATAAATAAGAGGGCTTAAGACCTCATTTCAGTTAGTCATTTTTGGGATTATCTAGTTAGTCAATTTGGTTAGCCAATTAGTCTTTTTGTAAGCCAGTTTTGGCATGATGTTAGACTCAGGATTATTCAATAAAGGCAGGCAGCTTTGGATTCAATTCTGAGTTTTTAAGGGAGCTATAGCTCTCAGGTTAGGGCCCAACCTGAGAGCAATAGACCTCCTCTTCCTTGTATCGTTACTTGTTTCCTTGCAGCACTTTATTTCCTTTGTTTTGACATGCATTTAGAATTTCCAGTCTGCTGATTTGATTTGTTTTGTGTGATTGAAGTAGGATTAGCTTATGGTGTAAGTGCTTTTAGTTGTTTAGATTAGAGGAGGAGGATTGTAATTCATTAGAGTCAAGAAAAGGTTGATAGTGCACTCGCTGCCATCTCTGGTTAGAGATTGGGGGTGTGGGCTGTACCAACCACCAAAAAACGCAGTCTTATGCTTTCATGCAAGCTGCCACATAGTTATTTTAATTATAGATCCATGCATGCACTCTTTCTCCACTTTAGTTCTTTGTTCCTGAGCCATCACAAGCCTCATTTCCATCCTACCTATTCACCCATACACTTCCTCCACTCCTCCATCACCCAAAACTCCAACCACAGACCTTCCTGTAGAAATCCCGAGACTTCCTGTAGGATCCCCTACAGACATCCTGTAGAAGCCTACAAACTATGTTGCTGAGCATCTGAACGTGTGGAACTTCTGTGGGATGATGTTAGAGATCCCCTGGAACCTCTCCTAGCCCTCCTGACCTTTTCCAAGCTTTCTCTCCCTTCGCACCACCCCTGCACAGCCAAACCCTAATAAGAAACAAAATCATAATCACGCCAACCACTTAAGCAAAAATACAAAAACAATGTTCTTTTCAATGGAAGTAGTTTAAGTTCATGCATTTCAGATCACTAGCAGTAATGGCATCATTCTTAGACATTTGCACTCCCACCATTGCATCATAGAGATTAAGCTAGTCAGATTAGGGTTTACTAGGGTTTCCATGTTTTGGTTGGCTTTCAGTTCATTTTTGCAAAGTAGATTGATTTCCTTTGAGATAGCCTTCGTCCATCATTTAGAAAGCTTCTTCTGAGAGCATATAGAAGTTGGCTTGAGCCCTAGCGGACTTGTACCAGCTGACCAAGTGACAGCTGCGACAAGAGCTAGTACTTGCGCATACAACACCGTCGCTTCCAAGTTTGTACGAACTACCGGGTTGATAAAATTAGAGATAGGAAGCTCCAGGAGTTGTAGCATTATTGCTACAATACTAGAGCCCACCATCTTTTTGGCGCCGTTGCCGGGGAAGCATCAGAGTATTAGTAATTGTTGCTTTTCTTCTATTTTCTTACTCTTACCTTCTGCTCAGTAGTTTACTTCATTTCCATTCTGCAAAAGTAGCATAGACATTTCCTGCTTTCATAGATTAGCATTTCAATTCCGCAATTTCAATTCTGCAAGCGTAGATTAGCATTTCAATTCCGCAAGTGTAGATTAGCATTTCAATTCTGCAATTTCAATTTTGCAAGCGTAGATTAGCATTTCAATTCTACAAGCGTAGACTAGCATTTCATTCCTGCAATTTCATTCGAGCAAAATAGATTAGTCCTTTCCTGCTTTCATTTCAATTCCGCATTTTCATTTTAGCAAGATAGTTAGTTGCAGTTCAATCTATTTCAGTTTTGCATGTAGAAGTAGAAAAAAAGAAAAAATCAACCAAAAAGATTTCATTTCATGTCTTGCATGAGTAGAGATAAGTTAAAAAAAAATGATTGCACAACACCCCCACTGCTTCACACAGCCAACGTTCTCTCTTCTTCGATGGCTGTGATTAAAGAACCCCTGGGTGGACATCAAGGCATATTTAAAGAACCTTTATGGGAGAAGAAGAAGAAAACATTCCTCTGGAGCAGATGGCTACAAGTAGAGATGTTGGGAGCAACATCTTGTCCAAAGATGAATTTGAAAATCAGATCAAAGATTTCAAGAGTGATATGAGGCAGTTTCTTGCCATGCAACTGGATACCTTGCGGATCCAAAAGAAGCAAGAGGAAGCCAAGAGGGCTTTGGCAATTTTTTTTCCTAGGTGCACTAGAAAGCATCCTAGGAACGAATGTCCATTGTACTCCATAGAAGTGTGTTTTGTCTGTGAGGAATACCATCCTACAGATCAGTGCCCTTCCTTACCCAGAATCAAAGCTGCATATCAAAGAGCCAAGGGAGCCACTGAATCACTCTATTATATGAACCAAAGTTGGCCGCATGAACCTAGATCTTATCAGCAGGAACTGCAAGGGACACCTGAGACCTATTATGACCCCTATCAAGCCACCTTCATGCCTTCTTGTGGTCCCCCTGCTCATCCTTCCTGGTTCACACCTTCTCCTTGTTCCTTCACAGATCCATATTATACCCAACCAGTTGCTCATTCATTTCACTCTTATGCTCAGCCACAGCCTCAGTGGAATTCACCTTATCAGGAGTGGAGGCCCCAGTACAACTCTCATCCCGCTCATTTTCCTCCACCACCTGCTCATCCACAACCATCGCCTCCTCCTCCACCAAGGCAACCCCAAATGCCTACCCAACCACAATGCCATCCATCTCCATCTCAATTTCACACCCCCACTCAGCTACCCGTACCTCCATTTCCAAAACCCTGCAATGGAGCAGCTCAACCCAATTGCAAAGATGAGGCACAACATGTGCAAATGACTCATTTTGAGCTCAATGATGTTCACCAAAGCTCAGGAAGAGTGTTGCAAAAGAGAGAATCTATTGACAACATTGAAGGACCAAAAGCAAAAGAAGATTCCAAAGAGGAGATCAAAGAACCATGGGCTGCACTTGATGAAGAGAAGAGATCAGAATCAGAGATCGAGAGAGTTCCCTCATGGTTACCATCAAATCTTCCATGTATTCAAGAGAAAGATCAACAAAAAGAGGAAGATCAGAAGGTCATGATAGAAGGTGACATGAAGAATGATCCAGATCAGCAAAAGAACCAAGGATATCAAAGCTATATTGAGATATGGTTTCAGAAGGTCACTAAGTTGCAGCAGTACTTTCTCCCTCAGCTTTTTTTGATCCCTTCAACGCCAGAGCATTTGGTCTCTGAGATCTGGATACTTGTCCAAGCATGCATTTCGAGCCTTCACATCATTTTTTCTCTAATCTCGACGTGCACATGGCTCCATTGGAAGTATTCTTATACTTGAAAATGATTTTGTTTTTCAAGTAGGTTAGGGTAGAGAGAAAAAAAAAAGAGAAAAAAAGAAAAAAATGAAAAAAAGAGAAAAATAAAATGAAAATAAGAGAAAAATAAAAATCTAAGGTGAAAACCTCCTCGGAGGCGCCTTAGATTGGCTCATTGATTGAAAACCTCCATGAGGCGGTCAATGGGTTGAAAAAAAAAGAGAAAAGAGAATAAGATCTCTGGGTGAAAACCTCCCTTGGAGGCGCCCAGGGTAGGCAATTAGGGTGAAAACCTCCATGAGGCACCCTAGTTGTTTTTCAAAAAAAAGAAGAGAAAAAAGAAAAAGAAAAATAAAGCTAATCTCCATTGAATAATTTCATGTTGCAGCAATGACATTGCAGGTTGCAAGAAGGACGTTTCATGACAGGAGGAGCACTCAAATCAAGGTCAAAGTAATTGTTCTTGTGCCTTCTACAGGAAGCTCTGTATTTCTACAGGAAACCTCCTGTAGAACCTTTGGATGAGCCAAATCCAATTTCAAAAGTGAATCTGATGGTGGAAATCTGTTGATTAGGCCTACAAGCACTTGTGTGTCCATCCCTTGCCTTTCTCCATCATTTTTTCACCTCCTTGTGCTTCTCGTTGTGCTTCTACAGGAACTTCCTGTAGAAATTGTGGGAAACTAGCCATGGATTTCAAAAAGTGGTTTGGCGAACATGGTAGCTTCCTCAAGGGTTCAGAAGCCCTCATGCAATCTTCCAACTCCTCCTCCATCATCTCCATACCTGCATCACAGCCAAAATTCATTTTGTCATCCCATGCAACCAAAATGCAAAGTGCCTTGAAGCAAAAACACATAGAGTAGAATTTGTTTATGCCATAACTTGAAAACCATGCATCCATTTGACAAACCGTTTTATGGGGAATTGTACAAGGTTGATGACAACATGCCTGAGCAGTTTCATGCAATTCCGATGCACGGTTTCCAAGAAATCAACCTCTATCACCATCAGCCATTTTTGCATTTTCTCCATATCTGTGCATCCATTTTAAAACCTGTTTCATGGGGAGATGCACATGGGTGATAGTAGCCTACCCAAGCAGTTTCAGCCGATTCCGATGTACGATTTCCGAGAAATCGAGCTCTGAAATCTTCAGCCATTTTCCATTTTTCTCGAAATCCGTGCATCCATTGATCACGAATGTGCTATGGGAGATGCATAATGATGGTAGGAACATGCTCACCGAGTTTCAGATCAATCCGATCTACCATTTGGGAGAAATGGCAAAAAATAAGTTCTAGTTTTGTGACCATGCAGCAGCAGCAGCTTGAACGGGCAGAGTTGAACGTGGAAACGATTGCATGCAGCTCACATCTGGCCAGAGGACACCTGCACAAGGAAAAGCAATCAAAAATAATTAGCCAATCCTCATGCAATCAAAGAATCAGAGCATGCAGCAGCAAGGAGCTTCACAAGCAGCCGTTTGGCTTCAGGTACGTGACAAAACCTATTCCTCTATTGCATGAATCTAATTCAAGAACTGCATGAACGAATGGAGTGATGGAATTAAGCCACGAATTTAGGAAGGTTCACTTGATGTCCAGTTCTCTAGCAAGTCATGCAGCATGCATGGGTCAGCCATGCACGTGAAAGTCAAAAAACGGACAATATGGGCATTGTAACTCCAGTGCAACTGAATCGATGAGATTTTAAGCAGAGAACAAATAGTGACCACTGCAGTTAATGATTGCAAAACAGTCGCATAAGCCAGCACACATATGTGCCACCTCACTCCAAAAATCACGCAGACATCACTGAGCGCTCGGCTTAAATTCAAAGACCGTTAGTCAACTTGCACTTGCATCATGTTCACTCAAAGAATACATCCTCTGCTTCCACAATCGGCTTAATCTATCGTCCTCCGCTGAGTTTCCTACTTATTTTCGAATTTCTCTAGTGCATCGGGCTCACCCAAAGGCAGAATCACGTTCTACAGGAAACGGGTGAAGTCTTCTACAGGAAATACAGCATAGCCTTCCGGAGCAGTCTGACAGAGATGGAGGGTACACGACAAGGTGGGATGAATGAAAATCCAAGAGACAATGATGCTGGAAACAACACAACTGTTATTGCATCTTTTCAAGAAAAACATGTTGATTCTGGACAGTCAAAACAGCCTATTTCAATTCCAATATTGGGAGAAATAAATGAAGATCATGCAGGGAGATGTGTAACAGAGGCTACTCAGCAGGATGTTTTGCAAGGACCATCAACATCCTCATTGGATGAGAATGGCAATGAAGACACAGGAAAATATGCTGCTGGGAAGGATGTCGTGATAGCTAACCTGCAAGGGTGTCCAGGACCATTGGTGGATGAACGTATTGAGATTATGTCATGTGGTGAACTGAACTGTTGTACAAAAATGAAGAGTTTTGGCCAAAGATATCAGTCCTTCTAACAGTGAGGAAGAAGAGCAGAAAGGGGGAGAAGATGAAGGCTACCACAGCCCAGCTGAAAAGAAAATCACCCACAGCCAAGCAGGACACAGTGAAGCTTGAAGAAAGGTAGGCTCAAAAATACCATTTCCATGCATGAGATTTTAAAGGGTGGTGAACTAGCTTGGTTGAAGTGGGGACAATTAAAGCCAGTCTGCCTGTGGGTCAAGAATGGTGGTTTGCTTGTGGGATACACGAAATTTCTTTCAAATAGCACTGCATCACATTCTCTTCCAAGGTTCCCGTTAACAAATGCTCCACATGATAATGATAAACCACTGTAACGCTCACCTATGCACATATAAACTACTTTTTTCTTTTTGTGGCTGTTATATGGTTAGTGTGAAAAGTAGCTCTAAATCTATCACTAAAGCAATTACAAGCTCGACATACCTGAAACGCAGTATCCCGGATGGACAAAGAAGACTGTGTATATAGTGTAGAAATAACAAGGGTTACATCTCGGCTCTATATTCTGATCTGTCTAGACAGATCAAGATCTCAATGAAGCAGTGATGAATGATGATGAAAAATGTGACACTGTCACACGAGTATTCTCACCATGCCTAGCAGCACAGTTCAAGAAGAAGGCACCCTCAGCCACGCAGACCAAAACAGTTGACACAGGACCTTCTACAGGAAGTCTGGAAACAGAGCAGCAAAGGGAGAAATCGCCTGAGATTTTGGCCAGGGAGGCGGTAGCAGTGCTAGATGCCCTAAGCACATCTCCAAGGCAAAAAGGGAAGAAAAAAAGGGAGCCTTCCATGTAATTTAAGGCAAGAAGGAGCATGTGGATAAAAGCTGGCAGACCCTAGCCACAGTCAAAGGAGCCAATTACAATTGAGGACACCACAGCTAAACAAAAGGAAGAGTCTCCTTCAAAGGGGTCCATCATCTATGAATGAGGAAGCTAAAAACCTTCACCTAGAGAGAAGAAAATCAAGGTGATGGACTCAAAGACTGCTTCTACAGGAAGACAGAGAACAGTTAGCAGACTGTTTCTACAGGAAGACAGAGGACTGTTTCTACAGGAAGACAGAGGACTGTTTCTACAGGAAGCTAGCGAACTATTTCTACAGGAAGTTTGAAAATAGGGAAGCCAAAGGAGGAATCGGCCGAGATGTTAGCCAAAGAATCCACCAGGGCCATCAAAGACGAGGAGAGAGATTGGTTGCTCAGAGGATGAGCAACACTTTCAGTAGGGGGGTGATGATGAGCCCCAAAAATGTACAATTATTTGTTCTCATTCAACCTCCTAATTTGGCTTAGTCCACCATTCTCATTTGTTTAGTGCATGTTTTTGATTATTTTTATGTTAATAGAGTGAATTTGGTTAGTCATTATGCCAACACGTCTAATGGGTGCTTTGTGTAGCCTTTTGGTCAACTTGGAGACAAAATTGAAGGTCTTAATGAGTACTTGGCAGCCAAATTCGTGGGAGAACAAGCTAGAGGATTTGTAGGAAGGTGTCCCCCTCATTTATGGGCCCTTACCTCGAATTCTCCACCATCAGCTCGGAGTTCAAGGGCCACCGAATCAATCAGCTCAAGGGCAGCCAAGCAAGTCAAGTTGGACTGCTGTTAACTACAAGTCTTGGGCAGCCAAGTCCCTAAATTTTAGGAGGACTGTTGGGTCCTCAAATTGTATAAATAAGAGGGCTTAAGACCTCATTTCAGTTAGTCATTTTTGGGATTAGCTAGTTAGTCAATTTGGTTAGACAATTAGTCTTTTTGTAAGCCAGTTTTGGCATGATGTTAGATTCATGATTATTCAATAAAGGCAGGCAGCTTTGGATTCAATTCTGAGTTTTTAAGGGAGCTATAGCTCTCAGGTTAGGGCCCAACCTGAGAGCAATAGACCTCCTCTTCCTTGTATCATTACTTGTTTCCTTGCAGCACTTTATTTCCTTTGTTTTGACATGCATTTAGAATTTCCAGTCTGCTGATTTGATTTGTTTTGTGTGATTGAAGTAGGATTAGCTTATGGCTTAAATGCTTTTAGTTGTTTAGATTAGAGGAGGAGGATTGTAATTCATTAGAGTCAAGAAAAGGTTGATAGTGCACTCACTGCCATCTCTGGTTAGAGATTGGGGGTGTGGGTTGTACCAACCACCAAAAAACGCAGTCTTATGCTTTCATGCAAGCTGTCACATAGTTATTTTAATTATAGATCCATGCATGCACTCTTTCTCCACTTTAGTTCTCTGTTCCTGAGCCATCACAAGCCTCATTTCCATCCTACATATTCACCCATACACTTCCTCCACTCCTCCATCACCCAAAACTCCAACCACAGACCTTCCTGTAGAAATCCCGAGACTTCCTGTAGGATCCCCTACAGACATCCTGTAGAAGCCTGCAAACTCGGTTGCTGAGCATCTGAACGTATGGAACTTCTGTGGGATGATGTTAGAGATCCCCTGGAACCTCTCCTAGCCCTCCTGACCTTTCCCAATCTTTCTCTCCCTTTGCACCACCCCTGCACAGCCAAACCCTAATAAGAAACAAAATCATAATCATTCCAACCACTTAAGCAAAAATACAAAAACAATGTTCTTTTCAATGGAAGTAGTTTAAGTTCATGCATTTCATATCACTAGCAGTAATTGCATCATTCTTAGACATTTTCACTCCCACCATTGCATCATAGATATTAAGCTAGTCAGATTAGGGTTTACTAGGGTTTCCATGTTTTGGTTGGCTTTCAGTTCATTTTTGCAAAGTAGATTGATTTCCTTTGAGATAGCCTTCGTCCATCATTTAGAAAGCTTCTTCTGAGAGCATATAGAAGTTGGCTTTAGCCCTAGCGTTCTTGTGCCAGCTGACCAAGTGACAGCTACGACAAGAGCTAGTACTTGTGCTTACAACACCGTCGCTTCCAAGTTTGTACGAACTACCGGGTTGATAAAATTAGAGATAGGAAGCTCCAGGAGTTGTAGCATCATTGCTACAATACTGGAGCCCACCAGTATGTTTGCATTGAAATCCCTTATATGCCATGTTGGCGGGATGATCATCATGCATGAGTTTTGTGTCATAATGATAGGAGCTTTTTACTGAGAGTTCCTGTAGAGGAACATCTCCTGGAGCCACTCTGCATTAGGGAATTTTCCTTGTATGATAACGACATCACCTCTATTTACATCATAACTATTGACAACACTTAATTCAGTGACCTACACCATCTTGACATCAAGTCCTGGAGATGTAGTCCCTCCTGGATGAACTTTGTTATCAACAACTTATGTTTTCATGTGTTGATGATTGTCATGTTCCTCTTCTTTACAACATGCAGATGTCTTTGTTATGTTCTTTTAATAATACAATGTAACACATCATGAAAGTAAAAGGTTTTGGAAGGGTCCTTTGTCACACCCGGACTTGGATCAAGTTGTATCAGAGTGGTATTTGCGTTGATGTGAATTGAAAGCGTGAACAATGGAACGTGTAGCGACAGAGGATGAAAAAGCGATGTATGAAACAATGCTCAAAATTTCCAAAAGGGTGGAAATAATGTATGAAACTCTACAGAAAGAGATAGAGGAAAAGGAGTGATTGAAGCAGCAGTTGCAAGCCACAGAAGAGGACCTAGAAGAACTAAAGCACAACAACCAAAGTCTTCAAAGAGAGAACGTTGAATTGAAGATGCACCTACATGAAGAGAAAGAGGAAAAACATAGTTTTCTACGATAGCTGCAAGAAAAGGACAAGGCCTTGGAAAAACTGCAGTGTGACTCAAGTGAGGTAAAAAGTAATTCTCTAAATCCATGTATGTGTCTTGATGATGATTTCGCTATTTTTGAAAATCATATTACAGGAATTGGCTCCAAACTATAGAAGAAAATGGGGTATGAAGGAAAATGCTTGGGCATTAATGGCCAAGGAATTGTCAACCCCATGAAAGTAGAAGAATTACCCTGTCAGGCAGGACTTGGGTATGTCAAAAAGGAAGTTGGGGAATGCGCCGAGACAACTAGTGAACCACCAAAAATAGATGATGAGGAGCCCTAATCAATTCTTTCCAAATCGACAGAGGAGGTAAACGATGTTGATTTTCTTTCGGTTTCGTCTTTACATAGTATGATTTCTGTTGGAGATTTGGAGATCCAAATTATAGGGACAAACATGAGGCTCCTTACTAGGATGAAGCAAGAGAAGGAAGAAGAACTTGGTGTTAATAACCAAGGCATAACTCAACCATTAGAGGTTGTGCAGAGACCTCAATTTGCAGGCTCGAGACACACTGAGGGACAATGCTCGAAGGTGTCATATTCTTCCGAGACATCGTCAAGGAAAGAGAACAAGGGGAACACATCCCCATCATCCCATGGTAGTTTCCATTGCAGGCAAAGAGCTGAGGCAAACTCTCATCGCCATACTTCCACCAGAGGCGGTAAGGAAAGGTATAACCAGTTTCGACATTCGAATTTTCATTTCGATTGTAATCATGTTTTTAATGATGAGCGTAAAACATGGCATCGGAAAACATGTACCTTTTGTGGATTACATAACCATACATTTTCTAAATGTTGGAAAAGAATGGCGGCACGCAAAAGGATGAGGTGTGAAAGACCCCCTCTACAGCAGGTAAAGAAACATATTAAGCAGATCTAGAGGAAGAAGGTGTATTGCAGTCATTATGACAAAGGTGGCCGTCAAAGAGCCACTTGTTGGAGGCTCCATCCAGAGTAGCGCCTTAAAGACAAAGCGTCGATTCATAAACCAGGTGAAACAGTTGTTCGACAAGTAAAACCACTACAGGGAGGCGACCCATTCCCATTGATAAGAGAAAAATGGTTTCTAGATATGTTAGCATTTCACGGTCGTTCTTTTGTAAATCATTTGTTGCATTTTAAAATGTAAAAGTGATGATGTGTTTTCCATCACTTTTTCAGCAATAATGGTATTTGGTCTTATTTTGTGTTGCATGATAAACTCTGAAAGTGATGTTGTGTTTCCATCACTTGTCAAAACAATAGTGTTTGGCCTTATCTTTGTAAATCATGTGTTGCAGTGATCATGTGTTTTTCATCACTTGTTGGAGCAACAATGATATGTTGGCCTTGTTTTCATAGCTAGGGTATTGTGTCCATCCTGATGTAAACTTGACCATCGAGTATGTGTTATAAACTCATGGAAAGTATGGGATGCTTAGGTCATTAGTTGGTCACGAAAGTCAAGCATGTAATTTGCAGAACAATATACCACAAGTTGTAGAGGTTGCAGGTGTCGCCTCATTGCTTAAGGCTCCGAAGAACAAAGGTGAAGGAGATGGAAGCAAGGCCTTTCAGGCACAAGGGCTCCACTGAGAGAGCAATACCATACCACGTGGGTTCATAATGGGGGATATATATTGAGGAAAATATGACACAATATATTGAGCATATAATAGGGGGTAAAGGGTTTTAATATTGGTGAGTATAAAAAATGCAGCTCTAAGTTAATGAAAAAATATAAAGGGGTATAAAATATGCTAATGAAAAATGGAAACCTACAATATCTAGTGAAACTAGGGGTTTTTTAAATTGGGTAGATATATTAGGTTGGTATTGGTAGGGGGTTAAATAATGTGATTTTTAGAGGTATTTTCCAATATCTAGTCAAATTAAGGGTATTTTTTAGTATGCCATGAATGCACATGCTATATTAGAGGTTCATTGAGTGAATCCCTCATGCTTTCAAGATGGTTGTGATGCAAACAAGGTACAAATAAGTTGCAGGTTATTTTTCATGCTTTTAGAGGAAGAAAAGCTCCTCAGTGGGGAGGATTGATCCAAGTGGCTCTAGACACACAAATAGGACTAAGAGGGCTTATGAAAGCTCAAAAATCAAAGTGTTTGGATTATGCTCGAACCAGATTCATATTAAAGATCTCATCATCGTGATCACAGTGGTGTGAATGGTTCGTCAATTCGAGCTCATATGAGGGAGAAATAACTAGCTAAATTTCTGGTCAAAGTTGGGTTGTGGGCTAGGTTTAATTGTCCTACAATTTGACCAACCCCTAGGCATGAAACCTAGCTCCTGAAATTGGTTGAAATTGTGGCCTCGTTAATTTGCCCAATATCCCTTACTTTCTAAAAGTTGGAAAATCTACCCTCTATATATATATATATATATATATATATATATATATATATATATATATAGATATACATATAGATATACATCTGTATATATACATCTATCTATATATATATATATATATATATATATAGATATATATATATATATATATATATATCTATAGATATATAGATATATATATATATATATATATATATATATATATATATATAGATGTATATATATAGATGTATAGTATATGTATATGTATATGTGTATATGTATATGTGTATATATATATATATATATATATATATATATATATATATATATAACCCTTGCCATTGCCCTCAGACCCCAAAATTATATTACAGTTTATAATTTTTTTTGGGCTGCTAGGCCGTGACCCCTGTCGGCACCCCCCCTAAACCTTAGAAAAATTAAAATTAAGTTTGGCTCGGAGGCCATCACCTTGCTGAGCCCTCCACCATACACGTAACCATATAGTTATGGGGTGGGCGAGCTACCTTCGGTGGACCCGACCCACACCCCCGAAAGCTCAAAAAAATTAAATTGCGCCAATAAATCGGGTAAGGGAGCCGGCGGGGGTCGAACCCGCCTGGCCCACGTGGCCGGCCCCCAAGTGGGCAGCCCCATTAATGTGGAACGGTACCAATGTACCACCATCTAACAACGTGCCAACCAAAATGATTATGTGCCAAGTTTGAATTGTGGGAGGTATGGGGGCGGGCCGCCCAATGCAGACCCGACCCCCCAAATAAATTACGATTAAAAAAATTAAACTAATATGTATTTAAAAAGGGACGGGCGGGGTTTGACAACCTGACCCCTCCTCAACCATTTACCAATTTTACCACTACACCAAACCATTTCATTGTGTAATTTGCCTGAAAGTTTTTATAAGAACCCAGTTTTCTTAGTGCGTGAGGCAGATGGAGGAACCAGGAGCGGGCACGGAAAACGAGGCATATTTAATTTTTTAATTATTTTTATGCAGGTGGAACCATGACTAAGAAAAATTTCCAAGAGGGTGAAATTTTCGCAATGTCCAAATTGGACAAACTTTATGTTGATCTTACACCTCTCGGTGACACGAACATGACAGCGCAATCAGTTTCTTGATTTGAGCAGCCGATTTGTTGAGGACCGGGAGGAGGGAATCTTTTCAAAATCTAAGGGTAATCTAAAAGATTCCTTGATCCCCAGAATTCCATTTTCTCAGAATTTAGAATTTTGACAGCCGATTTTGCACTATTCAACACCACAAATATGATGTTGCATTCAGATTTATCATTTTGTCACTCTATTGTTCGGCCACTTTTCTAATAGAAATGCAGGTGTCAGCATTCATGTGCGAGCAACCATTTCCATGAGATTCGACACCGCGAGATTCGATGTGCGACCAACTTCATCAGCTTGAAACCCTTCTTCAGATGGCCCATGGATGTGAGGTATATGCAGTGTGTTCATGTAGTTCTTTTGCTATGCATTGTGCTGCACAAATCCCTGTTTGATGCTTGATGTGGGATCTTGTTTCTTACTCGTTTTCATGATTCCTGCTTGATGTGATTCTTCGCCATGTTTTGTTTGAAATCCCTTTGTCATCAGGTTGATGGGATACTCATGTTATTGCCATGTATGTTTGCATTGAAATCCCCTTTATGCTATGTTGGTGGGATGATCATCATGCATGAGTTTTGTGTCATACTGATAGGAGATTTTTACTGAGAGTTCCTGTAGAGGAACATCTCTTGGAGCCACTCTTGCATGAGGGAATTTTCCTTGTATGATAACGACATCACCTCTATGTACATCATCGCTATTAACACTTAATGCAACGACCTACACCATCTTGACATAGGGTCCTGGAGATGTAGTCCCTCCTGGACGAACTTCGTTATCAAGGACTTATGTTTTCATGTGCTGATGATTGTCATGTTCCTCTTCTTTACATCATGGAGATGTATTCATTTGTGTTCTTTTAATAATGCAATTTAACACATCTCGAAATTAAAAGGTCTTGGAAGGGTCCTTTGTCACAACCCGACCTGGATCAAGCTGTATCAGAGCGGTCTTTGCGTTGATGTGAATTGCAAGCGTGAACAATGGAACGTGCAGTGACAGAGGATGAAAAACCGATGTACGAAACCATGCTCAAAATTTCCAAAAGGGTGGAAATAATGTATGAAACTCTACAGAAAGACACAAAGGAAAAGGAGTGATTGCAACTTCAGTTACAAGCCATAGAAGAGGCCCTGGAAGAACTGAATCATAACAACCAAAGTCTTCAAATAGAGAACGCTGAATTGAATATGCATCTACATGAAGAGAAAGAGGAAAAACATAGTTTTCTACGACAGCTGCAAGCAAAGGACGAGGCCTTGGAAAAACTGCAGCGTGACCCATGTGAGGTAAAAAGTAATTCTCTGAATCAAAGTATGTGTCCTGATGATGATTTTGGTATTTTTGAAAATCATACCACAGGAATTGGCGCCAAACTATTGAAGAAAATGGGGTATGAAGGAAAAGGATTGGGCATTAATGGCCAAGGCATTGTCAACCCCATGAAAGTAGAAGAATTACCCCGTCAGACAGGACTTGGGTATGTCAGAAAGGAAGTTGGAGAATGCGCTGAGATAGGTAGCGAACCACCAACAATAGATGACGAGAATCCCTCATTAGTTCTTTCCAAATCGACAGAGGAGGTAAACGTTGTTGATTTCCTTTTGGTTTCGTCTATACATAGTATGATTTTTGTTGGAGATTTGGAGATGCCAATTATAGGGACAAGAGTGAGGCTCCTTACTAGGATGAAGCACGAGAAGGAAGAAGAACTTGGTGTTAATAACCAAGGCATAACTAAACCATTGGAGGTTGTTTAGAGACCTCAATTTGCAGGCTCGAGATACATTGAAGGAGAATGCTTGAAGGTGTCATATTCTTCTGAGACATCGTCAAGGAAAGAGAAAGGGGAACACGTCCCCATCATCCCATGGAGGTTTCCATTACAGGGAAAGAGCTGAGGCAAGCTCTCATTGCCATACTTCCACCAGAGGCAGTAAGGAAAGGTATAACCAGTTTCAATATTCGAATGTTCATTTCAATTATAATCATGTTTCTAATGATGAGCATAAAACATGGCATCGAAAAACATGTACCTTTTGTGGATTACATAACCATACATTTTCTAAGTGTTGGAAAAGAATGGTGGCACACAAAATGATGAGGCGTGAAAGACCCCCTCAACAACAGGTAAAGAAACATATTAAGTAGATCTAGAGGAAGAAGGTGTATTGCAGTCATTGTGACAAAGGTGGCCATCAAAGAGCCAGTCGTTGGAGGCTCCATCTAGAGCAGCGCCTTAAAGACAAAGCATCGATTCATGAACCAGGTGAAGTAGTTGTTCGACAAGCAAAACCACCACAGGGAGGCGACCCATTCACATTGATAAGTGGAAAATGGTTTCTAGATATGTTAGCATTTCACGATCGTGCTTTTGTAAATCATTTGTTGCATTTGAAAATGTAAAAGTGATGATGTGTTTTCCATCACGTGTTCATCAACAATGATATCTGGTCTTATTTTGTGTTGCATGATAAACTCTGAAAGTGATGTTGTGTTTCAATCACTTGCCAAAACAATAGTGTTTGGCCTTATCTTTGTAAATCATGTGTTGTAGTGATGATGTTTTTTCCATCACTTGTTGGAAAACAATGATATGTTGGCCTTGTTTTCATAGCCGGGGTATTGTGTCCATCCTGATGTAAACTTGACCATTGCATATGAGTTATAAACTTGTGGCAAGTATGGGAGGCTTGGGTCATTATTTGGTTATGAAATTCAAGCATGTAATTTGCAGAACAATGTACCGTAGGTTGTAGGTGTCGGCTCATTGCTTAAGCTCCGAAGAACAAAGGTGAAGGAGATGGAAGTAATGCCTTTCAGGATGCTTGTGATGCAGACAAGGTACAAAGAAGTTGCAGGTTATTTTTCATGCTTTTGGAGGACCAAAATCTCCTCAATGGGGAGGATTCATCCAGGTGGCTCTAGAGACACATGAAGGACAAAGAGGGCTTATGAAAGCTTAACTATCAAAGTGTTAGGATTATGCTCGAACCAGATTCATATTAAATATCTCGTCGTCATGATCGTGGCGGTGTGAGCTGTTCGTCAATCTGAGCTCATAAGAGGGAGAATGAGCCAGTGAAATTTCTGGTCAAAGTTGGGCTGTGGGCCAGGTTCAAGTGTCCTACAATTTGACCGACCCTGAGGCATGAAACCTAGCTCCCGAAATTGGTCAAAATTGTCACCTGATTAATTTGCCCAATATCCCTTATTTTCTAAAAGTTGGAAAATCTCCCCTATTTTTTCATATATATATATATATATATATATATATATATATATATATCTATATATATATATATATATATATAGATATATATATATATAGATATATATATATATATATATATATAGATATATATATATATAGATATATATATATATATATATATATATATATATATATATATATATCTATATATATATATATATATATATATATATATATATATATATATATATATATATATATATAGATATATATATATATATATATAGATAGATAATGGTGGTAGGCGATGACCCTCGCCACCGCCCTCGGACCCTAAAATTATATTATAGTTGTTGTAGGGAAAAGTATCCAACACGGAATGACCCTATCCCACTCTAAGGGTGATAGTTCCTTAGCAACAGTCAAAGCAAAGCTATCTAAGATTACTTCTTTATGACATGCAAAAGAGGAAAGGAAGAGATCCACTCACCGATGTCTTTCGCGAATGGTCGATCCAATCTTCTCTCTTTGCTGCTTGCTCCCAGCTCCTTGTCTTCTCACGGGCCCAGCTACACAAGATCTTGCAAACAAGACGAGAAAGGGAAACTACAAGAAGCATGCATTCATAATTGATTCAAGGATTAGCATAAATCAAATACGCAAGTAAGACAATACATCATTGAAACACATGCGAATAGAAGAACCTCAACTGCTTTATTAATTGAAGAAAGTAAGGTTCAGGTGGTGATACAACCATAAGAGGCCCAATCCAGCATCACCTTCCCGACGGAAAGAAATCTCCTCTTCACCTCCTTCAAGCAATCACCCAATAATACCAACTGTAAACCAATAGCAATTCTTTGCACAAAATTCCAGCCTCCAGATCCCATGGGATGAGATCCTTATATAGAGTTTTGGAGTGAAGATAAGTCAGCTTGATGTGTGACTGTTGTCCTCTTCAACCCTAGTTGTTCTTCAGTTCTTGAGTCCACTTGGAGATTCTACCTTCCACTTGGAGTTTTAGAACCTCTTACTCTTCACTTAGGCGAATCTTTTGATCCAAGTGTCATTTTGGAAGCTTCCTGGGCACTGACACATTGAGGAAAGATTCCTCCACATGTCCAAACTCGCTCAGCGCAGGTAGCCTTTGATGAAGTTGACATTCAGTGCAGGTACACCATGGAGCAGTTGACATTCAGCGCAGATGCTCAGTGGAGCAGTTGACATGATCCAGAATTGACCTGTTTTTGAGTGTTTTTCAGTGGAGAACTGATCTGAAGTGCTGTGGTTTGCTGACCTTGTTCCTCTAGGGGTAGGAACAACATGTTTAGGGACTTTGGATCCCTCAGATTATTGACATTTCATGCTTCATGTTGTAAGGCACAAAAATGTCTATAACAGTTGCCCCCTAAAGTATGAGGTCGTTTATCGGGTGAAATTATTTATCAGGAGGATCCGAAGTTCATTCAATCGCCGGGAGGTGACCTGTAATAAGATACAAATACAATACATTATTTTTCATACTGCTTTCATGATCTAGCTGATGCGGGCATTTCCCATGCTCAGCTTTATAAATACATTTTCTGTACATAAAACAGACGATCGTCTGATGGTAGACTGATAATTCTCTGCTGAAATTATCATCCCTTGAATAGGATGATCATCTGCTGCACATGTCAATGTTCTTTATTTCCTGAATATATATCGCAGCCCGGATGGATGAAACTAGATCCGGGGTCTTCAAACTCTTCCGATCTTCACTCTAAGTACAAGTCGATCCATGTGAGAATTTCTTGGAGTCGAACATGGAAAGACATCGCTTGATTACCAGTCAATAATGTAAACTGTTAACAAGCGCGAGAGGAATCCTCGATAATGATGATGACCCTCAAGGTACTGCAGCACAATTCACGTGGTGTGAATATAGGACTTGGCGTCGAACACCACGCAAAATCTCCCAGTCGAAGGTCATTGATGTATACCTATCGCCGGAAGTGAGAAACTTGCCATTGAGGCATGCAAGCTTCAAAGTACTGGGGGGGTGTTCCTAGATCAACTTCTTGGATAATGAGCTGATGTCGACAAGAAGCGATCCGTCAAAGGAGGGCCTTAATGAATCCCACATCAGTGACACGGAACAGAGCTAATGATTGTGATGAAGGTGAAAACAATCTGTGAAATATGATTCAGGGTGGCGGTCATGAAAGGATGAAAGATGATGTATGGCAGTGGATGGGACATGGTTGACTTTTCCTGAATGACATCTCTTGAACATATAACGACACTGATGTGATGGATCGGTAGCATTACCCCAAATGTGGATGGTATGGCGAGACCATGGTGAAGGGACCGGTGAATGAAAACAACCCAACCCGATGTGGTACGGAGGCAAAAGTGTCATGTTCAAGAGCGACTTGCTACCATTAAGCTTTGAGGTTCTCCCAATTTTTCCCCAGTCATTTCTGACCAGTACCTCTTTATTTTTGTCAAGCTTGAGGAGGATAACATATGCTTGTTCTATAACCTTCCCTTCGGGCAAGCCCATCGCTATGTTTTAACGAGCCTGGCGATAGGGAAACTCGTTCTCGTCTAAAGACAAGTTTGTCGCTATTTAATATATTTAACGAGTCTAGCGACAAAGACAACTTGGTCCTTTTCATTTTTAGAGAGTCTAAAAAGGTACATAAAGTTAACTCCAAAGGTCCTTTTTCGTCATCTAATCCCTTAAGTCCGAAAAAGTATAAAACAATACAGAAGGGATGAATGTTCGATAGTTTTATCGAGCCGAACTAGACAAGCGCTCGATATTTTTGTGCAATAATCCCTCAGGTCCAAAAAGATTAAAATCTAGAGGAGGGATAGCTCTTCTGGTCCTTTTAATGAGCTGGAAGGCCAAAACTCGACAAACTTTTCATATTTTACGAGTCAGTGAAAAGAGCTCAAAGAAGACTCGTATTTTGAGGAACGAGTGATAAACAGGGATAGCAGCAGATTCTAGGTACAGGTTGGAATTTTCCAATCACGGCAATGTTACAAGGATGGCTAGGTGAAATCACTCTTCGCAGCTACCACTCAAAATAGGCAAACAATCAAGTGGAGGTGAATGATCGGCCAAGAAAAGTGGAGGTGATGGTGTAAACACGACCAAGGCTTTTATGGCTGATGGATTTACGGTCTCAAATGGTCATTTACCAGTTCATTTTTTCTGGATGAGCTTGAACTCTGGGGGGAAGCTTGCTCACAGGTGCATTTATTTTTTAATGAGCATGAACTCGTGCTAAAACTGCTCGATTTTGTGTTTATTTTTTAACGAGCATGAACTTTGCCAAAACTGCTCGTTTTTACCAGTCATATGATAGGAAGGTCTCCTGGAAGATTGCTATTTTTTAAGGAGCTTCATCTCCCTACGCTTTGCTCCACATCCTCTCTTTATGCAAGCTGGTAACGACTAATCCTACGAGTTTAAAGGGTTAGACCTACAGGTTTAAAGGGAGGACCTAAAAATTTAAAAAAAATCAATAGTCGCCCTTGCTTGCATTCCAAGAGGTTTGCATGCCCCCAGGTATAAAGTACAATTTCAAGGTTACCCCTCAATTTTCAAGTAAAACATTTGTTCTACCAGGAAAGGCATACCTCTTTCAGGTTATCCAAAGATTGTTCCATTAGTAGTTTAAACAGATCATTCCTTGGCGGTGTCTACCGAAGTAGACAAAGGTGAGTGGCGCTGCCTTAAACACATAACTTTGACAAAAGAATCTTTTTCCAGAACAACCCCACTTCCATCAGCACCTTCTTCTTCACGGAGCCTTGGCTCTTTGCCGGCTCTTTCTTTTACGAAGAGGAAGGAGGGGACGGGGTACGGACTAGTCATATTCTCCCGCGGAAATTCTACCTTACACCCAGGGTTTTCTCTGCCCAAAGCAGACCAGGATGCATGCCCCCTGGGTTCCAGCCCTATTTTCCCGAATCACTCGCACTCATCAGGAAGAAGAACTGGGGGTGGAGACCTTTCTTGATTGAATAGACCATTCAGGGTTGGTATGTGACTATTTGCGATGCGTGATCCCGGAAATGAAAGTTGGTCTACGAGCTTGACCATTCTTCCTTCGTGTGGAAAACACATTATTCGAAAGAGTGAGGAGACTATTGCTCTCATGCAATATATATAGTCTCGTCCAAGGAGTAGGTTATAATCCAAGGGTCCTCGGACGACCATCAAGTTCATTTTGACAGCCTTCCCTTTCAATGTAATAGGCACATTAGGGAGGATCCCTAATGGTCGACTGGTTCCTTTATCAAAACCCGAGAGATTTCTCATCTCAGGCAAAAGCGCCGGGGAACCCAGCGCTTTCCAAGCAATAGAGGAAAGGATACTCACAGATGCCCCTTCATCAATGATAGTCCCAGCCATTACCATTCTGTATATTTGGACTATAATTCTGAATGGTATACTGGCTGGTAACCGGGGTCTGCCTAGTTGGTTCCAATCGAAGGACACAACCAGGTTGCTTGGTGGTGGGACTGAATATACGGCCGGATATGATCCTGACGATGCTCCTTCCTGCGATAAAGGAGTGGGCGCATTGCCCTGATGCTCATCAGAATCGGTGTTGATGAAAAGAATCTGGATGGTGTCATCCTTATTCTCTTCGGTGAGGGTGTCAGCTGAAGATGAATCTTCAGTGACGGTGTCATTTGAAGATGAAACTTCTGAAGGGAGAACCGGGTCAACTGCCATTTCGACCCTTGGACTTTCGTCCGGTCCAGATTCAGTAGGTTCATTTTCAGTGATTGACGCTTCAGTTGACCACTTGAGCGGGACAGCTGTATTTTCAACCAACGAAGGACTTGGCAGGAGTTTTTGGTATCCAGGAGGAAGTCGTAACGGTGAAACCGGATGATCTTCCAAAACTCTCTTTGCTTCGTCTAAAAAGGGACAACGGCGGAGGGTGTGATTGCCTTCACACAGTTCGCAGGGGGATCTTGCTCCCCCTCTTTGTCTAGAACCTTCACTTTCGCTGGTTGATGGTAAGCATTCAACCTGGCTGTCAGAGGTTGATGCTTCCGAACTGTGCAAACGAGGGGACCAGTCCCTTAGTATCCGGGGAATACCGGGACAATCTCGGTGGAAGTGGTCTCCTCTACATATGACACATGGCGATTTAGGCCCGGTCCGTGCTGTGTGTGGATTTTTGTTAGATGTCTTTTGCTTGCCCCCAGTCGCCTTAGGCTCCTTCTTCTTCTTTTCCTTCTTCTTCTTCTCCTTCTTCTCCATGGGAGCTTGGCTTTTGCCGGCTCTACCTTTCGAAGAGGAAGGATTGGAGGAAGATTTATAAGAAGTGGAAGGCTGGAGGGTAGCTCTAGACTGATCTAACTGTTGACTCGACTTTTCAGGAACCGTGGTGTTCTGAACTACAGTGGTTGAGAATAGCCAAACTGGCAGGCCAATTGTCAGCCCTGGAAGCGACAATGTGGCCATGTGGGGCGCACCAACTTCTCCCCAAGAGGAGAAGGGACTAGGATTCCCATCATGGGGGATTCCTTGATTGGTGTGTTCCATGTTCTCAACCTAAAGATCAACGCAAGAATAAGAGGTGATTATGTTCCGTTTAAAATGAATTTTATATGACGACACTTTAGACACAACTTGCTTTTTCACTTTTTAAGAGTCGAGAAAAAGCTAAAGATGACTCTAGTCTCCTTCGATGTATTAACGAGCCCAAAGTGACAAATGCTCGGACGGACTTTTTCAGTTATAAAGTTTGAAAAAGGCCAAAAGAAACTACTCTGGAGTTCTAGGCAGAGGGTGTGCCAAACCTTTCGCGAAACCACAGAATACGTTTTACGGTACGAGTGGTCGATCTTCGTGAATGCTGTGTTCACTGCATCGCGATCAGTAGGGCGGCCGACACGGCTTCCTATGGATAAAGGCTTTATTCCTATAGGGGTCTCCCAATATATACGCGACGGTACGTGGGAGCACAAGTCCGTATTGATACTTATTGCTTCACCGTGGAGGAATCACCCAACCACTCGACGCTAAGATATCACGTTTAACGACGCCGGAACACGTCTCTAGCTTAGACCTCTGTATGTTTCGTTATGTTCCAAAGCGTTGTTATGTAAATTCAGTTCATTTTAGGTTGATCTTGCTTAGCAGTTTGCCTTTATGGATCACCACGTGATGTATGGTACAACTCCTAAATGCAGTCTAAGAATGATAAGCAAGCTTTTTCAATTCTTTCAACTTATGAAAATCTTAACGACTGAGGGAAAAGAAAGACATCAACTTTTCACACAGATCATAGAGCACACACTGATGCACTTTTCCTAAATCGACATGCAAACTGTCAAAATGCACATGCACAATGCAGGTATTTCTTTTCTTCTTCCTTAATGTTGATGTATTATAAAAAGAAAGCTGTTGTATAATTTCGAATTCAATTTCAAGTGAAAGCAAACAAGCTTTTTTCCAAAATCAAAAGAACACCTTAAGATCTACTTGTTTCAACACTAGAAATATTGAAATTCGAACCATATGACGAAAGCAAATGCTCAATCAGCTATGAACAGCAAATAAACTAACTCTTAGGATCAAAACGACACTTCATCATAGATCTAAGAGGCCACAGCAAGACTAGTTTACTTTCGTTATGGGAAACTGTAAATGAAGTAAGAAATACAACAAAGAACAATCACAGTTTCTTCATACAACCGAGGCGGAATGATGGCAAAGAAAGGTAGTTTCAAATGGGTATACAGGTTGATAACAGGCTGCAAAAACAATACTGAAAACTGGGCAACAGAAGGCAGGGAACCCTAGTTGCACAATGCAAAAATGGTTCAGCGCAAGCTCTGCACTGTCAGTTTGACATTCAACACAGGTAGGCCCTTCGGGACCTGCGTTGAAACGCAGAGAGCCTTCACTGGAGTGGTGCTGGAGAGAAAAGTTTCGTTTCTCTCAGGTTCCGGGTCACAGATTGCTCAAAAATCAACTGTTTTTGGCCAAATCAGGGGCTATCAATCAAGTATACACTAGAGGATGATTAAAGGAAGATGAACACTATCACAAAGAGCTATTAAGAGTCCTTGTGGATCAGCTCTTCAAATCATAAACATGCCCAGAACTGAGCTAGAGTAGCTGCCCTCTACTTTGCATTCGAAGGACTCAAATGCAGTTCGATTCGGTACTCCCTTTGTTTAGGAAATGAATAGCAAGAAACACAAGCTACCAACAAGATACGATCCCCAGCGGAGTCGCCAGTCTGTTGTAGGGAAAAGTATCCAACACGGAATGACCCTATCCCACTCTAAGGGTGATAGTTCCTTAGCAACAGTCAAAGCAAAGCTATCTAAGATTACTTCTTTATGACATGCAAAAGAGGAAAGGAAGAGATCCACTCACCGATGTCTTTCGTGAATGGTCGATCCAATCTTCTCTCTTTGCTGCTTGCTCCCAGCTCCTTGTCTTCTCACGGGCCCAACTACACAAGATCCTGCAAACAAGACGAGAAAGGGAAACTACAAGAAGCATGCATTCATAATTGATTCAAGGATTAGCATAAATCAAATACGCAAGTAAAACAATACATCATTGAAACACATGCGAATAGAAGAACCTCAACTGCTTTATTAATGGAAGAAAGTAAGGTTCAGGTGGTGATACAACCATAAGAGGCCCAATCCAGCATCACCTTCCCGACGGAAAGAAATCTCCTCTTCACCTCCTTCAAGCAATCACCCAATAATACCAACTGTAAACCAACAGCAATTCTTTGCACAAAATTCCAGCCTCCAGATCCCATGGGATGAGATCCTTATATAGAGTTTTGGAGTGAAGATAAGTCAGCTTGATGTATGACTATTTTCCTCTTCAACCCTAGTTGTTCTTCAGTTCTTGAGTCCACTTGGAGATTCTACCTTCCACTTGGAGTTTTAGAACCTCTTACTCTTCACTTAGGCGAATCTTTTGATCCAAGTGTCATTTTGGAAGCTTCCTGGGCACTGACACATTGAGGAAAGATTCCTCCACATGTCCAAACTCGCTCAGCGCAGGTAGCCTTTGATGAAGTTTCCATTCAGCGCAGGTACACCATGGAGCAGTTGACATTCAGCGCAAATGCTCAGTGGAGCAGTTGACATGATCCAGAATTGACCTGTTTTTGAGTGTTTTTCAGTGGAGAACTGATCTGAAGTGCTGTGGTTTGCTGACCTTGTTCCTCTAGGGGTAGGAACAACATGTTTAGGGACTTTGGATCCCTCAGATTATTGACATTTCATGCTTCATGTTGTAAGGCACAAAAATGTCTATAACAATAGTTTATAATTTTTTTGGGCTGTTGGCTTATATGGGCTTGACCTAGGTTCGAAAGAGTTATTTAGCCAAACAAATCCCGCAGCTACTGGCCCTTTCGGCAACAACCCGCGGAGCACGGATTGAGGTCTCATCCGAGGTAGTAGGGGAGGGTGCTAGAACCAAGTTTCCACACCCTAGGGATGTCTTGGTGTGGTATGAAGGTTTCACGCACTGGTTTACAGCTCCACGCTGCTCGGTATTTGCATAGATCTAGCTTGATTATATCTTTCTTATTAGTGCCCTATTCTATTGGAGGATGAGGTTACTAATTAATAGGGTCTTTAAGAAAAAATTTAACCAACACAACTGATTTGTGCGTTAAAATGAACCCAGATTTACATTCATTCAAACCATAAGTAGATTAAATTAAATAGATGTTATGACAGCTCAGAAGAAATGCAAAGTTTTAGAAAGAACTTATCTTTATTTCCACTTTATCCTTAATACATCCAGATCCGCCCTGCTGTTAAGGGAGAATGTCCCCTAGGGTCTTGGGTTAATACCCTAGCAGAGTGGGGGTTATCTATAAAGAAAAAAAAGCATTCCAAATAGCCATGATGCTAATATAAACAAACTACGCGAAGAGAGGTGCACCTGGGGGTCCTTCGTTTGGGAAGATTCTGCTAGGGTCCAAACCCTCTTGGAGTTCCTTTTGCTCCTTCAACCTAAAAAACAATCAATTCAAGAAAGCACAATAGTATATGGACTAAACATCATAAAGAAATCAACTTCATATCATATTGAAAGTTATTTATGCAATTGAAATAATCATTCATTTGTAAATCATAACATCGATATCATAAACATGAAGAAGATTCATATCAGGAACAAGACAAGTGTTTCTTTTATTATAGATAACTAAAGTACAGAAAGGAATGATTTCACCTGAGTCTTCCTTTTGCGGGCTCCAAGCAGAACCATCCTCTGGATTCATCCAATCTCAAGCCTTGAACAAGCTCCTTCCATAACTCACACAAGGATATCTCAACAAATGGAAAGACATCATAACTCAAGGAAACAAGGGTTTCCTGTAATGGGGGAAGTGCTGGAAGCATAGGGATCTTCAGACCTGATTTGGGATAATCTCAACAGAGTGATTTTCTCTCTATTCTCTCCTCCCTTAGGCCTTCCCATTGAAGTTTTTTTATACTTCTCCCAAATTAGTTTTTTAGTTAGGAATTCGTAGGGCACAGTTCGGCCACGGGCACTAATAGGTAATCACTAGGTAAAACCCGCGATCTCCGCCCGAAATTAAGGAGATTTAATTTTTTTAAGTGTTTTAAGACATATACGTGGGTTGGGTATACATAGACCCGCGTACACACACGTTTAGCTCAGGGCAATGTCGCATATAGGGAGTAAAACACTATTTTTTAAGTATTTGGACCAGGTCTGGAAGGAGGGGTTTCCCTAGGCCACGAGTGTAGCATCACAAACATCAAGAGTGAGATTTGGAGCTATAACAGATGCCCCCAATATATGAGAACAAAAGGGGTACATGATGGCTGAAATATATTATGTAAGTGCATGGAAAGGAAACCTATCAAAAACTGAGAAGGGCTTCACCAGAGTTCAGCCTGCTAAGCCACAAAAGGAGATCATAAAGAAACACTATCTGAGGTGGGCATACCCATGCTCAAAGAAAGTAAAGCATGTCCACATATCAAGTACAAGTGGATCCACTAAGTATACAAGTATAAAGCACTGGAAGATACATAATGTATCATCTGATCACGATCGAACAAGTACATGTCTGAATATCACATATAAGAATGTCAATGATGCTGAAGGATGAAGCAGATCACTGATATCAAATACTGATCCCAAAATTACCAAGTGAACATGATGGACTAAGATGGTACTACATTGCAAACTTAGGTACTAGCATATAAAATGTTGCCATGAATGACTGCAACATATAAGGTGAAGTGGTATCAACTAGAAACAACTTTCAAGTGAACCAATGAATACTGATGCAACTTGAGGTCTTCACCAACCGTCGTGGTACATTTCTACACCATGGGAATAAATGATCTGAACTCAACCATGTGAGAAATCATTTTATTACCAGTCATTGATGTATACTGTTAACAAACACGAGACTACTCACCGATAATGATAATGAGCGTCAAGGTACCCAGTACAATCTAACAAGTGTGAACAGATGAGCTAGAGTCGAACACCTGTAAGAATCTATCAATCAGGAGACAGTGATGATTTCCCACTGTCGATAGCGAAGGATCTGCCACTAATGACTGCAAACCCCAAGGTACTGCCAAATGGACTCTAGATCTTTGCCCCAGAGCAATGAGTCATAGTCGATAGGGAAATAGCCGTTAGAAGGAAGGCATTAAGACATCCTTCATCAATCTAGTGCAAGTGTAACCAGTAGGCCAATAATGTGGAAGGAATCAGACGAAAAAAGATGTAGTAACCTGACCGAAGCACATTTCCGGCGTACACAAGATGTGGCTAGCGCACGACAGAAACCCTATGAACCAACCAATAATGAAAGATGACACAAAGGCGAGGTATCCACCAATAGGATCAAATGGAAACCAAGGTACTGCACGAATCCCATTGTGTGATAGTGTTAGTTGATGTCAAACACCAAGGAAACTACTCAGTCAAAGACGCATGATACTGATCGATGCTGAGTACAAGGTGAACTATCAATAATGAAAATAGGGCCAGGGTGAGGCTCTAGGCCTGTCCTCAGAGCAAGATGTTGTCGTCAATAAGGACAAGACCGGCCAGCAAGAAGTCAATGGAGACCTTCTCAAATTGGCACGAGTAAAGGACCAATATAACCGATGTGATGATAGACAAGATACTGACAACCAAGGATGGCCGACTGAAAAATGAGTTAAGAGACACTGCAGAGAGGTCGACTCAGGCTAACTTCCCTTGAACAAAAGCACGACTCAATGTGACTATGTGGTAGCGTATGATGACTCTGTATAAGTTTGCCATGCAGGAGGCACGAATAAACCCTCCATATGATTGGAAGAGATAACCAGTCGGGGGAGAACTGACTCAATAAAAAGGTTGAGGTGTACCTAAGTCAAACTAAATCCCACCCAAATGGGTGAGACTTTGTTTTGAGTGCTTTGTTCAAGGGTGACACGACTGACTCTAGCTGCTAATAATAAGTGAAAATACTGTCCCGTTCCCACGCTCTTTTTGGAATATATAATTTTTTTTTGTCTTTTTCTTTAAGCTGGAAAAAGAATAAAAGAATGCTATAGTATAGTGGAAATAATGAGTGTCGGTGAAACAGATGATCTAGTTCCTAGGATTGGAACATTCCTATGCTCAATGCAGGGAGGTGAAAACTGGTCAAAGACACTCAAAGGCGTGTTCCTTCCACGGGTCAAGCTGTGTCAAGTCGCAGAAGTCAAGGGCATGCAAGTTTGATTTTGCAGTCGTCATGGTCAGAAGTTGGCTTAAACATGAGTCCAAGTGAAGCCGGATCAAGGCCAAATGGTGCAAATGGTCAAAATGAAATGCAGTAGTACAACTCAACAAAAAGGAGCCTCTAGGGTATAAGGCCAAAACGAAGTGAAGACGCAAAGAGGAATGAGTCTTCAGCGCATAAGTCATGGCGGGACTACAGAGGACTCCGAAGCCTACTCAGATCAAAGCAACATGGGTAACAAATGTTAGTGAGGTGCTAACTACACTGCTCATGAAAAGGATGGCTCTACCATCGTGTCATGATTTAAAAATCGATGAGTGAAGGTGGTTTATGAACCATAACATGATTGGATCGACCCTATAGCAAGTATATCGGCAAATGGAGACTAGTATGCATAATGCAACGAGAAAAATAGCTTCCCTAACCTATATGCCAATGAAAAATGATACTTTCCGTGACGGGTCAGCAGTCATGGAATCATCTCGAAACTGTCGAAAAAGCGTCCAAAATGTCCTGAAAATCAAACCATTCTTAACATTCCAAGCTCCCAAGTTAAAAGCTACATGTGACAAAACAAAATCAAGATTTGAAAAAATTTTGCATTTTCAAAGCTTATTAAATAGTTTTTTGACTCACCATTATCATCATTTGGTTTCAGAGCAAAGAAGTGGAGCAAAAGGAGCAAGCATTGTCATTTGCCAAAACCGACCGTTCAAATTGTCCCAAAATCACCAGGTAACCCTTAAACTTATCTTGCATTCAATTGTGATTGGTTTTAGAATTTTTAATTTAAGTTTTACCATTGAATTATTGTCAAAAATTTTGTCGCGGCGTATACTTGGGTTGGATATATGAAACCTGCGTATACGCAGGCCCTACATGTGACTGTGTGTAAAACGGACCCGCGTATATGCCACGAAATCTTCAAACAAAAAATCTAACGGTCCAAATTCATTTTTTCTTCAGGATGTCAATCACTTGGAGAGAAAGAGAGCATACCTTAGTGGATGATGAGGTTATGAACGATCCTAATTCTTTGGATGCCTGACAAGGATGTGGTTTGCTAAAGTTCTTTAAAATTCCAAATATGAAAGAAAACACCCGCTTGCTTGACATGCTCATTCACTACTGGAGCATCGAAGCTGACGCATTTATGATTCATCAGATGCCGCTAAGGATAGAGGTTGAAGATATTTATTTCATCATTGGCCTTTCCGGGAGGGGAGAGGTGGTACATTCCACGGGCAGGTCACGAGGTAGTCTCTCCATGAAGGACTACGTACATATCTATTGCCCAGGTCATACTGAAAAGGTTGGAAGTCAAATTCTAATCAAACATGTGGAGATTTTATCTTTGAGAATAATCCTGTTCACCATAGCTAGAGTGAACGGATCAGCTTCTTTGCACCAGGCATCACGGCTAGCCATGAGCTTGGCAGTAGACTGCCTCACCACTGTCTTTGATTGGTGTACTCCTCTTCTTGCTAACCTGAAGAGCCAGCTTACTTCCATAAAGAAGGGAAATACCAAAAACTTCAAAGACGGAACTATCTTGAGCTCTTTCTTCTTTGAGAGGGTCCCAACACTTCGTCCTAGAGTACCAGTTTCGATTAGCACCCCACGAGATCCACGCATGGGCAGGTGGGCTGACTTGATGAATCGTCTAGGAGGTGGGGATGTCCCATGCAATGCTTTTGAAAATGACTTCTTCTCCTAGTGGGAGCAGCAGATCATTGCCATAGATGACTACCCTTAAGCTGGGTTGGATTTCTGAGGAGATCCTGATCTAGCATTGCCACCGACTGCAGCATGGGGTGAGATAGGTAACAAATATTTTTGATTTTATGATTTTTTTGTGATTTTTCAAATATAATAATAAATTTTGAAACATATTTTTGATAGGATTCAAATGATTAATATGATGATCATGTTCCAAATATTGGGCTGATGCGACCAGATGGGTTCCCATGGCATGGACGTCGCGGCCGAGGGGCCGAAGAGGCGGCTGCAGACACAGAGCGACTTCTACACACTGTTCAGTGGCACTTGGTGAGACTAACTCACCGAGTATCGATGGAGGCCGTAGAGGATCTCCCTATAGATATGCAGCGTCATGTGGTTGGCATGCCACGAGACTGGGTTCGCACTCTTAGGCGTGTGGCCAAAGCAATAGTTGCATACTTAGCTGCTCATCCTAAGCCGAGGCATTAGATGTACTTGACATGATTATGGGCATTTGAGTCCCAATTTTTGTATATTATTTTGGACACACTTCTGTACACTCGAGATGTTTTATGAAATATATATATAATTCTGAATTTTTGATGCTTGATTTTATTATGATGAATGATTGATATGCCAGTCTAATGCTTGATTAGCGATAGAATCAGCTAACCAATTATGAGATCTTGGAATGTGCAAATAATTAATGTAAGTAAATGATCTTTGCAACAACCTCACCCTTAAATACTGGTGATATAAACATGGATCCCTTACCCGATAAATGTTATTCAGTTGTGACACTATCAATTGTGAATCAAGATAAACTACCAACGAATCAATTTCATAAGAAATTGCTTCGGATAGTAAATTAATGATGGCAGTATACTCAGCCATATTATTTGAAGCAGGACCAATGCATACTCCTCTTGACACCATCAATTGACCAGTTGGATAGTAGATTACCCAAGCTGTAGAAGCAAGGTTCCGAGTGTGCCGACTAGCACCATCAGCGAATCCAAAATAGACCAAGTCATCCATCAACACCTGCCACAGTAGACCAAAAAGTGTTGATATCAACAAACTCTCGATGTGATATGTACAAATATACAAAATGTACAAAGAATTCATTGCCTAGCTGCTACTTAAGCAAAGTACTTCTTGAGGTAGAGCCTGTTTCGGGGCTCCGCCAACTTGTTTTCTTCAAAATCGATTAACTCATACGCCCCTTTTGGTAAAAATTGTTTAATTATAAAGGGACCGTACCACATAGGTTTGAACTTGCCTACCCCCAAGGCGTCCTTATCTTGGTCATAGACCAAGACAAGGTCGCCTTCAGAAAAGACTCGAGGATGGACAGCTTTATCATACTGAGTTTTAACCCTTTTCTTATGAGCCTCATTGATTGTGGCGGCATCTCGACGCTGCTCATCGAGATGCTCCAAATGAAGGAAGTGATCTTCGAGACTAGAGGTCTCTGGGAGGAGCTCAATAGCTAACTTAAGAGATGGAATTTCACATTCAATAGGAAAGATAGATTCCATCCCATAAACTAACTGAAAAGGTGTAAAACCTGTAGCAGTCTTTACGGAGGTTCGGTATGACCAAAGAGTCGGATACAACATAAGATGCCAATTGGACCGATTTTTGTCAATCATCCTTTAATGGATTGTCTTAAGGGTTTTGTTCACTGCCTTGACCTATCCATTGGCCTGAGGATAATTTGGAGATGAGTGGTCCTACCGGAAACCCAATTTAAGAGCCAATTCAAACATTAGTTGGTTCTGGAAATCACTACCATGGTCAATGAAAATCTCTCTTGGGATACCGAACCTTGAGATAATCTGATTAAAAAGGAATAATGCTGTTGTTTCACTATCATTTTTATAAGTGGGCACGGCCTCAGCCCACTTCGCTAAGTAGTCTACAACCACGATAATGTACTTGTGATTCGCTACCGAAGGATTGAATCAACCCCTCGACGATATAATGTGTCACCGATGATGAGATAGTTCTTAGCCCTGTGACGTGATTTTTGGCATTCATCCTTAGAGAAAGTAGAGGGGAACTTCGAAGTCTGGAGATAGACAATGATATCTCCATACCAAGGGTCGAGTGAAGAGATGAGGAATAAATGTTCATCGAGTAAACTTTCCTCATAAATCGTATCCTGTCCATAAGGCAGCTCAGAGATTTTCCTCATAAATCGTATCCTGTCCATAAGGCAGCTCAGAGATTAACTCCGAAAAAACCATAGATTTATTAGACTTGGCGAACAAGAAACAAGATCGAATTCTTGTAAGATGACTATCCATTGATTATATTTGCCCCCAATCACTCGCCTACTGAGAACAAATTGGAATGGATTGACCGTTGCTAAGACAAAAGTTTTGCATAGCAAAATATAATGGCGGAGCCGCTGGATAGCATGTACAATTGCCAAAGCCAACTTATCAACAGGGGAATAGCGAAGTTAAGGACCTATCAAGCCTTGGCTCAAATAATAAATCACATTCTCTCTGAGAGCATCGTCTTCTTAAACGAGAACCATACCTATGGTTGATTCTGCCTCAACGAGATATAAAAGGAAGTCCCTACCATAATGCGGTGGACTCAAAAGCGGAGTAGAGACTAATGCCTTTTTCAAGGCATCAAACGACTACTGCACAAAGTCATCCCACACATATGTAACTCCTTCACGTAGCAAATGCATAAATCCTTTAGTGATCTTAGCATAGTTCTCTATAAACCTTCTTAAGAAATTAGCTTTCCCTTGAAGACTTTGAAGCTGTCAAATTGAGGATGGGGGAGGCAACTGAATTATTTCCTCTACCTTGAAGGGATCAACCCGAATCCCTTCATTTGACACAATGAACCCTAATAACCGACCAGATGTAACCGTGAAAACGCACTTATTGGGATTCAACCGGATCTTATAAAATCGACATCGCTCAAAAACCAATCAAAGGTGACTAGGATGATCAGTTCTCTTTCGAGAACGAGCAGCTAGATCATCCAAGTATGCTTCGATGATATGTTTAATGTCGTGGAAAGCTGTAGAAATTTGAATAATATAACACTTATTCACAGAGATTATCCTGATTATACACTATTTGCATAATGCATGCACAATACATAACCTCCTCTACCATTGATCATCAATTTGCAGAATTAAAAAAAATAATCGCATGCGCACATTGAAACATCAATCACACATATCAACATAGTATGTAGTGGGGAAAGCATACAGCTGAAAACCCCCAACTATCTGTATATTATAATGATAGAGAACATGTAACAATACATAGTACAATACTCCTCACAAGTACTCAGTATTATCTCCACATGCTACACACAAAACTAGCTCAGATCTGAACAAGTCACGGGTTCAAATCTCCTCCACTGTTTGCCTGCCTCTACTGTGAAATCCAAGTTGAGAATAGATCAGATCCAAGTTCAAATTCCCTTGGCTTGTGCTGCGCAATCCTCATTGGCCATCCCAATCAATGATTCTGCAAATATCATGCACAGCTATAGTCACAACTGATAGTAGTCTCACCCTTTCACCCACCTCTAACACTTGTCTCCACTGAACTGTCCGTGCACTGAGTTAACTAAT
This sequence comes from Pinus tabuliformis, assembly GCA_031772625.1. Lineage (NCBI taxonomy): Eukaryota > Viridiplantae > Streptophyta > Pinopsida > Pinales > Pinaceae > Pinus > Pinus tabuliformis. Next base: position 12,210,866 of record CM062808.1, read on the forward strand.
GTATTCTTTAGTTGATTTATGAGTTAATAATTAGTGAATTAATTAACAATTAATTCACATCACTCATCACTAGTGTATTTGGCAGTTAGACTAAATACAACTAGTTCAACTAAGTCAAACTGAACACAACTCCATCAACTCCTCAATCAACTCTACCAAACTCAATCACTTGAGTTTTCACTGAAGTCCATCATGCAATAGCTCAAATAACCCATAGGAAAATAGTATTTCCTTCTAGCAGTTTCATGTGCCACATCCGTAGCTCAAACTGAAGTGTTGCAAGAGGATAAGATAATGTTTATAGTCCAAATATTATTAAGAGCTAATAATATTCGACTGTTCTATTTTTTGACTGGCAGTCTAAAAATAGACTCCGCCCATATGTCTGAAAATAGAGGTCCATCTATTTTTACCAACATGACCAATCATCCATAAATAGCATCCTGCAACTCATAGACCATGATCCATATGTCTAAAAATAGACATAGTCTAAAAATAGACTTTGTGCCAAAAATAGCCTGCAGGCCCACTTAGTGAAGGCGACTTCTTTTCACTAAGCTCCATCATCTTGTTTCATTTTCAACACTCTCTCTCAACAAGATATGGATTATTTGCAACCCCTATCCTACCTCTGTGGTATTCGAATTTTCTCCTGGTGAGCGCCTTCGTCAAGATATCAACATCCTGATCCTCCGTGGGAATGTATGAAAGTAACATGATTCTCCGCTGCACACAATCTCTGATATGATGGTACTTGATGTCGATGTGCTTTGATCTATCATGAAATACTGTATTAGCTGAGAGTTTAATGCAACTCTGGTTATCACAATAAATCACAGTAGGCTCCAAGTGTGACTCGAACAACCCGACCAGGATCTTCCTCATCCATATAGCCTCACATGTAGCCAAACTTGCTGCCATATACTCGGCCTCTTCTGAACTGAGTGCCATGGATCTCTGCTTCCTGCTGTACCAAGGAACTACTGTCGACCCGATACTGAAGATTCCTCCAGATGTGCTCTTTCTATCCGTTGGGCTCCCTGCCCAATCTGCATCCGTGAAGCCACATAGATTCACCTCATCCTCCTGTCTGTACCACAATCCATATCCCGATGTGCCTCTGAGATAACACAATACATGCTTGCCTTCCTTCCAGAAGAGCTTGGTTGGCTTAACCATAGCTTGTGAAAGCTGGTTAACAGCATAGCATATATCGGGTTGTGTATTAACCAGATACATAAGCAACCCCACCAACTGTCGATAAACAGTGGCATCCACTACCTTCGCTGAAGTAGCATCCTCCTTCCTCCAACCTCCAGGAAGAGGAGTATCAACAGGCTTGCAGCGATGCATGTTGAACTTCTCCAGTATCCCCAGGCATACTTACCCTGAGAAACAAATAGTCCATCACTGCGCTGCCAAATTTCCAATCCCAGGAAATAATGAAGGAGGCCCAAGTCCTTCATCTCAAACTCTCTAGCAAGATCCTCCTTGCATGAAAGTATCAACAGCTCATCTCCCGTCAAAATAAAATAATCTACATAAAGTACAATGATCAACAACTTACCCTCCACCACAATCTGGTATAGGTTAGGATCCGCCTCACTCTTGGAGAATCCAAGTCCGGTGAAATAACTGTCTATCCGTGTGTACCAAGCACGAGGTGCTTGTTTCAACCCATACAATGCTCTCTTGAGCCTGCACACATGCGACTCGCTGCTGAAGATCTCAAATCCTTCGGGCTGCTCTATGTACACCTCCTCCTCATTGAATCCATTGAGGAACACAGTCTTCACATCCATCTGATGGATGTGCCACCCCATCTGTGCTAAGAGAGCAAGAATTGTCCGTATGGAAGAATACCTTACGACAGGTGCAAAAGTCTCCTCATAATCGATCCCCTCTATCTATGAGAAGCCTCAGGCAACAAATCTTGCCTTATACTTCTCCACACTCCCGTCAGCTGCCTGCTTCACTTTGTAGATCCATCTCGAACCCACCATTGATTTCCCCTCCGGTCTTGGGACAATCTCCCATGCACTGTTTCTGACAATCGAATAATACTCTTCCACCATGGCATCTACCCATGCGGGATCCTCCACAGCTTCCTCAAGAGAGGATGGCTCAGTCACGACACTTTTTCTCACAAGAACCATGTATCCAGTGTATCGATTAGGTGACTGTCTCTATCTACGCTGTGTTGTAGGTGGTCCTACAACCTTCTCTGCATCTTGAGCCAGTCGCTCAGCCTCTATAGTGAGCTTTCGCCCTCTGATGGTTGGTGCTACATGAATGGTCTCTTCCACTCCATGAACTTCATCTTGTGGCTGATCCACATCCTGAAGCTCATCCTTAGGAACTAATAGCTCCTCATATGCATGCAAGTGTGGCTCCCTCTTAAGCGAACACTTCATGGCTTTCTCCTCCTGAAATTTGATATCCCGTCGCACAACGGTATTGTGCCTATCTGGAAAATACACACGATAGTTGTGGGGTGTATCAGTGTACCCCACAAATATCCCAACCTCTACGGTCGGCTCTAGCTTCTTCCTGGCATCCTTCATCACATGCATGTAAACAGGAGAACCAAAAATCCTCAAATGGGAAATATCAGGCCTCTTACCAGAATAAGCCTCCTCGGGTGTACTCATGCCACGTATCTTGTAAGGACAACGGTTTTCCACATACACTGTAGTATTACATGCCTCTGCCCACAAGTGAAGGGGTAGGCCCTGATCATGCAACATCGCCCGTGCAGCACCCACGATCATTCTGTTCTTTCGCTCAGCAACCCCGTTCTGCTGGTGGGTTATGGGGAGCTATGAGGTCTCTTCGAATCCCTTCTGTGTTGTAGAAATCCTTGAACTCACCAGAGATGAATTCACCACCATTTTCTCTCCTAAGAGCCTTCACCTTCTTCCCTGATTCCTTCTCGACCAGTGCTTTGAACTCACAGAACTTTGAGTATGTCTCGCTCTCTTCAGAAATTCGTGAAAGGTGGCTTTCACAAATTTTCCCAAAGTACACCCCTTGCACTGATCTGACTGCGCAAGAGTGTCTTTAGGAAGCCCAGTAGAAATCTGTTGCAGTATCTTCAAGGCTCTATGGTGAAGGTGGCCCAATCTCCAGTGCCACAACTTGCCATCATCCCGGCTCACCAATCCTTCTACCTTGCATGCCATTGCTGCGCAGCCATCTACATGCAATTGATAAAGGTTCTTGACTTGAACCCCTATCTTCCGGGTTTCTCCAGTTGTCTTACTACGCAGTAAAGCCTTTCCCTCACTGAAGACAACATCATATCCCTTGTCTTCTAACATCGCCACAGAGATAAGATTCTTATTCAATCCTGGAACATGCATCACTTCCTTCAATACGAAGGGTTTACTAGAATCCCTCTCAAAGGAAATGGTACCGATACCGGTCGCACTGTATCTACCATCATCGCCCATCTCGATGTGCACTCTCACGCCCTCCAATAGAATCCTTCGACACTTTGCTGTATTCTTTTGCCAAGCCTCAACTTGAGCAGCATCGGGAGGCTTTGGGACCTCAACATTTATGAACTCCTTCAAGCCATTTTCATCTAACACCACCTCCATCTTGTCTTTCCATGCAATATAACTTGAGCTGCCTTCAAGGGAATACTCCAATTGCAATCCGTTGAAACACATTTCAACTTCGACATCAAGAAAACACTACTGCAAGTTCGAATTCCACCAGCTAAAAACTCAACCACTTCTGATCTAAAATTCGTGAGAACAAATTATTTCTCGTACAAAGATTGACTGTATGGGCATTTACCGGATATATTACCTTCCAAAAGAAGGATGAATCCAGAGGCTACCTGGCCTGATTACAGACTCTGCCTAAAGAAATAAAATGTAATCACTTTCTGAATAATAGATCTGATGATCAACTTCGCTCTGATACCATGTAGAAATTTGAATAATATAACACTTATTCACATATATTATCCTAATTATACACTATTTGTGGAATGCATGCATAATACATAACCTCCTCTACCATTGATCATCAATTTGCGGAATTAAAAAAAATAATCGCATGCGCACATTGAAACATCAATCACACATATCAACATAGTATGTAATGGGGAAAGCATACAGCTGAAAACCCCCAACTATCTGTATATTATAATGATCGAGAACATGTAACAATACATAGTACAATACTCCTCACAAGTACTCAATACTATCTCCACATGCTACACACAAAACTAGCTCAGATCTGAACAAGTCACGGGTTCAAATCTCCTCCACTGCTTGCCTACCTCTACTGCGCAATCCAAGTTGAGAATAGATCAGATCCAAGTTTGAATTCCCTTCTCTTGTGCTGCCCTCATTGGCCATCTCAATCAATGATTGTGCAAATCTCATGCACAGCTATAGTCACAACTGATAGTAGTCTCACCCTTTCACCCACCTCTAACACTTGTCTCCACTAAACAGTCCATGCACTGAGTCAACTGATGTATTCTTTAGTTGATTTATGAGTTAATAATTAGTGAATTAATTAATAATTAATTCACATCACTCATCACTAGTGTATTTGGTAGTTAGACTAAATACAACTAGTTCAACTAAGTCAAATTGAACACAACTCCATCAACTCCTGAATCAACGACACCAAACTCAATCACTTGAGTTCTAACTGAAGTCCATCATGCAATAGCTCAACTAACCCATAGGAAAAGTGTATTTCCTTCTGGAAGTTGCATGTGCCACATCCGTAGCTCGAACTGAAGTGCTGCAAGAGGATATGATAATGTTTATAGTCCAAATATTATTAAGAGCTAATAATATTCGACTGTTCTATTTTTTGACTGGCAGTCTAAAAATAGACTCCGCCCATATGTCTAAAAATATAGGTCCATCTATTTTTACCAACATGACCAATCATCCATAAATAGCATCCTGCAACTCATAGACCATGATCCATATGTCTAAAAATAGACATAGTCTAAAAATAGACTTTGCGCCAAAAATAGTCTGCGGGCCCACTTAGTGAAGGCGACTTTTTTTGACTAAGCTCCATCATCTTGTTGCATTTTCAACAAAATCATATGACATGGCCCGCTGGAAAGTAGCTCCAGCATTTTTAAGACCAAAAGGCATCTTTCTGTATGCAAAGGTACCCTAGGGACATATAAAAGTTGTCTTATGCTGATCTTCAGGATGGATAGAGATCTGATTATAACCAGAAAAGCCATCCATGAAGGAGAAAATCTCATTGCCCACACACTCATCAATAATTTGATCAATAAATGGCGTGGGGTAATTATCTTTGGGACAAGCTTTATTTAGGTCCCTAAAGTCAATGCACACTCAGATTGTTCCTTGCTTTTTATCCATAGGGACTGGATTAGAAACCCAATCTGTAAGAGGAACAAGGTATATGAAACCTGCCTTGAGCAACTTCTCTACTTCAGCTTTAATGGCTGCTGCTTTCCTAGGATTAACCGGCTGAAGCTTTTGACAAATCAGTTTGGCATTTTCATACGTCTTGATCTCATGTTGAACTATGGATGGATCAATGCCAGGCATTTCTTCATAAGACCAAGCGAATACATCTCAAAATTCCTTAAAAAGGTCAGTGTAAATTTGAATTTCTTCAGGGGAACATTCGACTTCGATGAAGAGATTCTCGATCACGCTAGGGTTCCTAGAGATGTTTATAGATATCGTTTTTGAAATCACCAACATATTACCTTCGGCACGAAAGTGTGCTGGAGCCAAAGGATTTGATACCTTACAAACATCACTAGTATAGAGCTCGGAGAACCTAGATTCTACTTCTTTCAATGGAGGAAGAAAAAATGAACGCTGGTGTAAATCTTTCGAAGGTCGATGTATACCCATCATTACTTCTAAGATCGCTTCCTCGGATGGTAAAACTGTGTCTAAACAGTTCATAGCGGAGGTAGAATCAAGGGTCCAGGCCAGGGCCACATCACCGTCTAGCTCCTCCTTGGAGAAAGGAGTAGAAAGGCTGTCTGCAGAGTTGACGATAGAGTAATATCTGAGTTTTGCTGCAGACATAGGAAATGCCATTCCACCAACTTTTCCTTTAGCTAATGTGGTCGTAGGTGAAGGCAAGGTCCAAGGATCTAAAAATTAGTGAGTTCGAAAGAACCCTTCTCGTGAAGATTCCTTGGTTGATGAAACAACATTGATTCTAGCGATAGGAGAGGGAAGATCAAAGGTACCCATTAATGAAGAGTACATCCCAACTCCTAGATTCTCAGTATGCGGACGAGGATTATCCCCTAAAGGAATAGTAGAGTCCGAAGTTAGTCGAGGATCAATTGGACAATGATCCAATTGATCAACCTTAACTATTTTCTCTTCATGAGGAAAGCAAATGACACGAAACAAAGTCGAAACAATGGCATCCATTTCGTATACCCAGTTCCTTCCTAAGAGGAGATTGTAGTCTAGGTTAGCATCAATGACTTCTACTTCAACATTAACGAATTTTCCCCCAACACATATGGGAAAGGCCAGGATAATCCCATGTGGCTTATGAGAATGCCCGTCAAATGTAGTCAGGAGGGTAGGTGAAGGAACAGCTGAAGGCGATCCGATGGCCTTCTAGCATGACATTGACATGACGCACGTGGAATATCCTTCATCAATAATGGTACGAAAAATGTTAATCTTTTGGTATGTAGACTTTATTTGAAAAGCCATGTGATGAAGGAGTCGCCTTTTGACATTCAGCATGTCAAAAGTGACCATTAAGATTTATTTGGATCAACTGCCCCTATCGCCAAAAGTAAAGCACTTCGTTGAGTTGGACACGACTAGAGAACCTCTAAAGCGGACATAGCACATGGACTCTGGGCCAGATCCTCAACAATGGAATAATTCTGGGTGGCGCTAGCATTTGGATTGATAGTCGCGCATTTAGTAGAATCTTTTGGTATCCGTGGTATAGTCTCGACTGGGGTCGTTCAATATGAAGGTCGGTACTTTCGGGGGAAGCTTTGTCCTTGGATGTTTCAGCTTCACCGTAATCATGCGACCGAGTGGCCACATGGACATTAGAACCCATCATGAAAACATTTGATGATTTCTCCCCTTCCTGGTTGCCCCCTACAGAGGTACCAAGGTTTGAATTCGTGCCAGCAAGCAATTGCTACTCTTGGGGAAAAGGGTTGGTTAACACAGCTTGAGAACTAGAAGTCCCTTGCTTCCCTAACAAGTGATGAGCATCTTAAATCTTTGGGTAGAGATGAGTTAAATGGTCTCCACTACATAACTTGCACAGAAACTTGACTTTCTTTTTAGACTCATTTCCATCACCACCAACATTATTGCCGGATTTATTTGCTTCAGTCTTCCCATCTTGACTCTTTTTCTTACCTCATCCTTTTTTCTACCCATTGGAATTTTGATTTCCTTTAGGGGTGGCAGATTGGACGACATTAACTGAAGATGGTTGGGAAGACGAAGGGTTAGACGATGTGACCTGGTTGTTAGGAGCATTTTGTAAAGACAACTGCTGCAATTGGCTCAACAGGTTCACCGCATTTGTGTCTAGAGATCCAACAATACCATCTACATGGGGACCTGGATTCGACTTTGCTATATCAAGCTTAGTCCCAGGAGCATCAGGCAAGACTTTTTGTAGAATCCCATACTGAGAGTAAATCAATTCTAACCGCTGGGCCTTAAAAATAGCTTTCTCCTCAGAATATACTCCAGACAGGGAGACATCCTTAGAGATTTCAGGTTGTAAAGATTTCAAAAACCATTCGAGATGGTATTCCGGAGGGATTTTGGCTTTAATGAGCCTCTTTCTCCGTCTCCATTCCTGAATTTGATCAGAAATGTGGGTTGTCGTATCCTGACGAAAATTGGCCAAAAGTTCAGTTCCGGCATCATAACAGATGAGCAACTGGAAATGATTTAGGAAAATATTAGCTAAGTCGACAAAAGATGTAAAGCTGCCCCCTGGCAGCTCTGTATACCACTTGGCTGCATTACCAGTCAAGGTGCGCTGAAAAAGTCTCAACCTAACCGAGTCATCGATAAGGGATTTTGATAAGCACCACAAATGGAATGTGGTTACATGGTCGCCCGGGTCTTTGCCGCCCTTCCCCTCGAACTTTGGAATGTCCGAAGGGAGTTTGGTTGGGATCGGAGGCCAGGCTGAATTGTATTTGATTGGATCGTTTGTTAATTTTGTGAGAACCGGCAAATTCAACGTTGCCAGAAAAGGAAGCCTAGGAGGACCTTGGGGATTCCACCTAGACTGGGCGGAGCTCCCAAAGTTTTGAAAAGATTGGCTTGGATTTTAGAAGGCACTAGGTTGCCCGAAGTAACCAGCATAACTATCTGAACCAAAAGGCAGACCTTGTGATCCAGCAAAACTCAGAGTTTGACCAACTCTGGCCGAAAAACCTCCATAACCGATGAATCTTCCTCCTAAAGGATTATAAGGAGTTGATAACCCCTGATAAGGATTCTAGGCAGAAGCTAAGGGAGGAATACTTCGAAATGTGCTAACTGTGGAGTACAACCTATTCCCTTGTTGGCTGAAGAATGGATTCCCAGTTCCCATGCCACTAACCACAGGGTTAGTCCAACTTGAAAGGGATTGCTACTTTGTCCTGTAGCAGAAAAAGGCATAGATCCTATCATTGGGTTGGAATGTGGTATATGACCACTTCCGAAAGGAAAATCCCAGAATGAAGCCGACCCACCCATCACGGAGGTGGAGGCACTGAAAGGAACTGATGGAATACCCTGTGAATGGGTGCCAAACAGGAAAAATCCAGAACTAAAAGCATTGGCTTGGGAATTTCCACTCGTAGAAGGAATGGAGGTAGTCCCAACTAAAGATGTGCTAGCAAAAGACCAAAATAAATATGTAGAGGGGATGGAAATAGTTCCTCCCCCTTGGACAGATGTTGGAGTCTACATAGTTGTAGCACTTGTGGCAGAAGCCATGCTTCCAGTAGTGGTCATTGATGATAAGTGCGTAATATGACCTGGACTTGACGTTCTATGTATCAAAGTCCCAATGTATTGTAATACGTCTAGATGGCTAGAAGGTAGGGGAGAATTCGGAGCTGCTGACGACTCTGGGAGTTCTTCTACCTTTATGTTATCTTCTGATTGAAAGAGAACTCGAGAAAGAACTGGAGTGTTCTTCTCTTGTTCTACAGAAGTACCAGGCCTATCCTGAACACTAATGCCCCTGAGGGGAGGATCAATCCCTGATGCGTCAGCTGGCACGAATGAAACCGACCGACAGTATTTCCTCTGTGCCTTCTAGGAGAAGGTTCTAAACTTGGTGGTGAAAGACCATGAAGTCTTTGAGACCGTCTAGGTGATCGATCAACCACTTTGAATTTTTTATTAAGATCTAATTAAAGACTCAAGAAAAAATGAAAGCTAGGCCAACTAAGAGCACAGAGCACACAATAAAATGTCCATAAAAGATGTTAGTCAGTCAAACAACTTTCAAGTATTTCCGCTTCGGGTGATGAGGACCAGACACCAAAATACAAGAAATTTAAGTAAGCGGCCTTCCAAAGATAGTCTGGGATAATGACGGCCCAGTCCTACCAGCGAAGGTAACAGAGGAAGTTACGCTGACCTCCTAACAACAGCCTGCACCGGTGAAAGCCCCCAAGCTTCGCAAGGGTGCCCTTAAGTAGTACTGTTGAGAGTGACACAACGTCGACCTTAGGTGCCACAGGATTCCCCTCCCCAGCCACCTATGTAGATCCCTAGGAGAAGCAACTAAGGTTACCAACTCATGTCAGAAGCCAGGGGGAACAGTCTTGAGGTAAGATCCGACAAGTAGGAGAGGGGTATCTCTATTCCTTATCTTCAAAAACCCTCGTGCTTAACTCCCAGATCCGGAGATTTCTTGGTCTTCCTAATGCTATTGGATTTGCACTCACTATTTAGACTCCTATGTTTGACAGTTTAAATGGCCTTGGAGAGTTTTCTCTCCACTCGCCTAATCCAAGGCCCTAAAATATCCTAAAACTTGTTGGTGTGTCTAACTTGACAATTATAAAAAAGTTTTAGTGTATTTTAATTAGCACTTGTTTTTAAATGGGTTGTTCTTTAAGTCAAGGGATAATCAGAAATGAAACTTGTGGTGCTTTGACGCAAAATAAATTAATAAAAACCAAACTATATGCAAATGCACTCATTTTGTTCTTCGATGAAAGAAATTTCTACTAGGTTCAGAGGAACTTCTAAGAAAGCAACAACTTTTTCTTTTCTTTTTATTTTACTCAAGCTTCACACTCACAAAAATTAACAAAACTATGGATGTCCTAAAAAAGATGCACAAATTTATCCTAATGCAATGAGTACATGCTGATGCAAAACTTAAGACTGCTCTAACTCAAGAAATGAAAGTAACCTGTTTATCAATTCTACTTTTCCACTTAAAATGTTTAGATAGAATATAAGTTGCTAATGCTCATTTTCGTCCAAACACTAAAAGCAAGTTTCAAGACAAACAAAAATGCACTTTCACTCGCAAAAAGAAACTAAATCAAAACAAAGTTCAAGAAAGCAAAACCAAGTTTTCAAGAAGTTTTCTTCAAAAGCAAAAACAAAAATGTCTTTTCAAAAGTGCTCTAAACAAGACTGAAACTTTATGATCGAAGAATAGGCAACAAAACACTTTGCAAGTTAACAACACAAGACAGGTGAAAACTCAACAGAAAAATGTGTTTCAAGATGCTCTTAACAAACAAAAGCAGTAAGAAGAGCTTGGCAAAAAAGACCAAAAAGATCGAAAAGACAACTTTCAAGAAAGTGTCAACCAACAACTTTTGGAAGGTAAGGAAAGAAGATGGTCACAAAGATGTAGTTTTGTCAAGCAAACAAAAAATTCACCAAAACAAGATTTGACACAAAGATTGAGATCAATCTTTCTGCCCTGGAAGACCAAAGCAACCAAGATTCCCAGCAAGAAATCTTGTGTGCTTAAACAAAAACGATGACGCTTGCAACAAAACAAAACAAGACCAACACTTTCCACAATCGGAGAGAGTTTGAAATCATATACTTGCTGTAAAAATAAAGACTGACACAAAAAAGTAACTATTCAGGACTGATTCAGACCAGCAGACAGATCTTCAGAAACAAAAATATTTGAAAAATCTTGAAAATTTTAGGGTATACGCGACTGTGTTAGTGCACAGCTGCGTGTATACGCTATTCAGCCCAAGGAAACCTGTGTATACACGGGTTGACTTGAGGAAACTTGCGTACATATGCTTCTGTAAACTAGAAAAACAACGTATATAACAGATTACAAGAAAAAACAAAAACAGTCTGAAGAAACTGATCAAACTTACAATTCAAGTTCCTACAGGAATAGACTACTCAGTCACAGCAAGTAAATAAACAGTTGAGCCCTGATTGGCTTGAACAAACCCAAACTAGGAACAACAATACTGTTGTCCCCAACGGAGTCGCCAATTCTGTTAAGGGAGAATGTCCCCTAGGGTCTTGGGTTAATACCCTAGTAGAGCAGGGGTTATCTATAAAGAAAAACAAGCATTCCACACAGCCATGATGCTAATATAAACAAACTACGCGAAGAGAGGTGCACCTGGGGGTCCTTCGTTTGGGAAGATCTAGCTAGGGTCCAAACCCTCTTGGAGTTCCTTTTGCTCCTTCAACCTGCAAAACAATCAATTCAAGAAAGCACAGTAGTATATGGACTAAACATCATAAAGAAATCAACTTCATATCATATTGAAAGTTAGTTATGCAATTGAAATAATCATTCATTTGTAAATCATAACATCAATATCATAAACATGAAGAAGATTCATATCAGGAACAAGACAAGTGTTTCTTTTATTATAGATAACTAAAGTACAGAAAGGAATGATTTCACTTGAGTCTTCCTTTCGCAGGCTCCAAGCAGAACCATCCTCCGGATTCGTCCAATATCAAGCCTTCAACAAGCTCCTTCCATAACTCACTCAAGGATATCTCAACAAATGGAAAGACATCATAACTCAAGGAAACAAGGGTTTCCTGTAATGGGGGAAGTGCTGGAAGCACATGGATCTTCAGACTTGATATGGGATAATCTCAATAGAGTGATTTTTCTCTCTATTCTCTCCTCCCTTAGGTCTTCCCATTGAAGTCTTTTTATACTTCTCCCAAAGTAGTTTTTTAGTTGGGAATTCATTGGGGACAGTTGGGCCACGGGCACTAATAGGTAATCAGCAGGTAAAACCCGCGATCTCCACTCGAAATTAAGGAGATTTAATTTTTTTAAGTGTTCTAAGACATATACGTGGGTTGGGTATACACAGACCCACGTACACATGCGTTTAGCTCAGGGCAATGTCGTGTATAGGGAGTAAAACACTGTTTTCTAAGTATTTGGACCAGGTTTGGAAGGAGGGGTTGCCCTAGGCCATGAGTGCAGCATCACAAATAGCAAGAGTGAGATTTCTAGCTATAACACCTGCGCACTCAGTTGCAGGGGTCCACACACACAACTGCGAACTTTCCAGGCCTCTGCGCACACAGATGTAGAGCCTCTACCTACTACCGCAACCGTCGACTTGGACTTACAGATGCTTTTAAACTATCTTCTTCAAAAACCCATTACATTCTATCATTTTCCAAAAAGAACTACTTTTCCCTCGTAGAGCCGAGCTCTATTTATACCCTTCCTTGGCCCGCGACCCCTGCGCGGGCTGACTCTATTTATATTTCTTTACATTATTTCTGAGCAGACTACCCTTTGACTCAATACTATTATAATTTGCGCTCCACATGCTTCGGATATTTTACAATAATTTAATCCTACTTTTTGGGCTTTCTGCCCCAAAATCATTACGCGGGACCTCTGCTACCCAACAGTCCCCCAACACAATCAATGTGACTCATCCCGAGGTACTCGTTGGCGCGGCCAGACGCTCTGCCTTAGCTTCGCGGTTCACCTCCCTTTGAGTGGTGCTCGTCGTCCTGCTGCTCCTTCATTGTCTCCTGCAACGCTTCATCCAGCTCCTTCTTTGGTGTTTCTACCATGTCTTGCAACCGATGATGCTCATTCTGCTTTGCTCGGTTAACACAGAACACCCCCTCATAGGATTTTAACGCGAGTGGGGGAGCCACATACGGGACCTCCTGGTACCACCGCAGCCACTTCCGACCTTCGTATCTTCTCTTCGCATTGTCTGTCGCAGCTTGTGTTGCAATTTTGTAAGACCCTGGCTACTATCCGCAAGATCCCAATCTTCGAGGGACATCAGAGATGACTTATTAACTGCATATCTACCTGTGGTCACCATCTTTCCATCCTTTCGTTGTTCTGTTGTAGTGCGCCGGCCTGCCCCTGGGCGAGGTGATGACATCCAGACCAATTCTGCTTCATGTTCCCTCTTTTCCAGTACATCTCCTACTGGTGATGCTGCAGCCTGTAGGATGCCCGCAGCTGTCACCCCCATACTCCTTAGAGAGTCCTGCTTCTCCATCAGCCAGATTACTACCTTCGGGCGCATGCCTTGTATAGAGATAATGAAAATCTCCATCTGTGTTTCCGAAGTGTAGGCCACCCAGTGGATTCCCCTAAGTGATTTATAAGCCATGCGAATTTCAAATGCACTGATTGCCGCCTGTTCCAGTTCGTGTAAGCTTCACGTGTAAAACCTGTGGTAGCTCATTCCATATCTGGCTCATAGTGTTTCTCTTAATTGTCCTTTGCCTACTCCCTTTTGCCATAATGCAAACATTTTATCATGAATAGTGATATCAACAGTAATCATTCCTTTTATCAGCGCGTCCGCATTAACCTTCTCGTGTGACCATGACCCTTGTGTTTGGTCAAATGTACGCACACTGTAGTGCTCGCGTATCTATCCCCCAGGCTGCTTTATCGTTCGATGCTCTCTTTCAACTGGGTGGAGTGGTGAGACTATCTTCTGAACGGCTAGTCAGGTAGTCGGCCCGCCCGTGTAGAGCTTTAGGCGACTACCATTCACTCTTCCTGGGAAGGGGTCTCCATTGAGTTTAGCGAGTTGAACCGTGCCCTCATTGGTAACCTCTTTGACGACATAGGGTCCCAGCCAGTGCATGCGGAATTTACCAGGGAATTTTTTGAACTTACTGTCATAAATCAATACTAGATTGTTCTCCTTGAAGGTGCGTAACTTGATACGGTGATTGTGCCACGCTTTCTTACATTGTTTTTGTACCTGCTGATGGAATCCAGCCAAAAACTGTTCCTCCTCCAATTCTTCTAGCCGTGCGAGCCTCTCTTCCAATGCTCCATGGTCTGCCATACCTGTGATTCCCGCGATCCGCAGACTAGGCACAATATATTCCATAGGCATAACAGCCTCCTTGCCATAGAATAAGTGAAACGGTGTCTGGCATGTCAGCTTCTTGCATGTCATTTGGTATGCCCATATCATAGTAGGGATACGCAAGTCCCAGTCATTGTGTCGTGCATTACAGACCTAAGTCAACATGTTCTCCAAAATTTTGTTGAAGGCCTCGACAGTCCCATTTGCTTGCAGATGGTAGGGCGTACTCTGTTGGTGATATATCTGAAATTCCTCCATGAGTGTGCTGATCATTTCATTCAGAAAATGCGTTCCCCTATCACTCATGAGAATTTTGGGGCAGCCAAACCTGGTGAGGACGTTCTCGAATAGAAATTTTGTTGTTGTTGCAGCCGTGCAATCCTTAACTGGTTGCACCTCTGCCCATCGGGTCAAATATTCAGTCGCAGTGATGACATAACGTGCGCCCATCTTTCCTCGTGGTTCAATAGGCCTGACAAAGTCGATTGTCCATTTCTCAAATGGCTGTAGCGTTATCTGTGGCTGAAGTGGCATTTCATCCCTTCGCGACAGTTTGCCTGTTCGTTGACATACATCGCAGGCCCAACACTATTCTTTCGAATCTTGATGTAGAGTGGGCCACCATAATCCGGCGTGAAGAATCTTCTAGGCTGTGGCACGGCCCGCATAATGTCCACTAGAAACCCCTCCATGTGCTTCGACTAGGATGTATCCGTGCTCAAATTCGGTACATATCAACGTAATATTTCATCGTTGCCCATCTTGTAGAGGTGGCCTACAATTACGGTAAAATCTGCTGTGTGTATCACTAATTCCTTCTTTAGCTGGACATAATACACCTGTGACACACTGACCGTAGTTAAAAAGTGGATAATATCTTCAAATTGGCCATCTGCAACACGCACGGCATATAACTCGGCATCCAGGAGTCCCTCCTCTAGATTTGTTGGTTCTTCACCAGTCTCAATTCGGGACAGGTGATCCGGACCTGCATTTAGACGTCCTGGCTTTACAAAAACCTCAAAAGTCACATTATTGAAATAGTAGCAACCATCGACAGATGCACCTCCCCAACATAGGCTTATTCACTAGGTATTTGAGCGCAAAGTGATCAGTATACATCTTAAAATGTCCTTTGAGCAAATAGTGACAGAAATTTTGGAGCGTGTATACCATCGCCAATCCCTCTCGCTCAGTAGTAGAGTAATTCTTTTCTGCTTTGGACAACCTGTGACTTGCGAACGCAATCGGGTGATCAATTCCTTCCACGCCTTCTTGAGTGAGTACCACACCCAACGCGATACATGATGCGTCGACATGTACATGAAATTCAACATCCCACTTTGGAAAATAGGGGTAGATGCCATCTTTTCCTTAAGAATTTCTAGGCTTTTGTTACATTCCTCATTCCAGCAATACGTAGCATCCTTCTTCAGTAACTGTTCCATTGGAGTCGTGATCTGGGCGTAGTTTTTTATAAACTTCCGGTAGTAGCCCATGTGTCCCAATGTAGTGTGTAGCTACTTTACACTTCATGGTGCTTGCAGATTTACTATGACAACAATCTTTACCGGATCCACCATCAGTCCTTGCTTACAAACCACATGGCCTAGCAAGTTCCCGAAAGGGACGAGGAAAGTACACTTCTCTAGGTTGAGCGCAATCTGGTGCTGGTGGCAGGTATCCAACATCAATCGTAAGCTCGTGACATGTTTCTTAACCAAGCCAAATACGGTCCAGTCATCCGGGTAGACTTCGAAGAACTTGTGGATAAATTATTTGAATGCGGCTACTACAATACGGGAAAATATCACCGGCACATTCTTCAGCCTAAAGGGAATTATTGGATACTGAAAACAACCCCATTTGGTAGCAAACGTTGTCTTGCTTCAATCCTCTAGCGCGATCTTGATCTCATGGTACCCAGAGAATCCATCCGTGAAGGAGTATGCTTCCTGCCCGCCCACATTTTCTAGTTCCTCATCTATAAAGGGTGTTGGAAACGGATCGTTAACACAAGAATCATTAAGATTTCACAGATCTAGGTAGATGCGGATCTCACCCTTCTGGTTCTTCTGCTGCACGACCATAGGAATTACCCAATCAGACTCCTCGATTGGTTCAATAATTCCTGTTGCCAACATCTTGTCCAATTCTTCGCAAACCTTTTCTTTGTATTTTGGATTCAGTTGGTAGGGTCGCTGTTTCAATAGCTTCGCATCTGGCTTCAAAGTTAATTCATCATTCCTAAGTCTCCTAGAATCCCTTTCATCTTCGTAATTTTTGTAGGGAATAAATCTCGGAATTCGCGGAGCAACTCGACGACCTTTTCCACTATGGCATCATCCCAATAGTCCCCAAGCGTAGCATACTTCGGCTCTTCCTCTATTCCGATATTTACCTACCTTGTTTTCAATGGCACTGTGATGTCTTGATCTTCTATGTTGGTGCCGCACACCTCATGACTCCCTTCGGATTCTGGTATATTGATGTTATGCAGGTCATCCTCATCATCTTCTACTTGTACATTATAACATGCTAAGGCCTGGCTCAATTGTCGCGACCAATCTGACGGCATGACTTCTTCTGGTTCCGGTGGTGTTCTGAAGATGGCGGTCTTTACTAATTGTAATGCATCGTCCATGGTATCCATCCATTGATCTTCAAAGAGAAATGTTGACAGAAACCCTTCACATAGGATATCCCACTCGCTGGTGCCATGTCGGAGCTCTGTTTCCGTATACCAGTTCCTTGGAATGACATCCAGGGTATGATAAAATAAGTGCACCCATTCTGGTTGAGGCTCCGCACCATAAGCTTTGGTCCATTTGCTCAGGTGTATGTGCGGATTCTCTCATCCATCATATTTCTCTATTATTCGTAGCGCTGGCTTCCCAAATCTTATCTGCATCATGGGACTGCAGCTTCACCAATCTTCGAAGGTTCCTTCATGGGTACCCCACCATCACGCCGATGTCATGTGCAATGCCTATTTTAGCGCATCAAACTGTTGGTACTATGGTACCGTGCTTTCGAATTTAACCAAGAATTCATCCACTTCTGTCAGCCCATCATACATTGGCAGTTCGTGGTTCTGAGCTTTAACGCAATACAGGGATTTTGTCATCATATTACAGTGTAGTGTAGTTACCCCGTTCACCTTATTTTGCCATTGCTTGTCCTCTTCATCTGAATCGCTGGTGCATGAGCTGGCGTAGCCCCATGAGGGTCTCCTCTCCTCATTTGGCTTATGTACAGTGGTCTTGTAGATGCAATCCACTGCATCGTCCCTTTCATCATTGTGCACAGGTTCTGTGTAGCATGGTCCTTCTGTTGGATCTAGTGGAACGACTACACAGAGCGACTTCTTCTCAAATATCATCTTCCTTTGTTTGAGGTCAATAACCCCATTCATGTCAGTGGCCCAGTCTATCCCTAGCAATGCAGGGTATGGGCTATTTTCGTCCATGATTTTAATAACTTCGAAGTCCGTCTGGGTACTTGCACCATCAATATCTACTATAATTCCTTGCAGCCTTCCCATGGGAAAGATCTTCTGTTGATTGGCCATCCGCAATTGGATAGGAGACCATTGTAGTGTAGGCTTACCCATGCGCTCCCAAGTCTATTTAGGTAATACGTTTGCATCCGAACCTAGGTCCAGAATGACTTGATCCATCTCATAGTCGCCAATCTGTGTTGTTAACCGCATCTCCCGACCCATCCACAATGTGTGTCTTCCTAATTTCTGGACTGCGCGAGGTTCACCCCACCCTGCGCATCTATTAATCACTTCCTATAACCCTCTAACTGCCCTATTGTCGCGAAGTAGTTTTATGCATGTCTCTAAGAAGGTAGTCAACATCGAGGGATCCCTATCTGGCTCAGGCCGATCCCTACTACCTCGGGTAGAGATGCCTATGAAGCTTTCCCTAGCTTCCATATTGGTCTCCCCATCGAACTCTTCTATGGTTGCACTGTTCCGTAATACCATGTTTAGCTTGGGTTCATCGTCGTGTGGTTCGGATCTCATCATCTGCATGTTTTGCGTTGTTGTAGGAGGCGCTGCCTTTTTTTCACGAATCTATGCTATCAACATGGGGCAATCTAGCAGCTCATGATCGAATTGCTCACAATAAGGACATGATACTCGGGTTGGATTGGTACAATCCCACGCGTAATGTCTTGGTCCTCCACAGTTGTAACAGATTAGCTACCTGCGACCCCTTCCTGGTCCCATTCCACCCCGTCCTCAACCCCGTCCCGGGAACCCACCGCGCGCAAACGTCGCGGCTAGATCCTGACCTCGCACCTCAATCTGCATTCTGTAGGCAGGTGCCTGGTCCATCAACATTCGATAGATATGACAATATCTGTCTTCGTGACCCACCGATCTACAAAAGTTGCAAAAACGCTGCTGGGGGGTTTGGTTGTATTTTGCTAATAGATGACAGTTATCAGTGTTGTGCTTCCCTCCTACCTGATAGATTGTGCACCAGAGTAGGGCAATCGCACTCAGCCCTGCCTGTACCTCTGGTTGCAATGGTGTCGGTCCCCCCGTTACCGCAAAATTCACTGAGACTGAACAATGATCTTTATCGTGTCCCTGGCTCCTGCATTTTATACACCATACTTCCTCCCAGACTTCTGGGCGCGGTGTCTTTTCTCGTTTTAACTTCTCTATTTCCAAACACAAATTTCAGACCTGCGCTTGGATTTGCTGAACTCCAAACCCTCGGTCCTGTACCGGGGTTTCGTGCAACTGCATTTCTGCCTCCAGCGCTTCTGCTTGAGTTGAGATCTTCTGTTGTGACAAAGCCAACTTCAGATATGGTGTTAGTGATGTGATGAACCAAGCGCCATGCTGTGCATCCGTCAGGGTCATGTTGGCCTCGCGAATGGTGCTTTTCAACCTCTGATCCAAATCCCACGTGGTCTCACCAGGCATCATCGTGATCTCTTTGAATCCAAAAACCAACTGTGATTCTGACTTAGGCTGGCTAAACTCCTTTGTTAATTCAGTATGGATGTCTACTATCCCTGCCATTAGGTTGATGCTTGAATACTTCATGTACCATGTTAGCACTCGATCCTACAGTGTGCTGACTAAGATGGCTTTCTTGATATTATCATCTGCGACCTGTTGCTCGTTCCATACTGACGTTAGTACAAACCAAAATTGTTCCGAGTCTTCGCCTCCTGCTCCTTTGAACACTGGTAACTAAATCGTGTTCGCCATAGTTACCCTTGTTCTACTATTGTCCCTGTTCTTTTTTATCAAGTCCCTACATTTCACACCAGACACCCCTTATTATGCAAATCCCGGTCCTGGAAATGGAACCATTTGTTGGCTTATATGGGCTTGACCCAGGTTTGGAAGAGTTATTAAGCCAAACAAATCCTGCAGCTACCAGCCCTTTCGGCAATAGCCCGCAGAGCGCGGACTGAGGTCTCACCTGAGGTAGCAAGGGAGGGTGCTAGAACCAGGTTTCTGCACCCTAGGGATGTCTTGGTGTGGTCTGAAGGTTCCTTGCACTGGTTTATAGCTCCGCGCTGCTCGGTATTCACACAGATCTAGCTTGATTATATCTTTCTTATTAGTGCACTATTCTATTGGAGGATGAGGTTACTAATTAATAGGGTCTTTAAGCAAACATTTAACCAACACAAATGATTCGCACATTAAAATGAACCCAGATTTACATTCATTCAAACCATAAGCAGATTAATTTAAACAGATATTATGATAGCTCAGAAGAAATGCAGAATTTCAGAAATAACTTATCTTTATTTCCACTTTATCCTTAATACATCCAGATCTGCCCTACGCACTCAGCTGCAGGGGTCTGTGCACACAGCTGCAGACTTTCCAGGCCTCTACGCACACAGCTGCAGAGCCTCTACCTACTACTTGAACTCTCGGCTTGGACTTACAGACGCTTTCAGACTATCTTCCTCAAAAACCCATTAGATTCCATCATTTTCCAAAAATAACTACTTTTCCCTCATAGAGCCATGCTCTATTTATAGCCTTCCTTAGCCCACAACCCATGCATGGTCCGACTCTATTTATATTTCTTTACATTATTTCTGGGCGGACTACCGTTTGACTCAATCCTATTATAATTCATGCTCTGCATACTTCGGAGTTTTTACAATAATTTAATCTTACTTTTTGGGCTTTCTGCCCCAAAACCGTTACGCAGGACCTCCGCTACCCAACATGGGCCAATAGGTCGTGGCCCCTATCATTCCCCCCCCCCCAAACCTTACAAAAATTAAAATTAAGTTTGGCTCGACGGCCATCACCCCGTTCAGCCCTCCACTGTACATGTAACCATATAGTTATGGGGTGGGCGGGCCACCTACAGTGGACCCAGCCCACACCCCTGAAAGCTCAAAACAATTAAACAACGCTGGAAAATCGGGGAGAGGAGCCGGTAGGGGTTGAACCCACCTGGCCCACATGGCTGGTCCCCAAGCGGGCGGTCCCATTAATGCGGAATGGTACCAATGTACCACCATATAACAATGCGCCAACCAAAACAATTATGCGACAAGTTTTAATTGCAAGAGGTAATTGGGTGGGCCACCCAATGCAGACTCGACCCCCCAAATAAATTACAATTAAAAAAATTAAACTAATATGTCTTTAAAAGGGGAGGGGAGGGGTTCGACCACCTGACCCCTCCTCAACCCTTTACCAATTTTACCACAGCACCAAACCATTTCATTTTGTAATATGCTTGAAATTTTTTATAAGAACCTAGCTTTCTCACTACGGGAGGCAGATGGAGGAACTAGGAGCGGGCACCGAAAATGAGGCAGAGTTAATTTTTTAATTATTTTTTATGTAGGTGGAACCATGACTGAGCAAAATTTCCAGGAGGGTGAAATTTTCGTAGTGTCCAAATTGGACAAAATTTATGTCAATCTTACACCTCTCGGTGACACGAACCTGATGGTGCAGTCTGTTTCTTGATATGAGCAGCCAATTTGTAGAGGACCCCGATGAGGGAATCCTTGCGAAATCTAAAAGATTCCTTGAGCCCCAAAATTCCATTTTCTCAGAATTCAGAATTTTGATAGTCAAATTTGACTATTCGACGCCAAAAATTTGATGGTGCATTCAGATATATCATTTGCTCATTTTATTTTTCAGCCACATTTCTAAGTGAAATGCAGGTGTCAGCATTCATATGCGAGCAACCATTTCCATGAGATTCGACACCGCGAGATTCAACATGCGACTAGCTTCAGCAGCTTGACACCCTTCTTCAGATGGCCCCTGGATGTGAGGTATATCCAGTGTGTTCATGTACTTCTTTTGCTATGCATTGTGTTGCACAGATCCCTGTTTGATGCTTGATATGAGATCTTGTTTCTTACTCGTTTTCATGATTCTTGCTTGATGTGATGCAGAATAATTTGTGTGATGTATTTGTTGTCATGCTGCATCATGTTTTGTTTGAGATCCCTTTGTCATTAGGTTGATGGGATACTCATGTTGTTGCCATGTATGTTTGCATTGAAATCCCTTTTATGCCATGTTGGTGGGATGATCATCATGCATAAATTTTTTGTCATACTAGTAGGAGCTTTTTACTCAGAGTTCCTGTAGAGGAACATCTCCTGGAGCAACTCCCGCATGGGGGAATTTTCCTTGTATCTCTATGTACATCATCACTATTGACATCACTTAGTGTAGTGGCCTCCACCATCTTGACACCGGGGCCCGGAGACATAGTCCCTCCTGGATGAACTCCGTTATCAATGACTTATGTTTTCATGTGCTGATGATTGTCATGTTCCTCTTATTTACAACACGCAGATGTATTCATTTATGTTCTTTTAATAATGCAATTTAACACATCATGAAAGTAAAAGGTCTTGGAAGGGTCCTGTGATGCAGGAAAGTGTTCCCTCTGCGGACAGAGGCAACCCCTCTAGCCCTAGAGTGGGTCTAGTCACAAACAAGGACAGATCAACAACAATTTTCCTTAAACAATCATAGTTGGAGGCCTACCTCAACCGGTGGTCGATGGAGTTCCATTGCACTGCTCCAGCTTACGCTTCCTTCTCCCAAAGAGTGATCAACCTGAAACAATGCGAAGGAAATACAACAAAGCACAGAACCAGAATACAACGATGATATATTTACTCACAAAGTCAAGAATTCATGAGCTATCAAGTAAATGGCATACAAGACATAGGAAAAGATCATTGATTTTATTAATAATGAAATAAGAGTAAGTTTACAACCAAAGTCTTGACGTTACAAGCCTCCTCAGAGGGATCCAGCCAGCATGTTCCTCAAACATTCACTCTATGAAGATGGATCTGCCAACATATAAGTTTCTCTCACTCATAAGTTTTACACAATGTCAATGGCACTTCACAACCTTCCACAAGCTATCAACAATCCCACACTTATCACACTCACACCAGCTATCTACAAACACTAACAACACTTGCTCAATCCAAGAATTTTCCAACTATCCGAAACTAGTAATGCATAGCAATGGTGAGAGCTTAAATAGGAGAAGGAGCCTCCATGAAAGGTGGAAGAGAGAGCTTATCTCCAAGGAAGGTAGCACAAATGATGTAACAACCATGCCAGAGAAGGGATGGCGATACAAACAATGTCAACAACCGGGCCTGGAGTCATCTGGAAGGCTGACTGTTGGAACAAATCGCCCAATCTGGATCATCACGGGTACATAACTGGTATTCAGCGCTGACATCGCAAGTGATTAGTGCAGATAGTCAGACCATCGCCGAAGAGGCTACACAGACATGCGCTAGTGCGTAAAATCGAGACATCGTGGGAAGCACATGTACTTCCGCGCTGGAAGCGTGGTCAGTTTGTACATTTGTGCCTTTCAGTGCGTTTATTAAACCAATAACCGCGATGAGGCAGACAACTTTGGAAAAGTGGGTCAATTGGCAACATAAGAGAGAATTTGTCTGTCGTAAGCATGTTCGACTCAGACACATGACACAGCAGAAAGACCAGGAGTGAAAGCGGTGACAAATTACTGTGTAACAGATGCCCCCTAAAGTATGAAGCCCGAGAGAGTGGGAGGGGTGAAATGCTTTAAAAAACAGTTGAGTTGGAACGCTGTCTAGAAGAACCTGCACGTAAGTACAATATCTCTGATAGTGAAATACATGCAGTATGGACGCAGCCATCCAAAAGAAATATAGATGAGGTCTGTGGTATGGACGCAACCATCCAGCTAATGAGACCACAGTGATGATAAAGGTATGGTCGCAGCCATCCATGAGGACTCAGGTATGGTCGCAGCCATCCGTCAATGAGTCATGCAATCACAAACCAATCCACGCAGCCTGAACATATGTAATCTGAATTCGGGGTCTTGAACCCATCTGATCATAGTACAAATTCTAACATGCGAATAGATGTGCCGAGGTCGAGCATGATAGAAAGTCGCTTGATTATCGGTCAATGATGGAAACTGTTAACAAGCGCGAGAGAAACCACCAATAATGCCAATGGTTCTCAAGGTACTGTGCAGTACAACCCACGAAGTGTGAAAATGGAGTTGAAGTCGAATACTCGTGGAATCACCCAATCAATGACCAATGATGAAAGCCAACCGTCAGGTGCGAAGAACTTGCCATTGAGGCATGTAAACTCTAAGCTACCAAAGGGGATCTCTAGATCAATCTCCTGGATAATAAGTTGATGTCAATAGGAGATGACCCGTCGCAAGAGGGCCATAATGTTTCCCCCATCAACGACACGAGATAAGGAACAAGTGGTAGATGGCGAAACAGAGTATCAGAGGAGACAAAGGAAGTAAACTATAGAAGGATTATACTCTTGAACACGTCGGCGACACGACTCTGGAGGGTGGAAGCATTCAGATACCAAGGGATCAGAGGCACGATGGAAACAACGTAAATCAGATGGAATGAGGCTAAATGACGACCCAAACCCACGGAAGGCCAAATGACGATGTATGGATGTCCCAACCCGACAAGAAGAAAATATGTCGATGTTCAAGAGTGACTAGCTGCCAATGATGATTTCCAATATTTTCCCCCACCATTGCTGGCGAGTACCCTAATTATTTTTGAAAACAAGCTTGAAGGGGATAGCATGTGCTTGTGATATAAGTTCGACCTTCGGTCGAATCCAACCTAGTAATAATTTAACGAGCCCTAGGGAGGAGAAGCTCGAGTCTCGTCATGGTGACGAGTCCAATGTCGTCAGGGTTTAACGAGTCCGACATAGGTAAAACTCAGTCTTTTTCATGTTTAGAGAGTTTGAAAAAGACACCTAAAAGAAAACTCCAGGGGGGTCCTTTTTCGTAGATTTGTGTCTCTCGAGCCCGAAAAAGTATAAAAGGATACTCGAAAGAATCGCCCGACCATTACGATTGAGGAGTAATTTTCATGACTAGTGATTCCGACCTGAAAAAGTAGAAAAATGACCGGAATCACGTCATTTCGTAACCATTAACGAGCCTGAAACGACAAGGGCCCGACAATCTTTTCATCTTTACACGGTTATAAAAGAGCTTAAAGGCGACCGCCTCTTATCTATGTTTAACAAGTCAAGAGGAGCAACTCGGCTATCTTTTCATGTTTTAAGTCAGAAAAGAGCTTAAAGACGACTTCATGGATCAAGTGTACACAAGACTCCATCCCCTGTAGGCCTACACGAAACATGTCACACGTAAACCCATTCGATATAAAATGAACATCATAGCTAGAAAAACCATATTTCAAGTTAAACATATGATAAAAAGAGGAAAAACCCACATTTATGAAATATAATTTTTAATTTCAAAAAATTACCATAAAAGGGGGGTTAACCCATTAATTTTTTTACCATTGTTACTGTTCATCCACTGTAGAGCGTTTTGGAGCACTAAAGTTGGCGAGCAAATTCCAGCCCGTTCGTCCATCGTTCGTCCCGAAACTTCGTCCAGGTAGATAGACCTCATCCTACGCTTTAATTCAATGTCTTTTTTGATGCATTTGACCGTGGAATGTGTGAGTTTGGGTGGATTTTTCAACTTGAATTCCGCTCTCGGTCATCGCGGGTTTAGCCATCGGGTCCGCGATGGCCAATAAAAATTTACACAGACCGCGCCTCGATCATCGCGGTGAAATGATGTACTTTTGCGATGACCGGGAAAAAATTAACACAAGTGCCCATGATCATCGCGTCTATTTTAGAAACAGGCGCGATGATGCCGCGCGACCATTTTTTAACAAAATTTACGTTTAAATATTTGCGACAAGGGTGCTAATGGATTTTTTTCGTCATGCAGGCTATAATGGCGTTCGTCTGGCAGGAACGAGCGCATGATGACAATGATATCCAAGCTTTTGCCGATGCAGGGTGTCGAAATGCATTGCGAGCATGTAGATTGCTCAAATTCTTCCTCACTCCGCACCTCCGATCACAACCGGACTTACTGGAGCTACTGATCTGGGCTTGGAATCCCACTGATGGGAAATTCATTATCCGAGGCCGGGATATTGAATTTGATGCCACAGATATATATTTTTTGACCGGGCTGTCCCGTCGGGGTGTGAGGCCAATCTTGGAGGGCCAACGTCCTGGGGACGAATCACTAGAGATGATCATGGCACGAGTGTGTCCCGAGGCACAGAAAACAAAGAGCAGGAAGGTGGCAATCCTGACAGTGAACGACGTGATTCTTCGAGCTATGTTATTTATGGTGACACGAGCAGCAGGCTCCCAAGCCTAGCACGAGGCTTCGAAGACCCATCTTCGGCTGGCTCTCGAGTGTCTCAGCCCCACCATGTTTAACTGGGCAGACACAGTGATGGAAAACATGAAGAGGCAGCTGACCAGATGTCGTCGTGGGGAGACAAAACAGTTCGGCTACAGATCCATCTTAGTCCCGCTCATGCTGGAGCGGGTGCTGGCACTGCAGCTATAGGACATGGATTTAGATCAGCCCAGACCGCGCGAGACCAGAGCCACACGGTGGGCACACGTCATGCCACGAGGAGGTGGTGGACGCCCAGTATCATGGGGGGTATTATTCCGAGAGTGGCTGGATCGCCAGGTGATCTTTGTCGAGGACTGGCCATACGCTGGTATGGATTTCCATGGAGATCCCGATATGCTGCTGCTTCCGGGCGAGCAGTGGGATGATGGTGGTAAGACACTTGATCATATTGTTTTTGTATTTATGATGTTTTTGAATTTTTTCATGTACATGTCCTAATAACGAACACTGTGGAATTGCAGATGTAGGACCAGTGAGACCTGTGGGGTTGGCTCCAGAGGCACGGAGGGATGCACAGGGCATCGCAGCACTGGCCGTGGCTCCCCCGATGGATGACGAGGTGGAGAGAATGTCTGGGAACCTTGAGGGTTTGATGGCGGGGATCCCTGACTACATGGGGGTCGAGGAGGTCCCCGTAGCACTGTAGGTTCACACAGTCGGGGTGAGACCCAGGGTGCACCACTTGTTGAGGTGGGTGGCACGGGCGGCGGTGTGCTATAGGGAGCACAACCCGCCACAATAGTCACCTAGGTTTGTTTCCTGTTGATGATTTTTGAGAGACATGTGTCTCGGATATATGAAGAACACAGACTCTATGGACATACACACTTATTTTTTGAGCGCCTCGGTGCGCCACACGATATATATATATATATATATATATATATATATATATATATATATATATATATATATATATATATACATATATATATATATATACATATATATATACATATTTCTATGGTTCATTATTGTGTTTTTCATGCTTCTATATGCTGTTTTGATTACATGTTATTCAAATGTTTGTCTAATACATGGTTACCCAATGCATTAGTTAACGTGTTTAATTGCCTTGGAATGTGTTGATAAGTAATGAAATCAAAACTCCTTTTGACACGTAAATACAACCTTAGGATCCGATGGTCTCTGAAGGAATATCGTCCATTGAGCTAGAGCGGGTGCCATCAGCGAAACCAACTTAAGGTGCACCAGTCATGTGCATGAGAAGCAAAAAGAAACAATAAGCAGTACATACGAGGTGCAGATCAGGTATGGGTTCATTTTTACACAAGCTTGAACCATGGGGAACTCTGCTTGGATTCTATTTCATGTTTACACAAGCTTGAAACGAAAAACTATGCTTGTTACAAGTTCGCATGCGCCTCCCCCCCCCCCCATAATGACACAAATCGAGGTACATGCCCCCCAAGCTTCATTGCATTCAACGAGGTGGATGGAATGAAGGTTCACTTGTGAGGTGTTGGAGAGGCTCGACTTGGTTTTTACGAGATCTTAATCAAAGACTTGATTTGGAAATGGAGTTGTTTAATTTTTTAATGAGGTTGACACACGAACAAACTATCCTCGGATCTCCCTGTTTCGTTTTTTAACAAGGTTGACACAAGATCAGAACTATCCTCAGAACTCCTTGTTTCATTTTTTAATGAGGTCGACACAAGATCAAGAATGTTCCTCAAATCTCCTTGATTCATTTTTTAATGAGCTTGACACAAGTCAGAACTATTCTTGGAACTCCTTGTTTGGTTTTTTAACGAGGTCAACATAAGATCAAGAACGTTCCTCAAAACTCCTTGGCTCATTTTTTAACGAGCTCGACACAAGATCAGAACTATCCTTGGAACTCCTTGTTTCATTTTTTAACGAGGTCGACACAAGATCAAGAACGTTCCTCAAAACTGTTTGATTCATTTTTTTAACGAGCTCGACACAAGATCAGAACTATCCTCGGAACTCCTTGTTTCATTTTTTAATGAGGTCGACACAAGATCAAAACTATCCTCGGAACTCCTGTTCATGGGCCATATGAGAACATGGCTCCCAAGAGATCTTCGCGGGATGGAAGGGACGCACTCTGGGAGGAATACATGTCAAGAGGCACTAATGACAGATCAGGTTCCAATGCCCCCAGTACATGATGTACGAAACCATCTACATGATCATCAACAGAGGCAGAGACGGAACAGGTAGCCACATAATTGACCTATGGCAAAGAAGGTACTACTTGCGAGCAAGAACTGAGAGGGGATGACAGCTGCGCAGGAGGCACCGGGGGACTAAAGAACGATAATTGATCTATGGTCACCATTCTTCCGTCATGTGGAAAACAAACCACATAGAAAAGTGAAGAGATAAGGGCCCCCCATGGCATAAACATAGTCACGGCCAAGGAGAAGACTGAAATTCGCACCTTGGACAACCATGACGTCTATATAGACAGTTTTTCCCCCTATAGTAATAGATAACTTTGGGAGGATCCCTACAGGTTGACAGGTTCCTCCGTCAAATGCCAACAGATTCTGCGTGAAAGGCACAAGCTATGGGGAACCCAAAGCTTGCCAAGTAGTGGAAGGCATAAGACTGACGGACGCACCCTCATCCAGGATAGTGCCAAGTACTAACTTATCATAGGTGTGTACTGTAATCTGGAAAGGCACATAGGATGGAAGGCAGAAAGCAGTCAAGTGACTCCAGTTGAATGAAACGACCAAACTACTTGGTGGAGGAATCGTATCATTGCCCCCTTACTCTAAAGGAATCAAAGAAGGACCCTCTTGACCAGCGGGGATAGGAGGGTCGTTTTCGGACTCAGGAGAATCTGACGAGACAAGAAGAACATGAGCATGATGCTCTTCTGAAACAGAGTGATCAATAGGTGGTGAACCCAAGTTGACACTCTCTCTGACCAATGGTTGGTCTGGAATAGGCTTAGCACAACCAGGTTCGGAAAGAGGAGGATGAACAAGAGAAGAATCTAAGTCAATCTCTTTGTCAACGAGGAGAGGGTCTGAAGAGAGCCTCTGATAACCAACGGGAAGTTGGGGTGAAGAAGTTGTAAGACTTTCCAAAACGGTGGAAGCTTTATCCATGAGCGGACAAAGGTGAAGGGGGTGGTTGCCTTCACGTAGCCTACAGGGGAATCGAATCTTCCCTATCTTCTTATTGTTGCTAGTTGATAAGATAACATCGCGTCGAGCTTCAGAGGATGATGAGGGATGAGCCGGATCATGAGACCATACTTCTAGGATCCTAGGAATGCCAGGACAATCACAAAGAAGATGGTCACCCTTGCATAATTTACAAGGAAACTTAACCTTCAGCGAAGAAGCAGAAGGTTTTCCGACCTGAGCTGTACTTGTAGCAGTAGGTGGACAGGTGGCCACACACTTATCGGACTTCTTATTCTTCTTCTTCTTAGCCTCCTAGTTACTAGATGTGAAACTTTCACCAGGTGAAGGAGGAGAGGAAGAGGAAGAAAAAGGGGCAAAAGGCGCAGGCTTAGCCTTGGAATCATCATGTCGTGGTTCAGACGAAGGAGACGGTGGAACAGGAGTCATGGCACTCGGGACCACCGAGGTTGAAAATAACCATATGGGCAAACCGATGGTCAACCCAGGCAAGGACAATGTTGCCATATACGGAGCACCGACATTTCCAAATGAAGGAAACAGACCGGGATTTCCATCTGGGAGAAAACCTTGGCTGGTAGACTCGGGGAACGTTGCCATCGAGAACGAGAAAGAACCCTACTCAAGCTAACAAAAACAAGATCTAACAGGGTAAATGTGAATCGTGGCTGAATAAATTTTAAAACACAGGAACAGAACTTGACCTTTTCATCTTTAAAGAGTCGAGAAAAGGACAAAAAGATGACTCTAGTCGCCTTCAAATGTTTAATGAGCCAGAAGTGACAAGTGCTCAGATGGACCTTTTCTTTTAGGGAGTCCGAAAAGGAACAAAAGTGACTACTCTGGAGAACTAGGCAAAAGGTTTACCAGACAACCCGTAAAACTGCATATACACCTTGGCAATCATATGAAAACCAAGGACTTTCCGTACGACAGTCAATCTTCCCGAATGTTGTGTTCGGTGCGTTATTGTTTGTAAGGCGGCAAACACAACTTCCTATGGATAAAGGATGATAAATTAGTGGGGTCTCCCAGCATATACTCAACGGTACATGGGAGCACAATTCCGTGCGAGACCACTATTGAGTCACATAAGGAGGAATCACCCAACCTTGAGTGGAAACAAAAGTGACTAGGTTTAACGACGCCAGAGAACGTCGCTAGCCTAGACCTCTAAATGTGTGAATTATGTTCCAATGCATTGTTAGATTTATTCAGTTCATTTTAGAGTTGATCTTGGATTATGTTTAAGTTTTCAGGCCTTATCGTATGTATATAATAAATCCTAGGATGCAGCTAGAATGAATAAAAAAGTCCTTTTTCTTCGATGGACACCTACCTACGGGAGGGTAGAGAGATCATTCCAAACTAAGAAAACCAAGACAATAAAGGCAGTCACTCAATGCAAGCAGACACCAATTCCTAAAGTGCGCGGATACTACTAATGAGAGATTCAAACATTCGCTTTTCAATATGTAAACTTGAAATGAAAATTCACTTTCACTTTCGTACTAAATGAATGCAATTCTTTTCGATTTCGATGTCTTTTAAATCTAGAAAAGCAAATAAGTGACAAGCAAGCGTGGAAAAATAGTTGATCCAAACAATTTTAATATATGTCTGGGTAGTGAAGATAAATCGAATCAATGCCAAAGGTTGGTCCAATAACAATCACTAAACAATCAACCAAAAGCAAGCTCAGGGGAAGGCTCAATCAAATCAACAGTAAGATGCAAATGAATCTTTGAGCAACCAAGCAACCAAGCGAAATTGATCCAAAAGACTTGAAACAATGAAACTAGGTCACAAAGCAAGAAAACAAGATTCAGTCAACAAAGCTCACGAGAGAGTGCCCCAACCTATAAATAGTGAAAAACAAGTCATCAAGCAAGTGAGAAAAGCAAGGGGCTAGCAAGACTGATGGACTCAGGAGGAAGAATTGAAAAAAATCAATTCTACAGCAATCAGCGCGGGTGATACACGAGCAACAAAGCGCTGATAAAGAACACTCCGCAGCAACAAAGCGATGTCAGCGCAGAAGTACACGACTTTCCCGCGATGGTTCGATTTCCAGAACCGTCACGACTGTTAGGTGTAATTACGCGATGAACAGGATAATAGAAAAGAGTGGACGCGATGACAGCGCGACTATTATAATTAAATCCGCGATGATGTTCAAAAACAGTGACAGGCGAATCAAAACTCCCAAATCAAAGACAATCAATCCTTCAATCAAATAGGGGTGTTCCCAGATCAGGCCAGGAAACTCAAAAGACTGATAACTAATCCCCAAAACTTGAAAAGAGATCGAAACAAAAATCAAGGGAAGAGCAAACAAGAAAAACACAAAGGCATCCCCAGTTGAGTCGCCAATTTGTGATGCAGGAAAGTGTTCCCTCTCCGAATAGAGGCAACCCCTCTAGCTCTAGAGTGGGTCTAGTCACATACAAGGATGGATCAACAAAAATTTTCCTTAAACAATCATAGTTGGAGGCCTACCTCAACCGATGGTCGATGGAGTTCCGTTGTGCTGCTCCAGCTTCCTCTTCCTTCTCCCAAAGAGTGATCAACCTGAAACAATGCGAAGGAAATAAAATAAAGCACGTAACCAGAATACAACGATGATATATTTACTCACAAAGTCAAGAAGTCATGAGCTATCAAGTAAATGGCATACAAGACATAGGAAAACATCATTGATTGTATTAATAATGAAATAAGAGTAAGCTTACAACCAAAGTCTTGACGTTACAAGCCTCCTCAGAGGGAGCCAACCAAGATGTTCCTCAAGCATTCACTCTATGAAGATGGATCTCCCAACATACAAGTCTCTCTCACTCATAAGTTTTACACAATGTCAAGGGCACTTCACAACCTTCCACAAGCTATCAACAATCCCACACTTATCACACTCACACCAGCTATCTACAAACATTAACAGTACTTGCTCAATCCAAGAATTTTCCAACTATCCGAAACTATTAATGCATAGCAATGGTGAGAGATTAAATAGGAGAAGGAGCCTCCATGAAAGGTGGAAGAGAGAGCTTATCTCCAAGGAAGGTAGCACAAATGATGGAACAACCATGCCAGAGAATGGAGGGCGATACAAACTATGTCAACAACCGGGTGATACAAACTATGTCAACAACCAGGCCTGGAGTCATCTGGAAGGCCGACTGTTGGAACAAATCACCCAATCTGGATCATCATGGGTACATAACTGGTCTTCAGCACTGACATCGCAAGTGATTAGTGCAGATAGTCAGACCATCCCGAAGAGGCTACATAGACACGCGTTGGTGCATAAAATTGAGACATCGCGGGAAACACGTGTACTTCCGTGCTGGCAGCGCGGTCAGTCTGTACATTCACACCTGTCAGCGCATTTATTAAACCAATAACCACGATGAGGCAGACAACTTTGGAAAAGTGGGTCAATTGGCAGCATAGGAGAGAATTTGTCTGTTGTAAGCATGTTCGACTCGGACACATGAAACAGCGGAAAGACCGGGAGTGAAAAAGGTGACAAATTACTATGTAACAGGTCCTTTGTCACACCGGGACCTGGATTAGTTAGTCAAAGCTCCCCTCCCAGACTATCTATTAGCGGATTGGTTTTGCAAGTCTCTACAACCCCAAATTGCTAAAGATGTCACCTTAGGTGGCGCGGTCACAAAAGACTAATCCATTCATTGTGCCCAACACTTAGATCTGATATATTTGTAGTTTGGCACTCTATATGACGTCATTCCCAATGCCTCTCGCAACTCCAATTCTCCCACTACTAAACAACCCGTAGTGCACACCGATGGGATTATCGGTGCAACCTCCGGGGCTTCTGTAAAACAACTTAGTGGTCGCATTGCCCAGATGTCAGTTGACCCCTCTACCAAATCGACTGCTCTTCCTACCACCGCGATAAACTCTGTGTAGTCTACAAAAAAACCTGGTGGTAAGAACAAGAAGAATAAGAAAAATACCACTCCTTCTGAAGAGCAGTCAACAAAGCAGTACAACCTGAAGTAGAAGGCTATCGTGCCCTCTGATGATGGAAAGGATAAACCTGCTAGATTCCCTTGCAAAATCTATGCCGAAGGCCACATGACCTATCGCTATTTGTGTCTTTAGGAATGCATATATTTCATTGCTAAAAATGACACTGGCAAGACCCCTGCTGTGCTGAATAACCCTTTCCCCGCTCAACAACAACAACACCTTATTGCAAACCAACCCCAACCCCTACAAGGGGGTAATGGCAGTTCACAACATCCTTCAGCTAGTGAGGCACAATCTACCGTTTACACCTTTAAAACGATAGATATACAAACCAGAGCCAAATCTTATGGAGCTCCAGTCGCTCATGTAGAGGAACCCTCCTCAAGTCAAAACCCATCGCCGCGTAACGATCTTCATATCAAAAGGTCAATTGCTAATCTTGTGATTCACCCCCCTAAAGGGGCACTTTGTCTCGCAACACACAATACATCTGCACGTGCCACCCAAAACTATAGTATGTAGAAGATTTAGCACAAGCACTGTCAGCTATGTCGACACTCGAAGTACTACAAACCTGTCCAGCATAAAGGATAGCTCTTCTTTCGGAAATTGGTGGTATTGACCCTCAGGATTCCATGCTTGCAATTTTTGACATGGAAAAATGTAAACCTCCCCTTTCAAACAAGCTTGCATTTCAGGTGAAAATATTTTCAAAAGGAAAGGGAATACATAGAACTCTCATTGATGAAGGTGCTTCAACCTGCATAATGTCGGCTTCATTTTGGCTCGATTTGGGTCCTCCAACCCTATCCCCACCATCGAATTCCCTTAAATATTTCGATAGCCACACTTTCATCCCAAAAGGTTACCTAGCTAGCTACCCCATCACCTTGAATGGGAAAATAGTAACGGTGGGCATCGAAGTCATAGATAGAAAGCTCGACTATAATCTATTGTTGGGCTGCAATTGGACTTACGCCATGACTATCATTGTGTCTATTGTCTTTCACATCATCCTATTTCCATTGGATGGAAAGATAGTCATAGTGGAATAGCTATCCTTTTGCACTCTTGATTATTCCTCATTACCTAGTGGCTTTGTACCCTTAGTGGGTGATGTACCTAACTCTTACGTCAGTATCGGTACCGGTCTATTGAAGGGATCTTCCCTAATGGGTTGTTTCCATCTTCTACTGCTTGCGGTTCCACAGATGGTCAATATGGTGTCATCCATTCCTCACGAACCGACCGATCCTTGGATCCTACCGGTCCCTTCAGACATTGACACTTCCGGAGAAAAAATGCCACTGTCACTAGCTGAATTGGCCTACCAGGCCATTTAATTTGCATCCGAATCTCTGGTCACTTTGGTCATGACCAATGGTACCACTGCCCCTCCCATAACTGCTCCTTCTTTCGATCTCCTCTATCAAGTTCAACTATGGATGAAGCTATTAGAGATATCATGTGTTTAGAAGAGTGACCTTGGGAGGACTCACACCATCGTGTTTCGATATCTGATTTGGACATGATTCGTATTCAAATCCTGTCATTTGATGCACCTAAAATAATTTCCTCACCTTATACGACTATCCAAACTTTGGACTCAGAGGGAAACATGGGAAATATTTCAAAGACATTGCTCATCAATATTTATGTCATGATAGGCATCGTAGAAAACATCCAAGTTGGAGCAGATTGCAATCCTGAGGAAATTGCAAGCTTCACCTACCATTTTAAAGAATTTGGCGATGTATTCAATTGGTCTTACAAGGAAATGCCCACCATATATCCTTCTATCGTCGAGCATGAGATCAAGATATATGACAGTGCTAAACTTGTCCGCTAAAGGCTTTGACCAGTCCACCCCACAAAACAGCTTCCATCAAAACTGAGGTGGAAAAGTTGTTACGTGCTGGTTTTGTTTATCCTATTCCCTTAACGGAATGAGTTTCCAATTTGGTTCCTATCGATAAGAAGCAAGGAACCATCCGCGTATGTGTCGACTATTGATATTTGAATGCTGCATGTCAAAAGGATAATTATCAGACACTATTCATCGACCAAATCATCGATGACTGTGCTGGTTGCGAATCATTATCATTCATGGATGGTTTCTCAGGTTACAACCAAATTGCTATAAAACTAAAAGACCAACACAAAACCGCCTTCATTTGCCCATGGGGAACCTTTGCCTATCTAAAAATCCCATTCTATTTAAAGAATGTTAGAGCAACATTTCAAAGGGCCATGGACTACTCATTTCATGATATCAGACATATCATTCAAGATTACTTGGATGACCTTCCAGCCCATTCCAAGAAGTGAGCGCAACAACTAGATCATTGAAGAGCTATATTTCTTAGGTTCCGGTTTTATAACATACGTCTGAAACATAAATGAGTTTTCTTTGTCAAGTCTGGATTCTTACTTGGATTCATTGTCTCCAAGTACGGGATTAGGGTTCATCTCGATAAGGTAAAGGAAATTACTCAATTTCCAGAACCACAATCCATTTTGCAACTCCAATGTTTGCAAGGGAAAGAAAACTACTTATGACAGTTCATCGTAAACTATGCTGAGTTGAAAAAAGGCTTTATGTGCCTAGTTAAGAAGGGAGTGTTGTATTTGTGGGATGATCAAGCTCAATGATCATTTGGTGCCTTGAAAAAGGAGCTTATATCAGCCCCACTCCTTAGCGCTCCCAACTATGGGCGTGACTTTCTTCTATACCTGGCAGCCTCGCCATCCTCTCTAGGAATGGTCTTGGTTCAAACTCATGATGACCGGAGTGAGAATGTGATATATTATCTGTCAAAAGGCTTCGCCGAGCTTGAACTCAGATATTAACATGTGTAAAAGTTGTCCTTGGTAGTTGTCTTTGCTGTCAATCGCTTCCGACATTACATGCTCGTACAAAAAAATACTATCATCACCTTGGAGAATCCCATGAGACACATTTTGTCTCATCAAGTCATTGGAGGGAAATATTCCAAATGGATTGTGATCCTCCAACAATTTGAATTGGTATTCACTACTGCCAAGGAGGAAAATTCCTTAGTCTTCGCCAAACTTTTGTCAGAGCTTCCCATTGTTTATCCTAACGAGATAGCCCATGATCCTCTTCCGGATGAAGTTGTTTATCTTATCGACACTACTGACCCTTGGTATGGTGACATTCTTGTTTACCTACAAGCACAACATTTCCACCCACCCTGCGCTATCGTCAGGTGATCATTGCAACCCCATTTCCTTTGCCGGACACAACTATTTTATCTTAGCTATGGACTATTTCACGAAATGGGTGAAGCCCTTCCCACCTTCTGGGCCGATGGAGAAACCATGGCGCTATTCATATTTAATTAGGTCATTTGTCGCTTTGGTGTGCCCTGCATGATTGTTACAGACCATGGGTCTCATTTTCAGAATCACATGATGTTTGACTTAACATCGCTGCTTGGTTTTCTCTAGGATTAATTATTCTCCTACTACGCCCAATCTAGTGGTCAAGTAGAGGCCGTCAATGGAGTCTTAAAACCCATGATCCATAGGTTAGTAGGGAATCATAAAACCCACTGGCATCAAATGTCATATCCTGCACTATGGGCATACTGAACTTCAGTTAAAACTGCTACAGGATTCAAACCTTTTCAACTATCTTATTGCCTGGAAGCCATTTTACCAATCAAGTTTCAGATTCCTTCCTTAAAAATCATTGTTGAACTCTTGCCCATAACTACTACCGAAGAAGAGCACCTGCTATACCTAAATCAACTAGATGAAACCCGTCGAGGTGCAAAATTGGCACTCGAAGCCCACAAGCGCCAGGTCAAAGTCGAGTACAACAAAAAGGTCAAGCCTCATTCTTACCAAGAGGAAGATCTTGTTTTACTCTATGATTAAAAACATGACCTCTTGGGGGAAGGAACACTTCAACCATTATGGTTTGGTCCATATGTCATCAGGAAAGCCCTCTCAAAAAGGGCATATGAACTTTAGGACTGGGAAGGAGTCCCACTCGCTAATCCCTGAAATGGGCTCCATCTAAAAAACTATTATGCCTAGTACTGCACTAGGCATGTGCTTTGTAATTTTATGTATTTATAAGTTTTGCTTCATTTTGATGTGACTGGATTATTTATTTATTTATTGAAGTATTTGTATCATACATATTTCTTGTAATGCAGATGCCTTCATTACCCTTAGCGTACATAGGATAAGCGGATGGTGCTAGTCATCGCACATGGCACATTGCATCAGATGCTTGGGTCATTTACACACCCGATTCGGAACTGTTTTGTTCCAGGGTAGTCTTTCTTGGTACTATAACCAACAATATTCCTGAGTATATGTTTGTAATTTCACTTCTCACTGAAGCATCGTATGGGAAATCTCCAATCTGGTGGTCAGGTTAGACTCTCAGCTTGTTGTTATGCAATTGACAAATCATTATCACGTTCGTAATCCAATCTTGTTACATCATTATTTAAGGGTACGAATCTTGGAATGTCAATTTGAGGTTATCAGATATGAACACATAGAGAATTTAATGCAGTGGTTGATTCATTAGCAAACTATGTGTTAGATTGACATTTGTCTCATTTGCTATAGGTACATGTATGAAAGTAAATATTTACACAGTTAAAAATTTACAAAAACACTTAAAAAACATTTACATCATAAAAATACTAAAATATATATATATCTATATATATATATATATATATATATATATCTAATCCAATATTTTACATCAAAATATTCCCAAAACTTGGGTGTTTAAGTACAAAATGGTTACTAACCCTATCTATAAACACCCATTGTCTATACCAAAGCTCCTGCTAAATAGAGCCTACTACTCATGAAATGATTACACTGCTCTAGCTATCCTTCAAAGAAGAACCAGAAACCGCTCAGGCATGCCAAGTGTGTGCCACTGCATATGAGCGGGGATCTCCCTCATAAGAAGGGTGTGCACACCCATTCTCAAGCCCTCTAGGTTCCTCAGCACCTCATGAAGACTTTCAGCATCACCCCCCTGGTGGGCTCCAGTATTGTAGCAATAATGCTGCAACTCCTAGAACTCCCTTCTTTAATTTTATCAACCTGGTAGTTCGTAACAAACTTGGAAGCGATGGTGTTGTATGCACAAGTACTGGCTCTTGCTGCAGCTGTCACTTGGTTAGCTGGCACAAGTCCGCTAGGGGCTTAAGCCAACTTCTATGAGCTCTTAGAAGAAGCTTTTTAACTAATGGATGAAAGCTAACTCAAAGGAAGCTAATCTACTTGCGGAGAGAAACTGAAAGCCAAAAAGGAAACGCAAACCCTAGAAAACCCTAATTCTACCAGCCAGTCCTATTGACGCAAGAAAGAGGATGCAAGCTATTGAAAGGAATGCCATTGACTTCTAGGAAGGTAAAATGCATGTCTAAGTTATCACTATCTGAAGAAAACATCTTTTTGTATTTTTGAATAAGTTATTAGAATTATCATGCATGTGCTTTTAACTGGCTTTTTACTGTGCAGGGGTGGATGAAGGAGGAGAAATGCTTGGAAAAGGTTGGGAAGGTTCAGAGAGGGTCTAAGGAGTCCCTAACAGCCTTCCAGAGAGTTTCACAGAGTTTGGCTATCAAGAAACCTCATTCGTGAGCTTCTACAGGAAGTCTGCAGGGGTTCTACAGGATGTTTCAAGAATTTCTACAGGATGTTCAGAAATTTCTATAGGATGTTTAAAAATTGGATTTTGGAGGATGGGTGAGTGAGGGAAGATGCATGGATGGATATGGAGGTAGGATAGGGGTCTGAAGTGGCCCAGGGACCGGTGGATGGAGTGGTGAGGAGGTGTAGATGGCTAAATTGGCTCAAAGAAGGCTAAGACAATGATGGAGCAAGAAGGTAGGGTTACGTGGGAAAAAGGAGAGGTGTGAGACGAGGAACCTAGCTAGGAGATGGAACATCTGGCTCTTATGAAGCTTAGGTAGATGAGAGAGTGGTAGAGATGCCCTGCACGGTGTACATTTAACTGAATCAACAAAGTCTTACAAATAATCAAAGTCCTAGCTAATCTAATCTAACTGTCAATAAAACGAATGAAAAATAACTTTATTTGGAAAGAAAACCATGTACATCAATCATGCAAAGAAACATTTCAGAGATCTGAACCCATAACTAACTTCTGCAAATGAAAACAATACACTAAGGATTGCATGGTCAAGCAAACTAGTGTTTTTGTTGGGGCAGCACTGTTTCTTCAATTCCAGCCCCGGATCCAATAAGGATGAGGTGAAACTGAGAGTGTTGTTGACCCTTTTCTTGGATCTTTTTTCCTGTTATTATCCTACCACTAAATCTGAACATGAAAAGCTACTTTAACCATCAAAAGCAATCTAAATAACAAAGCAAGATTTAAATCTAAAATAGCAGATTTTATTCTAAGAATGCAACAAAGACAAATGAAAGTAAACAAAGGAGGTACTGGGCGCTTGATATGGGCCCAACCCCAAGAGCTACAGCCTCCTAAGAGAGATTTAGAGCTGGTGCAAAGCTGGATTCATCTTTATTGATCAAAAGAAATGTTACATTCCAAAAACTGTCCACAAGGAGAACTTGAAATTGTGTTGAAAGCAAAGCTAATCTACTGCCTAAAAATCGAACTACAAAATGACTACAAAATAAATACAAAATGACTATAAAGTGACTACAAAATGACTAACCAAAATGATGCCCTAAGCCTTCTTATTTATACAAATTGAGGACCCCAACGGTCCTCCTAAACTTTAGGGACTCGGCTGCCCAAAACTTGTAGTTAACAACAGTCCTACTTGACTTGCTTGGCTGCCCTTGTGATAATTGATTTGGTGGCCCTTGAACTTCGAGCTGATGGTGGAGAATTCGAGGTAAGGGCCCATAAATTAGGGGCACACCTTCCTAAAAATCCTCTCCATGAATTTGGCTGCCAAGTGCTCATTTCAACCCTTGATTTTGTCTCCAAATTGACCAAAAAGACTACACAAAGCACACATTAGACTTGTTGGCATAATGACTAACCCAATTCACTCTATTAGCATAAATATAATCAAAAACATGCAATAAACTAATGAGAATGGTGGATTAAGTCGACTTAGGAGGTTTAATGAGCCCAAATAATTATCCATTTTTGGGGCTCATCACCCCCCATCAGGTAGTTGGCCTCCTCGCCTCACTTGGTGAGGTTTGCCTATAGGTCATTCTGGTGCCACATTTGTGTCAAGAAAAAAGCTTCATGTTAGTACTTTCTAACCCATAAAATCAACACAAACATAAAATAAGCATTCAAAAGCTTAAAAATACTTTAAGTACTCTAAAAAATAAATCTTACCTTGAGGCCTCTAGCTTGTTCCAGGTGACAGAATCAAGTCAGGGTCACTGGTGAAGTCCATGCCCTCGTAGGCATAATCACTAATCATCACAATCTGGAAACTAAGCCATTCGAATAAATATTCTTCGAACAAATGTCGGATAGGTCCTCCTCTTGTGCGAGGATCAAGTGATGCCCATCGCCTCTGTCTAGGCTCCCTCGGATTGAGGGGACCTAATCTCATCCACAGGCGCATAACTGGTACCCTCTCAAGTATGAATGAGACAATAAGAGTGCCATAACCAAAACTCTATTGGGTTTGAGTCTTCCATGCGGTCAATTATGCCTTCAATTGATGAAGCACTACCTCACACCAGTTAAATATCTACGGCTGGACACAGTCAACTCCATGCAACAATTGGGCCTTTGTTACAACGTGGGGACTCTTTGACCCCAACAAACACACAATCATCCATAGAATTACCCTCATAGATCTGGATGTAATCCTCTCTATACGGACTCTGTTGCTGACGAGTCCACTCTCAGGGATGTTGTAAGCTCGAACCAGCTCTAGGGTGGATTGAGGATCAGGTCTACCCCTGGGCAGGTTTGTTCGTGCTCCTCTGCATGACAAATCAATCAAGAGATATTTATCATCTCGGTCAATGGCCAACTCATGATCCCTAATCCTAAACACCTGCTCGTGTTCATCCCAGCGCTGGATAAGCTAGCTCAAAAGGTCCTCTTGACCTTTCATCAAGTCCAACTGAGCATACTTCATCAATCCACAATGTCGCAATGCAAGTATGCAAGATAGATGATTTCACATAAACAATTCTTGTCGGTCATGGGCCCGTTCTCTCCATAAACTAGTCATAATGGCTCAAAACCTGCACAAATCAACCCAAAAATTAGTGCAAATGGGGCAAAAATTCTCATTAATCACTGTCTAGGGTTTTGGGGTGCACCCTCATGCACTAACACCCCCTCTAGTTACATACAGGGAGGATTAACACCCTCCACCAGTTCGTAAAGGGCATTTAACACTCCCTACAGGCATGATAGGAGGTGTTAGGCGCAATCAATGAATTATGGCTCCGCAGTTCTAAAAAAAATCACCAAAAAAGCTGATAAAAAAGGTTAAATAATGCAATATCAAGGTTTTTGCATCTACTGGGACTGAAGGCATGTCAAATGGTCACCCGGATCTCCCGCAATCGTCCATCGAAAATCTACTCCTCTTCAACTCCAAAACACTCTTAGAGCTCTCAAATGATGCAAATGGTGAAAGTGGAGGCTCAAGAACTCCATTATAGTCACTTTGGAGACATGAATTATCTTAAGTGAAGTCATTAAAGTAGAAGTATTCAATTTCCAATGATAATTATCATGCGCCATGACCCGATATTGGCAGAAATTGCTCATGTTTTGATGAAAGAATTTTCAGGATTGTACGACAGAAATGACCATGTGCGATTCTCTATGAGTGATTTATTTTATGGGATGATTTCTCGGTTTAAAAATGAAAAATTTCCAAGCTTTTCATCATCAGGCTCGTTAAACACTTACGATGACAGTTCGAGCAACTCTTTTTCCCTCTTTTTCTAGCTCACTAAACTAAAAAAGATCGATTGAGCATTCTTTTTTGGGACTTTTTTCTCGCTCATAAAATAAAAAAAACCCCAAGTTCCTTCTTCAGGCTCATTAAAAACTTATGAAGAAGCTCTGAGCATTCCTTTTAGGAACGTTTCTCTCTCATTAAATCGAAGAAACCCCAAGTTTTCGTCATTGGGCTCATTAAACATCTACAACAATGATAAGAGCGCTTTCTTTTTTGGGACTATTTCTTGCTCTTAAATCGAAAAATCTCCGAGTTTTTCCCCTTCTTCGGGCTCGTTAAATATACAAAGAAGGAATGAGTAGTTCTTTTACCTTTTTTTCCTCACTCACTTAACTGAAAAAGATACCTTGATTTTTCTTCATTTGACTCATTAAAATTCAATGAAGGTATTGAGTTTGTCGTCACATGACTCATTAAAATTTCATAATGAATATCGAGTTTACTCTGTCTCCTCATACTCATAACAAAATGAGGCAAACATCTATTGAGCATAGGTTTCCCTTTATCCGGACTTAGTATATTAACTCACGGAAAAGGAACTATTCCAGGTATACTATTAAAATTTTGTCGCACCCAGTTAATAATTATGACAAAGGGACTACCTTGGAGTCATTCTTTACGATCTTTTCAGACTCTCGAAATATGAAAAGACCATCGCGTTGTCTCATATGGACTCATTAAATTACACATATGAGGAATATAGTCGCTCTTTTTACGATCCTTTTCAGACTCTTAAAACATGAAAAGGTCGACGAGTTTTCCTATTTGGACTCATTAAACTAATCAGATAGGGCATAGAGTCTCTCTTTTTACAGTCCTTTTCAGACTCTTAAAACATGAAAATATCGATGAGTTTACTTGTCTGGACTCACTAAACTAATCAGATGGGGAAAGTGGACAATAAAATTGTGTTATGTTTTGTATTTTGAAAGAGTTTCTTGGTAGCAGTCGCTCCCTTGAACATGACACTCCCTCAGATAAACCTTCCTTGTGACGACCTCTCAATATGAATCTTACCATCCTATGAGTTTATCCTATATACCCCGATGTTCTTGCATCTCTGTATCCTAACACTCTTTGGTGTTCATTAGTTTAGTGCTGCATGGTTAAAACCGTTGTCATGCCTTCTATTGTTCAAGGGAAAACCTTTATCTTCTGTTTCCTCCATCAAACCATCAAGCATATCCTATCATCATGCCCTTTGTCACTTTGACCCAATGCTCAAAATATTCCTCAAAAAACAATCATTCTTGTCCCGTTTCGTGTCGACTGATGTAGGACACCTTATTGCCTACCTTTTGACAGGTCTCTTCCTATTGACTTCAACACTCTATCTAGGAAGAAGACCCAAAAACACTTCAGTGCCTTAGTACTTGCAGACATCAGTGGTAGGTCACCTTGTCTTTGATCAGGGGTTTTCATTACTGGCTCCTGGTTAAACGATTCTACAAGTGTTCGACGAAAAAAACATTTTTCGCCCTTGTTAGATTTTACTGTGCATCTTGGAGACCATCACCATTATCGGTGGCCATCCTCATGTCTATTAATAGTCTCCATTATTGACTGGTTATCAGACGATTTCATGCATGTTCGACATCAACGCCTATATTCGCATGTATCGATCTATGCTGTTCGGTGAAGTGGAAATCAAGACCTTATGTAGAGGCTTGCATCCCTTAGCCTTCTCTCCTCTCCCAAGTTGCCTTTATTGTTTTTTGGAGACAACTCATTAGAATGATCATATTATGCTGGGT
The DNA here is from genome assembly GCA_031772625.1 of Pinus tabuliformis. NCBI lineage: Eukaryota > Viridiplantae > Streptophyta > Pinopsida > Pinales > Pinaceae > Pinus > Pinus tabuliformis. Next base: position 12,254,858 of record CM062808.1, read on the forward strand.
AGCGGATCCACCCATAGTATGTTTTTGGGCATGAAGCTTGAATTTTGGTCAAGTGCAATGTAAAGACCCCGTGAAATGCGGGCGCAGAGTGCGAGAGTCTAGGTTTTTTCGCCCTAAAATAATGTAGTTTAATGTAAAGTATGTCGGCCTACCCATGGTTCGCGGACCATGGGATTGTATAGATAGAGTGAGGCTCTAAGTGTAAAGGGAGTCTTAAGTCTTATGTTGTTCTTGAATGATGAACTAACTCTGAGTCTGTAAGTCCGAGTCTTGGGTTTTAGTAGGAAGAGGCTCTGTAGCTGTGTGCGCAGAGGCCTGATAGAGTCTACAGCTGTGTGTGCAGACCCCTACAGCTGAGTGTGCAGGGTGGAGCTGGGATTGTACTTGAACAAAGGATTAATAAAAGATAATTTCATTCTGAAATACTGTGTGTTTATGCTTCTGTTATATTTATGCATCTCTTTATAGTTTTATGATTGCGCACACTTGTTATGAATGTTGAATGATTAAGAAGAATATTGGGTCCACACAATTAAGTTAAGAACTATAATAATATCACAAGGATAAAGGATATGTATGGCTCCTCTTCGCGCTCTTTACAGAGCTGCACGGAAATAGTCACATAAGTCGCGAAGGATAGACGGTTGCGTGGAGACGCACAAGCACACAAGTTCGGTTCACGAGCTTCCTAGACTTCATCAAGAGATCCCTAGGATGCAGAAACCTGGCTCCAACACCCTCCCATACTACCTCGGATGAGACCTTAGTTAGAGCACCATGGACTGTTGCCGAAAGGGCTGGTAGTTTCGGGATTTGTTTGGATAAATCACTTCTGAACCTGGGTCAGGCCCCAACAAGCTAACCAATGGTTTCGTTGCCGGGACTAGGATCTGCCTAAGGGATGTCTGATGTCATGCCATTGGAACCCAACAAAGAAGGAAATTGAAGAGTGGTTGGAAAAGAAGCTTCATGAGTTTGTGACACAGGAAAAGAGAACTCTGCAGATATCTGAGAAAAGGTGGCTAGATCGCTATGTATATACAGAAATCCACGAGATATTCTTCACATCCTTTCCTTCTAAACTGTATTGGTGGATTGTGAGGTTAGCCGATAGCCAGGGAAGGTATAAGCTCAACCAACCAATAGTGTGGACTCTAGAATTAGTGCGCAGACTAGAGGCATTAGAAGATAAGATCGCGCGAGCTATGGACCATTTGCTCGACCAGATAATAGGGGGATTTATCATTGAGTTTGCGATAGAAACAACTGTGAGCTACAACGAAGTAGAGTGACGTTTTCTCAAGCAACTGCGAGGTAAGTACATGGAATCCCTGAATACCTGGATTAAGATGTTGTTATGTGAAAAATAGGTGATGCAAATACATTAATGTTTGGAACGACATGGAGTGGAAGGATCTACAAAGGTAGCGGGGAATTAGGAAAGAGTCCCTTGATTTCACCTTTGCGAGAGAGCGAGGAAGAGCTTGCTTAGGTCTCTCTAAGAAGTGTGGTCAGTTTGATAAGGCAGCGCATTCCGCAGTTACCACCTCCACTTACGCCACCACCCGCTTCACCTCCATCTTCACCCACCCCACCTCCACCAAACCCGCAGTTCAGCATGGCGAGCGCAATCAAGCTACCCGTATTCAAAGGAGTAGGGAATGAGGATCTAGATCAGTTCTGGTTCATGGTAAGAGTAGTGTGGGAAGCACAAGGGGTCACAGACGACAACATTAAGAAGGCCACATTGGTGAGCGCACTGCAGGATCACGCGTTGACATGGTATATCAAGCACTCTAATGATCACCCAAATGTAGGAATAGTGGAGATCTAGAATGCGCTGAATAGAGAATTTAGCTGGCCGAAATCAGAGACATTCAATCATCAAATTTAAAGAAATCATGATGCTTCTAGGTGAGACCCCATGGGATTTGGATCAACGGCTGAAGAGTACGATCTGTGAGGCTAATATGACGCTAACGGATGTGTAACTCCGCACATGTTTTGTGGCATCTTTGACACCACACCTAAGGACGACGCTGTCATAATAAAAGCTTTCAACCCAGGCCAAAGTGTTGGAAATTGCGATGAGGATGCATGAAACAATGATACAGGATCCGAGGCTAGGAGTTCAACAAATCCACGCACAGCTATAGAATCTCTACTTGGAAGTGCAGAGCTTGAAGCAGGATAGGGCACTACAGCCGGAGGTGTGCAAGGAAGTGTGGTGCATGAAATTCAAAGGCCAGGGCCATGAAAAAGACCACTGTCCAGTATTCGCGAACTATTTGGCAGGAGGGGAACCAATGCCATTGAGACCAGAGGCATAGGCAGGGCCGAGTGCGACACCCGCGCTATGGCGTGCGATCTGTCAGATAGGAGGAAAACACACAACAGATAACTGTCATTTGTTGTAGAAGTATACACAGACTCCCCAATAGCTGTTCTTTAATTTTTACAGGTCAGTAGGCCACGACGAGTGTACTTGTCGCAGCAATGAGTTAATGATGGATCGGACCCCAGCCTATAGAATGTAGATAGAAATTCGAGGCCTTGACCCAACTATGGGGATGGCGTGCACTGGATTTCAGGGGCGAGGTCGAGTACGAAGAGGAATGGGGCTAGGAAGGGGCCAAAGACAGTTAATTTGTTACAATTGCGGAGGACCAGGGCACTACGCCCGTGATTGTACCAACCCAATGAGAGTATCTTGTTCATAATTTGCTCAGTTTGATCATGAAGCGGTAGATTGTCCTACGTTGATCACATAGATGCGCATGAAATGGGTACTCCAGCCTACTTCGACTCAGAATATCCAAATGATGAGGTCTGAACTGAGTGAAGAAGACCCAAGTGTGAATATGGTGCTCAAAAGCGATGCGACCACAGGGGTAGATAAGGGGAAGCAGCCCAAGGAGGATACATGGGTTTGCAAGGCTCCTACCAAGGAACCTGAGTTTGACTTAGAACGCGCAAAGGAGACATTTATGGAAGCTAAGAAGAGCTTCCTGGAGGCCTCCACTTTAGGTAGTAAGGATCAACCAGAGCTAGGGATGGATCCTTCTATGCTTACTACCTTTTTGGAGATGTGTATGAAACTGCTGCGTGACAATAAGGCAGTCAAGGGACTATAGGAGTTGATCACCAGGTGCACAGGGTCAGGGGAACCGCGCGTGGTTTGGAAACTGGGAAAGCATGCATTGCGCACTAGGAGGGAAATGAGATTGATGGCATAGATAGGTGAATATGAAATGGATCAGGTAATCCTAGACCTAGGTTCAGACGTGAATGTATTACCAAAGCAGACATGGGAATGTATGGGCAAGCCTATGTTACAGTGGTCCCCTGTTCAATTACGAATGGTGAACCAATAGAAGATTTTGCCCATGGGGAGGTTGCAAGGGGTAATAGTTGATATCAAAGGTGCGAGCACGTAGACATACTTTGAAGTAATAGAGATTGTTGATCACAACAATCCTTATCCTACGTTGCTAGGAATAGACTGGGCCATTGATATGAATGGAGTCATCAACTTGAAGAAGCGGAAGATGATATTCGAGAAAAAGTCCCTACGTGTAGTAGTTCCGCTAGACCCAGCCGAGGGAGCGCATTACACTAAACCAGTGCGCGACGATGAGCTAAATTATATTTACCAGATAACGGCGCAAGACCAGGATCGGGTGAACTCGACTGCAGATGGGAGAATCTCGTGGGAGCGCGACAGTTCCTGTACTTTGGATTTAGATGAAGAAGTAGAACACTCGCAGAACCGGTTGCATGAAGTGACAATTCTGAATTGCAACATGATGATTAGATCACTGCGGTGCGTGATGACAAAAGCAAGGGAACTGCCAACATATGATGGGGTAACAACGGTGGATGAATTCTTAGACAAATTTGAAAGTGCTGTATCGGAACAGCAATGGTACGGTGTGCTAGAATGGGTGTTGCGCGCAGCGCTCGCACGATGGTGGGGTACAAATCAGAAGACCATTGGAAACTGGCGCGAATGTAAAAGATGGATGTGTTGACAGTTTGGAAGTCCCCAACATCGAATGAGAGCCGAGCAACCAGGATGAAGCAACTTTTGCACCCACCTGTGTCGATGGGTGCAGATGAGTGTTGTGCAAGCACATCCCAGACTAACGATCGAAAATCAGAACTAGACGCGGTAGCAGGAAAAGCAACAAATATGCCACGTCAGAGCATTCAAAGAACTATGCAGAATCGTGAACAAATTTTACCAGTCAAGATGAACTGATTGGGACCTGCGCTTACCAGCAGTTCGATGGGCCTATAGGGCCATAAGCAAAAACCAGAACGCAGAAATGAAACCAAAAATGACGAGGAGAGATGAAACCATAAGAGCAGTGAAGAATCCCCATACAATAGCTCCCACAGTTGGGACAACACATGAGGACTAGAACGAAGGGATTATGCAGCCATGTGAGGACGAATATATGCAGATTCAAGAAACCATTCGACGAGGGAACCTTGAGCTTCACGAACACGAAGAAGATAGGGTACGACTGAAGCAGAAAAGCATGTTAATGGATGTAGATATTAGAAAACTGGAAACCAAAATCATGCAAGCATTACGCATTAACATTAGACAGGACAACGTATGAGAAGCCCTACCACCGCACTAGAAGATTGTCGCTGAGAATTTTTGGCTATACTACCATGGATGTGACTGCACCTTATCAAACAAAGTAACTAGGGAAGCACACCGCATAAGGAAGAATGCGAGGCACTGACTGGCGCGAGGGTAACTAAGGAAGACCCGCAGACTGGGTTGAAAGATGACTTGAAGCTTCGCACCGGTGGTGCGACTGCCTGACTATCTGTAGGAAGCACAGTCTTAACACTCCAAGCAATTGAAAGAGAGCACGGGACTATAAAAGAGTCTGTATGGGAGCTGCGCGACATGGAAGTTACGCGCAAGACCAGTATGATGCACGGGTCACGTATGCGCACAAGGGGTTGCAATACTGCATGGGTAGGTTGGGAAGTGACTGTTGAAGTCACTGCTCATGACAAGATGTCTAAGTTAAGGCAACGAGGAGCGGGCGGTGGGTAATTAAGACATGAAGTCAAGACTAGATTTGAGGCTGACTGCTACCAATCTCGCATTAATGATCCAAATAAGGGGGGAACAGTCAAATTTTGAATTCAAAAAGGCCTATAAATCATAGGTGGATTTGCACTGAACAACCCTTGGCCTTTTGAGAATTCTGTTGTTGTGCTATCAATTGGGTATGAAACTTACAAATTTGGAGGTTGTGAGAGCAAGTCCATGGTTTGAAACATTGCCGAAGGAGACATAGGATTCCCTGATCAGAATGATGTCAACAACCAAGGGAGCTGCGTAGAGCTCTACGTCGCCGGTAGGGGATGCACCGGAAATCCCTAAATTTCCCCGGATGACAAGGCCCAAAAAGGATCCATAGGTAGCAGGACCAGTCCATATGTCTCCACAAAATTCGTGGTTTGGTAAACTGACTATGGAAGATAAGGGCAAGACAGTTAATATTGAGACAGATGATGAGGAGGAGGATCTTTAGGCCTTTGTAGAAGAGATTGAACCAGATGAAGAAGTGGAGGAAGACATTCAGCCAGTGCGCGCTACAACAAAACTGCCCAAATATGTCCCCCCACGGAAAGGGAAAGCAAAAGTACCCAAGGACGTGGATACCGTTAAGAACACACTCGAAACCCCACTCCTTCCAGATTGAATTCTATTTCAGGGTTTAGTCCTGGGCCACGTACCGACGATGAAATTTGAAGATTGGGACCTCGCGGACAACGAAAAGTTCCCACATTTGGAGACTAGCCAACTTATGAAACAAAGCAAGGAGGGGGTAGTTACAGCACTGCAGCCATGGAAATGGCTACGCAGGGTGGAGGAGGCTGGGCTACTCCACCTACTATGGATTCTGCATTTTCACTAGGCACCAATCATGATATTTGTCATCAGGCAACTACTTTGCCTAGTGCATGAGGGGTACTTGTGGCTGGAGGAGCCGATTCCCATTATGGCGGAGCTGATTCATAGGATTTCAAACCTTCCCTGTATGGGAAGGGACCCCGCAGAAATAGCTGGCCAAAGTAGAGACTTGGCGCTCGCAGAAGCCATGAAGAAGAAATACAAGTTGGAGAAGAAGTAGAGGGGCTATGTGATTACTAGCATTCAAGACAAAGGGGTGTGTAGCCACTCAGCTGCTGGCAGGAAAAGTGATGAGAAAATGTCATGGCAACGAGGTACCAGCAACGGTCATCATGCTAGCCGAGAAATGTGCCGAGGGGGTACAATTCAACTGGGCACAGTTCCTCTGCGAGGAGTTCCTGACGAACTGCAAGGAGGCTCAGGAGTAGGGTAAGACCTTCCACTACGTGTGGTTGCTCTTATCCATCTTTTTGGTTGTAGGGGAATTGCTGGAGGACAGTCAATTTCCTCCCCTTGACCAGGACTTGCCAAAGGCAGCGAAATACACATCGCTCTAGGTGAAAAGGCACACCATGTGCATCCGTGAGATCAAGATCTTCTGGATACTCATGGAGGCAAGTGTACAGATGTGGATCCATAGACGGCCATGCCTATCGCTCATGGTATACGACAACCTACGGAGTTTTGTAGACTTTAAGGCAGATATGCACAATGTGTATATTAAGGCGCGAAAGGATCCGGAGCAGAACTGGACCAAACTCCTATTCATTGCAATTGATGATGTTGTTTTCATGGTGCTCAACTGATGGCTACCCAAATGGCATGCCTCAGATCTGGTAGTGTGCGATGAGGTAGCGATACAAAGACAGAAGGATGCTGCCAAGATGATGACACAAAAGAAGCGAAATGAGTAGTTAGCCGAGGAGGTAAGGGCTTTCTGTGAGGCAGCAAAGGCCGCAGCAAAATAGACGAAGGCCGATGAAAAATTAGTAGTAGCTGGGGCCACAACGACACATGAGGAAAGAGGACCGAACCTGACCATAGGACATGGGCCAAATGATACGACGGAAGTCGCGGACCCAAGAATCACCTCTACACAATTGAAACGGTTGTGCGAGATGGAACGAACAGGGCCACAGAAGAAGACCAAGGCTTCCAAATTATATGGGGAGCATATTACATTGACAGAGGGTGATCTATACGACATCGGCAACACAATTTGCGAGGTCACCAGGGAGGTGCTCCAAGAAGCAATGACGGAGTAGTAGAATGTGTTGGGGGCACTCAAGGCACAACTGTAGGGACTTCAGGTGCGACTCCCACAAGAAAAAACGTTAGCCGTCTACGATACCACGGGAGCATCAGCAATAGAGTAGTTGTTGCGGGCCAAAATGGCCAACACTGTCACGCTGCAGGAAGGAGCATTGACAATAGACAGCATGGAGGATAAAGCCATGGTAGGATGGATCAAGGGACTTAGCCTAAACTTGGCTACCCTTCTGCGGGATATTTTATACTAGCTATAGGACGGAGCAATGACAGATTTCCACACTAGGGAGGGACACACAGTGCAAATGCTAAGTGAACAACAAATCAACATCGAACAGCTTAACCTACAACATGATGAAGCGGTGGCTCAGAACCAACAATTGGAGCAGATTGTAGAGGAAGCATGTCGCTGCGTCCCAGAACCAGAATTTGCAATAGATCTGCTAGTAGGAATGCGGATCCACAAGTTGGCTAGTGGATTCCACAAGGCGAAGGAGGAAGCTACAAGGATCTAGCTAGACCTCAACCTGCAAATTGCTGAGCTGCGATTGAAGGCACAACCCTCCACACCCCCAGAAGTCAGAGAGCAGTGCACCAGCGATATCCGAAAAGGGTTGGAAGACATTAAACAAGCAGTGCAGAGCTGCACCACGTTGTTGGAAGAATCCTTCGGGGTCCTCACAACCTTACAGGAGGACCCCATCATACAACAATTGGAAATAGAAGCATGGGAGTTTCAAATGCAATATGATAGCATGCACGGGATGATGCAGACAGTGGTCCTAACTCAGCAGCTCGTGAGGTTACAACAGGAAAAGGCATTGAAGGAGCAAGTGGATGCAATGCAACAAAAAGAGGTAGTACTTAAAGCACGCATCCAACCTTGGATTGATGAGGCCTTCCTCATCACGACTGACATCAAAGGAAAACTCGCACAAATGAAAGTGATGCGTGACCTGAGACAGGGATTTGACCCTGACACTGAGCATTCAGCCGAGCGAGCATAATGGATCCAGTGGACGATAGAGCAGTGCGCTACGGATCTTCATGCAACACAGGCACAGTTGGATGGACTTCACACAAAGATCGCAACACCAGCAGAGTCACTCGGGGATGAGTCACGATGATTGTGTTGGGGGCCTGTTGGGCAGCAGATCCCCCCCATAGTATGTTTTTGGGGCTTGAAACCCGAATTTTAGTTAAGTGCAATGTAAATACCTCGCAAAATGTGGGCGCAGAGCACGAGAGTCTAGGGTTGTCTGCCCTAAAATAATGCAGTTTAATGTAAAGTATGTCGGCATACCCATGGTCCGTGGACCATGGGATTTTATAAATAGAGTGAGGCTCTAAGTGTAAAGGGAGTCTTAATTCTTATGGTGTTCTTGAATGATGAACTAACTCTGAGTCTGTAAGTCCGAGTCTTGGGTTGTAGTAGTAGGAAGAGGCTCTGCAGCTATGTGCGTAGAGGCTTGATAGAGTCTGCAGCTGTGTGCACGGACCCCTGCAGCTGAGTGTACAGGGCGGAGTTGGGATTGTGCTTGAACAGAGGATTAATAAAAGATAAGTTGATTCTGAAATACTGTGTGTTTATGCTTCTGTTATATTTATGCTTCTCTTTATAGTTTTATGATTGCGTGTGCTTGTTATGAATATTGAATGATTAAAAAGAATATTGGGTCCACACAATTAAGTTAAGATCTATAATAATAGCACAAGGATAAAGGATCTAGAAGGCACCTCTTTGCTATCACACAAGTTGCGAAGGACAGATGGCTGCGCGGAGAAGCGCAAGCGCGCAGGTTCGATTCACGAGCTTACTAGACTTCATCAAGACATCCATAGGGTGCTGAAACCTAGTTCTAGCACCCTCCCATACTACCTCGGGTGAGACCTCAGTTCGCACACCACAGATTGTTGCCGCAAGGGCTGGTAGTTTCGGGATTTGTTTGGCTAAATTACTTCTGAACCTGGGTCAGGCCCCAATAAGCCAATGTATTATGACATAGGTTCTGCATTGTGCTTGTCGGTGGCCAACATCGTCATATCGCTTTTCTGATAAAATCACTGTGACATAGCTACTGAGCATGGGAATGCTCGACTCAGGACATGATTTTAGTTGTTTTATATGTATGTGTTGTATCAGGTTTCTCATACCGCCCGAAGCTCTGATCCTCTCTCTCTTTTTTCCAAAGAAAATGATAGTTAAATATAAAGTATTTTAGCCATTGTCGCAGACTCTGATCTCACACTTTAGGGGACATTTGTTATACAGGAAAATTGTTGGCATTATGATACATATGTTGTACTTGATGGCAACCCACTCATCTCAGATAATAAATTATAGTGTAGAGAAAAGTTCACGCACTTATATGCAGAGAAAATTTTATTTCATGTAGAGAAAAGTTCACGCACTTTTATGCAGAGAAAAGTTTATTTCATGTAGAGAAAAGTTCATGCACTTTTATGCAGAGAAAAGTTTATTTCATGTAGAGAAAAAGTTCACACACTTTCATGCAAGGAAAAGCGCGTATATGTTGGAGAACTTACCTTTGGTCCATGGTAGTTAGTCCTTGGTATTTGAACCTATGGTTTTGGACCATGGTACGCACTTTCATGCAAGGAAAAGCGCGTATATGTTGGAGAACTTACCTTTGGTCCATGGTAGTTAGTCCTTGGTATTTGAACCTATGGTTTTGGACCATGGTACCTCGTCAAAAGTGTTGATCTTACGCAATTTCATGGTTGGTTCATGGTATTAGTCCGATAGTTTTTGATCCTATGGTTTTGGCCCGTGGTATTGCATCCAAAAGTGTTGATCTCACGTACTTTCATGGTCGGTTCATGGTATTAGTCCAACAGTTTTTTGATCCTATGGTTTTGGCCCGTGGTATTGTGAAAGGCCTAAGACTATAAAAGAGGAAGGAGATCATTTGGCACAGTATCTTCTGAATTATCGAATATCTGATAAAGTGCTATATCTGGAATATTGTGATTGGGTTTTGGTGCAGATCTGGATCTGAATGAAGAAGGAACCTGACCGTAAGGAGAAGGATAAGTTCTATTGATGGGTCAAAATCTTAAGGCTGGAATAGTGGTATCTCTATATGATTTTGATATGTGATATGTGGCATACGCTTGATCTATAAATCTAATAATCTGGGTCTGAATTATTGATCCATGTTTTATTTTACACATGTTATGATCTGGGTATGTCTGATGTAACAACTGCAAAGTTATAAGGAAATATTTCCAGATCTGTATGTGGGTTGGCTTTGGTGAAATCAGAGATTGATGATGCAAGTGTAGTTGATGGGTTTTCGATGTTCTTGGATCCAGTTTGAAAATTTATGAAAAGTGGTTCTTGAAAGAAAAGAAGTAGGGGGTTGTAGCTCCCTTCCAGGAGAGACTGGAAAATGAAAGAGAGAGTTGTAGCTCTCTGCAGGTTGTAGCCTGCGTACTGGTAAAGGACTGCACGAGTACAAAATCATTGTAAAAGGAGTTTCTTATTAAAAGAAGATAGAGACATATTGCAGCAGGTGGTTTTCACCCACATTGGGTTTCCACCTTATATCTGGTGTTCTTTTGTGTGACTATTTGCTTTTCTTGTTCCTGCTCATTATTTTATGATTCTGACATACAAAGTAATGATCAATATTTGAAGAATTATTCAAAGTATAAATAAGGAAGATATATTGAAAAGAATTTGATAATACTGATTCACCCCCCCTCTCAGTATTATTTCCAACAATTGGTATCAGAGTAGGTCCTTCAGAGAAGCTTGATCGCTTGAAGGAAGATCATTCATCATGAGCAACTACGAGAGGGAAGCATCAATCAGGCCACCAATTTTTGATGGGACAAACTTCAATTATTGGAAGGTAAGAGTTACTGCCTATCTTCAATCTCTTGGTACAGAAGTTTGGGATATCATAGATACAGGCTACACTTTTCCTTCAGCTACTCCTACAGATACGGCCGAAAAGAAGAAATATGAAACAAATGCTAAAGCAGTCAATACTCTGGTGGGATGCTTATCTCAAACAAAATTCGTGAAGGTTATGCAATATAAATCTGCAAAAGAAATATGGGACAAGATTGTCTTGAGCTACGAAGGAGATGAACAGGTAAAGCGTGCTAAACTTCAAACCCTCAGGATTCAGTATGAGAATCTTAGAATGTATAATGATGAAAGTGTGGCTAACTATTTCCTTCGGGTAGATGAGATTGTTAATTGCATGAAAAACTTGGGTGAAGAAATAAAAGAGGCTATTGTGGTTGAAAAAGTTCTAAGATCATTGTCCCCCAAGTTTGAATCTAAAGTGTCTGCAATAGAAGAAAAGGAAAATCTACGAATTCTTACTATGTCTCAGCTACACGGAATTCTAACTGCTTATGAAATGAGAAAGGGAGGTCCATCAGACAGAAGAGAAGCTGCTTTCAAGGCTTCAGGCAAAGGAGACTATTATGAAGCAAGTCACGTGCCAGAAGAAGAAGAAGAAGAATCAAATTTTGTCAGAAATCTTCAAAGGGGAACTGGAAGGTTCAGAGGTAAGTTACCTTTTAAATGCTTTTCTTGTGGAAGAGTAGGTCATTATGCTGCAAAATGTCCTCATAAGGATAAAGGAAAGGAACCTTCCAGATGGAACAAGAAACAGATTGCAAATAAGAAAAGCTACTACACTCATGAAGATAGTGATGGTCTATCAAATAGTGACAAAGATGAACAAGGTAATGACTATAAACTCTTAATGGCATTTGAAGATGATGATTACATGGATGTTATAGATGTGGATAGCTTTTGTGAAGAAATTTCTAGACTCAAGACATGTATAGAAGAAAAGAATAGGATCATTGATACTCTACAACTTCAAATTGATGAAAAAGAAAAATATCTTGAAAAGTTAGAAGGCGAAATTGTTGGTCTTAGAAAAGAGATTGAGAAAACAAAGGCTATTAATCTTAAGTTTGTCAAAGGATCTGAAACTCTGGATGAGATCATCAATGTACAACGCTCTCCTCTAAACAAGACAGGTCTGGGCTATAATGGAGAAACTTCTCAAGCATCCACCTCAAAGAGTTATCTTGATGCAGCAAGAAGGAATGAGCAAAAGCACAATGGAGATCACCAAGTAAAGCAGGGACCAATTACAAACAAATACTATCAGGAAAATCAGGGGCAATCTGTCTTAAGGATGAACAAAAGCTACAACTAGCCACAGCTAAAATCCTCTCAATTTGCTTCAAGAATGAATGACAATAGAAATTACAATCGTTTGGCCGGAAGATTTGATAACCGCAGAAATTTCTTCAATGGACAATGCTTTTCTTGCCATAACTTTGGTCACAAAGCAGCTCAATGTGTTGCATATAAAACGATCATGACTAGAGAAGATCAAAAACAAAGAAGTATGACCGGCATTACAAAAAGGACCTATAACAACTTTTCGGTTCTTGAAAATGAAGTTGAATGTTCTATTTACAATAACTTTGGTCATGAAGATTCTGAATGTAGGAGCAGGTTTCAGCAGACAAAGGAACAAGCCTCAAGCACCAAAACATGGAGAATAAAGGAACCACAAACAGAAAGATGTGGGATAGCATTTTATGCAGAGGGACAGGAAAATCTATGGTACATTGATAGTGGATGTTCGAAGCATATGACAGGTGATAAAGAAAAACTTGAATCATATTCTACTCTAGAAAAAGGAAAGAAAGTTTCTTTTGGAAATGATACTCCTGCAACTATAAAAGGAAAAGGCACTGCTCAGTTAAAAGAAAAGGTCAAAGCTGGAAATGTTTTGTATGTTGATGGATTGAAACATAATCTTCTAAGTGTCAGCCAGATGTGTGATCAAAGAACCAAGGTGATATTCAGATCAAATGGATGTCTTGTTCGTGATCTTGATACAGGTAAAACAATGATCAAAGGTAAAAGAACTCCAAATAATCTATACATATTTGAAGAAGGACAACAACAATGCTATCTAAGCAAGGATGATGAGCACTGGTTATAGCACCGGAGGTTGGGGCATCTAAGATTTTCACAAATAAGGAAAGCATGAAAATATCAGGCAGTTTGTGGTCTTCCAGATATCAAAGTTCCAGACAACACCATATGCAAATCATGTCAGTTTGGAAAGCAAACCAGAACTACCTTTCCAGAAAAGGAAGGATCAGCTAGCATGCCTCTTGAGCTAGTACATACAGATACATGTGGTCCATTCAGGAAAAGGACACCTCGAGGAGAAGAATACTTGATATTATTCATTGACGATTTCTCCAGGTTTGTCTGGTTAGGACTTATGAAGCACAAAGATGAAGCATTCGAAAAATTCAAATCCTTTAAAGCCTTGGTTGAAAATGAATCAGGATACAAAATTAAGTGTCTTAGATCCGACAGAGGTGGGGAGTTTACCTCAAATGAATTTTTCGATTTCTGTGAAGAACATGGGATAAGAAGAGAATTCTCTACAGCTAGAACTCCTCAGCAAAATGGAGTGGTGGAAAGAATGAACAGAACTGTCCAACAAATGGCTCGTGCTATGCTTGATGAATCTGTAACTCCCGCAACTTTTTGGGGTGAAGCAGCACATGCTGTGGTTATTATTCTCAACAAAACAAATGTTCGAGTGAACAACACTCAAACCCCTCATGAGCTCTGGTATGGTGAGACTCCTTCGGTAAAGCACTTCAAAATCTTTGGCAACAAATGCTATATTAAAAATACTGATGAGCAACTTAGAAAAGTTGAACCTAGAGCAGATGAAGGCATCCTTCTTGGTTATTCTCCACACAGCAAAGCATACAAGTGCTATAATAAAAGACTTGGAAGAATTGTTGACAGCATTGATGTAGTGGTTGATGAGAAGGGATACATTCCTAGGCAAGTAAATCATGAAGATATCGAAGAAGATGAAGGCCATCCTCAAAGACATAATGATGAAGAAGGAGAACCTCAAGAAGAACCAGAGGAGCAGATAAGGATAGAAGAGAAGACTCCATCCAGATATGTTCAGAAGAATCATCTAGAATCTCAGATTTTGGGACAGAAAGAAGTAGGTGTACAAGCAAGAAGAACAATTGCAGAAGCTTCAAGCTATTTGGCATTACTCTCTTCCATTGAACCACAAAATGTGAAAGAGGCATGCAAAGATGAATGTTGGGTCAAAGCAATGGATGAAGAACTTGAGTAGATCGAAAAGAACAACACTTTGGAGCTGGTTCCTAGACCAAAGGATAAGAATGTTATAGGAACAAAATGGGTCTTCAAAAATAAATTGAATGAAAATGGAGAAGTAATTAGAAACAAGGCCAGACTTGTTTGTAAAGGGTATGCGCAGCAAGAAGGAATAGATTTTGAAGAAACTTTTGCTCATGTTGCAAGACTTGAGGCCATCCGAATGTTCCTTGCTCTCTCAAGCTTTCAAAACTTCAAAGTATTTCAAATGGACGTGAAATCAGCCTTTCTGAATGGAGACTTGGAAGAAAAAGTATACATTGAGCAGCCAGATGGTTTCATTCTTGGAAATGATCCAAATCTTGTATGCAGATTAAAAAAGGCTCTCTATGGCCTCAAACAAGCTCCAAGGGCTTGGTACTATCGTTTGGACAAATATCTTCATCAACAAGGTTTTTCAAAAGGATCAGCAGACAGTAATCTTTATATAAAAGTTGAAAATGACAAATTTTTGATACTTTTTGTGTATGTAGATGACATTATCTTTGGCAGCAATGAAGAAGCTATGAGTCAAAGCTTTGCCTTGGTGATGCAGAAAGAATTCGAAATGTCCTTGCTGGGAGAACTGACATATTTTCTTGGTTTGCAAATCCAACAAAATGAAGGAGGGATCTTCTTGTCTCAAACCAAGTATCTCAAGCAGATTTTGAAGAAATATGGTATGGAAGAAGCAAAACCAGTATGTACACCCATGGTCACAGGATGTAACCTCAGTGCAAATGATGAATCAGCAGTAGTGCTTACAGATCTATGATTGGAAGTCTACTTTATTTGATAGGTACCTGACCAGACATCATGCATGCAGTGGGAACAGTTGGAAGATTTCAGGCAAATCCAAAGGAAACTCATCTTCAGGCAGTAAAGAGAATCTTCAAATATCTTCAATGGACTCAAAACTATGGCTTATGGTATCCTAGAGATACAGATCTCACACTTCATGCTTATACAGATGCAGATTGGGCCGGAAGCGTGGATGACAGGAAAAGCAAAAGTGGTGGTGTATTCTTTATGGGTTCCAAATTAGTATCTTGGTTCAACAAGAAACAGAGTTCGATTGCCTTGTCTACAGCTGAAGCAGAATATGTTGCTGCTGCATCTTGCTGCACTCAACTCCTTTGGATGATGCAGACCTTGCAGGATTTTCAAATCACTTGTACACCACCCATCTCCATCTTATGTGATAATACAAGTGCAATCAACATTTCAAAGAACCCAGTCATGCATTCAAAAACCAAGCACATACCAATCAAGTATCACTTTCTCCGGGAACAAGTGCTTGAACAAAAGGTCAAGTTGGGGTATGTTCCTTCTAAGGAACAGGTTGCTGATATACTCACCAAACCATTGCCTAGGGAGACCTTTGAATACCTCAGGCAAAAGCTGGGGGTTGTTGATGCATCATCTTGTTTTTGAATCTCTTCTGATTGTTGGTTGTACGCAAGGTTCATCTGAAGTATATGCGTACATGTGCTGGGTTGCGGATTGGTCAAAGATCGAATGGCATAGGTTTAGGGGGAGCATATCATGCATTGTTGGCATTATGGAGGAAGTACAGAAGGAGATCATGGATGCTGGTCTGAATATTGCTGCAATACGTCTCTATCTCTTTCATGGTCATGGATTATGGTTCTTCTTTGCAGATTTGGTTTATAGTCAGGGGGAGCATGTTCTTAGGGGGAGCATAACCCTTTGCCCTTGATGTCAAAGGGGGAGAGTGATTGGTTGTTTTTGCCATCAAGTCCAAAGGGGGAGATTGTTGGCATTATGATACATATGTTGTACTTGATGGCAACCCACTCATCTTAGATAATAAATTATAGTGTAGAGAAACGTTCACGCACTTATATGCAGAGAAAAATTTATTTCATGTAGAGAAACGTTCACGCACTTTTATGCAGAGAAACGTTTATTTCATGTAGAGAAAAGTTCACGCACTTTTATGCAGAGAAAAGTTTATTTCATGTAGAGAAAAAGTTCACGCACTTTCATGCAAGGAAAAGTGCGTATATGTTGGAGAACTTACCTTTGGTCCATGGTAGTTAGTCCTTGGTATTTGAACCTATGAGGAAAAGCGCGTATATGTTGGAGAACTTACCTTTGGTCCATGGTAGTTAGTCTTTGGTATTTGAACCTATGAGGAAAAGCGCGTATATGTTGGAGAACTTACCTTTGGTCCATGGTAGTTAGTCCTTGGTATTTGAACATATGGTTTTGGACCATGGTACGCACTTTCATGCAAGGAAAAGCGCGTATATGTTGGAGAACTTACCTTTGGTCCATGGTAGTTAGTCCTTAGTATTTGAACCTATGGTTTTGGACCATGGTACCTCGTCAAAAGTGTTGATCTCACGCAATTTCATGGTTGGTTCATGGTATTAGTCCGACAGTTTTTGATCCTATGGTTTTGGCCCGTGGTATTGCATCCAAAAGTGTTGATCTCACGTACTTTCATTGTCGGTTCATGGTATTAGTCCAACAGTTTTTTGATCCTATGGTTTTGGCCCGTGGTATTGTGAAAGGCCTAAGACTATAAAAGAGGAAGGAGATCATTTGGCACAATATCTTCTGAATTATCGAATATCTGATAAAGTGCTAGATCTGGAATATTGTGGTTGGGTTTTGGTGCAGATCTGGATCTGAATGAAGAAGGAACCTGAGCGTAAGGAGAAGGATAAGTTCTATTGATGGGTCAAAATCTTAAGGCTGGAATAGTGGTATCTCTATATGATTTTGATCTGTGATATGTGGCATACGCTTGATCTATAAATCTAATAATCTGGGTCTGAATTATTGATCCATGTTTTATTTTACACATGTTATGATCTGGGTATGTCTGATGTAACAACTGCAAAGTTATAAGGAAATATTTCCAGATCTGTATGCGGGTTGGCTTTGGTGAAATCAGAGATTGATGATGCAAGTGTAGTTGATGGGTTTTTGATGTTCTTGGATCCAGTTTGAAAATTTATGAAAAGTGGTTCTTGAAAGAAAAGAAGTAGGGGGTTGTAGCTCCCTTCCAGGAGAGACTGGAAAACGAAAGAGAGAGTTGTAGCTCTCTGCAGGTTGTAGCCTGCGTACTGGTAAAGGACTGCACCAGTACAAAATCATTGTAAAAGGAGTTTCTTATTAAAAGAAGATAGAGACATATTGCAGCAGGTGGTTTTCACCCACATTGGGTTTCCACCTTATATCTGGTGTTCTTTTGTGTGACTATTTGCTTTTCTTGTTCCTGCTCATTATTTTATGATTCTGACATACAAAGTAATGATCAATATTTCAAGAATTATTCAAAGTATAAATAAGGAAGATATATTGAAAAGAATTTGATAATACTGATTCACCCCCCCTCTTAGTATTATTTCCAACAAAAATGACCTCCTCATAAGCTCAGAGGATAAAGACATGATGATTGAGGGATTGACCAAGTTCACAGGCCCAGTTGTCAAGCTAACGTTGTCTAGACACTATCAATCTGCTTTATAAAGATTCTCAACAAGCCTAAGGGTGCGTTAGTGCCTAGGGTAACTCTACTTGTTACCTCGAGAAGAGCGTTAGTAACCCTACATCGGTTTCTATGGGTCAAAGGAGTGAATTTACTGAGAAAATATTTGTAGATTCTCTCCTATGTCAGGTCATAAAATCAGGGAAACATTAGAACTCGACATGTTTGGGGGAATTACTAATTCCTAGTGGAGTATGCAAATGGGAAAGAGCACAAAGGCATGGAAATATCACTGCTTTTTGGTAATGGAACTCATGAAGGACTTGGAAACCCTAACCTCACATGCTATATATGCAAGGCTAGTGCCATTGTGAAAGAGTTCGAACCATTTGAAAGGATTTCCTATTTGGCTATCGAGCAGAGTCTTAGACTAAGGCGTCAGAAGAGGTTAAGAAGGGAGAGAGAGAGAGCAGATGTTGGGGTAAGGGAAGGCCGATGCAAGTGATGGTTGTAATCACTCTTTCTACATCAATATAGAACTGCAGTTGTGTTGTCCACTCCATGATGTAGGTAGTATAACTTGTTTATATGTTTATCCAATATATTTTAGCATGAGCGGCTTAGTTATATGAAACTATATATCTTTTATATGTTCATGAATTTGTTTATCAAGGTTTTATGCTGTGATATTATGCTCGTCTTTGCTATGTGCAGGTTTTGATCTGGAGCTGGCTCAGGGATCTTTCTTCTAGCTACATTGCGCTCTCCAACAACACTACACTAAGACTAGAGGTAATAATTCCTTCTCGCTTTGATATTTGTTTGTTAAAAATAGATATAAATGTATCTTTTGATAGTTCCTGCTAATCTGACTATCTTCCAAGGATCCCAGGAAGATCCTTGAGGGTTTCTACATCACTAAACACTTGTGCATTAATCCCTGTAGCACAAATCTGACTCTGAATGTGTGCCTTCAACTCCACTGCCTTGAGATTCATCATCTTTGACAACTACAATGGGGCTCCCTTGTACCTCATTGTCCATATCTGCATGGGATCGACAACAGTGTGTATATCTGTCAAGATGCATGCTCTCCTAGCACAGCGATATAGCCAACCATTAAGATGGAAATCTGCCTTGTGCATGGTGATGAATCTGAAGTACAACTTCCACATGATTGCCTTGAGAGACGATAATTCATCAAGTATTTATGTCTTCAACTATGTTATGGCAGATGTTATAGCTTGCTCTTCTTTCTACTTGGCCGCTTGCCACTCTTTAGCCATGCAGTCGTCCTCAGCTATCAAGAATCTCACACTTGAGCTAGTGGCTTCAACATATGCCTTTGTAGCATCAGTTAATGCAGTTGGATGTCTGCACACATTGGACATGATCACTTGTTCTTGAAAATGCGCAGGAGATACATGGACATATAGAGTGGGAAATCAACGTCATTGCACAACTCTGTGTTTTGACTCATCAAAGGATATGTTGTGCACATCTGCTTGTGGATTGTCCTCAAGGATTTTAGTGTCTCCTTGATCACTTGGGACTTGATTTTCTCCTAGATCTAGTGAAGCCGGTGGAGTGATCTCTTGGTCCTTGGCCATGAGTTATTTATCCTGATCTTGCTCTAGCTAAATCACATCCATGTCCATCTGTTCAATCTCCTGAGAAAAGTCTTGCTTGTTGAATTTCCATGACCTTAAGTCTGGGTTAGAGTCTTAAAATCACTAATGCTACCAAACCAAGATTATAAAACATGAACTACTTTGCATAGTGGAAATATAAAGCAATAAATCACATATGCACAGAATGTAGATAACTTTTTAATTTTTCAACCCAACATTGTTATATTAACAAAATATAATACAATAGTCTATGGCTCCTGTACCACAGATAATTGCTCTCATACATCCACTATTACAAGACAAGATACTCTAACCATCTGGATGTAGCATCTAACAGCTCCTCTCGGTCGTACCCTATACCTACCTAGTCCTTCGGCTCTCGATCTGCAGCTCCTACCTCTATCAATGCTCCAAGTCCATCTGGCCACTAAATATTGGCTATCCAATTTGCTCTCTAGTTGTGCCTTCGTCCATTAATGCCACAAAACATTGAGACTCATGTTGAGTTGTTCATAGCTCCACTTATGGAAAACTCTCAATCTACCCAATTCTACTCATCAGCTACTCAGGGACTTCAGCCCACTATGGTCTTCCTGTGTTGCACTGATGAAGACCAACATAGGGAACATAGGACTTCCACCTATCACTGCGATATGTCCATATCCCACAATGAACATGGGCTAGGAGGACTATCCACCATCTGTTGCAGAAGTCCTTCTCCACACGCAAGTCTCAGAATACTCAATCCTACTCCCGGTTTATCAAACCCTTGAGCTCCAACAATAGCTACCAGGATAGCAGTCACCATTATCCATCAAGGTACTACACTTCGAATCCAATAGTAACACTGCCACATTGTCCTCCAATAGACCATAAGTGTCTAATCTCATCCACACTTGGTCTTCTCTAATGCTGCCCTCCAACAGTCCATGAGAGACCAAGTCCATGTTGTAGCATCTGCGCCTAGTTAGGGCATCCTCACAATTAGGAGACCCTTACACATGGCTTCCAACATAATTCACCAATCCACCCTTTTCTCTGTAATAGAGGAACTATTACACAAATCTAGGTGCATGAATATGTCCTCACTAGCACGCCATCAATCCATCGATCATCAAGTGAACATCTGCAACACTCGTTGTTGTCCTCTTACCTTCGAATCTGATGTGCCTACTATTACCTAGGCTGCTTGGTAGGATTCCTAAGAGTTGATGTGGGAACCTCCAAACAACTCCTAAGGTTTCTTCACACTGCCCATCATATGATCCAACCAATGATCCAATCATGGATTTCCAAGTGTGCCCTCCTTCTGTTGTACAAGGTCCTTTATGACAACAATTCTAGGGCACCTTGTCACCTTAACACCTCACAAAGATGAAAAGCACATGATCCAAATACTGGTCCACAAATCACGAACCCAAGATACCTCCAATCGCTATTTCAGGTCTACTTTCGCTGTTGTTCATACTATGACTGGTTAGGGCATCTTACTCTACTGTAACAACCCTTAATCAGTCACCAAAACTACTCTTCTTGACTGCGGCCCACCTTTGGAGAGGTATTCCCTTTATTTTTTATTGTTCTTTGCATGAAAAACCCTTCATATACCCTACGCTGACCTTAAATAGGAAGGTAGGGCCTACGACCTACCCACAACAAGCAAAGTTTCCTCTCCCAAGGTTGTTCCACCCAAGAAGCACCTCACGCAACCCTTAAACCAGCACTGTCATGCTCCTCCTTACCTTGCCTTGACTGCTCATCAATTCATTCTTGAAATAACATCAGTTCCGAATTTTTTTAACCATATTCCGCACTTACCTACAACAACTTAGCCTACAACGCATGCCTCTCCACGTTGGCTAGAGCAGATGCATCTTGATGTTCCATGCCTCTGCTACACAGTCCACTAGGCCAGTGATGAGCCCCGAAAATGGGTAACTATATGGGCTCATTTTGCCTATTATTCTCATTTAATCCACCATTCTCCATAGTTTTATGCATGCTTTTGAATATATTTATGTTAATTGTGTGAATGGGAATAGTCACTTTACCACAAGGTCTAATACGCGCTTATTACAGATTTTTGGACATTTTTGGACCACGATGAGGCATTTATGAGTAGATTGGCAGCCAAATACGAGGAGACAAGGCAGAGGATTTGTAGGAGGGGTGTCTACTACACTAAATGACCCCTTCCTTGAGTTCTCCACCATTAGCTCAGAGTTCTATATCCCACCAAAGATGATTTCAAGGGGCAGCCGAGCAAGTCTAGTGAAGTGGCTGATTAACTGCAGTTTTGGGAAGCCAAGCTCCTAAAGTTAAGGAGGACTGTCGGGGGTCCTCATTTGCATAAGTAGGAAGGATTCAAGCCTTGGTAGTTTAGTCATTTTTTAGTCTATTTTCGCACTTTTAGTGCAACCCTGTATCAGCACATTTTCGAGCTTCTTCTTGTAGATAGTTTTCGAGATGTAACTATTATTTTTTATCAATGAAGATGAATCTAGTTTTGCACCAGCTCTGATATTTCTTAGGAGGCTATAGCTCTTGGGGTTGGGGCCAACCCAAGTGCTAGCACCTCCTTTATGTACTTTTATGTGTTTTTTTCTTGCATTCATAAAATAATTTATGTTATTTAGGTTAAAATCTTGCTTTAGTACTTAGGTTGTTTTTGATGATTAAGATAGCTATTCATGCTTCAGGTTGATTTGACAGTTTGGTATCAGAAAATATCCACAAAAGGCTACCAAGAAGTCCTTGATCTCATTTCTCCCTCTTTGGGATCATGAATTGAGACCAAGGTACACTTGCTGCCACAAAAACACTATTTTTGCCTTCCAATGCAATTGCTAGTGTTAGATTTTGAGTTGGAAAAGTTGATATCAGTTTTGTTTCCATGTTTAGATCTGTTCTTGCTCAGTTTCGATAGCTCTCTTGCATGATTATCTATCTACAAACTTCTATTCATCATATTTCTGGTTTTTAGGGGCAGATTAGGTCAAAATAGATAGATCTCTATTTTTTAGTCTTTGTTTGGATCAGTATTGGAAAGTAGTGTGAATAGAACCTGTAATACATTCCTACCTACCCTTACTCCATCATACAACCTGCTCCAGTCCCTCACTCAATATTTCTTCCCTTCATTCGCCACACTTTCCCGACTTGCCCTAATTTATACATTTTTGTGCAACATTTCTTTCTTCATCCTTGAACAAATCCAACCATCTCCATCACTCCTTAGCTTCATTTACTAGGTCCTACACCTCTTAATATCCTTATACATCCTTCACTTCCACTTTCCCACCGTTTTTACTCCATCAATCCTCTAAAAACCACTTTCGGCCTGTTTCTGTAGAACTTCCTTTAGAATTTCTTGTAGATCCCCTGCAGCCTCCTGTAGAAGATAACACCAGCGATTTTTCGAGATCTGAGCATAATGGAAATCTCCAAAAGGGTACTAGGGACCCCTTAGGTCCTCTCCACACCTTCCTAACCCCCTGCAAACACCCACTCCATTTCCTTTTGCCAATAAACCTCTGCACAGTAAAAAATAGTTAAAACACATGCATAATAATTCTACATAAAATTGCTCAAAAATACAAAAAGATGATTTTTCCATATTTTTCTTCAGAAGTAGCTTAAACACATGTATTTTACCTCTACAATAGTCCATGGCATCCATTTCAGTATTTTTACATCTCTTTTCTTGCACAAGTAGGGTTAGTCGGTAAAACTAGGGTTTGCTAGGGTTTGCATTTCCTTTCAGCTTTCATCTTCTTTATGCAAGTAGACTAGCCTCTTTTGAGTTAGATTTCATCCATCATAGTTAAAATATTCTTCTAACAACCCATAGAAGTTGGATTAAGCTCCTAGCGAACTTGTGCCAGCTGATCAAGTGACAGCCTGCAGTAAGAGCTAGTACTTGTGCATATAGCACTGTCGCTTCCAAGTTTGTTACGAACTACCGGGTTGATAAAAGTAAAGTAGGGAGTCCTAGGAGTTGTAGCATCATTGTTGCAATACTGGAGCTCACCATATTTTTGGCGCCGTTGTTGGGGAAGTGTCAAAGTATTTTGTGATTACTGCTTTTCTTCTATTTTTTACTGCAAACATTTTGCTAAGTAGTTTATTTCAGTAAGAGTAGAGTAGTTGTTTCATTTCAATTCTACAAAAGTAGATTAGACCATTTCCTACTTTCATTTCAATTTTGCAATTTCATTTCAACAATTGTAGATTAGTATTTCCTGCTTTCATTTCAATTCTGCAATTTCATTTTAGCAACATAGATTAGTCCTTTCCTGCTTTCATTTCAATTCTACATTTTCATTTCAGCAAGATAGATTTCAGTTAGTTGCAGTTCAATCTATTTCAGTTTTTGCAGGTGCAAGCAGAAAAAACAACAAAAATCACCCAAAAGAAAGAAAGAGATTTCATTTCATGCCTCGTAGGAAGAGAGACAATTCAGGAAAATTCCTAGCCAACACCCCCACCACATCACTGAGTCACTCTTCTCTCTTCTTTGGTGACAGTGATCCTGAAGAACCAATAGGTGAACCTCCAGAGATATACGAAGATCCTATAACAGAAGAACAACAAGAAACCATTCCTCCTGAGATCATGGCTGAAAACAAAAACGGTAGAGGGAATGGGGAGAGATTATAAGGTACCTTTCCCATTCGAGAGACCAATGGGGACACAAAAATGAAAAACATCAGTCCCTCAGCCTTACCTCACTTCCATGGATTAACTACTGAAGACCCTAATACTTTCTTGTTTGAATTTGCTGTCCTTTGTCAAACTTATGACTATGCATTAGATGAGAAAAAGTTGAAACTCTTTCCTTCTACCCTGAAGGATGCAATACTCCGCTGGTTTATGGGGCTACCTGGAAACAGTATCACAACTTGGGCTCAAATGCAACAAGCCTTTAACAAAAAATACGGGACTACTGTAGGTCAAAGGATACAAAGGAAGAAATATTTCGAATGACCATGGGAAGTGATGAATCTTTAGAAGACTATGAAGAGAGATTTCAACTCATTTATAAAAGGGCCAGGTGCACACTTGACCTCAAATCTTTGAAGTTGGTTCTGCTCAGAGGAGTCCCTGAATACCTTCTCGATACCCTCCATTTGCTGGCTGGGGGAGACATCTACCAGCTACCTTATGATGACATAAAGACTGTATTTAGAAACCATTCTAGGGCAGCCAAAAAGAGAGGTAGGGGAAGTCAACTCTTAGCCAGTACCCCCTTATCTAGTTCATTCCTTAAAAACGAGTTTGCAAATCAAATGGAAGATTTCAAAAGTGAGATGAGACAGGCCATTTCCATGCAAATGGATACCTTGCGAATCCAAAAGAAGTAGGAGGAAGCCAAGAGGGCTTTGGCCATCTTTTGTCTCAGGTGCACCAGAAAGCATCCTAGAAATGAATGTCCATTGCACTCTATAGAAGTGTGTTATGTCTGTGAAGAAAACCTTCCTACAAATCAGTGCCCTTCCTTGCCCGGATTTAAAGCTATGTACCAAGGGGCTGAAGGAGCCACTGAACCACTCTACTTCATGAACCAAAGGAGGCCACATGGACCAAGACCTTACCAGCAGGGAATGCAAGGCACATCCCAGACTTATTACAACCCCAATCAAGCCACTTCCATGCCTTCTTGGGGTCCCCCTGCTCATCCTTCCTGGTCCACACCCCCTTCTTGGTCATATCCTCCTCAATACCATACTCAACCAGCTGCTCACTCGTTTCATTCTCACACTTAGCCATAACCTCAGTGGAATGCACCTCATCAGAGGTGGAGGCCCCAATACAACTCTGATTCTACTCTTTTGCCTCCACCACATGCTTAACCACAACCATTACCTCCTGCTCCTCCAAGACAACCCTAGATACCTGCTCAACTGAACCCAAACCCCAATAACAGACAGGCCCAGCAGGTATATACTGGATAAACCACATGCGCTACCTATGCTGTGGAAATTCAGGAGATCAACCTACGATCTGGGAAGGTCCTCCCAGATAGCCAACCTCCTCCTAAGGAAGACGAGGAAGAGAAACAGGAAAGTGAACCCAAAGCCATTCCACCCTTTCCTCAGAGACTAATTGGAACAATGCAACCAAACCCAAAAGGAACTGAACTTCTTGGAGAACTTAAACAGTTATGTGTGAAAATACCACTTGTCCAGGCCATAAAAGATGTACCAATCTACAATAAGTTGATCAAAGAGAACTGTTTCAGGCACGCAGGCAGGTGCAAGAGAGACGCCCCAACTATCAATGTCATAGGAAAACTGTCTGACCTGATGTTGGGACAAATAATCTATCCAAAATATCTGGACCCTGGGAGTCCTGTAGTCGATGTCCACATAAATGGCACCATAATCCCCCACACTTTGATTGATCTAGGGGCTTCCATTAACGTAATGACCAGGGACACTATGCTAAAACTCAACCTTTAGAGTTCCCTAAGAAAGACCTCAACAGTACTGCAGTTGGCAGACCACTCCACTATGACTCCTGAGGGGATTGTGGAAGATGTCATGGTCTCCATTGATTCTTGGGAGTACCTTGCTGACTTCTTGGTCCTTTAGCCAAAGACAAAGCTCACTTCCCCTCATCTTGGGAAGGCCTTGGTTAGCTACTGCAGAAGCTTACATCAGTTGTTGTGCTGGGAGCATGACCATCAAGAATGGGCATATGTCCAAAAAACTAGTCCTATATCCTCCTACCCAACCTCTGCTAGAACATGACTTACCCCTGTAGTTGGAGGAGGAAGATGAGGATGAAGTCTACTCTGCACCATTGTGCATGGTGGAAGCCACTAGGGGAGGTCCTCAAACTGAGGATGATCTTATTGAGAATTTGATTCAAAATCCACCCCCAAGTGTGTTGCCATTAGAAGAGTTGGTGGAAGAAACCCAAGCCAGTGCTTTAGTTGATCTTTGTGTGGTTGATCCGACCTCTCTCCAAGTTAAGAATGTGGAATTTGGCCCTGAAAGAACCTTGAAGATCAACTCATCCCTATCCACCTCTCAGGAGAAAGAGTTGTGTGGCTTATTGAACAACCATTTGGATGCTTTTGCTTGGAGCTATAAGGAGATGAAAGGATTCCATCCTTCAGTCTATACCCATCACATCTACATTAAATAGGATTGTAAGCCAGTCAGGTTGCCTCAAAGGAGGATGAATCAAGCCCTTAAGGACATTGTCAAAGAAGAACTGCAAAAGTTACTGGATGAAGGATTCATCTACCCCATCTATGATAGTGAGTGGGTTTCTCCTTTGGTGCTTGTGCCCAAGAAAAATGGGAAGTGGGGAATTTGTGTAGATTATCGATAACTTAACAAAGCCACCAAGAAGGACCATTTCCCTTTGCCTTTCATAGATCAAGTGTTAGATGGCCTGACAGGGAAGAAGTTATTTTCCTTCCTAGATGGGTTTAGCAGGTACAATCAGATCCAAATCAGCCCGGAAGACCAAGATAATACCACTCTCACTTGTCCATGGGGTACCTTTTCCTACTGGGTCCTTCCGTTTGGGTTATGCAACACTCCTGCCACTTTCCAGAGAGCAGTACTGAGCATATTCGCTGAGCTAGCTCATGATTCAGTGGAAATCTATATGGATGACTTTACCCCTTATGGTTCTAACTTCCAAGAAGCTATGACTAACCTGAGGAAAGTTTTATCCAAGTGTATTGAGATGAACTTGTCCCTCAGTCCTGATAAATGTGAATTCCTAATGACTGAAGGGACCGTGCTAGGTCATACAATTTCTCAGCAAGGTTTACAGGTGGATCCCAACAAGATTTCTATCATCCAAAGGGTCCCACCTCCTCAAAAGGTAAGAGATGTTTGGAGTTTTCTAAGCTTAGCAGGATATTATAGAAGATTCATTAAAGATTTCAGTAAGCTAGCCTCTCCATTGT